>OY754328.1:34976491-37376491 GCA_963573305.1 Pyrrhosoma nymphula | reverse complement strand
AGTGGATACCATATTCGAATTTGTTTTATTTCAGCGTCTGTAAGGAGTATGAAGTAAATAAAATAATATGAATGGCATAAAATCATTATATTTGTAAAAACTTCAACGTAATCAAATAAATATTACCACATAAGTGTCTAATTTCACTCATTTGTTCATTCCGTATGGAGTAATCACCTTCAAAACAGAAGTTTTTTGCGATTCTGTAACAAGTACTGCGGTGAGTAATTGATTAATTTATATAAATAGTTGAGAAAACATGCAAACTACACACCATTAGTTTTTGACTAAATCTAGGTGTGAAAAGTTCCAAATGTTTTCAATATTCTCCCTCTGGAGCGCACAGCTGTAATCTAACCCATTCAAAACAGTTTATATTTTTAGGCATATTGCTCCAAAAGTAGTTTTTTTCTTTTAAAATTAGATCAAATTCATCAAATTCTAGTTGAAGTAATATTTCTCTCAAACTAACTTATTGCAAGGTACGCAAAATCATGAGTAATACTTGTAATTTATGAGCCAATCTTTCTCCTCTTTTCATCCACACTGTTCAAGTTCTTTTTTCAACTTTCCTCTGTCCTCAAAGAGAAAGAAAGTGGGATAAAGTTTTTGGGAACGTCGAGAGTCCACGTGTGACCTCTGATTCTCTCCTTCCCTCCTCTTCTCCGATATTTTTTTCTTCTTTCTACCAACCCCCCTTTTTCCCTTCCCCTCCATCGCCCTTCCATCCCTCCCCTCCCACAACTCATCCCTCTAGCCCTGACTGCCTCTCATCGCGACGTCACGGCAAATAAAAAAAACCACGAGACCCCTCTTCCGTTTCCCTTAATCGAATTCCAGGGTGTGGGAATGTCGGGCGATACAAGGATCTCGTATTCTGTCACGACGAGAAGTCACCTATCGCGTCCGATTGTTCCGCCTGCCAGGTACACATTCTTTCACCTTTTTCCTTCGGCCGATATTACTTCCTCGAAATATGCCGGAATTTATAACACATTGTCGCGAGATATTGCGTGGTTTCGCTCCTTCTACACCTCCTTTGCGCTATCGAATGTTGGGAACTAGAAATTCGTTTAAGGACGTTGATTGATTTCATCCCCTTCATGTTAGAAATGATACGCGCGCAAGGGAGAAAAAAATAATAAAATGCAGACGAAGAAAACATGAGCAGGCTGTTTCCTATGTTCAGTTAGCGCGCATTTTAAATAAAAAATATTTCGTATAAAATATGTAAAGAATGCCTCATAATTATGTCCTCCATGAGCAATAATTTAAGAAAAGTACCTCCTATATACAATTAGCTTTTTTCATCTATGCAATGCTAAATTGCTAATGGTGAAGAAAGGAGAAGAACCAGTAGTAATATGTCAGTGATTATACAGAAATAAAAACTACCGTGACTTCAGTGATTTAAAAAGTAATGAAGGACACGCGATTGCATTACCGTGTCAAATTTTCACACAGCGAAAAAGTTTAGCAGCTGATACCGAGAAACATGAAAATAAATAAAAACTAAAATCCTATTGTGTATTATTTGAACTTAGTTTCTATCGCCTTCAGACAAGATTATTGTTATTTATTGACTCAATGGGAATATTTTCAACTTAGTGCCCAGCTCTTCTTAAGTATAGAAAAAACTTTTCGTTTCATAGTTCCTCCATTGATCCTTTCATTTACTTACTGGCCATAAATTATGCTCTGAAAACCTCCTTGCTTTCTTCTTTTTGTTTTCTTATGCCATGCTAAATAATCATTGAACCACACGTAAGCACAAGCGCTTCTGACCAATGATCAATACCAGACGTAATTCTGCCACCACGCCTTTGGAAATGTCTTTTAGTGATGAAACAGCTGTTGATCCACGGCGTGCAGACCTTTTCTCCAAGTTTTTTCATCCACCTACACGTCTAACCAACTTTTGGATACCTCTGTTCTTGATATTAAATGTGTTTGTTCCCAATCTCTCTCCTCACCACTACTCTCGATGAATGCCTTAAATTCCTTAAATCCCTTTAAACAAACCGTGCAACTGGTTCCGATCAGCTGACCGCTATGTTTCTGAAGCAGCTCCTTCCTTGGCTGTACCCCTGTCCATCATTTTTAACAGATGTTTTTCAACGGCATACTTCCCTGCTTTGTGGAAAATTGGCAACATTTTCCCCCTTTTAAAATCCGTAAAGAAATCTTCCGTTTAATCTGACCGCCCTATTTTAATCTTACCAATTCAATCAACTATTTGTGAGCGCATCATTCATCAACGTCTGATATCTTTCACCCTTTCTTTCATATCTGACGAGCAGCATGGTTTTCTTCCCGGATAATCTACGCTGACCAATCTCTCTGTTTTGCACAAACATTGTATTGAAGCATTTGAGAATTCATGACAACTGGATGTATGTTACACAGATTTTGCTAAAGCTTTCGGCAAAAAAAAACCATCAGTTCTTACTCTTCAAACTAGAGAATCGCTATAATGTTCATGGTAAGTTTCTTTCCTTTTTATCATAATTTCTAACAAACAGACAACAACGCGTTTTAACTGATGTATCTCATTCTTTGATCGCTCCTGTTACATCCGGAGTTCCACAAGGGAGGGTGCTCGGGCCTTTACACTTTGCATTATACATTCATGACTTAGTTGATACTATCTCCTCCACTACTTGTAAAATCTTATTATACGCAGATTACTGTAAAATCTTTAAAAAAATTAATTCTCCAAGAGACAACTTTCCTCTGCAGAAGGTTCATGATGTTCTAGACCAATGGTCTAAGAGATGGCGCCTCAAAATTAATCCAGCTAAGTCTACAATTGTACCTTTCACGTTACGCAAGTCTATCCAGAGTCATGATTACCAACTATCTGGAAATGGTATTCCTTCAGTCAGTCCTTCAGAAAGATGAAGGGGTCATTTTTGACTCTAAGCTGCTCTTCCGTGAACAAATAAAATCCATTTCCTCACGTTCTATGTCGTTGGTGGGTGTAATGTATCGCTACGGAGAAGTTTCCGATTTAATTGCTCTACGCACCTTTTTCTTTTCCAGTGTCTCGCCGGTCCTGGAATTCTGCTGCCAAATCTGGGCTACGGCCCCGCCCTCTTCACTAAAGCTCCTTGAACGTCCGTTAAATATATTTCCTATCTAATGTCCGCTACCGCCACAAACCTTTCCGTAACATTTCCCTCAGTGTGATAAGATCCCCTCTTGGCATTGCAGCTCTAGCTGATCGTCGTGTCCTCAACGACAAGAATTTCTTCATAAACATTATTAATGGCAAATACAGATCATCAGGACCTTCTTTCTCTTTTCCCGTTTCGAGTGACCTATTTCATTGTTTCACCCCACGACTTTCTGTCTCTAAACGTTCTTTTCTATTGACTCCCTTCTCCCATTAACTCCTTTTCAAAATGTGTTCCCAAGTTTGATGCTTTTTTTTATCCGTTATCTATCATGCACCATCTCCATCCTAACCCATGAACATTTCATTTCCATGTTTGATACTTGATAATACTGTTGAATATTGTTTTGTTTATTGTTATCTATGTTTTGTTTGCTATTTATTGGATGTTTTCGTTGCTCATTATGTTTCCTTTGTAATTGGCATTGTGCTGTTTTTGGACTTCATTTAATAAATAAACTCTGTGAAATACATTCGAATAGAGTCGACCTATTATCGTGTCCCGAATCCAAAATGAGAATACGCATCTACCTCAAGAGATAAACCGCTGAACAAAGGCCTTATGTCAGGTCAGGTCCTTAGTTACAGACCCATCTTTATTTAAGACCACGGTATAGTATCTCCGAACCACTCTCTGCAGTCTCTCGCACAACAATCCCTTCTCTCTTTCTTTGAATGACATCTTAACAACCCTTTAAAAAAAATAAACATTAAAAAATAAACAAAATAGCATCTCTTTTAAAAAATCCATAAAAAAATAATTAATAACTAAAATTAATGAAGCATCTATCAACATAATGAAGAATAACTAAGACTAACGAAGCCTCGATTTTAAACTAAATCAACGCGATTATTTTTTTATTTGGGTATGGCTCGGCGTTACAATGACTACGGTAGGTTTACTCGGCTAAAAGAATACTTACCACTATTACTGGTGGTGGTTGTCTACCGGGCGTTTGTACTACTGAATCTTACCCTTGTAACTAATTAACGTATTAAAAAGCGAATATGGTAAACGAAGCATTAGGAAAAGCGCTGGAAAAACTCAATAAATATTAGGTAGTCATTGAAATTAGAAAGCCAGCAAAGAAGAATATATTCATAGAATTATTTGACATTTGTTCTACACTGCTTTAATCTTTTAATTGATATCTTTTTAAACAAGAGTTGAACTAGAAAAATAGAATTCTACAATATAAGCCAAGACTTAAAAATAAAAGATAGACTATAAATACAGTCGTAATTTACGGGCCACAAGATAATTACAAATATTATGTTATTCGATATTGAACTCCGGTCAATCCTGAATACATTTTATCCTTTACTATTGCTTCCGTATTTTAGACGATTTAGCAGATGAATGTATTCGTTTTATCATGAAATAAAGGGAAAGTTTGTATGGTGAGTAAATTAACATTTACATGAAAAACTTGCGGGCACCTGACCTCTTTAAGAGAAAACCAGGCTGCAAGCGCAACATAATTTTGAAAGCTTAAAATGTATAAAATTATGTACATACTTCATGTTGCTCATCGCTAGCCAGGTTAAGGGGAGTGTTTTTTATACATTACGGCTAACGTAGTTCTCAAGTCCTTCCTTGTGCCAGCAATGAGGTGGAAACGTTGATATAAATGGCCCTCAGAAGGCAAGCGTGCCCATCGCTAGTGAGAATCTAGAAAAGCCATGTCTGCTCTGCCAAAAATATTCATCACTCTTTTGGAAAGGTAAGGGAAAGCCGCATTTAAGGTAAACCATTCTTCAAATCGCTCCATGGATCAGTAATTTGTGGGCATAGATGAAACGAAATTGAAAAAATTAATTTTCACTGCAGTTATCTAGCTAGTGTAAGACTTCATAGATTTCTATAAGAAATAGTATTAGGCTTAACTTTGTGGAAGTCACAAGCATTCATGATTAAAAATTACTTTGTTCAAATCAACACTTATTTTTCTAACCAACCCAGGATTCAGCAGTTACATGCCATAATCAAGGTCTTGCATCAGCAGCTATGTGCCTTGATAATGGCACATATCTGCTGAAACCTGGGTCGGATAGAATAAAAAAGTGTGGATTTTAACAAAGTAATTTTGAATCATAATAACATAGTTTTCCATAGAAACTCTTCTATTTGAGGTTCATTCAATTTATTTACATACTATTTTTCTTCTATTTCAACCAGCTCAATCACCTTTAAAGTCCCGAGCCTCCATGAACGAGGCTTCCGATTCACATTGCCATCGAAATGGACCCGAATTACCCCAATTTCTTCCAAAGCTTCGTCCCATATTTCATAATACTTTTTTTCATCCGAAATCTCTGGAGATAACGGAGAGGAGAGTTAAGTGGGCAGAGCATTCGGGGGTGATGGCTGCGATAGGGATTTAAGCGAAAACAGAAGGCACTTGAGGCACAAAAAACCGGGAAGATAAAATACCCAGAGAGGAGAGGTGGAGGCGGAGGTCGAGTAACCGGGGGGGCCTTGCTCACTCTCGGAGGCGACGATAAACAAGAGGCACTGTCGCCCCCGGCTTGTGTTACGCCTGTGCGCCAGCCGAACCCTAGAGAATCGGGTGTCCTCCCCTAATTGGTCCCTTATCATCGGGTCTCGTTTCTCTCGGGTCCCGAAGCGAAGGAGAGAGATGAAGACGAATGATGATGATGAGTGGAAGTTCGCTGCAAGAGGGGGAAGGAGAGGGAGAGAGGGAAGAAGGAAGGAAGGAAGCAAGATATGGAGATGCCTGGCGTCGCATGTGGTGGCGATATGTTAATCCGTGACGCTCACAGGAGCGGCAGTCTGGCCGTCACCCTCCATCTCCCCCCCAAATGCCCTCCGAAGCTCAGAGAGCCCTTGTGCGATACACGCATGCTTCCACGATAATACTTCCGTATCGCATGAGCACATGACAACCTGAAAAATACGCAAGAGTGACATTAAGTTGAATTGTATTCGACTAGCAGTCATTGGAATGATTCTTCTACTTCTTCCACAGCTCTGCAGTCCGGTGTGGGCCTTGGCTTCCTCAGTTAAATGACTCCATTCGGCTCTCCTTCTTGCTTTCTCTATCCATCTTCCAATCCCTATTGTCTTCAGGTCCTCTTCAACATCTTGCAGCCAACTGTTGCGCGGTCTTCCTCCCCTCCCACTGTCTTCTATCTTGCTATTAATTAAAAATTTGGGCCTTCTGTACTCTTCAACATGGCCCACCCATTCCAGTCGCAATTAACTTGGAGAACCTAACTATATCCTTCTCTTCCATTATTTCATTTATTTCACAGTTCATTGTTATTCTCCACGTTTCTCCTTCTTTTACTGGGCCATAGATTCTCCTTATTATTTTCCTTTCAAATCTTCTTAGTGTTTCTTATTCTTGTTTGGATAGGACCCATGTCTCAGCTCCATATGTAATTACTGGCCTTATCAATATCATTGGAAGGATGCACACATGAAATGAAGTTGTGAGGAAATGACCGCAGTATTCTTCTTCGAGACAATGGCAGTATTTAATGTGTCCATGTGAAATGCTCGCGAGCCGGTTACTTAATCACGATAATTCGTAACTGGATTCACAAGTTTATTTTTGAATTGTCTTCTTTTTATTATTTCCGCCATAATTTCCAAATAAATGTATATCTATCGCATCGTAAATCCGCAACATGCCTACTTGTTCAAAGAATTCAAAGAATTAAAACCGATTTAAAATTTATTTACAATATTCTAAACTCACACATTGATTGTCCTGAATTGCTTTCCTCCATAAACTTCGGAGTCCCTTGTCGATCCACACGTACGCATTCCTTACTCCATAATATGCCTATCCCCAGACTATCCTTTGTCAAGCGCTCACTTCACTATCGCCTCTCCTCCCTACTGAATTCTTTGCCTAATAATACAGATCCAATTTTTCTCTCTTCGGACTCATTTATCAATCTCGCTATGTCCCATTTTCCTTTGAATAAATATTACCTCTCCCATTTACCTCCCTTCCTACCTACGTTTTATTTGTATTTTTTATTATTTTCACCGCATACTAATTGTTTTCATTGATTGTTTTTGTTTTTATTTAAAACCTGTTACTGTGTCACTTTAAAATGAAAGAAATGCTGTATGTGAGCAATTAAATAAATAAATATCTAGTAACTCTGGACTCTGCAGTTTATAAAACTATGCTGCTGATTATAGTCATATGGTTAAGTATTTTTAAAGTTATTCCACATTAAACTTAAAAAATAGTGGTACTTATCATAAATACACTGAGTTACTTATTCCAAGCCTTATTTTGTAACATATTTTAAAGCATTTTCTCACAAAATTATTCCAGTTCTTCTGTTTTGACATTTGTATCAATATTTTAAGAGGAATATTCTCAGAATTTCCAGAGGTAATCTCAATTACAGCAGTGATATTGAATAATGAAATTTGGAGAAGTCACAAGTCTGCTCTATGGGTGGACATGGATAGTCAACAGTTAAATAGTCCCACGACCTCGAACGAACGAACCCACAGCAGGGGATATCGTGTCGCAAATGCTTCCGATAAGCGTACTCTTCGGGTGCTGCCAGAACGCGCCCTTCCCAGGAGATGGAATTCTGTTTCTCCACGTGAAACATTCTGTAGTCCCAAACACCGCGCTCCCACGGAAATGATGTACAACGCAACTCTTCAAAGTCACACTCGAAATCAGTCCTCCCTTCTCAGGTCACCCAGCACATGGCCCAGGAGTCGTAAAAGACGTCGCAGAAACGCCACTGACTGAGAATTTTATCTGATTGATAAATCCACTTAAAATGTAACATCCACGGTCGCAGGCCTACGCCTGAAGCCCTTGGGCCACAGACGGTGACAGAATTGGAAGCCTACATGATGAGATATCCTCTGCTCATTCATTGATGACATTTTATCGTCAATATCCAAAAGAGGGAGTCTTTCCAGAGAGCTTCCCTTTCCCATTTCTTCCCCGCTGCTAAGCTTACTCAATAAATAATTCCAAGAGAACCAGTGGATGTCTTTAATGCATTCGTGAGAATCCTCGCTCGCAGTATGTAAGCGCTCCAAGTTATTTATTTCGGCCTCTATTCGCTTCGAGAGACTTTATTTTATGGTTGAAAAGCAGTGGTATATTAAATATAATCTCTACTTTGCATCTACGAGTGCAATGGTCATTTCCAGTTTGAACGGACGTGAAACCATTGGAGCTTCACAATAATGTGAACGCGTTTCATGTTTGTGATTATTTCTCACTCGGTTACTTTTGAAAGCTAAAAACAAATATTTTCGAGATGGCATAAATTTCAATAATATTAAAGGCGCACTAAAGTACGTTGAAAACGGTTAATTTTGACCCATATATTTGGTTTAGATTGTTGCAAAATTCAAAAAGACAAAATATTTTGACTTCCCGAAACGTAAAAAATGACATTTTTTTAGCCATATCTTTAAAAATCTCTGCTCGCCTTTTTATGTGCTAAGCGTTTTTATGTGTATTTTCCATTTCATAGGATATTCATAAGCTCCGCAATGAGAATATTAATAATACATATAAATGAGAAACGAAATTATGTTTGGTGGACTTAGGAGGATGTAATATAAAAGTTCACTTTTATACCGATAAGGACATGTGTTGATGGATCCAAATCCTAATTAAAAGGGAAGGATTTGATTGGCTACCCAATTCTCCCCTATTAAAATTTCTATGGTCGTATGAAAGCTCTTCAGATTTCCCTCTTACCCATAATTCTCAACTCTGAAAAGGCCGTCGGTATTACGTGCCACTCAACTGCTTGCTCCATCCACCGAATTTAACTTCTACCAAATTATTTCTCCGTACCTAAGTATTCTTAACCTCTATGGCAAGAGGTCTTAGGAACATGTAGTCCCTGGGTTGTTAAATGAATAACCTATGTCAATGTATGATATTAAATGCATATCTGTTCTTAAAAAAATCACTAAAAGGGTGTCTGATAGGTTAACATTGTCCAAAATGCTACACAGGAAAAAAAAATATTTTTAACAAAAGGCACCTGCTGACAAGCCGCTTTGTTTAGCAGGACCTCAGCTGCACTATTATTTCTTTTATCCAGCGTTTCTTCATTATTGATGAAAGATTATTACAATTACTAATACTACTCTCCATAATTATTTTCTATATACTGATGTACCCTGTTTAAATTGAATGTACCATTGATTTAAAAAAATATAATGGTACCAATACTATTTTGCATGTGGTGATGTATTTTGTTTAGTTTCATTTATGTCATAGATTATTGAAAAAGGATAAGATCATATATTTTACGATGTAAAATTTGTAATTTGTAATTTTTTGTAAAATAAACTTATTCATTTATTATAAAAAAATCCAATTAACCTTAATTCCTCCTCCAGCATGCGTAGCACTACTGTGTTGGCTTCTGTTCGGTCGACCGTTCACTATACCTCTTCCCTGAGGCCACGTTTTGCCTTTATTAATCACAACGTTCCATAACAGGTAATAGTTTAAATTTATTAAGCAGTATTGAAATTATGCCGCATCAAGAGGCGTGAAAATACAAGGTAAAACTTAGAAATCAAGTGTATAGCTCACCCCGAATGAGGCTTATCATGAAATTACTTATAAATAAGCGACTTCTTGGGACTGAAGCCACTCTCTACGCATCATCAAGCCAATCAATTGAGCTCATCCTTCAAGACATCAAGACAGACTCGGTCGACAAGCTAACATACTTTCGTTATATGTGTGAGTGTTGACTAAACATTAGTTTAAATTAGTCATTGTAAAATATTTTTGAGAGGTCATCGAACGACGTATTCATTCTGGGAATGATTTTTTTTGTTAATTGATCACTGAGCAGCCTTCGAGTCCAAATTAGTAGTCCAAATTAGTAGAGTACAAATTTCTTTACAACTCCTTTACTTAGCAGCAGTAAATATAATAATAATATCCTAATTTTCGCAATAAAATATATTTTTTTACTTTTTAGCTAACTGATCTAAAATATTGAAACAAGAGTCAGAGAAAATATAATTGCTATTTCAAGTGCTCGTACTATCAAAGTAATATTTAGCATAAATGATGCCGCATCATCTCAATGATCTAATTTTAAAAACGGATGTCCCAGTGGATTGAGCATGAGAAAAAACTACCCAAAAAGACGAAAATAGTGAGGCCACTGCTGCCAATCGCTTTTAATTTGTAATGCCCCTAACTGAGCCTTCGGGAAATTATGTTGCCGAATAGAAATGTGGACATATTTCAGGCGCACGATTCAAAACAGAGTCACGGAAAGGAAAGGAGAGAGAGGAGGAGAGTCAGAAAGGAGAGAGAGGAAAGAGATCAGACATCAAGCTCGATTCGGGAGTCAGTGGCGTGAGAGGTTTCTCTCTCCCACTATCTCTCCAGCGCGCGACTCATAAATTGAAAGGAACTTAGATTTGGAGCGCTCCCAAAATACTTCCGGAAGACCAAAACTTCGGGGCATTCCGAGATGTTCTCACCTTCAGCGCGGAATAAAATCACAAGCCACTCACAGAGTGTAGTCCTCCATGGCAGCTATACGCAGACCTCTAATTTAAGCGCTTCAGGAAAGTAAAGAACCTGGTCGAGCATAATTAGCGTAAGAGGTATCTGAGTGAAACTTAAGCCAAATGATCCGTCGGAAAACAATATTTTAAACAACCTCGAATTTGTGTTTCCATGAAGTTCCAGCGAACGCAGCTGTTTATTGCGGGAGGATAACTAAGGAGGTAAAAACTGTTTTTTTAAGCTCTTACAGGAAAAAGGCTTAGTAATTCCACCTAAGTATTATTTATTTTAGCCAATAGTTGATCAACATTCTTTACGTGGTTAAAAAAATCCAACAGAGTAAAGATTTACTGCTCCAAAATTATTTCGTTTAAGTTGGCAGATTCTAACTGACCACCACATATTTACGATGAATCGAGTAAATTATATTATAGCCACATAGCTTAAGAATACGGACATGAAAAGGAAATAATAATACAATTTTTGTAGTCAACGCCGCTTGTACCATGTATATCCTTCTTCCTGATCAAGGAACTTAGGTGGTAGGGATGATTCGAGTTTCTTAGTATGATAATAAATAATGGGATAGTCTCAAACTTCATGTTTGTTCCTGTACTTAGAACCCCGTATACTAAATATTCCCTCACGTTTTTCAAAGGAAAAACACTTCAAAAAGTTGATTTATTTAAAACACTATTATTTTAAACAAAGATCTTGAAATGCAAATGACATAAATTGTGAACGTACCAAAAAATCACAACTGCGAATACTAGGGCTTTCATGTGAAATGAAAGACTTTGTACTATTCCACAATATGATGTACATTTTTTCCCAATCGATTTCGACGTCTTAGCGTCATTTTCAAGGTATACATACATCTGGCACAGTTCGGGTTCTTTATATACTCCGGGAGAGGAGGTGGGGTGAGTGCTAAGACTTACATGGGTGGGGGGGTGGGAGTCGGGTTTTGGTATTGGGATTGGATTGGGCCGTTTGCAGGAGGGGAGGGAGGGGGGTTGGGATAGTTGACTGGTGGTGGTGAATGTGGAGTCCGGGTTTTGTGGTCTTTTAGGTTAGATTTGAACAAGGTTAAACACTTTGTAAGCAGCTGGGAACATTTGAAAACCGTTACGTCATTTAGCATTTGAACATTTGGTAGCATTTTATGTCTCATAATTTCAAATTTTTCAAGAGTATCTAGTTTCCAACTTTTGTCATGTACATGTAACACTTCTAGGTTAAAATCACTTTTATGGCCCGTTTCTATCAGGTGTTTGGCAAAGAAGGATTTACAATCATTATATTTTAAACATCGTTTATGTTCGCTGATTCTTGTTTTTAATGTTCTTCCAGTCTGCCCCACCTCCTCTCCCGGAGTATATAAAGAACCCGAACTGTGCCAGATGTATGTATATCTTGAAAATGACGCTAAGACGTCGAAATCGATTGGGAAAAAATATACATCATACTGTGGAATAGTACAAAGTCTTTCATTTAACATGTTCAGTGCAACTAAATTCCATAAAGTATCTCCTGCCTCCATTGACATTAGGGCTTTCATATTCAGTAAAAGGCACCTGTCTAGTTTACTTAGGGTGCTATAACGTGGTTGATGCCTCAAGCGGTAAAAAATAGGGTGTATTTTTTAAAATGTTTTAAATTAGCTTTTCAACCTTACAAGGACAAAGATAAGGCGTATTAATATGTCTGCAATCATTGAAACTATTTAAATGATCGAAGAACAGAGGCCTTACCTAAACAAAAAACTTGGGCACGAGATAACTCTTCATCACTACGTAAGTTTACCACACCTTACTTTTGGATCTTCGTCTCCACGGGGATGCCGATGGAAGAGATAGCGTGAGCGCCGAAAGATATTCCCAGACTCTATTCTTTCGTCCGGAAAAAATGTAAAAGGAAGAAGTAAAGAGAAAAAATTCCCCCCATCCAGTGAGAGCTGAAATATGCTCCCCGAGAACTTTGGCTATTAGACGCGCGGGAGGGCAAGTTTCTTTCGCGCCGTCCTCGTCTTCTCCAGCCTCCCCAACAAAGCTCCTTCCTTTTCTCGCCTCTTCGACCCCTCTTCTCCTCACGGAAAACCCGGGAATCATCAGCAAATCTGTCCTTTGGCGGCAATTTATGGTGTGCCGATGAATATCGGAATGTTTTAAAAGTCGAGAATTTTCCGACGGAGTGGCAAGGAAGCTTCAAGGGGAGGGTTTGAGGGGGGTGAGTAGGGTTGGGGGGTTGCACTTAATCAACGCGGGCACAAAGGAGGAGAGACATGGCTGCCCGGAAGATGGCGCTGCAGTTCTGAAATTAGCGCTCTCGAAATTCCTATCGACCGACCACCTTGATTTCCTCCGCCGAGGACTCCGCCGAGCGAAGTCGAGAAACTTTGTCGCCGTAATAGTTGGGCTGGATATTCTTCGGCTGGTTTTATTATTTTATAGTTTTATTGTAGGAGGCCATAAATGAGAATCCCAGGAGTGGGGAGGTCATTTCATCTGACGTAGCATTTAGACAGAGCACAGGCGCCACATGCGATGGAACACCAAGTATTCCTTTTTGGGTCTTTCCTGGAGAACACGATAATTACTAAGTTGCTGATGCCATGCATTTTGAAAGTGATTCGATCCAATTTTTCCTGTGGTGTTCGAAAATAATATTCGCTGAATCAAATTCAAAGTCCTAAAAATTTAGAAGGGAGTCTCTGTAGATATACTCATCAAATGAAGTAAAACATTTTAGTTAACGTTTATAAATTACAAAAATATTTTGGTATCAGGCGTTTCTTAGTTTGGGAATTAGGTGCATCTCATTTTTAGTTGTATGAGATGTTTTTCAGTGTATGCTTCCTAGGTTAAGTCTTATAAACCCTGGACAATAGAAAGCCAGTCTGTAATTACACATCTAATTATAAAATCCATGATTTCAATTACTATCGTGTAAGTGGGCTGCTGATTTCCTAATAGCCGAAAATGGTTTTAAGAGTGTATGCAGAAAATACCTGAATGTTTGAGTCCTACGACACATGCTCGCTCATTCAAAAGAGCATTAAAAGAATGCCATTGTAATCCATGAATGTAATACCAGATATTAAACTTCCAAATGATGCTTCTCCCTCTGAAACTGTCGCGTTCACATTTGGTGCCAGGAGTGCATTGTAATGAGACGAGGCATATTAAGCGGAGGTAAAAAATTTAAAATGTGGAAAGAAAACTAATGCTGCTTTACGTTTTACATAAGCAGGTTCTTGATTAGTCTAAGAAAAATATATTTTAATTTCATAAGTATGGTATTTCAGTATTCAATACAGTGCTAGAAAGCCGTCAATGCCAAATTCAACCTTTTGGCTGTCATAATACCGTTCGAATTCGGCGCCAGGATGTAAGGTGGAAAAAATGTAAACTTCACACAGAAAAATAGAGGATAATAATGTTCAGTTCTCTGCTCAAAACTAGTTTACCCAGAGAAAACTGGGACAGGAATAACGAAACATTAGTTTAAATCGCCTTGACGTGTGCATATAGGGATCACCTTAATTTCTGCTCCGATCCTAAGGAGTAACAAAGGCTTCACAGGGATAACGAAAAGTTTCATTTCAAAATGGTTTTCATGAAAAAAATATGTATTTCAAGCATTACCCAAATCATAAAATGTTAAAGCAAACCTTGCCAATGATTTATTTATCAGCTAATTCAAATAAGAAGGTGAAGTCCTTCCACTTCCACTAAACCATCCACTAAACCCCTCCACCCACGAAGTACACATTTTGCTTAGAGGAAATCCGCGGAAAAAACTGATCGGCCTGAATCATTAGCATTCTCCTGAAAAAATTGGGGGAGGGACAGTGGAAGAGTCAGAGTTGACGAGGAGAAAATGGCTCTCTTCCTGCTCCTGCCTCTTTATCTCGCAGCGCGGGGTGAGCTGTCACACTATGGGTATGTATTATGATAGCGACTATGCTCGGCCTTGCTCCGCAGGTCCCTAACCTCTCTCTCAAGGAGAGAACGAACTAAGATTAGCCAGGTGAAGTGGAGGAGAATAAGATGTTTAAATACACTGAAGTTTCTGTTTAGTCTTCGGAGCAAGTTTGAAAATGCTGGGGTATCATCGCTCGAGCCTTGGAATCGGATTTTTTGCACAAATTGGTTTGCTATTTTGGGACTGAAAACTGAGGTCATTAGCACCACTCCGGATGGATGGGTAGGTTTCTGAGGAAAGGACCACTTCGCGAATGCAGGAAAGAAAGAGGAAGAGAAGAAAGATAAGGGGTTAGGTAAATCCTGCGTCGTCATTACTCATATGGAATGGCGCCAAGGGGTCAACAGTTTAACGCCGTATTGGACTCTTGAAGTTGCTCTCCACATAGCTCCCAAATAAGGATTGGCATTCTACGAAAATTCTCCTCTATAGCTGAAATTTGAACGCAAGCATTCAGGATGCGAAGTCAGTCACCACCACCATATCAATCTGAACCCCCGTGACAATGTTAACTGCCTAGTATCTTCGCTGTAAAAGCCTGCCAGATGGCATCAAAATATGATATTGAGCGTCAGGTATAAGACTAATTCCACGTTTTAAAGATTATCACTGCTTATTATGTGTAAGTAATTCTTTAACGACGACATACTTTGATGGCGGGAAATTACGCAGTACTCAGCCATAATAATCATTTTTAACTTTCGTCATTCCATAATTATATTTCATAGCCACCCACATTTTCCCTATTTTTTTCTTTCAAAAATATGCTATTGAAAATTATGTATTACGAATGTTCAATAGGGTAGGGAAAGTATTGACTAGAACTGCCCCTCTCATGTCTTAGTAAGACATTGGTATGCTTTGAGTCGGCGTAAAACTTGCTAAATATAGATACTTAGTGATGTTGAAAATCGGTATTTGTACTAACGTTTTAGGTGGTTCAAATATGTTAATTGATGAAAGTGAACGGATTCAATTGGCCATGAAGATCGTCTTATTGTACCACGCTCACTGCTTAAATACAATGACGTGTCAAATCGATTACAACTGAGATAATTCAATTGAAATTAAAATTTCCATGAAGATTTCTATCCTATGTGCCTGTTCAAGTGAAGTTGAACAGCAGGAACTGTTGAAGTGCCTATTCAATTCTGCTGGTATTGATGGCATAGATCTCATTTAACTAACGCTAAAAGCAAATAATCTTAAAACTAAGTCAATTAAATTCTTGCATCAAACTTGCATTGAGCTACCATCATAGATACTTGTTTCCGGCATCACATTATAAATACAATCTCTTCGTTAAAAAATAAAGGTCGGACACTCAAAACTAACTTAAAACATATTAAAACAATTTAAATATCATTTTAAATATTTCAAGCTAAAACATATATATGTCTGAATAAATGATCTTGTAGCGACAAAATTACAGGAATGCAAGCTAAACAGAATAATTAGAGTTATATTTCTACTTAACAAATAGTAAATATTAAAAAGTTACTGAAAATCAGCTTCGGTTATTTTTTATTTATTAAAAAACATTATGATAAGAGAATCAGGCGATAGGAAGGAAAAAATAAATTTTAGGGCCAGTGCCTCTTTTGAATGCGATATATGCCCTAATGGGTGAGTCCTCCTTGGTTGATTCCAAAGATACGACACTAACTTCCCATTAGTCCTTCATGCAACGCTTAAGAAATAGGGAACCAGAGTTAGCACAAAAGTCAAATATGCTTATTGTTAGTTTAAAAACTGTACAGATCACGTTTCCTGGAGCAATCATGAGAAAATTTATATTGCTAAAAAATTAAAGAATGGGAGTCGTATTAGTATTTTTGTTTAACTTATATAGATGGCTAAGGTCATTTCGCACTTACTCTCAGCAACTTTCAGACAGGAGCTACAGCACTCGGACGATTAGGAGGATAAACCCTCAGAAGAGTAGGCGATCCCAACGGTGCTTGACTTCGGTGAATGCTCGGGAACCGGTGTTTCCATCGTGGCGGGCAGTTGCCCATTTCAGAGTGGTATGGGATACACTGCAAAGATAACGAAAAATTTCCTTAATATGCGTTTCTCAATACATCCATACGTTTTAGTTATAATACATAAAATTAATCTGAATCGAAAATCGAGCGTGTCTATACCAAAGAAAATCTATCATATTACTGATAAATAAATCACACACAAGGACACTGTCTTTGGCGTTACTCGGTGGAACTCCTTCATAATGAATTAAAAAACAAGTACCTACTTTGGTACATTCCCTAATGATGGCATGATAAGTATGTAGAAACCTAGGCCGTGTTGCTTTAAATTAAGTACGGACTTTTACTCCAAATGAAGTGTGCTTGGGACCAAGTACTTGTTTTTTCATTCATTATAAATCACACGCAGTTTACTTTCATTACTTGGTTCGTTGTATATTTCATTTAAAATTCCGATCTGGCATGGAAACTGCGAGGCTAATAAAATTATTCTTCTAGCATAAATTCCATCAATATAATAGAGTGTCACAATGTTCACCTGTTTACAATTGATTTTGTGCCTGCAAAAATTGTTTTTATGCCAGTAAATCGCTTCTAGCGCTAATAAAATTCCTTTATGCCTGAGGTTACTATACTGGTGAGAGAAAAACTCACAAGGTGAGCTATCACAGTATCGAAGCAGCTTTAGGGAACTTGATGGGAAGAGCTATAAGGGTGTAGGCCACTAATTTTTTCTGTGCAGCCGAGGGCTTCCAATGAGTATCTTGTGTTTAAAAAAAATCACTCAGCTTTTGTTCTCCTTTCACGCGTTCCAAGAATGGGTAATCGAATCATTAATCGGGTACTTTCGGTGATCATACTTACATTTACATTTATTGACATTAATGCTCGTATTATGATTAAAATTACGTAAATGGAATTATTTGCGAAATTCAAAGCATAATGCCAAACTCATTTAATGGTGAGAAGCCTTAAAAGACTTGAAAGACAATATCTTCAGAGCCAGCGTAAAGCCGCCTCAGAAAGATTCTAAGAAGAGAAGCTATAAGTTTGTGATAAGGTGGAACTTAATGAATTTGGTAATTATACACTGAAGTAAGTTTTGTCAAAAGAGGTAATTTACAAAGGATGAAAGTTAAGAGTTTGAAATTAAACTTTGATGGTTCTACAGGATGAAAATAAAAAGCGTTCGCATTATAATTGTGAAAAAATCGCAATTAAACCAGAAAGAGCCAACTTTTCAAGCCGAGACAAGTTATATAAGTGCAACCTATGCCATCATATTCGAGTTAGCACCAATTTTTTTTATTTTCAGGATAAGAAACAAGACCAGTAGAAGGTTGCAGAAAAACAATTTTAATGAAATGTTTCATTTTTCGGGTATTCTTCCGTGTCGGATGTTGTAAGGCGGCAAGAATTTCGTAAGAAATCCTGCCCGCGTCTTAATGCCAATAAACGCCCGATAAATAAAAATGTTTAAAATTAAATCCCGCCAAAAACTTCCGTTTTAACCATCATTATGTAATCTTACAAAATGAAATCCTTTTTCTTCATAGGCTTAGTAGTTGTTGCTGAAAGACCCCGGGGCATTTATTATTCCCGGTTGAGAAGTTTAGCAGCAGTGATTAATAGTTCTAAGAAAAAGACATGAACAAGATGAATAAGAAAATAATGGACGGCTATGTTTTGTGTTTATGAAAGATTACATTGAGTCAAAATGCGAAGCAAGACGTTTAATGTGCTCATAAAGTTATGATTTTATATCAGAAATCAATACACTGAACATTGATGGATTATAAAGTTTAATTCAACTGCCATCGAAATAATAAAACTCAGTGGTGTATACCTCCGCCAAATCATAGTTATAAAAAAAAGCATTCAATGCAAGAGGTTATGGCTCAATTTGAGTTGATTCCACTAAATCGTCCTTTATAATAGTTCCAAAACACCGCGCCGGTCCCCTTTCAAGAGATATTATAAATGCTCATTATAAATCATAATACTTAGTACTTTTACACAAAAACTAATATTGTACGACGCGTTTCACCGATTTACGGCATCGTCATGTTACAGAAAGTTTGTTATATGTAACATGTAACAAACTCTCTGCAGCTGACGATGCCGTTAATCAGTGAAACGCGTCGTACAATAAAAATAATTGTATAAAAGTACTAAGTATTATCATTAATCATGAGTACTAATACGATAAACTTCTACGAAATGATGCCTGCCACTGTCAAGTTTATTCAAGATTTAATAAGACTCAGATTATCAATTAGACGACCCGTGACCAACGCATCCGCCCGAAATCACCTCACAGAAGCCTCGAGCGTGGAGTGGGAATAAAAAAAAGAAAGCCAGAGGACGCGCACGCTCATTTTAATGCGCTCTGGCGACCCTGACGCTCGGGAGGGGCGAGAGAGCAGAAAAAAAGATAAGAGCGAAGCTGAGCGCAGACGGGTCCCAACACATGACGGACGGCGGCAGTCGCCCAGCGTTCGTCAACTGTTTCGGCTCGCGTGCATCCTTCCCCCATTCGATGAAATTTCCTCTCGCCTCCGTCAACCCCTCTCCGTGTCATCCGCCTCATTTCCTTGACGACCCTCTTCTCCCTCTCCCTCTTCTCCCTCTTCTCCGACCCCCTCCCGTCTCGTCTTCACCTCCTCCTCCCATCTTCTTCTCATTGCCCGTCTCCATTATCTCTTCCTTCCGTTCCTTTAAACTCCTATCATCTCGGGTCGATTCCATTTTGCCCCTAAGCCCCTTTCCCCTCAGATGAACGACAGAGAAATAAAAAAACACGGCGCCCTCTTCTCTAGTTAGCTTTTCTCGTGAATTAAATCGCGGATCATCGAGTGCACATTGTAAGTTGAAATAAAAAATCTTGGACCACATTTCACTTGAGTAATGTGTTAACATAAAGGCGACAGATGAAGTGAAGTATCGAGGAGCTACGATAACTTCGGACCTATCGTGGGGAGCACATATAAGAAATATTTGTGGCAGAGCTCTGAAGAAGCTGGGAATCGTCAAGCGTATTGTGGGAAGATTTTCGGATGAAAAAGCAAAAGAGAGGTGCTATTTCGCACTCGTCCGGCCACACCTTGAATATGCAGCGAGCATATGGGATCCGGTGCAGAAAGACTTAGTCCGGGAACTTAATAAAATACAAAGGAAAGCTGCGCGATTCGTCAAAAACTGCTACGGGCGTACAGACAGCGTTACACAGATGTTAAACGAATTAGGCTGGGAGCCGCTAGAGACTCGGAGGCTGCGCGCTAGACTTAGATTGCTTGAACAATTGAGAATAGATATCTTTCAGAGTGACACGGTGAACATCATATTAGAACCCCACTATATTTCCAGGTCCGACAGAAACGATAAATTAAGAGAGATATTTTGCCGAACGGATAGGTATGGGAATTCGTTTTTTTCCCCGAACAATAAGGGACTATAATAAATGCTAGGCGTAATTTCACTATAGCGTTTCCTTTTTATATATAAATGGCTGGTGTCCTAACACTCCCCGCCACACGCCTATTGAGGCGGCTTGCGGGGAAGTATGTAGATGTAGGTGTAGATGAGTATATTTTTTATGTGGAGGAAATTGCCATGCATGCAGTTATAGAAATGATGCAAGAATTATATTAGATAAAGGCTAAAACATTGGCGAAATAGCCATAAGGGAATGCCATTAAAGAGTAGAGCAATTGAAAAGTAAATTATATTAAAAATTAATCCAACTTGTCAATAGAAGCAGTGGAAATAGACTCCCATACATGCATTTTGATCATACAGGTGACCATCCACTTTAAGACGTTTTTTATCCCATGAACACGTGTGTGTTTCCAGAGGCTATAAGTAGACACTCGGACGTTATGTAATAAGTAAAGTGGTATATTATGCAGTGAATGCTCTACGTATTGATGGGGTTAAAGTGGAAGATGAAGGAAAATACAAGGAATTTGGGGCGATATGAAGGGAGGCAGAAAGCACCACGAGTTAAAGTGACACACAGTATGCTTAAGGAGGAATCTGTGAAATCTCTAGAGGTGATAGGGGATGTGCTTTCAAGCGAATTTTGTGAGGTGATCAGGTGCCCACAGCTCCATACTTAATGGAATCACGGCCGCGCCAACGCTTACCCAGCACAATGCGCAGTTGACATGAAAAATAGCGAATAGCGGTGACCTCTACCAATTGTAGAGATCTGAAACGCAACTTAGCGGTGAATAAATATGTATGTTTCGTTTCAATGTTATCATACATTACAAATAATTACTCCAAATTGTCAAACATGTTTATGACAGCATATATTCAAAAGAGCACCCAAATATTTGACAATTTCATGGGAACTACAAAATATGCTATACGAAATGCTTGCGTTCCCACAGCTCCGTAAGCAGGCAATTCTGAATCCAAGCGAAATATTTAAAAAATAATTGAAATCACATCGACTTTTTCCTTCAAAAAATGAGATGATGAAACACCTTACGTGTTGCCGGGGTGATAGCTAATAGCATAGGAGCGATTTTCCAATTTTTTAATGAAATGGTCCACATAGAGCACTGCTGCCAATTTGCAGTGGCACATGTAAAGGAATATGAAATGAAATATACTAAAGTTATGCATACAAATATTAAAAAAAAATAATTTTTAGCAATATAACGTCAAATAATAAAAACTTAGGAGATGCAATTTTCCACTTGATAAAACTTTATTCGGCCTGGGTTATTTATGCACTGCATCATCATCAGGTACATAAATTTGGAAATCAAGGTATATATACAAGAGAAGGTGGGTGGGGGAGGTTAGGAAAGTGGAGAGAGGGAGAGGGGAAGGGGAAAAATTTCAAGGGGGGGTGGGAGTATTATTTACACTAGAATATCATTAATATTTGAAATTTGAAAAAAAAACAAAAGTTCGTTGGGGTGATGTCCATTCTTTGGGGTGATGTCTAGGGGGGGGAAGGAGAAGGGGTAACTCCCTCCCCTCCTTTAAGCTTTTCCCCTTCCCCTCTCCCTCCCTCCACTTTCCTAACCTCCCTTACCCACCTCCTCTTGTATATATACCTTGATTTACAAATTAACGTACCTGATGATGATGCAGTGCATCGAAATAATATTTTATCTGTGGAAAATTGCATCTTCTAAGTTTTTATTATGTTCATAATCCATAACATCTCGCCTGATACCTCACTTTTTGTATGTATCGTCAAATATTCAAATAGAAAGAGGAAATTAATATTTCCAGGGTGATAAGAAAGGGTGTGGCTGATAGAAGTGCTAGAAGAAACTGAAAATGGATCAATGTCGTCCGGAGGTGAATTTATCAAGGAGAAGAGGCAAAGGATGAGCAAGCGTTTGATCGAGGATAGTTTGGAAATAGGCAATTGGAATCAAGGATGCGAGCGAGTGAGTCAACATATGACACTAAAATTAATTACATAGAGCAGTTCAGAGAATCCTGCGGTTGAATTCATACTACAGATGAGCTGTGGATCAGTTTTAGGCAATTTTGAGGGGGTATAAGAAAATGAGAGGATGGACCATACAGGGGAACAATACCCGATCGGTGGAAGAAAATTGGTTGAAAAAATATGAGTGTAACTACTTAGTTGAAAGGCACCTAAGGCCATAAATGAGTTTCATGCTGTGTTCGCTAACTTATTAAGATTTCTTATTTGAGGCACGCAAATATTCCAAGCAAAAACGCCCTTAGGTATACAATAAAGGTCTTACTGCTCATGGAAATGATTTAAGCTGGGTGCATTGGTGACCTAAGAATATAATAATGAGAATCTAGCATTAAACGAATGGGCCCATGAAATATTTGCTTTGTTCTTCTTAGTAATCGCTATATTCCTCCTTCAATTTATATGCAATTGGGAAATGTTGAATGAATATATTTGTAACAGAAAATTATTAAAGTTATTCTCTACACGGTAATTATCCGTTTTCCTCGTCAATTCCCATTTTAAAAACAAATTCCATATCTGGGCTCGAAATGAATGAAAAATATGAATGAGATTTGCGATTTTTTCCTTACTCGACGCCAAATTCCCAACTTCCCCTGAAAATTTAAACCTTCTAGCTCGATTAGAAATCCCAGGAATTTGTATCAATGAGTGAGTTTGTCATTCAGCCAGTTTTGTAGCTTAATATAGCATTACAGAGTCAGTCAGTCAGTGATAAATCCTACCTATATAGACTAATGCTCGGTGGGAGTTTGGGTTTAAAGATAATCCTTGAAATTTGAAATCAAACTGCTGGAACCTTTAAAAAAAACCCAACAACCAATTGTTAAAATATCACATGATGATACCATCAAGGTTACAGCACTCGAGATGTCTTGGCGTCCCTGCGGTTCCACCCTCGTTCATCCCACCCCCACTCAAAGCCGTTCTACCCCCCGCCCCACCAAATTCACTCCTCCCACCCGCTCTTCTGCGGTGGAAACCCTCCTCCTCCTCAGAGCTTCCGAGGTCGCTCTTACTTCCCGTGTCTTCATCATCAACCGAACACCAGTCTCCCCTCTCTCCTTCTACCTCCCCTTCTCTCCTCACCCTACCCCCTTTCCCTTCCCGTCAATCTTCCCCTTACCCCCCAAACCCCCAACCCTCCCAAAGTGTGTTCATCACCAGCCAAGCGTCATATCTCTCGCCCCATTAAGCCCTCTCCCTTTATTTATTTGTGATGGAGTGCCAATTCACCCGCAGACACTCCTTTCACCAGAGGGCACGTTATTATTTTTTTCTTACTTTCTCGCTTCATTTTTTTAGGCGCCTCGAGATATCCAGTTTCCTCACATTAAGAGCGCTCAGCACTATCGACGCTTAGCAATTTTTTGTTATAATAACGAGCAAAAAAAATAATAAGTTACCCTTAAAGCTTGTGCCTTCGATTCTGATGCAAAATCCTCTACCATCTTTCTCATTAGGGTAAATAAGTGTACACATTCACTCTAACTTTCAACTACGCGAGCCACTACGGTGCTGTGAGTGTAAGTGATGTTACGGCACTAACCATTGTTCCGCTTGTGTGAATGAAAAAGTGTTTTACGGGTATTAATGCTGTATTTTTTATTTCAAGAGCTTTGCTGTGATTCTGCTTTCCCACGAATTGTGCCAAAGAAAAAGAAGAGTATTTTTACGTCTCACTCTTTTTGTACATCTCGAGGGTTTAACTGAGTGGTATAGTCCACCAACGTAGTCCAAGGAGCTATAGAATAATGTAATTGGTTTCAGTTTCCGGATTCCCTATGAGTATTACGTACTAATATTGCTTTCATCCAATCCAATAAATGTTTCACTCTCCGGTGGATCCCAAACACTAACTCCATAATTTATGTTCGGCCAAACTAATAAAGCATCTATCTCTAACTTTCTCATTATTACACAGATTAGCCGAAATAATTTTAGCAGCATAGTAGAATACCTGGTTGGACTATCATCAAATATCAATCAGGGAGATAAAGGATGTGCAGATATTTAGGGAATATTATTAAAACCCAAATTTTATGTCACTTTAAACAAAAGTAAACGATAACTTTGCAGGAGAATAAGGAGAGAAGGGAAATAATTTAAGAGGTGGGCAGTGGTGTACATTAAGCAATTTTATTCAGGGAAACCAAATTATCACAGGACTTTGTTTTAGTAAATTTAAGAACCCTTGATGTGAATGAGAATGTATCGAGAACCCTCGATACATTCCCACAGGTCCTGTAACTCATACCTCTATTGCAATGCAAAGGATACAGTTTGGTATGATTCCATTTAAATATTGGGCTCTCTTGGTGGCATGTACTTTCTTTGATAACCTATTTACTGTTAACTTGTGATTTTAACGAGATTTATGATAGGTGTGTACAATGGTACTTCTGTCAAGGACTTTCGGTACTACCTCGAAGCCTACCGGCGGTAAAACCTTTTCACTGCCACATTTTTTCTTTGTTGGCCTGTTAATGAAATTCAAAAGGATACATTGTGATTTTGAAAGTAGTGTAGCAACACATTTGCCACAATAATCCAATACATCCATCTCCATCCTTGCTACTATTTCCTGTCCAACGCACTAGACACTAGTATTTGCTTATATAGGGTGCTCGTGATAAGTTTATTGCTGGCTAAAACCGTTAATATCCTTTACCAAAGTAGAAATTCAAATAATCTCTCAACTAAGGTAAGACAAGAGCCACCAAAAAATCAAGCAATTTCACCGATGATAAATAATTTTCTTTCTATTACGTAGTACTTCATTGCTGATAATATTGCTTTTGGATGAATATAATCTCACATTAATTAATAGAATAAGTAGACCGTTGGCAAATTTCCCCTTTTAAAAAATGGTACAGCAGCTGCCAATGCTATATAGAACCATCTAACCTAAGATCTTAGGTCTAGGACAAACACTACATATCCATTGCATAAGCGACATTAGGAAGCAAGGCTTTCGCGTTACCAACCAATTTATCTCACTTGTCGAGTTTGCAATTACTTATTTTATATTAATATTTTGTTTTCAATTTTAACACACGCAAGAGGAGATTCCATAAGAATATATTAAACGATAATAACGAATGAATGCTTCTACACCAATATAGTGAAAATGAGGATCATTGGTAATTCAAAGAATTCCGAATGGCATTTTGCTTTTGTTTAATTTACTAAGATATTTTTTTCACTATCTGCGTCTTTTGAGTTTCCCCCGGCTAATAATGACCCCTTTACTAGCTAATGCACTGTGACAGCTGGCATGAAAGAAAAGAAATGTCAATGTTTTTGTGAGCCTAAAGAGAAAAACATCTGGACTGGAATGGGGAAAGAGCATTCCCCACTAGTCCACGTTCCCTTTCTCCCACATGGCTTCTATCTGGCAGTGCTACGATGCAAGAAGGAGCCATTATGAAGAAGTTTCCGTTTCACTATTTTGTCCCACATGCAATAAGATCTTTTTGTTATAGCTTTTGTTGGAAAGGGAAGATATACCCACACTAGTAAACAGAACCCCAATGTGGTATTCCAGAAGGCCGTTTTCAGTATATGAAAAGTGAAACTTACGTTTTGAATGCCTACTCAGTGCAGTGACATCTTTGAAGTATACAAAAGCTCTTTCTTAGGGACAAAGCATTATGATCAAAATTAAATTAATAGTAATTAAGTAAAAACAACATAATCTCTTAGTTTTGAAAGGCATAAACATAAGGCTATCTGCATTCACAATTCCACCAATGCGTACCAAAAGGGAGTAAAATTCTAGCTGAAAATAAATAGTTAACTATACTTCGGCTTTACATTAAACATTAATATTTCCATGCAACCATAAACAAAAGAGTCTTCTTTCAGCGAAGCATCACAATGTTATATTTTGTGGAGTTAATCGCGAGTTTTTTCCAGTGTAAAATATTGAAGGAGGTTCATAGGTACCGGTAGACACAGCACAGGCTTCAGGAACTTATACTGGATGTCCTAAGCTTAATGCAGAAGGCTGGGTAGAAATGAGATAAAAAGTCACAAGGAAAGCAAAGAAACGTTAGCCATTAAATAAATAAATGTATTGTTTTGGACGCTACCGATTCACAATGTCGTATTACATCTTTCTAAATTATATTGATTTTAATATCATGTATTTGCAAAGTTTAACTTCACTCAACCTCGACCAAGAAATACAAAATTAATAGTCATTCAGGATAGTATAATCAATCGATCAATTCTCCTATGCATATATGAATGCATGCATGGTCCTTATTTTCAAATCTAAGCTTATCGCCAGAAGATTGCCTTCTAATTACGAGATCCTCAAATTTCATAACACAAAATGTATTTCTTAAGATGATCGCTGCGTGATGGAGTGAGATTGATATGTAATTCCTCAAAAATACGTAATGGGCATTCAAAAAGTTGCTTACTCATACATATTGTGAACGGAATCAACTCCACTTTCCGTGTTTTCAATTACTGGGATAGATTAAAAGGTGTCCTTGAAACGGCATCAGTCATCAAATCAGTGGAACGGGATACATGTAAACTCATATACACATGCTGCCGGACGAAAGTTCAAAATTGAATGAATCGATAAGAAATAAATGTACATGCGTATGCATTAAAACCTAAAAGTTTTTTATATTGAAGAACTCAATGTAAAAGATTATCAACGTTGATTCTCAACCGCTCGTTTTGCTTCAAAATGACCATCGATATGTGTGGATGATTTCTCTTCATGACCTCTTTTTTATCATGTAATCTTTTTCTTTCTCCAGAAGATATTGGTCTATTAATTTGTAAATTATTTATTCTCTTTGCCGACGTATCGCATTTTTATGAATGCTTCTTCAGGGCTACAGTGAACATTATTGGGCATGTTGTACATCAATTGAATATGGTTTACAATTTTGGTACAAAGCTATGTTAAGAAGTATTTATATGTACATATGAATTGTACCTCAGTTAAGTTACCTCAGAGAGATTTTCTTCTGAATTAATTGTTTTACTTGGTTGCTATCTATTGTTTTTTTGTCAATTGATGTGAATTAAGGTGCTTTCAAAAATCAAAATAAATTTAAGTGTTGTTATAACATATCAAATTATAATAAATTTTACTTTTTTTGGCGGTTTGTTTTTTATTGCAGGATTTTTTTTAGATGTGCACAAAAAGTCTACCATCGATAGTGATCAGCAATTATTATAGGTAAAGACGGAAGCCAACAGTTTGAGGTCATGTGTGCCATTAAAAGATACGAGGTTGTGTTGGAGTGAGTATGATTATTAAAGAAACATAATAAGGGCAGTGAGAAAGCTGAAGCTACTGATAGTCAACTCTTGATGAACAAAATATTTAAAAAAACCCTTTTTTTAAACTAGTTATATTTCAAAATGCACTAAAAAATTAAAATGCAATTAAAAGTAGAAAATAAATTTAAAATTGAAATTTAAAAAGTTAAGAGACCTTCTATTCCAAAATTATAAATATATTTAAGTGGAAAGTGAAAATGAATATTTTTTCAAATTTATATGTGCAACTCGTCGATGATTATGAGGCTAGAACGTAAAATCGTTCGTCAAATTGATCATCTAGTTGATAATCATAATTATAAGACCAGGGTGCAAAGTAATTTACAAAGTTGAATTTGAGCCTGCAAAGTAATTTACTAAGTTGAATTTGAGCAAACAAATATTCATTTTCACTTTCAACTTTAAAACATTTATAAATTAGGAATAGAAGGTCTCTTAACTTTGTAAATTTGAATGTAAAATTTATTTTATACTTTATAGTGCATTTTTATTTTTTACTTTTTAGTGCATTTTGAAATAAGACCAGTTTTGAAAAAGTGTTTTTTTATTTTTTTATTTTCTACTTCTTAGTCTTCACACTTTTACTAATTTAATAATCATTTAAATTTTCTTTAGTTTTTTTAAATTCCGTTACTACCCCTGTCTTAGATCCAAATCAAAAATATTTAATGAAATTAAATCTGACTACGTGAAATACTCGAAAATATTTATCAACATTCTGTCATCAAAATTAAACATGTATGCAAAATTTGGGAAAGATTGAACAACGGGAAGGGGTTTAAAAATTGGGTAAAGGATATACGATTAAACTCACGAATTAAGTTGAAATAAGACCAGTAAAAACAACAAAGGAATCCTCGGTTGTACGTACCATTCCAGGGATGGGTTGCAACAGATAATGTACTCTTCAGAGTAGGAATAAAGATTCCACTCTGATAACTCCACCGCTGCGGGAATTCGAATGCCAACTCTCTGAATGAGAACCCAGCACTCATGAGTACCACACCATCCGGATCCATTTTCGATGAACTTGAAATATATGTTTGTTCTTCTCTTGTACTCGTCAAAATAAGCTCCACTCTGACGCAAGTATATATAACTCCCGAGATATTCTCCGACCAACTCCTTTCCGGCTTCATGTCATCGTGTCGCTGACATCTGACTTCCCATTCTCAGAGAAGCTATGAGGGACGGATTTCTTCAAGGGGGATGAGAGGGGTGTTGTGTCTTCCCCATCCTTCCCCTGTCCTCCTTTTACCCACCCCATCCCTCTTTCCAACTCATCTCCAATCCTCGGAATTCGTGAGAGACGACGATTCTTGTCTCTTTTACATATTTAAATGTCATCAACGGAGGAGCATTCTGCTGCTCCCGTACAACTCTGACCTGCCTCTCCGGCACTACTAAATCGGTCATTGAAACTGACGGTCCGAAGAGACTCTGCGCTTGAATTTTATTTCGTCTTTTTTTTAATCCACTATCCGCCAGAAGGCATTGTCACTGCAGCTCTTGTGTGCCCTATCCATCAAGCAAATCGCTTTAAAAACCTTCTGACAAAAATTCCTTCTAGAGCAGTGGAATCATGAAAATATTCAATCTAGTTATTGTGACTCATCTCCATTATTGTAGTATCCTAAGACGCTAAGACTTCGCTCTGAAGCCATTAAACCTAATTTCTTCCTTGCACTATCATTTCCTTTCCTTTGGTCACAATATAAAAGTACCACCTACTATCATCTGAGAATCATAAAGATTACTGATTGTGAGTCTTGTTTCCTTAAGTTATTTTACCCAGAAAACAAAGATCTGAGGTAATTGAATATAAGGCAATAAAATTTTCTTTATAATTAAATGGATTCCTCTTCTAAAATCAAATCTAATGATAGAGATTTTAATCTCACGACGGCATTCTTGTTTTTATAATTTGACCAAACTCTGTTTTTCACTATTTCTAACCAATCTATAGAGTGAAAAATTTGAAAGAGTTTGTGTTGATTTCTCCAAGTGAATTTAACAATATTTTCAGGATCAATTAAGGTGTCTGATTAAAAGCATTTTTGGAATCAAAGCAAAGGAATTTTCTAGATTTAACAATATAAAGCTACAAATAACCACAGCCGAGGAATGTGGCCAATTCTAAAAAATTGGGCAAAACCTCGAAAATTTAAATGTTGATGTGAGAAACTTTGACTCATTGGATTGGTGAATCCAATGAGTCAAAGGATTTGCATCGTAATATGGATAGAAAATGGTTTGCGCTCATATTTTATTTGAATTTTTTATTCATATTATTCTTTATTCAAAGTAGATATACTCTTTATTCATTAAAAAGTAGAGAAATGTAGCTCAGCATCAATTGTTTTAATATACAATGGAAGTGCATTTTCTTTTTCAACGACATATGAACTTGTCTTGAAGGTATGGATAATATCTCTATTCGCTAATTCTATCTAAATTCATGGTATTTCAAATAAATATATTCGTAATGATTACAAATCCTCACCTTGCAAAATTAGACCCATTATTTTAGAAACTTCGATACTCAGGTAGATACTTCGATACTAGAGTAGCATAAAACAGCATATCCCATAAATTTTAGAGTTCTAGGCTTTGGTACTACCTATTACTTTTGTTTTGTGAAAAAAAATATGATTCCAATTGGTGGCAATCTTGTTGAAATGGCATTTTACTGTTCGTATTTTGAGGGGGTTGGAAAGGAATCCGCAGATCTTAATTGTAAGTAGTGCCGAGGAGACTCGTGTTTCGGCGTCGACTTACATACTACTCACCTAAAAACGTATTACTTGAAACAGCATTGGTACCCAAATGAAAAAGCTATGATAAATTTTGAACAAAAACTCTAAAAAAGCAAAAATTAATATTCCGTATCTAGTTTACACTTATTTTTTAAAATATATTTTATCACGTACAACTCTCCTTTCTTTGGCTGTGCAATGGTTATAGCAATAGCTCATAAAGTATATGTTTCCGTTACTCAAAACCCGCAAAATTTTACACGAAACATATGTTAACAGGCAAAGGTAATGGTGCGTGGGATATCGGATACAATAAACTAGAGAAAAAATAAAGGCATATTGTAATATTCCAATAGTTGGCGACCATTACTTCGGAGGGGTACTCAATGAAAAATGCTTTAGCATTAAGTATCTCAGGAGAGCAAACATTGTCCTTTCCACAGCAACATTATCCGGCAATATTTCCCCTACTGAAGGGGAGCAAGTAATCTAACCGGCGACTGTTGCTAAATTCATAATAAAAATAAAATACACAGTTCTAATAGCTATTTTTATTTTAATTACGAGCGAAAGATACCCGTTGAAATTCAACGGGTGTGAAAAACATTAAACTTATTTTTTATAATAAAACCACAAAGCCCGAAGAAAAACAGTATGCGTGGTCATTTGAGGAGTTCGTAACCTATCTTGTATGTTGTGTTCGTTATAGTAGACACACTGACAGTTTCCCAGGTTCACAGAGAGATGAGTGACTATTGGTTCACTTTCATGCACGGGAAACCCAAAAATCGGCCTCGCAGACTCATTACTACTTAAATAGCAACGGTTGATAGATGGTCACCTCGTCCATCCGGTCCTCTTGAGCCGTCTTCTGAGTGATTAACAGCTTGATCGCTTCCCTTGTGTACATACATATATTTGCATTCCATGACTTAATTCAACTACTCAACGTTGATATGTGCGTTGATTATCTTAATCAGGATTGGACAGTAGAGTACAATCCAGCGGTTGACACGTCAAGAGGAGTAATGGCAGCAGAAGCCATGTTTATTTGACCTATGAATCCTCCATCAATGGGACTGCGCCTTCGGCATAGCCATAATCATTGGTTTCGGTTGCTAAATAAAACATTTATGGTGATTTCTTAGTGCACTTGTCGATTTTCATGCACAGATGTCGTTAATTGCGCAGAATTTTCGTTCTTATTTCGGATAAGAAGTATGTAGTGACGTAATTATAATTTCCGCCATCTTAAAGCAGATTGAAGGTTTGAAACAGATGGGTCTGTATTTGAACCAGATTTAGAGCTGGTTACCCGTCTGTATGTTGGGTAAGGATGAAATTTGTGCGGATCTTAGCGTAACCCGAGAAACACCACGGGGAGAATCTCATGAGATCGCTGGTGGGCATGTTTTTGACCATCCAAATCTAACCTTTGTCGTTTTTCTTTCAAGGGTTCATTTTCTCGCAAATAAGACATTCATTTTGTCTTAAAAGATTTTTTCGAAAGGTTACTCTTTTTTCTATTAGGCATGTTGATGGATATATTTTTAAGTCCAAGGAACGGAAACATAGCGGAAAGTGAGAGTCTAGAATAAGCATCTCGATGATTGAGTGAATGTACCTAAGTTAACTGCACATTAACACTTTTAAACGTATAAATAATTCGTGACGTTACTGATGTGGGAATTGGTCTAAAAACAGTTCGCAATCGTAATGAGAGGCAGACGGTTTCCCTATGTGTAATACACCTGAGTACTAAACGATAATAAACAACGCCGTGTTTGTTGTAGCAACAGAGGCATTATTACCATTGATATTCGCTGCACGCATATATTCTTTTAAGTGTGTAGGTTATTAATTCCTTTATGTGTAACGTTTACTACGTAAGTGTTCTCCCATATATATGCCCCTTTGAGAGCTACTTTGAGAGTAGACGTTGAAGAGTATACTTGTTAAATATGCATTGAATTTAACGATTACCCCCCGAAGCAATCTATCATGGGGGCCTTGGGAGTCCAGGATCTTCTTATACGGATTTTGTTTCTACGTACTATCATGGGCCTGCAGGAAAGCGTGATATTAAAATGCTAGAGGCGTGAATATTCTATGAAAATGAAATCTCTGGTTGTCAAGGAAATATGTTATTGTTGATTTCAGGGAAAATGTGAGATTTTTCAACTGAAAACATGAATTTCAGTCAAATACGGAGCGTAGAAGAAAACCGATTGATAAAATTAGAAATTATATTGATTTAGCCATCCGATAAAAAAAATTCCAGCCCTATATCTTGAGTGAATGTACTTTTAAAAAGCAAAAAATGAAACCACTGCACCGAACACAATACATAGCATGGACCACCAGGGGAGACCTTCGGGGGCCTTTGGGGGCCCTTAGATCTTTTTAATATAGCATATGATACAACCAGATATTTATTCTATCTACATGCCAAATTTCAGCTCAATCGGTCCAGTAGTTTTTGCGTGATGGAGCAACAGACAGACAGAGACCATTACATTTTTATACATATTAGTAAGGATCACACCCTTAACCCTGGAAAAAATAGGGTTTCGGTTAATTGAACCCTACAGTGTTTGTTGTCTACCAGTAACAAACATGTGTTCCAAATTTCATCAAAATCGGTCGTGTGGTTTAGGAGGAGATGTGGAACATACATACATACATACATACATACATACATACATACATACATTGACTTTTATATATATAAAGATGAATAATAACTGTCAAAATTTCTACTAATTGAAGCTAAGTTTAATGCAGCTCAACTTATTCGACTCGTGAGAAACAACTTATCAAGATCAGTTGCCGCATTTGGGGTGCTATACTTCAGTGCAAATCAAAAGATATATCAATCAATATCAGAGGTTAATCGTGATAAGTTTAAAAATATGTACAGTGGAAATATCATAAAACTCGTGTAAATAAGAAAGGCATAGTACACTATGTCTACTTAGGTACACAAACTATTAAAATGGAGAGGTACAACCGTGAATGTTTTCAACCGGCCAATGGTGACATCTGACTCGTGCATTAACCAAATCAGAAAGCCACCGCAAAAAAATATAACCGTTAGTCTCAGTTATTTGACCAGTCACCAAAATGGATTTGAAATTTGGTTTACAATAATTCTGACTCCGGATTTGCAAACAGCGGTCAACAAAAATATATTATTTATACCATTTTTGTATAAAAATCAAAGTATATTCGAAGTTTTGGCTAGTATTTTGGGATTCAAATGTAAACCGTTACTAGTTTGTATTTACTTGTAACTAGTTTTAGTTACTAACGGACAAAAATTGTATATATTTAATTACAACTAATTCTTAACATAAATTTATATTCCATTTGGGTATTTTTATCTGAGGCAAATATTTTTTTATTTCATTCATAAATCTTTTTTTAATAATGAGGTGCATGATATTTAATGTTGATGATTCCACTGTGGACTGTTGCTATCGATTGCTATTAAAACACGTATTCCCAAGCAGATCACCACGGACCCTCACTGGGAAGTCTTTAATTTTTTGGTATAGACCATGCAGAAGACATTTATTAACTAATTTAAAAGTAGTCCACGACTGAACTTTCCTGAGCATACGACCACAGAACGTTCATTGAATGTTCAAGTGTGAAATATTCATTTGAATTTGTTTATTGATCGTTCGTTTTCAGTCGACAAATTATTATTAAAAATGCTCCCTGGTTGAACATTTAAAGAACATCTTTAAACCATGTATATTTGAATTGTATAATGACAATGTTCATTCTGGATTCTAGGGATATTCGTAGTGATGCTTAGTTTAAACAAAACTTAAATGGTAATTTCAAAAAAATTACACAATTTTAATTTGACTTTTATTCCCGGCTCTGGACTTCCGGTGTCAGTTGTGTCGTATGTGATCCTGAAATATGCATGGTGTGTGCGGCGCGTTGAATTTTGTCTAGTGGTCTTATTTCCATATTTACTTTATTGCTTGGTTTCAAGTGATTTAGAGTACCTCAGTAATATCGACTTTATCCTATGCGACAACATAGGTTTCAATCTATTAACGCCAGAAAACCTTGATTGGATGGTATTTCCTCAAACTATCTTGTAATTTACATTTAAAAATTTAGTTCTCACAGTTATATTTACGCACGGGAGTGGCCAGGTATAAAACATTTACTTAGAGTGCCATTTGAACGTTCATTAAATGTCCTTCTTGAATGATCTTTGATCGTTTCAGTAGTGTTCACTGAATGTTCTCTGATCATATTTTAGACAGTAAATTCCCTACTGGGAGAGCATAGAGAACGATTCATTGGCCAATTACTCCCTCCAGAAAACCGAAATCTCTTATATTAGGGTGGAGGTAGTAGACAGAGGGAAACGTAAACACGTAGCTGCCAAACATCTGCCGGTAAATGGTCCGTCAACGCCCACGCTAATGCACTCTCCAGCGTCTCGGTCCATGAGACTAGATCGGGCCAGGCGGGGCACACCACCGGCCGCCGCTGCTCAACCCACCCTCCCTATTGGAAGACAGTCCACTGGCGCCGTGGCTCCCAAATCCGTCGCCCGGAATACCCTCTCCGCGGACATGATTTCATCTTTCCCATCTTCCCCAGTCCACCATCTCCCTCCTTTGTACTCGCCCTTCCCCCTTCATCCCAAGTCCCACTCAGCGAAGTAATTTGTAACGCTACTCAAATAGAAGAAGTCCTCTGTCCCCACCCTCTCTCCCTGATACCTAATATCCTCTTCGGGACACCCGTCTCCAATCTTTCGCGCTTTTTCTTTGACTTAAGTCCCTTTTCCTCCCCTTTTCTAAGGTGACTGCAGAGCAGATGAAGTCCTCGGGCCAATCCCCCGCCACCGGAAGTCCCCCTTCTTTTATCCTCCCAAGTCGAAAAACCCCTCCCGCAGCCAATCAGGGGGGTGGAGCACAACTCCCACATTTCCTCCTCTCGGGTTTCTTTTCATCTTATACCTCTGCACCCTTCGCCTCACCCTCCCCGTCCTATCATCCCCTCCTGGACCTTCCTAGAGCAACATCCTCCCTTGCTAAGAACCCACCACCGCCTCCTTAAAGCCTCATGCACCGTTGTTATTTCCTTCCTACTCACTCCTCTGTCAATTCCCTGCGTACTGCATAGTGCTTCGTCAATTTTGTCTTGCCGTGTTCGAATTCCTATAGAAATCTCGTAATGCAGGTACCGAGATATTAAGGCTCCTATAAGGAAGGCAATTGAATAGTATCTAAAATTTCATTCATTCATGTTTTTCTGCTCCAGTTGGCAGTTTTTCTTATGGGCTCCTCCCCCTCTCCACTGTTCTCTCAGCCAGGTGCTTTGCGTCCACGTACTTTCCGCCTATTTTGATGTTGTCTAGCATTCAGATGCTTATCCTTCCCCTTCCCCGCTTTCCTTCCACCACTTCTTCCATACCCGTCGTCAGCAGACAATCTCTTCGCAGGGAATGTCCAATCCAATTCCTCTTCCTTTTTCTAATCGTTTCCATCAGAGTCCTTTTCTCGCCCACTCTTCTCCGTACCTTCTCGTTTCTCTCTTTATCCTTCCGACTCACTTTTTCCATCTTCCTCCGGATGCACATCTCCAGGGCTTCCAGTCCTTTTTCATCTTTCTTCTTAACTGCCCAATTTTACGCTCCATATTGTGCTACACTCCATATATAGCTCTCAACCTGACAATAAAAGAGGAAATAAAATTACGCAAAATTGAGGCTTATCAGTATTTATTTTTAACCCAATGTTCATGCAGAAAATGTTTAGCCAAACTGAGGAGAAATCTTTGGATTATTACGCTTTATTCTTCGAGAAATAATATTAGAACGATGCCCTCTGAATAAAACGGAAAATTATCTTCTTCTAGTGACCGATTTGGTACGAATAACAGCGAAAATGTTCACAGCGTCACACATAACAATCAATGGGATTAATATGTATAATATTTGAATCTATCCATCTCATAATTTTAATCATTAACGAACTTATGAGGAGAAAATATATTCATTTGGTCATCATTTTTACTTAAAAAGTACGATATAGAATTGTTTTCAATATCCTGTCAGATTTATCATTCTGCTCTTGCTTATAGTGAATTAAATGCCATTAGTACTGCACATTTTTACTATGCCGAGTAGAAGCTTTGATAATTGAGGCTGGGATAAAAGTATATCAGCAGCACTACAACTTTGATAACTATAATTAAAAAGTTTCAAATCCATTAGCATATATGGAAGGATAATATTTTTTTTTAATTTTTCACCCAGATTGCACTTGGAGCATTTGAGAAGCAACTTATGATGAGAATGAATTGTATAATACCCAGAGCACAAACTTGGATGTCTGCAAGGTTTATATCATACCGAATTATGTTAAAAAAAACGTCATCTGAGACGGGAAATGAGACTTCCTTAAGTCCCCAAAGAAATATATGCAACCATACAAAGAAATTCCGGCATTAATTTTAAATGCGGGAAGAGAAGACTGATTCATCCATGCGTTTAGTAAGTTCTCCGTATGACCCCTCTTTGAAATGTCATAGAATAAAACAGAGTAGAGTTGTAATTTATTTCCTTTATGCTGAGTCATTCCTGCGATTATATAGTTTTAAGGCCCTGTTGTACTTAAATCATGTCTATAGAGTAATAAAATCTGTCACATGGAACTAAAACGATTCGTTAAAATTAACAGAAAAAATATTTAAGATAGTCCACCATCTGTTCGTCAAGTTGGAATTATCACGAATAGCAGACGAATATGTACAGTCATCAAATTTTGGAAGACAATGGGTGCTGAACACAAACGTCTCTTTGAGATAGTACCAAATGTCTTCATTATCTCGCAACTATATGAAATCAGTTTCGCATCTCCCAAAAATAGCTTCGTTTGATCAAAAAACACCCTGATATCCTTCCCGGATTTCTCAACGGTTGATTGTTTCAGGGAATGCTCAAGTTGGGATGTCGCAGTGCAAAGAAGTCAGTCATGTTCATTTTTCAATCTTGTAAATTAAGGAGATGCCGACCCAAAAATGACGTATTGTCCCAATTAAGGTAGCTCCAATATTATTTTTATCCAATATCATAAAAACCACAATTTTAAACCACCTTTAATTCAAAGTAATTGATCACTTTGTGTTTTAGAAAAGATTGATCCATTTAAGCTCAAGACTTTTTTGAAAATATATAGAAATTTGATTCAATATTTTGGAAATCCCGGCCAATATTCTTAAAATTTCGGATCATATGATGACATGAATGTAGAACATTTTTTTTCTTCTATCAGAGAATAACGAATTTTATACCCGAAGTTTAGAATTAAAATCACTAGAATTGCTATTTTTAAAAACTTTTTTGAGGGCGTAGTAAGTTTTCCAAAACTTCAATTTTTTTAAATAAATTTTCCATGCACTAATATTCTTGGTCAAAAGTCAGGAAATAGTGTTCTTTTCTTTTTACAGAATAATGAAAAATGTATTTTTAATTTAGCTAATTTCAAGGTCTGGTCTGCTGGGGAGTTATTACAATATTTTACATTTTGTTTAGTACATATGTCTTAAAAATAGGTGTCTACAATTTATTATCTGTTGAGAATTTTCTGTTTACAAAAATACAGCCATTTAAAAATGCAAAATTATCTACAGCATTTTCGCAAAAAAGTACATTTAAAATCATTCATATTTTATTTGATCAGAATACGTAAAAACTATTAGATCTCATTTAAAGCTTTCCAAATTAAAAGGCATTATTACATATGCTAATTCAGTATTTGGATTGAAAATGAAGTACATACATTAAAATCTTCGAATATGTAAGAGAAACGGAAAAAGCTCTCCACGATTCCGTGCTTCCGATACCTATTTTATAGTCCATTATTTTCTACAAATTTCAGATTCTAAACAACGGCCCAGCATACATATTTGGCATTTCAATTAGCAATATTTTGAAAATATTTTGTTCTAAAACCCTGCAAGTTTCTGCCTTAAAACTATTTTCCAGGAGTATTAAAGGCATTGATACTTTCTTTAAAAATTGAAGAGTTTGGCTAAATGCCTTACCCCTCCTGAATATCAAAACTTAAGCAACTTCAATTCCAAATTTCGGTTATGAAATTAATAATGAAACAAAATAAATTCCAGGTTTCTTAGATGCATGAATATGTAGCCCCTTGAATGCATAAGGGCGACATTTTTTCCTCATTATTATAGAACTGACCACAGCTGAGAAAAAAAAAGTTTACACCAATTCTTGAAAATGTAGAAAGTTAACTGCTCCGAGGTTGAAAATGGCTGCCAAATTGTAACCAGAAAAATAAAATTAATGTGGTTTTGTACTGTTAACAAAGAAGGCTTTCGACGGTCAATTTACAACAATTTTCTAAAATTCCTCGCTACCAGTGCTGGGCCACTTGGTATAGATTGACCCTACAGCATTCGTAACGCTCCAAACGGTGTGAACGGTTTATTTACAATCAATTTCTTATATATTTACAATTTCATGTGAAAGTGAGAAACTCCTAGCACAGCATTTACTTGCCTCGGACTGAAGATCACCAGGCATATATTCGAGGTGGTTCATTTACATTTAAGGCGAATGGTTTTTTACTGCAAATAAAACGTCCAAAAGCAGGAGAATTCAGCTTAAGTTTGATTAACAAAATTACCTACTATCGCCGCAAAAAAAGGTAGAACGATGAACTTTAAGCATTTGTATGAAATTCCGGCGGAGCTTCATAGAGTCGTGTAATATATCGTTTTACTCCTTGTTTATTTGACTACAAAGTGCATTCATTGAAAAGTGATTAAATGTAAACGTTTAGCTTCTACGGTAGAAAGAGTGAAGAAAAACATACGAAAAACTAGGAGAACGGCAAAACGGTCATCTTCTTCATCTCGTCACGACCAAAATATTTGATTGGTGCACTTCATTATTTTTTTTACGAAGAGAACGACATTTCCGCATTACAATTATTCTTTTAAAATTAAATTTTACCCATTCTTTGATTTTTTAAATTGCCGAAAGCTAGATTTCAATTTCCAATATGTAGAAAAGTATATCAATATCGAAGTTCCGTATACATTGAGGAAAAAATATTGCAAAACTTTTCATGTAAGGAAATGTTGATATTCTTCCTCTTACTTAAAATAAACCACAATGAAGAAAATCGCCCCGCGGCTATGCAGACTACCATTTTTCGCAGTTGGTAATGGTGAAACTCCTGGCCGCACGCGCCTCAAATCTCATTGCCCTAAGCTCTAGTGAAGCCTTTGTCCAGCGCTGATTGGACAAGGAAAGGGAAAGGTCCCACGTGTTTTATATTAATTTAACTTAATGTGGATGGATTTATGTTGAATAATTCGCTATTAGATATTTAATTCAGTGTCAGAAATTACTTTAATTCAGCCCTTGACAACAATACAATCCCGAGAATCAATAAACTTCGAACATATAAACAAACATTATATTTATTTATTGAATAAAATGTGAACTTCGGCCTTCCTGGGTGAGTAAATCTTTGTATATTTATCTCTTATTAACATTCTTGTGATAACCCATTTATTTGTTATTCATGACGATTGTTTCCTCTTGAGACATGTTTTGAGAGATATTGATAAAAATTCAGACACTGTGTGAAGATGTTCTTTGTAAGAATTCTGTGTTAATTTATTTCGATTCATCATATATTTGTTACATATGAAGACGTTTTTAATGAATAAATTATATTAAATTTAAATTAACTGAAGGTATTGAGTGCTTAGATAGTTTTTATATGTGATTTTGTGTACAAAAGTACATAGCTCTCGACGGACGTCTTACCAGAGATTTGAGGCGCGCGTGGCCAGGAGTTTCACCATTACCAACTGCGAAAAATGGTAGTCTGCATTGCCGCGGGGCGATTTTCTTCATTGTGGTTTATTTTAAGTAAGAGGAAGATTATTAACATTTCCTTACATGAAAATTTTTGCAGTATTTTTTCCTCAATGTATACGTAACTTTGATATTGATATACTTTTCTACATATTGGAAATTGAAATCTAGCTTTCGGCCATTTTATAAATCAAAGAATGAGTAAAATTTATTTTTAAAAGAATAATTGTAATGCGGAAATGTCGTTCTCTTCGTAAAAAAAATAATGAAGTGCACCAATCAAATATTTTGGTCGTGACGAGATGAAGAAGATGACCGTTTCGCCGTTCTCCTAGTTTTTCGCGTGTTTTTCTGCACTCTTTCGACCGTAGAAGCTAAACGTTTACATTTAATCACTTTTCAATGAATGCACTTTGTAGTCAAATAAACAAGGAGTAAAACGATATATTACACGACTCTATGAAGCTCCGCCGGAATTTCATACAAATGCTTAAAGTTCAGCGTTCTACCTTTTTTGCGGCGATAGTAGACAGCGGTAGGCTTCACGTCGTACAAGTTTATTACATAAGTACTCATGATTAAAGATAAATCTTAGTACTTTTCAACAAAATGTTTATTGTACGACGCGAATTACCAATTTACCCAAACCATACCCGAATATTTGTTTATTTTTCCCTCATCCCCCGACACTACAACAACAATTAACACAAATAACAAACTTCTGCAGCCCGATTATGAAAATGGGATAGCGATGACGGGGGGTGATATTTATCACGGCCTGCGATGACGGTCGGCGTGATCGAGCGATCATGTAAGGCACCGTCATCGCAGGTAAGACGGTCATGGGCTAAGATCACGCGCTCAGATCCGAACCGCGTTTCAAAACTTACTTTCTGTGTTGGTAACAATAGAGAATATGAAGAACCAATGAAAATCGGCGACACATTCTTGAATAGGTACAATTATAAATATGATACTTTTAATCTTAAATTTTTTAATGTATTGTAATATTATATATTGTTTGTGTGATTTTTATGAATAATAATCTAAAAAATGTAGTTTACATGCTCGAAACTATATTTTCCACATATTCTATAAAATGACTAACTTATAATTACATTATGGCGGAGTCTTCTGCTGCAATAAGATTTGAGCATTACATTTTTATAGTTATCCAAGTTAATAATGTCTGCAATCCCAAGTATTAAATAATATATGGAGTTTCCTCTTTCCCCGTACCAATGTTGTGATAGTACTTAACCTTATTAGCTATCGGCGAGTCGTATATCTATTGTCAACATATGCCAATTTGTGACCGACTGTTTGACATACAAGTATCACAAATAGTCCTTCGGTTAATAACTATCATTAAATTGTAATCCACTTTATTCTACTTTGTGGTTTTATATTCAATTGGCAGTAATGGGCTGGGTGTTCTCATTGACTGTTGTAAATCTCGTAGTGGAATCACCGCGAATGGTAAATGTAAGCGCGATATGGGTGTAGAAAATGCAAATATTGGTCTCAGTTGAAATAATAAGGATAAAATTTTACTGCATTTTTTTATTTGTTGGAGATTGGCTATAAAATAAACAGCTGAGTTTTTTGTGGGTATGACAAATTTATGAATTATTTTACCGTAGAAGAATCCGTTTACGTGGTTTTCTAATTTTCACGGAGCGACATTGAACTAGTTTGAGTTGATTTTTACTTAATTTACTATTACAATACACGAAAGTGTTGTGCTCTTTTAAATTCAACTCTTGTATACTTGTGCGTACATATGATTGGGAAATTCTAAGGAAGTGCTCGTCTTCCCTATTGAAGGAATAAGCGATACTGGTAAACATGCCTTTGTGCTGGCAAATTGCATTTCGGAGTATGAAATTATACTATCGTATATTACATTATTATCTTGTGGCCAGTAGCAATTACATATTATGTTCAATCCATTATGTAAAATAAACCGCGACTGAATTGTAGATAGACGATAATTCTCAAATCTATTTAAAAAACTGCGAACTAACCCATTTCTCTTGAAATAGATATGTTTCAAGCCGGATAAGTGTGTTTTTCCTCTTTTTTCCCCGGTCGTAATGTCATTCAGAATAGCATTCTTTCTTTCAAGACATTTTCTTATTCTGTATAATTACTTGAGGTATTCATGAAGGTCTTTCATAAACTAAAAATTAGTTAATTGAGCAATGACATTTGTAATTAAAATTTAATTCAACGTATTCAGACATATACGGTACCTTATCACGCTCATCACCCTCAGTTTCGAGCGTCATCGCTATTACGGGCAACGACGTCGCTATCACCCTTATCACAGATACATGATCGCTGTTAAAACCCTCCGTCGTCCGTACTTCGTTGCCCAGGGCGACGACGTCGCTATCACCCTTATCAACAGTTACATGATAGCGCCGCTGTACCTGACGATGCCGTATATATTATATTTTATCATGAGTAATAACAAAATCACCATTTTCTCAACTTACCCTTATCCTATGTTGCAGTTATTACTAGTAATTATTGTTTAAGGGATGGAAAAGATATTGCAGAATAGGGTAAATAGTCGCATTTAATAATATCGTAAGAATTTGAACAAAATTATATGTAAGGCATTAGATTATTGAAAGATTTTAGAGAACTATTCGACTGGTTAAATAAATCCCCTCAAAGTAAAGGTTCTATGGAGCATGAGTACTCCGTGAAACTTGTAAGAAGATTTGTGAGCTTGAATAGATGAGAGAGAACCAAGGGGGGATTACAGGGGTAAGAGGATCCATTTCGCTACGCCAAATCATGCCTCAGAGATCGCTGACAAAGATCATAGAGGTCCAGTACAGTTTCCTGATGCCACGGAAGTAAACCCTCTTGTGCTAAAAAATATTTGAAGTTTACTCCAAAAAGTAATTCTGAATGAAATTCCGAAATCTCTGGATAGGAAGTATATGAAGAACGTCTATGCGAAAAGCGTGGCCGATTTATTAAATAAATGGGTCTCACGTATCTATTTATGCACGAACTTGATTATTTCTACACAGACGTTATGATGATCATTTTCCAGATGAGAGAAAAAAATTAAGTTAGTTTACTAGAGGAATGACAATGAAGAATTGATTAGAGCAAGTAGTTCACTAGATATTTCCAAAGATGAAACTATAGTAAATAAAGTAAAAATATTTTATTTTTGTTCTATGAAGGGAGATTTTCAAGGTTGGAAAAATCGACCAATCATAAATTTAACCAGATTTTAGATTAAAAACTAAGAAAACGCGTAGTGATATAAGATTAAAATATAATAACAAACATTGATTATAATTTCTCGTTTGGATTAAGTCTAATGCGCCGTTATTACATAAGCATTAAAGTTTTGGAGCAAGTCTTCAAAGCCGATATATTTCAGTCACAGGAATTTACAACTTAAGCTTAAACTATCTCTCTATTTTTGATTTCGAAGACCAATTATTTCAAACATATAAATGACTCCATGAAGGTCACATAGCTTCCTTACGCCAAATATTAGCGTTCCCAAAATTTTTGCTCCATAACCTTCTTCATGTAGTCCTATTTTTCTAAGCAATAGGCGTTACTCAATTGATGAGAAGTACTAATTCAATCCAGCCGTATTTTGTTGATGATGGCAATGCTTTGCCAACCTCTAATCGTTTCCCAATTGAACTCTTGCCCCAAAATTTTCAGACATCAGATACAGTTTCGAGTACAATATTGATAATATTTAACCAATTAAGCATATGAGTGCTCACACCAGGCCAGGCATTTTCCCTGCGTGCCCAGCAATGCCAATATTCCCTTGCCCTGCGATCAATGTCAGCCTTTCTTTCCCTTCTCCCGTTCCATCCGTCACCATGGAGATTCCAGCCTCCTCCCTTGGACTCTCGCCACCCCCTCCCCCCCTTACCACGCATTCCCCTCCCCTCTACTCGGTTGGGAAGGGGGCAGCGCCCACTCCCCACCCACCCCCTTAATCCTCTTTTCCCACTCCACCACCTCCGATACACCCCTCTGCGACACCCTGAAGACTTCCTACTCCTACTTCATCTCATTATCTCCGCAGCTTATTCTCGCCCCCGCTCCTGCACCCCTGGGCTACTCATGGAATGGACTGGGAGACCGAGGAAGGAAGGCCTTAGCGTGCTTAGTCAGCCCGTGACCTTAGGACCCCACCGAAAGGACACCCTCAGTCCCTCCCTCGCACCCACCACGGCCAAATCCCACCCTCTTCTAGACTCTTCCCCCACTCCACCCAAAACCTCCCCCTCCTCTCTCCCTCCCCCATATAACTCCTCCTCGTCGTAGTAATCTCCGGAACCTCCCCCGACTTCGCCTCCTAAACCTCGCATTTCCCTCACACTCACACGTGTTTCCATTTGAAGGAGAAGGAAAAAAAATGGTTCCGTGATACGTTTGCCCGTCTCTTAGGCCGTAAAATACGCAAACGAAACCTTTACGACGGGAGTCATGTGGCAGTGAGGGGGGGCGGTGGAAAAGGTCACGGAAGCGAGGATGAGGACTTCATCTCGTACGGATGGTGTGGGAGCGCGCGCGAGAGAAAGACAAGAGGACTGCGACGAATCGAGTCGGGATGAGGTGAGTTTGATGTGCGAGTTGAGGGAGCGAGGTGGAGAAATCCCATTCGCTACAAAAGTTAACTCCTCTTGATGCTGAGAGGGATTTCATGGTATCCACCTTATTTCAGTCATAATTTCTTTTACAAATCAGATTGTATGGATGGCTATTATAGCACTTTAGTGTGGTTTATTCCCAATCTCTCTCGGTCGTTAGCTCGATATCGAGCGTTGTGACCCAAATGGACTAAATACGCGCATTATGTAAAATCTGACGGCAGTTCTCTATATCTTGGGCTGCGTGGACTGCTTTCCTCAGCTTTAGGCTTGTGAGGGTCTTAATTTGATCCGTCAGTCTTAACGGTGGATGTCCTCGTGGCCCTTTGCCCTAGACCTTGCCTTCGAGTACTATCTTTTCTAACCCACGGCGCGCCTTATGACGTGACCGATGAATTTAAGACATTGCGCTGAATTGCTGGCAGCAATCGGTCTCTGTATGAAATTTTCAATTGGGCTAAAATGTAGGCGTTATTTCTTCGCTATGTCCATAATATACGCATCATTCTTCGATAACAATACAATTCAAACGCCTCAAACTTCTTGCGTATGGCGGCTGTGATCGTACAAGTCTCCGATCCATTTGTCATGATAGGGAAGACCATTCTTTATTTTTAATGCCGTTGTGTAATTAGAGAGAGTAAGCAGATTAACGCCTGCTGCAATATAACTAAGGCCCATCAACTCAAATCCCAAAGGGAGATTAGCCCATGGTTTAACCGCATATCAAGCATAAATACGGCCTTTTCTTGGAAATATATAATTTTCATACTGATTAATAGAGCGCAGAAAAGTCTTTCCATTTCCCTTTGACACTTTTGAGATCTTTTGATGTAAAATATATGCTGTATTCTCGGGGTTAACATATGTTTTATTACGAACTTCCTACCATACAAAAATGACAATCTAATTGAATTATACTGGTGACGAATATGTGCACTTACTCTATTATTTACATGCAGTGGTTAACATATTTTCGAGCACATTAATGGAACTATTTACGTGGTTTTTCTTTCAAAATTTTTAAGAGTAGGTATTCTAGCATGAAAGAAATCAGTTACCAGAGTACCTTATTTCCATTGGAAGATGGTTCCTCCTAGTGTATTTCTGTAATCAATACTTTCCACATCAATCTCTTCGCTGGCGGGCGCTTGACAAAAAGAGTGTTTGTGACCGTGAGATCATTGTGTCCTTAGCACTAGGTTATTTCAAGCAAATGCACACTCGCTCTTTGCGGGATATCAAAGTATATCAAGAAAACTATCGATTGCATTAAAATGGTTTGGACACTAAACTATTAAATTAGACATTGGTGTATGGATATTGATGAGGTGTAAAGAAGGGAATGTGAATTCATTGAGAGCTAGAGACATTGATTGAATATAAATCCAGTTAAAAGTTAAGTAAGCTATCCATGATATACTTGTGTGATGTGATCATTTGAAGAAAAACAAGCGGTCCATAAAACGTATCATTACTCCTTTGGTGGCAGACCTATAGTGTTGCAGGACTAGTAGGGATGGAATCACACTCTTGAGTAGCCATGGTACACTACACAATTAAAACACTCAACGCACTTGAAGGATCCAGACTTGAATATCAGTCTAAGCGGTAATATTATTTTTTACTGTGATTACCGCACACTTGTGTATAACCTGCCCAGGATTTGGGAATATCACACGCATTTGAGCTTAGTTTAAAGGCAGTATTGCACGAGGCACGCTATTGTACAATCTGATGGATGTATGGATGTGCATTGAAAATTGAGTCGTGTAAAGTGATGAATGGCAAGAATGCATGCGCAAATGCATAAACGAGAGATGGGAAAATAGCCCCTGCTCTAATTCCGAGCCTGCATTCTCGCAAATTCAGTGCATCAAATCGCGCAATAAGGTGCCTCGTGTAATACGACCTTAAGATGAGTTCAGCTTACAAAGCTGATGAGTGACCGATAAAGGCTGATAAGCAATCACTAGTAATAAAAAAGGAAATCACAAATCGTAAACTCAATCAAATGAATTTTAGCGAAACGCTAGGGAAACAGGAAAACAAGTTGTGAAAAAGAAATATTTGCTCAAGCCAATGGTGCGATGCTGTTATGCGTTTGCTATATCCCTATGTAGCAGACTATTAGGCAAACGAAGTGGAATAATCTTCTAAAAGCGCAATATTTAAAACCATTTCCGCTTAAAGAGAGAGAAGGGAGGAGCATAAACGTGAAGCACACGGACGTGCGAGTTTCAGCGTGAGTAATGCGTGCCGTAAATCACGCTTCCAGGAGTCGAGGCTGACAATAAATCAGAATCAGGAGAGAGGAGGAGGCAGTCAGTGAATGGAGCGTGATGTGAGAGAGGATGGAGGGAGGAGGGATGGTGCAGGGGTGCAGGGGAAAGAGGGGGGAGGGGGGAGGTGAGAAGAGAGAAGCGGGGGATGAGGGGCGAGAGAGGCGGAAGTCGACGGAGTGACACAAGGTACGGTGACGTGAGGAGGGAGGGACGGAAGATCTCCGGTGAGCCCTGGCGCGAGCCACACCTATCCAACGTTGCAAGCAGGATATGGAGCGAGTAGCAACGACTCTTTTGACAACGGCCGTTTTATTACTACTGCGAATGAAAGAAGAGTTTTATGAATAAAACAAAGTAGAGCCTGAAGCTGTGGATTTTATTAAACAAATAGTTTCAGGCTTATCCTTGAGGAACTCTTTCATAATTAAAGAAAGAAGAAATTAAACATTGAAATTACTTGTCTATTTCCACACTTGTTTATTTCAACCGACCATGGTTTCGGCAGGTAGTGCCATTTTCAAGGCACGTTTTGCCATTTTGCCTTGAAAATGGCACTACGTGCCGAAACCATGGTTGGTTGAAATAAACAAGTGTGGAAATAGACAAGTGATTTCATTATGTTTAATATCAAAGATTTCCACCGAATTACGCCGGAAACTGTATCTTTTATCTAAAGAAAGAAGATACTTCAAATATTATATATCCACACTTTTTTTTAACACGACCAACCCAGGTTTCAACGGATTGGTAACCTTGAAAATGACGGATATCCGTTGAAACCCGGGTCGGTCGTGAGAATAAAAAAATGTATAAATTATACTTGAAGTTTCTTCTTTCTTGAATTAAGAGTTTTATGCATATGAAGCCGTATTGTGACACCATTTAGTAGTGCTTTTCATTCTTATTCCCTTGTGGTGACGAATTAAGGGAGGGAGAAGAAATATTTTTACATTATTGGTCTAGTGTCATTCAACCAAATTTTTTATTTAGGTGATTGAATCTTTCGATGTGGTGAGATAGCCCAATAATTCCATTAGCTTAAAAGTCTATTCCATTGTTCTCTTCTATAAGGTTCAATTTCGCTTGGTTAGTTCGTATTTGGAGGGAGTCGAACGTTAGCCACCCAGAGACAGTTGCTACACTTTTTCTCTTGATTTTTTGTAGAAATCTGGCGGATATTCATAGTATTTCATTCCATCTTCGAATCAAAATTTTCTTTGATGGGTCCTGCAGCAAAGTCCAAGAGGTTTAGAAAAATATGATAACACCCTTCTATGAGTTGCAAAGGGAGACTCTTACTTACTTACTGCACATGTGTTACTAGTGCTTTCACCCTTGGACCAATAAATTGATTTTCCGAGCAGAAAAGGTCTCACTATCCACCTAAGGGGTAATTCTCCAGTATAACTTCTTGGAATCATAAAAATGTTGTGTTTGTCTCTTTAAAAATGGAAAAAATTGGTGCAAGCCTTGTTCCTTTAATAGGATTTTATGCATACATGTTTACTACGACATTGAGCTTCTATCTTCTTATTCAAAGATCGGATCCTTTACCCTATTAACAGTCATTCAGCATTGTACCTAATATCGTATTTTTTATTTACTGATGAAGTTGTAACTTGTGTGGTGAAACTAGACTATACCGTGAATTTTTCTTACATTGTTACAGCCGCTTTAATTTTGTTCCCCAGGTGTAAGAAATTCCGCATTATTTCTTTCCTACCCGTTTAATTTGAAATAGTGTACGACATTTCCAATCCAAAAAAATGAAATGGAGATTTTCTGACCAATTTTTGCGTTATTTCAAGAAAAGAATTAGGAAAAAATAAAAAATATATTCAGTACTAGCGGGAAGCCACTGCCGCCCAACCGTTTCTTTTTAAAGAGAATCCAAATGTCCAATAGCATTCATTTTTATTAGATAATGAGGGTAATTGTTCATTAATATTTTTCCAGGTGGGACTAAATATGTAAGCTGTGAAAGCTATCGTCAAACAAAAGATAAAAATGAATTAATGAAGGCCATTTCATATTTTAGCGAAGAGTAAGGCAGTGACAATACGCATATGGGACGATAATCCTGCCGTCTTATTTCTGGGGAGAGAGAGAAAATCATCGAGGGAATTGGAGAAAGGATAAACGTATGTTTCATCAAATTTGACAGTTTAAGGAAGTCTGCGAGGCCATTCATCTACCTTGTTGTCACTTTATTACATTCGTAAAGCTTTTCCTCGTTATTTCCAGGAACTTGCTCCATAAATTCTGTAGAGAACCATTCATGATGAAAGTCGTGAAATTGCTTATTCTTCTGTTTCTCATATAGGTATTGTACTTGGTGGAATAATGACCATATCGTGTTGGGGTCTAAATGGTAGATATTCTTCAACAATTCCTCATAGTCTTTGTTCTTCTGGAATATTTGGTTTAGCTAATATTTCTTATGGGCTGCTTTGTCACTTGTTATCACTTTGACACCCAAGACCTTACTTATGGAAACTGCTGTATCCTTGTAGAGCCAATTTAGTGGGCCCCCATGCGTAAATAAACCTCTGTTAATTCTGCCCTAAGTTTATTTAACAAAATACTTCCCGAAACCCTCAGCGGCAAAAAATCTTTTTATTCATTTTACGTTGGAATATCCACCATTTCAAGTTTGTTTCTTTTCCAAAAAAAGCATGTTTAGTCATAAATGGAGACTAAATGATTATAGTATGATGCCACTGATGAATCTATGAACTACCCATGAAAACATGAAATTAATTTCGTTCTAAGAGAAGAAAGATCACTTTAAAGATGATTCTGGAAATTATATTCGTCGATTAAATCTATCCTGTCATCCTGATAGTGCAACGCTGCAATAAAAAATTTACTGATTCTTATATAAGACTGATCCTTTGAATTTTCCACGTGAGGAAAATTTCGTCCATTATCTTTGGCATCCTTCCCTGTTATTGCAGTGTATGAATTTGTCTCTGGTTGAGTAAATCACTCAATAGCTCTGAGGATGATGCACTAGTCGGGCATAGAAACGTCGGCCATTATGACGATCCTAACTCGGTGGAGAACTCGAGTAGAATTGATGCATCAAGTAGGCCGGGAAAGCACCAAATCCGAAATCGCAGTAGTTAATGCCTTCTGCGTCAAACGTTATTTTTGTATAACTTGAAGTAGTAGGGAAGCAAAAATCTGAGCTACTTATCAGAAAAGAAAATCTTAAAGATAAAGTATTCAGAAATTGTGCGAACATCCACGCCTTATATAAAGATGTCAACATGAGTAATCTCTCAATTCATATCTCCTTCTAACTACCCCATAGTATGATTCTAAAGAATGGCTTTATGAGCTTAATTTACTCAAATCCATCCTGTAACGGACGATGCTAAACAATCATATCCCTAGAAACTCCACAATCGTCCTCATTACCGCATTTACCACCGCCGCAGTCTCTTCTTCGCGGTGACACAAAACCTCCGCAACCAGAAATAATTTCCTGCCGCTCGGTGAAGGTGACGAGGAAGGAAAATGTGATTTTCTAAAAAAAAATATGAGGCGATGGATTTTAAACGACACCTTCAACAGAGCCATCAAAAACCTTGGGGAGCCATAAGCGTGATGGGGGTTGAAGGAGGGGGTCGGGAGGGGGAGGGTCGTCTTGGTGTTGACACGGGCGGTCCTCCACCCCCTCCAGTGACTGCCTTAATGCGAGCGGAGAAAGATGAAGGAGGGAGCAGACCCACACGTCCGTCCTCTCCTCATCTCTTATGAACCAACCCTTCCCTCCCTTCCTCGCCCCTTCTCATCCCTTCACCCCCTGCCCTAAACTCTCCACCCCAGCACTCCTTAGACCTCCCCCACTCCTCCGCAATACGCACGGACCAATTCACGCCTTTCCTTGCACGGATCCTTCATTGTCATCTACGAAGTACCGTGCAATCCACCACTAGGGTGTGCAGCACGGGATTATTCCTCACAAGGCATTCAGCACTCACTCACCGAGTACAAATCGGAACCTCGCGCGTACCCCCGACCGCTAAGCGCAGACCCAAAAGCAGTCAGGAGAGCAGGGCGCAGTCCAACCGGAAACTGGGAGAGCACTACGTAAATGAACATAAAAACATGCACTACACTCCTAAATACACATCTAGTGGTTAATATCACGAATACTATTAATTTATGAATCCTACGAGATACTTCTTAATGCAGAGAACAAAATAATGCGGGACATTTCAATTTGGGTGAAGTGTTAATAAAGATGCAATGCTATTAAACACAAGTGAAAATTCTACGCTACCTAATGAGTGGGAGTGGGAGTTTCATATGATTGATCTATCGCAACTATTATGATCCCTAGTCTTGCATGAAAAAATGATATTTTAGATATATTGGTTCCGCAGTCTATTTCCTTTATTTTAGTTCTGTGATCTCTTCCACCGTAGTACGTTGGCTATAGCAAAATATGTTGAACGTCCGGCAAAAAATTGTCTGCTTTGAACTTACGCAAAAGATTTAACCTGTATTTCTTCCTTCGATCAGTTAGAGATTCCCACCCTAACTCCTTCAACAATTTGGTAAAACTGCTAGGTTTATCGTAACAACATGTCCTTCCCTCTCCTCCCGCTCTGTCCTTTTCGTTCATCCAAAGAAACAGGAAAAGGACTCTCCTTCACCTCCCTCGGAGGAAGCGAAAAGGGAACATTATGACGAATCATGGAGATGAAAAGAAGCGCTACGCAGAGTCACCGCTCACCCCACACTTCCCTCCCCCAACTCTTGACAGCGTCCCCGCAATGCGGTCGTTTAAGACGCTGGGGTTTCGTGAGAAGAGGGAGCTAAATAAGACATGACGACGCGTCTTGGAAGTGAAACAGTGCACCAGCCGAATCGAGCACACTACTTATCGCATCTTTCCAACTCATGATGCACGGGGGGTAATAATGAGAATCATCGTCAGCAGTCATCAAACAGACAAACGCTTTGCTACAAGTCCCTATTCCATTTTATTATCACCTAAACTTTGATTCATTGAAATATACCTATATATAATATCCCTTATGATTTACCTAATGCATTCCATCCTCGTTGATTGTTTTCATTAATTTTCCGTTAATTATTGTCTGCAAAAGACTACTGTGTCTCAGAATGTATCCAAGAGGTAGTTTCTTCTACTTTTCTGATTTTTTGTTAAGATTTTCTTCCAAGCCTCCATAGGGCTTCTTCGTATATCCATAACATCTATAACATTATTCTCAAACACCACATTTCTAACTTTTCCAGTCTACTCTGCTCTGCTTTTGGTAACTTCAAAACTTTATCAACATATGAGGATTCGTTGAACGTATACATTGAGAATATAAATCATATTAGATTGCCTTTTTTTTAAATACAAAAATAAATTTGTCAAATTTGTTGGCAATATCAATTTCTTATTACTAGATATAATATCAAAAAATAATGAATGAATGAATGTAAGATATCTGGATGCAGGAAGACTATTAAAGCGTGATGTGTAGACCCAAGCAGCTAAAAGCCTGAGCTACTTATGAACGGGTGAAAAGAAAAACTCAAGACACCGTCATCACTCTCAGGGCCCGTGAATTCTCTTCTCCACTTGTACAAGTTTACTTGGTTAACTAATACCCTATCCTAATCATCACTGAAATACTCTACGTTCACAAAATATCATTCGAAGTACAATTGGACTGAATTCCTACCATGAACGCTAAATGATTTCCAAACTCGAGCCGTAAACACGAGAGGAAATCATTGACAACTTTTACATTTTTTACAATGAACCTTAGATAAAAGGAGGAATGTACATGGTGCATAAACAGGCGAATAGGCATTCAAATAAAAAAGAATTATTTTTATGGCAGGTCATTTGAAGGTAACAAGCAGTTACAATAAGTGACAACATACAGGGATATATTAATTTTCCTGCAATTCCAGTTTCCGGAGTTTTTTGGAAAATTTCTCATTAATTAAGTCTGACGTAATCAACATTTCATATTAATAAGGGCTTATTATAATAAACTGTTTGAATATTGTACTGTCACTTTATATATCATGTTGTCACAGATATTTCACAAAATATTTTTTAAGGGTGCCCGTTGTCGCCTTTGCTTTTTAACATCTATGCTGAGAAAATGGTAAGAGAGGCATGGGATGAGCTAGATGTGGGAATGAAAGTAGGAGGACAATGGATAAAGTCGGTTAGATTCGCGGACGACCAGACGACCAGGTCAGTTGGTCATCGAAAGGATTGCAAACTTTGGTAGATGCATTGGAGAAGCAGTACGATAAATACGGGATGAAGATTAATCATAAGAAAACAAAAGTAATGAGATTCTCTTGAACAAAGAAAGCGAGGCTGGTGATAAAAATAGGAAGTCACAAACTGGAGCAAGAAGAACAATTTAATTACTTGTGTAGTACGCTAGAAGAAACAGGGCATAGTAGCAAAGACATTAGGAGGAGAATAGTGCTAGCGAAGGAAGCGTTCAATAATAGAAGGGAGCTGATGACGGGGACCTTAAGTAAGGATGTAAAAAAAAAGGCTGGTGAAGAGCTTGATATGAAGTGTGGCGTTTAATGGAGCAGAAACGTAGACCTTGAGAAAGGAAGACAAAAATATGCTGCAGGCTTTTGAGATGTGGGTTTGGAGGAAGATGGTGAAGGTGCTTCTGAAGGTCAGGAGGTTGTATGGAAGGTGGGACGGAAGAAGGTGAGAAGGTTGGACGGAAAGGAAGACACATTAGGAAGTGGTTGACACGGTGGGCGAGGAGAGGAAACTTATGGATGAGATGAGAGGAAGGCAGGGTAGGTGGCTGGAAGCGGTAATGAGGGGCGATGGTTTGCTGAAGGCCGTGATAGAGGGAAGGATGTTGGGTAAGCGGGGAAGGGGAAGAATGAGATTAGGTTTTATGGACGGGATGAAGATAGGTAGGACTCATGCTTAGATGAAGAAAGAAACACTAGAGATAGATAGGGCACGGCACGTGTAAGAGTCCGTTGGATACTCTCTGACTTTCATCATAACCTACCTCTAATAGGTAGATTACTCTAATGATGATGATGACCAATTGATTATATTAAATATTCCTAAGTTATAAGCAATGCTTAACTAAAATTTTGGTTGGCTTTAACACGTTCCCTGTGATAGCTGTCATTTCGATGTTTAATCGCTCCCGTGTCTTTTGAATGAAGTACACACACGCACGTACGGTAAAAACATGAGGTTAACCTTAACATTTTAATGTTTTTCAAAGAATATCTCATTAGGCATTAACATGTCAAACTCGAATTCAGCATAAGCCACCCAATTCTGGTTTAAAATGCCCAAGCTTTGATGTTGACATAGCGTCATATCGTTTCCTTAGGAGTACTTTGCGCACTTCCTCGGTGCCTGCTCATCAAAATAACCTTATAAAATTTCTTAGTGTGCGTATAAAAATCAAAACGGGATTACATAGCCTATTAAAATACATACCTGCTAAAAGTCATGTTCTATTTCCAACCGTCTGTGAGGAATCCGAAAATTAAGCAGTTGGGCTCCAACACTCCAAAAATAAATACGAGTTAGATTCGTAAATTTAACATTCCAACCTTCCTTCCCACGTGACATGGAAGTATCACCACCGACCACCAGGAGGGTGTCACAAGAGTAGAGACACGCAGGACATTTTTGTCCAGTTTCATTAATTTAAAAAATAAGCACGCGTTACTTGGTTTCTTTTTTGTCTCGGAATGTTTCGGAGGCGTGAGATGGGGAGGAGGGGGAGTTGTAGGGAAGGAAGTGAGCAATCCTCCCCACCCTTCCCACCCGTCAGTCGTCCGTCAAAAAGGTGTCCGTCCCCTTCCCCACCCCTTGCGGCTGCTTTAGAAGACTTAATTCGTTTAAGGACGCGACGCGCTCTCCTAATTTACATCTTCCACGAAACCATCAACTCCCTTTCTCCATCCAGCACTCCTCGCAAACTTCCCCCCTCCCTCGGCATTATTTCGTGATCCACGGCTTTTAAGGTTCAATGTAGCAGAACCGGGGCGCAAATTGAGTTGGTCACTTGGACAGAGACGAGCTTTTAGCCTAAGAAAACATACCACGCTATTTTTGCGTGGGAGTAAGAGGAAAATGAGAGAACAATCGGGAAGTTTGGTGACGCGTTCATGAAAGTTAATTAATGCTACATTCCATGGCATGATGCCGCATATTTTCCAAAAATACACAGATGAAAATTCTGTAGTTAAAATGAAAAGTAGTCTACAAAGCACTACCAAGATAGTCAGTGCGTAGACATTACTTAAAAGCACTGCCTTGCATTTACATCCACACTAACTATTTGGAGGAAGTTAATTTCATTGGCACCGTAAGACATATCTTAAATCATCTCCCAGTGAACTTGCTCCTTCTCACTGTTTAAAAAACCAATAGCTGATAATCTTTCCTTTCTATCTCGTTATACGAAATTATGTGTCAATTAGTTATAAATAAACCACTAATTCCGAAATAAGTACAAACTGTATTTAAGTTCAAGTCCCTGGTTTACAAAGCAATTTTAAATAAAACAAGAAAGCGACTTGATAAAAGGGTGGTAAAAACAATTTATCGAAAGGAAAAGGTCGTGCAATACATTTTCACTATTTATGGTCTCTTTTTCGAATTCATACATTGAATATCAGCTATGGTGCTCAGGATTTTTTTTTGAATGAATGAATGAATAATTTATTAATTGTCCTGGGGATATAACCCTTAAGAACAAAAGCAATTTACATTTTTTGAGCAATATAAAGAGAAAAATCAACAATTTGGACAGTAACATAATGAAACAATTAAATATAAATTAATACCATTTTTACAACGCTGAATGCAAAGTATTTTGTTAATCATATCGTATAACAAATTCATCTGCATACATTTTTTTTTCAAAGTTAACAACAGAAGAACAGTACTTAAATACTATTATGAAATACGCAAACACAACTACTACAAGCAATTACAACAACATGCAAAATAATAACAACATTCAGTGGTCAGAAAGTAACATATTATAATATTTCATCTTAAAACTAGCAACAGAAGAACAATTTTTTACGTTTTTGGTCAGGGTGTTCCAGAGATGACACGCAGTGACCAAGAAAGAATTTTAGAACTTCGTTGTGCGATGACTAGGAAAGTAAAGATACTCAGGATCACATCTAGTGCACATATCCCTAGTGGAAGGTTTCACGGAAAACATGTCGAATAAATATTCAGGGGAATTTTCTTGAAATAAGCAATACAAGTAGAATCCGAGGAAATATTTCCTTCGGGTTTTAACATCGAGCCATCTAAGTTCATTGTAGTAGGGGGTCATGTGGACATCTCTGAAAAGTTTAAAAATAAACCTAATGCATTAATTTAGAGCACGGTGTAGTGTGGTGTTATCTTCTTCATTTAAATCGTTGTAAACTAGACAACAGTAATAAATAACGGGTAAAACCAACAGTAATCAATAACGGGGATAACCAACCAAGGAAATAAGTTTTGGAGAGTATAAACATCATTGTACTTTAAAAAATATGCACAAATCGGTATCTTTTGAGCTGTGCCTGGTTTCTGAGACGATTCCTAATCAATCACAGGCCTGTGAAGAAGCCATGCGTGTGATATGCACCAATTTCTTTTCATGTCATTTTGGCAAGCCACATCACATTCTGGGGAAGAGTGAAGTAGTGGCATTACACTTCTGAGACGATAATACTGTCTATTTTTCTGAGGTGAGGGGGTGAAAAAAGTACGGAGGGAATTGGAGAAAAAAAAAATATATTTATTTCATAAAATTTGACAGTTTAAGGAAGTCTGCGAGGCTTTTCAAAAACGTTATTGTCGCTTTATCAGATCCGTTAAGCTTCGTCTTGTCGTTTCCAGGAACGTGCTCAATAAACCCTGGAGACGGGCGTGTCCCTTTGATCTCCGCTTCTTGTTACTGCTTAGAATGTTGAGAATTTTTTCCTCTTATTTCTGTCCGATTTTTCTTCATCATTTCCGCTTAGTTCTTTTTCACGTGAAAAGGTGGCTGACGTGAAATTTGAAACCTTTCAGTAATATTCACGGTCTCCAATTTGGTGACGAAAGAAATAATTTCCTTTGACTGGATACGTCGTTGGAATACATTAAAATCACCTCACTCAAAAGTATACAATGACACTGGAGTCCAATATTTGCTCAGAAAAAGAATTCCTCTGGAAATTATGACAGCCATCACGCATAGTGAAGTATTTTGGTTTAATGATATAATCACTGACTTCTGCATTAGGCGTGGTTTTTTATTCATCTGTAAGAGACTGAAAAGTCTTAAACCACTCAGTGATCTTTGCTTTAATCATTAATTTTAGCAGTTTATATTGAAGGTATTTTAATATGTCATGGAAGTCTCACAAATTATTTCACTACTTTTAGGATGGAATTCTCCTGCAAATACGTCAAAGAAGTATTATTCTCGCTGAAATAAAACAAAATAAATATACTATGTTACACCTACATATTTATTAATAAATCTGTAGCTCTCCATGTTGTACCTCACATCTATTACTCGCTTCACTTTGATTAGGTATGGAATCTAAAAATATTTTTCTGTCCAAACAATCAGGAAATTCAGGAAACACGAAAATATCTTAATGCAGTTACGTACCCTGTGGATTTACTGGTGGCTCTACCAACAGCTAGCCATAGGCACCATATATTTGTCCCCTCATCAAAGCCAAACATTACCAAGAATTTAGATATGGCCAACGACGACGCTGCAACTTCTTCACATCGGTGCACTGAAGAGATCAGCAGTGATATTTAACATGTATATTGAAGAGGCCCTGAAATAAGTCAGTAAAAGAACAAAAACGGGAGTAAGAACACATGGTGAAAGAAAAGAAATGCTATGGTTTGCGAATGATATTACTGTACTAGCGGAAAAGGAAGAAGAACTTAAATGCATGGTAGAAAAGATGAATGAAATCATGGGAACAAGATATAACATGAAAATTAATGCAACCAAAACAAAGATAATGGTATGCGAGAAAGAGGGACAAGGGAAAACGCAGATTGTGGTTGATAATAAATGCCTCGAAGAAGTGGATTCCTTTGTATGCCTGGGGAGAAGGATTACGAGAGATGGGCGAACTAGGGAGGAAGTACGAAGTAGAATTAACCGAACAAAAAGAGCTTTTCACAAAACATTGAAACTTTCAACGTCCCGATGCAATAGTCTTCAAATAATAAAGAGGCTCCTTAAAACCTATGTCTGGAGTGTACTGCTATACGGGTGTGAGACGTGGACCTTGATGGTAGAAAAGAAAAAGAGACTGAACTCGTTTGGACTATGGTGTTATAGGCGTATGCTAAGAATTGGATGGGCAGACAAAGTGACGAATGAAGAAGTTCTTCGACAAGTAGATGAAAAACGCAGCCTAGAGAAAAACCATAGTTCAGAGACGAGCAAAGCTTGTTGGACATCTGTTGAGACACGAAGGGCTGCTGAAATTAATAATAGAAGGAAAAATGAAAGGAAAGAGAAACAGAGGGAGGCCAGTACCTGGGGCAGATAATGAAGATGCAGGAGTTACGTTGAAATGAAGAGGAAGGCAGTTATACAAGAAGAATGTCAAATTTGAACTCTTCCGCTTTCTCACTACTCTAAAATTATTTTCAGTACTCGGATGATGCATAGGTATTTGTATATTATCACAAAGAATATCAGACGTGGTGGAAATTACCAAAAGCAGAATGGAGCAAATGTATTATTGATTATGGTTTCTTTTGAGTTTGCGAAATCCTAGCATTTTGAAGATGCGTATTATAAAATAACTTTTGCCGACTTTAATGGGCACTGCACCTTCCCTTTCCCCCCAAATACCAAAGATACTGCAGCACTTTCACAATCGATCGATATAACCCTTCTTTCATGTGATTTTTCTGGTTTCCAACCGAATGTGGGCCGAACCGACCAGTTCAAATTATGAATTGGAATGAAATTAACGCAAAATTGAGTTTATGATTTCACTGAAAGGTTAAAACAACACCTAAACTCTAAGAGGCTTTTTCAGTATTTCATTGTTATTACAGTAATTTTTAACAGTAAATGTCCATGTTTACTGTTTAAGCACAGTATAGGCATAGCCCAACTTAGTTACCGTCATCAGCGGAGAGTTCGATGCCGATGAGTGTAAATATAGTATAAATTCGACAGTGTCGGGCGATATATGGTGGAACAGCATTTTAGTACTTAAATGAAACTACAGTAATTATATAGTGTTGGTGAGCTATCAAATGTCTCTTGGTCCAGAAGAAAATCTGAAAGGACCTCTAAAAAGACATTCAGTCCATTGGTCTCACTCATTTCTGGTATGTTTTCCTCTCTGTGACGTCATTGTTTTCTTTAAGTGAGTGCCATCAATTTTTTTCTCCCCTATAATGAGCTCTTTCGAACTGAAATGTATAATAATACAAATACGAGAACAAAAATATTCGAAGTTAGCGTTAGATTCTATTTTTGGTGGACCACCGCAACTTCTCCTTCACATTCATTTTTTCCCCGAATGCTGCTCCTTTGAGGTACGTCTTCCAAGGAGCAACTGTGGCGATCATCACGATAGCCTACATGCGCTGTATTGCAATGCGACCATTTTTCAACACGCGACGATTGTCAGAGTCATTGTCGTCGATCGCTGAGCGATTATATGAGCCTACCCAGAAAGGTGTCAGAATCGCAATCACTAGCGACTATCCAACAGGAAATCCAGTGAAATCATAGCGTGCTGTTCAACAAAGCTGAATTTTTCATCGGAAGAGGATAAAAAAGCTGACCAAAATAGTGTGAGAGCATGCAGCACAATACGATTTTTACTATTCTCAACATCGGGGCATACGCGTGAAGTACAATTTTTGGAGATTGGTCGTCAAATATGTAAGAAGACCATGTGAGTTCCATCAAAATACATAATTTCATATTAGTTTCATGAATTATGATTATTCTTTCACCACATTATCAAATTTTTCTATAGATAAATAAAATTCCTTCGTGTCTTTCAATCTTTTAACTAGGTTACAAATGTGATAAAAGCCCACTTCACGTAATTTATGAATGAATGCACTGGTGTTCCTTGGTCAAATATTTGATAAATTTTAGCACACTCCAGTCACCTTGAGGAGGAAGTCCCACAGAGATATTCCTTAAAATAAATTACGAATTGCTTTTGTGAATGGCATTGGCTTCTTATCCCTTTTCGCAAGTTGATGGAAGCCGCCTACACGCTACCGGAGGGAGTGTTGAGCACTTATCACAGAGGCGCTTGTCTAATCTTCCCTCACTCATCGCTGGTGGCCAGCCTCTTACCATATCCCACAACCTCACTCCCTCATCTGAGTCCTCCTGAAAAAATTCCCAACCCCATAGGAAGGAGCCAGCCTTCCCTTCCCTCGTCCCTTCTCTCCCTCCACTCCAGCATCCCCCTAATTTACGCCTCCCGGGCACCACTCTTACCCTCGCAGCGCGCTCGACATAGCAGAGGAGACAGGATGAGCGACGGTGACACACCACCACGTGTTAGCCCAAGCGACGGAGCGAGGACAGGTTTTCAACACATCTTGTGCCCAACATGCGCTCGCAGCAACCCACCACCCACCCACGCAACCCAAGGGAAACTCCTTCCCCCCCATTCCAGCTCCAGTCACCCGACCGACCGAAACCACCCCCCTGAAGACACGCCCCCTCGACTAACATCTTCGCTCCATTCCGGAAAAAAGAGTGCTGGCGTCTATTTCCATCTTGGGGGATATCGCATTCCCATCCGACGAGAGGAAAGCAAGCTCGCACACACACACAGAGACACCCCTACGACCCATTACCGACATCCTTTTCGCCTTTTCTACTGCGCTCCCACCCGGCGCCACCTTCCCTTCCAACACGCGCATATTTTGTCCAAGCTCGAGTTGGAGTTCATTATGCCTCCGGGTAAGTGCACCATTCCGTTTACGCGCAGTTCATTATTTCTCGTGGCCAACATCCATTCACGGCATTTAACGACTGCTGGGAAGTGAATGGCAAAATAATAATGTTCCGTCCGTTTTTCTTTTATGTCTTGGTGTCTAGAACCTCATCTCATTCTTCACTAGTTCATAATTAACTTTGTGGTATTCCATTATCTTTGTCGATGAATATCTGTTACTAATACCACTTTTATTTAAATCAAGCGACCATTATAATTACAACGATTACAATACAATAGGATAAACAGATCTAAATTAATGCTTCATGATGGTGATTATTCACTGAAACCCGGGTCGCTTAATTTGAACAAAAGTGGTATTAGTAAAAGATGTTCATCGACAAACTTCTCTCATCCTGTTTGAAACCTCCATTGAGATCAAATTTAGACCCAATTCAATTACATATACCGTTCACTTTCAGATAGTTCTAGATTGTTTACTAAAATTGTTTAACACTTCGGCAAATTTTAGAGTTCAACAACTTAATTGGAGTGTTAAAAGTACCTTTTACTATTTACAAACATACCTCATGTCAAGAAAACAGAAATGTAATGGCCCATTTCCTAAAGAGAATTCAAAATCTATACCTAATTAAATATTCCTTAAACATATGCGAATTGCGCAATAACCTTACAATTAAGCTTATATTATAGCAAATTTTTCATAAAATTACGGGAAAGTAGTGAAATACACGCAGAATTACTAATCGTGCGGTAAATACTCATACTGCTGTACATAATTCAATATCCTTATTATACAGGGTGATTACAAAATATTGCGTCGGTTATCTTTATTTTTCAATTTGTACGTGCTACAGAGCTGCGATATCTCTTAAAATAACCGGTATATTCTCTAGTTTTGTTGGAAAAAAACATCACAAATGTTCAATATGTACTCCTTGAATAACTCGAACAATGTCAAGTAGATATTTAAATTCCTCCCACACTCTGTGAAGCATGTCAGCAGTTCCTGTCTTCACAGCCAAAGTTATGCGTGCTTTCAATTCCTCGCTGTTAGTAGGCAATGGCGGCACAAATTAACCCGTGACATATCCCCACAAAAAATCATATGGTGTGAGATCAGGTGACCTTGGAGGCCACAGATGAAGGGCGAGGTCTTGCCTTGCAGATCGGACAATCCATCTTTGTGGGTAGGTCTCATTAAGATGGAGTCCGGGTGACTCAAGGAGGACATATTGATCATTTGCGATTTTTTCCAACAAAACTAGAGAATGTACCGGTCATTTTAAGAGGTCGCGCAGCTATGTAGCTCGTACTGTTAGAAACATACAGATCTTTGAAACTGAGGCATTCTTTAGTAATCACCCTGTATTTTAAGGCAAGGCTTCTTTAAAAATTTCCTTAAAAATCATAAAATATAAACTAGTATAAACACACTTCTTCTCAGGAGCATGTCGTGATCCCTGCAGAAAAAAATATATGTACACTCTTCAAACTATCAATATGTATATGGGAGTCCGTCACTAATCACAAGCCATTTAAGTCTCAAGCGTTCACAAAGAACATAAGAAAATGAAGTCCTCAGGAATCTTTCTCGCGGTAATAACGCCGAATTCTCATTGACGCCTGATTTTTTAAGAAGAAGATGACTAGGAGAAACTTGTGATAATTAATGGACTGACATTGTGATATAAAACCCAAGGGCGTTCATTCCGCATGAGTCTCGTTTGATATTGTAACCAAAAGATGAGAATTGTATTTGTTTTCATGCCCATCGAGCAGCCACAATTAATCTTAAGAAACAAATTACCTATGAGAATCATATTTTTTTATGTTTTTTATTTTTGTTGAGGGTATATACAATTTTGCTTACCCCTCTACATTGACCTTCTTGAAGGTTTTATTTTACACCCATAAAAGTAGTAGAATTTTACATTGGGTTTGGTTTTGTATAGGTGTTGGGGTGGATCGTTCGTTGGGAGGGAGGCCAAGGCCTCTGTGGCAAAATACTATTCTAGCGATCGGGCTCTTATTGCATATCCTATTACTTACGACAAGTCTGCTCTTGATTGCCACATAATCCGGCATGAGAATCGTATATTAAGAACTGGTTTTATCAGCTCTGGTTAATATGTTCTAGCGGAGAAAACCGTTGTTAATACCCCTTCCATCAACATTTCCCACGCCAACCAACCGACAGCTGGATGGAATATACAAAACCTTCACTTGGCATCGAGTTAGCAAAAATGCTACATCATCTTGCGATTAACGTTAATTAGATATTATCAAATCTTTCCTAAGTGACTCAAATTTCGTGACACGTTACTAGCTTACCTTATAAGGATTCTCTCCAAGAAATCTTCGCCATTCATGAGAGAAGGATAATTTTTACTCATTCATAGGTGTTTCAAATGGTATTTAATGACAACCGAACAGAATTTTTCTCCACAAGGAGTATCTGTAAATACTTACTGACTGCAGTTTCTAAAACTAAACGCTCTAACCCTCGGAAAAAGTAAACCCATCGAAATGCAATAATACCACTCTCGATAGATTGGTAATGGGATAAGAAGAGCAAGTCATTATATTTCCTATCATGGTAGCGGCTGCAGACAACATGAAAAAAAATTTAATAGGCATTTAGAGTTCTGTAAAAATATTTTGTTGTCTATTTCATTATTATTCCTATTGGAGGGAACTATAATGTAAACTGACAGTTAATCGATTACCATGCATTATTACGCGTTTATATGCTACCTTCTTTTTCCCAGTTAACATACCTAGCAGCCATTTACATTTAACCACAGCAATAAATAAGCTGATTGCTTTCGTGAAATACAAATAGCTCACATCCACTATTCACATCATCACCAAAAGAATCCATAAAGAAGCAAAGACTTAATTAGGTTAAAGGATCCATACAGGGACTACGTCATAGGAAATTACTCGATCGATATTAAGTAAAAAATATATATTATGTCAATATCCCTTTCTCAGTCCAAAATAATTGAGAATCGTATGTGTTTCACAACTCTATAGGTTTTGATCTCTCAATTTTCATCAAGGGTTAGTAATCTATGTAGGACACTGTCTCTGGCGTTACTCAGTGAAGTCCTTCATAATGAATGAAAAAAAGTACTTGTTATGATTCCATTAAGAATGTAATATGAGATGATTACGAATGTAAAAACGAAGTAACTGAGTAAGTGAACATAGCTATCGTAAGGCGTATAAAATAATAGAATCCTCCTCACAGTTATTTGTTCTGAAACCATTCGGAACAAGAATTGACTTTTATCATGCACAAAAGGATCATGACTCGTACGTACCCTTGGGCCATAATGGCGGGAGATCAAAATACTTCTGCCAGTCATCACCGGAGCAGCCGGGCTCGGACAAAAAGACCTTTCGGAGGGAAGGAAGGAATGTTTTCGCTCGGCATCGGTCGTTGGAGTCAACATTAGAGGCCCGGGGGGGGGGGCAGAAGGGGGGATTTATACGGGGGAGAAGGCGGGGAGGAGACAGCGGACGACGGAAAAAAGGCCAACTCATTTTGTTATTATTATCATTCCTGGACGTAAAAAAGAGGAGGAGGAAATACTCCGACCTATTCGCGTCGTCCTCTCACCCTGGCGGAACAAACATTCGGCGAGGAAAGAATAATGTTGAGGCAGAGGGCTCGGAGCGATGACAGCGAAAACGTTCGCTTTGGGAAGGAGAGGTTTAGAGCGGGAGGTTGTGCCCTGAGGGGAGGGATAGGGTAGGGTTGGGGGTGGATGGGAAGGGTGAAACATTATGAGTCGAAGGACAGGGGTGAGCGGAGGGTGGGGGAAGAATGGAAACAGATGGAGGAGAAGGAGGAGGGGAAGAGGGGTAGTTGGGGGTTAAAGGTGGAAAGAGGGGGCAAAGGGATAGCAAAGGAAGAGGTGAAAAGGGTGTCCTCTCTGGTGGAGGGCAGGAGGACGCACCTCTCTGGTACCCTGTTCCCTATCAGGACTTTAGGACGGAATGGAGGACTGCTTCATGGATTTTCAAATAGCATTCATACCAGAAAATCTGGTCCTAGTCATCAGTGTCCTACAACCATCCATAGATCCGTTTCTAGTCACCTTTACATGCACCCGAGTGTTATTTTCACTGTTACTATTGTTAACCATTGTATTCATTTCGATAGGAGTGGACGAGACCCTTTGTATTCAACCAGTATGCTTCCAAATAAGTCAATTCGAGTCCTCTGCCTATTATACCGATAGAAATAATGTTACTCTCCAGTTACAACCAGCCCGTTAAAATTCACTATGACCATTTCCATACATCTTTTTTGTTTAACAGCTTCGAACACAAGTTTCACATAAATCTTCATTAATTTATTCACATTAATATTAGCTGTCCATTCTAACTTGACGCATATTATTTTAATAGATCAATATATTATAATGTTATCACCACAGGCCTGGAGTATCCTGAGTGAAAGACTAATAAAAGATGTTTTCATACGAAGTCGTATTTATTACTAAGAAATATATAGCTTTCTAAATGGCCTAAGATTCCTCTTCTAATGGGATCTGACTTATGTCGTTGGATTTAGGTAGAAGCCCATGGAATGCAATGGCTGAGGAAATTTATCCCCAGTATCCAGCGTATTAAATTTAACCAATAGGTTCCACTAGTTAAGGCTTCGTTGGCCGAAAATAGTTATATCTAAACATAATGTATCTATTTAAGCTTCATCGCAATGGAAAGCTAATATAATGTAAGAAAAACTATGATTTGATCATCTGAGGAATATATATTCCGCAACCAATAGATTACCGATTCCACAATCTACCAAATTAAAAACATTGCGTAATTATTTATTTTTGGAATCGTAATCGAAAAATAGTGGAATTAAGCATTCAGAGAATGAAGCTTTAATTGGAGAAATTGGAGAAGAAAAGGAAAATGGAAGTAAAAGGGAAAGTGATAATTTATTTTTAGGAAATAAAATTATGAAAATTGAATCACAGTCACCAGAAAGAGGCAAATGGGCAAATAAAGCCAGTGGAGAAATACTTGAGGCCATTTAAGAAAATGACAGAGGCATGGAAATGTTGACACACTATATTTGGGAATTGAACTTGAATTTTGATGGTTGAAAATGATGGATGATCAATAGAAATATCTTCCCCATATGTTTTTTCTGTTATACATGGAGTGCTAACTTTTTCCTATGTTTTAGAAATAATTTTTTCACAGCGCTGTTTGCTTCGACAAGGTAATTTTCATTAACGCTAAATATTCACAGAATACTCCCCCTGTGGTCATTGATCTTAGTAAATAGAAATATACTTTCACGGAGATAATGAAACTAACTTTCTGAATACCACTTTCAAGATATTATTGCAAAGCTATTTTCATTTTCTCCATGATGGATTAATAACACCACATCTATTCTAAAATCGCTTCCTCTAAACTATTTTTTCATAAACCAAAATGTGACTTTAAATTTTTACAAGTGTTACCAAAGGTAATTATTGGCTTATAGTAAAATACTTCTGTTCATTATCCACCCCATGTTTGTGACTAGTAGCACAGTCAAAATAATATTTGTCACATACCTTAGCGCAGTAGGTTACGTATTCACATTTAAGATCAATCGCGGGACAAAATCACAATACAAGCTGAGTGAGATTCCAAGTAATACTGACGTAATTCCATAGTCAAGGCACACGAACGTCTGAGCGTGGCTTTTTATTGATGACCTCTTGACACCAGCATACCGTTCTGTATGAAAAACTAATTCGTAGTTGTTTCACATACCACCTGCCAACGCTAAATATTGAATTCGATATTCGGAGAATTTCACAGGATCATCGTATCCTTTGAGCTATCAGCAGAGGTTTGATTTGATACTGCCTTTCCTTATTTCCATGAAATTCATGCGACGAATATCAAGTGATTTTGAGGACAAATTTCTATTCAGAGATTATAGGTTCTAAATGTTCTGGGGACCTTTGAGCCAGACGCAACGGTTACTTATGTCTTCGTGAGATAATGCATTTGCCAAACGTGAAAAATTCACATTGGAAATATCATTGGCTAGAAATTTGAACTCTAATGCCACGCATTCTCGCTTAATTGTTAACTAAAATAATAAGCCAAGGCACCATATTCCACCGAATACTTAATGGGTTATTTGAGATAACTAGATTCTCTTTCGAGTGCGAAACATACTATTTCACGAAATACTCGTAATTGAGCAAATGACATCAAAATTCACAAGGTAAACTCAATTATGTTTCACTTAGTATTGATTTCGACGCACTCAAAGAGCCACTTAGGAGTTAACCACTAAGAGACACCCAGTTAAATGAAGTTCATGTTTAAAAAATGAATTACTTGGATTAATATTAAAACTCAGTGTTCCTGAATTCCTTAAATCAGCATTTTACAGCTTTAGCTTTTTACAGCTAAATATACGAGAAGCGTTCATTTTTCAAAGTATTGTTTACATGTCGAAAATAGCATAATTTAATTTGCAATTCTGTTTTGCGGGAGTTTCTTCAGCGCAAGACTGGTTGGCACAGTGGTTGGCACACAACAGCGATATCTCTGCATTAGGCAACCAAGGGCATTGGTCATATACTCGTAGTGACATAGAAATGCGAAAAAATAAGCGCAGTCCTCCATGTTACAACACCTACTATACAAGATGGATATGATCTCTGGCAGGAGTTCGAAGATCTCCAGATTGACAGAGAAAGCATTTACGAAATTTTCTACCTCTTTTTTTTTCAGAATTAATCCTGGTCCTCACATATGGGCTATGTAGAGCTGTACTACGTCCATCGTCCCTTTAAACTTAGTTTTTTACCGAAACAAACTATTTTATTTTATAAAGATGAAAATTACCTCAGTATTCAGCCAACCCCTTCTATAACATAACACCCCATCAAATAACAAATATGTCAATGAAAACCTTTAAGCAGTAGACTTTGGCCTTATAGTTTACCAATATTTTTACGGAAATCGGCCTCTTTTTATATATATGCGTGTTTTATATCCAGCCAAGAGCATCACTTTTCCCAAGTAAGCACAGCTAAGCAGGTATAACGAAACATGGTGGCACTCACCAGCGGAGAATCAGATATCACTGAGGGTAAATCATGCGTTGATGGGCGGGCAATGGTACAGAAGGACTCCCGGAGTGACATCTGGAGGAAGACTCGGTTACTTTATCCCACATCACTCGTATGCTTTCCTCTCCCTTGCGTCATACTCTTAACAAGCGAGTGCCACCAAGTTTCGCTACACCTATAACTTTGACTCCAAGTCTCTCTGCGGAAAGACCTGCATCTCATTATAACTTTATTTTCCGAAGCAGTTCGGTCACCCCAAATAGTGAACCCTCGCCTCACCGAGTTATCCCCGCTGCTTAGAACACTGCGGTGGCCATGCGAGTGTAGGTTATTCTATGTTTCACCAAGTGATTACGCACTGGGATGGGAGTTGAGATTGGGGCAGGGGAGGGTTTGAAAGGGATTCTTGAGCGAGATGGGGAAGGGTAAGTAGGGAGGGGAGGGGATGGCCTTCAAAGCGGAAAGGGTGCGAATGGGATCCTTCCATTCTCTGACTTTAACGGAAAACAGCTGCTCCACTCCTTATCACAGCCTCCCTCTGCTAAGCCTCCCCATACCTCCACCTACTTCCCTGCAAGGTCATATGCTCCACTAAATCCATGGGGAACCTAAGGAGAGGGACACCTAACTCTTGATTGCATGAACTTATGACTAGGTTAGCCAGAAAAGGTCACTAAACAGTACTTGAAGGTGAAAATTCAGCTCTTAAAATAGTTTGAGCGAAATATCACTTCGCCTAGAATTTTCTGAATTTCACCTCATTTTCAACAAAATACTCTCATCTTTCCAAGGACGTCAAAATATTAACCCCTTGCCGAACTACATCTCGAGCAATTTGCCTAAAAATATAAGTTGTTTTACATGGGATAGATTACGGCTGTGCGCTCCAGAGGGAGAGTATTGGAAACAATAGGAATTTACAACGCTTAGATTTCATAAAAAAAACTAACGGTGTGTAGATTGCATGTTTTCTCAACTGTTTACAAAAGTTAATCAATTACGCGCCGCAGTAATTTTAAGAGAATCGCAAAAAACCTGTTGTGAAGGCGTTTTCACGAAGGCGTACCGTAAGAAACTTGGAATGAGCGTCGAATTTAAACATTGTGTAATAATTTACCATCTGTTCTTACCAAAGTAGAGTGAATATAGAAATGATAAATGCGCATCTTTATCAGAATGGGTCACTAAGAGTGCGCTGGAAACCAATTTATTATTTCATGCAAGCCAGGTATCTTACGACGTGTTTAATATTTCAAGTGGACCTCTACGCAGGAGGATGTTGATATTGGTAGGTTTAGAGTATGTTTGTATAAACTTCTTCTTTCATGTCAGTTAAGAAACGGCACGTACATAATTGTGTCATGTGATCCTTGAGTTTGCAATGGGAACTGTAGTAAAAAAATAAACGCATATTTATTGAGTTGCAATAACTCACCGTGGTATTAAAGTATGCCGAAATTGCATTCAATCGTAGTTTCTTAATTATTCCTTTCCACTTTTAATTCTTTCCTCCTCTCTCGTCCAATTTTTCTTCCAAGCACATCCTTGCCAAAGCGTACGTGGTTGAATAATGCATTTAAATCTATGGAAAAATGTGTAGTATATGATGAACAAAATATCTAAGTGCAAGTATATGTAATATTCAAAGTATCGATCATGAGTCGTCATGCAGCGAATGTGACCCAACCTGCGTTTAGTTAAGTTGATGGTGTCTAGCACTATTGTCAAAATCGCTCTTCAATCAACATTTAAACATACCTGTAAACCCTGAGCAGAATGAGAGGAACAATTATTAAGCAAAAGTCAACTGATTAAGGTTAAATATCCAGCGTAATTAATGTAGAAGGGTTACACCGACCAAATCCAAATATTGAGGAAGCCACCATCGCAACATGATTTGAACGGGAACACACGGAGCTTAATAAAGAGATATATTTGAATAATGAATAACATCATCCATTGATGGGTTAAGGCTTTGCACATGCACCTCAGAATTAGGCGTTAATTATAAAAAATGACCTTTCCTTACCACCTTATTTTTCTATTTATTGAAGAATTAATGCCGTATTTGAAGTCAAAACGAGGTAATTCGTAGGAAATGGCGCTGCAGTCGGCTCCTATGGCTGGAAAAAAGTACTCATTTAAAATATATTCGTGAAATAATCTGCATATTTTGTACCTTACTTTTGGGTTTCTGTAGGTAACGCATTGCATCAGTGAAAGCAGGATTTTTTTGACAAAATATCAAAAATGTGGAATTTAGTATTTGTTTTGACTCACAGAGTCGCTGCGGAACCTCCTTAAGATGAGGGAGTTAACTTTTCCATTGTATTATTTTCCATTCATTTTCTGTGTACTTTCCGCGGTGCAACGGAGGCTTCGCTTCCACTTATTCTCTCATCGCTTCTTTTTTGATGCAGGAGGATTTCAAGCGCCCCCCCACGCCCATATTCTGAAGGGGTTGAGTGAAATAAGGGCCGGGTCAGGAAAAAAGCGTACAAGCGCTCGGCAGTGCACACATGGCATCGAAGTGAACTTTTTTGTGCTCTCCACAATCTCCCACCCGCAGACCTCCACAATTCCCTTCGAAAATCTTCCCACAATGCCATCCTGAGCGCTCGGGCCGTGACGTCAAGCGCCTCTGGAGTGGCTCCCTATAGGAACACGGAGAAAGACCAGGTACCGAAGTCCTTTCCGCTTCTGTTCAAAATTAAAACACGACGAGAAAATATCCCTTCGATAACTCCGGCCGTTATATACCTGGGACACAAGCTTCTAAATCCCAGTTAGAACTTAAATGAGATTACAACTTAGGTACAGCTCGAAAGATCATCTCAGCCATTCCATTTAAAGTGAACCCAAATATGGGAAAAATAAAAAAGTGTTTTTGTTCTAAAATTTGAAATATCAACTTCGCCAGATTTAATAGAGCATTATCAATCAAATATACTGAGCCATTTACTAAATTTTAAAGTAAAAATTGAATTTTACTTATAATGGAGAGCAGAAAGAGTAATTAGGCCACACCCGGAACTTATTAAAAATTTTGTAACTAGGGATACTTCTCTATTAGTTTAAACTAAAGAAAATTTACTCTAGTCTTACTGATATTTATATCAATATTTAATGTTAAAGCTGTTCACAGAGTTTACAGGTTAAAGTAGTCTATGTTTTTAAGTGTCATTTGTGTGAACCACACCCGGAACCAGTTTTATTCCATTTACAACAGTGCTAATTAATTTTTTAATTGCATATTAAGTTGTGAGTTACCTTCTCATATTGCTGACTAAGGGTGTAGTCCAGTATATTTTAGTTGAAGTATTTTATATGAAAATTTAAAATTAAACGCTTTTATATCACACCCGGAACCAGTGGAATGGCTGATCAACATTATTTGGAACTAAGGGCCAAGGTGCCCTAAGGGCATTTTTCACTTCGGAATTCGTAACGAATGAGTGTTTTGTTTTAGCAGAAAATGTTTAAAATGCGCCACGTTGCGTTCTTGATTGTCTCCGCAGATCTAGGCTAAAAACTTAAAGAGTGATTTTGAACGTTCGCTCTCTGAAAAAAAATGAATTTCTGCGATACGATGGATTAACAACTGTTCAAACCGTATATTTCAGAATCATTGGTTTGCGTACATAATTAATGATGGAAAGAGGGGAAGGGTAATATGGGCTACGTAGTTGCTTCGATACACAGCAAAATGTATTAAATGAAGTACAACAACATTAAAATGAACAAACGCAAGTGAAAAACGAACCAATTAGGACTAAATGAATAAATAATCATAATATGCCCTTGGGAGTAATAGGTGGTAGATTAACTGAGTTATTTCTTAAATAGTTTAACAATAGAATGTAAAAATATTCTTACTAGTTCGTACACAAAGAGTAGATTCCTTAATTTTTACCTTGAATTTCTTGAATGTTTTTATGTCTTCTGCTTCACCAAGAGGGGCAAAAATCGTTACAATTACGAAGACAATAGCATTATATCAGTGCTTGAGAGAGCTGTGAGTAGAGTGTGGGAGCAGAGAGTCGTGGAATATTTAAAGTGATAGGCGCTGATCACTTGGCTGTCTCGTCCCGCTCGTCTGTCAAAACTCGCGTCACTCAGAACTTATCGCGCAGGAGATTAAAATTTGATGAATGGCCGTCTGAGCTTCCTTTAGACCGACGCCGCGGCGTGGCGTTCGGGTGAATTTAATAACGAATGGGACTCACTTTTCCTGCCAAAAGATTACGAAGAGATAGCAAGCCGAGGGAGAAAGAATGATTTTCAATATATAGTGATGAAACAAAAGGTATGTTTCGGGCAAAGCTAAACAAACGTTTGACTATTCATTCGAAAATGAATACAGAAATCCAGACAAAATGCTTGAGTTAAAAAGAGGCAAAATCTTGAGCATTGCTCTTTAAGATAGTTGGAGCGAAGTATTACATCACCTGAATTTTCTCAATTTGATCTCATTTTAAAGGAAAAACTCTCATATTTCTAATTATATCAAATTATTACCCCCTTGCCGAACTAATTTTCGAGCAATTTGCCTAAAAGTATCAGCTGTTTTGCATAGGATAGATTACGGCTGTGCGCTCAATAATGGGTAATACTGAAAAAAATAGTAATTTCAAGCAATTAGATTTCGCCGAAAAAATAACCATGCGTAGTTTTTATGTTAGCTTAACTATTTTCAAAATAATATCAATTGCTTACCGAAGTCATTTTTACAGAATCTCATAAAAACAATTTGTTCTGCATGCATTTTCAACGTACGGCATGAAAAAATGAGTCAAATTAGAGACTTATATAGATGTATTAATTTCATTACTGAGAATATTTACCATACATTGATATATTTTAGAACCATTAATAAAACAATATTCACTTCATACTTTTTACAGATGCTGAAATAAATAAAATTGAATATAGTCTCCATTATTACTAGAAAAATATCTCGCTCAAACTACCTAGAAGAAATAGGTTTGTTGGCTCGTTGACACGCGACGGAAGTGTAACAGGTGTAAATCCAGATAAATCCAGTTAAATTCTAAACAAAGCATATTGATGTTTAGTTTAGTACTAAGTTTCAACTCTCAATAGCAGAAATGCACGTTGATTCTCAACGGCAGACATAAAAGTAAGAAATAATATAGTAGTTCCATTCAAACAGAGGAGAAACTGAATTATCATGTATCATCTTAGTTTTCTTTTGCTAAGTGGAAATTGCACGTTTTATTACTTAATGATGCACGGTATATATCTGTTTTACTGTATTTTTAAAACAGTAAAAATAAAAAAGTATTCCAGTTTAGCAATTCCAGAGCGTTGGGGAGTTCGCCATAAACTTCCCTTTTTTTTATTCCCTTAAGTGACTTTGAGCGAGAGTTTTTTCCAGTAACAATAGACCTCATATTTGAATTTTTTAATTAAAAATACGTACCTGGTGTCTACAATCAAACACTAAAGATAAACACCGCATTACTTCATTCAATCCGAGGCTAAATAGAAAGCAGTGATTTGGGGACTCAGAGCCAATTGCAACCCTGACCATCCCTCTTGAACTCTAGGACTGTATTAAGATTGTGACAAGTAGGTCTCTAGCAGTGCGATAAATTCTGCGTAGTAATCGATGTACTACGCATACTGATTTGCCCTAATTAGATGAATCAACGTGACGTACTAAATGCAGATACTTTGTAAAATCCGTTAAATGCACATAGAGACGTTGGCCTTAAAATACACTAACTGAAATCTCACTGTAATTTGCTTTAATTATTGAATCAATATAATGTAAGCCATAAAACCCCCGGTTAGTAGCCATTGCTCAGGTTGTCAAGGAAATTTGTCATTGCTGAAATAGGAGAAAATATGATAAATTTGGAATTGAAAAACAAATGTTTAAGCAAAGATGAAACGCAAAACGTAATCGAATCCAAGAATTAAATATTATTTATTTCAGTCATTCAATACTGAAGATTTCAACCCTGTCTCATGAGTTCAAGTAATTTAAAAAAGCAAAAAAAATCAACCTCCCCCCCTGATTCTAATGACAAATTTCAAAGTAATCGGTTCAGACGCTTTTGCTTGATCGAGTACCAGACTCACAGGCAGAGACCGTTAGATTTTTATTTATTAGTATAGGATTATATCGTCTTAAGGATCTACTCCAATATTGTATTTTTTTTATTTAACGTACTTTGACGGCTAAGGTCATTTCGCACTTACTGTCTGCCACGTGCAGACAGGGCTCAAAACACTCGGACGAATCGGAGGATCACCCCTCGAGCCGAGCCCAACGATGCTTAACTTCGGTGACAGATCGGGAACTGATTTTTCCATCGTAGTGGGCAGTTTCCTTCCCATATGTCTTCAATTAGTTTCTCATTAATTTGTTTATATCAGCCACAGAAATATAAATCAAACAAATGTTTATTCATTTTAAAACACTGTTTCGTACCAGAATATACGGTGTAAAAGAAAAATTATCGTATAAAATAAAGTATGTAGCAGTTTACGTTAGTTAAGCTCCTAAAATCATTCTAAAATCTGTTCCTCAAACAAATTAATCTTAGACATAGTATACCTTAGCTTATAAAAGATTTAAGGTTTTCCCGGCGAATTATATAAGTGAATGTTTCTCGGGTTTCACACCGGGTAAGATTATTAAAATGGAACAACGTTTTGATGGTTGACTCAGTCATCGTCATTAGGATAATGAGTCGAGCGAGGATGCTAGTGGTTATATATAGCCGCAGATGCCCCATTGTTGTGGGAGCCGTTACGAGTTCTTTGAATTTCGTCAATCACTGGGCGCCAAGCCCTACTTAAATTGAATCCGTTGTCTCTATTGATGTTATTTTGCTCCATCTGTATCAATAATGCTTCTTTCGTTATTCTTTCCCAATATTTGGACGTCCGGGGAAGTAGTGTGGAATTTGGGAGATCGACACCATGTCCATTGTCAAGGCTATGCTCTGCTAAAGCAGACTTTTCCTGTTGGAAAAGCCATATACTTCTTTCGTGCTCTTTGATTCTTTTCTCGATGGTCCTTCCTGTCTCGCCAATATACGCCCTACCACACTCGCATGGTATGCGGCATACCCCTGTTGTTTTCAGGACCAAGGTTGTCCTTACAGGTGACCAACAAATATTTTAGTTAGTATGCGGTTTATGAATCGTTTCCACTCTGTGTCGTTTTAATATCCTCGATAATCTTACCCGGTGTGAAACCTGAGAAATTTTCACTTATATACCTTTGCTTTACAAACAAACCTGAGTTTTCGAGGCTAATAATAGTCGTTGCTATAGTTATAACTGTGGCAACGAGAGAAAAAACGATAAAATTATACGCTTTAATTAATACGATACGATTTAAATGAGAAAATAAGGCCACAAAGAGTAACTAACGTCCTGAATCAAAAGATTAGAATGTAAACTCATGTAAGAGAGGTGATTTAATTTTACGAAATCATTAACTATAGTCGGGCGGTCTATGCACCACGGGGAGTGGGCTTTAATTTCCTCCAAACTTTCTGCTCTTGTCAGCAGGAAAACGTAATGGATGGAAACATTAAATCCCAATCACAGCTTTCCATCTCTTAAAATAAAGCCTTTTCACACAGTACGGGTTAAGCCGGAAATTGGGTACCTACCTTGCACAAACATACTCCCACTAATGTGTTCAAACTTCCGCTGAGTAATAGGTTTTTCGTTTAATTATCTACCTAGAAGCCTTACACGCTTGGCGGCTTTATTGAGGTGGCTTAAAATTTCATAGGTAAAACGCACATAATACTCCTGTTTATAGGTACATTAAAGAAATACTTTATGATTTAATATGAAATAATTTAGTAGGCAGCGATCAATGATACCAGAATTATTCATATATTTTCTCAGTACTTTTAAAGTGCATAAAAATTTAATATTTTCGTCTGAATAATTTTTAAAGGTAGCAGCGCGTTTTTCTCCATAAAATTATGCAAGAAAGATAAAAAAATGATTTGTTTTCTAAGATCACAATGACGTAAACCGGCGAAAATAAGGAAGGTACAATGTATTTTGTTACCTTAAAGTATGGTTAGTAAAATCTATGGCTTTTCTGATATGGGGAAATTTGGTAGCAAAGGTCGGTATATTAATTGCAGTTCGCTTCATTGAATTAGAACTGTTATTCGAATAAAATTACTGCCCTCAATGGCACTTCTTGGTTATATCCAATCATGAGGTTAAACTGGCACTGCGTTGCGTTCTGGAAATCACAACAAAAGAAAATTCAAAACAAAAAAGTAGGTTAAAATATGTATTCCCAAATTAAATAAAGGTCACTTGATTGATAGTTTAAAAATAACTGAAGGTAGCATGAAATGCTTCAAATAGACAAACAATACACATGTGCTGCACGTATGACCTCATGATGGTTTTTCATTGGTGCCTCATGAGCTAATACTTTCAGGACACTGGAGCTTATACTGCTATCATTTAAAAATATCATATAATCAGAAGTTTTTATTACATGATCGTGGTCATTACTGTAGCTCGTGGATATATTGAGGCATAAAGATTTTCTTATGATTAATATTTAAATATTAGTGCCATATTCCACAGAGCAAATATCATTCACCTTCACCGGGATCCGGGTTCGAATCCCAGTCAAAGCGAATGATTTTCCTCTGTGGAATATCGCAATAATGTGCACTTGCGGGTTACTCCGTATAAGGTTATACCGTTGCTAGTCTCGGAAACCTCAAAATTTGTATCTGAATATATTTAAATATCCTCTCGTAGCATAACGTTAGACCATAGAGTAAGTATACGTATACTTAATCACTTACTCTATTGTTAGACCTTCTTCCTTTCCTGATATCACAATTGCGACTTAGCTGGCAACGAGCCTTGCCTACTACATTGGGTCGTGGAGCTGGAAGCAAGATGACCACTCTTAGTCACCAGTCGTTGTACTCCTGTCCACACGAGATCTAATTCAACCTGTAGATGAGTGACAAACGCAAACTGTCAAAAGCAATCCTCATGCATTTGGGAATCCTTATGGATATGGACCAGGGAAAATAACTTTAGAGAAAACTAGGTTTGTATGCCATGCAACGGAGTGAAGAATATGGTACATATTTTAATTTCCAAATTCTAACGGTTACCTACATTGCTGAATCTTGTCGAATTGTACAGCTTAAAAATATATAGTAAAAGGTGACATGATAAACGGTAGCTTTTACCTTATATTATCAATATAATTTTGAAACGAGAATAAGTTAAAAACAAACTATGCGATAGTCTAAGTTAAAGGGAGCCAAATCTCACTCAGCTATCAACGCCAAGGTTTGTTTTCATTGATTAAGGTGAATTTAGCCTCATATTGAGTCTTTATATGAGATAAAAATCGCAAATAACCAATAAATCACCGAGCATCCACATAAAACATATATCCAAGAAATAAAGATAACTGATGCTTTCCTCGAGCATACTAGGTTTTCTCTGTTCTCGTGTCTCTTCTCCAGTACGAGGCATCTACATCGATGCATTTCAAAGAGGTTTTACACTAATCAGCTCAGACCATGGAAAAGGTGTTAAAACAGGAGTGAAAGGAAAATTCAGGAAAACGTCGACCTTGTTAAAGCCGTGGGTATATCGTCACAGCCTCGAATAATCACCACTGTTCGTTGAAAATATTTGTACATTTTATGATGAGCTCTCGGGTTTCCAAACGGGTTATGGTGTTGAGCTGCACCATACCGGTGCACCTCAACACCATAACTCGTTCAGACACCCGGGAGCTCTCTTCATTTTGAGCATTCGCCGGGAAAGACTCGGATCCGATATTTGAACTTTTTATTTCTTTTGACGTCGAAATTCCATCTTTTCCTTACTGAATAGGGTACCTGACCGAAACAAAATGTAAACGTTTATGAAGTTGCAAAATGCATAAATACTAACGGTCCCTCTGCCATTCGTATCATATGTATAGTGTTGTGCATGCTTGTGAGGCTTCGCCTCGTGATAAGCATGAGCGATATATGCTAATGCATCAATAGTCGTAGCTACGCTAACTTAAGGTTTTTGTTAAATGTATGTTGGTGACCACTCACCCCCTGCCACACATCCTTAAGGAGGCTTGCAAGGTATGTTGTAGAAGTAAATGAAATAGGGGGACCACGGTCGAACGCCCAGTTCGACGCTAGGTGCAATGTGTTCAAGTTTTCTCCTCAAAGCACCTAAGAAGGGGCCGGATCAACTCAGAAGCATTCAATTCCACAATTCAAAACAATTCCACCACCGCCGAGATTCAAACTCGGGACCTCAGGATCCCTCGGAATTCAATCGGCAAATCTAGTCCGCCAGTACCAAGCGTTCCCTCCCGTCGCCGTCTTCGCTCCCCCTGATCTTCTCCCGGCCGGCCCTGATCCCCTCCCCCCCAACTCCTCCCTCTCCAATCCCTCACTTCCATTCTCCCTCGATTCTGAACTGCTTTCCCCGAACCGCATCCCGCTCCGAATCCCTTTCCATTTCCAATTTCCATTTCCTCTTCCTCTCCGCAGCACGAACCCTCGCGACACACCGCCCTCCTTCCTCCTGCTCCACCAGAGGTCTCACCTCTCCATCTCCACGCTCTCTCCTCCAAACGATTCTCTTTTGCGTCTTCCTTCAACTCCTTCCCTGCCTGAGAATAAGGGAGGGACTCTATAGACGTTTCGAGGTAAGTCACCGGTCCCCACGCAACACGGTGCACGCCGAAAAAAACCAACTCCTCAACACCCGTTCACGATCACAAATGGAATGAGTATTTACATTGCCGAGCGAGGCTTCGTGGAAACTCAAGTTATTTGGGAAAACCCAAGGGAATCACTCATCCACATCCATTTCCATAACTTTTGTGGGGCTTCTAGAATTTTCGCCGGAGCGGCCAAGGCAGACGTTCTTAAATTGAAGCTCCAAGAAGGCGTAAAGAATTTGGATGATTGGAAGTCAAGTTCTAGGAAGGTTCAGGATACGTTTTCGTTATAGAAATAGGATAAAAGTATGTCTAATGTAATAAGGAAGTATGGACTCCAAATTTTACAAAAATTGCTGCCAAGGCTTCAGCAATATCTATGCTGAGCGTACGTACTTGAAAGGCACCCTCTTAAAATCCTCAGCTTCTTATTTTGTGATGCAGGTGGAATTGAATGTATGAAAATACATTTCATAAGATTCAATGCTCTCCAGAATGAGTTTGGTTATATTAAATACCTCTTACAGAGGCAACTAATGAGGGAAAGTATCAATCCTTGTCAGAATTCTAAATACCTATCAAATAAAGCCTTTAAATTTATGATTTTTGCAATAAAAATCTTTTATTGATGACAAAATACGCCAATTGTGATACATTTATTAAATACATAAATAATTATACGCCTACACGCAACTATTACCTGGATAGTGTAAAACCACCCAGATGGGATTCGTTCTTGCGACCGTTGTGCTAGGAAATTAGAACGTTAACCCACTGCCACAGAGGATGGGGAAAATTAAATTTTCTTGAAATACTTATAAATTTAAAAAAATTAATTACATAAAAAAATAGTAAGGATGTCTGCCCAAATTTAACGAAAAATCATCAATCACGTGTATTAGATTGTTTCAGGCTTGACTTTTTGGAAGTGATAGATATCCATTTTGAATAAAAGTCTTCGTACTTACTGTGACCAGTTTCACCATAGTAAGGCATCTTACTAAGGTGAAACCGGTCTCAGTTTTTTAAATAAAGTGTGGAAAAGTAATGTGTTTATTTATTAAAAATGGATATCGACCAAGTAGCCGAACTTTTTCATACATATTAGCAGTAAACGTAAGTATATCTGCTTTTCTTGTAGTTCTATCTTATGTATGTTCTACTGAAAAAACGCTTTATTTGTCTCTCAGCCTCTTTATTTCAATAATTTAATAATGATGCATGAAATTAGTTTCCATTCGCCACCACTTCCTTCCCTTCCCACGCTTCGAGCACTTCCTCCTGCTCCTCGCCCGGCTCCATCCCCATTGCGACCCACGTCCCTCCTCCCATCTCACTCACTCCCCCTCCCCATCAGCCCACCATCCAACTCAAAATCGCCTTCCCATCCAACAACTCACCGCGTCGCTCCTCCTGGAATAGAACGCTTCGGGTTCAGAGATTTCTCGCGAACACCTTGCCTTGCATTTGAATCGGAGTTAATGAGACGGTGCTTTTTTTCCAACCCCACACCACACCCCTTTACACCCCTTCGTTTCCCGGAGATTGAGGCGTGGGGTTTTGGTTCTTCCAGGGGCGGTGGAGAAGAGGATGTGGTCGAGGAGGAGGCGAGGTCAGGGGTTGAAACGGGGGAGGGTGGTGATGGGGGTGGGTGGGGGTGGTGGCTGAGGGGGCGGGGCATGAAAGCTCCCGTGAGGAACACTGAGTCACGTAGGTCTTCCTTAATTTCCCGACCGAGATTGCTTTTGGTTCTAGGTTTTCCAAACGGTGAGTAAACCTTTCCTCGCTCCCTTCTTCCCCCACCCTTCTCCCCGTTCAACCCCAGCCCTCTCATTCCTTAATCAAACACGATATTTCCGAGAACGCTCCTCTATCCTCTTTCCTGTGGCTTCATCCTCATCGACTCCGTTTTCCGCTCAATTACAGAAATTCGGATATTTCGGATTCTCGCACGGCGTTGACTAAATACAAAAATTGGGTATTGACAAACTGGGAGTTTGTTAAATGTGTTTGCTTCCTGGGAGAGGCTTCCGTCAAAAAAATACTTGATTAGAATTTCAATAATTTATTGGACAACTTTATGACTCCGTTATCAGAGGGGTTATTTTGTAATCTCACCTTTTTAAAGACTCTTTGCGGGAAATTGGGGAAGTACTCTTCTACTCTTGGGGAGGGTAGGGTAGACCGGGGCAAGTTTGGTACAGGGGCAAGTTTACACAATGCTTATAGTTCATAAAACTATTGGTCGGAGCGCAGCACTTGTCACGTCAGACGAATCACAGAGACCGCCATTTACATTCATGTCAGTCTGCAGTCAGTGAGGCGAGTGAGAACCAACGCAGAGCAGTATTTGTGATTTTTCTTTTGGTGAGTAAATTTTTACATCACTATAACGGCATTAATAATATCTATACCATTAGATGTTTACAACTCATCATGGTTTATCCTGTTAGCCTACTCTTAATGATCGGCTCACGATCGGCTCACGAACGGCCAAGGTACGATGGTGACGTTCCTTACGACAGGTGAGATGGAACAAATGAAAGGCGGAGGAAAATAAAACAGAGGGAGTGATTCATAAAAATACTTGTCGATCACCAATTGAGAGCCGACGATGGTCATGCCGCCTGGATGGTGGAGTGGAACTACGAAAAATAACATAATATTCCGTATTTTCTGACGTACTGTCACTGTAGTGAGATTAAAAAATTACCCCCCAGATCAGGGAATCAGACACCATCTGGTAAAATGCCAGGGCTTCAATGAGTGAACTCTTATCGGTCTCTCCACCGCTTTAAACTATTCATAATTGCCGACGTTTCGAGAGACAACTCGTCACTCATTCTCAAGGCAAGAATGTCGCAAATATTAAACTTCAGCCTATTTAAATACTAACACTAGGTCTTCCTCGATTGGTTGGAAGTCAATTGTTGACTCCGGAGACCGTTAATCAGCGGAGGCTTAGCTATTTCGTTCTTATTGTTTTCAAAATTGGATTCCAAGCATTGCTGATGTTATAACCGGAATCGCGATTGAAATGTTTATTATTCATCTCAATGGCTTCTTAAGTAAGTCGATCCCAAAATTTTCTGAACGCCAAAGAAAATCTTATGATCCAAATTCATGCTGTGTTTAAATACCACCGATTTCTCTGGTTGATCAAGCCTGAAATATCTTCGGTGTCCCTTCAGTCTCGTGGCAATTGTTCTACCCGTCTTACCCACGTAGACTTAGCCACATTTACACACGCAATCACACAAAAAACACTCACTCACACACACAGCAGGGCCCAAATTTCTGAGAGAACAGCTAAAAAAGAGCGTTGTCAAATAGAAAAAACAACAAACAGGGAACGAGGGTGGACTTCCGATACGCGTATTTCGATTACAAAGTGGTCCTCTTCAGCGAGCTGAAGGTAAAAAACACTTGCAACTCGAGGTTGAAAGTAACCCTCCTAGCTATTGACATGAACCTATAACTTGACACACCACCTCCCTCAAAACCACCCCCCACCAACCTTACTCCCGCCGCCTTAAATTCTTTCCCCACCTACATGGGGCGGCGTTGGGATAGCCTAATCACCCTACCATAATGTTGACCCTCATACTTCCATTTATTCCTCCCCTCCATTCCGTCTACATACCGGAAAATCCTAACCCCCCTCCCCTAACCCTCCCCACCTTCCGTTGAAAATGATGTATAATTATCCACTTCAAACTGGAATTTGAAAATTGTTCCTAAAAATGGCCAAGTAAAAAAAGCCAAAACACGAGTTGTAAATTTAAAAAAATTGGACTGTACTATATCGATTACTTTTCATTTATCTAAAACGCCTGGTTAGAGATTTTATCCTGACTTGAGAACACTGGGTAGCTAGGTATTAACTATAAAAAAGTAACCTATTCTGAATGCATTGGAAGATTAAATGTAAATTAAAATAATCCTTGCATCAAAGGTTTTTGGTAAGTAGACAATTCATTATGGTGACCGACAAATGAGGTCATCTGCGCCATTAACGATGATTGAGTCGGTGAGTGCATTAGTCAGGGAAAAAATATCCCCGCCGGAATGAAGGAAGGGATGAAGGGATCCTCGGGAGTTGGCATAAGCCTACCCTTAACGATTGGCGCCAGAGAGTTACTTCGGTTATCACAGTTCCACGTTCTATCCAACGTATCAGGAACTACTTTTCAATGCTCTCTACTAATCACCTAAGAAGGAGTGCGAATACCGGTGAAAAAGTTCCGCCACTCTGAGGACTCAAACGCAGGCTCTCAATATGGGAAGTCACTTCCATTCACCACACTAACCCATCAGTCGCTCGTCCACCACAAATGTTTGCCAGCATCATCAGTTTTACATTGCCGATTCTATAATTCCCTACGTTTTTTCCTGCATGAATGATATAATAGCATTTATAGACTGATATGATTTGTAATATCTACTGCGTTAAATATTTTCCTAACCTAAAAAGGAATTTTAATTCTTTGTAAATGTGTGAGACACCCCTCAGGTTTGATCAAACAGTAACTAGACACGACCGTGGAATAATAATAATTATAACACAAGCATCCAATAGTTGTTGAATGCTTTTTTGGTGAACCCTAAAACTGAGAATTTGGTGATTGTTTTTGGAGTTCAACAAAATTGAAATATACAAGGGGCCAAGCGGGTAGTTTACTCAGGAAAGATGTAGTTCATAAGAGTGTCATTTATTTCCCAATGATGAAGGTAAAACAAAAAGGACTCCTCTGCGGACCAAGAGCTGTCATAGTGCTAATAGAAAATTATTAGATTTATTAAATGTGCCAAGCAATACCTCTAGGTCGAAAAAATTAAGCATGCAATATATGAAGCAAGTATACTATGATATAACACTACAGTCAGTAGTCCTCGACATACCCTAGCTTCTGCCAGACGTATTCTTCAAACCGTTTCATTATTTAGGAGGTTCAAATTGTAACCAAAAGGGAAAATTATCTTTAAACTATAGATGATGCATCGACTGATTTCCTCGTATGTAACATAAATTATTGCATTGAAAAATATTGAGTAGTTCGAAGCGTGCTTTATTTATCTCGAAGAAAACCTATCTTCATTACCGGCAAGCCTTATTGATTTGCATTGCTTCACTTTCATTTCTTCTCCTTATCCAAAGCAAGTTAACACCTAAGAAAAGCCTTATTTTCTTCAGTTTCATTTCTGTGCCTTAGTAACTTCCCCCTTTCTTCTTTGTTTCAAAAAACAATGAGTATCTAATACAAGCGATTCCCTATTTTGAGTGATATTTCAAAAAGTAAAAATATTCCGTAGTAAAAAAAATAATTTTTCTCTTCTTCCATAGGATGGGCAAAATATCCTTAATATCTAAGATATTAAATCAAGGTAGATGAGCTCTACGGCCTCTATAGATTAAACAGAAAAAATATTTCTCCAATGGCCGTAAAATATATGCACCACTCGTCAAAAAAAAAAAAAATACTTACTGTGTTGGTTTGCGGGAATGAGGTTCCACAACAGGGACCAACCACAGCCTCTCCACCAGAATACCCTCCTGTGGTAGTTTACGGGAAAATAATTTCCTCGCCAGGGACTACCACAGACACACACATACAACCCAATTGGAATCCTTTGGAGTGATTGCGTGTGTGGTTGTGTTAATAACTTGGCAGCCTTAGTAGAGTCACTACAGCTCTCCGAAGGATCCTAGGTTATAACCCAGGAATCCTTAGCTAGGTCTCATTAGCCTACAAAGGATTCCAATTGGGTTGTATGTGTGTGTCTGTGGTAGTCCCTGGCGAGGAAATTATTTTCCCGTAAACTACCACAGGAGGGTATTCTGGTGGAGAGGCTGTGGTTGGTCCCTGTTGTGGAACCTCATTCCCGCAAACCAACACAGTAAGTATTTTTTTTTTTTTTTTTGACGAGTGGTGCATATATTTTACGGCCATTGGAGAAATATTTTTTCTGTTTAATCTAAGATATTTCTTTCAAATTCCAATTCCTTACCGAATTCTCACTTTCCCCATTACCAACTAAAGTACGTTGCCACCACACCAGCAGCAAATGTTTTGGCAGGCATGTCAAAAGTAGTTTTTTTGTGGAAATATTAATTTTCTAAAACCTAATTGGAAGGAAGCCTTTGGAAGCCCCCGAACAAAAAAAACTCCTCGGAGTGCGAGGTGGCCCAGGTAAAAGAACTGGCCCCCCCACCCTCAATGTGTGAAATTCATACGCCAGTGGCTTAGTCCGGGGTGAGCTTTACTCTCACCTATCAAAAACCAACCTTCGGGCTGAATTAATGAGTTAGTGAGTGAAGACCTAATTACTTTTCACTCTCATACATAACCTGTATGGTGCTAAATTTTCGTCATAAATCATTTAAATATGCTATGGTGGCCCTGCGTTAGTTAATTATTGCTCTACTTCTCAGACTATTATTCCCTGGTACTGGCACTAATTCCATCAAAGTCGTCAAAGGTCGAGAGTGTCGGGAGAAAACTCATGTAGGAAATTAAACTAATAAGCTAAGCCAACAAATGTTTTTATTTACTGAACGTTTATTCCCTATTTTCATCCCGTTATTGGAGCTATTATAACTCATTCCTTGGATAAGGACAGTGAAACGGATTAAATAAAAACTTCGAGTCCAAAGTAATAATTTCAGAGACGTATAACTTAGACCGGTCACAATTCGCAAGGTAATTTTTGAATATTGATTTATTTTTACAATAGATAACCTAAAATAACGTGGATAAGTAATCATTCTTACAGTAGAAGTGAGATAATAATGCAAAAAAATCCTTAATAGATTTAAATGGGGAAAAGATTATTGGACAATGGAAATAGAACTTTCTTGTAATGAAAGTAAGGTATTTAGGAAAAATGAGATAATGATACAATTGACAAATTAATTAACTACATGGCCAGCCTACCTCTGGTTGCAGAACTGCATTCCTTCCCCGTTCTTCTTTGTACTACAACAACAATTTTAATCCGCAAAATACCACTTCTCTCTTCTACCGTTATTCCTCTCTTTCCCATTTCTATTTAATTGTCATGATTTTTCCAAGGTCTTCATAGGTTTTTATTTCCTTTTATTATTTTTATGGCACAGATTCTGTAAAAATGCACACAGATACGTAAGACTAAAATATTTATAAAAACAATGAAATGCTTATCGATTAGCTAGGGATTACACCAGAAAATTAAAGTTTCTTGAAAAATACTAGCTGAACAAGTCACGTTAAAATATCTAAGTAATACTTTCAATTTCAATTTTTTTTCTAAAACCTATTCTATTTTATCCGCAGAGAGGTAAAATTTACTAAATGTCATGTATAATCATGAAATTCTAATTAAATGTCATTCAAATAATCAACTACATTAGTAAACTTTTAGTTTCTGGTTTTTTGCTTTCATGCAAATTAAAACATATGCTAAAACCGTTTTAGTATAAGTATTTCCTATTTGTTTTCACAAAATATGTAACATTCAAACAGTAGGTATTAAACACTGTATGCAGGTAGAAGCAGAACAGCTGACTTAAGCCTTTTGCGCCCAGTGTGACGTACATATCACATTTAGTACATTATACAATAGACTTACTAGTGCATGATTTAAATATGTACTTATTGTGTTAAAATAGTAATATTGGCCTTCCCCTTGAATTTCGGAGTTAATTTCATGTGTACTCTTGATGGATAATGCTGAACCTTAGATTTTTTAATTAAGTGAACTCAGGGATTTTATGGCAAAAAATTGTTTCGTAAAATTTGATTTTTTTAATGAGTTTGAAAGGTTTCACATTGAAGAAAAAACTATTTTCCGTTATCCAAAGGTCTCTTATTTCTATTCAAATTTTTTTAACCAAAAATATCCTATTTTAACTGCACAGGAATCGTTTATTGCCGTGTGACTTCTACGTCACATTAGGCTTTTAATAATACAATACCCAGAGTTGTCAACAGCAACCAAGCAAGTCTTTGCAACTAAATCTCCGTTTTTAGTCGTTCCAATGACAGTTTTTAAGCAAGGTGCTGGAATTTTCTCGGTCCATAGTCGCCTTGTCGATACTTTGTAAGCCAGGTGCTTGAGTATTTTTATTCCTTAAGAAAATACATTTTTATATTAAGGTAGGACTCCAATTTTACCCTGTTCATTTATATCCAAGAACCATGAGTGAATCACTAGAGCAATGAAATTGAATGAAGATGTTGAAGGAAACGAAGTAAGGAGGAAAGGGTGCACAGCGGTGAATATGGAATGGTTTTGGATCCAAAGGTGCGAGAGGATTAATGGCTGGGAGATCCGGCTGCGAATTCAAAAGACGCCCTCTGGACGAGGAAGACATCGTAGAGTTAACTTTGCCCTCACTCGATTTATGACCAAGGCTCGTGCAAAAGACGGACTGTGAACGGGAAGAGAACGCTGGGTGCCTGAAACAGCTCCTTAGAGGATCTCCAAGAGGCGTGAGGATTTCTCCTGGACGAGCAAAGCGCATACGGTATTCTTATTTTAGTTTTGGTTTATTTTGAATAAAATAAAATATCATAAAATATTTTATTTGAGTTATATTTGAAGCTTCGGTTTACTTTGAATAATTTTAACAGATTAATAGTACCTTTGAACTATGAAGTCCTTAATTCAGTTATAAGGAGGACGCAGCCACTTTAAATTTTCATTGGACTTAATAAAATGGTTTATGGATATAAAAATTTAAAATGAATCGGATATTCTCTTTTGGCTGTATCACTAAAACTTTGTCTCAATTAAGATGCAGCGGGAATACTTTATTACACAATGAAAACCTACCAACTGTTATATGCCAAAGAAAAAAATGAGAACAAGAGAGTTGGAGGAAGCAGCTTTGAGATGCACATGCAAGGATTTATCCTTTGGAGAGCAGCATGAATGAAGAAGATCATTCTTAAATTCCTGAATATGATAAGAAAAATATTATAAAGCATATAAGCAGCATCAGAGTGGCTGTTGATGCTGCTAAAATACCGCCATATATGAAATGCAAATCATATTGAAACTAAATAGATAATTCAAATTGTTGCTAACCCTTCTAAAGACATGTAGCAACGATAATTTAAAAAATTAGGTGAGAGAATGATTTTCTATGCTATAGAAGTGAAGTTAGCAAGCACATAAGAAGCAATCAACGAGTAGCTTGAAAACAGCCAGTGATCGTAAATTCCTGGTTTTTTTAGATAGATCGTAAATCGATTCCTCTCTCCGATTAATACACGACAGTATTTTCCGTCTCCGCACCGGCGTTTTGGGTCATGAATTGCATTAATAACATACTGGTTATGTTTTTGTTTTTCTTGGTATGCTCCCTTGATATCACCCTTTGGCTCATGCTGCAAGACACTTTGCAATAGGTGTCTACTTCGTTGGCCACTATTTTAACACGGCGTAGTAGTACTTCGACTGTTTTACGATCCAGCGCTTTCTATGAAATGGAATGTCAAAAGATTTTAATTTTATTTCAAATTTCCCACCATCTTTTATCAAGCACAATCTTTTATCCCTCCTACAATCCCAAATGATGTATCGTAAATATCCTGAAACTATGACTTTTGAGTGGAAGATTATGAGCGATTGTTGGAATCGCCAATTCTCATTTCATCAAAATCTCCCGAGTACTAAAAAAGACATTATAGAGGGACAAGAAAAATAAATATCGCGCTGGTTTCTTCATAATTATGTTTTCAATTGTAAATAATATAAGTTGATAATTATGAAATAATAACATTTTAGCTACTCAAAGCACGCTTATATTTCAAATATTATTTTCACGGTCGAATTTCCATCAATATAGTATATGTTTTTGGAGTTCGTTATTTCTGAAGTAAAACGCAATCGTTTCTAGCACTTCTTCCGCAAAAGCCAGTAGGTACGACATTACACGCCTTGTTTATTATTTTTAGAGGGTTATGCGTCACGAAGAAAATCAATCTCATGAAAACTCCCAAGGACTGAAAGTTTCCTGAGTCGCTCCCGTGAGAAAGGACGCGGGGCACTTCAAAGTGCAATCGCGGATGAGTCCTCCTCGATATCGTCCGGAATGCGGTCGCAGCAGCGAGCACGTTCCCGTTCCTTTTTAAAATATCTTCCGAGGGCGTCGGGTAGAAGAGCCTTTTTGGAAGAAGGGGTGCGCCCTCCAGGAAACTCCCTCGCGAACCCTGGCCAAAGGATTGAGTTTCTTGAGCGCTGAGTTAAAAGCAGGAAGAAGAGGGCGTGAGGAATGGGATTTGGCGACCCTGGAACCAGGAAGCAGGGGGGCGTAAGGGGACCGGAAAACAGCGAACTTGGAAAGGTGGAAGTTGGGTGAACGGTGGAAGGACGCGAAGGGTGGAAATTTTCGGCGGCAGAGAATGATTTGCATTGGAGGGAGGGAGAAGAGAATTCAGATGACGAGGATGCGTCAAGTCGGTGAGGGAAGGGTACACGGAAGAGTTTTCTGCATGTGCTTGCTCCAACTCTCGTGGCCTAAAGATTGATCTTTTGTGGATGTTTACAACTCAGTCACGGCCTACATCCATACCTTTCAAGAAGGAGCGAGAACTCCTATCAAAAATAAATAGAAAGATTTTTTACGAATGATAATGATTTCTCATACTGTCATACAACATAAAACGAGTCCATGAGAATTATACCATTTCTTTAAAGAAGAACAAAGAAGATGCATCAATAATACGCCTTTCAGACTACTTTGACACATGATTAACATTCTTTTTGTTTCTTCTTTTGAGCTCTCCACATAACTAAAATCTTTTTTTCAAGGAAAAAAATAATTTTTTGTATATCTGAATCCTGTAACACGCAATCAAACAAGAATTCAAACATTGAACACAGGAAACTATTTTATAAAAATCCTCATAGCAATAAAATGACACAACAATTATATAAATGCGAATAAAAGTTTAAAATTGCTAAAAAAAACTATCAGAAAATTATTATTATTTCATCACTCAACGAATTCGAGATATTTAATTCACAAACTAAATTGTTTGTTAGATGCATTGATGCCAAGGTTTTCGATAATCCAAAAGGTATGAACATAAAGTTCCCCCTTTGAGTTCAAGGAATGCACTTATTCAAACTCTGACAGTTTCTCCAGCAGTATCCTGGCTCGTTCGATTTGATAGCACACATCCCTGACCGGTCTCACCCAACGAGGAGGAAGCGGAAGGCTGGGAGGTGGAATGCTTATCATAGAAGACGACGGAAGTTGGAAATGATATGGTGCAAGAAAACGTCTTCAGTTGGATGCATATATTACTGGGGAACGCTTCAAGAGAAAATTGACATGTCAAGGGAATTTACGAGAGTGCAATCGTACATCCTAGGGGAACGCTTCACACTAAATCTGCCAGTTGGTCTGGAAATTCAAGGAAGATTCAAATTTGAGCCCCTCTACCCCCGACACGATAGTATTTTAATTCAGGATACCGGTATGTGTTGTGTTTTTCAATGAAATAATAAATATTTGAAAAATAAATTATAAGATACACCTATTTTTAATATCATATGATTTTGAGAACGTGTGGTTCTGGCATTTCAATAAACCGTTTTCTGCCGTTATGCATAGACTAAACCGTATTCAATTTAACGCTTGGCTGAAGCTCATCCTTCAGTTTTCTTTTCAACAGCGCCATACTTTTACAGTATTTTATTGATTTAAAGATAAAGGTTTTCTCTCTTTTTCTGCTTAAGCATTGGAATTTAGAAGGCGAGAAAAGATTTAGAAATAGAATTGAACTAATGAAATGAGGGAGTCGCTGCTAAGAAATGTATCTACTTTGATTTTAAATTCTTTCACCAGTCTCTCAAACTTTGACCATTGGTGTATCAGTACAAACAGTACGAATTAATTCAAGGAATAGGGAAATCAGCGAGATCTTACTCAACACACTTACTAAGCACTCACTCGCCCAAGTAGTTGACAAGCCTACGAGAGGAAATAAAATATTAGACCTTTTTGCAGTAAGCCATCCTAGGTTGATAAAACAACTCGATATTATTGATGGCATAAGTGATCACAGAGTAATTTTTGCAGCCTTAAAACTTGAAGTAGAGTCAGCTGTAAAACCGAAACGCAATATTTATTTATTTGATAAATGCAACTTCATAAAATTTGGCGAGATGCTTAATGATTCGTACATTGACTTCGTAGCTAAAACAGAGGACAAAAGCACTGATGCATCATGGAAATATTTCTTAGAAATTCTACGCCAGGGAATCAACGAATATATTCCGCGAAAATTGAAATGTGATAGTAAAGAACCTCGCTGGTATAACAATGATGTTAGGAGGGACCTTAAGAGACAGAGAAAACTGTACAACTTATTCAAAAAGTCCATTACGTTAGGTGACAAATCGAAGGAACTTGAAGCAAAAGAAAGTTAAGCTGCACAACGCTCAAAAACCAAGAAATCAATACGTACTGCATTGCGAAATTTCAAGAAAAAAGTACTTGGTGAATTACTCGAAGAAAATCCGAAATCTTTTTGGTCAAATGCGAGAGAGCTTCAGGGAAAATCTTCAACCGTAGATTCGTTATTTGATAAAGATGGCAAACTTGTCACCGATGATATTGACAAAGCTAACACGTTAAATTCCCACTTCGAAAGTGTATACACTACAGACGATACTCCATGTTATTTCGACATTTCATTCACTGAGGAACCGATGAAAGAAATCACCATTCAATGTGATGGGATAACTAAACAGCTACAGTAGATCAAAAATAGTAAATCTCCGGGTCCGGAGGGAATACCCGCGCGTCCTCAAGGAATAAGCGCCACAGATCGCACCGTTCTTAGACATAATATTCAAGAAGTCATTGTCTGAAGGAAAGATACCAATAGACTGGAAAATTGCAAACGTTACACCGATATTCAAAAAGGGAAACAGACATGACCCAGGGAACTATCGACCAATTTCATTAACGTCTATTATAGGCAAGATACTCGAACATATCGTCGTTAGCAATATCATGACGTTCCTGGACAGTCGTAACTTCCTTCATGGCTGTCAGAGCGGATTTCGAAAAGGTAGATCATGTGAAACACAGCTTGCGCTCTTTCTTCATGACGTTCTCAAATCTGGTGAATCGAAAACACAAGTGGACGCATTATTCCTAGATTTTAAGAAATCTTTCGACACGGTACCTCATAACAAACTTTTATTCAAATTACAGTCATGCGGCCTAAACGAAACAGTAGTAAACTGGATACGCGACTTTCTGAGTGATCGTAAGCAAAAAGTAGTTCTTGACGGAATCAGCTCTGATGCAGTTAAAGTGACATCAGGTGTCCCACAAGGAAGCGTAATCGGCCCCCTTTTGTTCATTATATACATAAATGATCTATGCTCTCGAATTAGCAGTAAAATACGTTTATTTGCTGACGACGTTGTCATCTATCGCGAAATTAATGATCACTCTGACTTTGAAATTCTATCATCGGATTTAAACAACGTTCATGTGTGGAGCCAAGAGTGGGGACTCGAACTTAATCTGAGCAAATGTGCGGCGGTACATTTCTTGCGGAGGTTGTCCAACTATCCCCGTGTATATGCTGTGGATGGCGTTAAGATAAAGGCGACAGATGAAGTTAAGTATCTGGGAGTTACGATAACCTCAAACCTATCCTGGGGAACACATATAAGAAATATTTGTGGCAGAGCTCTGAAGAAGCTAGGATTCGTCAAGCGTATTGTGGGAAGATTCTCAGATGAAAAAGTAAAAGAGAGGTGCTATTTCGCACTCGTCCGGCCACACCTTGAATATGCAGCAAGCATATGGGATCCGGTGCAGAAAGACTTCATTCGGGAACTTAATAAAATACAAAGGAAAGCTGCGCGATTCGTCAAAAACTGCTACGGGCGTACAGACAGCGTTACGCTGATGCTAAACGAATTAGGCTGGGAGCCGCTAGAGACTCGGAGGCTGCGCGCTAGGCTTAGATCACTTGAGCAATTGAGAATAGATATCTTTAAGAGTGACACGGAGGACATCATATTAGAACCCCACTATATTTACAGGTCCGACAGAAACGATAAATTAAGAGAGATATTTTGCCGAACGGATAGGTATGGGAATTCGTTTTTCCCCCGAACAATAGGGGACTTTAATAAATGCAAGGCGTAATTTCATAGAGCGTTTCCTTTTTATATGTAAACGGTTGGTGTCCTAACACCCCTCGCCACACGCCTATTGAGGCGGCTTGCGGGGTAGTATGTAGATGTAGATGTAGATGAAACCAATTTCCGTGCATATTTCCTTGAACAACAGGGAAATATTATTCTCATGAAAGAGCAGTATAATAAGGAAGAAATTCATAAAATAATAGACTAAATATTTTCGTCACCCAAAACTTTTTCCATTATATACTGCATTTATAGCTTAAATCTCGTGGACAGTGGCGCAAAAAGAAGTAGCATTCTATGTGCTGTAAATTTGTCGAAATTCCCCCTCCATTGAAAGACTTACTAAAATTCACAATAGCAAACCACACCTTTGTACCTTAACAAGAGGCAGAGTTGGTGGCTTTTGGGTGAAAATTAAGGTATTTGGTTTCGAACGCCAGCCCTAGAGAAACATTGTTTATGTCGCGATTTTATCACGCCCGCGTGATCATCAACGAGTGATTCATTAACATTTTTGACATAGCTAGTCCCGATTCAGCATGAAAGTGCCATGCCTGAAGGCTAAACGTGGGACCAACACAAGGGGCCAAGCATCTGCGTGACTTGCGAGGAACTGACGATGTACCAAATAGGTGACTGAGTCTAACTAGACTATTGAGTAGACAACGTTGGAATACAAAAAGGAACTACCTTTTGAGATGCTGGTTGAGTAATTGATTTGTATCATGATGTAACCTCGAGCTTAAGACTTAGCAACGAGATACAAGGAAACGCACTGGAAAATGAGAGAGTATAAATGCAGAGAAATGTGGGGATATAAAAAGGATTTGGAGGCCAGTTGGGGTGAGAGTGTGGGTGAACGAAGAAGGGAAGAGGAGAGCTGGAGAGTAAAAAATCTCCCCAAGTCGTCCAATTCCCGTCCATAACTCGAGCGAATGCAAGTACGATCAATAGTCAATTCCATTTAAACAATGGTAGTCACCTATAATAGGTGGAACATGCCTTGTCTAGCCAAGATTCTGGGAAGTACCGGCGACAGGGTACACTCAGGGTGGACAGGAACTCTTAGGTATGAGATAAATATTTCGGAAAAGGTTGATACCAATGATTTTAATCACTGGTAGCTGGTAGGCACTGAAGTTTTCAGCATAATTCTACTCAACTTCAACTTCAGTCTATAAGAACACGTTTCACCCACTCACTCAGTGATTCAATCCGAAGGTTGAGGTTGAGTTGAGGTGTAGTTGAGGTGTAATTGAGGGTAGAGCTCACCCCGGACTAAGCCACAGGCGTATGAATTTCACACATTCAGGGTAGGGGGACCAGTTCCTTTCCCTGGGCCACCTCGCTCTCCGAGGATTTTCACGTTTACACGGCAAATATTCATTGATTGCTTATTTTTCAATTTTGACCAGTGGAGTGATTCATTAAATCCAACCACGTGTTCCAGCTATACAGTATGTATATTTTGATTGTTACTCTACCGCTTTTTCCATTTTTTATTCTTTATACATTTGCGTTTTTACTATGCTGCACAAATTAAATGCCACCGAGGTAAAGTCTATTCGGGTTCTCAACCGGGTCACACTGTATTTCTGCCTACGTTCAATATACTGCTAAGAAAGCCTTCAAGAAACTGCATTGGGTGATGAGAAATCTAAAGGGTAGCAAGTTTTGCACGAAGGAAATGGCATATAAAACACTGGTTAGGCCTATCCTAGAGTATGGCTCTATGGTGTGGGATCCTTATGAGGTGGGACATATAAAGGCATTGGAGAGAGTTCAAAGAAAAGCGGCTCGATACGTTTTGGGTAGGCATAGGAGGACAGAGATCGTAAAAAAAAATGTTAAAAACGCTGGGATGGGAATCTTTAGAAAGTAGGAGAAAAATAAACCGACTCTGCGGTATGTTTAAAGTATACAAAGGGGATAAAGCATGGAGAGAACTAAGCAATAAATTGGGAAAACCTAATTTCGTTGGAAGGAATGATCATCAGTTCAAAATTAAATGCCGGGCGCAGAGGACTAATGTTAAAAAATTTTCCTCAATAAAACAATTGTAGATTGGAACAGCTTGCCTGCAGAGTTATTTGAGCCCTTTCCGGGTAATGTGAAAATATTCAAGAAAAAGCTGAAAATATTGATTTAGTTTTATAGAAATTTCAATTGAATTTTAAATTTTGTTCACTGTCTAGTTTATATGTGACTTTGTGGACATGTTGTGTCTTTCTTTTTTTGGGATGTGCATGTTACCACCCTGCCATTTGCCAAATTGTAACTGATTACGATAATAATATACGAGTCGTCCATCGTCATCAGGGAATGTTGTGTTTGTCATCTGGTCTGGGTTATATACTCTAAGCCTGGGTTGGATGTCATCTGATTGTGTGGCAGTATCCCGACTTTTTCTGCCCTCTCGGTTGCTCCTCAGCACTGGTTTCCAGGAGTTGCTGAGGGAGTATCCCGTGGCACGGTTGATGGTGTCGTTTTCAAGCCGGATTTCGATGGCCTCCCTTTGTCATCCACTCGCAGAACTTGTCGATGCGAATATCGAGGTGATAATGTCAACATAACAATACTCTAATTTGCCACGTAACATGAGTTAAAAAGAAAGTTCATAAAATTTTAAGATGCTTAAAAATTCCACCTCTGAGTGTTTATAGCTTGTTTTTCACGGACTTTTAACTAGCTCATGACGCGATGCCGAACCAGCAAAACGCAAAGCAGAAAATTATCTGCGTCAGTTTGCAGACAAGCTCCGTCAAGATGAACTCCTTTCTTTTTCGGAGGGAAAGATACATGAGACAGGAAACAATAGGCTCCCATGTCACAAGGGTCAAGGTCCAGCTATGGAAGTCTTGTCTCTATGAGACTATTGTGCGTGACTTTCGGGCACTGACAGGGGAAAGACAAATTGGCATACGCTCCCCAAATTGAGGAGAATCGACTCTGTACATCCTCTTCCTCACCCCCCGCTTCCAGAAACCTCGGGAAACTTCCACTCCTAGGGGATGACCTCCTCTGAGCCTGCACCACCAAAACCATATAAAAACCCTTCCTCGACCCTGAGGAGAAGGCAGTTTGGGATTCTCGGTCCGAGGAATCAGTTCTGTTAGTGTCACGCTCGTGACCGGCTCGCTGACTATCAGGACTAGAGTTGGCTCGTGGTAGGCGATCCTCATTGGTCTTGGGATCGGCACTCTCTGCGTCGCGCCTGCGACCGATGTAGTGGATACCGGACTAGGATTGGGTCAGGCCCTTGCCTCGAGGTCCCTCTTGCTGGGGACTGGGACCATCGCCACGACCGGCCAGTGAGCGTTTCAGGTATGTTGCCATTTCTGGATCCATGTGACTTTTGCTCGACTAACCTCGATTTCATATGTATGTAATTTGTGTTGGGCGAATAAATGTGTTCAGAAAGAAACGTGTAGCATTCGTACAGTGCTTTATCTCGACCGCTCCCCCTATGTCCCCTTGCGACACCCAGTTGAGCGAAGGTGATGAAGACAGAGACTGGGGGGAGGGAAAGGAGGAGGAGAGGGGGAGTGAGGGGAAAGGTAACAAGAGAACCGATACGGAATGAGAATGGGGTGACGGGATATTAAGGGGGGACACTCGATATCCAATGATACTCGCACTCCCTGGTCTATATATAAATCAATCCTGCCATGTAATTCGTACATTTCTTTCCTTCACCATTCCCATCATCCCCTCAGCCTAAGCTCACCTTCCCGCGCTCCCCTGACAACGAGAGACTCCGTTGAAAGGAGGACTGAGCCGTGCTTGCCTCAGACAGACAGGTGGAGGGAGGCTGTGAAAGAATGGAAAGGGAAGGATTCGTGTGAGATGAGGCAGGGGGGGTTACTGTCTCCCTTGGACGGGGATTGGATAGCAAAGGGGGAAGAGTACGTCGGGAAAGAAAACTGTTGCATTCTGGGAGTTGGATGCAGAGTTTTAGGATAAAGAAAAATCCCTTACTGTGTAGATCTTGACGTGCGGGTTTAGAACTTTTAGAACTGATGCGGAATGGATGAATTGACAAAGCGTTAAAGATTAAAGGAGAGTACTAAAGGTAAAAAGCTAATGCAACGTTAAAAATAAATGTCGTTAAATCCGTTACTACGATTTTCAATATGGAATCACAGCAGCAGACAGAACATACTGGAGTCTAAATAAGCTTTTTAGAGGTAAACGTCTTTCGAAGGGCACTAAAATAAGAATATATAAAACGATGCTATGTACAGCCAGTATTGTTATATGGCTCGGAGGTTTGGACCCTTACAAATGAGTCACAAAAGAAAATCATTAATTTTGAAAAAAAATGAAGTATTAAGAAGAATATTTGGCCCCACCCTTCAAGGAAACACATGGCGAATAAAAAGAAACAGAGAAATAAGAGAGCTGTAATAACAGGCCAGACATTGTCGCAGTAGTCAGAAGCAAGAGATTAAGATATCTGGTCTATGTGCTGCGGAGAGATGAAAATTCTATGATAAAGAGAGCATGTGAAGGAAGACTTCAAAAAAGAAGACAAAGAAAGAGATGGAAAGGACAAGTAGAGAACGAGTTGAGAAAGATGGGAGCAAAATTGGAGATGCCAGAGGAGCGACGTGCTTGGAGTTATCTACCGATCCATCTACCTGTATATCCAAAATGAGTTGACAAGATCTATAGATACATTTGTAATATTGATTTTAATTTCTATTCAGGGCATCAATGGCTCTTAACCACATTTATAAATATTACTTGAAAATTATATATACCTAGTGTAAAATTTCCATCTAAGAAAAATCTGAAAGGATGGAGGTTGAGGTCAATATAAATGAAAATAGACATTAGCTTCTTTCATGGAATATTAAAAACATTTTTTGACGTAATATGGAGTAAAGTAAATGAGTGATTAAACAAATCTAATTGAAGAATTGATCTTATGTTGGATGGAAGATAAAGTGGAAGCATAAAATAAGTTATGAAAGGCGTAGAAACAACAGGAGGAGAGGACCATATTGAACAGCAGAGGGAAAGAAAGACGAATAAATCGATCTTTCTCTAAAGCTGATGGAATATAAGACTAAGGTAAGAATAGTAAAAATATTTATGGAAAAGGTGAAATAAAGGCTCCGCTATGAGGACTGAGGAAGAAATGCATGGACTAGATCAAGACTGGTGATCAAATGAAACAAATGTTATGCGACATAAAATTGAGTAAGGAGGTGGGCAGAGAGGGATTCAAAGGACAAATCTTCGTATTGAAACAAGATCATGATATAGAAACCTAGCAAAATAATTCAAGTTACATATGACGCTCAAATTCCAAGACCAAACCTTTCACGAATTTTATTTTATGTATAAGAACAGCCTAGGATGCTGCAAAATAGGGAATAAGTGCGGTCCAAGAAGGATTGCCTAAAGGGAGCGGTTTCGGAGAGCACGGAAATAATAACTGGTAGTAAATGGAGAATGGAGAAGGATGGTGGTGGAATGAAGTGAGAGCATCAGGGAATGAGAGGGAAGGTCAGGAGACCAATGTGAGGGTCGCGCCGGAATGCGGGGATCCATTGGCGACACCAGCACCCGTTTCTCATATTGCCAGGAGAGCTTCAAGGACACATGCAACTGGGGGGGCGCCCATCACTTTAGTAATACAATACACGACCGCTGATTAAATTGTAGTTGAAATAGCACATTTGAAATTCAACTGAATATTTTTTCTCTGGAGCTTTGGTCTACAATTCAAATGGAAACCACCACTTCACCAACTTTTTGCTTGATTGTTTATAATTCAAAGTTGTAGTAGGAATATTCGTCGAATATATAAATTACAAAACTGATGTCTAGATTTGTTTTAGTATTTACTTTCATTTTTATTTTATTTTGTTTGAGAATATGCAATTAATATTTTGATGCATAAAAAGTTTGTTTGTTCATTTAAATGTTTGTTGATATAAAAGTTTTGTTACTAAAAAGAAGAACCGGGAACTTAATAAAATACAAGGAAAGCTGCGTGATTCGTCAAAAACTGCTACGGGTGTACAGACAGTGTTACACAGATGTTAAACGAATTAGATTGGGATCCGCTAGAGACTCGGAGGCTGCGCGCTAAGCTTAGATTACTTGAGCAATTAAGAATAGATATCTTTAAGAGCGACACGGAGAACATCATATTAGAACCCCACTATATTTCCAGGTCCAACAGAAACGATAAATTAAGAGAGATATTTTGCCGAACGGATAGGTATGGGAATCTGTTTTTCCCCCGAACAATAAGGGACTTTAATAAATGCTAGGCGTAATTTCATTAGAGCGTTTCCTTTTTATATGTAAACGGCTGGTGTCCTAAAACCCCCCGCCACACGCCTATTGAGGCGGCTTGCGGGGTAGTATGTAGATGTAGATATAGATGAACATTGTTGTTACATATTGCTAACCGTACTGGGATAAACCTCTTACTCTCTTTCTCTAATTTCACCTGAAGGTATGTACTGTGTAGCTCTTAATTATCTATGTATATATAGCACGTTTTTTATGTATGACTTACATGTTGAATTTTAGCCATGACTAAGCTTTAATATAAAAGCGAAACGTTGATGAAGTGATGATTTCCTTTTGAATTTTAAAATACAACGGTGCAAAACAAAAATGCATGGATACTCAGTGGCACTTCTCCACCGAGAGATTGCTATAGTTAGGATAAGTAGATTGCTAGAGGTCTGACTCATCTGAAAGCGGGGATTTATGATGTCATGTCTACTACCCTTTAACAGTGTGTAGCTTAATGGTGATTGAAAAGTTATCAAAGCGTAAAGCGTTGAATGCCAGACGGACAGAAGGAGAAGAAGGGCTAAATAATGATTAAGGGGAAAGGAGATGGTGATGGTGAATAATTTCATTTTGAATTTTCAAAATTTCATAAGCCTTTTTCACGATCTTGCATTAATAAGGAAATATTTAAGAACTTTTTTTTCTACCGCTTAAGATAGGTTTTATGGGTTACATTTATACTCTCCTGTACAGTAAAATTTTTAAACGACTCTTCGTAACCCTACTGTATCATATAGGTTTAACTATTTATGCAGATAATTTTCCGATGGTCACTCCTTCCACGCATGATTTCAAATTGAGCATCACATACTATCCAAGTAAATATAATTGCTGCTCCGTCCCAACATCACTTATAGATTGATAGGTAAATGTATAAGCGGTAAGAAAAATAGTAATTGTTTTGCGTGGGTTAGTTAAGAAACAGCGAAGGTGTTCTAAACGCAGTACAGTGCGCACATGTGGGTCGTCACTCAGCAGATGGGGTGGCACATCTGTTTCTTCTCCCACCACCGCGTTCCAATCCCCCATTACTAACAAATGCTTACTCTTAGTAATGCTTTGTATTATTTCTTCCAGCTGATAGTTTACACCGTCAACATCTACCTCTCTAAGATTAATGCTGCGCGAATATACCTGGATTATATCTCAATTAGCTTAGGATTATAGCTTAACGAGTATTATCCTATCATATCACCTGGTTTGCATCGACTACTCTCCTCCTAGTTTACTGTTCATTACAGAAACCAAAGCACGCTTACTTTTATTCCCCCTGTTATGTATCATTGTATCAATGTATAGCCATTGGTTCAGTAATCCCCTCAATCTTTCCACTGTTGCTTCGAACAGACCTATGATACTTAAACCCAAACCCTACATTTCTTATTCGGTATTTTCTAACTTGCCCACCCTTAGCATTGTCATAACATTCCTCGTACCTACTCTGACTGCCTCAATCTTCTTTTGCAACTTGCTATCTTATACTGCCGTTGTAGGATTTAGCGTGATGTCGACTGCGGGGGTTTTGCTCCCACCGCTGCTGGGCACGAAACCCACCCACCAGAGTCCGAGTCCCGAGGTAACCAGGATTCATTTCCATGTAAGATCATGATTTCAATGTTCTAGCAATTGAAATAGCATTCCATGTTCTACCTCAATATTGTTGTAAAAGTAACACTAGAACGTTGTACGTCTTTTGCAGCGCCCCTACTGAGGTACAGACGCTGCGCAGACGGCCATTCCTCTGTCTTGTAGCCTTCGAACTATCTGGCATGGATGGCTCTTTGAGAAACAATTCCCATTGATCCCGCCAGTTCAGGTACGTGGTCCATCGAAGCGCGCTAGCCCATCCACCAAGACAAGATTATAGTTCCTGGGAAGCGGAGATATAAAGACATTGACATGTTTTTACTATCCTTATCAGTGAGTTAACAGGAAAGAATGCTAACATGGTAGAGCAATGCTTTCAAGAATCGTGAAAATAACAGCAAAATTCGCTTTTAATCATTAAAGTTAATTACTGTAGTAATTTTATAAACAAAGTATACACCAAATTGGTTCTTAAAGCAATGGGCTCGTTTTGGTAAAACATGAAGGAAACCTCTCCTACGCTGTTGATATAAAAAACAAATATATTTAAGTGAGTTTTCTTTGAGTATTAAAAATGATTTTATAATTTTTGATTTCATTTGAATTCGGTACATTGGACAATGGCAAATCATATGAGATGACTCTAGATTTATATGCCAATCTCGACAAACCCGACGTTAAAAGAATAATATAAAAAAAGAATGCGCTAATTGAGCATACGAATGTGTAAGTCCTCTAATGAATGTAAGAAGTATTATAAACAGACATAGCCTCTAATGAATGTAAGAAGTATAGGTATATATGTCGTGAATTATGAATAATATATTATTTTTATATGTCGCAAAAATATATTTGAGATAGCGGTAATGTCCCTATTTTATAACATGATGAAATTAGCTTCAATATAATTTATATGTTGGTGTTGTCACCACCAAGCATTTTCCTTTTGCCTTTAACTTCTCTAACGTCCACCATCTCGTCAACGATGAAATATTTACCACCGGCAATGACTTCCATTTCAATTTGAATTCGATATTCTGAAACAGTCCGGCCATCACGAGATGAAGAATAGAGCTCATAGAAAATCCCATCAAAGCCGAAGAGAGCCGATATATGTATACGCCCATGTTATTCTCATCTTCAAACAGTGAAAAAAGAAAATGGATCCGTATATTACATCTCCAGATGAAAAAATAAACTTGATTAATGCTTCAGATTGTTTACCAATGCTTCGGGACGAGAGTTAACTCTCGCGTGCGGGCTCACATTCGCCAGAATATATCCTGAGCCCTGGCGTGGAATTACATATACAAAAGTGAAAAAAATGGAATGAATTCAATCTGATACTGGAAACTTTTCCGCTAATCCAATTGGTTCGGCAGGACAAAACCCCCATCGGACGCCTCGGCTCAAAAAAGAAAAACAATGCACAAACGAGGATATTGGGGACAGGGGATGATACGGTAGAATGGGGAGTGGAGAGTGAGGGGGGGGAGGGGAAGATTAACCGTTTCCATGGAGTTTATTCGTCGTAATCCACTCTCGTACGTGTCCTGCCATTCATCCCTCCTCCAACCACCATCACTCTTTCCAAACATTCCCTCGAATTTGATTTTTTTTCTATCTTCATAATCCTTTCCCCTTTCGCCCTTCTTCGCTTCTTCGCCTCGGCAAAACCCGCTCAAAAAATGCAATGCACACCGCTCTTGCCGCCGCACAATGAATCCCCAAGAGTGCCGTCCTTTGAATTCTCACTACCGCCGCCAATACTCGACAAATCCTCCGAGATCAGCACAGGGGTGGGTGATGGATACCGCTGTTTTTATTATAAGGGGGGGGGGGAGGCTGACCATGGAGTGGAGAACAATAAAAAAACAATGCAATTTTTGGGTGGAAGTGTGGAGTGATATGAAGAGGTGAGTTGGGAAGAATGGCACGCCGAACTGTTCCGAAACAATGTGAGGTGCGTGGGAATTAATACTCTCCCCAGCTTCACCGTAGGACCACCAGTGGTCCATAGGACCTCCCAAAACGTACAGCACTATCTGGGGTATGTTCATTTGCAGGATTCCGTGTTCCGTGTTCTTGTGGCAGGTCTTATATTGGTGAAACTTGCAGAGCTTTTAGCACATGGCTGAAAGAACACCAGAGGGCGGCAAAAAACAAGCAATTTAAAGAATCAGCCATCTCATCAGCCATCTCAGAGCACGCATGGAGTGAACCAGGTCATTCCATGTAAATCGAAGACGCCAAAATAATGGCCAAGGAGAACAGGTACCTCACGAGAATGATTTGAGTAGCCATCGAAATAATGTAAAACGTCTATGAACTTCAATAGAGAAGATGGATACCCACTGCAAAGCGCTTGGAAAGAGTAATCGGTCTCCCGCGCAATCAAGATGCTGCTCCATATGACTGGGCACGGAATCGGCCGAACTTGGCGCCAAATTTAGCCAACTTTGCCTCTATACACATTTAACGAAAAACCCTCTCACCATCCTTCACCTGAGGACGGCAGCAGGATAGCTGGCGAAACTGTTGTGGTCCTAAACAACATATGCGGAAGTCACCCGAAAAATGTTGATACTATCTGGGCTATCCCCATTACGGATACATTGCTACAACAAACTACACCCCGAACTTTTATTTTTCTTCTGCATTTATATTGACTTCGTTTCCGCGGAAACTTCGAAAAAATACGAATTATATTTACCCGAACGTTATCATAGACTTTATTTATTATTTCATGAGATTAAGCTTCGCAAATTTATTTTTACAGTATGGAAACAAATCGATTTTTGGTGCGAATAAAATAACATAAATTGAAGCTTATTTTCCAGCACTAAGACCACCAATAACTAACCAACCTCTCCTCATGAGTATTTATCTTTTAAAATTCACATTAAACCAACGATGACGAGACAATTCACAAGCTACGCAAGTCCTGTTTTCTCAGCATTAAATCGACCCATACTCACTGGATAATGTTTAGTAAATTTCGCATTATTTCTCAATTTATTTGTCCTCAAATATAAAAATCATATACATATACATATACAATTATTGAATCAGAGAATAATACAATCCATGTATATTTTTTTCTGATAGTATTAATGGTCTGCATTTAAATTTAACTAAAATAATTATCACACTTAAGCATCTATTTCATTATAGGATGACTTTTTCTTACGCGTGGATTATCTTGAAGCGAAAGCATTAAGTTATTTCATTTTTTCTACATTTCATATTAGGTAACGCCACACTACACGTTTCTAGAAATACCATGAATAATCATAAATATGGGCCACAAAATCAGTCCTATTAGCCAGTTTGTTTCAAATAATATTTTCTAGCCAAAATATTATATGTAAATATTTTCAGTAGCAGAATATATTAACAAAGAAATGTAAGCATAAATTATCCATGTGTTTTAGATGAAACGGTAAAAAATACAGGAGGAAGAATGAATTTAGAGACGGCCAACGAGGACGTGGTGGATATTCTGGTGGATACATTTTGTCAAGGGTCCATTTAACTACTACGTAAGGCGATTTTGGACGCTTTTTAACACCTCCCCTCCCCATGTAAAGCCTGATTCACACAATCATTGTTCCGTCCATTTTCAGGGATAGATCCAATGATAGCTCAGATGACAGCTCAAATGATGGCTCAAGATGAAGGTTTTCGCGATCACTTTCAGGGATAGCTGCTGTGATAGAGATCCCCGTCAATTTTTTCATCGTTTGAGTGGTCCCTTTTTCCGTCCCTCGAGCCGCCCCCGACTCCGTCATTTAGCCAATCAGAGTGCACGGCAAAGAACAAATGTTGCGCTACGTGTGGTTTGCAATCAAACTAGCGTTGCGTACACTAGATTTGCACTGAAAATCTCGGGTGCGAAAATATTGTTCTCAGGAAGGACGCAAGTGATCGTGTTAATCAGAAAATGATAGGTTGAGCGATCACGGAAAGCGTCCCTAAAGTGATCCCTGCTGAGGGACGGAAAAAATGACCTTGTGAATCAGGCTTTAGACAACGTAAGATTTCACGAACCCATCCCCTCCCCATCTTACATAAGTTGTCATATATTTTTAGAACCATGCGCATGTATAACGGTATACTTTTGGGTGATTACATGTTCAAGTGTGCAAAAATTCAACTCAATCTCTCCGGGTTTTTTATTATTTACGTAATACTAGGGTTCTATAGGTTTAGATATGAATTTATAGGCGGATATCAATAAAGATTTTAAAGATTTAGCAATTCACAGCCAATGCTTTCGCAAAATGATCATACTTTTTCCTCCAGCTAAGCGTCAACTCAAGCGTATATCCGTCGCTGTAATCCAACAAAGTAATATTTTTCGTTCCATAATAATGAAAAAAGTAATAAAAGTACAATCACACAAGTGACAATGTAGGTAAGACTGCCTCGGACCCCCTCTCACTCCCACACGAAAAACAACGTAAGAAACAGCTCAACCCCCCTCTCCCACCAAAACGTCTTACATAATAATTTACGAATGACCCCAAGATCTGAAACCTTTATCGTTGCCAGAGGCATCGTTAAATGTGCCTATTTTAGTCATGGAGGGCTGAATAGGAGTTAAACTCTTCTTTCATCTGAGGCATCGTCAAATGGATTCGTATGTGATTCATTTTCCGGTGTTTATGCTTATAACTCCTCGCATGGGAAAAAACCTACGGGGTAGTACACCTATATTATCTACGGCATAAGGAGCCATCATCTGAGTCCATTTTAGTCTCACTTTAGAGTGGGAAGCAAATAGCCTCAAGTATAAGACCGAGTTGGAGTGAGTAAGACCAGCTGAAATAAGTGCCGGGATGAAGTCTCCATCGTTTTCCTTCAAAAGTGCTACGTGCTCCATCGCTTACCGCCGGCGAGCCGTTTGCCTTTCCTCCCACCCGCCACCCACTCTCCCCCCCATCCCCCTTCGTCTCTTCCTTTCCCATCTAAGTTTCCTCGAGTCTGAGTCCCTCGTGGGACGATGATGATCCCAGACCGCGCGCTGCAGAAGAGGCATCGCCTCCTCCAGTTCTCATCTTTATAATGAATTACTTTTGTCTTTTTTTCCCATCTCCCTCCCCTCTCGTTCTCGCTATCTCTACTTTCTTCATTCAACCAAAATTTTTCTTCCGGGCTTGAAACCTTGGCGGAATGACTCTTCTTCCTAAAGTTTAAACGAGGATTCCGAAGTCCCGCACTTAAACACATGGGCTCTATTCCCACATCCCCTTCCCCTATGGTTCCCGAAGGAACGGAATAGGACCCCACCCCCCTCCAATGCCCTCTCTTACGGCCTGCCTCACAGAACTCGTTTACCTCCCGCAATCAAGCACTCCTCAACACGGCTTTAATTTGAGATTTTTACGGTCATTCTGCAAAACAGATCCATGCGCTCTTACAATACGATTAAAATAGTAGCTCGGCTTTTTTATATTATATTGGCTGTCGGAAGCCAGCTAAAACTTATCTTAAAAATACTTCTTCATGAAGCAACGCAAGCTCGAAGGGTCCAGCATACGGAAATACTGTAATTGAAATAATATAAAATCATTAATTGCTTTTAAAATCGAATCTTGGTACACTGAAGCCATTAATTCCTTCGTTTCTATCTCTAATACGCTAAAACTCTATATCCTTCTTGATACGGCCCATAAATCAGTCTCTTGGTTGCATTCCAGAATCGTTCGTACTTTTGGGTCGCCTTCTACATGTATAATATGCTGCCGTTCAATAATCGCCAACAGTATCTACGTAAGTGATCATATTTACTCAGTGATTGACTCATTGTATTCCACGTATGAGTTCGAATTCTTCCCGATAAGTAAGACTTTGCAGTTTGCCACTAAATGCTCAACCTAAATGTGAGGAATCTATCGGAGTACTTAAAGTGTTCTACAAGCGATGGCCAGGATGAACAAGTAAAATAACTTCGTGGGCTCCACAAACACTTTTTATTGATACAACCAGGTTTCGCCAGTTACGGAATCTTAAGGCAAACAGTCATAGCGGTAGGAACAAGTGGTTAATGACTGCTACCACTATTACTATATACCTGAAGATGCCGTTACTGGCGAAACCTGTTTGCATCACTAAAAAATATTTGTGGAGTTTACAAAGTTATTTTATCTGTTCATTATGCAGTGGTTTCACCAAGTAAAGCCGGAAAGTATTGAGATGACCAGGATGTTTAAAAGCAATCAGGTACACATATAAAAAGTTTATTAAAGGGTTGTTCATAAAGCTGTACATTTTAACTGAACTCTTGCAAGTAAGTAATCCCGATGTAATAATGATCGATCGATAATGATAACCTTTTGAAATAAAATTAATACGGAAAATCAAAATGTATCATTTCCAAAACATAAGAAAAATAAATATCCATGCGCAAATTATTTCAAGGGTAAAAAACGTTTTGAAAATATACACATTATAGTCGAGGAAACGCCCTTTTTTGTTCCGGTCATTTGCAAACTTCCTATTAACACTCAGTTCAGTGAAATATGGTGCATCCCTGTTTCAAATTTCAAAAGGAATAAATGTCTTTTTAACACTTTTGCTGTTTTATTAAGCAATACAAACGATAAGCATATCAAAGTGAGCAGCTCTTGAGGTCTGTTGGATCAGTGTAGGTTTCATTGCAAATGGCATTCATTAAATTTTAAAAATAGGGTGAGAAGAACATCAGGTATAATTATTTGTTTGTCAAAGGGTCTTTAATTTTGCTGTAATCAGTGGCTAAGTAAATGGCACGACGGGAATCACAGCACAACTTTTGTAAATTGATCATGGAATTTATGAATGAGTACAATTATTTCCAGTGTTCTGTAAAAAAGGGAATATTATACAGGTACTTCACCTATATATATCCTTTTTACACATCAACCGAAATTTAAGTGGAATTGCTGTTGGTCTCATTAAAGTATCATTAAAGGATCACGTTTCGTTTAATTTTCATGAAGTCTCACCTCAGCTGTGTAAAAAGTTTTGCATGCTTGATTATACAATAAGATACGATCGTAATTAAGTGCAGTTATATTAAGTTAACGAGTAATGCAACTGATTTTGTGGAACGCTTTATTGGTACAATTCACGGGGAAATTTTCCAAAAAAATAATAAATGTTTTGTTGCATTGTTATGAAAAACGATGCCATGAGGAAAAATTCCTGCATTTCTTAATAAAATAAGGCGTTGCGGAATGATTTAACAATAGAGCAATCACGTTTGTATAAAATTAATTATTATGCAGTTTATTTTGCAAAGCGTTTCATTGAAAATTTTTCCAAAACGGGTATAACATGAAATTGAGCCGTGAGTAAAAGGCATAACTATTCTCTTTCCAGCCTCTCTGTCGATTTCCTCCCTTCACTTGTCTAGCCTGCTCCTCCCATCCGCTCTTTCGAGCATCCCCCTCCCCAAGGGACAAGCAGGCCAGTCCCACCAACGCCACAGTGCCGAACACATAACGGCCGCTTCCTCCTCTGCCTCTTCCTCCACATCCCCCTCACGCCATCACCCCCTCTCATCCTCCCTTCACGAACATCCCTTCTCTTCCTCCCTACACCTTCATACTTTTGAGGAAACTCCCTGAAACTACTCCGCCGTCCACCATCAAGGGATTCATCCACATTGCCCCCCTCTCACTTTCCCTCCTCCCCTATTACTCCCTCCCCCTCCTTCTTCCAACTCTGTCCTCACCACCTCCTCATCCTCTTCATAGCCCCCTCCACTCCTTCCGTCCCTTCCCTCTCATCCCAAACGACCGAGTTCCACGCCATTCCCTCACACTCTCCTAGTTTTCCATTTGTTTTATTGCAGTCCGCCACTTCTGTTTAACCAAGGAACAACTTTTCTCTTTCCTAATGCAGTCTCATTCTTTCCCCAACCCTCTCTCTTCCTTTCTACCTTATCCCACCGCCATGCGACCAATCTCTCTCCACTTATAAAAAAAATAAGATCAACAAATATTTAAGAGGAGGAAACTAAAAGAAGCCCGCCGGCCGCAGCTGGTGCGCGGAGCGAGTAAGACTGTGAGTACTTACTGGGGAAAGGCATATGCATCCACATTCATACCTCTACCGTCCCTTTCCTCATCTCATCCCATTCCGATTCTATGTCTCTCTACGCTCGGGAAAGACTGAACCACCCGTCCCGCCAGCTTTGCCCTTTTTTATCTCCCAACCCTTCTTCGAACCCCGTACGGTTTCCAAACTCCTCTCATTGCTTCCAGCATGTCCTCTTCCCTTCATCCACGGCCCCTACCGTTCATTGCCTCTCCCTTCCTCCTTCACCCCGACCTAAATGGATAAGGAGAAAATTCGGGTGGGAATCGAAATAAATTCATTTCGGAAAATAGTTTCTTTTTCCCAACTCAGCATGGGATATTTATGAAAGAAATGAGAGAAGACTTCACTGAAATAATCCTTATTTGTCTAAGAAATGGACTCATAAAATAATTAGAAAGCTTCGTTATGAAGCAAAACCCAGAACACATAAGAATTCGCAGATGAAGAATCATAAATACTAGCCTGAACGAAGAATTCCAGGAAAAAATATAAAATATAAATAAAAAATAATTCTAACAATAAGGCGCAACTCTAATCGACAGATCTATCGTGTACTGAAAATAAAATTTGGCCTGGGGAAAAGTGGTAAACCCAGAGAAGAAGATGACCTAGAGAAGAAGAAGATGGCCTGGAAAGGAAATAAAATGGTCTGGAGAAGATAATTGCTTGGGGAAGAACAAGACGGTCTGGAGAAGAAGAGGATGGAGGATGAAGACGGCCTGCAGAGGATGAAGACAACCTGAAGACGAAGATGGTCTGGAGAAGAATATGGTCTGGACGGGAAACAAGACGGTCTGGAGAAGATTACGGCTTGGGGAAGAAGAAGACGACCAGGAGAAGAAGACGGCCTGGAGAAGAAGAAGACGGCCTGGAGAAAAAAAGACGGCCTGGAGAAAAAAAGACGGCCTGGAGACGAAGGTGGCCTGGAGAAGAGGAAGACTGGTGAAGAAGATGAGGAAAATGTTGTTTTATTAAATGAGGGGTTAATCTCGGTACATACCCTCAACTATAAGCTATGCAAATAAACGGGGAGAGGTTTGAATTGATCTCTCCCCTTATTATTATTATTATTTTCGACTTATCACACTTTCTCAGCTAGTATTACACCAACTGGAAACATTTCACCTATCCTAAAGGTGGATTAGGATTAGGCTCGGAAGTTCAGGCAGAGAATTCACCCTATCCTAAAGTGTCGAAATTTTCTTGGTTTAGGAATCTCCTCACGATTTGGCAAGTCTGGAGTAGCACAGCTTTTTTCCCGAGGTTAGTTATTATTTTTTTTATTCCCAGGTTCTCAGTTTGTTTATTAAACATATGGGAAATCACTCTTTCCGCAGAAATTACTACCGGGTGAATACTGACATCGTTCAATTTCCAGATACTTTTTATTTCGTCGGCTAAATTTCTGTATTTACAGATTTTTTCTCTCTCGGTGGACCTTACGTCGTGACTTAGTGGTGTTGCAATATCGATTATATTTGCCTTTTTTCTTATTTATTGATTAATGGGATATCCGGTGTATTGTATTCTATGGTTTTGTCAGTGAGTATCGGTCTGTCTCAGTACAAAACATGGGTATCTATTTCAACTACAGCAGGTGGCTGATACTTGTAGTATGGTGGTGTTAGCTCTCGATCGGATTAGGGGTCCGTCAGAGAGAGTACAGGGAACAGAACTATAGCAAGGTGGAGACCAGACCTTTATTGTGGTGACTCTCTAACATCTCGCGGCCAACGAAGCAACGCCGTCTCCTCCCGCTTGCACACCTCAGCGTCACCTCGTGACTTTACCTCGACACCTTATTGGTTGGTTAATCCGCATGTTCGGTCGTGCGACGGTACATAGTCCGCGCTGACTCTAGGAGTTGGAAGCGGAGAGAGAGATCTCTGGAAGTGGGTGGAATATATGGGGGTGGAAAAACTACAATATGCAATTGTTTTTATCACATTAATGATAGATATTTTCAGTGATTATTGCTGTTAAGAGTTTTAAAATGACTGACAAGCATGTAATGGGTCTGTAGTTATGTGGTTGAGATGGTTCCCCCATTTTATATAGTCAATATGTATTTCCTTCAGTTAAATAAAGAGGAAGTAATTTTGGGTCTTGCAGAATTTTAGTAAAACATTTAGCTAGAGGTCCATGAGTTCCAGTAAAGTACTTTATCCAGAAGTTGTGTAGCTTGTCTGGTCACGGAGACTTCCAGTTGCTCGCCTTCCTGTTGGTTAACATAACCTCTTCAGTAGTGAAGCCCTCCAAAGGCATTAGATGTACTCCCTCCTGTTGTTTCTGTATTTCTTCTATCCACTTTGCGCTATTGTTGAAACATTGTGATACTGACCATAAAGATTGTCAGTAGTTTTGGAATTCATTTGAGTCTAGACTGCTTCCTGTTGGATTCACTTTGCTCTCTGGTGATTGTTCCAGTTGGCGAAAGATTCTTTTTCTTTGGTTCCAGAACACAGAGTATTACGTTTTCCTCTTAGTTAGCTCATTATACCTTCTTAGTCTTGCCCTTTTTAGTTTAGTCTCCTGCCTAAATGTGTCCATTAATTCAATAAGTTTTTGAGAGTTATTTTGGCCATCAAGTGTTATGTTTTCTTTAACGCATATCTACGCACCTTGTTTTTTAACTTTCTTAATTGATTTCTTTTCAGGTATTCATTAATTCCATCCGCCTTTGACCTAAAGTAAACGATGCTGTTTTACAGCCGCGTTCTCCAAGCGAGTTTATTAGGACCCATTACAGTCTGATTTTTTGTCGTCTGTTTTGGTGCATCGGTTCTCTGACCATTTAACTCAATAACTGTAACTGCAACGCAGTAGATAGATCAATGCACTTCATCTAAATCTTGGACGTTGGCTAAATGATGCTCCAGTATGCAATTAAATTTGGCTATAGATGGGAGGGATTTTGTTATATTTTTTAGGACTGGTATAATTGGGCATGTAGTTGGATAAGAGTAACGATAAAATTCTAACAGGCTAGAGAATTTTTCAAACTTCTGTGAGTTTTCTAGGTTGAAATCAGTATCTATTAGCATATAATTGTTTACTGATGTATTCGTCATGATACTCTGATGGTTATTCAAGGGGTGCTCTTCATCAATGTCCCATGTCGGCTCATGCTGGTTTACCTCGAACCCTATTTCTCGTCGTATTGTCTCTAATACAATTAATGATAAATATCCTTTTTTCTGAATAACATTGCGTCTGTCTACAAAATTTATTCAGTGACTGTTAATTCTGGATACATCCGCTGAAATTCTCTGTGGAGTAGTTGCCAGTATCTGGGGAGTAGTTGATCGTCACACCTGTTGACCCGGTAGAATGCTCTCATTACATCTTCATTCATTTCTCGAGTCCATTTAATTCGTTTGGTGGATCAGCTATAAGCAATCCTCTCCAAATCTTGTGAGAACAAGCATGATAGTGGAGTGGCATTAGATGTCAACACCTGATCCTGTTCTTCCCCTAGTTCTTGGTTTTAGGCTGTCGTTTCTTTAATGACACGTGCCCGCCTCATCAGCCTCGTGCCGCCGACTGTTCGTAAGCTATCGTGTCCAGCGTCAGCTCCAGACACGCCCTGGCGTAACCCAGGCAGCGACCCTTTCCGAGGAAAATTCAAATTCTCCATATCCGATAGGTATGCATGTAGCTTTTTATACCTACAGCCAGGTTTGTTTTGCAGCTGGATTTTGGTGGGCTTCTCTTGGTTTCACTTCTCTCCTTTGACCTTACCAGCTTGGGTGACCCTACCAGAAGCTTATGCTCCCGCCGGCATCGCTCTCAGGGTCATCGAAGCTATTCAGCCCCCCACCACGTCTACGTAGTAACTCATGGTGGGGGTTTATTATTATTTAATTATTACAGTTGTAACATCCCCTCCGAGTCCCCGGCAAGAATCAGGTTTCATTGCCGTCATAATGGCCGGAGACTCGAGAGGGGTAGGGCAGTAATCGCAGCCATGTCCGACGCCCATCGGATGAGTGGCTACGCTGCTGTCGGGTCATGCGTACGCAGTAGACGGAGTGACCCCAGGATGACGGCCTTCTGCATGCGTGCAACTAGTGATTCCGCCTGTGCCACGCAGGACGGATTGCACTTGATGTTATTAGGCAGCGACACCTTGACTCCACCGAGCACACCTACGATTATTATTATTATTATTTTATTCTTTTTCTCTTTTTACAGGACGTTTACTTTACTTCCTAAAGGATTACTTCATTTGTGTTTTTAGTTACACCTCATTTTTTACTGACATTCCATGGGCCGAATAAGTTCCAGCACAAATGATAGTTGTTGACGCTTCTTAATCTGCTACCCGAGATAGTACCTCAATTAGGATAAACAGACTATGACTATTTACTACCCACGACAAGACAAGTTGGAATTGGTTGCCGCCAACCGGCCAATAGGTTTGACTTCCTCTAAATAAGTTAGTGTTTATAACTTCAATAAGCACCCACTCTATACTACATAAAATGCTAAGAATGTTTCAGGGATTGAAATATACAGGGAAGCCAATTGATTGAACTCTGAAAAAAAACTCCAAGTGCAAATGATCTCCAATGAATTTGTAAAAAAACGAGGTTCGTTTGAAGAAGCACCGAACTAAAGGTATTAAAACCTCAATAGAGTAATAACAACTTTATTCGTGCCTTGGTCCTAGCAGCCGTAATTGATGAAATTATGTGTTTTATTCACACGTTAGCTCATTTCTGTAGCGTTTTCATTTACGGGTTTTGGTTGCTCATTACTGACTTTAATATTCATACGAGAAGAATAATAGGTTCAAATCTGAAGATAATATTGGATAGGGTATTAAAGATAACTCATCTGATTTTGAATGCATTTAGTGGCACAAAGCACATTCCAATGATAAAATACTTGTTCTTGGTATAAAAGTATATATTGACTTCTTATGAAGACAGAGTTTTTACTAGATATAATATATTCTACTCCTGCAATCACGAGTCACTTCGGTTCTTCTCGGCGAAATTCATTATTTTACAATTCCTCCTCGGGTATTTACGAATTTTTCGGCCCTCGATGAAAGTGGAAAAACGTCCACCGTTTGATATGTTTGCCATCGTTTGTAAACAAATATTTATTTGCAAATTTTAACTGAATGTAATTTGAAAATTCAATGTGAAGGCACTACCACCATTCAATTTCCAAATTAATATCAAATATTTGAAAAATATCGATTGTAGAATGATTAAATGTATTAATTTTAAAAGCCTTAAAAATTGGAATGTTACCAAATACACTTAAATGACTTTGGCAATTTCTGCATACCATAACAGGTATATATTTGCAGTTGAAAGGATAAATTCTGCATTTTAATTACCATATATGCCACATAAAGTGCAAATTTCGAAAGTGCATTGTACATCTAGTAATACATCCAAACTCGGTGTTTAAAAGGTTCAGTGAGATTTTTTCGCTCTCTTCTATTACACATTTGGGGAAGTATTCTACTAGCCAACGACACAGATAACAGGTTTTTCCTCACTTTATTTTGTTTGTAATAATTGAAATATTAAAGTCATTGTAGAATGAATATTAAGTCAATTATAAATCCCTACATTTTTCCACAGGGACCCTTTTAAACGTCTGGGTATAGTACTAAAGTAACAGCTAGAGGACCTTCCCTGGGTATCAGTTTGCAAAAGATGGTTTGTAAAAATAATTCCCAGAAAAAGGAGCACTTTTTTCGCATGAGCGACACGGGATAGCACTCCCCGGCTGAAAATATTCTCATAGTTGAAGTGCGAGATTTTTGGCAAGGTAATGCTACCAAACCTTTAAACCAACATCACCCCCACTTTCCAAATCCATTATTTTCCCTAGCCTCGTCCACTTCAACCCCTTTGAAATTTCTCCTCTCCTTTTTTTTACGCCCTTTCTCGCCACTTACGTCGACCCGATCCACAAACCCGACGCCATTCCAAATCTCCTTCCCTTAAAACTCCAGGGGCATCCAAGGATTCGAGCACTATCCAACCCCCTTTTGACCAGAATAACCGTCAGCTGCTCCAAGCTTAGATTCCCACACACTAAACCCTTTTCACGAAAGGGTTTTAGACGGCGGCAGCTACCACGGGCTGAGAGGTGCGGCGGGCGGGTGTGGGGCGGGGGGGGGGGGGAGACAGGAAGGAATTGGCTCAGTCAGTCGTGGAGTGGTGAGAGGTAGGAAATGTATAAAGGGTTCCCGGAAAACCAAACCCATTTCAAACCTCTCAGATCCTCCTCCCAAACTCTTATTCTCCGTGTATGTCGCACCCCACACCCTAAGAATTTTTTGTATCCAATCAATTGCCCCCACTTCCTTTTAAATTCTACGGGGAGACAAAGCAATCCACACAATAGAAATTCATTGTTGCGAAAATATCACAACCAATAAATGTAAATTTTTTTCTAATTGAATTTTATTACAGAGAATGTGACGATTTTGGTAGCAATTGAGCCAGGCGTTAGTTGTATGTTATAATTATTCATGAGTATATTTTAAATAGAACCCTAAAACGGAAGCTATGCATGACGTTAGTACGGCCGGTGGTGTTGTACGGATCTGAAGCCTGGACGATGAGTCTGGCAGACGAGAAAACACTCAGCTCATTGGAAAGAAGGATCCTCCGTAGAATATACGGACCGGAATGCGACACAGGAGACTGGAGGAGAAGATATAACGAGGAAATAGAATAACTGGTTGAAGAAAAAGCATAGTGGGGCTCATCAAGTCCCAGAGGGTAGACTGGTTTGGCCACATTGAGAGAACGCCAGAAAAGGATATCCCGAAACGGATGTTTAAAGGATGGCTGTTCAACCGAAGGAGGCAGGGACGTCCTAAAAACATATGGATGGATCAAGTGCAGTGTGACCTGAACAAGATGGGAGTTCGAGAATAGCGAGCTAGTGCTGAAGAACTGGACACCTGGACAGCTATAATGCAGAAGACCAAGGCCCACACCAGGCTGTAGCGCCACCAGGAAGGAAGGAAGCTAGTTTCAATGTGCACAGTTCGACAGTCCTTCTCCAATAAAAATTCTAAAGTGTAAAATATAATGCCTTATTAATATTTGACGGGTTTTGAAATAAGTGGATCATAAAAAATTGAAGAACGTTATGTTACACCCTACCTAAACCGTCCCTAGAATTCGCAGTATCGAGTAAGGAACAAATTTTTAACAATCGAAGGCATTTAAGTTTATGGATTATGAAACCCGAATTAAGATATAAATACTGAGGTATGTAAATGGCCGTACATATAAAGGAAAAATTGGCAGCTTTCTTTTTCAGAGTTTAAACTATAAAATAACAGGTTCAGAATTCTTCTAAAAATTTTTAAATTCAGTATTGTTAATCTGAGTGGTTCCCCTTTTGCTACTTTCTCCCACGTTTTTTCAGCTAAACACGTGTATTTCATTGCATTGTACAGTAAGGTGGCGATTTTTTTATTGATAAAAGTAATATATTTTCCATCTCTATTAGTGAAGTGTTTATTAATTTCTTCATGGTGGTAAATTATACCATTCCTATATAATGTTGTGTATATTTAATCTTTTAAATAAATATTTTTAATGGTTTCTTATATAGCACCCGATGCGGTTGAAAAACTACAAGTGCTGGAACAGGAGCTAGAGAATATACTATATGGAATCGAGTTAAGAAAGACTGAAATAAATACGAAGAGCAGGAGGCATGGGAGATTTATCAAATGGTAGGTCCTGCACTAAATAAATCGGCAAGAGAATTTTGCAAAGGAAGCACAAGGATTGATTGGAAACAAGAAAGCTTTCCAGAGGTTTTTATAATTGGAAATTTACCAGAAACTATCATATAATTATTATAATTGAAAATTTAAAGAAAATTCTCAAAGCCAGACAGATTTTTTAGAGAATTATATTCCCTATTTAAAATTTATTTACTAAAACTAACCAAGACCATGGAAATGCGATATTAGTTATTTTATTAGGTTGGAAGATAAGTTAATGAGCTAAGATAAATGTTATATTACTTATTTAATCTTATTGGTTTGAAGATAGGTAAGGTGGCCTTTCCTTTCTGGCGGTCCCACTCAATAGTATGTAATGCCGACTGAATACAGTGCAGTGCACATGAAATGTATCATATTCACCGGAGATGTCACGGGGTTCCCAACGTATTTCGAAATTTGGGTGCCGACTAATATGCATCGCCAGTGTATTTTGTCACGATACTTTTTCAAGTGACAGTACATCACTTCTGCTTGCCTTTCCTTGAAACTCCTCCTCGTTTAGCGGCTCCTTTTGTAAGGGTTTGTAAAAATCTGTTTGCACTTGCCCAAGCTCATTAACAGGAAGAATTATTGTTTTTGTATTTTCCAATTTGTATATTGTAACGATCTTCTTACTCATTCCCTTGCTTTAGAATTATTTCTTTTCTTCTCTACCTCTTCGGACCGATTTCTTATTAAATCAACGAATTCTGTCCCATTTCTCTTTAATCTATCCTTGATACGCAATGGATTTACCTGCCTCAGCTTCATTTTCCCTCCCACGACTTTCATTTTTACAAACGAGAAAATTTTAATTAAGCCTCGTCCAATGTAAGTACTCAATTCCTCCTTGATCCATTTTACTTATCCTGCTATTTTAAAGACTAATGACCCAAAACACCGTGCCACACGCCATTCCGATGGCAATATGACATTAAAAATGCATTGATGGGTGTTTATGAACTTTTAGATTGTCAGTGGGTGACGCGAAGTTGCTTCAATGGAAAAAATATACCCGGATGCCTTTTCCTAGGATTCTTGCGTGGGTTACGGGTGAGAATGTTTTGGCTATAAGCGACTTGGTGTCAATAAATTAGCCATTACAAATAATCTTATTTTTGACTTTGAACTGTACTACTTGTTCAAGGCTTTAGAGTAGAACTTAATAGCGAATAACGTTAGATATGACCTGCATCTCATTTCATAAAAATTTATGCGTATTTCCCAAAGTAGAAACGAAATATTTTACACTAATTCGGAAATTGATTAAATCTTAATATAAGGTAGAGAATCCCCAGGAAATCATTCAGCCAAAACTATTTATAAATGGGCATGCGAAGGGCAAGGCCATTAACAATCGTATCCAAAAAAATTGGAAAAACCCGTGAGAAAAAGTGACAAAATCATAGTGGGGAAATCATAGATGTAAGGTTATCCATAAAGGAAGGTTATTCATTCAGCAGTAAACGTATGTACAAAGCATATTGCAAACAATGATTCAATAAATACATTTCTGTTAATAAACCCAAATTCACCATATCCAATGCATATAAAAATACTGTGAATTAAAATATTTCATTCATGCATGTTGGATAAAATAAATTGGATAATGTATATTTCAGCGCAATCCAAAATATTGATTCGCATATTCCAGTGCAGCTGTAATATTATCAGCCAAGAAAAGGATAGCATTGTGATTTTCATCATAAGGTCAGATGTTGCCGGCTATATTTTAATAAATTGATTCATATTAGTATGAGGAAATATTAGTCAACAATCCACGCAAAGCTTATTAATTTGCCTGCTTTCAACGCTAAGGCATCATTTTAAAGGGTGCGGTGAAAACATCGGGACGAAACTAAGGAGTTAGAGGATGGAGCTTACGAGTTAGAATTGAGTAATTTCATGTATATTTTAAATTGTATGCATTCATAATAAAGATAAAGCCACCAATGAATATTCACCATTCAACCTCGAGCTGCATCTTTGTCCACTATATCACGGAGGATCTCTTCCCATTCTCTTCCTTAGCCTTGGCAAAGCTTTCAAAGCCCTTACCCTTTCGATTTTATTACAATTTACCCTTTTATTCTAAATCAACTCCCACCATAAATCAATCGCTGTTTTCCATTTTGTTTGCTTTGGTATAGCTCAGTCTGCGTATCAAAGTTTTCTAACTGCCCTTGGCAATAGGACTGCAGATTTAAAATTAATTAAATAAGTAAAATGTGTGTTATAATTACGAAGGAGTTATTTTATCCTCCAAAACACCGAGTTTTAGTTGCAATGTTTCCAAGTTTCAGCGCCAACAGAAATAGTTTCAGTGCCAAATTGTGCAAATTTTTCGCGCCCCTCTCAACGTAGATGATAGCCTGAGCCCGCGAGCAGGTTAACGCATTGCGCTTGTTACGGCAGTTAATGTAATCGCTCGATAGGTACTAAATTCTACCCAGCTCTAAAATTCGTCTCCCTTCAAGGTCATTACGACTAGAAGAGGCACAGATCGGGGAAAAAATGTGATACGGAAAATAATACCTGTGAAGAGCTAAAACCCTTTAATGTTCTGTTGAAAAAAATGAGATTCCCTCTCATTGTTTATTAGGCATCCATTGAGATACAAAATTGTTTCATTGAGTAAACGGCATTTCAACAGAGGACGAAGGTATCGCAAAGGGGCCTGGGGGTTATTTTGTAATCTCACCTTTTTAATGACTCTTTGCGGGAAGGCTGGAGATCCGTTTCCGATCGGCCAAGGTCCGATGCTGGCTCCATTTCACGTTACTTACGACAGGTGAGATGGAACTAATGAAATGCGAAGGAAAATAAAACGGAACAAGAGTCGAAAGATACGGATTAATCGTCAAAAGAGCGGGTGAGTCAAATAAAAGACCTGCAGATCACCACTTGAGAGCCGCAGATAGTCACGCCACCTGGGAGGTGGAGTGGAACTATTAAAGATGGCGTAAATTTCCTTATTTAATGACGTATTTTCACTTAATTGAGATGGCATAATAACCCCCTGATTGATCTTCGTAGGAGTTCTGGAGGTGGATTCTGTGAAGGGATGAAGAGATACATTTGAGGCTGGCAAATTATTTCATTAAATACAATAACTTTATCAATTAAGGACCAAAAAACATAATGGCGAAACGCCTCTCCATGCGACTTCTTAACATAAGTCATAACCATGCAATCTTAGAGCGCGGCTCTTGGAAAGGAAACTGGTTCTAAAAAGGGCTTGAGGTACGACTCCCGGGTAAAATTACCTCTACTTTGACTTTGAAGAAGGATTAAGCAGGATGTACTCACGGGTGAGGGGTTGTTCCAGGAAGAGGAGGGGGAAGGGGAGAGGGATAAAATTACCAAAGAATGAGTACCATTCTTCAGCGGGTTTCTCTTCTATTTTTCCCGGGAAAAAGTTCGGGCGATTGGGAGTTGATTCCGCAGGGAACGTGGGAAGATGAGGATTCCAATAGTTTTTCGGGAGATGACTCGAGGCGAGTGCTTCCACCGGAGATTCCGGGGAAACTTGAGAGATGGCAGATGAAGGGATTGCCTGGATGGAGGTGTAAAGGGTGGGGAAGATGCGAGTGTTCTTCGGGGAGGGTGTGGAACCGGGGAAGGAGGACGAGATCGGGAAAGAAAGACGTCTCGAGGCAGTTGAGATAGGGTTGCAAGGTGGAGAGGGGTGGACGACGGGTCGGGTGGGAAGATGCGATGGCAAAATGGAGGGCCCCTCTCAACTCCCCCAACCCCCCTTCCCCCGCGGGGAAATGGAAATGAGCGAAAGGACCAATTATGTACCCGACGCCCTGAGAAGGCAATAAATCCGGAAAGCGCACTCGCGGGAATCGAATGAATTTCATCAAACGGCAAAATGGGGAAATGGCTCCTTCCCACTACTATTCTGTTTCCTTTCCACTTCACTCGTTTCCCATCAGGCGGGCAGCGTAAGGAATTCTACTTCGGAAATATTTCCCATGATTCCATTGGATGGGAAGGAGAGCGCGCTCTTTGTATTTCTATCAGTCAAAGATCCTCAGCTCAAACGCCAGGTTATAGGACATACAAGAGTCTGAATGATAATCTGAATTGGATTCAGTTCGATAAGAGTTGAATGACATTTTATGAAGATTTTTTAAAAACCGTTTAAAGGTTTTAGGAAGCATAAAGGTGAGTACTAAGAAAACTTAAGAAACACAACCACTATGCCCTTAATAACTCCCTAACAAACTCTCTCTCCTTTTCAGGAATGAATGCCTAAGTACTATTTCATTTACAAAGAACCTAGAGCTCTAACGTAAATCCTTAGATTAAGAAACGCATATTGAGTGGAAATAGTCGTTAAACAATGAGTGACGAGAACTCGCCCAGACCTGTAAAAAAACTGAAACTTCTAAGGACATTTAAAAGAGGGAAGCATTTGGAAGTGAGGCGTCATGCATATTTTGTGAATGTAAAAATTACTTTTTCATAGCAGTTTAATTATTAGTGAAGTTTAATTAAAATGAGACTGCTGACATTTCATAATACAAAGGTATATTGTTTTAAATGACTATAATGAAAATGGGATGAGACGGCTGATTTTTTGCCATCACAAATGTATACTTTTCTAAAGAACTATTCAAAAAATGGGATTTGAATAAAATTAAAGTAACGGGAAATACAGCACACAAAATGCATACCAGTCTTGTGCTGCATTTCATGCATGCAAATCCATGTCCCTCATGAAAATCCATGTCCCTCATGAAAATCCATGTCCCTCATACAGAAACTAATTCATAAGGCTTGAAAAGATGAATGACCAAATTAAATAATGCATATCGTCCACTACTAACTAATGGTCACTTGGTTTTCTTGATAGCAGAGTATAATAAGGAGAGAGATCCAATTATTTATTTCAAAAAGCTTGTTAAAACATCCATTGAGACACGTATGGTATATTCTTGAAAGCTTTCCAGTCGTAAATCACTGTTTGCCTGTGTGCTACTCTCAAAGGATGGAGCAGAGCGTGGCGTGAAAAAAAGAGCGCAGTTTTAAAATAATGAATGCAGTTTCAAGCTTTGAAACAAAGGCAGGAAAAATACAATTCACCCTCGGAAATAATACTGAAAGGACTGAAAAAAAAAGGAGATCGATCCTAATTCCTTTGACTGCTAAACCAGAAAGCATTCAGACATTCGAGCTAAAAAGGGAAAAACAGGATGGATGAAACGGGTCCGTCCAACGTGTGAGGGTCGGAACAGACGTTCCCTTTGACGGAACGCGAGAGCAATAACGGACGAAGAAATAAATAACGGCATTCTGGACATGAAACGGAATGAGATGGGCCAGACGAAATAAAAAGAAAACGATGAAAATGCGGAATTGAAGACAGGGAATTTGGGTGGAGATGGAATTAAACGGACGAGGAATCCACGAGGTGCTGTATGAGGCATGAAAAGATTTCGCGGAAGAAAAAATACTGAGGGATCAGACGATGGAAATGAATATAAAGAGCTTAAGTGGCGAAGAAGTAAGCCTTCAAGAGGACATAAGAAAATGTGAATACCGGGGTATGAAATGAAGCCGGGTAGATAGCGGGATAATAACAAATTACTAAAAAAATGTATGGACTTCGCTACATGCAAAAGCGATTTAACGCGTGTCACTATATTTAAGGCATAAATTTACTTTACATGGGGTAAGCGGTTGTTTTAGTGGCTGATATACTGGCTTCCCCTCAGTTTTACTAACTCTCAGTTCCTGCCAAGGTGCAATGTGGAGGGCATTTTAATGTAAGTTCTCCACTGGTCGGATTGGGCTTTTAATTGAGGTCCTCCTTGTGCCATTTGTTTAGAGTGGTCTTATTCCGATAATAAATAAAAAAACTCTCAATACTTCCTACATTCTTCAAATGCTGCTACCCTCGCCAATCTGTCCACATATCCTTAAATACCAATCATTAAATGGTGCAAGCAATCAAAACTGTATGTCGCCTAACAAAGTAATCAATATGCCTTCTAACTATGATCATCAGTCTATCTCATCATCAATAATTTGAGGCTATTTTCCATTTTTAGGGAGCGTGACGGAAATGGGTTAGTCACTAAGTAGTATTTTTTCTTACTTTGTTACAATAGATAACTCCAAGGGAAAGAATTTTTTACTCCCTACTTCATTGCAATTAAGTTAATCTGGATGTCTTGCGTCCAATTATTTAAATTCCGGTCGTTTTAATAACCAACTGAAAAGGCAAAGATGCTTGGGCTACAAATATGCCTCAATATATCAAAATAAAAAAAAACTCAACAGAAAATGGGCTAAATCTTCAAACCAGCATCAATTTAATAACGTTATCATAGCTTTTTCTGGTTATAAGAGTAGAGGGGTGGCATAAACTGGAGCAAGTTAAGTAATTTAATAACTCGTACTTAGGCAGTATGCTAGAAGAAAATGGGCATAGGGGAAAAGGTATTTGGAGGAGAATAGCCCTCATGAAGGAAGCTTTCAGAAATGGATGGGAGCTGATAACGGGAACTTTCGGTAAAGAATAAAAACAAGAGACTGACGAAGAGTTTGATATGGAGTGTCGCGTTGTATGGGGTAGAAACGGGGACTCTGAGAAAGGAGGACGAGAATTAGACTACAAGCGTTCGAAATTTCGATGTGGACAAGAAGGTTGGAAAAGAAATGGAGGCGACATAGCACTTGATTCTTCAAGCCAATTCCGCCATTGCTGTCGGCACAGTTTAGACCTTCCTGTGGCTTACGTATCCTGCGGTCGCGTTTGATTTTCGTCAAATCCAAGTTAAAAACCACAGACAAGGCGATGTTTTGTGACTGTTTGGCAACACCTACTCGGCACCAAATACCTCCCAAGCACCCCTATTCGTGCTTCACTCTCATCCATGAGCGTTCACGGTCATATTTCCTCCATTTCATTTAACCTCCTTGGATGTGGAGGAGCATGAATATACATATGGATCCTAAACTTGGCCCCAGTGGGTGTTGCCAAACATTCCGCATGCACCGAAAAATCAGGACCAAGCAGACTGTAGCGCCGCCACTATAGAGAAGATGGTTCTGTTCTACTAAGGAAAGGCCGTGATTCAAATTGAGACAAAGGAAATAAAGGTCATGGAATTGGCCTCCCTATTAACACCGGCCATTTTTGACACACAGAAACAAACCATGCCGAAGGAAAGGCCGTGATTCAAATGGAGATACTGGAAATAAAGGTACCGGAATTGGCCTACCTATTAAACCGCCCATTTCTAACACACAGAAGCGGAACCATGCCGACCGCAGCGCGACCTATCTTTTGCGGAAAGCCTAGCAACACCTTTGCCCGTACAGTGGGGCCGAAGGTTTAGATCCATATGTATATTCATGTGGAGGAGGATAGAGAATATGGACGGAAAATAAGACAAACGAAGAAGTGCTTGGTATGGTGGGTTAGGAAACTTCTGAATGAGAATAGGAAGAGGCAGTGTAGGGGGTTGGAGGGGGTAATGAGGGGCGACAGGTTGGATGTAATAGAGGGGATATCGTTGGGAAAGCGGGGAAGGGGAAGAAAGATGAAAATAGAAATATTGGTAGACAGAGCTCTGCACACGTAAACATCTAGAGGGTTTCGACTTACTTACTTCCAGCTAAACCTATCATAACCGGTAGATCACCTAATAATAATAATTAGTAAAAATCTATTGCATATTCGACATATTTCCATTACATTCCTTTATTTTTGATAAATTCCGACTTTTGGGGCATGCCCAGTGAGCCTGAATGGTCAGTTAAGCTGTCCGATCTGCTCAATCGTATGCATTAAAAATTAATTTTAAGATGAAGTTTCGAGATAAACTCTACATTATGACAATGGAGTGATTGCAAAATATTTAGATTGTTTCACAGAAATTGGCAACTGAGCAAAGAGCGTTCCGGAAATTATTCACGGCTTAAATTACAAAGCGGTTGAAAGCTTAATTTCTCATAAAGAGCGGAATATAGTCCCTTGAATGGTAAAATATTTTTCACATGTGCACAGTAAATTATAATTTCATCCTCCGGTACCTATCTTGAAATTCAGAGAAATATATTTTCACTCTGTTTTACAAAATGATATGGGGAATTAGCTAACAATGTAATTATAAATTTCTAATGTAGAAAAGGTGCTCGAAATCACAGCACTCAAAGTCAAATAAATGGCAATTTCAAAACAGTTATAATTACAAACGTTGAATATCACTTCAGCTCTTATGATAAAATACAATTTGCAGGGTTAAATCCAATTCAGTAATTAATGAAGTCAAAAGCATAAAGCAAATGCATTCAATTCGTATTTCGGATAAAAATAATCGCAAAAAAATTGAAAATTATATCAAGGGCGTAAAGAAACACTAAATAACATCACTTGGTGAGCAGTATTATTCAGCAAATTCCAAGGGCTAAAATTATCTCCACTAAAAGTATCAAAGGATGTTAATGAAATTTCCATGCTTTTAAATATCGATATAATTGGATTACCGCGCATATAATTGGTAGTGCATTTAATTGCATGGCAAACAAACAAAGGTAATGAAACGAAAGGACGAGGTAGAATAAATTTTATCTGAATATACATATATTCCATCACTCGAAAAACAGCTGAAGTGCATAAGAAATATTCGCAGTCTTCTCCTAAAAAAAGATAGTTAACTATGGAGAAGGCTGATGCAGGTCATGCTTATATATATTAATCAGATATTATAAAGGTCAGATTTAAATTTTATTATCCCACTTCAAAATTGACGGTTCGTAAATTTGCAAGTGGGCTCTATATTTTTCCTAATAAATCCCTGGAAAATTACGTCATAAAGGGGTCAATTACTGTCATATTTCTTAATTATTTAGCAAGAAACAAGCGTCATTTTTCTTGTTACTCCCAGATGAATTATCAGTTCATACATTGGCTCTTTACGACATTGCAATGAATAATCTATTACTTAAATGTAAAATAAGCTTTCTGAAATTATCAGAAACATGCAAAATAAACATCCTCTCCCAATAAAGTAATGCATGAATTCCATTCAACAGCAGTAGTGAGTGAGTGAATGTTTGAAACGATTTCAGTTTTGCAATAAGGTCTCCCTTTTTTCCATTCGTTCAACCTCCATGCGATCCCTACGATGCCATACGCTATCCGTCGGGAGCTCTCTTTTGGTCTTCCCCCGTATCCCACGAATACTTGCCCTTGTCAACCAGCCAATGCTCCAAGGAAGCTTATGACCCGGAACTTTGAATTCCGGTCAATTTTGTCGGAGACGATGGAAATTCAGAGCAAGAAGATAGACCGGATCATTCTAAATAGGTTTCCCCGCCCCTCCCTCACGAGAAGTGAGGTGAGTTTTTCCACCACGGAGAATAAAAGGGGGATGGACCACGGGATAAACGTAGGAATTCCGCCGCCGTAAATACGGCGGATGGATAGATAGACAAACGTCTTCATTAGGGCGATATTGAGACTTTAAAAGTCCCTTCTTCCATCTAACCCCTCGTCAGTATATGAAGAGTGAACATGGAAAAACACTGAAATATATAAATCAAAGAAATAATACTAGACATAAAGTAGAAATAAAATGTTAACGAGACATAATAAAATATCAGAAATAAGTGATGAAGGTATGTACTACAACTGTGGGGAAAACGTGAGGATTTTGGCTGGCATCTGTCACGGAAAAAACCCACAGCAGGAAAACGCCCACACATGAAGGGGGGTGTGAAACATCTGGGAAAATCTACTAACAATAAGAGAAGCTAATGTGACTCATGATTAAGAATATTATAAATACACAATAAATACTTACATTGAAATTTGTATGTGCATTTCTTGGAAAAGAGAGTTCATTTTATGTGTATTCGGCATATCGTGGGCTTACTTCAAAAACCTTTAAAGTGCAGTATAGTAATGTATGAGAAAAACGCATTTTGAGGTATTTCTTTAACGGAAAAATCGAAGTGTTGGAGTAGAAATTTCATTATGCTGTAATTATTAGCTAAAGCAATTGGAAAAGCACTTAAAACGTTCTCGCAGATGATAGATCTTCATTTTTTTATTACAACGGCGTGCATAACTCAAAAATTACCAAAGTGTACACAACTGGTTTTTGCATTAAGCCCACGACATTACGCTGCGTGTTTTACTAGTCACCTTGTTGTGACGTGAGAAGTGTCCTATGTGATTCCTTCTTTAATGGAGGATGTGGAGATAGGTGAGGCCGACGCGAGTAGACATTTCCTTTCAGCCTTTTTTTTCCCATTCGCAGGGATCATCGCGAGCATTTTCGGAGGGGTGGGGGTGGAAGGGCAACAGGGAGTGGATGGGCCGAAGCAAATAATTCGCGACGGTTGAGAGACGGGAGATGGGGCCGATGCAACTCGTTTGTGCTCATGGGAAGGGCGTCATTCAAATAGGATGAACTTCGGCGGGGGGGTCTGAGGGGGGGGTGGGGGGTTAGAGTGATTTTTACGGAGAAGGAAGGAATAGGGAGGAGGACGACGGGAGGTGCTTCGCTAGCGAGGGTGGGTGCTTGGTCTAGGCGAGATAAGACCCTCCTAGAAAGGACGACGTGTGTGGGTGCGGAGCGGAGAGCTTGTGGGACGGAACAGCGGGTCTAGACCACCGACTGCGCAAACAGAGCGCTAACAGCATTTCCCCAAAATCCATTAAACTCGCGGAGAGCGTTAGTGGGGATGGGGAGGGTAGGGAGGTTGGATCTCATACGTGTGGTGTGAGAGGGGGGGGGAAGAATAGGAGAGAACGGTGGCGATGGGGGTGGCAGAATCCTCCCACCGCTGCACGGGGATGCAATCCCTCCACGTCTCCGCCCTAGCATGTCAAAGTAAGTCCATTTAAAATGTTCCTTAATAATCCGCCCCGGACTAGGAATAGGTCATTTTTTTGTTTCCAGCAGACAATTCTCGTACTATACAACGAGAAACAGCTCCAATATATTGATTTAAATTTTTAGACAAAATATATGCCGTAGTTTTTGTTTCCAACAGACAATTTTCGTACTATAAGACGAGCAACGGCTCCAATACATTTAACTGAATTTTTAGACAAAGTATGTCTTGAGATACAACTTTTCCACTATTAAATGTGAACTCGAAAATATTTATCAAGGTTTTAAAATCAATGATGAGTCTCTGAGTAACTGAGTGATTTCCTAATGAATGGTATAAGGTTTACAAAAATGTTTTCACATTCTAGAGCAACGAACCATATGGAGTAGATGGTCAAAATACAGCTATTTTTTTCTCTAGGACTGCATTACATGTAAAAATAAATAATTAATAATTCTTAAAGAGACAGGGAAGATAATTTTGAAATCTGTAACGCATTTATCATAAATAATTCATATTCACCGATGTCAAATAATCAGACTTTAATTATCTTATTGCAAGACTCCTATTTTCCATTCCAGAGGTGAAGAAAAAACATGAATGTATTTCTTCATCACCGTAAAAAGTATTAACTTCAATTTTTATACTAAAAGTTTATTTTTTAGTTTCAAGAGGTTTAATTATATTTATAAAACCATTTTTATAAACGGTATGGATCAACATTAAAGATATACGACCGATAAGCTTTTTGTTGCAGTGGAATCTCATTACTTGGAAATCTCATAACGTATCACATTATTTCGTGATCAAACTCGATTTAATGTTGCCCTTCCAGCTTTTCACAAAGCCACAGGCTCTAAATAGGCTAGCAAACTCGACTGTCTTCCACCAGGCGTATTTTTAACCGTAAATTTTATCAGTATGATAAGAGGTCACACCTGCTGAGACAGCGACCGGGGGGGGGGGGGGTCTGGCGGATCTGCCACATCCCTGCCCTGCCCCAGACAAACTTGAGGGTGCTGCATTTTATGAGCGATCCTTTAGCGCGCATGAACTGGCCCAGATGTGCCACTGCATTCCCGCCGTGCGGCCTCCGACCCCCCCCCCACCCACCCCCCCCCTTCTCTTTTAGAAGCGTCACTGCCCTTCAGTCGGCAGTGGAGACGTCGTCCACGTTCGCATTTAACTCCGAACAGAATTGGCAACGTTACCCCCGCCCGGTCCACCTCCCCCCCCCTACAACTCCCTCCCTCCCGGCCAGAGAGTCCTCTCCAGCCGAGAGCGAAATCCAGTTACAGTCAGCGATCAAGAAGCCTGGAACGTAGAGCAGCAGCGGGAATAAATTTACTGCAGCCGTCGCTGTTTGGGGTTCACGGGATCAGCGTTTGCTTCTCCCCAGCGATCCCTCCTCCTCTCTTCTTTCCTCATACGCAAACAGACACCGTCTCACGCATAGTTACCAGTCCTGTTCCATAGAGGTCAGCTGCAGGGAATTACTTTTATAAAGTTGAAATTCTATCAGTTTTCCGCAAGCGCAGAACTATGCTCTGCAATGACATTGGAAATAGTTAACCGTTTCCAAGAAAACTAGGCTTCGAAAGTCACAAGAAATAGATACGGAAATCACTGCTTTAAAAATTGCAGTGCACAAAATTTTTTATTTGATGCGTTTTAAAATCTCTGAATATTTTCGAGCTTCCTAAGGTTTTTCAATAAAGTGGGATTAGATTGGGATAATTGAGTTCATTCGCTTAATTTGTCCTTTGGTTGGGAACTGTTTATGCTGATTTCGGGAAACTTCTTATAGAGTGGAGTATTAATCACGGAAAGTCACCTGTTATATATCCTGGTTTTTTCCTTAAAATATATTAGAGTAAATAAAAAAGGACTTGAAGAAGGAAAAATGACCTCGTACTATAGGTGTCCTTCCAGTAGTGCATGCATCCATCCATTACATCTTCATGAATTCTTTGTAACAATATGGGCTAGTTTGATTTATGGGGTATTCGGTTTAATAATACCACTACGAGTATCAACCCAATTTGGCAGCGCAAGGCAGGACACCAAAACTCCAAACATTTCTGGAATAATCAACATTTGTTGTTTTGTCAATGGAGGTCGCTATTCTACTTACTCTTTTAATAGTTTGCTCGTTTCAAATCAAGCACACTTCTTGCCCCTCTCCACTATATCTCATCCATTTTTCCCTCTTTTCCAGTATTCTTCCAAGAAGATGGCCTTCAGTAACTAAAACATTTATAATTTTACTTGCTCTATCTTTCTTAATTTCCTCCTCTACATTTCCTCAGTTAGTTTCCATTTTTTCCTAGCCTACCATGCATTTCTTTTGTAGCAGATGTTTTTGCTAACAGGATGAGTCGGGCAACAGTTGCCAAGGATACATAATATTTACACACTTCTGGATAATATAAATTAAGATAAGATTGAGCTCTATATATGTATATATTATGTTAGACGCAACTTGTTGCATGGTGTCAGAAGTAAAGTAAAATTGTAGTCTTGCCGATATAAGGAAGACTGAAATCTAATCGAAGAAATTTTAAGCAATAAGAATCCGAGAAAAGAAAATTAAGAAAGAGAAAATGTCTTAAGTTACTCTTGATGGATCATTAAGACATCCATCACTTCTTGATTTAAAAGGAGCAAGTGATTAAAGTAAAAAAATGGAAGGCTTGGAAACAGTTTCATGAATTACTTGAAGGCAGCTGGAATGAATGATAAAGCTGCATCTGAAAAGAGAAGAGTTGCGATCATGATTAATCTACTGAGTGATGATGTAATTAAAATTTTTAGCACCTTTAATTTGATGCAGAAAAAAAGAGACTGTTTTGAATGTACTCACGCCAACCTTTTAATGATGTTGAAAAACTCCTTGCAGAACCTCATCTGTCATCGTTGCCTCCAGTTTCTCTTCTCTGGACTCACAGCCATGTGCTTTCTTACTGAATGAGTGTGAGAGGTTTGGTCGCCAGAAAACACCTCATAAAAATGTTTAAAACTAAACAAGTTTTATTTCTGCGTTTCGGGAAAGTACAGAGTTAAGAGCGATCGTATAGACACACGGCAGGGAGAAAAGTTGTCGTTGGCATGGTTTAAGCGAGACTGATGACATGGCGCTGCCCTGGCGGTAATGTGGGTCGCCGACTCTGCCATCCGCCGCGCCGGTCGGGTAACAACAATTGCCGGTCACTTTGCGCACGGCTGGCTGGCGCGTATTAAAACGTGGCGTCGCCACAAGTGACTGATTTTACATCAGTATTTTCTATTACCGGATTCTTGAGAAATGCTCTGGAAAGTGTATCTGCCAGAAACATTTGTTTTCCATGAACATACTCTACTTGTTTGAATGATAAAGTGGTATCTGAAAAGAGACGAGTAGCGATTTTGGCCTAAGGTCTCAAGAGTATATTAATCCATGCGGTATCGTCGGCTCTTTTCCATTGACTCTTCTGGATAGTTGGCAAATTCTGCACAAAGCTGAATTATTCAATTTATTTCGACTAACCTGTCCAAAATAGTATACTTCTAGTACTCTTCTTACATCTTTTACCAGTCTTTCAGACATGGATAACTTAAAAATTTAGCAAGGAACTTGTTATAATGTGCTGCGGTGGATTTGTCCTTGTTACCGGACTGTGTTTTTGGGGATTGATATCCCAGTGTTTTCTCACCCAAACACGTTCCGTTTCCTATCTTGGCACCCGGATACTAAGTTTTTTTCGTCGCTGGGAGGGGAGGTTGCGGAAATGGCTAAGACTTTCCGGGTGAAGGCGAGGCGAAGACGTTAGGGAGGAAGTGTTTGGAGGAAGGGAGGGGGTGGGGTAGGGGTGCGGGTGGCTGCGAATTGAGGGGCCTAAGAAGGGGGAGGGGGGCGAGAGAGATTCTTGTCGCGTCACCCTCTTCTCGCTCTTTGCTAGCGGCTCTTCTCTTTGCCTTCAACCCCCTCGCTTTACAAAAAATAAACCTCGCCCCTTCTCTCCCTGATCCTCCTCCTGCAGCTTCCCCGTTCCAGCAGTTCCCTTTCGACGGGTGGGTGGGTACGTTCACCCCACCCTTAAAGTGCCTCGGATCTTGGGCCACGCAGGCAGGTCGGTAATTTCCTCCGTCTCATGAAATGGATTGATTGTGAAGCCGACGAGCTTGAAAGACACCAGCAATTAGACCGGCGGGATCCATTGCAATCTCCCGTCGTGGTCCAGGGGCGGTGGCTCGGCGTTGGGAAGGCCATGGGGGAGGGAAAGCTAGATCAGGGGCGAATGGGAAGGAGTCTTGTCCTTATACTCGACTAGACTGTTGACCTCTGTCGGGGGATGAAATCAGAGGAAAGGTCACGCTGGCTGAAATCCCTCTCCACGCCTCAAAATCACCGTAAAATTCTCGTTAGTAATAATTATACAGGAAAAAAATTAATAACTCTGAATACCAGCCTTCATTCAAGTGATTATAATCTGGAGCTCACGATTCCTTGAATCAAATAATAAAGAGTACGCATAGGTACTTACATTCCTTCCAACTATGTTGGTGACTGTTTTCATCTCGAATCCAAGAACATACTTAAATTCTATATTTAATGCAGAACGATATCTGCAGAGAAAATTTCCTTAAAAACTTTGTGACGGATGTATTGTAAGAATTACTGTTCGTTCAGGAGACTTGATTGTGCCAATGCACTTAATTATGGAGTTTCTTAATCTATATTAACCGATATCCTGTGGAGGATTCGTCATTCACATTACATGTAGTCATTTTAGTATTAATGAAAGACTACCTCCGCAACGTGGCTAATTACATGGCAAAAGAGGAATACTTTTCTTTGCAATAAGATGCCAATAAGAGAGAGATTTGATACGCGGTAACAAATAAACACCTTATAGATACATAAAGTTTTGAACATTTTTGGGAAGTTAAAACCTACTGCTAATATGCATATAAACATAGCTTAATATTTATCAAAGGATCCAAGGTTTCGAAATACGTTGCGGAATTACAGGTGGCAATATGCTTGCAACAGTTTTCAAATTGACGAAATTATGATAATAATGCTTTATTGCTCATAAAATGGTTTTCACAGGAAAATTAAGTTTGGTAAAGAAATAATTTTGCAATGCTAACGTCATTACCACGAAAATATTTTGTTTCTGAGATTGAACGTTCTGCATTAAAGAACAAAGTTATCATTGGTTTGGTTGCGACTGAGATTTTTAGTTATGCATCGGCCTAGGCGGAGTATAGTCTCGATTATGCGCACTCCATCAATTTTAACGGCGCAAAAATCCTCTCCCGTTGAAATGGATACTGGGATGGTTTAATGAAAGAGGCTATCGAGATAAGTTTGGAGGAGAAGTAACTAAATCGAGACTCTAAGCAGTCTATCAGCCAAATATGGAGACCGCTACTCAGTAAAATTAAACGGTCGCGGAGAAAATTCAAATTCAAACCACCTGGAACGAATTAGAACTAGTTCATGGACCAAACTCGGCAATCAGTCTTGATGAAGAGGGAGTCACTCATAGAAACGTTGGCCTTAAAGGCCTTAAAGCCTTACCCGGTGCCAAACCCGAGCGATTTTACTACAAGATATTATTATTTTCCTTCATTAAAGGATGAGTATTGTAAAAACAAAACTTCTGAAAATAGTTCGTAAATACAAAAAGTTTGGCACACATTTAAAGTGTCAATAGTGATTTGTAATTAACAGTAAAATTATCAATTATTTTTCATAATTGCGAGACTTTCAGAGGAATTTAAAGAATCGTGAGTATTGCAGTCACAAACTCACAACGTGTGAATATTACTGCATTTTTATGGGCACCTATCACTTTATAAGATAATGTTACCGTTCTCATCCCACAAAATAGATTGTAACTCCAACAATAGTAGCTTGAACTTCAACCTACACTTTTGTTCGCATTTGAACTATCCATTATTCTACGGCAAAGCTGTCTCTTAGGTGATGGCGTTTTCCCACTACAAAAAATAGCATCCTTTATCTCCATTCCTTATGGAGACTAAACGAGGAGATAAAGTGAGACACAGAATGTAGAAGTATTTAAATACCTCACTAATAAAATTAGTATATCACGCGGCATACACCCGTATTATAATAATTTTATTAGTCATTATGAGCCACGAAAGCTTAAATGAAGTAATATTTAAATACCTATTTTTGAGCTACCCATATGGAAATTTAATAAAGCCAGTTGTACCCGCCAGTCTCAGGTTGACGGGTGATACAGGTTGACTATCTCAATAATACTGCACGCTGTGATGAAGAACCAAAGACTAAATTTCGGCTTGAGTCAACTTTATATATAATGACCAGCGAAAAAGGCTTCCGAGATTTCTTACGGCATATTCCACATCAGATCCAATTTTCAGCGTATCTGTCAGGTTTTTTATTTGATCAATAGCTATTTGTGGACAACCGAAACACTGTGGAAATCTTTACTGAATGATAATACTTGCATTCCTTGACAAGTTCCACTCAGGCCCGTTCCAATGTCAACAAATTTTAAATAATTAAACAAGAATTTTGTATTTCAAAAATTTCTTCGTAAAATATCTATGTTTAGTATTACCATAAATAATATATATAACCTCATGGTATAGTAATGGTTACGTAAATTCTATTTTGTTAAACCAGAGCTAATCATAACTGAGAAAATTATTTATGCATTAACTGCAACCAATACGTGGCCTATGAAGACCTGATGAACAAATTAGTATTCGAATAAAAGAAAAGTACTTTGTTATGATTCCGCACTTTATTTAAAGTAACACGACCAAGGTTTCGGCATATCGTGCCATCATCAGGTACAAGCAGTTAGGTGGCTTTCACTTATAAACAGGCTAGACATCAGCGGCGACCTATAACAAGTTCTAGGCAACGATACCGATTGCCTAAACCATGTCATTACTTTTTTAAAAGAAACTAGCCTAATAAGAAAAATCTAATATATTTTAATATCTTTCTAGGGCTTTTAATGCTGCCTTTTGTCTAAATTTATATTAAAGCATATTTATTGATGTTAACTAGATTGTGAGTGGTGCAAAATGGCCATAGTTGTCACCGCACCCTATAAATCTAAACCTACCTACCTACCAACCTTTCACTTGTATGGGTACTCTACAATGCCGAAACCTAGGTCGTGTTGCTTTAAATGAAGTGTAGTATCATAAAGAAGTACTTGTTTTTTTATTCAATATGAAGGAGTTCCACCAAGTAACGCCAGAGACAGTGTATTATATTCAAATTAGTAGTCATTCCTTGTATATGTGTAATAAATCATTGCAATTTCAGGGGGACAAGGTAAAATTTTCCGTTAAAATTCTAAAAGCAATACGAGTAAAAACTTCTCTTGCTCTCCACCGATTAAAACAATTCACAATTGGTAAATATCCACCGGAAAAGAGATTGATCCTTCTTCTTGACGCAATGTTTTCGATTAATTTCATAAACACGATTTTAAAGAAGTGGAACGAGCTCTATTCCATAAACTAATACAAACATTTAAGGACAGTTTAAAACATGATCCAAAATATTTTTATGACATGTTCCACGTGGAAGAGCGGCGGAAGTTCATGAACGTGGGTTTGAAGGGGGAAGCAGAATTGGGGGAATGGAGGAAGGAGGCGATTGTGAGCCAAGAGCTGAGCTGTAGTTGTGGAAGAGATGGCGCGGCCAGACTCGACCGTACACGCCGACGACCCCTTGTGAAAATGACCTCGCCTGGCCGCGGTGCTGTGGAGACTGTGCCGTCATTTTAGCAGAGCACGTTGATTGTGCACTTCTCTGCGTGCCCCAAATTACGATTTCTACGTTGAATCAATTTTGGCCACTCTCTTAATTAATCGTTAAAACATTTCTCCTCATGAAACGTTTCTCCCCCGAATAATGAACATTTTAAAGTCAACCTTTTTCGTAGATTTTCACAGTCCAATTTGATTTAAATTAATTCATTTTGGTTATCTGCGATATGATTACTTTCTCACTCTCTCTTTCTTTCACTCTTTCGTGACTGAGAACACACTTTTAGAAGAAGGTCACAGGATATAGACATCAAAAGGGCGAAAAATTTATGTAAAGAAAGCAGCTACTATCCACGTGTGAATGCATTGAAATAGAAAATAGACCGAACAGCTTAAACAGAGAGGATGGTTATGAACTTGCTTATACGTGGAAAAGACGTTTGCAAAATTCAAATATAAATTGATTCTGTTGCATAATAACCACCGAAGTTTGTTTATTTATTTATAAGTGTTGATTCAGAAAGCCTGACGAAGCCGGCAGATAAGCACGGCGAAACTGTTGCTCAACAAGTAATTATATCTCAGAAAACCAAAAGAAATTTATTCAAATCTTTAAGTCACAAATGAAGGATAATTATTACTTAAATATGATATTCAATTAATTAGTACTGCAAAGTTGAAATGTGGTGGTAATAAAATGGTTAAATTGAATATTTGTCACCAAACCTAGTCGGAGAGTTTCGGACGTAATTTTCGGAATTTAGTCACAATTTACAAGTTGACGAATAAAATACACTTTATACTACACTACACACTTTATATTCTATCAATCAATGTGATGGCTTGCAGCGACATTTTTAAGAAATTGAAGAAGTCGTTACATGACAATGGCATTGAAGTCCGTAGAAATCGTTTGGTAGAATTAAAAGTGTGTGGGATCGTAAAGATGTGTCTTTATCAATATTTTTTTTCTGGTTGCATCCGCGTATGTTGTTTAGAAACACAGCAGTTTTGCCTGCTATCCTGTTGGCGTCCTCAGGTGAAGGATGTTGAAATGGATTTCTAGCACTCTTATAAAGGCCTGGCAGGCTAGCTCAAGTTGTGCGCCCTATCTTGGCTCTGCATAATGATTGCGCGGGATACTTGTTTTTCTCTTCCATGTACTGTGTATGTCAGTCCCCTCCGTTTAAATTCATCGGCGTCATTATGATTTCAATGCCTTCTCTTGTTGTTCTCGGAAAGTGCATATTATCCTTGGATATTATTTTTGGCTACGAATTTCATAGGATTAAAACATTAGATTCGTTCGAGTGTTATAACAATGCTCTATTTGCAATGCTATGCATAACTCGCTGTTCAATCCTTGCACTGACATTCGTAATTTTTTGTGACGATGATACGGCATTAATGAATGGCAATACCTGCTTCGTGGTTCATCATTCCACATAATTATACCTGCAAACACCAAATGGGAGGATTCCATTTCGTATTCCGAATTTCATTTAAACATAATATTTTTAAAGGTATTGAAATTATTTATTTCATGGAGAGACTTGGTTTTCGGGTATTCCTCCGCATCTATTCATATTTATCTGGACAATATTTCGCTGGCGTTCCAGCTGGCTTCTTTAGGTCCGCTGAAGGTCACTTTAGGGGACCTGAAGAAGCCAGCTGGAACGCCGGCGAAATATTGTTCAGATGAATATGGATAGACGCGGAGAAAGACCCAAAAACAAAGTCTCTCCAAGTCAGAGACTCCACGGAAGCCTTCACGGATGATTTATTTCTTATTTCTGGGGAGATTAAATCGCAAACAGCATGTTTCGAGCCAAAATATTATCAATTGTAATTACTGATACTCAAACAAAGTATTCGATGAACCATAAAACGTAAACTAAAAAGGCATAAGAATTCATGTTTTCTGAAAAAATCTCACAAACATAGGAGAGAAGCTATAGTTCGTTTCATACTTCCTCTCTAAAGCTCAGCAATTTTTCTTTCGCAGAGCGCCAGACCAGCGGTTTCACGAAACTTTATTGTTGCGGTCAAGCGTAACTTCATTCTGTTTTCCCTTCTACACACTCTCTGCGGATTTCTGAAAGTTCGGGCACATCCGATTCAGTCTCCCCGCCGTGCAACCCGTGCTCTTTCCTGGAGTCACCCATCCAACTCATCCGGGTCTGCTGCAACTGCCAGCAGCCACTTTTGCAGTTGGAGAATTTTAGGCGAGAAACTGCCGAGGAGTTGAAAAAAAAACAAAGCGGACATATATAACTTTTCCCTTTCTCGTCCCACCGCTCTTGCGTATCCACTTCTCAAAGTCTCTTACCCTCTTACCCCCCCGTCCCTCCTTCGTCCCCCGCCCCGCCTCCTCTTTCAAGGCCTCCCCTCTCCCCTTACCTCACTCTCCTACTCTGTGGATTTTATTTCCCTCTTTGAAAATGCATCGATTAACCGGAGCGAAAATTTCCCCCGGAAATGCGAAGGAACAATATCACCAACACCGCACAATGAAGACAAAAAAGATGAACGTTGGAGCAAAGAGAGTGAAGTAAAGGGACGAACGGACAGTGAGAACGTAAAGGAAGCAAGAGCGAGAAAAAGTTGTTCAGGAGGAGTGGAAGGAGAGTGGCTCTGCGCTGGGGAAACAATTTACCTCGTGGAAAAATTTCCTGGAAACGGCGGTGTAAAAAGGGACAAGAGAGACACTTTTCTCATTCACCCGTGAATTCGCCATTTTCGAACATTTTCGAACGGTACGACGAAAAAACAAAAGAAAGCATCGAAAGAGCTTTCTTTGCGTCACCAAGGCGAGGTAATTGATTCTCAAGTTGAGCCGGAAATGGGGGGCAAGGGGGGGACGGGATAGGTGGTGGGAGGAATGTAAAAACGGAAGAAAAAAGATACCTTTCCATCGAGGGAGCAAAGAGGAATACAAGAGGCATCCCTTCACCTTTTGTGGCTCTAGGTCTGCAATAAGGCACAAGGACCTTAAGGAAAAGGGAAATAAAGGTACAAAATTCAGGTGCATGCATCATCTCGGTGCTCCATTTTTGTCTCCAAACGGTCCTTCTCGTGATTTTTCATCCAACTACACTGTTGTGTGCAATCGCGCAGAATCTTTTTGGAAAGCATGATCAAATAAAGATTCTAATTTATTTGTTCTAATAACAGGCGCAAAAAATTCAAATTTTGCATTCATAACTGAATCTCTGGTGATGACATGGCATCTGCTTTTTTTACTTTTGATTCAACTAACTTTACTTAGCAAGGTGAACTCATCTTTCTCCATTTCTGTATTTTATTTACAATTGGGCCTAGTTCCTACATATTTTTCGCGAGATAAAGAGTAATTGTTTATTAATATATGCTGCCATTATGCTAAGTTTTAACTATTGCGTATCATAGCATATATTTATGGTAATAATGTAAATCGCGTTTAGCGTATTATAGTAATTAAATTTAGAATTTTAATTTATAAATGACATGTACATTTGTAATACCTTATCGCTGATCATCCATCGGGGGTTGTTGAGCAGTGGGTGACTGACCGAAAGTGGGACTTATGGTGCTTTGAGAAAGTACTGAGAAAGGTGGAAGTCTTCTCAGCACTCTTGACCAAACAATTCCTAAATTCCTCTGAATGATCAAGAGAACTACGTTCCCGATGCTGACAATATACTTATTTAAAGATAATTCCCTAGCAACAATATTTTCCCCTTCACATAAAATTTAGGTTAGTGCTATAAAACTGTCACGGGTGATGTTCAAATTTGAAAAAGGTTTCTGTATCATTTGTCCTTAAGTGCTAAGATTGCAAAGATTCACTTTTCTTTCGTCCATCAGTTACCATCGGAGACGTTACAAGATTTTATGGAGACGTTTTATCTTCATCACGAGACATGACTGATTAATCATGTGTCAATAAAGAAATTGGGTTTTCGTATGTTTACGAAATTTCTACCTTTAAAGATATTTCTCCTGTTTAATTCACCCCCATATGTTTGAACCCTTCAATATTGCACGTCAAACACAATGAAGTTTATTCTAGGAAAAAACTGTTCATCGTGGAATGTAAATAATCTTGATTACTACGAATCATGGCATGTGTAAAATAAACACAAACAATTTTCAGTTCTAGGTAACGTTTAAGATATTTCCTAGATATCTAGTAAACATTTAATAATAAGACATCTAGGACATTGAAGACATGCTGTAGATATCTAGTAAATGTTATGTGCTATGTGGGGTAAAACACGCTCGAAACCAATTTATTTCGAAAAACCTTTCGTCTACCCCCGGATACTTTTCTGGTGCAGAAATCCATTGGTACGACAAACGAACGATACCTTTCTCGTCGTCCGTCACCAATGCAGCGTTGCACTTCGGAAGCAATGAAGGGTGCAACGCGATCAGACAGGTTTGTTATCACCGAATCGCTGGCGTCGAGGCAATGAAAGGTACATACACCCATATCCTTCTCCTCCTCGCCCTTCCACACTTCACCACCCCACGAGGGAGGCGGTGGTTCCGTAGGGGGAGGGAGAGAGGGGGGAGGAGAAGGGGGTGGAAGGAAAAGGAATCAAGTGCATCGGTGAGGATAGGGTTGTCAATTCTCCTTGGAATTGGACAGGTATTTTCAAAAACCTCACGCCTACCGGATCGAGCCCCTTTCTTCGCGCTTAGAGTTAAATTACAAACTATTAAACTTTCCCTTATTTATTACCAATTGTAACTTTTGAAATTTCCGTTAATTTTAGTTTTGATTTAGTTTTAAATCGGTGTAATTTTTTTAAATATTTAAATTTATTTTTATGTGGAAATGTTTGATTGATTTTTGAAATGTTTGGGGTTGTTAGGGGATTGTTGATGGAAAGAGAGTGGTTGGATTTGTGGAAGGAAAAAGACTGAAAGCTAGAAGAGCTGCTCAGTAACAAATAGAAGCATTACCTACGTAATAAAAAATGTAAAATAAGTGTTGTTTTGACTAGAAGACACAGTCCAACGCTACACCATATACTGCGTTTTTAGTGTTTGTTTACATGCTAATTGTAACCAGCATAACATAATATGGAAATGATCACCCACATTTCATCATTGAAATGACTGGTGCATGATAGTAATATCATTTGATCAAACTAAACTAGATATTGGTAGAAATAGTTATTTTTTAATTAAATGTTGGGACTTATGCTGCTCAATAATTGGGGCTCTACATTCAAAGTTGGTTATATTAATGTCTTTTAAATAAATGACTTGTGAACTCCCTGAATAGGTCACTCGTGGGACGGACCTCATGGATTCAGTTATTTGGGAAATAGCTACCAAAGGTGTAGAGGAGAGTATAGGAGAAAATGATGCGAAGGGAAATGGGGAAATAATGGACCAAAAGGGAAGGGGAGGCTGGGGGTTATTGTGGTAGTACCATCCATCCCTAACCGTGAAGGAAAAGGAACTCTTTCATACTTTGGCGATTCATGCATTATTCATTTCCCTCTCGGCTGCAGTCCCCTCTTCCACGCCCTCGCCAAACCTCCTCCCCCTTTCTCTTCCACCCCCCCCCTCCTTTCTCCTCCGTCCATCTATCTAACCTCACTCCACACCAATGCCTTCCCTATCCCTTTTTAAACCTATTCTCAACCCGACCGGGATGCTTGCCTGTCTTGCACATATCTCCTTCTCGTCTCCAATAGATTCGGACGGCAGAGTAAGGAAGTTATCTCCTGAAGTGCAGCAGAGCCCAAACTTATTCCATTCTTACCTCCCGAGAAAAAAATCGTGTAAAGAGGCTCACGGTAAAGATCGTCCCGAGTTGCAGATCCGACTGATTTTTCTCGCGAGCTTGTTTCGTATGATATGAGCTCAAACCAAGTTTTAGTGGCAAAATTATATCTCAACAGAAAGAAACGAACATATTTCTTTGTATAAAATTAACTTTAGTGGTGAGACAATTCCGTTTTTAGAGCTTTTATTATATTTTATCTAATTCTTCAGTGCTAAACATTGAGAAGTTTCAGCTTCTCCCGAAGGACCTGGTTTTTTATGGAAAACTATTATTAGCCCTATCATTATAGTCACTTGTATATAAACAATTGAACGTTCTACGGCCGTTAAAAAATTGAAAGAAAATGAATCCCCCATTGAAAGAAAATGAATCATTTTCTTTCAACCATTATAGTCACTTGTATTTTTACTTAGTTATTACAAGGGTTCTATGCACTATGCACTCCTTTTCCAAGTTATGGTTAAGAAATGAGCTAATGCAATTTTTTTCCTCGTCTCAATAAAACATTAAATTTTATGTTAATTATTTTGATATCTTGCTATGAAGTTTTGCATTAGTCTGCAAAGAAACTCTAATTAGAAGTTCAACCACGCATTGAAGGGTTAGAAAATGAGGTGTTAAATTTGAACCACACAGAAGGAAAATAAAAATGTTTGGTAATTCTATCACTACCATGATGTTGGAAATCAGATCGGTTTCATCGATTGACAACATTATCAAAGTTAAAAATATGTTACTTCATCTACTATTCATTCTATTAGCAACATTGATCCTTTAACCCAAAGCCTTAACTCCCTCAAAACATTTCAAATAGCAAAGAAAAATGTGTCACGCCACTGGTAGCCCATTGACAGAGCCATTATGCATTGGTATTCAATAATGGAGGTTGGAGGCTTTGAAAATTAAGATATACCCCTCATCTGTACTTGGATGAAGAGTTTATTCAAGTCAGATAGTACGATAAGAGTACTGTACTTTAGAGTTCTGACATTCATCATGGCTAGAGACTATGAAAATCTCTCCGATGTTTGTTCACTGAGACAGCCTTTTCAGCCACTCGGGTATACAATAACAACGTGACGCACCGATAAGTTCGCCACCAATTTCTTAAGTGCAGCGATAACGAAAAGACTCGATGCCACAGCGAGTTCCATTCTGGGCGAAGACTCGACCATGGTGCACGAGACAAGCGCCTGTTTCTCTAAAGTAGAGAGCCAATAGAATTCATCGTGCAGTCTCCACAGGGGTCGAGCAAAGGCAATAAGGAAGCCAGCCGTGTCTGAGGGAATTCTAAAGGATTCGGACCGACTGTGATGTCAGCAAGCTACCCGTGTCCACTCCCAGCATCGATACACTCAAGTAGACCGAAGCCCTGGAGGAATAAAGAGTATTTGCTTGGAGCCAGTTTTGACTCAGCTATCCGAGTGTGTTGAAGGCAGAACCACTACGTAAACATCACATTCAAAACATGATCTGTAATGCGTTTCATAATTCAATTCCGCTTGTCTGTTAATATGGTTCAGAGTTCTAAAAATGTTACAAAAGGGCAATGGCTGAATTTCAATCACCATCACTATAAATATAAGTATGACTTTAAAATCTCAATTATAAATCGTCCTTTCTTTGATTCAAGTTATAGGCGAACCCACTTCATATACTGCTTTGATATAGAATAAACTGAGTATTTGGGATATGAATTCGAACTGAATTCGAGTCAATGCGGCAAGTAAAGCCATGAAGTTTGTTATCTTCACATGAAACATGAAATTCATAGCTCATATTTCTTCATTTAAATCAATTGCCGGCCTTTACACCGGTGCTGAAGCCCGTTCTTGCACTCATGATACCTACTTTTCTTATTTATTTAAATCGAACAAAGGGGATTTGCTTAACACCTTCACATATGTTTTGACATTATCCACGTTTAAATGGCTTTATTGAATGCTAGATTATGGAAATAGAGGAGTCAAAAATAAAACAATAATAAGGGAAGCAGTTAATGATGCTGCTGTAAAATTAGCGACAAACACATTTCATCAAACTACCTTTGCTACCGTGGCAGGAGCAATTACTATTGCTGCTGCCACGATAGGAGGCAGTTGAATTTTGCAGAATTATTAAAAGTAACAATCAGTACGATTATAAATCATTAGTGATAAATACTTGGTTTAAACAGCACCCCAAGTGTAGGTACACATGAAAAATGCCGGGTGGTACCGAAAGATATCGAAATGATTACACTATGGCAAGGCAGGGATTTAGGAACAGCGTCAAAAATTGCAAAGTGGTGGAGAGAGGAAAGATGTGGATAACGATCATAACATAGTTATGATGAACTGCGATGTTAGATTCATAAGGCCCTGTAAATGTAGGAGGATAAAGAGGTGGAACGTGGTAGAATTGCGAGGGGTGAAAAGGAAGGAATACCAGGAATAAGTGGAAAATAACATAAGTAAAGCAAAGCAAATGGGAACAATCGACAGAAAATGGGAGATTATAAAAATTGGGTGTGCTAATGACCACACGGGAGAAGTGTAAACTTCTATGGCGATATTCTGATATATAAAATATATAAAAAATATTTCATTAATTGTAATATTGTGCATTTTATACAAAGGTGTTTGAATTAGGTGTGCGTCTTATTTGCATGTAAGGAATTCGGGGTGATATCAATCTTTCAGTCACCACATCTAATGGAAAATTTTTCAAACTATCTGGAAATGGGGGATATTTGAAACCATTATATACTGATAGTTGTGGGATATTATTTTTGTGAATGCTTGTGATACAGGTTGCACATATCTGAAATTCCGATTTCTGAACCGGAACAATTTTCCTAATTAATAATATTCTTTTTGTACTGTCAATATTGGTAAATGATGTCAAATCATTTTGAAACCGAAGTCTATCACAAGCATCGCAAGCCTGTCCAAATTCATTATTAATAAATTGCTTTATAAACTCTTTATGTGCCGAAAAATGTGTTGAGAATGAGCTGTACATTATTTTCTCTTGTGGTTGTGGTTGTATTAGAGGTTCGTTAATATTATTTTCGTTTGACACGTCTTTTTTCATTCCGCCGTTGAACGAAATCTTGCACAACATTATCAACATTTGAATTTGACACGCCCCGATCCTCTCCTCCATCAATCAGCAGAGCCGGAAAATGAAGATCTGGAGATGATCCACCACTTTCAGAATTAGGATAGGTTATGTTTTTCCGCGGTATAAATGGCACCTCTCTCGTAGAGGGACCTGCTATTTGCGAACAATGAAATATAAAATCTCTCTTGGGAATGAATGATAGTTTTTTTGAGGGCTCCGCTATTTGAAAATCATTCATTTCCATAGTTTGTAGTAAATCGTCGGTCCCTTGTCTCTTCCTGTAATTTTTAGAACGAATTTTATCCAGGATCTTTCTATAAGCAGCATCTTCATTTCCTACACAATCTTTATTCTCGACATCATCTTTTTTCTTAGCACGGTAATTCCTGGCATATTCGGCTTTTTTCCTCTTGTTTTCCGCTTCCTGTGCACTGTGCACATTCTTTCTTTCTTGCGCGGTAATTTATGGCATTTTCAGCTTTTTTTCTCTTCCGAGCCATGTTAGTTTTTTTTCAATTCGGGATCAACGTCAATTCTCGCCAATTCTTTCTTTTAAGCGCGATAATTTCGGTCATATTCTTTCTTCCTCTTTCTTTCATCTCCCTGTACTTCCGCTAAATTATTCAATTGTAAAATCTCACCCATTTCGTCTATTGTTTCATTACCCTTTTGATCTTCTTGCCGCTCTCTTCCACTTTCTACATTTTCTAACATTGCGGATTCAACACAAGTTGCGTTGCCTTCATGACGTTTGCCCATGTGTCCGTGCCTACAAAAGAATTCCAAATGAATAACATTTCTCGATATAGCAGATCAGGTGCGTAGGTCAAATTTCCGAAAGAATTTCTAATAAACACCCATTTTTTATGAAAACCCATTTTTCCTCCACAAATTTGTCGAAAAAAAACTTTTTGACAAGATCAGAACAAAATCTGAAAGATATTGTCAACAATTATTCCCAAAAAAATCAACCCCTCCTAAAATTTGATCTTGGGTCCGTCGGTACGTGAGACGAGGACTCTAACCACTATGCCATTTTACTCTTATACGGAACTAACGTTCTCATGAGTTTGTACACGGCATGCTAAGCGGGGCCCCGGAAAGAAGAATCTGACGGTACGTGACGCGAGTTTGCTCTTTTTCACCCATGCCAAAAGTGCCCAACGGGCCAATAGAAGTTTATACTTCAAAAATAATCATAGTAAAGACCGTAGCACACTTAGGGTTGCGGCGGCTGTTCCGGTTACGGTGGCGGTTGCAGGTTGTGGGTTGGCTGATCACACTGCCTGTTCGCGCAGGAGGTGAGCCGGCGGACGTCTGCTACTGTCGTCTGCTTATTTACTGTGTTCGTCCAGTTGTACGTCGAGGGCTTTTACAACAAGCTTTCCATAAACGCAGGCAACGAATCACATGTACATGTGTATTAACATACAACAATGATTTGCCGCTTTGCACCAGTAGCTAGACATAAACAAATGGCGCGCCTTTCTTCTGATAACCAAAACAACGTAGTCACGTGACGAATCTGACGCATGCCATTGGCTACGGTTGCAGCCGCGCGGTCAAAAAATTGACCCAGGTGTATTCTCTCGGTTGCGACCCGTGGTCTGCTGAGCGATGATTGGTCGGGAGCCAACCTGCAACCGCAACCCGCAAGCGGATCAGCCGCCGCAAACCATAGTGTGATACGGCCTTAGGAGCAGTTGAGAAAACAATAACAACAGTGGAAACTAGGAGGGTAAAGAAACAGTGAGATACGGAATAAATTACTAGGAAGATATAGGAGAGATGAATGTGAAAAAACGTCAAAACCGACCTAGGCAAGAGGAAGTACAAGAAATGAAATAATAAACTACGGCGAGGCAAAGGAAAACTGGTGAAATAGTCATTGTAAAGAAATGGAAAAGCTGCAGGAAGAGAGGGAAAGGGGGAGCATTATACGTAACAGTGAAAATGGTATCGGGCGATAAGAGAGAGGAAGGTTCTCAAAGGTTAAGGATAAAACTCAAGCAATCTCAAAGGTTAAGGATAAAACTCAAGCAATCTCAAAGGTTAAGGATAAAACAGATAAAATATTATTCGAACAGGAAGTAATTCAGGATAGGTGGAGAGAATACGAACAGTAGCTATATGACAGCGATAATAGACCGGTGAATCTAGATATAGAGAATGAAATAACAAAAGACGAGGATAACATCGTACCGGAGATATTCGACTGCGAATTAGAGAGAGCATTACGAGAGATTAAGGCAAGAAAATCCGTGGCGAGTGAGTGAGTGGAGAGCATACCTTCGGAGTTACTGAATTATTTAGGTAATAAGGGAAGACGATCTATTTCAATCTTATTCGTGGGATCATCAAGGAAGGAGTGTGGTCAGAGAACTTCGTGAAAACAGTATTAATAGAGACTTTATAAAGTATCAGGCGATAGTTTGTGGATATGTCTCACAGACTGCATTATAACAGAAACGCTTCGTAAAAATTTCCACACCAATTTTTATTCTACCACCCTAGGTTTCGAAAAAAACATTTTTTATAAACAAATTCGTTGGTTTGTCGAAACCAAGGCCGGTAAAATAAAAATTGGTGTGGACATTTTCAATGTGTTTCTGTTATAATGCAGTGACTATTAATACTTATCCCGAAGAAGAATAATGCGTCAGAATGCGAGGAATACAGACAAATAAGTTGAACTTCTCTCGCGGAAAATTTTTATACCGCGCCGCATCACGGTATGGTAAACGGTATTTTGTTAAAAAAAACCGCGCCGCTGTTAGTATTTAACCCTGACCATGGGGATGGGAAGATAATCTTGCCACCGTAACAATACATGACTTTTATTTTACGTACTTTTTAAATAATTACGCACACATTTTACTGAAAAAGTGAGGCCACATTCAACAGTTGATTGAAAATAAATGCGAAATTTTTGTTGTGCGGAAATTTATGTGCTTTTCGAAATTTATGTTGTGCTAATGTTGCTTATAAAAATTCCTCTTGGTGAAAACGGCTGATAAGTCCACTTGCAGATTTAAGTAGATTAGGTACTTGAGGAAAATGGTGGGGATTATTGGTGGAGACCTTCCATCCCCCCTAACCCCCAAAAGGCAAGGGAAGAAAAGTCTGCCGTCGTGGGCAGACGGGCGTCGGAGGCGAAGCTCTCCGCTTGGACGCGCCCCGCCGAAGCGCCGTCTGGAATCCATGAATTGCCGGGAAATGAAAAAAGAGACAAGAGCTTAACGGCAGGGCAATGAATGAGGATATTATACCCTCTCCGTTCCGTCTCAGCCTCCATCCCCGCACATTGTCCACGAAGCAGACGCAACAGCAAGTGTCCAATACCCATACATCGCAATCAAACGACCAATGCGCGCATAAAGACATACCCCGTATAATGTACTTGATAACAAAATACACAAGCATTTAAGAGAGAGCGCCGGACGGCTTTATTGGAGCCTTTCCCACCTCCATTCCTCTCTCTCTCTCTCTATCACCCAATGCCCAGCCCCGCCCCCCTGCCCTGCCCCCGGAGGCGGGAATGGCCCTTCCATATGTCCATAGCTATCCTCCTCCCCCAGCTCAACCCACCACCCCATGCTCATGGAGCAGACAGACGTCGTGACGGTATACGAGCGTCGCTCGTTTGCAATGCTCCAAATGCTGTAATGGCAGTGTGATGCCAAGAACCTTCCATTTGCTGGCAGTGGCTTGGTAGCAGATATAGCATGTGGAGTATTACTAGAAATATTGCGATATGATATACATATATATATAGTTATTCAAGAACTGTACAATTTATGACGAAAGAGAAATTATTAGCCATATTGTCTTTCAAGTGTTTTTATCAAGTCCAAAATGTATTTGTAAAACCATCGCCAGAAAACTAAAGCGAAAGCCTAAAATAAAATTCCTGCGACATATCGATTCACCTATAATTTAATAGATTTAACGTCATTTTAAATAAAAACCAAGAATGTCAAAATATTAACCCCTTGCCGAACTACTTTTCGAGCAATTTGCCTAAAATAATAAGCTATTATTGTGAAGGCGGTTTCACCGTACGACGTGAAAAAATGAGTCAAGTTAGAGACTTATGTTGATATATTTATTTAATTATGGAGAATTTAGGCCATATATAACTATATTTTTGCGCCATTTATATTACAATATTTACTTCATACTTTTCACAGAAACTGAAAATAAAAAGTAAAATTCGAAAATGGTCTCCGTTATGACTAGGGAAATATCTCTCTCAAACTACCTTAACCCCTGCCGAAAAGCACGGCAGTGAAGTATGCAAAAATGGCCAAGATAAATCCATTCAGACCAGGAGCCGAATCTTGAACCTTTAAACCGGTTTGATGGACAGACAACTTCACCAAACACGCTATTCTCGTGGAATTTCACAGGTGTCACTGAGGTTGCCGTAGACTTCTTTAAAAAATCCTTCTTTCCTCATGAGTTTTAGGATTATAATTCCCCCGCGCATGGAAAACAATGTATCTCAATCATTCTAACATAATTCTGATTTTAACAAGATGAGTATTAGTTACTCGTGGCATTCAGACGTGGAAAATGAATATTAAGACCAAATATTTATCCAAATGATCTACCCATTTGTTGGGAATTCGTTTTTCCCCCGAACAATAAGGGACTTCAATAAATGCTAGGCGTAATTTCATTAGAGCGTTTCCTTTTTATATGTAAACGGCTGGTGTCCTAACACCACCCGCCACACGCCTATTGAGGCGAATTGCGGGGTTGTATGTAGATGTAGATACCCTTCTATCGAATTTTCGCCCCTGGTTCGAGACTAAATAATTGTTTTACGAAACAATAGTGAGATGGTAGGCTACAAGGTAAAAGTCGAATCTTGCGCACGTGTGGGTAGTCACGTCTTGAGTCGTAACTTACGACCTCCTCGATGAAGTATAGCTTATTGTCGAAGATGACCTTATCTTTGCTACATACTCATAAGCTAAGATGATCCGAGAGAGGGCGCCTTCTAACAAGGCGATCTTCTTGACGCTCGAAAAGAAGAAAATGCTTAAAGTATCAGCCATTCACACTCGCTGACTAGTCCGATAACTCAGCTTCCCTCGGTTGGTAGAACAGTAATAATTATGCAGCGTGATTGAAACGGGAAAATAGCATGAAATAGCATATCATCATTACTGCCCGTAAATAGGAATAACCTATACTATAGAGACTATATCGTAGGAAAATACAAAATTGAATGTTATTATGTTCTCTTCGGCCTTTCTAATGAGAAATGTGTCAATCACAGCTGAGATATGACTCAGCCTAAAACAAAGCGAAGCACTCACCTTACATGCTCCAAAAATCCTTGTCGGTTAAATATTCCTAATCACTTGTATTTCGATCTGACAAAGCTTGTACAGCTCTCACGAAAGCTTATAGCGCTCGGATGCGCGGCGTTTGTGCTGTCCGCGTCATACAAATTCCATTTTTTGAAATGCACTCATGCATGGCACAAATGACATGTCTTCGCTTTCCCCTACGTCACTTTTCCCTACCCCTTCCACCAAACTTAATCCCTCCACGACGTCTTCTTCTGCACATCCGAACGCCATAAGCTATCGCGAGAGCTGTAGATGGGACTATTTTTTGTCCAAGGAGCGAAGGCACCCTTTTGATTGGGCACAAGACTCGCGCTTCGCCGGACGTTCTGTGATTCCTTAGATTTTTCTGTTAGAGCTTGTGACTGTGTTTCCCAATTAGTTTATTTGATACTTCTTATATATAATTTTAAAATAACTGTTTTAAGTACTTTCATTCATATTTCGATTTATTAGCTGAGTATCAGTACGTTTAATTATTCTATAGGGGTGATAGTTTTCATCTTATACCATTTATGTGCCAATTTTTGTGTTGTAACTCGACATCCAATAAACAAACGAAAAGCTTTCCTGGAGGACGTCTTCTTTGAAAAATAAACATCGCCATTATCAGCTAAGAGCTTTCACCTATAAGGGATAGGGATTTACTCACTCTTATCAACATTATAGTTTAGAAACGTGACTGTGATAGAGTTTTGTGAAAGAAATAAAGCTTTGCTCACTGGTCGGTGGTTTTCAAGGTTGCGGAGTTCTGTAAAACAAAAGTTCTACAAATAAGCGAAGCTCATTGTAAAAGAATGGTTAGAGAGTTTAATTAAGTGCCTAGAACATTTATGTATTTTTAAAAAAGTCTTTATGGATTTTAATGCTAGAGACCCTTCTCTGTTGCCTCTCAAAACTGATTAAAACTAATAATTCTCTTTCTTTGCAATATGAGAAAAATGTAATAGAGTGAAAATTCTATGGAATGATACAGCTGTTTGAAATTTTTCTAATTGAGTCCATCATTTTGGTATTTCCAATTGCATTTGTCAATTATCTGTGAGTTTATTTTCATTATGGCGTCGTCTCTCAACGTTATTTTTCTCCCAACAAGATTTATTTCACGCATTTCAAGCACTCATGTTGTTTTTATCGTTAAATGTTTATCTACATACATACTTTTCGTCGGAGAATATTAATTTGACATTATTTTCTCATAATTATAATTTAATTGCTAGACTAGATTTTTGCGGTCACCTTTCCTTATCGACTTTTTATAGAACTCCAACACATTTAAGGTATATTGCCTGTGACACTTCAAATGCAGCGTTCATTGATATTTTTAATTATGCAAACTAAACGTCATTTTGAGTGGAATGAAAACTTTGTAAATTTAAGAGGTTTATTTCGTGTGTTTCAAGAAAATGACCAATGCTTTGAGACGTTTATTTAGATATAGATGTTTTGGATTGCTCGTTAGTGTTGGGGAACGGTAGGAATGATTTATTACAAATAATGGAAATAAAGTGGGCCTCCTGACAATTTCCTCGTACATTAAAGGGTGGTTAGAACAGGCTAGTAAGAATAAAAGAAAAAATTCAGGGCTGCTAAATAAATGGTTCATAGTAAAGCTTGGATACTTATAAAACACACAAAATTACGTATGATTTTTTTCCATTTTAATTTTCACTAATTAAATTTAAATGGATTTTCATTAGAAATCCATTGTTAAGAAATATTAGTGTTATTGAGCCATTAGTTATTCAATTTTAAGTTGATATGCAGGCTCCAAAGGATTGCATGCCTAAGTCTTATAAAACTTTGTCATGGCGAGTCTCTGTCGCACAATGTTACAAATTCATGGCGCAACGTATTAGTGCCATGTGTACTATGATAAATTATAAGAAAAATAATTATCATGCAATATCGATGCTCACATTGCAGCCTTAATACTATTAACTTTCAATAGGATCTACATCTCATCATTGCAGACTGGAGAAAAGTTCAAGGAATGCAATGAGACGATGAAGTTAGATAAATCAATAGGTGTCAGCGATACTGAAGGTCTTTCTCAAAAAAATGATGTCGACTCCTTGTCAGCGTCGCAACGTGGTAGGCGTTTCCTATACTCATTGCCAATCACAAGTAAGCGACGGTTAACTTAACAAAAAAACTGTCAAGATGAGTTTGTTCAACTATTTTGCAAATCGTTACGTTCACTTTCAAACTTGTGCATAATTCCCCAAGCGCAGTTTATTCAGAAAATCATCAGAAAACTCTAATCAAATCGAAGCAAATGTTCTCTCCAAGGAAATAAAAATACATTTTCAGAAATTTAAACAATGTGGGTTTACTAGCCGCGAAAAGATTAAATATTAATTTCGCGTTAACTATCAGTTGATTTCGTTCACAATACCCACTATCTTTTAAATTGAAAACCAAAAGGAAGCACGAATCTATAGTAATTACAAGTATATTAAAATCCTTCTATAAGTGAAAAAACTATCTCCGTTAGCTGACTCAGGAAGTACAGCCCTCAAATAAGGCCGAGGAAAATGCGCAGTGAACGACTACGGGACTCGAAGAGTTTATTTTTTTTAAATATTCACTGTGGGAGTATGAGAATTTATATAGCAGTGTGCCGTTGTTTTCTTTTGATCTACCTGTGTGCAAGGGTCTCTGCATCGGTCCTCTCCTCACCTTCCCAGTAGTCCCTTCCCCGTAGCCCTTCCCACCTTACTACCCCGTCAGTGTCTGCGAGAAAGGAAGAATTGATTGAATAGGGTCCCAATCAAATGAATGAAGGAGTTACTTGATGAACTGTGAGTGCTCGAAGGATGAGGGGCAATATGTTTGAAATAAAAGAACTGGAAACTTTAAGGTTTCAGTCCGATAGAAGAGATAAACGGTCTGCGTTCAAGTTCACTGAGGTGAATTTGAGTGCTACGCATTCGGTAAGAGTGCAATAACTACGGGTGTTAAAGTTTGAAAACGTCTCACGTGATCGCGTTGCAAATGGCGGGGGCCTTCAGCTGAATATCACGCTGCTGGGAAAAGGAAATGTGTTCCGTCTGAATGCACAGGTATCCCCATTCTTTCCAAACATAAATGTAATCAATCAAATAGCATTAAACCTCCAACACACCAAAGTTTCTGAATGCAAAGAAGGCACAGTTGGATTATACGAAGCAGAAGAATATATGGGAAGTTTATTCCCAAGCATCTAAAGACTTAAGTCTCTCTCTTATCCTTCACATGAGAATGGTGGAGTTGTTACTTTAGCATTGTTTCAACGGGTGAATCCACGCTTATTATAATAGGAAAGTTAATTTTTCACAAATTAGAAGGAGTTCAGTTCACTAAAAACTTGTGCATTTGTGTCTCACTGCTAAGCTGCAATAATCTGTAGGTATAGGTAATAGTTAAGAGATTTATACAAAGTTACTTTGCTTTGATAAACCTGCTTTGAAAATGAGTTAACATTCCAATATCAGCTTAATATGCATGGATCATAATCATGCTTAATTGAGTTAGTGTGGGGGCAAAATAAAATGATTTATATCCAATGCCGTTTTGAAGGCCTCAAATGTCGAGGATATTCCGTTAAAACCGTAATGTTTTATGACGTGCATTACATCTTTATTAAATAATCCTATTCTGCAGAACATCACTAGCAAAGAGTAAAATATCACAATTTGATAATCAAGGAATCTCAGTCGCTATTTTCCACAGAATTTTTTAAATGAAATACGACGCAGTTACAACGTATTTACGTCACCCACAGGTAGATGCTGAATTGCTTTTTTGACAAGTTCCGTTTTATACAATGTCCATTCATGGAAGAAGATAAAGGGTATTTGAAGGTGGCGGAGGAAAAGGTCACCTTTCGGAACTAAAAAATGTGACCTTTTCCCCCTCCCACCTCCAAAAACCCTGAATTTTCCTCCAGAAATGGACGTTGTATAAATCAAAACTTGTCAAAAAACAATTAAGTATCTGCCTGAGGTTGACGTGAATACGTCAGAACCGCGTTGTATTTCATTAAATACACTCTGTGGAAAATAACGACTGAGATTCCTTGATTCTATTTACACAATTTGGTTTGGTAATATTTTGCAAATCTAAAAAAAATATAATTTGATGCTTATTACCTTAGCTCCGATTCTTTTTTTTCTTTTTGTGTTTTTTATCACGTGTACTGTAAATTTTATTTCACTTGACTTTTGACTGTTTCTGGGAAAAATAGCACAGAAAAATATCACTTTAGAACGCAAGCCTTTACTTTAAGAATTCCATTTTCAAGTAATCTCACTTCATTTGACGAATCATATTTTCTCCATCTCTGAATGATTTCCAACAAAACGACCAATCGCTCACAAAATCATTACTTTTTACAACTCCGTCCATTTTTGCCGAAGACAGCTCAGTCTTACTTCACTGGGTGGAACTATACTCCCATGTTTATCCTATTCCCACGTAATCTAGTTCCTTATTTTTCTCCTCTCAAGAAGGAATCTCATTTCACTCCATCAAGTTGAAATTTGTTTGCATCGGAACCCCTCTCTAAAGCTTCCACTTTCAATTTTTCTGCCTATTCGAACCTATTCCATCACGTTCCATTATTCTGTGTTCTAACTCTCTGCCCTTAATTTCAAAGCTATTCGCCGCTTTCTGCTTGAATAGTAGCTTTTCCAGGAGGTATTACTGGAATGGAGTAGGTAAGTAGATTTCCAGATAATACTTCGGAACCCTTTAACAAGTCGAGTTTGGAGTTTTACGCTCAGCATAAAATGAATGGATACATTAGGTACCTTGCATAAAATGAATGACGGCAGGCCCACTACTCCCAAAGCCATGGATATCATGAAGAGGTTCGCAGTAAGCCTTTGGATTGTCAATTTTCAGCTTTAACAAAATTTTAGGAATGCGTAGGGCAGTATATGAGAGAAGTATCTTGAAATAATGATGACGAAAGGTTAGAAAAACCTACTTACTTTAATTGGGAGACATTACTCTTCCCACAAACAAATGACATGGACACAGGATTATCCAGGCAGGAAAAGCCAGGTATTAATTTACTACAATTGCCATCAAGTAATGTATTACAGCACCGGAAGAGTTCTGTAGTTCTTGACCTACCAATGTCAGTTGGTTAAAACAGAAAACGACAAAAGTTATACAATTGAGGTCAATACAAATATATTCGATGATTTCTTCAAATGATGGCTTCAATTGTGTTGTACGGATCGTTTTTCTTTGCTAAGGGAAATTTATGTATCTGCTAAAGTAAGTTCGTACATCTGGTCAAAATCTTACTGCAGGTTTCTATTAAATAAACAAAAGAGCTCAAATTACACTTGGGTGAGCAACGCAACGAATGAATACAGCTGCCCAATCTAAGTTACTCCAAATAGTACCGGTCCCTTTAACATTGGTAACATATACATAGTTTAATGCATGCTTGTGAGGCTTCGCCTCCTGACATGCATTAGCGAATTATGCCAATGAATCAATAGTCGTAGTTACATTAACTTTAGGGTATAGTGTAATGCATGCTGGTGACTACTCACCCCCTGCCACACACCCTTGAGGTGGCTTGCAGGGTATTTTGTTAATGTAGATGTAAGTTTAAAAAAAAAACACTTAAGTTGGGTTCACTGGAGAACTGTATAAACATTATAAAAGAAATTAAACCAGTTTAATGTACCAAACATCCTGCAAATAATGCTCATTCGTTGAAGATCGTTTGACGCAAGTCAATTACTCCAACAAATCGATAAAAAGTAAACCTGGATGGTAAATTATGCAACCAACTTGACATGAAAATTTCTGAGCTCATGCCATAACAACAGAATCCTAAAATGTATCCCTTTTTTCTCGGTTGAGTTATCACTGAGGCAATATCGCATCAAGATTGCGCGGGTGTAATTTCAGTAAGGTGGCGATAATCGAATTTAACTCCCGCTTCGACAACTCAGATCAGAAAAAAGCAAGTGCCCTCGGCTTTTACCGTCGCTCCCCTCACTGGAGGATTTAGAAGGGTGTATGAAAGGGGTAAGAAAGGGTAAGGGACTCTTTAATAGGCTGCCCATCCGAGGAAAACGAGTTTATCCGTTTTCGCCCGGCGGAGTGGAACGCTCCCTTAGGGAGAGCGGCCTGTCAAACATTTTGCCCTCTCTCGTCCCTCACTCCTTTTCTAATCTCAAGCGCCCCCTTGCCCTCTCCTTCGCCTGCCCCTTCACCCCCCCCCCCTGCCCCTCCATTCCGAAAGGCTTCACGACGGAACCACGTCTCCACAGGCACAGAATTGCCAGGTTGGAACAGGATGAGGAAAGGGTTACAGAGAGCCGATTCGGGAAGCAAAAATATGATACGCTCATCCCTCGGGTTGCAAGTTCATTATTCCACAGTGAAAGGTACTTCCTTTAAGGATTCAAATACAAACGGCATTCTCCACAAGCAAGTATGAGTGTCTTAGTACTTGGCCTAAGCATTTAGTTCGTTGCGCTAGGGTAATCGTACATGCTCGTATAGAGCTATTTTTTGTTGTTTTACTTTCAAAAATGTACTGTGGAAATACATGATTGGTTAACCTATCTGTTCGGCAGAGTTTCCCTTATTTTGTTGCTCTCGTATGTTCTAAAGATGTAGCGTGATGGAAAATGTATGTCCTCAATGTCAACTTGAGACGGAAAAGATTCGGAAAATTAATCGTACACATTTGGTATATTGAAGTAGTGATCAAAAGACGAAGAGAAAAGAAAGAAAATAAGATTATAAAAATAAATAGTCACACTTTGAACCAACATGGCAAAGTCGTAATCCTATTGCTTTTCAGCACAAAATGGAGCAAAGGGTAAGAGCTTAGACTAGCAGACACTTCCCAATTCTTCCTCTTTCTCATATTTCACGAACTCTTTTTCATTTTCACCACCCTGGGTGAACTCATTCAGTTAGTCAGCCGTTTTCGTTGCCATCCCTCCCTTCATTCTCCAAATCTTCCATTCCCCTCGCTAGAGCCTTTCATTCCAACGCGCTCCGTTGATAATCCCCAGAAACTAACCTTCCCTCCCATTCATCCCAACCCTCTACCCACTTCCATGTTTCCTCCCTCATCCCTTCTCATTTTACCTCTGCACTGCAACGTGGGAAATAACACTAAATATTCCTCCTACCTATCTCCAACCACACCCAATTGGAAGAAGGCAGTCCTCTTGGATTCCCCTTTGGCTTTCCATCCTCATTTATTCGTTCTCTCGTTTCTCCGAATCATTCCAATTCAATCACTCACTCCCAATCACTGAACACTCCCTAAGGCCTTAAACTTACAATCAGCCTCGACCCTGCTTCTTCCTTATGAATTGCAGTCCCTTGTGAAGTCCGGGAGTAACTCAAGAACCAGGACCCCAACCGAGGGAGTAACCGCAGAGAGAGTAACTATCGTCATTCTGTTTCCTCCGAAATACTTTAAACAGCGTAAAATGATCCATGTACTAAGAGAAATAATGCTAACTTCAAGATTTTGGACCAGATAAATTAATATTTAAATCATATAATAAACAACTATCGGAAGAAAGCCACTTGCTTCGTTAATAACTGCTACGAGCAAACAGGGTGTCACACAAAACAGCTGTTGGAATGAGTACGTTGAAAACCACTGGATACTTGGACACTACATGCTAGGTAAAGGTTACTTGAAAACTTCAAATTACGCAAGTTAAAGTAGCAAAAATATAACACTTAGGAGGATTTTCAGACGAAAGATAGATGGAAGTGCATTTTCACCACGATTACTTCGACGATTAAAAACGCAGTGTCTAATATCGTTGTTGAATTATTTTTTCAAACGCGCAAATTATTACCCAGTTTCTCTGTGGTATATGCACAAAAACAGCAAAGCATCCTCAAGCAATGTCTAACCAAATAATATATATTACATTTTTCCAATTTAAATTGTGAACACTATTCACAAAGCTGTCTAACACATGTTATGCAATCGATGTCAAAGGAAGACTTGCTGTTAAAACTTAAGATACATAAAGAAATAAACAACAGCCAACGAAAATTAGGATAAATGTTTGACAAGTAATCCCAGAGAAGAACGAGCTCATAAAACCCTATGGCAGAGATTACTTTAAGTCTCAGCTTCACCACTATATTGTGCACATGAAAACGTTAAAACGGCTCCATCATGGTTGAAAAAAACGTCTAGTCACTAACAAAAACCCTAAACAATTTTAAATACCATAATTCGATTAAATATACAACTCTGGCAAAGAAAGTAATGGAGAGTAAACAATATGTTCACGATCATATGGTGAAAACAAATGCCACGATCTAGGATTCTTCGGCCACGTAATTCGATTCATGAGCGAGCAGTGAGCGTGAGTTCTTATTGGCTGCGTTTATGACGGTCAATTTCGCCATTATCTTGGACATGGTCAGGATCCTCTCGCACTTATATTTTCTTTTTCCTAGGATTTAAATTTTCCCTTTCCACCCACTGTCTACTCAACCGTTACTACATAAGTCGCACACTACATTTGAAATCCTCTCATTTGACAACCATATACTAATCCTCCGGAAATCCTTAAAATTAAAAATGTTGGGCGCCAGTACAGAAAAAGGAAAGGAGAGAAGGGCAGGGGGGATAACGGAGAAGCGGGGAGGAAATTCCACCTGCACTCTGAATCGGTGGAATGGGAATCGAAGGGAATTTTAGTTTTTGTCGTAATTCTCTCAGAATAATTGTGCCTCTCGCGCAAGGGGTATCATCATCGAGAATCACGAAGGAAGGGAAAGAATCGGAGGTAAAGAAAAGAATAAGTTTAGGGATAAGAAACGGGTAACAAAAGTAAAAGTGAACAAGAATCGTCACCACCGCACTCGCGAAATACGTCCGCACAAGGACAGCAACCCATGACTCGCAGGGCGTCCAAACACGGACAAGGGTCAACCAAAGACTAGCTCCACAGCCAAGGACAGGCCTATTGAAGCCCCGCAGCTAGTGACCTCTGGTGAGCCGAAAGTAGGAAACAAAAGAAAAATGGCAACAAAGGCTGTTTCCAACCAAATACGTTACAGCAGTCTAGTCACACTCAAATATCAGCGTATACGTATTAATCTACAAATGAATAGAGAGCGTCGGGTGCATCATTGAAGAACGGAACAAAAGAAGCGTACATGTTTGTCAACTGCCCAAACGACACCATTCTTACAAAGAAGATAAATAAAAGGTGACCTCAATGACAACCTAATAACCAGCCATAATATAGTATTTGGCTCCGAAAACTTAATTATTTCAAAATATTTAAATTCAATCGTCATTAAAAGAAAAGGAATTTTAGTTTCAGTTTTATTAATCTTGCGTTCTACATAGAATTAAGAATATTTTTCTCACAAACCATCACTACACAGCTCTAACACACCCACGAATTTTTAAATGCATCTGCTCACACACCGGTTGTGGAGAGTATCGCTCTCCGGTACGGTCCCCACACTCGTGCCTTCGGCGCGGCGATAACTACGTGTCAGTATTTGGCTCAGAAGCCAGATCCACACATTCAATGAGAAAGAAACGATTCCCGACATCCGCGCTCTTCACCGACTCCCTACTCCACTCCCGAAGAGAAGAAATCCTTGCCGATCTCGTGGTCTCCCTGGGAACTGAGTTTCCGTCCCCCCCGCCCCTCCCTTAACACCGCTCCCCCCCCTCATCTCCTCTTCTCATCGCCCTCTTTCTACCTCAGCCACCTCTCTCTCTTGCTTACCTCTCCTGCCGTTCCCTTCCTTTCTCCCTCTTCCTACACACTTCCCTCTCTCCGTCGTCTTTCCTCCCCTCTACCCTTCCCAGCTTCCCCTTTGGCATTCATTCCCGCGGGACCCGTTTCAATTACAGGGGCGAAAACCTCCCTCTTTTCTCATCACTCTTCCTTCGCCCATCCTTCCCTACCCGTCTCTCCAGCCTCCAAACAATCCACCCCATCCTCCCATCCCCCTCCTGATCCACCACCGACCCCCTCGACTACCACCGCAGAACTCGCGCTCTTCTCTCTCACGTCTTCTTTCATTCGGACATTTGCGACCGTCCTCCTCCAGCTCCCTCCCCGCACTTCATCCCACCCTCAACCCTCCCCGACCCTTTCCTTTCCCACCCCCTCTCACCTCGCTTTGGGGTCGTGCATAAACTACGTTCACGATTTCTGTGATTTTTTTTACCCCCCCCCCCTTCGTTTATGTTCAAAACCATAGTCTTTTTCCCAACCCCCCCCCACCCGACATGTAACGTTGTCTCTACAAATGAAACTTAGAATTCAAAAATAATTTCTCAATTATTGAGACAGTTTATTTTTGATGGAAATATTGGATGGGATGGGTTGCAATAAGGCAAATAAAGGAGCTGAACTAGATGTAACAGAACTATATAGTCTCAATTGGAGCATGTAATATTCATTTCATCAACAACATTTTCAAATTCTAAAAATCAACGATGAATCACGACGCAAAGTGCTGTGCTCATTCTTCTTTGTTCTCTCCCCTACCCACATTTCTGACTGCTGCCTTGAAAAGTGTCGACACGAGGTCACCATTTAACCCGCGAGAAGGTTAAAATGTAAGCTATTTGATGGTATGAAGTCTTGCAACATTGTAGAAGCAAAGGTTCAGTTACATTGAGTTAGAGTATAAACTTGGCGTGTACTAAACACCCCACGCGCCCTTCCTCATGTTAAACTCTGTAGTGTTTTCGACACGATGTTGACGAGTAAGAAACTCGTAAGTTGATGACGTAGTTTATGCACGACCCCTTACTTCCAAACACACCCCCTCCTGCCATTCCTCCCTGCACCCCTCTCCCCGGTATCTCTGTGCAGGGCTACCCTTATTGTTAGATCACGACTGTCCTCTAGTGGTGGTACTAAAACAACTCAACCGTTTAGTTTCAACTGTTTCGTAACCAAAACTGTTTTAAAACGACACAGTTACGCCAAACAACCTGTTGCCGACAACAGCTAGTGGCACATCAAGAAACAGACGATCGATCGGCACTACAACATGGCTGGTAATTCTGTATTTATGTCATTATAAATCTTTCACTGAAATAAATTAACTATTTCATTTGGATTCATGACAGATAGGTAATTCACAGTTATACTTCTATTTGCAACGACGGGCGGACATGTGTTTGCTGAGTAAACCAGCAACCACCAGCAGCAGATTCAAATCCAACAAATTGTATCTTATAACCGCAATGCAGCCACACGTGCAGTGCAACTGGGACGGAATAGAAGACGAAACAGTCAGCTTCAGCGAACAGTTGCCGCTGCACAGCACAGAGCGCAACGTCGTCGTGGCTGCGGAACGTTCACGAAAATAATCTGTTGCTTGCTGCAGTTATTTGAAACAGTAAAATGTCCGAATCAGTTGCGGCTGCAGTTGCTGCGCTCCGATAACACTTTATTCCACCGCTATTTTCGCACTTACGCACCTGCCATGTCACACCAGTTGCATTTCGTCAGCCTCGCACCTTTTTTTTCATGTGGCTACCTGTATGCTGTTTAATGGACCAGTTTTGAAATCCCTATGCAACATTAACGCTTCCGCGTACGGCCACTTAAGCCCTCTCTTGCTATTTTGCAAAAATCGTATTTTATCATCTCATCTCCTTTCTTTACATTCACCAATATAAAGTTCCAATGAGCCATATTTTTATGGGGACTATAAAATATTTTTGAATGTATAGTTGAAGGAGTGAATTATAAAACTTTGGAGTTTGCCGGGAAAGAAAAGGAGGATACAGCAAATAAAATCAACAATTTAAGCATAGATATTCCTGAAGAGATATGTGTGCTAACCAGAGTATCCAGCGTGAAGGCACTACGGTCTGACGACCAGAATTTCATGAATAGATTTTAGTTAAGAAATTTGCAAATCTTCTTTAATTATGATATTCCACCATATCACGCCTGAAACGACTCTTTTATTCATGAATAGAAAATCTAACCGCGAGAGCTTATGCTGTCTTTTCCTAATCATTAAGGACATTGGCCTGTACGATATAGCTTCGGCAGTTGGTGCATTTTGATAAAGCTATATCTACCGCTAAGCATAAATTATTTAGCTAATTTTCATTTTTGAACATTGATAAATTAAAGTGACCTTTCTTCACGTGGCTTTATCGAAGATACCACGTCCTCTTAAAAATAAATTATGCGCAGAGTTAGAACTCTACTTATAGAAAATCTCTCATCAGCTGAAGTTTCATAGTATATAAAGATCTGCATTTCTAGGACTCTCTTTGTAGATGTAGGGTTCTTGCCAACCAAGTTATCTTCTACTGTGTTATATTTTCAATAGGATAAGTAAAATAACCTCTCATAATGAAACCAATTCAATTTACTCAAAACCAAAGGTTGCCTCTGGTTCAACAAAATAAAAATAAAATTTCAAGCACAAGCGCGATTTTAGGTATTTATTGGGAAGTTTCTTCATATATTTGTTTCTTATCAGAAACATTTTCTTGATACAAAATAGGGACGGCATGACATAAAAAATATCCAATATATTTCTGTGGTTAATTTAAATACATCCCGAGAGAATATAGGTGAAATATTTTGCCTTTCTCGAGGTAAGCAATATGCCCTTTACTTGATTCAGTAACCAGCTAACTTAAAGGGAAGGAGAAGGAAGCATCGCAGGTTTTCGTGAATGATCCCTAAGTTCTCATTTTGGTAGCACTCCACACATTCCATACTCGGAGAAATCCACTTAAACCGTCGCTGCAAATCCTCTTCAGTACAATCAAACAGTCTAATAAGAGGCAACCCGTGCGAGCTAAGTATTCCTTCCCTCGGCTGATTACCCTTATCTACATTCCACCGCCAGCGACGCTATAATTGTAAAGTTTACGAGGTGGAGGAATCCGTTCCCTAAGCAACGAGAGGGTACAGGCTAGGGGAAGGAGAAAATGAGAATTAAATGAGAGAAAATAATCTCTACTAGCCATGGTGATGTGATCTGGCGGTGAGGAAATGATTGGGCAAAAGAAGCTATTGTGAAGGGAAAACTGTGAACTTAAACTCTCATTTTGAAATAAATGTCTCCGGAATTAAACTAAAAATTCAATGGTAACTTGAAAAATACGCAGGTGCATTACTATCTGCGGAATTTTATAGAATGAGACGATTTTATGCTACGTCACTTAAGCAAAACCTTGAAAGCATTATTAATATTCTAAAGCATTATTATTCAATTCAAAGCATTCAATAATTAATATTCAATAAAGCATTCTAAAAGAAAATAATCTTATTACAAAAAATCACAAGGTCTTTGTATTTTCTTTTCGACTTAGAATTTTACTGAGCATAAATCTTATATACAACTATTTATTCAGCTAGTCTTAATGAATACCCAAATCCCCGCAACTATCAACTGCACATTTTGAGAAAACGCTGACCAAATGATTAATTTTTTCAGAGGTAACTGGTAATTTCAGTTGGAACTTGAGTGATGATTAATGTTACATTTTAATTTTACATTTAATTCCACAAGTAAAATTTGCGAAGGCCTTGGATGGGTTTTGTCACTAAGTAACGGGTGTTGATAAATAAGTCGTTTTGGTGGATTGTCGTTTTTCTTCTAATGAGACATGTTTTGATTTTGAGAGAATTTAGAATAATTACAAGGTTATTGTGTGATATCTACGTTGATTGAGTTTAATTGTCTTATTTCATCATCTTTAGTGTCATGTGGACCTTGGTGTTAATTTCTCCAAAATTACCTGGTACTCTGAATAATATAAAAAACAAAGAACCTCTCTTTGCTCTACCATCGAGGTACTAAGCTGGCTTGGAACGTTTTAGGTATTTGGTGTTATACTTGATGGAACTTATTCATTATGAAAATGAGAAGCATATAACTTTGTAGTTCCATAATGATCTTTTTATTAGCACGACCCGGTTTTCGAAGTACTACAACGTCCTGATGATTATGTTGTAGTACGTCGAAACCCAAGTCGTGCTAATTAAAATATCAATGTGGAACCACAAAACTAAAACTTTTTCATTTTCATATTTCCTTTAAGAGGTGATCAATTATCGCTTTATCTTTATTCAAATGTGTGTCTCGTGGATATTTCCACAATGAAAGCAATAAATGAAACTAGTTGCCTCTGTAGAATCACTAAATACTAACTCCGTAAAGGAAAACTTTGCCATTCAGCAACAGTCCCGGTAAGTTGAATAGTGCACTTAGAGGAAGTTAGAGCGTGGGGAACAAGAAAGAATTCCAGCCGCTCACGTTAGGTACGCATTAGTTAAAAGGCGGAGCAGTAAGTAAGTAAGCCCTCGCTTTGCCTCTTCCACGGGAAAGATCCTCGATTCCTCCCAGAATGTCTGTCTGCAGCGAGAAGGCAGAGAGATGGGAGATGCGGTCGACTTTCCCGGTGCTCCCATAAATATCGGATGAACTAGGAACTGTGCTTTCGGCTCGTAATCCCTTCCTCCACCCCGAAGGAATGTCGGGTACTTGTGTGAGGGACGGGACAGGGCTGCAGGAGTGCTGCATACTTCTCCCATCCTCTTTTATTTCCCCTATCCCCTCGGCGTTTCGATGTAATTCCGAAGCTATGCGCCCAATGGAGTGAACAAATCGCTTCAAAGAGATAGTAAGAGCTTGCCTTCCCTTCGCCTATCAAGCATGAAGGAAGGATCCCAAGGCTGGTGTAGGAATATTGCTTCACCCACCCTCCTTCAGTTCCTTCCCCTCACAACTAAAAAATCTCGAAAGTGCGCGCGAACTGCGTCAAATGCAATTACAGAGCACTCAAACTCGTTTAACAGTTTCAAAACCGCGGATATAAATCTCCCACAGGCATGCACGGATTCATTAGACACAAACGTGCACACGGCCGTTTTGCGTTAATCAAACGGAAGGAGTTTCAATGAGCAGTAACCTTAGAAGCAGTGCATGCAACTTAACAGTTTCACCCACCTTTCTGATGGCAAGAATGCTAAATAAAACTTTGAAAAAACTAAGACGAAATGCTTCAACTGAAATGCCTTTGATGTAAACTCAATCTATGAGCATGACATTCGCCGACTATCATGCTGAATTTGGCATGTTAAAACCCCGAACAATATTACCAAGATATTTTTTATAAAACCACATATATAGCATTCCACTGCATTTCGTTTGAGAGAGTGAAGAAGAAACTTAATTCTCCTCAATATAACAAACCTCAAAAAAACATAGCTATTTTTGATCCAGGCCTCCGGCATTTTCACTTGTAATATATGATTAAGTGAAATTCAAAAGCAAAAACCTTTCCAAAAATCTCCAATATGGAGTCACAGACACTGCTGTGGACTTTACTTTAAGGTAGTTCTGTAATCAGAGTCTCTCATTTCATAAATTCTGAAAACTTAAATTTAACACCTTTGAAGTGTGTTTTATAAACCGAGATGAAAATAATATAGCCTCATAAAAACAAAGTTCATATTATACTCCCTTTATTTTCATATGCATTACCTCACGTTTTAATGTCTCATATTCTCAGTGTATTTTATTATATTTTATTACGACTATGAAAATAAGAAGAAAAATAATTTCCCCAGCAGGATATCGAACACCACACCTTCCGCTCCAGTCCTTAAATGATCTTTCATTTTCATTCAAATACATTTCAATAAATTTAAGTCAATGTGTATATATATGTGTGTGTGTGTGTGGTTTTGTGGGTGTGTGGGATTTTAACAAGAGCTCTTATGGAGATTGCTACAAGTACAGAAGGAAAATATTAATTTAAACAAAAAAAGCATAAGTATACGAGTCCTTGCTAATGTTACTCACTTGACTTACTTGTACATCCAACGTTGGATTTCCTTTGTTCCGCGGTTTGGAATTCGAAGGTTTCTAGCCCAACTTTGTGGAACTTCATGGTAATTACAAATAATACATAATGTAGTTTTTTCTTCTTACAGGAGATTTAGGTCAATTAAATTGAAAAATATTTCTTCTCTTTGCTGGCTCGGCGTTTCGCATTTGAACATATATGCTTCTTCAAGGCTACAATGAAAATTATTGGGCGTATTGTACACCAATGGGATATGATTGGCAATATTTTGTACATAGTTATGTCAAAACGTTTATATACATAAGATTTTTCAAGGTACCTCGGGGAGAATAAATATTTTTCCATATAATAGACCTACATCTCCCGAAAGAAAAAAAAAACTTAAAAAAAATAGGAAATGAAGAGGAAAAATCTAGATAAATACATAATCCTAATTTTACCGATATCTGACGAGGATAGTATTTCCATTTTCATGGAATCATCAGGTAGGACAACACAAATATTAATGGACTTAGTAAAATATCATTGGAATTTCATTCCCACGATTAGCAATCGATCACACAAACATACTTCCTTAACACGGCTTCGTGGAATCTGACGCATGTATATCGCAATCATATAAACTTGCCAAGGGCGTCCGCCTCACATGAGGACAGTCAGTAATAGGGATGGCTAAAAATACCGGTAATCGGTTGTACCAATATTAATTTTTTAATCTGGTAGTAGCGACCGGAATTTTAAATCGATACTACCGACAGTGCCGGCACTAAAAATATCGATATTCAAGGTCGATAGATATTTCGATTCTTCACCTCTTCGATATCGATAGAGCAACATCGAACGACCCTGACCGGTATTTAGACAGCGCTGTCATCCTGCGGCAACTATCGGAACTAACTACGAAAATAATTGAATGCTGATAATGCATCAATTGCCGGGGCTACATACGGGCTTTAGGCTTGCTTTTTTGTCAAGAATTGTGAACACTCAGCATGTCATCTGCCATGGACATTTGGAATTAATTTTCCAAAAAATATACTAGCTTTGCAAATTGCACGTTATGTGGAAAGAAGTATGAGGGTTATGAGGGTTCATCTAAAAAAATAAGCATTTTTATGCCTATACGATGTTATGTGCGAAGACAACAAAATTATTGTATCTTTTTGGACTGATGTTCTAATTTGCCGAAATACTGGAAAATTAGGGTGACACGTATGTTAATTGGTAATTAACTAATATAGTAATAAATTAACTAAATACCGGTATACCACTATTTTTTCGTCGGTAATACCGTGCGAGTAGTTCTAGTGCGAGTGCGAGTAGTAGTGCGAGTGCGAGACTATTGCTTATTAATTCTTATCAACAAATACCGGCACTTTTTTGAGTGCCGCCCATGCCTGGTGGGGAAGTGCGGTCTGCAAATATGCACAGCTGTTCGAAGAGAGACCGTGAGAGGGAGAAATGAGAGTAAAAAATGGGATGGGGCGTAGTGATTGGACTGTGATCCCTGTTGGCTGGCATTCGGTGAATATCACGCAAGTCAAACGACGCTTTTGATGGCACTCTTTGGTGTGGAAGTCTGGGAAATAGGGAAAGGGGGCGTCCGTCCGTCTAGCTATTCGAAAAATCCCTCGCACAACCCACGTCCTAAGGCATTACAACGTCCCCCTTCCCCTCACCTGCCCTTGGGAGATAAGGCACCCTCACCCCAAACCTAGATACATGCCGAATTCAACCCACCTCTCCCCACCGCCCCGTACCGCACTGAAGCCCCTACTCCCCTCTTTCCAATGCTCATCTCCCCCGCCCCCCCTCTTTCTCCTTATCCTCCCCCATTCCAACTAATCGCAGCGACTCCTTTGGCATAGCAGACTTTCGATCCCGAGGGTGTCAAAAAGGGCGGGGCTAAGGAAGAGGGTGGGGGTTGGGAGGAAGTTTGGGGGTGGGCGAGTAGTTTGAGTTTGAATTGAGCCGCGGAAGAGAAGAGAGAAGATCTGTCATAGACGGGCGAAGGATACCTAATGACGGAGAAATAATGCACTTTGTAATATTCCACTGGATTTATTTTACCCAACGGGCTTCGACGCTAGCGTGTCAGTCTCAAGAGTACAGTCTCCAAGTTTACTGGAAGTGCGCGGTTGGGAAAATATGGCCAGTGAAATATTAAAAAGTGCATTATTTACCCCTATGTAATCATTATTCCACAAAGAAGAGCCTTCAACAGTTGAAGTAATAGGGAGAAGGATAGTTGGAAGGGGTATACAAAGGGAGTCAGGTGCAAGTATCTATAGGTCTCCCTCATCTACAAAAACAGCAACTCCACCTGCTCAAGGATTATGTTGAAAACTATAGGTCGTAACAATAGCAACGCACAGTAGGTAATAAGCCAGTAGATAAAATAATAAAATCCTAACTTATTGTTAGCATAAAACCTTTAGTTAAACCCCTGATAGTTATCCAACAAAATTTAACACAAAATTGGTTGATAAATAAATTATATAAGGAACGTTTCTAAGTGATTATGGTATACGAAACTACTTTGTTAATCACAGCTTCAAGGAAAAGAACTAGAAATTTTACCTACTTACCATCAGTGTATACGTTCTTCTTACTCAAAGTGCAAGAGGGAGTTATTTTTCTTCCGAGACTCCTCAGTCCTCTTGGATATTAGAATTTGAGAGAAATACACAGTGCTTTGCGGATCACTCAGGCTCACAGCAATTGATAATCATTCAGTCAAATATACCAATATGTCATCCGAAGTGAAACACTGTTCTTGTAACGAGCTCATCACGGGAACCACAAAAACACAAAATAGCACAATTCATTCCGGTTTTTTGACCACTTCCTCACCACTTGTAGAAGAAATTAGGCTGTCACTACCTGTGCCAGAAACAAAAACTGATTTTAGTCAAAATAATTCTTTTGCAAAATGCGATATTGACAGTGATTTCGATTGGTCTAACATTCGCAAGACGGATGGGAAAGAAGGCATTCGAAGACCTCAATGATTCACCGATAAAATATCACGACTAAATAAACAATTTTAGTATTTCAAGTTGCCTATAAATTCTAACTCTACAAATTCACGCGAAAGATAATTCGCTAAGCACTCGACCGGCAAGGATGGACTTGCTCAACTCCAAAACCTCACACATACTGAAGCGCTTTGCTTCTCCCTTCACTCCCGTCGGTCGGTTTGAAAACTGGTGGCGATTTCCACAGGATGAAGGTCACGAAAGGCTTCCTTGCCTGTGGCCCCCATTGCACGGTAGAGTTCTCACAGCGTAATCTAACCATAAGTGAAACAGGGCTGAGTTGTGGGTTCAGCATTTTTCGTCGCAGTGACCATGCTGTGATAAGTGCACCACCACGACAGTAAACAACGGATCAGCATGAGAGAATCGACGCTACCTAATTTTTTCGCGTAAGTCAAAATTAAGTTGAACTTCGTATAGGATTACTTGGGTTTGAAGCCCAAAAAGTACCTATATTTTGCAGCGCAAGAGTTCATAATGGGAAATAATACCTAATTTTAACTTACTTTATGATATAATGTAAAATAAATTACATAATATAATACAATACAATACAATATAACACAACACAACATAATATAATATAATATGATATGATATTATATGATATGATATGATATGATATGATATAATATAATATGATATGATATGATATTTATTTATTTATTTATTTATTTATTTATTTATCAAAAACTCCGAAAACAGCAACTTAGACCTTTACATTGGGTTCAATAAACCAAATAAATTAAAAAACAACAATAGTAGTAGAAACAAAACAGAAATATTCAAAATATAAACAAGGCAAGAATGAGACGAAGATGACATGAATGTTACGCATTACGTTTCAGTTGGGAAAAAAAGACGTTGCGTGAGGAGAAAAGGTCAAGGGTGGGGTGACTATTAGTAAGGGCATTGAAAGATGAAGGTAGGCGGTAGAATAGTGATCGTTGGGAAATGGAGAGACGGAATTTGGGTGTGTGTAACAGACTCATATTGCGAGTGATGCGGGCTGGGATGCGGAGTAAAAATAGGAAAGAAGAAGATCAGAGCGGAAGGACCCATTCATGATGGAGCGCAGGAATTTAAGGTCAGAAGTCAGCCGGCGAAGGGAGAGGTGTGATAGGCCAAGTGATGATAGGATTTCTACACATGAGCTATGTCTAAGGGAGGTCACGCGATGACGGACAATGGCTAAAAAGAAGTTAAGGGGACGGTTGAGTAATTTAAGAGTGGTGGGGGACGCAGTTGACCAGATGGGAGAGCAATATTCTAGGATAGGTAGTACACATCCAAGAAACACAGATTTTTTGGGCCAATGGGTCCGTTATTTCCTTGAGCCGATAGAGAATGCCCACTATCGACATTGCCTTTTCAGAAATACCAAAATGAAAATATGATATGATATGATATGATATAATATAATATAATATCATATCATATAATATGGGTCGGTTCGATTCTTTGGTTCTTGGTTCCATCGGTTCTTGAACTTGTAACCGGGAACGGAACCGAAGCCAAATAAATCGGTACCGAAATAATAGGCGCAAAAACCAGTTTGAAACCTGTTCACTACCGAGAGTGGAGGCTTCGCATCAACATCTGGTGAAATACAGCACTTAATTTCTTTCAAATTCTCCCTAATTAATGAGATTCACACGCAAATAGAACTGTATGGTTGTTTTTTTTTATTACATTCAACTCTAGTAATTGATGAAATACCACCTTATTTAGAGTTATCTTATTGACATATGTCATAGGTTACGCGAATAGTTTCAGGCTTGACTTTGTGGAACTCTTTCATAATTACAGAAAGATGAAACTTTCAAATGGTATCTATCCACAACGTTTATTGATACTACCGACCCAGGTTTCAACGGGTAACCGTCATTTTCAAGGTCTTGAAGTGTAATATAAGGTATTGCAAGATCTTGAAAATGGCGGTTACCCCTTGAAACCTGGGTTGGAAGTATCAATAAACAGTTTGGATAAATATCATTTGAAAGTTTCTTATTTCTGTAAACATAGGTTACATTTACCTCGTGTAGGAGTGAGTCTCTGCATATGGTCTTCGTGAATTATATGACAACAAAATTCAGAAATTTTATTCATGCGTTGGACATTGCTTTCACTAATTCCGCATACACGCAAATTACTCTTCATTTGTACTCTAGCACTAACCTCGCTCATGAAGGAGGAGCTTTCTTTCATGCGCGAGGGGCTCTATTCCGGTTCGCCTCGAATTATGCAGCTGACGAATTTCAGAACCAAAAGTGGAACTGATCCATCCCTAAATATAGAACAACATAACATAATTAGGGATGTATTATATAACATTATATATTTTATAATGTGTTATATAATATCACATATTGTCGTGTCGTGCTTAGGATTTGCCTGAACATTTTAAATCAAAATGTTTATTATTAAATACAGATTAATATAGATATTGACTTGGGTAAATATAACCAAAAGGGGCTCATAATTACATAGCATTATGTACACCGGATATGGTGAAACTTGCCATGAAAAAAAAGTTGACTAGATCTGGATTTGAACCCGGAACTCCCAATTGCAGGTCAGGTGTGTTAACCAGTTACACCATTAATAAGCCATTTTAATCCAACGCGAATTTCAGTTGAGGTTTATACGAACAAGTTGTTTTCGTCCCCAGTCTACATTGTAGTACAGCAGGCGTTGTCGGGCATGATATGCCACGGTCGCCGAGAATGGACCCAACAAATACAGCTGACCGGTAATTGGGAGATGTGGGTTCAAATCCTGGTCAAGTCAAATGATTTTTTTCATGGCGATTTTCACCAGCTTTGGTGTATATCTTTGCACCCGTGTGCGTGACTGCGTACCATATCATTGGTGCAATCGCAATGATTGGAAAACTACATAGCATTAACTGAAAAAAATTACTTAAATTACGATGTACGCTGGTGTGTAGGGGAGGGGACTGAAGGCACTTATTTGTCGCTTTCTCTCGCGCAATTCCGAAACACTAATAGACGTATGGGGGCAAAGAAATGAGAGCATACGACATCTCGTAGTAACTTTGTACACTTTCGCGTAACCGACTGCGTACCATATATTTTATGATAATAATAAGAATTTCTATACATCTTACAGCCAAAGCCAATTACAAGATATTTAATAAATCGAAGAACATACATAACCATGCCCTGGGGGGTGTAAATTTTCTACCCAGGCGGGATTCGAACCCGCGACCTTCGGTTTGGCAGGCGAGGACTTAACCCCACCGCCACCAAGGCCGGCCACATATATACATTTTCACATTGAATTTTGTGCCAAATGATGGTCACACAAGGGTGACAATTTTGAGTTTATCGTCTCGCGGCTTAGTAAGCAAGATATCGCCTTCTATGCAATATTCTAGAAAGAAGGATAGAACAGCTGCTTCATTTGATTTCACCTGAAAATATGTCTTGGATTCTACTTGTGTGGTGCTACTTCTCACGCACCTGACTTGCCATTGGTAGACTTGGAATGGATGTCAAATTAAAGTTTTTTGTGGCGTCTTTCCACTCTATAATATTTTGTAATGAATACATATTTTGTCAGAATGTCGAAACTATTTTAAAACCGAAAATAATTTTTATTTTCAAGTAAAATTTAATTTAATGTGGAGTCTCCCATTAAAAATGATAAAATTATGTACATTTTGGAATGGGAAAATTAAAATGTGGCCATGACACTCAGGGCCATTATACAAAGATAAAACTGAAGATAGAATGAAGTTATCATGAAATAACCTTCAACCAATGAAGAGTTCAACTAATGCAATAATAACAAATGCAAGGAAGTTAAATATAGATAATTCCGACTAATGGGTTAAGAGAACTGTAATACCTTAGAAAAATGAAACATTATTGGTGATATGATAGCATTCTGTGACTTACAGAGTCAATGACTGCGGGAGAAATAATGTCCCTTTGGAATTTAACGTTAATTATAAAGTCTTGCAAATAATTAGACTTCCATACTCACTTGCTCGCTGGCTCTCTCAATATCCTTCTAGCTACCTAACCCAGTTTGCTCTTGGGGGGCGAAGGATCTGAATTATTTGACGGCTCCGGGGAGGTTAGGGTTTCAAAAGTTCCAGTAAAAAAGACAAGAGACGAGAGAGACAGCAGTCACAAGCAGGAAGTGACGAGGGTTAAGGAAGCCCTTTTTAGGCGACTTAGTTTCTATACCGTGATTGGGGCTATGGGTGAAGTTTTCAAGCACCGATAATACTGGAATCCAGCTGTGTAGTAAGTGAAATAAATAAGGTCTAAAAGGTTTTTAGTGCAGGGGTAAGTAAAGCGGGTGAGTATGCACAGAAGCTGGTGGAAGGTCGGAAAAGTATCCAAAAACCTAAAGTTAAGATGGGGATAATTGGAAGGAAGTGAAGGGAAAAGGCTTAAAAGAATTCGGAGTTTATCTAAGGAGGATAAGGATGAAAACTATGAGTAAGTCTTCTGGATGTAAAGGAACAACGTAGACAAAGTCCACGGGTTGAACGAAGATAAGGAAAGGGATTGGAGGGGTGTGAGGGAGTCTTCGGAAATTATTTAGTTCGCCAGTCTGAGCGGAGGGGAATGAATTTTGGTCACATAAGGTTTAACCAGCCCGTCTGAAGAGGCTTTATACGAATGGCGCTATTGAGAAAAAACTGTCCCATCTGCCATCCAACCTTTTTAAGAAAGGTCTATTTCCTGCAAATCTGTTAATGCGGGTGAATGAGCTGTGACTACGTATCTCAATTTACTCCACATCATGCCACTACCGTTCTAACTTTGCGGTCAATTACATTTTCACAGTCCAAGAGTTTTTCACTTCACACTCCTCTCCGTCCGTTCTCATCACCACTTCCACAGGACCAATTCCCTCCGTGACGCAACGTTATCTGCGTTGGTTTGTCGTAAGGCTTTATGAGAGATACACCTGGTTCAATGGGACGAGAAGATATGACGGAATAAGTTTAACAAAAAGGCCTCCAATTGCAATTCCATCTTCTCCTTAAGCTTAAATTATGATTGAATGAGGATGATAATATTGACCGACAGGTTTGCAACTCAACAATTAATTTCTACTGATATAAACCAAATATGGCCAAAGTGCTCATAATAAATAGGCCAATTCACAAATAATGTATTCAATTCTACAATTATTTACGGCAGTTTTTAAGTTTTTAATTCTTGTATCACCGTATTCCATAGAGTACTGACTAAATCATTCCTAATTTGAGCAATTGGGTGTGAATTCGTCACACAAAGGATTTTTCGGTCCATATTTTCTTCGGTGCTGATAATCATTACACTTTTCTCAAAATCCTACGGAACCATACGGTAGTTGTATTAAATTATCCCATTGGTATACTATTTCTCTTGCAGAGCCATCAAGTGCCATGATGAATTTGTCTGCTCCGGGTGCTATGTTTTTCATCTTTTTTACCATCCTCTCAAAATTGCTCCTTATGTCTCGGACGTCTTCATCCACATTGTCCTCTTTCATTGCAAGTCTATCCTCCTGCGGGTCTGGTCCTCAATAGAGTTTTTTAAAAGTATTTTATCCTTTTCTTGTTTACATCTTCTTGCTCTGTCAGCATCTTCCCGTTCTCTTTTCTGACGGCTTCGGTGGCAGCGAGGTAGAGTCCCCACTTGCCAAACCTAGGGTCGCGGCTAACAGTCCTGCCTGCGTGGGTTTTTCCATTCAGGACATGGGTGCGTGTGTTACCTATGAGATAAAGGTAAAAGAGATCTTCACGGTTCTAATTTCGCTTGAAATAAAATCAAATTATTATTATTATGGGACAGTTTCAGACAGTCTGCCGACTCGGTATTTTCCGTTTTCATTGATTCTTCGCAGCAGATTTCAATCCACTCTCACATTGGTTTCTTTGGAGGACCTCATATTTTTAACATGCTTTTATTAGCTTCACCTGTATGTTTGTTTGTTTGTAACCGACTCCTTTGGACTCGATTTCGACCCACTTTGAAAGATCAGATTTCCTTTAAACTTTGTAGACTCATCAAGGACCGATGACAATACAATAATTTGATAAGATTTTCTCAATATTCTAATCAGGACCGCCAGGATTAATAATTTTCACGTAGCGTCTTGTATTTAACTACCTCCTCTTCGTTGCTTGGGATTATGTAGTCTCTTCCTCCTTTTTAGAAAGTAAAACTGGGGATATCAAAACTTCATCATCATCACCAGTCACCAATCCAAATATTCGTGTGATACTTCCCTCCATTCCACCAAATATAAGTAGTGATATAAAAATATTAAGGAGGTTTTAAAAATTTCTGGGCAATAACTAATACATTTGACAAGAATTTGACTTTGTTTTAGACTTCAATTGACAAAGTTGCACAAAATAGCTTCAGTATACTCTCTATGCATCCAATGGAAAATATACCGAAGATCGTCTGTTTGGGTACATTACAGTCTCTGTAAATCTATCTCATTTAAAGGATTATCTGTTCTGCAGAAACATTTCTAAATTCACTGAAGTCGACCTTCAAAAAGAATACCAGTGGTTTTTTACGTAATTTTACTGGATTTGGGTCTTTCTTTTTTACCTTATGAGGTAATTTTTTAATGTCAAAACTAGGCAACTAAGTCGCAGGAAAATACCTTTCCTATACCAACCTGGCGCTGGAGCTTATCTCTCGTAATTACGAAAGGAGAAACATTTTGCTTGCAACAGTTCCTGCATAACTCATAGAAGTTCTTAATTCAAGTTTTGTTTACTTTTCAAGTTGTTTTCTTGAGTCTTACCACAGGTGCATCTCTCCTTCTAAATTCTCAAAGCCTCAAAGTTTGTATTTGTTATATCCAATGAAAGTTGCCAGTCTGATGGCTCTTCTACAGCATTAGTGAGGGAAAGCTGAAGATACTTGTCACTAATCTAGATTCACAATTAAGGAATCCTCTTAGTCTTACCTATGGATATCATTCGTACGACATGATAGATTGGACGGCTCCCAGACGTTAATAGTTCGCTCCAGAGAAAGCAAGTGTTTTATGAGCTCAAAATTGGAATAGCTAAATATTTTACACATAATTATTGGATAACTAATAGCAGGTATAAATGATGAATCACAGAAATGGCATTTTTCCACTAAAAAAATGTCTAGTTATCTAGTGGAAAATTGCCATTTCTGTGCGTCATTATGCATAAATTCCACAATATCACGCCTGATACTTCTCTTTTAGGAGATATAATAATGAAGAAAGTGAAATGATTTCCATTAATAAAATTCATTTTAAATAAGAAATTGGATGATACAAATTCAAATATAAATGACAAGCACTGTATACAATCACTTTAAGGTAATCAGAATGAATACACATGAGGCATTTTATAGCAACGTCGTCCTAATTAAATTCAAGGGAAATAAGCATTCCAATAATTTATATTAAAATTTATAAATCTCATGAAATAAAAATGAGATTCATAATACTTTACATCAGAGGATAATTTACTTGTTAATAAAGAGTGCTGTGAATTTTTAACTAGTTAGTTGAATATCTGGATAGTTATTATGTGATCAATGTCTTCTTAAGGTGACGATAAAATGTATAGGAAAGTACTAAGTATATAAATTTGAATTGGGTGATGTATATGTTTTAGATAGGATAAAAAAGCATCACAGTTCCACGATAAAGGCGATATTTATTGCAGTGATGTCTTCTTCAATAGCTTATTAACTTCAATAGAACACAAATTTTCTATTCTTAACGGGCAACCTAAATGCGATTTTACTTGTTCAATATACATTTATCTTCACTTTTCTTCACAATATCACTAAACGGCGTTATTTATTGGACGTTATCATAAAAATATAGCTTTAATGTATCATGATGGCTATAGGCTGATGGATTGTACCATATTTGCGACCATGGGACTCATAGCTTTTGGTCAGGTTTCTTTAGTAATTTTTTTTTATTTGAAGGCTTTCACAGCTTTTCTTATCTATGTAGGATGATGCCTTCGGGCAATGCTGCATTTTGATCATTATGAAAATCTCAACGTTTCGCTTCTCTTAACAAATTTGTTTTTTTCTCTTCTTTTCTTTAGTAATTTTTTATGACTTCACCTCTTACACCCATAATAGATCAACCACTATGTTTTCTCCCTATGTGATTAGAAATGTAATTGTGTTCAAAGCCAGCAAGGGAAGCATATTAGGGAAAGATTCGCAAGAGAAATCGATGAAAAGCTAAAGAGAAGACAAGAAACTTCAACTTCAGACCAATTTAATATCCTCCAGAAAACAAATATGGAAGTTGTGAAAGATCTGTTAGTGAGCAAGATAACTGGGGTGACACGATGATTTCAGTGTTCGCAGATCTAAAAAAATAATATAATACAACGTTCCAGGAAATTACGATATGATCTCCACGATAGAGATTCAATAGAACCCAATAATACGGGAACTATATGAAAGATTGGATTAAAAGCTGCTTAAATAAAGTGATGACGACACGAACATAGAAAATACTGAGACAGCATACACCTATGTGAGACGGAATTTTGCGGGAAAATAGCATCGTATAATGACATCAGGGATGAAATGGAAAGATCCTTAAAGAGTAAGAAGACGAAGAAAAATATGTAGTAAAGCACATGAAATCAGTATGAAGGACTAGAATCGCCATAATATAGCTGTTTAATGATGAGAGTTATAAGAATGAAGAAAAGGGTCAATTATATACATAAGTGATTCCGAATGAGTATAAAATGACATGATAAAATCAAAGCACCCCAATCAGGCAGGTTCAACGTAGAAACCATAACAGAAATAATATATTATGCAAATGAAAGTATGAATAATCAAAGAGAGCTAGAGTAGGGGAAAGATGCCGAAATATTTATAAGTGGATTCAATTACTGTAGTACTGAAGAAAAAGACCGAGGGATGCAAGATTCATAGACATTTAACCATAGCCCAACCCAACCACATAATGTCAACTGTGTTCAAAATATGCCCACGAAGGATGAAAGAAATATTGAAGGAAGATTTTTGTTTAAACATTTCTGGTGCAAGAAGAACACATCAATCAGGAATGTTAAACTTTTCCTAAGGATTCTCACAGAAAGCCAGAAAGACTCCCAAATGTCAACCTATAGTGATAAACAGAGATCGTTACGAATTCAATCCGTTCTGGCGTAACTTTGTGGAAGTCCATTTTCAATTAATGACAAGGTCAACTATGTTTAAATCCACAGAGTATTTTATTTGTACAACTAGTTGCAACGCTACTGCGTCATCATCAGGTAGGTGCCGTTGAAACGTACTAGTAGTACCATTATAATACTCTATGGATTTAAACATAGTTGACCTTGTCATTATTAGAAATCGTTACTGACGAGTGAGTATCATTCGTTAAATACCGGTAGAAAAAGAAACGTACCCCTGGGTGCCCTGCTATCAATTAGTGGTGGTGGCGATAAAGAAGTCAAGTTCAGAATAGCGATGGCCCAGACCACAGCTGAAAATATGCAAAAAATATGGAAGAACAGAGGAATCAGTATGTCAACCAAAAGTAGACTAGATCGATCAATGGTCTTCCCTATCATGACCTATGGATCGAAGACTTGGACGATTACAGCTGCCATACGCATGACGTTTGAGATGTTTGAATTGTACCTATTTTTATCAAAGAATGATGCGTATATTATGGACAGAGTAAAGAACTAACGCCTCCATTTTAGCCCAATTCAAAATTGCATACAAAGGCCGACTGCTGCCAACAATCAGCGCAATTCTCCCAAACTCTTCGGTCATGTCATAAGGTGCGCCATGGGTTGTAGAAGATAGTACTCGAAGGCCAAGGTCTAGGGCAAATGGCCTCGAGGACGCCCACCGTTAAGAATGACGGTCAAATTAAGACCCTCACCAACCTAAAGCTTAGGAAAGCAGTCCACGCGGCCCAAGATAGAGAGAACTGGCGTCAGATTTTATATAATGCGCGTACTTAGTCCATTTGGGTCACAGCGCTCGATATCAAGCGGATGACCAAGAGAGAGAGAGACTCACAGAAATAAATGCACTTCATCGGACCATTCTGGCATTCGTTTTCTTGGAGCATGAGTTTGACGACGTGGAATGCCCTAGCAGCTCGAAAGAAGTGGGGTTGATTAAAATGGCAATGAGATAATGCACCAGTTTTAGCAGAAACTTAAGTCACCACCGTAGGAGTGAAAAAGTAAAGTAAAATATAACCTTAAATAAACAAAAGAGCTGAAGCAAGATTTCAAACTCTCACCATCACAGCTCAAAAACATCAAAAGTATTCAAGAATAATAAAGAAACGGTAATCAAAAGAGTCAATGCGCTGCGAGCAGAAATTAACGTTTCGTTTCTCGGACGATACTGTAGTCATTATAGATAAATCGGAAAACCTGCAGCCATCCTTGAGGACAACGAACTAGGTAATATAAGTAAGCACGGAGAAGATCATTGGGTAAATAAGGAAAATCCTAGCATGAGAAATAGACAAACTTATACAAAAAGAGAATCTAGAACAAATGGAATCTTTCACCTACCTCGCAAAATACTGAGCATGGGATTTTATTTATTTATTACCTCACACAACCAAGAACGGCTAATTTAAATGGTCGATGAAATAGCAAAACAAAACATACAACAATAAAGAATAACATGAAGAACGAAATAAAAACAAAATTAACGCAACTACAAAATTAACTCAAGCTTGGGGTTCCATTACCGAAGTGCCATTTGATGACAGTTCTGAGTTTGTTGGTTGAACAGAGAGGTCATGGGAAAGATGAGTCGATGACAATATGTTAAATTTGGTGGGGATTTCGTAGAAAATGGAACGCTGTGATAGGGAAGGACGAAATTTCTGGAAATGTAGGAGATAGTAGTGTCCCTCCTTGCCCTACACGATTCTTTATATCGTGTAGGGCAAGAGGGAAAAAGAGAGATAAAGTTGTCCATTCATCACTGTGTAATCATTCCAGATCAGATAGTGCTCGGAGGTGAGGAAGAAGATTCTCCAAGGAAAATAAGAACTGTTTGGAATTTTCGACTTCTCATTAACATCCCGACTCCTGTAAGACAAAATGTAGAGCAAGCGTTTCATCAGTTCTTCACCGAGGTTACAAAAAGACCTGATTTTTGCACCTTGGCAATGCATTGGCTAAAACTAAGTGAAGGTTTGGAGAGAATCTAAAAGTTTGATTTTCGCAGTCGTCGGATGATGTAATGTTATTAAAGCATCGAAATACGTTTTCAGACCTTAAAAAAAAATATATTCGACTACATCGTTTTCTCCTCAAAATCTGAGAACTAGAGCGTAATACATTAATCAAATGCGGATTCAGCTACACTTTAAATACGCCAACTCAGGGATTTTCAATTTCTTGATGAAGATACATGCTTCATAAATTCAAGGTCAATTAAACAATGATAGCAGTAGCTCACTTCTCTGTGGTTTGTCATAGGTAATGCGGGAACAGTTAAGTGAGTGTTATTTGGCGGCTAGTGTTTTTAGAAACACTGGTTTTCAACAGTGAAATACTTCATACTTGAGTAGGTATGTATCCCTTCGGAAGTGCAAATATTTAAATTATGCGTGTCTTATTTTAAAGAAATATAACATTTTAAAGTCCAATAGTTTAAAACTCACGTTTTCTTTTGCGGCAAAATCTTCATTCACCTATGGCAGTTTACTGCTGTCGGCTTACCCCTATAATTTGTAAAAAAATCATTGTCAAATTACACCACCGAGAACCATGAACAACGAATCTTCAATTGTGCGATAGCGATATAACTCAGCATATTCATTCATTAAAATTTTTTATTGGTAGATTAATAACTTAAATATCTAAAGACATTTTAGAACTTTTTTTATTCAAAGTGTATGAAGTGTCTTCAAAATGTATTCAAAGAGGTAAAATGCAATCTCCTACAGGGAAAAACTGAAGGTGATTGCTGAGCTATAAGGAGCTTCTTCAAATAACGCCCATTTAAAGGTAATGTCATTGTAAGGAAAGAAAATAAATTCTCATTGAAAATGAAGATAAGGCGAAGAGATAGAAAGAGTACCTCGAGATACTTTACAGCGGAAAGAGATTGCGTATCAGGATTCTAGAGAATGGAGAAGAAAGAGAATACGTCATATTAGGATCAGAATTTGATGTTGCAGTTCCTGCAGATGCTGCTGAGAGAGTGAAAAGTGCCAGAATTTGATGCAATTTCCTCGGAGTTCTTTAACTATGAAGGATTAAGGCTCCTGAATAAGCTATACAGATTAATAAGCGACATTATTCAAATGGACAAATGCCAGCGGACTTAAGGAGGTTCCGCCGTGACTGTGTGAGTCAAGATAAATAATAAATTCCACATTTTTGATACTTTGCCAAATGCCAATTGATCCTGCTTACACTGATGCAATGCGTTACCTATAGAAACCCTAAAGTAAGGTGCAAAATATGCAGATTATTCCACGAATGTATTTTAAATTAGCACTTTTTTCCAACCTTAGGAGCCGACTGCAGTGCCATTTACTACGAATTACCGCATTTTGACTTCAATTACGGCATCAATTCTTCAATAACTAGACAAATAAGATGGTAAGATACCTGTATTTTATTTTTATTCAATTTCTCTGGATTATTACCTTCTTAGAGACAATTTTCCACGAAAATTGCATTTGTATTTTATGGAAAAATACAATTTTTCCCCGTGTTTCTCCCATTCAAAATACGTTTTACTGTAGGCCTGTCAGTAACGCTAACGCTAATGCCTGTCAGTAACGCAAAATACGTTTTACTGTAGGCCTGTCAGTTGCTAATGCTTATCTGTTGAATGCATTACATTTGAGAAGGCTTTAAAGGCCTGATTGTTATGAAAACTGAAAGAATAGAGAGGCATGTTGAATTGCAGAGATCACAGAATAGTACACTCTGCCGTTGATAGGGAAAGTAGCGGGAGATTGGGAATTCCGTTGAATTATGAAACATGCAATACTTCTTTGGGACAGTGCCTAGCCACATGGATACACCTTTTCCCACTTACAATCAGTCGCCGAAGTTAACCATCATTGGGCTTCAACCCACTTGGATCATTCATTAGCCATCAAATACCTTCGAATTTCGATGGAGTCGTCGTCCTGTTCGTTCGAATTCTGTTGATCCAGTCTGCAGACAGAGAGTGCAAAACGGCCATAGCCGTGAAAGCACTTAAAACAAAAGCCCAAATACTTCCAGGATATTGGCATGGAGAAGTTTCCAGACAAGTCGTGCGTCGTGTGTTCTATTTAATATTTCGGCTCATGGATCGTTGGCTGGCCGCACACCAAAGGAGCAAACTGTCTGAAGCAAGTGTCGCGAGTCATTTTGTTTCTACAGTTTTGTCGGACACCTACTTCTGCATGTATTTCAACGGACCGACGTACACTGAGGAAACGCGTGTTTCGAGGCGCCTCGCGACGTCGCGAGGCGCTTGAAACACGCGTCGGACGCCTAGTGGAAATTTTATGTCTCGCGACAACCGTCGCGGCGGAAGCTAAAGAGTCCGCGCATGCGCACGGCGGCTTTTATAACTTCATTTCGAGCATTGTGCGGCCGGCGTACGTTTGTTTTTGTTGTTTTATGACATGTGTTCCTTAAAAATGTCAATAGAACGAGATTCTGACCATAACAGCTGAAGCCTTTCTTCAGCTGTTATGCTTTTACGGTAGTTTGTATCCTTCTTGGTAATCTCGTTCTCAACTATCTTCAACAGTTCCTCAAAACTCCTTACGCTCATCCTGCAGTAATTGTAAAACTTGTCTGGGAAATACTTCAGTTCAGATATAAATGATTTTATATCCCTCTTTTCGTTAATAGGGTGAACTCAATGCTTCCTTTCTGTAGACATATCCAACATTTGGACAAACTGCCATAAGCACATGGAAACATTAAGATATTCTTCTGCACTCATCTTCTTAACCGGGTGAACGGGCAACTAGCTATTTTTCTCAACTCGAGTCAAAATGTCTCTTTGTCGCAAGCTACCGCACACAGGAGGAGCAAACTGTCAAAATGCTTCCAACAAAATGACTCGTGACACTTGATTCAGACAGTTTGCTCCTTCGGTGTGCGGCCGGCCTAAAGACTCATCAGCACGAGCTCCATGTCAGGGAGGAGCACGAGCTTTTCTTAATTCGTTCTGCGCGTCAACTCCGGCAGTACATCTTTTTTCGGATTGGCGGTCCAGTGGAACTGAGAAGTCCGCCTCAGTCACCCTTCGCAAATGTTTCCGTCGACCACCCTTCTTTCCGTCGACCACCCTCCCCTCACTAATGTGTTCCTCGGCCTCCATGATCGCCGCTCTGCCGGTAGTGCGTCACTTCCACAACTCGGACGCAGGAGCGGATGACCGACGTCCTTCCGGTTTCGGTCGGTAGAAAAAATACAAGGGAGGGTTGAGGAATGAGGGGTTCTTCCGTAATGGGAGCCCGGGGCCTTCCCGGGCAACCTCTAAACAGCAGCTCTCGTCAGGATGATCGAGAGTAATCGATTCACCGGTCCACGCAATGCGTGGAATTTTTTCTCGTTCTCTCCATTCTTCATGCCGCCACCTCTAAATCTTGAAAGTCCACTTTCTTTCGCTTGAGGACGCTCGTGCAGGAGAGGGGTAAAGAGGGAAAGGGAACATATCCATGGGGAAAAAATTCCTCCAAATCAGTTGCAACTGACTTTGATCGATATGTGGTTCCCAGTTCTTGAAGGATTTCGATGACGCGAGGAGAAGGATAACAAAAAAAGCCAAGCGGGGTTGGAGGAAGGCGAAGGGAAGCGAGCAATCTAAAAGCTGAGATCCTAATTTCGCCATCCATCTTGGTGAATAATCTGACGTGACCTACGACAACTTCATTGATTAGCCCCTTCCTCTGCTACCCATAAATCTCCATTAGTTTGCCAGTCGAAAATGACTCCCATCTTGCATCGTGGTTTTAGGGGGCATATACTATTTGACAATGCAGTATTTTGGTTTCATGACTTGAGATTTATTTCAGATGCTTACTTTAATATTATTTTGTTCACTAAAATTATCAACAATAAATAATTTAGAGAAGCCATTGGTATTCTCGACCATGATAGTATCTCGCCGAATCTAAATGCGGTCAAGATACTTCGTTCTCGAATAAGGGGATTGATGGAAATACATTGGATTCTAAAACACCGCAGATTAAGATGAAGTATCGCTAGAAATTCATGAAAATTAATATATTGTACTTCTGGGTATCGTCAAATCTGGATAGCTGAATAATTAAATATTAAATCCGTTGCCATCACCCAAGCTTCTTATTAAGATATATGAAATAGAAATAAAATTAATGCACGCAACAGTAATGAAAAAAATAAAAAATAATGATTTTTCAAATTTACGTAAAAAATATATTTAAAAAAAAGATCTATTATATAGCCAGGATTTATCTATAAATAATTTCACAGCGTGTCCTGAAAACTAAATACTTCCACTATTTAAAGTGTCATGACTGACATTTTTCTGCAACAGCAGCGCTATAATAAACGAAAATTTTAGTTTTAAATAATTTTAGTTTGGCATAAAATGGTTTCATCTTACGTAGTCTATGATATTATCTGTTCCTATTTAGAGTGAAGTGACGGCAGTGACCGAGAAACCCTCCCCGGGAAATAAAATAATAATTTTCTCCACGCATCATACTGGCTCTTTTGAGCCGTTCTGCATTTCTTTGAAGGCCACAGACAGTATGCAGAAGTAATGGATCCTCTATCGAATTTTTTTCTGCTTTCCGCTCACCCTTAGGAGACTTATAGTCTACATGGAGAAATTAAGGCAGTGATTCCAACACGGTTACCGAGAATGCCACGGAATGAGAGTCACGTTTGAGATATTTAATTGTATTTTCCATGTATTAGGATCCAGAAGAGAAGGTGGTATCCAAGAAAAATAAAATTATTAATGTGCTACGAGCTGAAATGACTAGAACAGGTTTAGAAATTGGAAGAAGTGAATTTGTAATGAAACTCCATTCATAATCCCTTACCCATGAATAAGTAGTGTATATACTTTTGTGGATAGCAGGGCTCTATTTTTGTCATTTTTAGTCTCTTAATTACGGTTTTCACATTTATACTCAAAATAAACAAAAATATTTGCAGCTATAAAATTCTCAATTTAGAGGATGCAACAGTTAAAGGATCTGAGAAGAATTGGTAAATCATGATATAAATTAACTATTTAAGTTATCTAAGCGAGATCTTTCGAAGGTGGTAATATTTAAATTTCTTTTTAACATTTAATCAGCTCTATGAGGCAAGAAGTAAATATTGTCAATTTTACATCTTTATCTACATACTACCCCGCAAGCCGCCTCAATAGGCGTGTGGCGGGGGTTGTTAGGACACCAGCCGTTTACATATAAAAAGGAAACGCTCTAATGAAATTACGCCTTGCATTTATTAAAGTCCCTTATTGTTCGGGGGAAAAACGAATTCCCATACCTATCCGTTCGGCAAAATATCTCTCTTAATTTATCATTTCTGTCGGACCTGGAAATACAGTGGGGTTCTAATATGATGTTCTCCGTGTCGCTCTGAAAGATATCTATTCTCAATTGCTCAAGTAATGTAAGCCTAGCGCGCAGCCTCCGACTCTCTAGCGGTTCCCAGCCTAATTCGTTTAACATCTGCGTAACGCTGTCTGTACGCCCGTAGCTGTTTTTGACGAATCGCGCAGCTTTCCTTTGTATTTTATTAAGTTCCCGAATTAAGTCTTTCTGCACCGGATCCCATATGCTCGCTGCATATTCAAGGTGTGGCCGGACGAGTGCGAAATAGCACCTCTCTTTTACTTTTTCATCTGAAAATCTTCCCACAATACGCTTGACGAATCCTAGCTTCTTCAGAGCTCTGCTACAAATATTTCTTATATGTGTTCCCCACGATAGGTTCGAGGTTATCGTAACTCCCAGATACTTCACTTCATCTGTCGCCTTTATGTTAACACCATCCACAGCATATGCACGGGGATAGTTGGACGACCTCCGCAAGAAATTTACCGCCGTGCATTTGCTCAGATTAAGTTCGAATCCCCACTCTTGGCTCCACACATGAACGTTGCTTAAATCCGATGATAGAATTACAAAGTCAGAGTGATCACTAATTTCACGATAGATGACAGCGTCGTCAGCAAATAAACGTATTCTACTGCTAATTCGAGAGTATAGGTCATTTATGTATATAATGAACAAAAGGGGGCCGATTACGCTTCCTTGTGGGACACCTGATGTCACTTTAACAACATCAGAACTAATTCCGTCAAGAACTATTTTTTGCTTACGATCACTCAGAAAGTCGCGTATCCAGTTTACTACTGTTTCGTTCAGCCCGCATGACACAAAACCTTTATTTCATGACTGGAAATCGAAGAAATTAGCTAATTACACACAGGTATTTGAGACTTTACCTTGACTAATGTCTAGCTCGTCTTACGCTGAAAACATCTTAACAGCCAAAGGTGGTTTGGTGATTTAAAATATAAATAGCTACGGTAAGCAATAACTTGATTATTTTAAACAAAGGTGAAAACATACAAATAATAAATACTCATAACTTCCTCATTTTTGTTGTTATTTTTTTCTTCCTTTGGGAGATAGAGGCCTATTAATTTGTAAGTGATGTATCTTCTCTTCCGACATTTCGCAATTTTATACATGCTTCTTCTGAGCAAAAATGAAAATTATTGGGCGTATTACATCAATTGAATATGGTTTACAATTTTAGTACACACATATTTCGGCATGTTAAAAAGTATGCATACATATTATTTTTCAAGTTTCTTCTGAATTAATTGTTTGATGGTATCTTCGTTGCTATTTATTATTTGTTTGTCAATGGTTTTAAATTTAAGTCCTTTCAAAAATCAAAATAAATGGTCACCTATATGTTAAAAAGTTATCGTTTTATAGTTATATTCATATAATATTTACAGTTATATTTTATATAATAGAATTAGTACTAACTTGTTATTACGGAAGCTCAATGTAAAATTTCAAGTCATGGGGAGCATAAAATCCTGAAAATTTAAGGATAATGTTGTGGGACATTAAAAAATAAAATGCATTCGACGGCTGTTTCATCAACTTCTACATTAATGACTAGATTTAGGAGTCGTCATATATATTTCTGCATATGAGTGAACTCAAATATTAAAAAAATATCCCAATAATTTTACGCAACAATCACACAGTGGAAGAACAAATATAGAGCATTTTTAAATCGCAGAGGGGAGAGGTGATTTATTTTTTCTTCTGAAGAATATTATTTGGCCTCTCTGTGTTTGTTTCATCTGCTTCAAATTTCCAAGGAGCATAAAAAGCTCTTTAGTAAATGTGCAGATTTGCCCAATTTTCATAGGATTTATTGGAAATCGGTATTGAATGAGATTTCTACACATAAAAGTAACATAGGACGAAAAGCGAACATTTTTCGCAATTTAATATTGCCAATAACCTTGCCGACGGTTGTAGGAAAGTAGATCAACGATAAAGTCTATTCTTCACCCTTCCTTTTAGCTGCTCAACGAAGATCTCTTTATTGCAGTTCATTCCTGAAGACGCTCGCATCAATGCGTGAGAACCATAGAGCCAAATATTCTTCCAACGCAGAATATCTCGAAATCCGCAACCGCATCCAAGAATAGCTACGAAATCCTAAACTCAAGATTAAGAGTTAATTCTATCAGAAAGGGTTAAGCAGTGAAAGTTCAAATGAAAACATTGCAAACTTAGGGGGACACTAAAGGCGAATAAAGGCCCTTTTATGGCATTTAGAGGATGATTCTAGGAGAGGGATATGTAGGAGAAGGCGAAACATGCGCGTACGGGGTAAAAATCAAATTTGCCGAGTTCTGGCGAGGGAGCGTCGCCCCGGGACCGATGAAGGGTGGGGGCGGGGCGGGGGGACGAGGTGCCAAACGGCCTCTCGGAGGAAAATAGGGTTTAAGGTATTTTGAGCGAAATACTACTTCACCTAGAATTTGGTGAATTTGACCTCTTTTTAAAGAAAGATCGCTCATCTTCCCAGTGATATTGAAATATTGGCTCTTACCGAACTACTTTTCGAACATTTTGCCTAAAATATAAGCCGTTTTACATGGGATAGATTACGGCTGTGCAATTCAGAGGGAGAATATTAAAAAAAATAGGAATTTATAACACCTAGATTTTGTCAAAAAACTAACAGTGTGTAGTTAGTATGTTTTCTCGACTATTCGTAAAATATAATTGATTACTTAACGCAGAAATCTTTACAGAATCTCTAAAAACCATTTCATGTGAAGGTATTTTCTCCGTACGCCATGGATAAATGAGTCAAGCCAGAGACTTATGTGGTTATATTCATTACATTGGTTAATTTATGGAGGTTTGGTCATGTCTTTTTTAAGAAACTCAACTTCCTTTTTTCGGCAACGTTTCGCCTTTTTATTAATGAGGCTTCTTCAGGGCTACAGTACAATGCAAGGAATACAGTTAATAATAATTATAATACTACAAAGATAAAAAAGTTTTCAAGCATAAATTTAGTACCTCAAAGGGTTAACTTCCTTACTGCGACAATGGTAACACAAAAACAAACTCTTCGTCTTAGTTACAAAATTAACATCACAAACAAAACCAAAATGGAAAACCAAACTAAATTTTTGTTTAAAAAGTATAATAAGTGAAAATAAAAATTTTTAAAATGAATAGTACTAAGCATGAAATTAACAATTACATATGTCGTCACTTCAAATTTCGAATGTACATTACACAATTTAACGAATATAAAAAACATATTCGTATTGAAATTCTGGAGAACACTAGATAATACATAGAAGAAAAAAACTTCAGTTATAGGAGATCAAATTAAGATAGATTTTGCTTAAATTCGGTATATCCGATCTATGGTTACAAATTGAAAGGGTTTTTATGATGTGGAGCATTTCTTTGAATAGCCTCTTCTGAAAGTTCGATTCAAAATCTATAGTTTTAGCTTCCTTAAAGTTGAAATTGTGATTATTTTCTAGAGCATGGGTAGCTAAAGCACAGGTCCCGGAATTTGTTTTAATTGAAGATTTTTGACTGCTTATTCTATTTTTAAGATACTGTGAAATTTGTCCTATGCAGATTTTGTCACATTCAAGGCAAGAAATGGAATAAATAATGTTGCTTTTTAAATCATTGGGGGTTTGGCTCTTTAATTTTGAATAAACTGTCCTGTTTTGTGTTTTTGTGCTTTAAATGTTATTTTGAAATTAACATTTTTTTAAATTTTGGATTGTTATTCAGATAATCCCTGAACTTAGACAATGATCCTATAGTTGTTGGTGGTTGTTTGTGGTTCTGTGTTTAATATGTTGTCTTGGGCCGATATTGGTTGGGTTACTGTTATGTTTGATAGTTGTTGGTTTAATGGAGGTAGATTTTGAGCTGTCATATTATGTATGGGTGGATTATGACTTGTCATGTTATGTGTGGGTCGATTGCTACTACTATATAAGATTGGTTTAATAAGTTTTCTTGGGAAATTATTCTTAATAATGATATGTTCTATGATTTTCAAACTTTTATTGTGATATTCGGGATCACTGAGTTGTATTCGACCCACACATAACATGACAAGTCAAAATCCACCCATACATAGTATGACAGCTCAAAATCCACCACCATTAATGCTAATGGCGACGCTAAAATTAAGACGCCGGAGCTTGTAAATTTTCTGAATAAACACTCCGTAGACGTATGCCTCATATCAGAGACGCACTTGAGAGAAGAAAAAGCATGGGAAGTGCCGGGATACAAGGTCACGAGGAAAGGCAGAAACAGAGATAATGGAAAAAAGGCCAGTGGCGGAGTGGATATATTGACGACAGATAATATCTCGAAAGACGACACTCAACTGAAAATAATGAAAAACTTGGAGGCAGTCGGCATTAAAATAGAGACGGAGATAGGAGAAATTAATATTTTCTCCTGCTATCTGCCTCCACGTGCTAAATACCAAGAGACTGAATTTGATCAATTAATGAATGACGATGCACCTATGATTGTGGGTGGAGATTTTAATGCAAAACACGTACACTGGAATTGCCCGAGCGAAAATGCAAATGGACGTAAATTTTACAACTGGACGAACGTCAACAGTTTTAAGATATTAGCACCGAACGAGCCGACGCGAATATGTGGAAGCAGTGTAATTGACCTGGAAGTGACAAAGGGACTCAGAAGGACGGTCAAAGCCTATACCATTAATTAACTAAGTAGTGATCACTATCCTGTCTTGATATATATTGGAGTATTACCCATTTTGATACCAGATCAATAGAAACGATATTGCTATGGCCTTGCCGACTGGAATCTATTTAGACAAACAGTAGGCAGCTCCATACTAAACAGTAAAAACTCTCCCAAGAATAACGAAAGCATTGACGGAATGACAGAAATAATAGTAAAGGCAATAAAATGGCATACGATTGGCCATTCCTAAGAAAAATAAAATATTGGCAGATGAAATAAAGTTAGATTACGAGATAAAGGAAAATATTAAAGAACAAAACTACTTACGAAAGAAATATAAACTAATTGGAACATCAACTATCAAAAATCAGGTTAAAGAACTAAATAAAGAAATGAAAAGAGCAGTTAAAATATTAAGGGAGGAAAGGTGGAATGGCCAACTCGCATCGATCAATACTAATGACGGCTCGCTGTGGTAGCTTGCGAAATCCATGAAGAAAATGCCACCACGTGACCCTCCGATAGATAGATTGGAAACTAGATAGTAAACTAAACTTCAAAGAACATGTAAATAAAATAACAGGACAAGCGTTCGACGCAAGTTCGGTGCTTGCCCCTATACTGAAAAATAATGCAACCCCTAAAAAAGCTAAAAGACTATTCTACGACATGTATATTAAAACAAAACTATAATATGCCACACCCGCATGGGTTGGTTTACTACATAAAAAGAAAATGGAAACATTGGAAATAAATGAAAGGAGAATAGTACGATCGATTTTCAAAATACCATACTCTGTTACAAACGAAAATCTCTACTTGAACGCGGGCATAGTTACATTAAAAACACAAGTCGAAAACTACTTTTAAAAACTAAAAGGAAGTAGTATAAAGAGGTTTAATGAGCTGGGTGAGAATAAGGTACAAGAAAGGGATAGATATAAGAGGCCTGAAAAAGCACATCTTCTTTGAATGGCAAGTGATGCCTAAAAAATAGGGAAGAAAAAGAAGTTGTTCACAGAGCAAAATCTTTAATCATTTAAGAAATCTCTGAAATATAGCTGCTCCGCAGCAAAGGACCACTTCAATTTAAGCAAAGTTCACAAGGATCCGGAACGGGTGCGGAATGCGGCGCGAGGAAATGCATCTAGCCAATCACAAGCAAGGATATTGTGGAAAGGCGGAGTGTGATTGGCTGGGTGTATTTCCGCGTTCCGCGTTCCGCATTCCGCACCCGTTCCGGATCCATGTGAACTTGGCTTAAGGAGGTCTTTGCGGAGAGATGGCGCGTGGAAGAGTAAAGAGGACGGAGGGAAGGGAGAGAAGAGAGTGGCGACGAGTGCGGAGGGATATGCAGAGAGTGATGTGGACGGATGAGAAGAGAGTGCGTGGGGAGGTGCAATCTGAGGTGGAAGGTTTTTGCAGTGGGGTTAGAAGCAGAGGGGAAGTTGAGCAAGTTGAGAGGAGGTGATAAGACGAAGAGGAGCATATATATTTGTGAAGAGAGAGGGAGAGAGATAGAGGGTATGGAGAGGAAGAGTGGAGCGTAAGAAGCTAAAAATCCGAGGCGGGGCAGCAAATCCCGTCCATATCCTCCTTCCTTCCAACGGTCGACCCCACATTCACACACTGTGCTAGTGTCTGGAGACAAGAGTTGGGGGGCACTCCCACGAGACTCATATCCCGAAAGACGCGCACCCATTCTCCTTCCTTCCCCTATCCTCTCGTTCACTCCATCTCGCATCGCCTGCCTCCTCGTCTAAACCCTTCAGCCCCCTCTATCCTCACGGACCTATCTAGATTCCTCCTCTCCTCTCTCCTAGCCTTATGCCCCAGTCCCACTTCCAGCCCCCTTCGAGAGCCCTACCAACCCTCCTCCACACCCCCCAGAGACCCCGCTCTCATCCTCTTCCTTTTACACGCACGAATGTCTCCTTCCTCGTTCTCTTCTCCCCCCCAATTCACCCTCCCCAATGCGTTCTCGAACCGTAAAAACGGGAATATTCTTTTTTTTCTATCTTCTCCCCCCGCTCTATATGTATCTCCTTCCCCCTTAATCCCTATTCTCGATTGAAGATCTGCAGGTTTCACGAACTTCCGCTTCTCTCATCTAGGAGTGAGTACAAATTTTGAGAACACCGGGACTAGCTACGGTATAACCTTTTACGGAGTCACGCGCAAGTGCATATTAGTGTGATATTCCACAGAGGGAAAATCATTCGCCTTGACTGGGGTTCAAACCCGGATCCCTCAATTTCGCGCTGTGCTTTAGCCAGTTAAGCTACCGAGACGTCCTCCTCCCCTGTAGTTTTCTGAGGGCATTATAGGACAAAGTTGTTCTGGACTGTTGGACATATGATGTTTCTGAAACAGTCTAACATAAGGCGTGCGCTGAGCGCCACAGTCCACGTGGTTAATGCCAAACAGAACACAGAGAGGTGTACGCTCTTTTTGACAATCCCGGTCAATGCTAATGATTTTTCCTCTGTAGTAATATTGCACTAGGAGTGAGTAGCTGTATTCTGGTTCAGAGTGCTACAACCACTAGTCATTTTGCACCCACTGCCTTCGTATTGCAGACAGGAGCATAAGTACACCGGACGAACTATATGGTACGATACACTCGTATTTGAGCTGACTTTAGACGGTCTAGTGGGAACTTTATACGGGAACAGTCAAAAAAATATTTCGAAAACTTGAAAATGAATGAAGAATTAATCATCAAAGACTTATCTATCCCGAAAACTAATAGTTGGGATAGATATAAAAGGACTGAGTGGTGTCTAAAAATTTAGGCAAGGGTAGCCTAATACGGGAACAAAAGAAGTGAGGCTTTGCGAAAAATCGAAAAACAGCGATAAGCGCAAATAAAAGCTGCTTGCAGCATCGACACACCTAGTGGGAACCACCGTTCCCATGGTGGTAGTCCATTGGCTCATACACGCTCCCCCCTGCTAATTAGATCCGTGCAGTGCGGCAATGTATAAACAAGAATTCAATATTTTATTTCGTATTTACCGGGTCTTGGTCGAGTATAAACATGTTATTGATCTTTTTAGAATAGCTTTGCGTACAACTTGAAGAAAAAAGCTTTCAAAATGAACTGATAAAATAGGTTGCTTCTTAAATGGGACCCTAGAAATAGAGTATGGAGCCAGTAAAGCTAAGTTCCCACGAAAATATTCTGGCATCAAGCTATGAGCATCACCTTTGAAAAATTAAATAAAATGACAGTAAAATGGTACAGTCGGTAGTTTAGGATTTAGTATAGTGATTACAGAGAGGTAAAGGGAAAAGGACTAACTTCATGGATGGTCTTTATAAATGAATTATAAGAGAGGATAAACGACGAAAATTACCATACACCAAAGAAAAACTAAAGCTATTGGTTAAATAATATTTTCCCTAAATTATATAAATAACACTCAATTATCATTTTTCAGGAAGAATGCTTATTGATTTTACTTTGATTGAAAGCATTGTTTTAAATAATGTAAATGAAAACAGCATCCTAAACTAGTAGTAACCGATATTCCTTAGATGTTACAATTGCAAATAATGTAATCAACAAAATACTTCTATGTTCCATTGGAAATTCTATTGAACTTGATAAGCTTTGAATAATGCGCAATTTTTCCTCAAACCAATATGATGAATTCAGGTCCCTGTTACAATAGTCAAAAAAAGGAGTGATAAGTGGCCATATCAAAGTTAAATGGAAATTCTTCGGGTTATTGCTGAGCAACCCAGTTTTGAACAGTGAACAAAATTACTTTTTATTCGATCAATTGCATTAATTTTTAGATCGCTTGAGATTCATTTGTGTGTCCTAAAAATATTGGTGGAATTAAACTATGGTTAAGAACTTCTTCGCTTCAACTGATTTTATGTTTTTTGGTGAATGCCCTTAGGATTCATGAATATATGTACACCTCTACTCATGACATCTTAGAATAAAACAACGATACATCCAGATGAAGAAGGTAGACATTGCTCTTCTAAGAACAGGGTTTAAAAAATAAACTGAAGCGAAAGCCTATTTCACCTGCCACTAGTCTATGCGACACCAGAAATTGCCTTCGACCCTTCTCTTGTTCCATCAACACTCGCCCACTTTCTCCTCTATCAATCCACACGCAGGCATCTCTGATCCATCTTTGATGATGGCGGCCGTTGACGGGAATAAAGCAAAACTAAATAAATAAGTTCCCTCCATTCAATCGGTCTATGCGAGCAGAAAAAGAAAAAGGCATTTATGCTTTGACAAGTTTGAGTTCGTTGATCCATTCATAATAAAATATCTCTCTTGTTTATATATTCTAATGGAATGTTACATCCGGTTGCGCGTCGGTCCACGGATATGACCCTCGACGACTGTCAAAAGGACCGGATTTGTAACACAGGAAAATCCTTTTTGACCAAATCTTGATAAATTTGGCAATATACTCGGCGGCAGATATCCCCGAGAAGAAAAGGGGGCATTTGGAAAGACGTGGGTCTCGAGACCACAATTCGCAAATATTACACTCCTTCAGTTTAAATCTTGATAATATCAATTCTAATTCTTCGAATTGACGTTTTGGTTGACACTTTTCTGGTTCAAATAACCAGCCTCACGAATCATGTCTAGACTTTTCTCAACACGTCCTTTCCTTTGCGTTGTTGGTGTCTTAAAGTGGGGCCTCAAACTGTTGGTAAATGTACTGCAGTACACTTTTTACGAATTAAAACTCAGTATTTTCAAGTCCAATGAGTACATAAAAGTGTCATATAAAGTAAAATATTTGTTAATCATTATAACTTCAACACAATCGCGAAATAATAACATGCAAAGCATTTGAATCTCTGCATTGAAAGGATTCATCTCGTGTAAAGGGCCTCGTTCGGAAAAGTAAGAGAGAGATGCCACTTCCTGTCATGGGTCGAATTTTGCTTCAGTAATTGCAAACCCCGCTCAGCAAGATTTAATAAGCGAAACGTAGGAAATACAATGGAAAGTCGCACGATTCGTAAAACACATACGAGCGAGCAGTGGGTGCAGCACAAATTGTAGGACTAGATTGAGAGCCTCAAGGAACTCCGAGGCTGCACAGAAGGCTAACAATAATATTGCTTGAAAAGCTCAGTTCAAATGTTTTTTCCTCCAGATTTTCGTCAATGGAAAAAAATGAGATGCTTCAATTCCTTTCCTATGAGGCTATTTTATTACCAATAGGGATGACATGATAGAAAACAAACCTATTTGGAATCGTATCTTTTGATATTTTTATCATATTTAAACAAGCTGCATCGTGACATTAAACTGGCTTTCTAAATCACAATCCGTAATTATATATCGCGATGAAGCATTCAGCCTCTCTCAGTCACCCTATGTTTTTCTCGAGGTCCTTTCACTCGTTTTCGGTCCCTTGAGTCAAGGCTTCATTCCTTCTCATTCACCCCTGTTCTCTCCTTCCGAAAATTCAGCTCAATTATTACCCGTTCCTTCTCGCCTCGCAATCTTTTCCAATTTTCCATATCCCCTTCACTCCCACTGCTCCCCTACCCCTATACATTCTCCCCACTCCCTTCCCAAGCTCTCCATCGGCGTTGCCACTTCTCCATTCTTTCATTCCTCGATCCTAAGCTAATAATGCCCAGCAGCGAACGCCGTAATTCGTAGTTTTCCCACAACAGGTTCTCCTTTCCTCGCTATTTATCGCCCACTCTCCCTTAGCTCTAAAAAAAAGAAAAGAAAACTACGCCCCCGTCCCAATCACGCCCCTCCACTTCCAGCCATACCTCCTTCCCTCCCCACATTCATTCATTTTCGTCCCACTCTTAAATCCCCACTGGAGGAAAGTCCCATTTCTTCATCTTGGAAAATTTTGATTTCTTCCGGTTCCACGTGTACAAAGTATAGCATCCACGTTTCTCGGCTTCCCCATCGGCTCCACCTCCTTTGGTGGCATGCAGTGTACTAGACTCTGATAAAATAGTGAAATACGAGGCGTGTTTTTTAAGTAAGTACCGTTTCTAAATAAAAGAAAAACAAGTAAACTTTTCTAAAAAGTTTTATTTTTACCTGAAAGCCTGTACCTTAATCTATTTTTCTACATAACTTTCACTAATATTGAGGCACTTATCATTTCGTAGAAACAACTTTTGAACCCATCCTCATAAAAGTCTCCCACTTGATTTGACAACCACTGCAACTCGGTCGTTATGATCTCATCATCGTCGTCGTCGTACTGACCACCTAGACGCATCTTCAAATGCAAAAACAGGTGGTAGTCAGTGGGTGCTAGGTCGGAACTGTACAGAGGGTGAACAAGTTGTTCCCAGCCAAATGATCCCAAGACATCTTGAGTTTGATTAGCCGTGTGTGGACGGGCATTGCCATGGAGAAGTTAACATTTTCGGTACCCAGCGTGAGCAAAAATGTCGATAATTTAAACGTTTGTGCGGCCATCTCTAAAAGCTCTAACCCATTTTCGTACCATTTCATCGCTCATATTGTTTTCTCCATAAGCTTCTCTGATTTGACGATGAATTTCAGCCGCTTTTACGCATTTAGCATTAAGAAAACGAATCACAGCGCGTATTTCACCGTCGCGACACGTCGGCGGGATTCTCAATCGGCGGAGGCATTTGAAATTATCACAATCAAACGTAAACACGGTCGAATGTTTCGGTAATAGCGTCTGTGGCTTCCTAACAACCGTACATACACAGCGCGCATGCGCCAAATGCTAACTGTAGCACTGAAGTGGCCGAATTTCGAAACGGTACTTGCTTAAAAATACACGCCTCATAGATGCCCCTTATACGACAATCAATGAGCTGGATGCACAACTTCTTTTTGCGTACTTAGACAGGATGGTAATCCAATTGAACACCATAACTTTGTGATTAGAGACACGATTGAAGTAATCATTATCCCGCTCAATCGGGTGTACAGCTATACTGCGACCATGCCCTTTAGTGGGCATTGCGCCTGCGCGTAGCGCTGGTTGGAGCCACGCGGAGACTAGCGAGCATTTTGGGCTTGGGCGGAAATTTCCGTGCTGTACATCTCCGATGTGCTATCACTTTGATTTGATCTCGTGTATACATGTCTAGATAACCCAAAAAAATACTCCTTTTATCATATGTTGGTTTTCATTTGAGTATTCTCCCAGCTGATTGGTAGGTTTTTAGGCAGTCCTAATCTTAGCATCCCGAATTCAGGTATATCGTGTCGCTTTTCTTCTTATACATGTCCCGCCATTAGATCTGTATTAAATTCCTCATATAGTCTACTTCCTCTTATTTTGTCCATAATTCCTATTCTCTTACCTCCTCTTAATAAGTAGATAATAAAAAAGCAACGACGTTTCGAGATAAAATTTCGATGCTATCTCATATTTAAAATCCCGGAGGAAATTGAAGGAAACGAATCGTCACAAAGAGCGTTTAGATAGCTGACGATTAGCAGAAACAACAATGGTCCCAAAACCGAGCCTTGCGGAACACCCATACAAATATTATTAACATCACTGTATACGTTCATTAATCTATCACTGATATATCCGTCAGATAAGACTGGAATCATTGCCATGCATGTTTTCTTGCACCGGTATCATGCAAACCTTGTAGCATTATATCTACTGATGTCATGTCAAAAGCCTTTGGGTAATCAATAAATTGAAATATTATTTCAAAATATGTTACGCTTAACCATTTTAAATACCGTTTCCTCTATTTCGGCTACGTTTTTCTGGATCTAGAATACCAAAATAGAGAAGACCAAAAAGTGGACGCATGTTAATGGCACCATATCACCTACCAGTCCACTCCCTTCCTCCCCCTCCACTCTTTGGTCCAATTTTCTTCTTTTAGAGCAAATATATAACGCATGGTCACCTCTCACGCCCCGCTCTGCATCTCGAGGAAAGAGATCGTTATTACACTATTCCCCCGCCACACCGCCTCACCTTGAGCATGGGCTCCGTATGACATCTGAGCTAAGCCATCGTAGGTCTTTTTCCCGTGAGACACATTGCTTTGAAAACGACTTTAAGGTGGTTTAAGCGAGATATTTCCCGAGTCATAAAGAAGACCATATTTGAATTTTTAAAAATGATTTTAGCATCTGTAAGAACCATGAAGTAAATATTGTAACATTAATGGCGTAAAAATATGACAACAACTCTAAGTAATTAAATAAATATATCGACTTTGTCTCTAACAGGACTCAATTTTCACGCCGTAGGGCTAAAAAGGCTTCAAAACAGAAGGATTTTTTGCGATTCTGTAAAAATTACTGCGGTGAGTAATAAATTGATTTTTATAAATAGTTTATAAAAACAAACATATTACACACCGTTAGTTTTTTGTTGAAACCTAGATGTTATAAATTCCAAACTATTTCAATATTCTCCCTCTGAAGCGCACAGCAGTAATCAATCCAATGTAAAGCAGATTGTGTTTTCAAAAAAATTGCTAGAAAAGTAGTTAATATTTTGGTGTCATTGGAGAGACGGGAGTTTTTTCGCTAAAATGAGTTGAAATTCATCAAATTCTAGGTGAAATGATTTTTAATCAAACTACCTTAAGACCTTTACTACACGTTATTGCGTAATTCATCCTGCATACGCCACCTGTATTTACTTTAAAGTTTAAAAGTGAGAAATGAAACTAGAGGAGTAGAAGAGACAAAAATTTTTGAATAGTCATGAAAATATTTTAGTAAATTCTTTCATTCAACTTTTCATTTTTCGATGTAGGAAATGGAATTTTACTTTTTTCCAAAGTTATGGAATTGAAGAGCACACACAGAAGGAAAGGTCATCACCCCATCTCACATTAAGGAAACTTCTTCCGAGAATTCCTGATTGCCGTTGGGTGACATTACAAAAATTTCTGAAGAAGCCGACCACCTCGGTTTAATGAACGCAAAAATCAAATTATGATTCCCTTTTAATAGCTGAAAAAGGGGAAAAAATGTGCCGGCAGTCATACAAATTATCCCTCATTCTAGTCCTCTAACTTTATATCTAATAAACTATCTAAAATCTATCTACTCTTAGTTTGAAAGCTATAGCCTTCCAAACCCTTGAACGGGTTCAAACAAAAATTGGCATACATGTTTTTTATTACCTAATATAAATTTTACAATAGGTTATGTTGGATAAAACCAAAGACACCAGGGGTCCCGATTACGGACTCTTTTTTTAATATACTTTTACTTCAATTATAAAAGGATTGGGTTTGGTTTATAGGTTTCTTTTTTGCTATATTAAATTAGTACTTTTACTCATGACATAGGTTTGAAATATTTAGCATCGGCTGACAGTAACTTAGTAACAAGTAACTTTTTCGTTCTTGCGTTAAAGCTTCTTATTCGTTATTTGTTTAATATGTATTTTATTTTCTTGGAGAGGAATGGATACATTAAAAGAAATTTGGTCGAAAATTTGAACCAATATTCATGCTATGGTATAACCTTATATATACTCAATGATCCTCTCTTTGGGAGATTCAACTTCTAAACCTCGTCATAAATGTATCAAATTCCATTAATGCGTCTTACTCATGTGCCAGAGGTGTCTCTTACAATATTTTTACAGAGAAATATTTGGAAATCATTTATTCACGCTATCTAAAATAGTTCATTTAATGCTCCAAATCAAATCGTGGGCATCCTGATATGTTGCATTTACAACTTTGTATACAGGGAAATATCTTCTCTGTTAAGGTTCCCGTAAGATGTCGGGACGATATGTCACATTATTACTTTTCCGTAGGAGTAGATAAAACTTGCCTGAAATCGCAAATTTTCTGCTGCTGGAGGTAAAATCGATTGCTCGGTGTAGAGACAGAGTAATTGAAAATATTGGAATTGTTGGAGTGTTCGTGACTACGTCGATACATTTTTTTTCCACTCTCTCTCCTATCCTAAAATTCGTTAACGAATCATTTTATCGGATTTTAAAATGTTACATACAGTTCATTGAGCTTCATTTATACTAGCTATCATTTTCCGCTGCCATTTGCACTTGTTTTTCGGGATCAGATATGCTACCTTACAGACAAAGGCTCACATAATTCACTTTTTTGTCCATATAGTTCAATGGAAGGGTATTCCTGTAGGAAACTGATAGAATTTCATATGGTTATAAACTGTCAGATAATTCAAGTTTCAAATTTCTTCAAATTGCAAAAAGTTAACTACGGGAAAGAAAAAAGTCTGTTTAGGAATTGCTACATTAGTACTCTACAAGCCACGTAAAGGGTGTTTTCCGGGGTGATATTTCGCCAACATACACTGGATTATATCTTACAAAGTTTAATGAATCTGCTACGTTCAATGCATTAATGTATTAGCAATAACCTACAAATACCTGCAAGAGGGCAATATGTCACAGACATGAACAGCAGTATGCATTATCAATGTTATTGAGACCATTAATATTAATGTATTTTGTAATTATGTAAATGCGCAGAGATAAAAGATTTTCAGGAAAAATGAGACGTGCAGTTAGTACTATGCAGAAAATTAATATTATACGAAATGAAGGGAAAATCAAAGAATTATCTACTCTTAAACCTAATAATAAAGTATATGTGGAGGTTATTGTGGTCTTTTATCGTTTGTGGCAAAAATGTCACTTGAAATCTGTCCGTTCTGTAGTATATTTTTGTAATTTTATTCCTATGGTCCAATCAAAAAAAGTACGGTAAGATGGGTTTCATAAAACGTTTCTGATGCCGTCCTTCTTATGTAAAATCCTTCGCGTGTTTCTTTAAAATGTCTTATCGCTACCAATTTGTCAAGTTCACACTGAATCATTTAGGACCTATCCTGTATGATCTGGCCGTAGGCCTTATCTCAGCCTAAAAAAATATGATTCATGGTAGGCATAAGCAATATGAAAGCTGATATGCAATGAGTTACATTATAATTATGAAATCATGTTTTAGTAAGAGGTTCTCGATACTAAATTAATAATTAAAGATATATTCACTAAATTATCAATCAATGGTTATCCCAGCCTTTGACATGACATTGAGAGGTGACAAAAAGAATAATTTGAAATATCTATCTCAATACCATGCCATTTAAATCTAATTAGTGATTTTATATGAAGGATCGTGCAATTAGTCTCAGTCCATGTCTTAAGGATTCTCGAAGATCGTTCAGTCTAAAGTGAGACCAGCGAGAAAATAAATAAAACGCATGGAAGGCATACATAAGGAGACTTGCGTAACCCAAGAGGTTCCCTTTTTCAAGCGAAGGGGTTGGCTGCTCGTTTCATTGAAGATGGGGGCGGAGAGGGGTATATAAGAAGGGGGCGGAGGAGGCAAAATGGGAAGGGGAAACAGGGGGAGGGGGCAGGAGAGGGGAGGAGTAACAAATCACCCCGACGGCAATTCGGGGAGCAGGCAGATCCATCTAGCGGCTGCGGGCGAATCAATCACGTAATTGAGATGCTTCCTCTCTCGATAAGGGCCAACAAACTGAGCAGCGAGAACTCACCTCTCTCTCTTCCCCCTTCTTTCTTTGTTCCTCCACCTTCTCCTCCCTTCCCCCCACCCCCAAACAGAGCAACAGCTCTTCCTTCCTTCCTGTTATTCCCTCATCCTCCCTTTTTCCATTCCCATACGCTCCGAGCGACCGAAAGTCGTCGTGTTTGTGCCCAACCCCCGTCCGGGGCCGGAGCTCTGTATCGTTATGGATGGCGAAACAAGGGAGCATTATGAGGGCCGAAAAGCTCTTCATCATCCTTCCGCCAGAGGGCAGGGGTATACCAGAGGCCCCGAGAAGGTGGGAGTGAGGGAGGCCTCTGCGCGCTCTCTCGTCCTCACACACACCGGGGAGGTATCTTCCGGTCTCGCGAAATTACGCCGCCCCCGAAAAAGCCGTCCTTCCGTACCCATCTCCAACCGTTACCCCGCAAATAACCCCTGACCCGCCCGCCCCCCCCCCCTGCCCCCTTTCGTCCTCATAATACAGCGTGATAGATGACTCCCAAGGACGACTAACTATCTCGCCACAACGGTTCGCTCGAGCTCGCCTTCCTCTTTGCATATGCAACCAGTTACGCGAGCGAGATAATATTACACCGACATATGTACACGCTCGTGCGTCGTATTGTACCTGCCACGCTCGCTCCGAATCCTATAATGATACATACATCTCTCCTTCCATTTTCCATGCTCTAAACCCTCCAACATTCCGCTCTATCTTGCAGTGAACGCCGTTGAACGCGAAGCTGCATGCAATCCAAAAGGGCGGACATCATGCCGATTTGAAGACCAAGTTTGTGAATTTTCAAGCTACCTCTAACAGAAAGAGGCCGTTATAAAGACAACTAATAAAAGATTTTTCTATTCTGTAATATAATCTAAAATTCTGTTAAAACTATTGAAAATCATAGCCCTGAAAAAATTTTTGTTTTTGAATAACTCTAAACACGAATTGAGAATTTTAGAATGTATTTATTTGGTGCAACGAAAGAAAGAATGTTTATAATTATCTCCACATAAATTCCCATTCAAGAGTATTTTTCTATTGACTCTTTTAAGTTTAATATCGCATTATCTTTATAGAAAGATGTCCTCTGCTATGATGACTACTGGCTCGAAATTCATTCAATTCTATTTTGACAATCATGGACATCATCCACATTTGGAGGGTTGTAGGTCAAATTTGAAAATTAATGAATTGAGATTTTTTTATGTTGTTTGAATATAACTTTTGAGGATTCAGGGATAGTTTTTTCTAACATACGATGAACAATAATGAAAGACGAACGAGTATCATGCCTTTCAAAAGTAGTAGGCCCCAACAATTTTGTTTTATCCTGTTGCAGAGCTCAGAACAATAACGTACCGGCCTTGCAACTCGACGGTCGCCGGTTTGAATCCTGCCTCCGTCATGAATGCTCTGATTTTGTCAGACTTGATAATTAAGGCTAGACGGTGCGATATTGTCTCAGATGCATAACTTTCTTGTAAAAGGCAATGTTGTAAGCTAAGTTGTAACACGTAATGCTAACATTTAAAACCCAAGTATATAATTCATCATCCCATCTGGAATATTTGGTCCAAAAATAAAGGCTCGTAATTTCGTTTCAAACGTTTCGCTTACGTTAACTAGCATCATAAGGGCTACATTACAACAAAATAACGACAGACATCAGTAAAATTAAATAATAATGCTAAGTTCCAATACCATTCTTCAAGTACCAAAAATTCGCAGCAATTGAAAATGTCACCTGAAGTAGATACATAGGTACACTAGGTCACAAAATTTAATCACAGCCTCATCCAGTGATCAACAATAGCTCACCTTGCAATTAACTGATAGCCTGCGATACCTGCTTCTTTACGTTAGGGAGCAACTTCTTTCCTGAAATCACCGGTCATATTCTAATAAGGACAGATATCCTGAAATTCCTAAAGCCAGCTTACTCACTGGGACCTTTTTCCATAATGTAGCGTAACATTTAAACTCTTGTGAAGCTTTCCGCGGCGTGTTGACTGTAATAATACAGGTATTTACTTTGTGTTGGTCCGTTATGCTAGGACGAAAGTTTAGCCAGCATTGCAGTCAGCTTCTTCACTGACTCCACTGACCTGAAGAGGCTGTACGACTACCACGCCGGAGAAACTGTCGCCGCAGCATAATAGACCAGCGCGGAGAAAACTAGGAAAATCCGTGCCTTAATAACAACAATAGTTCATTTAATTTAATGTTTTTAAGTAAAAGATATTACATGTGCCAAATGGATTTTACACGGATTAGTGATTATGCTTTAAAATGTCCGTAGCCAGATATAGTAAGTTCTTTATACATAACACATCGAAATTCCTGTTTAACATTTAAAAAATTAAACCAATATTTGCCTGACCAAATCAGTATCGGGTGTGAACCAATGCAATGACAAATAATAATAATAATGGTGACTTAGTTTGGGGTCAAATTAGGGTTATGTAGCCCTCTCTTAGGATTAACCCTCACATATTAACACCCATGCTCTAAGTGGAAGAGAATTCCATCCAGGCGGGTCTCGAACCGTCGACTTTCAGATTAGCAGTTGAAGACTTTACCCCGCCGCCACCGAGTCCGGCAAACAAAACCAAAAGAGAAGAATCAGGGTACTAAAAACATGCACAGGTGACTCTTTCCAAATTTTCCAGAAGGCAGGAACCTCAGGTGAATACGGCCATAACGGTCAATTCCTCAATGTAATGATAATATTTAAAGTGTATCTTAGTAAAACCAGGTAGCTGAAGGAATGTTCACGACCTGCCGCTGAATGGAATCCAGGGAATTCCCACAGTTGTACACCTCAAGAGTAAATAATTGTCTCGGTTGGGACAACTCCGCCGCAAATGCATATATAAGAATGAATATTCCACCGTGCGTCCTGCTTCCACCGACGACACATTGCCATGCACCTCTTTAATGGTCACTCCTCTCGCCCACCTCCACTTCACTTCTGCCTTTTCCGCGAAAGGGGAGGACACCTGACATACTCCGGGTCTTGTTTGTTCGTTCCGGTGGGTGCGTGTGTGTGAACATACTATACACACGTTCGCTCGGGACGCGAGTCGCGGAGGGTGACGGCAGAGACTTGTCATACAACCCTTAATCCTCATTCCATTATCGCTTCGGCGTGAAACTAATTTTCCGCTGCTACGCCAAGCAAATGACAAGGCGATAATCACGGAGGGGAACGATCTCAACTAAGCCCTCCGGAAAATCTCGGAGAGGTCCTGCAAAGGCTAGGGTTTGGGGATGGGGGCGGGTGGGGTTAGGTGGCGCGGATAGGCAAGGGTGCGGGGGAGGACAAAGGGTTTTAAAGGGTAAAAGGGGGTGGGGAGTCGTCGCGGTTACGCGTCCCGGCATGCTCGCGTCAACGGTCGTGCCTCTTTCGGGTGCAATAGAAACATTGAATGTATTAACTCCTTGTGAGCCGAGGATGAAAGGAGAGTCATCGTCTCCTCTCTAGTATGAGGAATTGTATCTAGGGGGAGCCCTTAGTCTCCTCCATAACAACGGCCCTTTCTTCCCCCACCCCTTCTCCTCTTTGACTCTCAGCAAATTTGGCATCGAGCTAGTTCTGTCTTGCACAGTCGGGGAATAAAACATCCGCTTTAAAGGCAAGGGGTGCCTCTTGCAGCTAGCATGAACCTACTTGAGAAACCATGCGCTCTTAAAAACCAGCTTTCAATTTTTTTATCTCATACAACCCCATTTATATAGGAGTTAGATATTTCCAGTGTCGCGTATTTTATCTTGGCGTTTTCATTCTTAGATATTTTGATAGAGTATTTGCATTTTCTCCATAATATACATATTTTTGTTTTTTTTTCAATTGAATATTTGATATTAGCCCATTCCGGTTATTTAAAAAGGCCATTCTCTTTCGGTGCTATTATATTCAGATAATACTATTGTCATGATATATAAAATGAGACAAAAATCATTAAAATTCTTCTATCTTATTAAAAATGCAAATTTAAGAGTGTATATTATTGCCCTAGTTGACAATAAATTGTTTATATTCAGCACATGCATCAATGGTGGAGTAAATTGGAATCATCCATCACAATAAAACCTCCAGAAGATAATTGAACGATACCTTGTTTATTTCATTCTGAAAAATAGGCTTGAGAATGCTTTCGTATACGTATTGCCGTTAATAGTGAATTTTCCTGAGGTAATGCTATGTGGACAATCAAAATATATTGCAATAGAGACAGTCTTGGCTCAAATAAAGTACGACCTCCTTCTAAAGATGTAAACAAATTTTTTAATTAGCATTTATCATTTACGCTTATTAATTCTTAGTCTGGTTTTCTTTTTCAATTGCTTACGATTGTATGAAAAATAGTACCGTACATACGTTGAGATATCAGACAATACGGGCTGGAGTTACATATGAATAAAATCATTGAATCTGGTATCAAGCACAATTTTTCTCCTTGCCTAATCCGCGAGAGGTATTTTCAATGCCTTTTCCTATGTTTTTGGCAAACGCCGTGCATTCATTGTTAACCCATGCCCAGTGGATTTTACAAGTGAATTTCCCCGATAAGTCTGAAAGATAAACGATTGGATGGAGTTAATTGAACTCTCACCAAAGGGAGGGAGTCATGTTTGGCTGTAGTTCAAATATATTGTTGATAACGGCACCATTCAGAATTGCATAAAGGAATGATTTTAGGGCAAAAGTATTCCATAGCTGGTCGAAAACATTTCCTTGCAATATCAAATAATGGACGTGTCACCTGGCTCAAAGATAACGACTCCACTTGGCTTTCGTTTTTTGTGCTTGCAATAAATATAAAAACAAATTGGAATTAATGGAATTGGCGTCCGGGGTATTAATAATTCCAAAAGTGATATTAGTTTGCTTGAAAAGTAAATAGCGGCCAGAAGCTATTTAGAGAGCCTATATTGTTACCTTTAAATGTTTGAAGTTTAAAATGTTTAGCCGAGTAGGCTAATCCCGATACAGGGTGACAATCCTCCCTTCTTCCTTTTACAACTGATTCCATCATCACCCACAAATCCTTCAGAGGGGAAGCGATCATACTGCCACAAAGATTTACGTACCCTCCATATGGAGTTTGGCATGGAGTTCAACGCGGTGAAATTTACGTCAGACATCTTCCGGTGCCGTTGTGGACCTCCTAAGACACTTTGTACTTTCGCACACAAAAGAGGCAGCCATCTATTTCACATTGTGATTGAGGCAATTTCCGCTTCCTCAGCCAATCATCAGCCTATGCTTAACGCTGCTATGAAGAGCCGGAGACGCTAGGATCTTCCCCGTCTTCCCGATATAGCTCTTCCCCTTTGATAGAAGTGATCTTCATATAATAAGTTTTCTTAGGAGAGGAATTATTTTTGTCTTTATTAGTCCCAAATTATGTATATTTTATTATAATATTATTAGGTCGTTAATGACCACCTTTGAAGAAGGACGTGTGCTAAGCGCTTCCTCCTATGGCTGGAGCGTCTTAGCTCTTGATACACCAAAAGCGGTGGGAAATAGAGCTCGTTTAGCTTTTCTGGTGCTTTATTATAGGCATGGGCAGCGCCTAAGAAAGTACCGATGGATTACCAACGAACTTAAAAGCAAAACTTGTACGGTTCCAGTAGTACCGACGTAGTACTCTCGGACTCCAGGCATATTTCACAGTTTATTTGTATTTATTGTCCAAAAATCGAACCTGACCTAATTAGTCCCATATTTCTGTAAACTGGTATGTGATATTTCTATTACCATGGATAGTTACCCAAATAGCATGCATTTATTAGCATTTAGTGTTCAGTAATATCACAGTCTATACAGTCGCGTCATGCCATGCAATTTTCCCTATACAGACTTGCAGCGCGCCGATGCAAGCGCCTCTAGTGGTGAACGTGTATAACTACTTTCATTACGGTGTAAATGAAGCTAACTTTTGCTCACTTTCGCCAACATTTGCACTGCCTTCTAAACATTTTATTTTTGCGGGTAATGCTTTATGTTAACGGCTTTTCCATCCTCTTTAAATTATCGTAATCTCGTTCAGAGCACCGATGTGTCACAATCGTTCGCGGAATAAATGGTCCGTTCAATGGTTAGACATTTCAAAGAAGGAGCAAAACTTTCTTCAATTATTGAAATATGTACAGAGTAGTTTGTGACCCCAGTCTAGCACATATGGCTTATGACATAACGTACGTCTGTTCTGACTTTTTAAGTGGCATAAAGACAAAATAGGAAGCACATGTACAGGTATTTATTGAGGTCACTATTACATTTTTGTATTTTCTGTGAGGAATAAAAACACAAAAGGATCTATGGAAATATACTTTTTCACACATTTAATTCAAATCGGTAACCTGTATTATTCACCTTTAAGTATTATTTGTACATTCGATTTTTGTAGCTACAGAGACCCTGATTTTTTCATTTCAAATATAAAATAAATGCATGTCCTTACAAAGATTCTATTGAGCAAATATTTCACGTGAGCTGCATCTTTCTGGAAGGGGCATTTTGTTTCATTCGCAAATCATATTCCCATAAGACGCCCTATTTGCTTTAATTAACAACAAAATGAGTATTACTTATTAATGTTGATGAGCATTCCTCGAAAAAGGAATTCAGTTCCTCACTGCACAATATAAGACTGAGGAAATTTACTTTGAAAGTTTTAAAAATATGTTAATAAATTTTTTCCTCGGATATTATCTTCTATTTTCATGAGGAAGTACCTACATTCACAATAATGAAGTGATAGCAGTTTTATCAGAAAATAGCCCAAAAACATATATCATTCACAAGAAATCATGTTTTGACCAACCACTTCTTTCAAGCTATCAAGGATTGCTTCCTGGCTATCGAATACTTCACTGCCGCAGGAAGAATTAGGCTTCAGAAACGATTTAAACACCAAATATTGACATAGGAGTAGCCTTGTAGCGGACAACAGAGAAAAATTCTCCAAAAAGTCTCGTTTCATTTTTCTTGTTTCTTGACATCTTTCTAAAGTGCTTTGGTTCTCAGCTCTTTCCAAATATTTTGCAGAGAGTTGATATTTAGAAGCCAAACTTCAACAAATTTTACCTTGTATGTACTTATTATCATTTCCTCAATGGCCAATTAACCTGATTGACCCCAGCCAATTTTTCATTGCCTCGAGGGCTTCAATGTGTTCATATTCATCTGTGGTAGTAACTATCAGTGTCGCAGCTGAAATAATGCCGTGGGAGTTGGAAATATTGGATAAATCATCAACTTTTTTACACATTTTGGTGTTTCCAGTGACTGAACAGGCATTAATCCACAAGAAATAAGAGTGCTTATGGCTGATACTTCTGTAGAATGACGTAGTATATGTGGTGAACTGGCCTTCCAGTTGGGAGTTACTGCTTTTATAAACTATGGGCAAGTCTGACTGTATTCTTAGAATCCAGGGAGAACTATTCACAAACGACATCCAAAGAGATCAAAACTCTAATTCCACTTTTTAATAGATAGAAACAATCATATTTAAATAGGTCATTCTTGTTACTATTCAGCAAATGAGGAATATTTTAAAAATAGTATAATTTCCTGCATAAAAATCTAAGATAAATCAGTTGATATTTTTATTGACTTGCGCATCAGAACAAAGTTTGAACCCTGGTCAGCCACACATGTCTTCACGGTAAACGCTGGTTTAGAAAGTATTTGAAGAGTAGTTTTGAATAAATTTTGAAAACATTTGTATTTTACAGACTGGCAGGAGAAATAGATACCCTATAGGCTTCCTTAAGTTATAAAACAATCCCTTTATCATTAGCAGTAGAGCTGGACTTGTTATGTTACTGCTTCTGAAGAAACCCAAGTCCTCTAAGCCACAGACATAATCTACACTATTATTGTACGACAAATGCCTCACAACTGCTATTTTATCTATGCTCAAACTAACCAACCGTTGGTCCTATTTCAAGTTCTTTGCCTTCTCTTTAAAAAGCATAAACACTCTTAGATCCAGGCTACTTTTGGTATTTATTCCCTCAACTTACTGTTGCTACATAAAAACAGAGGATAGATTAAAATGTTTGGAAAAAATGTGTAACCTTAAGGCACAGTCTAAACTAATAAAATAAGTAAGATCAGGTTTAACTTTGTGGAATTCCATTTTATAACAATAAATAAGCACCTGATGATGATGCACATGCATTGAAATCCGGTTTGTGCATAATTGTATTGACTAAAATTGTGGATTGTAAAAGTTTTATTTATTGTTATACACAGTCTATACTATTTGTTTAGACTGTGCTTAAGGACTGCGATACAGGAGACTCAGTGAAAAACATTTGGTATCACTGAACTTATGAGATCCATGACCACGAAATATATTCCCTATTAATTTCCAGGCAAAAGGTTTAAAACAGTTTTTGGCTATATCTTTCACTTCCGAAAAATATCTTGCATCTTTAATTACCGTGAACATCTCTTACCTACCACCAGTACATCTCAATCTACTCTTAATTCGAAGAACTGTTATGTTATTCCTCAAACAAGAAATCTAATCTCTTACTCTCTTTAGTGAGTTCTTAATTTCCTGGTTTCGAACTATAGACATACAAATAAAAATTACTCACTCATTGGATGATCCTGTTGTAACTGTATATCAGAGCAAAATGTGCCATGATTGGCAGAAACTGGGTGAAAAGAAACATGTTAGTAACGCTAAAAAAAGCTATCGAAGGATACTTTCTTTATATATAAGAGGAGATTGGTATCTAGAGTTTTTCCTCGGGAAGACTGTCTTTCTGGCAGATAACTTCCGTTGAAAGCTTATTAGAGACGGATTATTGGATATATCAAATATTATGAGGACAGCTGTTAGCATCAATCTCTTTTTATCAACTGGCTGTCTTCAAAATGCCCCGAACAGAGCAAATAATTTTGTGCACAAGTAAGCGGCATTTTTCCCGTTTCAATCTTTTCTACGGCAATGGGTGACCCATCGTATGCACGGGTAATGATCATAATAAATTACATTAGCGTGTTAAAATAAAAGAATTAGAGAGCGCTCACGTTTTGTGAGCTTCAAAAATATCAATAGCACCGACCAACCTGTAATGATACTTAGGGAATCGGAAAAAATGACACTCCTGAAATCCATTTCCGATTTCTGCTGCAGTATTATTTAATACAAATTAAATGTGAAAACACTGTGAGCAGTCGCAGCACTCAGCACACAGTCTCAATCAAAGCCGGTATGACATCCTAAGCACGGTATTGTATCGCGATATTGAAATACAGGATGAGTTTGAACGGTTGTTTCTAATACGCTTGAACTGCGTTTTATTCTCACTGTTTCCTTTTAACGCAATTAAATCCTAAAAGGGGAGATATTATAAAATACTATCTTCAAAAGGAATGATACCATTACATCACGAAGAAGAAAATAGGTTCTAGTTCCAGTGCGCGCAAGTGTATGTACTCACCCCACATTACGGTAGTTATACACGTTCGCCGCTTGGAGCGCTACTAACAGCTAGCTGCAAGAATTGTGTCCGTCTTGTCGCGACTGTATAGACTGTGGTAATATGTACAGCGAAGTGAGTAAGTTTCTTTCAAACGTATATCGTAACTTGTTTTATCATGAATAAATTATGCAATAAAATTTAAATAATTCAAAGTCAGAGTTTAAGTGCAAGGCATTAGTCAGAAATACTTTTTTACCATATTGGACGACACTACGCTATTCAAGAATCATAAATACTAGGGTTGATGATGACATTATCACGAGTAACGTATATTATCTCAATTAGTGGCAGTCTACTGCGGTAGCATCATCAAAAGTGATTACCGAACTAATGTCAAACTCTGGTATGGTCTTCTAGCTAGTCATGTCTGATAACGCTTATTTCTTTTCAAGAAGTTAATGTGGAAATACCTGGATAAAGTTCTTCCTTATCGTGTCACAAAGAATTCGTAGAGTTTGAGAATTACCTCGGATATGGCACGTGTTAGTCAGAATATAGTTTCTGTTTGCACTTTGCTGAAGTGATGCTGCAAGTTCAAAGTCATTTCACAATTTTTTTATCAGAAAAAACTTATATTATTCTCCCACGTATTCTCAAATGGAAAAAAATAATCTCGTATGATTGCAACAGTAGCTCCTGAGCGTACAAAAATGTATCTAAAAGTTGAAAGAACAATAATCAATTATATGTGTATTCAATAAACCCAGCATCTTAAACCTCACAATAAAACACAAAATTCGGCTCTAACCATACAGAAATTGATAGTGAAATATATAAAAACAGAGGCCAGTATTTAGTATGGAAATGTAACTTAATGACGGAAGAAGTCTAGGAATAAGGCCCAAAAACATAGATCACCTCTTCAAAAATTACTTTAGTCAAATACTTGAAAATTATATCAAAATTACAGTAAAAATACAAAACTTTAACCCTATAGAAGTAAATATTTTCAAAATAAATAAATAATGCCATTTATCATAACCATGAACTCCAATATTCAGATATAGTTAGTGTTCCGAGGGAAAGACGCTGATTTTTCTGTTGAAATACAGCCGCGTTCTTACAGCAGTGATAGTGTTATTCAGTAATGACGCAGGGCCCATACTGATTGAACCAGGGGCTGATCCAGGGAGGAATCTTGGGGGATTTTTTTAGTTTTGTAAGAGTGCATGGGTGTATGCGTGCGTGATTATGTGAATCTTATGTCTCACATCTTATAGCTTCTCATAGCCTGCATGTTAATTTAAAGCCAATTGGCCATTTATTAAATATCATTAATCATTGGTATTTTTAACCAATACTACCCTTTCTATCCACGATCTGTAAACGCCAGATTTGAAAGGAAGCAACATTCTACGAATTATATGTCTGCGTACGCCTCTCTTTATTCTCCCATTCCCGTCACCCATTTGTGGTCACGCCAATTACAAGGGTCACTACTCTCAGACAACGTTCTTCGCCTGCTTCCCTCTTTCATTAAATTTTACTGGCAATTGAATTGTCACAGACAAAGTTAATTTTTCCTCGGCCCTCACATAATGTAAATAAGTCACTCAACTTCACTCACCGAATTCACAATCACTGATTCAAAAGCGGCCAAAGCATTTGAAGATGAAATTAAAGAGATATTACATGATTTAAAGGACATTTTAGATTCCGTTTCACGATGTAGTTTAAAAGTTTAGAAATATAAGATTATTTTCTTTGCAAATCATGTTGAATTCCTTAAATCCAAAGACTATTTTTTAAAAAAATTCTCCCAAGGAAATCTAAGAAAATTTCACCTGAAAAAGAAACTTTTTTGAACATTATAGGGGAAATTAGGTGAAACGATTTCTGATGAAGCAGTAATCAAAATAAAGGCTTTTAAAACAAAATGCAGCTGTGTTCGGAAAAATACCCCATGACGGTTTCAAAGGTGCATGTGGGAGACAAAATAATCATCAAGAGAAATATTAGCATGCTTTGAAAGCTTTCAAGTAAATATGCCAACTTCAATTGGAAACATCCAAAATATAAACGTAGATCTTACATAATGTGACGACTTTTAAACTCCTTAATTTGTAAATACTATTCGGAGCCTCAGGCATGGAAAAAATATGCCGACGAATTATTCTGTGGAACTCCAAATTGTAAGTTCTTAGAGGCAAGCTTAATAGGATTTGGAAAATAAAATAACTAGTGAACGGCGAACATTTCTTGCAAACGGCTCACAGAAGTGTGTTGCATTCGATTTTGTGCCCAGTATAAGAGTCACAAATGACCTTCGCAGTGAATATTGAGAAATTAAAGGGAGGATTTTGAATGAAATGGCATAGAGTGTAATCTGGTACGCTGGTGCAGCCTAGACGCTGTTGTCATGGATATTATTCTACTTACGAAACGGTTATGGTTATCTCGCAATCAGAGTTTGGGCGTCCGATTTCATCGCTAATAAAAAATCGGACGTGTTAAAAAATATTTAAAAACAAAAGTCGCCGTCCTCAATGACTCTTTTGAGTTCCAAGATATGAATCAAGGCTTTCGCTGTAATGACTGCCAAGCCACTATATACCCATGCGCAAGTGGTAGGTACATACGTGAAGTAGGAAAATGCCGTTAAATTGCCATTTCTCACGATATTTCTAATAGTCACTCCCTATAGGCATACCTACCCCTATTCCAAAGATATATTGCGTTCTTTAAGGAAATATCGCCTTCTCCTATTTTTTTATTAGTAACTTGCATAATTTGGATATAATTAATGAAATCTATTCCTGGGGGGCATCCAGGTTTAAAATATTTCATAAAATAGGTTTTTCAGATTATATTGCCAGGGAAAAAATTAGTGCTTAATTTTTAAAATAATATCTTCGAAATTAATGACAGTGCATATTTACTTTTCTTTTGTAATCAAACCTACGAAAAATATATATATTTTCACTTGTCAATTTATAGAGCCATGATGGTGTCTCTCCTTACCATAATCTGGTTATGATCTATTCAGCCAGCTAATTTAACTAACAATAAGTATAAGTAGATTTCTTTACTCAGTCTTATCAAAAAGGTCAAATTTCTGTCCTATTTTTGCAAGAGGATAAATTGTACTACCAATTTGCAGTGAAGTGTGCAGTGAATTTCGCTTCTACAAAAATAATTAATAAGCAATTTTGCTTTAATGTTACTTAAAACTAGTGATACTAAAAAGATTTCCTTAACCCTGACGTAGCTCAACGCTATGAATAAGTTGTCCATTTGGATATAATTCAAAATAAAATTGATGCATAGTTTTATATCAATAAATATTTCGTCTAAAACTACTTGAACTGTATACCTATACTAAAGACTATGAGGAAAGAATTAATATTGCGTGTATCAGAAAGAGCGACTGAATTCTGCAACCAAGAAACAAGTAATTAGTCTAACCGCCTGATAATTTCAGGATACATAAGTACGCATTATATTTCTTTGGGGGATTTTTTTTTGCCTATAGAACGTGTGGGAAGGCGACTAAATGTAAGGAAGGGGGAATAAAAGAAAGAAAGAGATAGGCCAAAGCATTATTTCCACCCACGGCCATTAAAGTTTCATGAGTGCAAAATACCCCCCCGGACATGATTCCCCAAAACACGCCCCTGCTTACTCCCCCCACCCCTTAAATCTCCCAAAACGACCACCCCCTTGCTCTCCCTCCTACAACCCTCCTTCCCCAAGGAAAATACTTCAAACCCCCAGACAAGGAAGGCATTAACTCCCCTCTTCCCACCCTCCTCCTCCATTCCCTCCCCATAATTGCACCTCGTTTCAACGCTTTTATGAGCTATATAAATGCAACGGAGGTAATCATATTCTTACACACTTTTTGAGGGGTTTTCAAAAAAGAGACGGTGGACCATAAAAACACCACAGATGAAGTCAAAAGAGCTTTAAAAGAAAAATAGCATATCTATCAACGGATCCTTAAAGCAACTAAGTTTGGACGATTGGAAGGGGTTGCTCGCGGTTTGTGAATGAAGTACGATAATAACGCTGTTACTTATTTATTCGAATCACGAAAAGCTATCCACGAAAAATAAAATGTAAATCCAAGAGGTCATTCCAATAAAACAAACTATTTTTCTGGATATTTCAACTAAATTTATACTTTTCTTTAGGTCACTTAATTTCACTCTATTAATCTCTATTGTCACAATTGTGAATTCAGTGCATTCATTGTTATTCTAATTTATTCAGCATTGAGTGATTTAAGCATATAAAACAGAAAAAACTGATAGAAATATACAGCTAAGTGAATGTAAGTATTAAAAATATATATTTTTAATTACAAATACTCAATGTGTCTAGTTTGAAATGAAATATGACAACGTTATGAGATATATAATGTAAAAATTGTCATAACAAATTAAGAACATTTTGTATCTCATTTTATTTAATGCTTAAGGTCAATTCAATAATTCGTTCGCCCCTTAGAAGCACAGTCGCAGTCATTGAGAATTATATTGGAGATTTGTGTGATGAAGTAAGGAACTAACTAATCCTTAAGGATCAAACTAATGACATTTTATTTATCTGAGTGAGTTGTGGTCCAAATTGAGAACTTATAATGTTCGAATATTTCCCTTTTCCATAAGAAACATTACTATGGAAATACACTTTTATTCCAAGACATTGACAATTCAACATAAGCTTGTTTATGTAACTAATAAATAACCTCCACTGCAATATAACATTTATAACCACCATGGCAATACAAATAACATATACCATAATATTGGCAAATTGCATATTCCAATACAACGAAGATTACGGAGTAACTTATACCACATGGTAGAGATTTTGCTGAGCATGGAATGTCTGCTCTGAAGATCAATTTATGAATGTAGTAATAAATTCATGCATCGAAAATTTTACTTATTTATCTTCAAATACCGATCGTTATTCCTTTTCTTTCATTGATACGTTATATTTTTGTTCTAAGATTTGAAGCAATAGTTCAAGTGAACCTGTTGTTATATCTACGGCCGCATTTATCTAACAATGCTTTTATGTTTCCGCCTAATTCCCACAAGTAAATGATTCTAAATCCTGTGATGCATGAGAATCCCTGAGAAACACAAAAACCATGCCTGAAGCTGGAATCAAACGCGTGAACTTATGATAGGCTACCAGGTCGGTGCAAGATAACGCAGCCTGCAGAATTGCTTATACTTATTGTTTTTGATATAGCATATGTTAATTAATGTTGATAATAAGTCACACGTGTGGCAAATGGGATGTGACATTCGTTATACATTCAGCAACTGAGGAACTAGTTGAGAAACGAGCAGGAGATATTCCAGTCAGCCGTTTTGTTTTTTTTTTAAAGGTGCAACCTGATACGGCGCACGGGTCAAACCTCCATAACCAGCAGGACACTATCACTTTATGTCACTTTGATTCAACCCGATGGTTGGTTTGTATAGTTGAGGGTAGAGCTCACCCCGAACTAATTGTAAGCCACAGGCGTGTGAATTTCACACATTCAGGGTAGGGGGGCCAGTTCCTTTCCCTGGGCCACCTCGCACTCCGAGGATTCTTTTTGTTCAGGGTCGTCCAAAGGCTTCACCCGGATTTGAACCCGGGATCCTTCGATCAGTAGCCAAACGCTCTACCCACTAGGCCACCACGCTCCCGATTTTAAGAATATAGGGCCAAAAACTTGCTTAGATGCCTAAATAGCCGCGTGAAGAGGAAAAATGGCCTTTGTTTGTTTTATCGTTGAAAATGCTCTCACATTTTTCAAAAATGTCCAACTAAATTAAAAATGAGGAATTTTCAAGGCTTTAGGTTTCCACTCAGCAGTTTGAGCACCTTCAACCGGAGTCTACCGTTGCTGCAGTGTGTATTACGTGCGTTGCAAGATTCACTCAACAAAAAACCAGACCGATCACCTCTCCACGCACCTTCTCAATAATTATGACTAGCACTCAGACTAATTGAGGATGATTGGACTTAAGTTTGGCCAATGAGATCCAAGAGCTTGCAAAATAACAGAATGCTAATATTTTCACTCCATGTGCTCACACCTTTCCCATCTCACAATGGGAAATACCACGAACGTATAAACGTGGCATCGTCAGCAGACCAGACGATAGCGAGATTGACGAGATAAGTGCAAGGTGATCGTCCACCTCTGGAGATGTACGCTGCACAGAAAGCATGTGTGTGGGAATGTATGAGAAAGCGGAACACAAAGGATCGCAAGGATTACGCTTAGGCCATAAGAGAGAGAGAGGGTAGCGTCAGTCAGAGGAAGGCGCCGATACAAAAAGGGGACCCGAGTAATGATGGATTGGGCGAGGGAAAATGGCGGAACCACCTCGGAGATGGAGATGGCCGAGGAGCAGTTCTTGGTGCTCCCGCGTAATCTTGGCCGGTAGGAGCGAGGGTGAAGGGAGTGTAAAAGGGATTGGGTCTCAGTTGCGTCCAGCTCCTGCTTCTAGACGCTCAAAATCGGAGGAATTTATTTTAAAGATTTGTCGAGTTGCAGCCATGCTACGTGAGGATCCTATTCGTCAATCGTTGCAGCCACCCTATTCGGGTCCACATGAAATTACTACACGGGACCAGAAGACGGTTACACAGAAGATCAAGAGAGATTAGATGAAGGTTTCAATCGACCGAGTTAAACCAGCATATGTTCTTGGGGCCGAAAAACGAACCCAATTCACCCCTGAAGCTACGGAGTCAATGCTGCAACTGCGGGCTCAGCACCAATAGGCGAAGGGCGAACGACAAAATCCGGAAGAAGAGTTCTATTTCCCGATTTTTACAAACCATAGACGAGTCAACTACGTAGGGGGGTAAGGCGGTGACCGTAAATAGTGCCATCATCTTTTATATTGTTGCCAAGGAGGCCTTGCTGATTTGTTTATGTTTATGTACCTAAGTCATGGACTGAAATTGTATGGGGCCGTAATCTTGGCCGGTAGGAGGGAGGGTGAAGGTAGTGGAAAAGGGATAGGGAGAGAAAGGATGCGGAGGGGAGAGATAAAAGGGGAGTAGAAGCATATTAATGCAATGGCGGATGAATTTCATGCCTCTCCCTTCACTCCCACACATCGTATGAAACTCTATCCTGCCATAAACCGCTCGAGCATCCAACCGGAGTCATCCCAGCACGAGGCGTTCTCGCCAATGTTCACCCTTCTTCGAGTATCGCTCGATTTTGGTATGTTGGAGGAATCCCATTTCCTACTCAAGCAGAAATTCATTTTTATAACTTTCAATGAGGTGAAGTAGGTACTTCATTTTAGTTACTTGATAAAATATAAGCATTTTTAAACACCGCGACAGTTTGAAAATTCTTGTGAAAATTCATGTTATTACCGTTTCACAAACAGACACTCTGTTGCCCTTATTACAAGATGTGTAATAGTTATTGCCTTAGTAACTATAGTATTTGTATTAGTAACCCTAAATTGCAGTGAAACATGCAAACTGAAGTTATTTTTATCGTGCTGTGATATACAGGTCGAGTTTCACATATTAAAAGACCAGTCACCACAGGTCTCATCTTCGCACAAAAGATGCAGTGAAATCTATTTGCCTTCAATTCCTTCTACACCTCAAATTAGGTATAAATTGACGACTACTGTTATATATACTACTGTTAATATACGCAAGCTACATATTTTGTGTTGCTGATGGAGACACAACTTATATCGCTTCTAGTGTTTTGCATGATCTTGAAATAATCCCTGAACAAGATTTATCGCTAATGAATGACAAAAGATGATACTAGAGGCTAAGAAGATAAGATGCTAAGGATGCTAAGGCTAAGAAGACAAGATGATACCAGAGGCTTTAGTGCAAAAATGCACCAGTTTATGGCAACAGAGATAATATAAAGCCCGGCCCGGGCCCGAGTTCTATATTATCTCCTTTTATACCAGCAACCCGGGCCCGGGTTGCTGGTATAAAAGATAATGCTATCGTTCAAGAAAAAATAGTAGCTAAAATAAATCGCAGAGTAAGAAAAGAGGAAAAGATTATCGCGATTCACGAGCCCGATGGACAATTTATTGACAACGTTACATGGGATATTGTAACAGAAAGTGACTTAGGCTAGTACATCTTTTACTACAAAAAACAATTATTCCGATGTGAAAAAACTGGAAGTGATCGGTTTCAATGGCAACGGCGACAGATACAGGTGGAAAAATGGTGCATATCTTAATACCGAGGTCAAAATTCAGCGCCCATTGCTGTGGTTAATTTGCTTATTCCATTTAAACGAGCTTCCCGTCTGACACCGGTTTGAGTACTCGGGTGGAGAAATGACGCAACGGGACCAGCCTGAATGCCAAACAACTGCCTACCTGTGAGAAATTAACCAAAGTGCATTTGGAAACAATCGAATCCGAGAAAATCAATTTAACAAAACTAATCTCATTGAAGACCAAGTGTACCCTCTGGACATTCTCCGGGAATACAGACAGGAGAGTCTAGTCGTAAAAGACCCTTGACCTCTTAGTTATTCCCGGTGGTTGACATCGGGAATAACTAAGGGATAACGGGATGGTTTGCAAACCGGGTTTTATGGTTGTTTATTTCCCAAACGAGTCCTACGAACGAACTGAAGATACTTGGCAGTTCAAATATAAAGACCCTCCTATCTCGCTCGACGTTAAGAGATATCACTCAGTAAAATAATATCCTAGGCATATCTTTAAGGTCATACAAATAAAGATGCATTTGTCACACATCATTTAAAAAATCATTGATCCTGTGATACAGGGAAACGCATTCCTCTATCATCCAGAGAACATTGTTTGCTATGACAGTGGGTATGTGGATTCTGAATTATTCTTTACATCAGTGACATTTTATCTGTACCTATAAAATGAGTGCAGAGCATTAAAAACCTGGATTTGTAATAAAGTTATTTTTTAAGTGTAGACTATGGGAAGTACCTCTTTTTCTAGAATGACCTCGAGGAATAAAAGCAAGAAGGTTTCATTTTCAAATTTTTGACCTTGGTTAATGGTGTAGTTGAAAGAGCATTTATCCTCGACTCATACTCATTCAACAACTTATAAAAGATGGGGAATGAAAGCAGTACTCATATCCAGGTATATATTATTACAGGTAAAGCAGCCTGATGTAAACAATTCTACGGTGGAATCTCCATCTTAACTTCTTTTTATTAATTGGTTAATATTCATTGCGCTGATAATATTATTGCTTAAGGTAATTTGGTAAACGCATTACTCAACTAAATTTAGTTATACTGCATACTATTACGTACGGATGATGAGTAGGTAAGTCAAAAAAATAACAGCAAAAATTAATGAACACGAAAAAGTGTCCTGCATGTTGGTCTTTCACAGGGGAAAATATCGAAATTTATTATTTGTTTTGGATTAAAAATGAAAAATAAACTATTCTCATCCTTAAAAACTACTAGTTTTTCCACCCTGTGGCACGTATTGCTGCTTATTGATTAACTTAAAATATCGTATACGTTATTGTTTCATCAACAAGAAAAACATTTAAGCTTCAAGCCCCATACCATTTTTTTAAATTAAAAATCTGGAACTTTTAACCCATCCTAGTGCCCATGCTTAGTAATAAAGACTGCGTGAAAGAAATTCATTCCCTAGTTGTTCTCAGGGTTCAGTTAAGAGGTTATGAAAGCTCAACACTATTCAGCATCCGGAGGTGACAACGAAGTCTAAACACCGCAGTCTTAAGACAGGTACATGATAACCAAGTGCAAGTAATTCATATTGACAGACGAACGATACATATTTTGTAAGTTTCAATTCACCTTCGAAGGGAGCACATATCTATATTTCTATCCGTTCACATCATTCTTCACGACAACACCTAAAAATGAAAAAATATACCTCCTCCGTCACTTTTTATTAAGACCCGAGTATGCCATTTCTATCTACATTTCGCAATGTCCATTTTTTTGGCAAAGAAGGAATTTCATTCGATCTGCACTACCCCACGTGTAAGCTTTGGAGGTATATTGAATTGATTAAGGGAAGGAACGTAATGAGATTCTTGACTTCCTTTCGGGAAAATTCATGGGGTCGCGGGCCAAGGTGCGTGATGAGCGCATGAATTGCGTGAGGTGAAGTGAATGCGAGAGAGATAGAGAGAGAGAGGCGAACCCCACACTCAAATCTCTCCTCCTGACCTTGCTCCCGGGGAATCGATACATCAGCACTCGAAAACACTTTTCACTCACCGACGAAAAGATTTTTTTGGTTACCATGCCAATCAGGAGGGAGTGTCGTAAACGTTAGGCTTCTGGATCCATACTAAGAAAGAAAACTCTTGCATTTTCCCAAAACTTGTCTCACTTGGCACGACACATTTCGACGACTCAATGTAGTGGTTCCCAAAGTGGGCACCACTGAACCACCACCCTAGATTAGAGCATCGCCCCTGGGGGGTGGAACTCTAATCTAGGAGGGGGGGGTTAAAAAAAACAAGGGGGTAGCAGGGTTGAGCAAAAGGCAGAGTCCTAACCGACTCTTCGGCTGCATCTCATTCATATACTATTTCATTATAAATTTAGAGAAAATACTGAAAACGTTTTATTTGTGCCCTATCTACCTTATTTAAGGTATTTCAGGGTATTTCTATCTCCATCTCATCGTACGTCCTACCCATCTTCATCCCGTCCATAAAAGCTATTCTAGTTCTTCCCCTCCCAGCTTGCCCAACATCTTTCCCTCTATCACTGCCCTGAGCAACCCATTCTTACCTCTTCCAACCACCTACCCTACCTACCACTAACCTCTTCCAGAGGTTTCCTCTCCTCATCAACCATGTCAACCACTTCCTCATTTGTTTTCCTTTCCGTCCATCACACCTTCTCCACCCTCCTCTACACCCACATCTCAAACGCCTACAACCTATTTTCATCCTCCTTTCCCAGAGTCCACGTTTCTGTCCAATACAACGCCACACTCTATATCAAGCTCTTCACACCAGATCCTCACCAGCCTATCCTTAACATCCTTACATAAGGGCCCTGTTATAAACTCACTTCTACAACCACAAGCTTCCTTCGCTAACGCTATAATCCCCCTAATTTCTTTTCTAGTATGTCCATTTTCTTCTACCGTAGTCTCAAGTAATTAATGTGCTCTACTTGCTCCAGTTAGTGCCGTCCTACTTATATGACCAGCCGAATATTTTTCCCTAGATATTTTTATTACTTTTATTTTCTTATGATTCATTGCACTGATTTTTAAATTCAACTACCACGGTGTCCTTAATGGGGTTCCCTTGTAGCCCCGTAAGGGTCCCATTGTTGGGCAGAGCCTTTGTAGCCTGTGGCTAGTCATAGGCGAGGAATTAGTTTTACCGCAGACCTTACTTAAGTAGGCTGTAGCTAGGCTAATCTGGAATAATTTTATTTTCTGTCACGTACCTGTTCTGACGCGTGGTGCTCCAACTTTTTACGGCCAAATGAGTGTGTTATCCTTAGTTTATTACCTGGATCAGAATTTAGGCCTGCAGGTGAAATCTAATACAAGATGCATTCGATTAAGCATTATAAAAGCTTATACAATGCGTAATCTAATACACGTCTTCTAACCAAAAGAATTCTTTTACGGACGTAAGTTTAATGTCATATAATACGATCATGAAACATATATTGCAACCTTCTAAATTTCTCATTTCCCAAAAGCAGTAGCGGTAACACACGGTTTTTCTTGTTTGCTTTTAAAACTATAAATTTTGCTGAATCCTCCAGAAACTTCATTTAAGCGGCACGTACTAAGAAAAATATATCTTAGTTTCGTTCTTTTCGGCTTGATTAGTAAACGGGAGAAGAATATTGATGTCGATGAATTGTAAATTCAATGATACTGTCAAAAATAATCGTCAGATAATTTTCCACTCATGATATTAAAACAATAAAAGTGGTCTTCTAAAGTCCCATTGGTATTGAAAAGGAGTACCTTGAAGCAGAATTTCACGTCTTGATTCGTATTAAATTGATCTCTCAATTCCTCTCACAAACGGGGAATATGTGCAACAAATAAACACTTCTCAGGTTGATTGTAGCAATATAAATAACAGATCATTCCAGACTATGAGACGTTAATGGATTTTCATCACGCATTTGGAATGCATGAATGAGAACATGAAACCGAGAGTTAAATGAAGGGGGTATCACAGTCCTGGGAGCATTCTTAAGCATTTCGTCAAAATTTCAGCTGTTGCTTATTCAGTCAGAAGACCTAACATTTTAATAGTTGAATAATTACCGTTTAGAATAGAATTTTTACTAAAGAATGAAATAGAATGTACATACAACGGAGGCGGTAAACGAAGAAATATACGCCTTCAAAACAATCTCAGGGTTAACTTCGTAGAATATTTTCATTTTCCTTAGAAAATGAAATGTCTTTGTATTGGCATTGATTTTACCTTGAAAATGATGGTTACTCGTTGAAGCCTAAGTAAGTAAAATATAAAAGTGTGGACTAATGGAAGTTGCATTTATTTCTTTTCCAATGTATACCTACACTTTTCTGTCATATTCCAAAGTAGCACGAAAAATATCTCTAAAAATATCTAGATTAACCTAATATAACGCTCGTGTATCTGAAATTGCGGAGCTATAGGGCAAAATGATTCCTCGATCAATATTATTCCTCTGCTATTACTTCGTAAACAAAGGAAAACGTTTGGTAAGATCTTATGTGGACGGGTATCAATCACGTTGTGGAAAAATGTTTTTAGAATATTGTCACACATGTTTCACCTTTGAAATGAATGCTATAAATTTATAGATTTTTATTTTAAGTTTTTTCTATATTTTAGAACTTCAACTTTAAACTCAATGGATTATGTTAGAACACATAAATATGCATAAATTGTAAACTCAAAGTACATAAATTAAATTGATAAACAAACTTACGTTCAAGCTAATATATCCAGCGGTTAACTAGTGACAACTGTGTGATGACGTTCCATTCATTAAACTTCAAAACAAAGAAATATTCATGGAATGAATTTTTGAAACTAATACCAGGCTTGCATAGCTGACATAAAAAAGTCGAGTTACATTAATTTCAGAGTAATTTCTTGTACAATTCGGTCCGAAAGTAAAATCTCAAATCAATGAGATCTGCTATTTTTATAAATTCGTTTTTCGGGAGTCACATTCATTCATTGGGAGAGGCATGATGTTAATCTCATTAAAAGGGCGTGATATGATAAAAATACAACAGATACTTTCAAGCTTTTTATTAATTTGCACCATGGTCTCCATTCGTATTCGCATTATCTCACTATTACACCAAATTCCCACAGTGGGCCAGTACCTTATTCATCCTCACGTACTCTCAATTTTATGCATTATCTCCCCTCTGTTGCCTGCACTGGTCTCTAAGGAAAATATACTTTATTTTCCCTCCGCTGTATTCGCACAAAATGGCTATATATTGAGAATGATAACTCTGTTTTTATTTGTGATACAGCATTTCAACGAATCCTTGGCTGCGAGGAATACACCTAAAAATTACAATTTACGTGCTTTAACTATTTATTTTTATAATTATACAACTAAATTATGTTTTTCATTGAAAAGGTCAAATTATTCTCAGGCCATGAAATACATCTCGAGGAAGTACTTTCTTTTTTCTTCCCTCGTGTGAAAAAAAGATTTTATGAGGCGAAAGATATCTAGTTCATAAGTGAGTTTCCATGTAGATAAATCGTAGTACTGGGCTTAATAGCAGCATTAAAGAATAAGCAACTACGGTTAGTGTGATGACAATCAAATCACGGAGACTAATCCCGTAAACAAAAGCAATTTAGTGTACTTAGAGAGGAATAACTATTTGCTTTGCATGTACGTGGCTTTGAATACGGTTAGTACACTAAGTACTCAGAAAATGATTTCATGTGATATGCTTTTCTCACAATACGCAGTTCAACGAATTGAGCTTGCGGGAATGAAACAATGCCATGAAGATAAATAACTTACTGAAATACAGAAGATATTCAGTTAGCCGAATAATGCCCGTGTTAACGGCTGTAGGCATGCAATATAGAGAGCAAGGGTGAGAGGGGGAAGGAAAACGACTGTGAAAAGAAACACCCAGTAGGACACCAAAAAAGAAAGGAAAATAAATGTTTAAAAAAATAAGCATTTCACGGCGAGATAAGGGAATCATTCGGGTCTTAAATTATCTACTTTTAAGACTCGATCGTAAAATATTTTACTACCGATATAAATTATGAAAAAAATAACAAAAGGGGCAGCGACAGTGGGTGAGTGGTGGTTGGAGGCTTAGGGAGTGGAGGGAGAGTGAAAAATGGGACTAGTTAAGGGAAAAGTCACGGCAAGGGCGCCCCGTTCGCGTGTCGGGCGTGGCCCAGCGGGCGACTGACTCTCTCTCTCTCTCCCTCCACGGGAAAGAAAAAACAAAAATATAAATATGCTTCCAAATATCTCGAGTCAACCCTCAAAGGCTTGGTCGGGCGTCCGTCGTGAGCTCTGAACGGAGTGGGAGGGAACTGTGGGGGAAGCTAGAGGGAACGGGAGAGTAGCGCCGATAGCTTTTTAAGAGGGAAAATGTGTCGTAAGGTATAAAAAGAGAAAGCGTCGATGGAAAGGGACAAAAACGAGAGGGTGGATGAGAGGAAATTGGAAGGGGGCACTGCGGGGGTGTGCCAGGGTTTGAATCAGGAAGGAGTGCCTTGAAGCAGCGCGTGGCACGTGATGATTCTAGCGAGGGATTTCAGTATTTAAAGATTTTAGCGCATTCCAATGAATATCAGTACTAATAGGATAAACGACAGCTAGTACTGAATCATAGCCTCACATGTATTATCCAATGGGAATTATTCCTGCTTCATTTCTATGCATAAAATCTGATATATCATTTAAGCTTTGTTAACACGTGCCCGAATCTAAGATTGTTTTGCAAATAAATATTTGAAGAAGTGAATTAGCTGTATCAAAATATCTCCGGACGTCTCATATTTTCATAAAAATAGAGTTGTAGATGCCTCCAAAATTATTCAACATAGGTTAACATAATCTAAACAGCCTGTGGTACGTTACATGTTCTACGTACTGTGCTAATATGAACGCCGTAGCTCTCAAATCTTGGGAGTTATGGTGGTTTACATATCTTGAAAAACTGAATTCAATGTTCATTTTAGAAATATATGAAAAATCAGACCTAAACAAATTAAAAACCTTTCCAGATGATAAAATGACGAAAAATAAGAATATAAGCAGAAACATTGTCAGATAATATCGCCAAAATGACGTTTTTCCCGTCCAAGTATATGCTACGACAATCTTTGGAGCGAATTTTGCTTAAAAGTCTTGCTGTGAACGCCGTAGTCGGTTTACCATGATTTTAATACCTGTGGTTACTTCGCCGACCTACAATTCCACCTGAGTCTTCAACATTTATCATATGGGATTCACCACGTTCTAAATTTATGAATATATTTGCATTGCAGATGTTAAGAAATGATTTGGAGTAATTATTGCCAATATTAGGTGGCTTAAATCACAGTTGGAGGGAATTTATGAAGACATAAGTGAGAAGGTGGTGAATCGAAAATCTTAACACGAAGCAATTTATGGAAAATTCAAAGATAATTGGAGGAATTCGCAGATTCCATATGTTGACGCAGCTATATGGAATTTCAATCATCTACCCATTTTTTCTTTACTGTCGTTGACAGAAAGCACACTTTATGGCACTTGAAATTTATCACCCTCGAATACCGATCAGTGTATTATGCAATAAATGACTTTCTAATATTGCTGAAAGATTTTTTCGCGAGCATTTTATCCTCTCCTTTTATGAGAAAGATACCACCAACGAAATGAAATTTTTATGAGCCCTGATAATATTTTATTAGCGATGCAAGAATGTGTTTAAGATTGCGTTATGAAATCATGACTTTAACTTAAGCACATCATTCCACTGGAAATAAATCTTTATGCATTCTATTATTTTTAGACAGGTTATTCAGCTTGTCGTATGTCGTAGTGCTCTTTTGGTTGAATGACTCAATTACCAAATCGTGTATTCTGCATTATGATTGAATATTGCATAAATAATATTGGATTTTGGATTATATGCAATTTGTATTGTAGTGGAATGAATGAAAACATGAGAGCAGATTTGGAGAAAATACCGTATTAGTACGATAAGATCCCAAATACCTATTCTTCAGTAAAACTGATGCCACCAATTGGTAAACTATTCCATGAACAAACTTTAAGTAGTTCCTTGTGTGGTTGATCTACGATTAAACTTAAAGTGATTCCGGGTGTGAGAGAAGCGGCAACGTCGCGCCCAGGAAAGTGTCTCCCCGCTCCAACTGCCTCTTCGCTTGGCGGCTCCCTGCAGGTTTTCAGCAGCAAAAACACACTGTTATGAAATGACATTCAACGTGGACGAAATTAAAAAGATATATTTATTACTTAACAAACTTCGATGCTTCGAACGAAGAAATATTAATTTTTGTAATTGAGGGCCTGAGAGTCGAAGTAATACAAGTAACAAACATGGCCACCTGTATCACTTTACTCCGGTAAGAAATGACAAAAAGTAAAGTAGCGTAAGTGTTCGGCGGCTAGATCGCAGCACCATACTTTCGAATGCTTGTTTTCCTTTTCCTGTAGCCACCTAACGGTACCCGATGGTACCAATTTAGAACGTTTGCACTTGCATAGTTTTTCGTGTTTATGTTACTTGTATTACTTTGACTCTCATGCCGACAATTATTTTTTTAATTCTTTTGGGAGATATAGGTCTGTTAATTATTAATTATTTATTCTATTTGCCGATGTTTTGCATTTTTATACATGCTTTTTTAGGGCTACAATAAACATTATTGGGCATCAATTAAAATATGGTTCACAATTTTGGTATATAGTTATGTTAAAATGTATTTTTTTCCATATGATTTTTCAGGTTACCTCAGAGAGTGATCCTTCTGAATTATTTGTTTGATGATACCTTCGTTGCTATTTATTATGAGATTGTAATTTTTGTAAGTTTAGGTGCTTTCAAATATCAAAATAAAATTAAGCCTTGTTAAAATATATCAAATTACAATAAAATTTACTTAATTTGGCGATGTCTCTTTTGTATTGCAGGAAGTTTTGTTTTTTGTGATATGAACCATTTCTTTAAATAATCTTTTAGATAGGTTAAGCTGCAAATCTATTATTTTTTTTATGCTGTAAATTGAATGACTTGTTATTTTTATTGCATGATCTGCTAGTGCACAAAATTTAATTTTGGACTTTATTTTAGTTTTATGCTGGGAGATTCTATTTTTTTAGAAGCATCATCTAGATATTAACTTTTGTCCGATTTACGGGAAAAAGTTATTTCACGTTTTGGACAACAAATCTTTCAAGTATAATACGGTTTTCAAATCTCGGGTAATAGCTGAAAACTCTTCATTCTATGCTATAATTTATATGATATATTTGGAGTAGATGGAATGAGTACGTGAAATTCAACGATGTCAAAAAGTTGCACTACGGCTGGGAGAGGCAAAAAATGGGCAATTTTTTTATTCCTACCGCAATAGTAGGAACAAACTAACGGGGTTTGAACTTTTCATTTACTTTTAATTCAACTTAATTTTCAACTATTCAATTACTGATCGAGAAAAATAACAAGCTAAATGCTAATACAAACTTCATAACAATCGGACCAGGCGTTTTCTTTGAGTGATGAAGACCGTCTGGGTGGGTGTTTATAACTGGGGTGTTTATTATGAAAAATCCGATATTAGGTCCGTAACTCATAATATTCCGGTTATGCTCTACATAGGGAAGTGAAAATAGCAAGAGTCAAAGGAAATGATTCGAAGTAGACGCAGAAAATGTTAGCTATGATTTTATTTTAGGGTAACTTTATATGATGTAAAAAAATCCACCCTTTCAGCTAAATTCATCTTCTTCTTTGGAGCGTTTTATTTCTGCATGACACAATGAGTAATTTTCACATACAGAGTTTGTCGTGAGGAAAGCTAAAATGAACATTTGTTTTTGAGAGGTTTAGTTATTATAAATAATCGCGATACAGTTTTGGAAAAGGATTGAAAGCATCTTGAAAGGAAAAATTAAGCGAAATTCCGCAATTTTGAGATGGCTTCACCTTTTTCAATTTGATAAAAAATCTTCGGTTTAATTCTGTTTGCATTTAAAACTCGCAGAACGTTTGTACCCTATATTGTAGGCTACCAACCAATAGTTTAATTTAATGGTTCAAATTGGTTCAATGAACTACTCTCTAAAGAGAACTTAAACTTGAGTGAAGTAGTGCTTTCACATTGAAACTTGTGCTACATGGCGTTATTTTCTATACAAAAAATGACTTTTTGGTCCATTATGTATCGACTGAAGCATACCCATTTCTTCATATTAGCCATACAGCTACTTAAATGAAGAGCGAATAGTGTGGGAAATATAAGAAATTCAGCGTCACTGAGCAAAACTATGCCTGAGAAATTAAGACTTGAATGGCTTATTAAGTATTAGAGCAAATAATGGAACGCTAATATGATTTCAAAACAACATGTGATACATGAGAGTCCGAATAGTTTTTGGGAATTGTTGTGCAGTTGCCTAGTGCATTGGGAAGGAATAAAAATAAGAAAGGGGGAAGGTGAACCCATGGATACGAAAAGAATGAGAAGTGAATTTGAAGGACGCAAGAAAATTTCAAAGACGAAACAATAAGGTCAAAAGAAAATTAAATACCAAAGCGACTTTAACAATGGCATACTTAAAAGGACTAATAACGTTCCATGAACCATTCACCCCTAAATTCTCCTTTCCAAGTGCTTCTGTTGTGCTTTTCAAAATGTATGCTGACGTCTTGTATATGGAACTTATTAGTTATGGAACTTATTAGCCAGGATCCATCTGCTTCATTTTAATCGCATTTTTCATTCATTTTCTGAGACAATATTGCTATCAGAGACTTCAATGTTATTCGCTGTCTATGCATTCGTCCTCCAATATCCATCTCGATGGAGCAAATTGTATTGGTATGGAAGAGTTAAGATAAAAGGCTCAACCCATCTAGTTAGCCCAAAATATATCAGGACAATACGAAGAAGATGGACGCTAATTCATTGTAGTGAACGCTTGTATTTTTTTCTAGTTATTATTATTTTTTTGTTTTATACTTTCGCGCAAATTTGACGCGACCATGAAAGCCTATCAGTCATCATTGACCTAATGAGCATCAAATGAGTTTACAAGCAGAAAAAAATGTTGGATAGATTAAACATAAAGAAATTTATTGGCTAGAATATTCATTTATTAGCCAAGATTAAATTCTTTGATAGGTTACTGCTGAAATTATTTTATTAGCTTTTCACCTTTGCTACATTGTCGACAGTCCTGTGTGGACTGCCCGTTGATCTCCCAATACCCCACTCATTTTAATAAATAATCATCCAGGAAGCTTATCTCTCATAGAATATTTATAGGAGGTTATAATGTAATACATAGTTAGATTTAATGTCATTCAGGTTGGATAAACGTTTCCCATTCATTTAAAATATCTTCGAAAAAAGTCAACATGGATCAAACTTGATCAAAATATGACCCAGTGAATAAAATAACCCCAACATTCAATCACAAAACTTAACTGTTTTTACTTTTACGTGCTAGATTAATCAAATTTTTAAAGCATTTTAGTGATTTATCGCATAATTGCAAAAGAAACCAGACATTTTTGAAGTTTTTCCTCGGCGTCCAGCTCTTGGCAGTGCCCGGGATTATATTTGCTTTTTGTTTCCAGCGATAAATCTTCTGGATAAAATGCGGCTCTTTATGACACTTTACCTGAACTAATTATCAAGGTCTTTCCTTCCATGTGATTTCATGGGCTCTCGCCAGCTCCTTGTTCTTGCTGTTGTTCCTGGCCACGGCCAGAGGCGCTGCGATCGTTTTATTACCCTTACGGTGACGACTCAATCTCCCGATTAGCGAGTCACGCGACTCTACAACGTAGTTGAGTTATTCTCCGTCTATTTTTTTCATTCCATTTTTATATGCAATCGTCATTTTTTCCGTCAACTTTGTTCTGTTTCGAGAAAATACGGCTTTATTATGTGATAGATGTAGTGACTTCAAAGGCACTTTATTGCTTCTGCAAGTCCACTATTTTCATTGTAGATTAGTTTTAGAAAGTAAATTGATTACACAATATTTTTAATCACAGTCCTTGGAATAAAAATATCAAATTTTACATAAGTGAATGTAAGTGAACTAGTAATTAAGTGAATAAAGAAGAAAATATATGAAAGGAATCAAAGCCGTGCAACTATTTTCGGGAAAGAAGCATTTGCCACGTGCTGAAACGGAATTTCCAAGATTCTGAAGCCGGGCATAGCGTTAACTAAAATTTTAATAGGCAGCCGTTTTCAGTGACGTATTAATTTTTTTTTAATCTACCCCACTACTATTTTACGGTAATATTTGGACTCTTATCAAAGAGTCAATCTTTTGATTAAGACAAAAACCAGGAATTCAGTAAACACCGTTCGCCATTTAAAAATTACATTTTTTTTCTCCTGCGAGACTAGGAAAGTAATACTGGAGGCTAATAGAATTATTTGTGTTTATTCATTTTTTTCGTACAGTACGTTTTTCTAGTACGATAGTGACCTGTTTCTCAATCCTAAAAGCCCATTTACGAGCCCTCTTGATTGAAGACATGGAATGCAGTTCCTTCGGTGAATATCACTGCTCCATCTTCTCTATGTCCCACGTTATACGGATCCGAGATTTTTGAACCAATGTCTGATTCCAATATTTTAGGTGATACTATAAGATATCAAATATGGCGGGCGCGGAAGTGACCCTGAGAAGTAATTCGACGAAGACAATTATTATTTATTTAATTCATAGTAAATTTCCTTTCAGGCAGCTAAATTTCAAAGGATACAATGGATAACTAGTGCTGTAATCAGGAAATTGGCAAGTGAAGAAAAAACTAATAAGCCAACTCTCAAGAAAAGATGGCGGTGGCCTTGAATTCAACGTCAAATATTACCAAGGACGAATTTCCAATCATTCGCTTTTCAAATAGCATCGCTACAAGGAAAAAATACTAAAAAATTATTGAAAATTAAATTTATGTATTGAAACCCGGGATCCTAATTTATTTCCATTGTGCCATTTCTATTGTTCCAATATATAGGCTATCCTCTCTGACACAGGTGGAAATATTTAAGCCTTTCTTAGAAAGACAAAGAAGAATCCTACTAGAGAGACGGGGATAGGAGCCAATATGTACTTCGGAGTTATACATTAGGCGAATCATTCTAAAAATTCAGATCACAACTGTTTCAGCAACGAATAGGATATTATTTCAGCCGTATGCAAAATTATTATAAGACACAAAATTGATTAAATAAGAAAAAACGATGCCACAGAAATATTTATCAAGCATTTCTTTCTAGGCCTTATTCACAACTACAATAAACACGAAGTATAATTTACCTTAAATATTAAGCACTCCGCCTCTCCCACAATTCCTCCTCCGTTTTTCATGGCAGCAGCAATTAAAAAGAAAGAGAATAATGAATATCAGAGTACCTGGGGCAGTGCTGTGTCAAAAATGGAAAAATATATTTATCACTCTGTTAATAAATGAATATATATATATACATGAAATATTGTACATAATCAGGATTACATAGAAAAACATTCTTCCGACCATCGCCTCAACAGAAGAATTGGTGACTGCGCAAACGAAAGTAACCTCAGAATTCAAAAAAAGGAACAGAGACGTTTCCATGAGTAATTATTCCTTTGGCAGTAATTCTATGTCATTTAACTCTGTCGTGACCCTTGGTGGATTACGTAATTATGCATTGGGAGGGACGAAGTACGATGACAAAAACTGTTATTTTTTCATATTCCAGCAATCAATACCGAATTTCTGAAAATCTGGTGAAGCAGGTTTTCTCAACTATTAGTAATGGTAATTAGTATCATGATTTTCGCTTTAAACTTTATCGTGCAGGGGACCACGCAAATGATCATTTGCAAATCATCTCTTAAAGATTCCAAAAATTGCCAGAGATATAAGATTCCAAAGTGAATGAATGGACGGGCAACCTTCCCATAACGCCCGTGACGTCATTTCATCGATTGCCATCGCTTCTTCCCTCTTCTTCCCGATCCATTCCAAAAGGTACCTTAAAAAGGCCATCAATACCGAATTTCTGAACATTTGGTGAAGCAAGGTTTCTCAACTATTAGTTGGTAAATACCACAAGCTGGCCTAATTTGCAGCACTGCTTTTATAAAGCTACCGAACAGCCTTTATAATCAGCTTTCACAACAATACAATGAACGCTTCCTACTATTTTCTCGAAGTTGTCGCTCGAGAGATGTCAAAATACCGTTTGGAGATGAGATAGCTAGTGGGTGTCGAGAGAGGAAAGATGGAATACTGGATGAGATCGAAACGAGGAAGATTCTTGGAAGGAAGGGGAGGCTGAAGAGGGTGCAAAAGAAGGGGGAGGAGGGAAGGGCGCGTGGTGAGGACGGCAGTGTATCAACGACCCGACTCAGGAGGAAGATATTGGACCGATTTGAGGGATGATAAGGGTTTTATTGGTGTTATTGGATCCCTGAGAGTTTTTATTTTCGCATTTTTCCAGGACTCCCGTCCTCTCCGGTAGAATTGATTTACGGGCTTGGAATCCGTCAACATTCATATATATGTACTTCATTCCTCCCCAACGTAACGGTTGGAGTATTTTTTGCCACCTATATATAGACCACTCGGGCGGGATAAACAGAGTTTTGGCTGATAGTATTTTCCCAATTCAACGTTTCAAGTACGGATGATGCCTCAAAAGGGGATTCCTTAAATGCCTATTCATTCACAGGAAGGAGACCTAACCATTTGACATGAACCCAAGAATGTCTCTTATTCAGAAAGATAAGAATTCCATATTCAGCAATACTTTACTCCACAGATTCAGTATAATTGGGATGATTATTAAGTATAGAGTTTTTAATTATCTAAAGAAATATATAAAATGTCATTAGCCGCGATTAGAATTCGTTTGATTATAAATTATTGAATTTTTGAAAGGATATAATCTCTTTTTAAAGACGTTCACAAACTATATTTAAAATTTTTAGCCGACGCGACGTGCTGAAACAAAATGTCCCACTATCATAAAAAAAATTCTTTTTACCAAGAAATTTCGTCTATATGATCAAACTGACAATCTATTAAGACAAAGGTGAGCAAAATCGATTAAAAATATAGGTTTGAATAATTTCAAACCTTCTTACCATTTATTTGACTTCAACTGCAATACGTCTTTACTTCGTAAATAAATTAAGAAAAATAGATTTTTTAAACATTTTCTTTTAGAATTTTACTTTCTGTTGCATGCAATATATTGAACGAATATGTAAAACCTTTTGAAAGTTAATAATATTTAAGAGAGATAATTTGTTTTCAACTGAAAAAATAAAAGGCTGGATCTAAAACTATTTTAAAACACGCATGCATCTAATATGTAACCAACCAATAAACAATTAAAAATCAGAAAAGTAAGTAAAAGGAATCACTCATGTACCTATAAATAATTAACTTTATGATATCACATTAATCTCTAGTTATATTTATGCATTGTTTATCTCAAGAACTCATTTTCCTGTCTAAATAGTCTGGCACAACGTTTCTCCATTCTTATAATGTTTATTTGGTTATTCACTAATTTCCGTATTTAGGTTCGCTCAAACCAGTGGTATCAAATTTTTCTAGTGAGTTCATTTTTTCAATCAATTCATCAAACTGACATATCAAGGAGTTGACAAAAAAATGTCTTATTGGTTTCCGTATACATGTCGACATGTCCGACGATTATTCTGCATCAGTTTCATATTGGTTGCAAGTTTCAGCTATTAAAATAACGTAATTCGTATTCTGCCCAGTGCCGATAGAAACCAATGAATAAACTGAACATTGCATGGGTTCGCACCAAGAGGGTATCAGTATAAGTTTTCTTGGATGTGAAAGGACCCCCTGGAAGCCCTGTGTCGAGCTGTGACTCCGATCCACAAGAGCTATTAGGTTTCATTGATACCTTTTTCGACCAAAAAATGCTTTTCTGATGAAAAGCAACCGTGAAAATTGAATTCCCTTCTCTCGAAACCTTCGGAGCGTACCAATTCTCCTTTCAAGCGCGTGTATTGAAGTAAAAGGGAAGAAATATATCCATCAAAAATATGTATATATATCCCCTCGGCATCCGTATCACTCCCGTTGTGTTTGAATGCTTTTCGAAGAAACGTCAAAAATATAATATTCCTCCAACACTTTTTCCGTCCTCTTCTCCGCGCCGAAAATGATCCAACCGCAGCCCGGAGGGAAAGGAATTTCATAATCAAAAAAACAACCCCCACACCCCACTCACGGGTCTTTTCCGAAACAAGGGAAGAAAGGAAAAGGTTTTCGATATCAAACCGATGGCGCCCTTACGCCCTCTCAGCCCCGAATTCCTAAGACCAATGAAATCACGGGAGAGCGAGAAAGAGCAAAAAAATAAACAACGGAACCCGGTGGAGCGTGAGGACGCCGCCCGTGGCGATGGCAGCGCCACACCCCCATCTCGTGAGAAGAAGGCGAGGCGAGCCTTTGTCGCGCTATCACGGAATAATCAGAGGATTGGAAAAATTCCAGGGCAGAGGGGGTGAGGGAGGGAGAAAGGAGGGTGGAGGAAGGGAAGAAATATCTCATGATTCGATACTTTAGTGAGCGCAGAGGTCTCTCGGGTCGAACGCCTCTTACTAACCTCATACATACCCTTAGGGTTGACTACCTGCTCATGCGCGAAAAAGTTGTCAAGAGCTACTGTGATTGAGAACAATCATTTTAGTAAGCTAAAATGAACGTGGTGCAATAAAAATTGACTAGCTGGAGACAACGGTCTGCTGCGAATAGATACACTGATTTAAAATGGATATCCAAAGTTAAGAATCATTGGACTTATTTTGAGGAAACAGGGACTAGTCACGGTAGTAACCTTTACGGCGTCACCCGCAAGTGCACAGAAGTGCGATATTCTGCAGGAGAAAAATCATTCGCCTCGACCGGGATCATCCCGGTCAAGGCGAATGATTTTTCTCCTGTGGAATATCGCACATCTTTGGACTTTTCTAAAAGTTAGCGGGCTGATTCGTTCATACGACTGCTTCCTGCACGTTACAGACAATAGGAGCAAAGTGGTATTTAGTCGTCGAAGCACGGGAAACTAAAATCCCACCTTCACTTATGTTTCATAGAAGGCTACCACTCTTCTAATGCATATCCGAATTTGAGGCCTAGAAATGATCTCCGCTTTTTCACAACATAAGACTGAGAAGAACTTAGGCTCAAATTTCATCTCCATGTTCGTTCTCCAGTCAATCTCAATATTAAGAGCAGCTCGAGAATGCTCGAGCGTCGCTACAAGTCCAGCGTAAAGCATCGGTACCAGCCTCAAATTATCATTACTGACGGTTGCGTCGCACAGTTGGCGGAAATCGAAAAAAGCTGGCCAAAATGCAAAATATTGACTTTTTTTCGGGTTATAAAATTACTACGCTCTGATTGAACAATATATATACTGTAGGAAATTATAGCTATTTAAATTTTTGGAGCACCTCTTGAGCCAGCAGAAGCCGACAAAGTTGAGAAAAAATCATGAAAAACTTCAACTCGGTGTTTTCAGCAAATATCGAGTTTTTACTTTCGCTCGTGAAGCGTTCATTTGTATCTTTTCTGATTTTTAAACATATTTTCTAATAAATACACGTTCCTTAACACTTCTGGTGAAAGTTTAATATATTTTTATTTTTTTTTATTTTTTTTTTTTCCTTTGAAAAAGTTTTTATTACACACTTTACATCGTAAAATACATGATCTTATCCCAATTTTTACAACTAATGACACATAAAATAAATCAAAATTACATCATTAATTGTTGTATTACAATCACATGGAAAAAAAAATAAATATGGAGAAATAAAGATAATAATATTGCAGTTGAGGTCCTGCTAAGCCGTCGGCTTGTCAGCAGGTGCCTTTTGTTAAAAAATATTTTTTTTTTTGCTGTGCAGCGCTCTGGACAATTTCGGAGCTCAAACAATGCTAGCCTATGAGCCACTCTTTCAGTGACTTTTTTAGAACAGATATTTTATTGATATCATTCATTGACATAGGCAATTCATTCAACAACCTATGGACTACATGCGCAAAAGATCTCTTGCCATGGAGGTTAAAATACTTAGGTACAGACAACCTATTTATTCGACGCAGTTGCATGTCAGTATTAATCACACGTTTCTTTATTAATTTGCTGTCAAAAAAGTTGTCACAAATTAACACATAATTATACAATTGTTTTAATGGTAACAAACACTGATTCTTATATACTTCTCTCACATCGTTTTCCTTGACCATCAAATGGGCAACCATTTTATTTTGTAAAGTAATAACCTTTTTCAGCAAGGTGGAGTTTGTGCTACCCCAAATCGTCAAACCATAACGTATTACGGCCTCAGCTAAGCCTTGATACATTAATTTTTTCAACTCATGAGGCAAATAGTGCTTTAGGTACGACATTTGAAACAAAATACACCTTAGTTTGTCACATATATAGGTTATATGATTACTAAAACTAAATTTTTCATCTAAAACTATTCCCAAGTATTTTAGGTGTTTAACTTGGGTAATTTTTGCACACGAAAAGTACTTATTGCACGAATTTTTCGGTTGGCCACCCTGGTTGGAGTGTAAACAAAGGTGTGTGTGTAGTGTGAGGTCTAAGGTTTGCCTTTTTTCCTTCACATTTAAAAACTGCAAGGAGTATGTCTTATTATTGTTAATAATTATTTTATTATCGAGTACTTATTAAAATTTTAAAAATGCTCTATTTGTAACCAATTTTTTCATTAAGTGGGCAAATTCTTTATGTTACCGACAAGACTCGATTTAAAAACTATACCATAAAAAAGGGTTAAGTCTCTACTATATGCCGAAAAAGAAAAATCTTACCCCCCCCCCCCCCAAACTTAGGATGGGATATGTATAAGACGGCAGGTCAGCCGCTCGGCACGTTAATGAGCCGCGGAATTTCCTTATTTTGTTGTTGCTCGAATGAATGCCAAATACAGTTACCAGATTTATATTTTTTACTGTAGAAGTTAGAGAAAATTCCATATTTTAAAATGCATATGCAAAGTTAGTCCACAAGTGCCCTCTGACCCTCTTACGGGTATATTGAAAGAGAACGTTTCGTCGCGGCCACCGTTCAGCCATATGAGGTGGAAAAGTGGGAAAATGACTGCAGAGTGGAATATTTTTACCTTACAGCTATTCATTCTCACATGCACGAATATACATATGGATCTAAATCTTCAGCACCGCGGTATGGCAGGTGGTGTTGCTTAGCTTTCCGCAAAAGGTTCTGCCTACAGGTCGGCGCTGCAATCGGCATGGATCGCTTCTATGTCGCAAATGGCCAGTGTTAATTAGTAGAAACGTGAGTTATAGATATTCATTTTCATCTAGTGAAATAATTAAGGACTTGACAAGTGTTAAATCTTAGTATTTTACCTTTTGGCGTTGTTAAGATACTGCATAGATGTTAGGGAGCAAATATTTGGAACAGAAAATGAACAGTTGGCCTTTGAAACTTGCGTCATGTACCCACGCCTTACCTTATAAAATTCCCTCAAGACGGTTGCCATATTTTAATTGCTATAGTGTAGAATTCTTTGTGTCATTGGATTTAGCTTTTTGCATCATTAACCTCAGGATTGATGCGGTTGAATATGCACTCACGGCTTAAGTGAGTGTCAGTCAGTATGAACACCTCCATATTTGCAATTTCGATATTTTCTCTTCGTGACAAGATTATTTTTATAATGATGTACAAAACAATAGCAGGTACATCACTGTTTAGGGCGAATTTTCCCGTTTTGTGATTACAGGGGTGGGTAGTCACGTGGTTGTTATCGTTATCCAAAATACAAACAGCTCTAGGATGGAAATTCTTACAGCTACTGTCCTAAGAATGTACCCTACTAATTAAAATTATTGATTAAAAACACCTGGTAAAATCTGAAGAATGACAATGATGTTGTCGCTCTCATTTTCGCAATTGAAAAATAACGATAACGCGAGCGCACGCGTTATGGAGAACCGTAATTTTGGATCATCCATAACCCCGCCAAAAAGGTTCAAAAACTTATTATTTTAATGGAATTTCGTGATTTCTGTTGAGACTAAGGCCACTTATGGCAGTACAATTGAAGTAGAAAAGAGGGAGATAGTATTAAATTCTTTTTTACAAGAATTGACTTCAGTTGGCATCCCAAAACCTTGTAGTGGAACAGCAAACGATTGCAATTTTGTGAGACGCTTATTCTCCAATCCAAAGATTTTTTCGGAAATTTCTTGTGCGTAAACAAACATATAGAATGTAATATCTATATTTCATGTCTATATGTAAAAACATATAGACATGAAATCTCCTGTTTTATAATCATTTTTTTTAATCGGCATTCTCAATAAAATTACATTATACTGAAATATAGTCGTTAAATTTTTCCATTCCGGTATTAGTGAGAAGCTAATACAGAGGTTTTCGAACATTCTGAAGGCCCTACCTAGTGAGCTCCCAATCAACAGTACGGCTGTCAACGATTACTGCTATTCCACTGCAGCTCTTTACATACACTTGTACCCAATGCATGCATCCCACTGTCCACAACGTTCTTATTCACGTAGAATCCATTGCGAAAGCGGCAGTGCTACCAATTGGCCAATTGTCGGAGGAGGCCCAAGAACCAAGGCATATGAATATTAGGAGGTTCCGGGAGCAGCATTAAAGGAAAATTTCAAGGATAATAGTATTCGAGGATATTTTTTGAAGGATGCTTCTAACTTCCGATCTGCTGATATTATCATCGAAAGCACAATGTAAGGGGAATGTGAAAGTATCCAAGGAACCTCGTAATCTTCTGTTGAAGGATGAGCAAACAGAATCAGACGGAGACAGCGGCCAGGATGACTCAGATGATAACTTTTTAATGCATTTATTTGCATTCTTATAAAATGGAAATACAGAAATATAAAATTATAATACCAAATAAAAAATAATAGAATGACATTAATCTTCATGGAATATTTTGATCAAATTCCCTACCTTACATTAAAATAAACCTTCGATATGTTATCGAGACCACGCATCGATATATCTTAAAAAAGTAGTATGCAGTTTAAAATCGATATTGATAACGCAACTACAGTAAATTCAGAAATAAATATGGTATCTAACATACACATATAAATTACAGTTGACCAACCTTATAATATTCGAAGGATAGGATTTAATTGTATCCGTCATTTTTTCAGAGAAGCACCTAATTGATCTACATGAAAACTAACATTAGATTAAGATTCAGGGGATAAAAATAATAAAATGTGGAAAAAAATCATGGTTTTACTTTAAAAAAGAACGGAGATAAAAATTTTGGCCAGCTTTATCTAATTCCGCCTACTGTGCGTCGCTACCTACCTATGACATCAAACTGAACCATGGTTGCTTCCTCAAACAATTTAATTTTATTAAGTTTTAACGAAATATATCGTCACGCGTCGGCTGTCCACTTTTGAATGTGAGGGGGATAATTCCCAGGTCAAACAGCATTGCAATCCAACGGATGACGGTGAAGACAGCCGATTAAAATTTGTTAGTAGAGCAGCATAGATATCATACTGTTGAGGGATTTTAAATTTTGTTAACCTCTCATAATTCAACAGGAAAATGAAATAAAAATACGATAACGGCACTCATACAAGATACTCCTTACTTTATTTGGAGTCAGAAATATTCCTAACCTATATATAGTCTGCCATTATAATTCCATTTATCCGCTCTAAACCGCTAAGCTTTTTTAAGGTTTAAGGTTTTCCCGGAGAATTCTTGTAATGTTGAGTTCTCGGATTTCCATTCGGGTGAATCTTGCTCGGCTGTGAGTTGTACCGACGTTTTGACGGCGTAGCCTGCCATCATCCTCAGGGTGAATGGTTTTTGCCAGATGGGTGTCACCACGTTTTACTTACAACGGTCGGTGAGCAGACGAAACCCTGTAGCACAGGTGCCACTGACAGTTAACTTGCCAGTTCACTTTCTTCAGTGTCAGTGAACGTGTATGGACTTAGTGCTGAAACTGACGAGAGTGGAACCCTCCAGAATATTATAACACCGCAACAAACTTAAATTTTAACCCAACAATTAGTTAGTACGCTATTTCATCATCTTTCTGTGGGAGGAAACGTTTTTTGAAAGGGTATGACAGTAATTGTGTCACTGGATCTTCGCAACACTTATTCTGCCCTACTTAGTGAAAACTGTACTCTTTAGCACTTGTGCTACTGTATTCTAGAAAAAGTCTATTTTACGACTTGTAACTAATGAATAGGAATATCTATGGGATATTTAAAGATCAGGATTTATGTTTCTCCTCATTTATTACACGTTTGTGAACTGCATTAACGTCGTGCAATACCAAAACAAAAATGTGATCGCGTTGATTCTGTTTAAAATCAAGGCTTCATTATTCTTAGTTGTTCTTCATTATGTCGATGGTCGTTTCGATTTTTTGAGTTATTAATTATAATTTTATCCATGTTTTAAAAGAAATGCTGTTTTTTAATTGTTGAATATTTACTTTTTGGAAAAGATTGTTCAGATGTTGTTGATTAAAGAAAGAAGAGATTGTTGTGAGAGAGGCGGCAGAGAGAGGATCGGAGATGTATTTTCTCAAATATAGAAGGGTCTGGAACTTTGAAATATGAATAATTAATTTTTAAAAAAGGTCACAATATCACAACGTGCAATAAAAATTCTGAACCTCTAGAGTCCTGCCTTATATCTTAGCCTTCACGAATAGAGCTTTCGCTTTCTTTCAATATATTTCGGCATTTCTGTATTTGTTAAACCAGGCGAAGAAGGGATGACATGGAAGGCTCAACACTCAGACGCACGTGGATTCAGCGAGTTGATTGGACGCATACGTGCGTGTGATGTTTGTAACTGTGTGCGCTCCCATGAGCTCAAACACGAAACGAGGAGTTCTTTTTTTTCTTCTTTGAGGAAGGTCTCCGCAAAAGGGAGAGTGAAGGATGCTGGGAGCCACCCGATCTACCGTCCGTGTCTTGGATCCGACAACGTGATGCCATTGATAAAAGAAAAAAAACATTGGTGTGTACCGAGCTCTCACAGTACGGTCATGACTGAACTTCGAAGATATCAAATTATGCAATGGAATAACTACTGCTCTAATGTGGTGTGACTACAATAAAAAGACGATAAATATATGAAGATACAAATCTGCTGAAGGCTATTATATTCCTACCCTATATTCCGCATTGAACTTGATGAAACATATTTTAAATATTTCAATTCTGTCCTTAATTTGGGTGTTATCATGATGAATATCCTGACGTGGCACTACCAGGTAAATTCTGTCCATAAAAAAAATTAACGGAATATGATATCAGCTTAAAACTCAAAGAAAAATCCTACCGTTGCACACTTGAAAACTATTAATCACGACACTAAGTTTTCCTCAATTTCATTATTGCACTGTAGCCTTCGGAGACCTGTCGAGTGAATTGAATAATGCACTGCAACGGTTATAGAATTCATGCTTCATTATTTTATTCATCAGGCAGTCTAGTCTTAAAATGTTACCAGTTTAATTTGTTACTTGCTATCTCTCATCGTCTTTATCATGGCCCATCCAGTGGCTCTTCCTCGTTTCTATTTTTATATGACTGAGCGATTCTCGACTGCTATATTTCAAAGCTATCCAGGTATTTAAAGATCTCTTATTTAATAGTTCATGTATCTAGCCCTTGCGGAGCCACACATCTATCCAAGTATTGAGTAAGTACTTTTCTTTGGTCAGCTAAGACCTTTTTTGCTGTGAGCTTCCACCTTATTGAATGCTCTCTTAAAAATGGTGATCTCACCACTAATATCTTCCAATCGTCAAACCAAAGTACATGAATGACGCTACTTTCTCTGAGCACAGCTCTTCGAATACAGCATTGCAAAATTCCTCAACAAACCTGAATCTCATAACTATTGGCTTTTTTATTTTTATCTGCATACCGAATGCAGCAAAAATTTCCTGATTTATACTTCATTGTGAGTTGTATTTCTCCTCCTGCTACTGTTAATATCACCTGTTCGTATGCACATTTAAGAGTTTACATTCACAACTCCAGCAAATTCTCTTTTACCATTCTTCACGGCTACCTGCATAGAAATCCAATAGTGCTGAAGGCAGGAGGCTTGCCTTCTTACATTAACAATCTTTATTTCTTGAGCAGATTCTTCTTTAACTCATGCTACTTTCTTAAACTATTACTATACTACTTTTTAACTCAAGTGCATAGCATTTTATTACTCGTTTAATTTACTAGTATGCTTCGATGTCCCTCAAGAGTTCCATAAGTATATTCCGTAGCGCAAAAGAAAAGTGCCTTTTCCCAGTCTATGGCATCTACCCATATACTCCTCTACCTACATGTAACATCTACCTATTTGCCTCCATGATTCTCTCTGCCAATAAAATATCACGTTATCAAGAATATGAAAAGAAAAAAAACATGACTAATAATAAACCGCCGAGTGTTATCCTATATAGGAGCTGAATGAGTGGGGATACAGAGATAGAGGAAGAGGTTTGTCACCAATATTTTATTCCATTGCCGCAATTGATAAAAAAATTAACCATTAGAATTTTCTTGTGCTTAATTTCTTCCTTATAGCTACATTTAGCCGTGCATTACATCCATTTGCTTCTGAATCTAAAGCAATGTGACAAGACCTGAAGCTAATCATTCGTCAATTCCAAGAGGTGTTTCAAAGTATAATGGGAGTTATGTAAGGTTTATACACAATTGCAGTATCAGCATTTCTCCTTAATTTTGAATGACGATCATTGTTCATCAAATGAAATATTCTAAGGTTTTTGAAAATATCTTTAAAATATTAAATGGTTATCCCTGATGATGGAAATGCAACTAAGTCCGAAGGCTGCATTCCTTCCTTAATACACGCAGCAATTTCTCACAACTATGCTAAACATAATAACATTCTTATGATTTAATTTTGTGCATAAATCTTGTTCCAATTGTTACAAAAAGAGCAACACAACTTTTAACAATTAGGACTCATGAAAATTATCGCTACGTACTCAATTCTGTCACTGAGTTAATAGCCCTCTGATCTGGACAAATTCCACGCCATAAGTTTAAAGAAGTTCCGCATCTTCATCTCCTAGTATACGTTCCAACGTAACGTCGGTACACTCCCGTATGATACATGGAGAACTGCTTTCGAAGAACGGCATAGAGAATATACCTTAAAATAATAATAATAATTTGACATTGGCTATTATAAAATGTACAATGAGACCGAGTCAAACCAAAGTACCAGGTAATAGCAACAGGAGGAAGAGCTGACTATAAAATCAAGACAAGAATTCCAGACGGTAGATTGCTTGCATTGGCTTCGCCAGTGATTGTCTCGACCTATCAAATTCATTTCCTTTCGCCGGTTAGGTTCACGTTCGATAAAGTAGCGGAATGTTAAAACCAACAATAACCAAGCCAACCCCAAGCCAACCAAGTGACCGCCCCCTGCTCCTCATTTGTGAAATGGAAAGCTTTGTCTGGGGCAGGATGAAGACTGCAAGCGGGGAGGGGTCGCGTTTTTGGATCGCATCGAGGCTTTATCCGTTGCCCTTTCAGAAATAATTAAGGCAATCAATATTCGCCACTGAACGCAAAGAGGGAAGGATGTCTTTTGGGAGAGGAAAGGGGAGGGAAAATGCGTGGGAGGGGGTGATTGGTAGGGGGGTGTGATAGCCAGGCACTCCACTTCCCCCTCTACCTGCTCTTCCGTTGCATCATCCGACTGACAGTGCGTACAGTCACCACCGTCATATTACTACTGCAACAAGCAAAAGAAAGTAGTCACGTTATCAAGTAGAGCTTTTAGCTATGTTTGTCTTATATAATTCCAAACGAACTACGCCATGTTTGAGAAGTCTTCCTAGCTGGACATCAATCATTTTTCCCAAAGGACTCCTTCATTTCTCCATTTTTAAATGAATTTACAAACTTGAAAATGAATTTTATATTCAACCGTAATGAAATGTACTCACCTATTCAGCATTCAATTCAAAGGATAAGGGAGTCTTGCCGGCCTTCCCCATGCATCAATATTCATGGTAAAACTTAAAGTAGTAACATAATATCTTCTCCCATTTAAGCACGTGGAATGGATAGGCATATCCTAATATTTTTTTTTAATTGCTGTGGAGGCTTCATCGTCGATCCATATTTGTGTACATCAGTTTTTTTTAAATATAGTCAACGCCTTCAAGCCAAAGGTTTTGTTCATTACAGGCCAAAAGTGTTTAACTCGAATTTCAGCTAATGAGACGGATTAGAGTAAAAACATTGTTGCTAATGTATCATAATTTATCATTCTTGCTCATGTTGGTTTGTTAACTTTGAAAAATTAAAAAAAATCAATATGTCAGCCCCCAGCCCATGCACTTAAAAATATTGGTATAAATTTAAACAAAATGATCCACATGAAGTAGTCAATGGATAAAAGTACGAATACAAATAATCACATACCAGGATTCGTTATATATTTACCATGAAAAAACTGCTGATAATACCGACAGTGCGGTGATTTTTTGTGATAAATCGCAATTATATTTTATGATTTTTGAGTTACTAATCTCACGTTAATCTTATTCTAAAATATCCAGTAAAACATATTATTTGCGGGGATTTTGCTGAACTGACCTGAGCTTATGGCCTTAAAATGTTATTTTTCCATGAAAAATCAGCAACAGGTCTAAATTTCTGTGAACTAAACTGTTATAAAAATACCAATTCGTTAAACATTTTGATGGAAAATTGAAAGATCCCAGCTGTGAAAAACATGAGGTAGACAACATTGAGTCTTCAGATGGTGACCAAACTAATTTTCCAATTCCCAGAGGACCAATGAAGTTCGACCCAAGTACTACAGCGAAATGAAAAAAATAAGATTGATGGCAATGAAATTATGATAAGATTTAATTAAGTTATAAAATGTTAAAGGCCATTGCAATAAGAACGATTATGACCTCAACTGATTGACAAGAATAATGGATCAAAAGTGTTGGGAAAATCACAGCCAGCTTTATCAACTGTTAAGGTAAAGGGGGTGTTAACTCTTCCCTATTCTCACAGGTTTAATTTAAAATAAAAATAATGCCTTGCTTCCTATATACTTAGAATGACCACGCTCACCGACCGGATTCTTTCTAAAGGGACCCGTAGAAATAAGCTAAGCTCTGTGCCGGTATGTTACCATGGCCTTATGTCGCTGCCTCACTCTATTTTTCTAGAGCAGATAATTATTACTATATTCATCCAATTACGGAGACTGAAAAACGACAAGTCAAAGGTGTTGGGAAGCTTAGGACAGCCAGTACTCCAGCTACAACTATAGTGCTCGCTTCTCACGCAAAAGTACCCAATTCCATTCCCGTTGGCGATGGAAAATGTTCATTGGCAATCCGATGTCTACTTGGATGCTTTGAAGAGAGCATAGTGCAGCACTTCTAGGCCTATACCGGAACCGGAGTCAGTGTAAGGTTCCTCTCATTCCATCTTAAACAAATCCACATGGGAGAAATACAGCTCTGTAGCTTAACTGCCCAAAGCACTGGAGGCGATATCGAGTGATCTGGGTTCGAGTTCCGGTAAAGGCCATTGATTTTCCCTCAGAGGAATAACGCACCTACCTCACCTTTAATTTCAATTCTGATCTGAAAGACCGCCTCGAGTGGAGCAAATGTGTGTTCCTAAAATGAAGCTAAGACGCTACGTTTGCCGCAGGTCCAATGACAAAAAGGGTTCTTTTGTTTGTAAAACTTGCAAAAAAACTATTTTCAAGCCATACTCAATGTCAATTACTTATTGTTTTCCCGGTGATCCCAAAGAATAATTTGCTAGCTTAGTGAGCGACAGTAATATTGAGGCATTGTCATTTTGGTTATTACTATTTATAGTAGTGTTTATTTGAATCCTAATTACATGTTTCTAGTTCCTATTTTATTAGAAAATAATTATTATTAATTAAGAAGTTGGCTGTTTTGTTTAATTATAGGCCAATAGATAAGTGCCTTAAAGTTATGCCTGTAAACAAGGAGTTATTTTTGTAAAAGACTTATTACTACCTAAAGACTGGTTTTTTTAGAGATAATAAATAATTTCCATAAATATTATGTCTTTTTTTGGATTGTGAATTAATATTTAGGTAATTTTCATGAATTGTTGAAAATAATTGTAAAACATTTATGGGGATATTTCTGGACCCCACGCGTGGTTGTACGTTACCAGAAGGAATGCATGTACTTAAAGGCTAATGACATCGATATGAGAACATTGTGTTGTGAGTGGGACTTTCCTAATGAGATTTCTAAGAGAGTGTTCCATCCCCCTCCCCCTTGTTATTTGAAACCCTTGGAGGTCAAACCTCTAAGGGAGGATGCTATTGATGTAGAGGTGGAACTTCCTCAGAAGCCTTCAGCAATACTATATACAGCAATACTATATTATTATTATAGCACTACAGCTATTTTATTCAAACCCGCTATTCAAACAAATTAATATTTCACCTTTGATACATTTATTCGTTTATAAGTTCCTTAAGATTTTTTATAATCGTGGCGGTGAAAGGAAAACACCAAGAGTGCATGAGCTGCGTAGCTATCACAATGTAACCATACCTAGATGTAGAACAGGAATGTTTTAGCATATTTGCTTATTCTTAGGACCCAAAATAGGTTGTGAATTACCTGAATTTATTGCAAATAAAAAAACTTAAGGTAAATATTTTAAAAATGTAAAAAAATTATTATTTGCTACAGATGGCATATCAGCTTTATTTACAAATTGTGTGAAATTGTATTGGTCATAACAGTGTTAATTATCTTTGTTTGATATGTTTTTTTATTGAATTGAACAGTTTGACTAAGCTTAATTCGCTATGCTTCCTCGTTTACCAAACAGTATTGTTACTATATCCGCACTGATAAAATTGTATAGTTACTAACTTTGAGACACATTTAAATTTTTTGTATTAATTAAGAACGAGTTGGAGTCCCCAAAACGGAGTTCCTCCAAAGGGGTACTTATTATTCCCTATATTAAGGATGTATGTCACTGTAAAATGTATATCATGTAGTGGAATAAACTCATTATTACTATTTTTATTATATAAGCAGGCGCCCGGCCGCTGCCAGGAGGATCCGGTGGTTACTATCGCCTGCCCGGCCGTATCTCTCCATAGAAGTCTCTTGGTACGCGAGGTAAGAACGTAATATTATTCGCTACGCCCATTCCTCCCTCCCTCTCACAACGCTCAAGTTACTCCCGGTCCTGCAGTATCATTTTCTTATCTGCTTGCTTACATCCTAGATAAATCATCCTTTTGAAACCCATCTACTTCCCAAGGTGTTCACATTCCTAGTTCATCTCGGACATCAAGGGCATGAATCCTACTATATCTTGTTTCGTGTTGCCTATTTTAACTCAGAAGAGAGAAACTCGGTACCTGCACAACAATGGCACTTTCATCCTCGATTTCCATCCCAAGGAGATGAGTTTAACTCCGGGGTTTCCCTAATACTCTAATGGAGCATGTTTGCCAACTGCAGAGAAGAGATAGCCTTCCCTCACTCTTCCCCATCCTTCTCAGGTTACCCCCCTTAACTCATACCGGACTGTCTGCCGTCGTCCCCTCTCATGCGACCAGAAAGGAAGATGATTGCTTCCGTCCAGGAACAAATAAGCCATCCAAGAGCACTTAATACAGGGAACGGATAATACGTTCGCTCACTCGAGACGGGAAATTCACCTCCAACGTAGGGAAAGGAAGAGAATGATGGTTGAGGGTAGAAAATAGGACGGAGAACTTCAATACCGGTCAAATCCGAGTTTCAAACTGTGTTCGAAAACTGCCAGGTGCGTTCAAAATATCACTTTGTTTGAAAAAAAGTCAACAAAATAGGGAAAATATTGTCTTCTTGAGCACTACGCATGAGTAATGTTTGTTTTTGTAAATCTGTCGTACCTAGTCTTCATCGCGTAGTTTTTCAGTATGAACTACAGTCTTTCTTGCATCACCATCACTTTCTAATTCATTTACCTAACAATTAAATTCGCTCATTAATTTCACTAATGAAATTGCGCAGTACAATTCAACTCAATTTCTTCTTTCACTTGAGAAGTCGATTCAATGCCATGCTCCCGTATAGTATGATACTGCCTAATGTCTAGTAACAACTTCACATTCAAAACTTTACATAAAAAGATGCGGATATCCTTGTGTAGGAAATCCGGAGATAGAAGAGGCAATCGTAATCCGCTTAAATATGGTTTCACGTACCGGTAGACAATGCATTAAACAAAAGTTAGTCCCTCAATGAGTTTGCCATAACCATGCTACATTAAATACGGCAACCAGTCGTGTATTTACACTTCTTCTAGCAAAAATCAAGAAATTTCCATGAGATTAAATACACTTGCAACGGTACCTGTCTTTTCCACTACCACCGTTCCTGCCGTAGTTCTCGGCAGAAGTTACCAAATTCGTATGTGCCTGATAAAATATGCTCTAACTTTTGCCCTCACGCGTAAATGTATTATATATTTCACTTAGGCCACTGTATTTTTTATCAAATACAAAAACTGCGCAAGTAATTGTAAATTCCTTCTCATGAAAGATGGCTGAGCAAAATATACTTAAAATATGCATTTCTCAAATGCAGTTTGTAGGTATTTTGGTTTTCATTATTTAATCATATAATATTACAACTTTATTTGGTCATTGATCCACTAAATTTACGCTTCTGATATATAGTTCTACGGTTTTGTTTAAAACTGAAGCTATGTAATTTTTACGCAGGCTCACGGGATTTAAACCGTAAAATAACTTATGAGTCATTGAATTCATTTCTGGCTACTCTTGGAAAACATATCGTCTGTTTAATATGAACAACAAAATTCTTCCCTTCCTCCTGAATTACTTGCGAAAGTTGGACATTGCACAGAGTAAAATGCGAAAATTTATGAAATATGTGGAAATTGTATTTTCTGTTTAAAATGAATGCATGTTTTGCGAAATAGTTTTGTGAGAAACAAATACTCTGAGGGTATTAAATGGCAGTGAAGCGTAGGCACGTGTCCATGACATTTAATTGAGTTCTCATAAAATAACTACAGTAAATGCGTTTATTTGATCAAAATGGTGGTGTAGTCTGTCCCTACGGCAGGAAAAAGAGTGAATATATACATATTATACTTGCCAACTAATCTGCATATTTTGTAGCTATATTTTTTGTATAATAGCTAAGATAAATTATATTTGAAAGCATTATTTAAAAAAAATAAAAACAAAACGTGGAATTTAGTATTTGTTTTGATTCACACTGTTTCGGTGGGACGACCTCAACGACGGTGTCTCATTAACGTGCACTCCTTCACCTTTAATCCTTCGCTAGGCCACCGTCTCGACGTCCGAATCTTCTGAGAGGAGAGAGATGAGTAGAGGAAGAATATGAGGGAGAGAGAGAGAAGGTTTGGGAGAGGGAGGAAGAGAGGGAAAGGGAGGAAGGAGGGAGGAGCGGGAATGCGTCAGGGGAGCGTGACAGGCAACATATAGCACGTTGTCATAAATCATTTTCTTCCCGACGACGTCGCTCATAAAATCCTCGTTTGTTGCTCCCTACCTTGGAGACGAAGGCTTTGGGGAGGGAGGGAGGGTGGAGGAAGAATGAGATGAGGAGGGAGCGGAGGAAGCAGGAGGAGGGGCGAGAATCCTCGCGTCTTTTTCGACGCCGAGATCCCGATCTTCCTTTTACCCTAGCATCCCTCATTGGAGAAGATCCCCTCCGGTGACGCAGCGTAAGGAGGAGGCCAAAGAAAAAGAGGGAAGATATCGTCCTTTCATTTTATTTCTTTGCCGAAATTTTCTTCCACAGCCGTCACACAAGGACTCTGCCACGCTCCTCCTCCATCGGCCACCTCTCCTCCCTCTCCCTTCCCCTCCCCCCTCCCCCCACCCACTCTCTTACATGCCACTGCGCCAAGCGCATCTCCCCTGATATCGGAGGAGTAAACCGAATGCATACAATTGAAATAAGAGATGACTTCAGTGAAATAATCCTCTTTTGTCGAAGAAACAAGACTTCCAAAGGAATTAGAAAGTTTCGTTAAGAAGCAAAACCAAGAAGACATAAGAACTCGCAGATGAAGAAACCCTAAAAGCTATCCTGAACGAAGAATCCCAGAAAAAGAAATATTAAATATAAATAAAAAATGCATTACAATTCAACCAATAAGGCGAAACCCTAACCGGAAGATCAATCGTGTACTTAAAAGAAAATATGGATTGGGGAAAAAACGATAGTCCCGGAGAAGAAGATGACCTGGAGGGGAAACAAGACGGTCTGGAGAAGATAACGGCTTGGGGAATAAGAAGATGGCATGGAGATGAAGATGGCCTGTAGACGAAGACGGCCTATGTGACATGTGTGATGTGGTCAATACTATTTTACCCCCACCTAGTGTCTCTGGAATAGTCAATATCGGAAAAATAAGTGAGATACTCTACCAAAGTAATAGGCCCAAGAACTAATTCTTCCCACGTACCATTAATGGCTACAGAAGAAAAACGGATACAATAATCGTTAAAAACAACCGAATATGCATCCCTTCTCTCGCTTAATTCTTATTTATCTTCTAACTACCCTTCTCCGTTGCTGGTGTCCGAACAACCCCTGCCACACGCACTAGCGGTTCTTCGCACAGTAGTGAGTTGATAAGGATGTGTCTCCAATATCGCCTCTTTCCTTCTCCTTACATCAGCCCTCCTTAACCACCCATCCCTAGACGTCATTCATAATGGGGATAAAATTACCCCCCGGCCTCAGATAATTCGTCGTTCGCTGCACTGCAGGAAAATGGGATATTTCCAGTATTCCAGAAGAAATAGATATTATAACTATGACGACTTCTTTTTTAAACCTTTCACGTTTGCAATCGCCATAACATGAAGTCAACCTTCTTCTATACCTCGGGTATTAAAACTTCTCTCGACGCATGAGAGCCGTGATGCGATCACGTGCAATCACGAGTTGAGAACGAGGAAATATGAGATATTTTTCTCAACGACGGAATTAGGCCACGGAGCAAGAGTAACTTCTTTAGCAGCACCGAAACAAGGCTATTACAGAAATGTTACACAACATCTGAAAGAGTAATTTTCTTGACTAAAGTTTTCCACGAAATAAAGGAATTGCATTACCAGTGTTTCTTAGAATGCTAGAACATCAAGAAAATGTAGGTAGTGTAAGAATTCTGGAATTAAAGCGTGTTTCTATATCGATCTAATCCTGTCGTCGGTAATTTTACGGCGATTATAAAGGCTACTCTGAAGGCTAAGAAGTAGAAAAAGTGATTTATTTAAATGTTATAATTTCCCCTTTTGAGGAGATATCTTTACAATCAAGCTTCATTATCATTTCCAATACATTGATTTAACTAGATTTCATAATTTCTCATTCCATGCATACATGGCCTTATGTATGGTTTCATAAACCTTAAATGAACCGCTATGGGGCGATCACAAACACTTAAGCCCAGTTGTATGCATAGTAATGCCTGGTTAACGTTAACTGCAGGATAACCTAGATGCCTCGTTAACTTAATGTTAACTAAGATTTCGATTGCCAAGTATTACATTAGACTCACTTAGATGACGGGAGCGTTATCGACGGAATGGTAATGTAATAACCTTCATGGTTTTCATATCGCGAAATCATTTCAGCAGAAATTATAAAAATCTGGGCTTAGTCGCTTTTAATAGAAGTCGAAAATCACGTAGGCATGCCATGCGGGCTCTCCATTTAACAAATCCAAATGCTTTGAAATATATTTCCTGCCTCCCTTATACTCTCAAAAGGAAGTAATTACGTACAATTTTTTTGTTTTTTAAAGATATACAATATTTCAACCACTGTTATAAGGGATTTCTCAGCCATTCGGTTGCTTTTAAGATAAACACCATCCCCTGATGCCAACAAGAAAATCAATGACGCTAATAGATCAATGCCAGAACCAAAGTACCGTAAGCTGTAATACGCCACTAAAACTAAGTTCTCTTTCAGTTACGTTAACGAAAGATAGAAAATAAGTATCAATGAACCTTCAATTATTATTTCCCAAAACAATGGGTTTATATAAAGTAATAAAAATTCAATGCATACAGATCAGGGGTATCTATTTCAATTAGTTTATTTGGTGGGGAAGGTAGACCTTAGATTTAAAGTATCTGTTACCAAGGTTATACTAATAAAACTTTGGTCAGAAAGCTCATTTTCCTAAATAGCAAGTTATAGAAGTAACAGTTATAGTAGTAATAGTAATAGTTAACAAGGAATCAGCATCACAAGAAAAAACATAAATCATTATGTGTCACAAATATGTCTCTCCCTCAGTAAACATTCTGCAGCTTACAGTGACATTATATGCCTTAAATCTTCTAGGGGATGGAGATAAATGCCCTTAAATATTATAACTTCCCCTAGCAAAACTCATTCAGCAAAGTGCAATAAAATTGAGGGTCCAAATTCGGCTGATTTTACATATCCACGATTGTGAATAGCATTTAAAATACGGCTATAAGCAAACTTTTAGTTTCAATTAATTTACAACATTTTGATGTGGACATTTTATAAGTTAACTGTAGATAAGTGGTGCAAAAAAAAGAGTGTATGATTCCTAGTCAAGCTTGCATTTTGAGAATTTCAAGCTAAAAATTTGATCACATGTTGATAGTGCGGGGAATAACATATCTATCTTTGATTTAGAAAAGTGAGGACGCAAAATTTGATTTATCCTCCAATAAACAATAACGAATGAGTACATGGATTTCTGAAATGATTGAAGACCTTCGTGTTCCAATCAATATGAATCATGATTCACGATATGGAGGCACTTGACAATGGAAGAGTCATTTTGAGTGCATGTTGACAACGATTCCCCGTTGTACGAGTGGTGCTACTCAAATGCTGATACCAAATCAAACGTATATTCGTTAATTATGTTATCGCTTGGTGGGCAGGGACAGTTAAATATGCACTCATGAATCAATAATGTTAAACCAAAGCAAATATCATTCTCAATCACAGTAATTATTGTGAATATTACAACCGTTAATTGCGAGCACCGAAAGAAGGGAGTTCAGCTTAAATGTATTACCGCGAAAATTAGTCAATCGGACGCATCGAATGCAATTATTCATCTTTATTTTTGCTTTCCATCTCCCGGAGGGTTTTTGAAATAATGAATAATATAATTTAACGAGAAGTGATGTATCTGTTGATGATGAGCTCACTGACGAGGAAACAAAATTCTGCGCTGCCATCACAATGAATGACTATGACAGCAAAGATTTTACCAGCAGCAGTAGTAACTGAAGGAGACCATTGTTATCTAATGTAGTTTGGGAATCAAAGGAAGGTTCTAAGGTTTGTATCGGTAATATTTTTTTGGTGATCGAAGAAAGGGTGGGGAGAAAAACAGTATTTGACTTAGCCTACTCTTAAGGAATGGCTCATAGGGGTGCACTATTTTTCGTTCACTCTACCGGACTGAGTACTTCATATGGGAATGCTTTCCCCTTACAGCGTAAGGAGGAGTCGGTTTTTCTCCGAAGATTCTCCACCATTGCCAGGATTAAAATCAAAACTCTTGACACGGGATGCCAGGACTCAACCCTATAACCCTATTGTTTGAACCCTCTGCCCTTTCGAGGAAAAGAGCAAGAACGTTTACTATGATTTGGTACCTATCAGACGGATTGCATAAATCCATCGGTGCTGCGTGCATTGTTGTACAAATCATCCTATCTTTAGGTATTGATGAAAAAATCATTTTGCATTATAAATACCCTGAGTTTCCACTTCTTTTGTTCTATTTTTTCTTCCCTTCAAGGACAAGAGTGCAAGTTTCTGTGGATACTTATGAACAGATAGAATGGAATTTATACTGGATAGGAACTCACCAGAATGCCTTTCAATCAATCATGATGTGTGCGTCCGCAATATGAGCCTTCATCACATCGTCCCAACCATAAGGAGAAACTCTTCCCCCACCGGCTACTCCCCCCTCCCATTCCTTTCGTTCGTTTCCATGGCATCCTACCCCCTGCGTCCCTCTCCTTCCACTTGTTGTCTTTCCCACACTCCCTCCATATCCTTGCGCTTCCAAGCAAAGTCTCCTCTTTATCCGGAAGGAGGGCGAGGGATAGCAAGCATAATGTTGTTTTGAAACCGATCGACTAAAAAAAACACAAGGAATATTTCCATTTCATATTCGCATTTCGGGGACGCTCGAGTGGTCAGATATATTTTAGTTGAAGTGCCCAACTAAAAAGGATGGTATATTTCTAAATTAGAAAGCTTTCACAGCAAATAGAGAAGGTAAAACCTGGTGGCGTAAACTTTGCATATATTCATCCACAATGGATATTTTTACGCGTTCCATAACGAAGTTTTACCTTTAGCAAGTTATCTGAGAGCGAAACAGAAAAGTTGATAGAATACATTACTTCGATTGCATAGTAGTGAATACTCCATTCTTCTTCAGGGTATCTTCCGCGTCGTTGTTTCTCTGACAACGTTTCCTCCCGTCCTGGAGGCGTCTTCAGGTCGAAGATATATGCACTGGATTTTGTTCCGACTTTATACCGGAGCTGGTCACATCTGATTGGTTGTCAATTTTGGTGGAAAAACCAATTTTCACGCCATTTCTCATTTCGTTGCGAGCCAAAACTCTCCTCCAAGTGGTAGCTAAGTTGTAGCCATCATCCCTGTTGACATTTTCCAGGCATTTGGCAATATCGATCGCCTCCCGTATCAGCCGTGGGAAGTGTGCTAAAAGTAAAACATTACTTAGCATATTCTGAACATCACGATAAATACATTTGGGCGGTCTCGCCAACCTTCCTTAAAAAGATAACTACACGTTCATTTTAACTCGTTCTAACGGATTAAGGAAACAAATATTTCACCGGCACACGTTATACTGGCATCGTGGTGGATGATAATTTTGATGACAAAATTTAGCGATGAAATTACTTAAAAAGTGGAGAGAATAAGGGTCAACACGGAAGTAAAGTGGTAGATAATCACTTCAAGGAATAGGATGCCAGCATATTTCGTGTGAGATACCGGCTAAGCCAAGCTAAACCAAGAAAATCATGACTCAGGCATTTCTCGAAGAGTCAGAGGAACGGTTAGAGGAGCGATTCATAACTTTTTTTCGGCTTGAATACCCACAGGGAGAATCGACAGAATTAAAACATTGAATTCCGAGGTGAGCTTAGTATTTACGATCACGGATCAAGGAAACAGTTATGTAGTTTTGAATAAATGTGTTTACGTAGATAAGTATGATAGTACAATATAGAGTACTGATTTGTCGGTGTAAAATGAAGATCCTACGAAAATACTGCAAAATCGGCTCAAAAATACGGTTTCAAAGAATGAATATATTTCCAGTAGAGTTTTAAAGTGGAGACTGATCAACATGAATCCATTGGCGCTTAATTTTTTTGGTTCTCCGAAAGCCCATAAACCTGGGATCACTCTTCAGCCTGTAGTTTTCATTCGTCTGGTCATTCGATGAAACCGAACTAATCAACTCGGTTCCTGCCATCGAGGCCAACAACTTAGTGGAGCCTTAGGTAAAAAATTTAATTTAGGATCTAATGCTAACATAGTGTATGTAATGAAGTTACTTATAGAATTATGTGTAAAGCAAGAGTGTTTTATGTATAATGGAAGGTTTTTCAGATAAAACCTGACCTTGCTATGGGGTCAACTTCGTCGCCAATTTTAGTGTAAATGTTTAGGAAAAATTTAGTACTTTATGAACAAGTTATTTGACTCTAAATAATATTTGCTCTTGGTACTGATATGTTGATGATGAACTATACCTATGGACAGGTACCTCACGCCAGTTGGAACCTTTCAAGTCATGAAAACATTAATTTACGGTCTTATTGAAATAATTTAAGAATTTTTGATAGGTATTAGCATACCCATTAAAATTTAAATCATGACTGTTCAATTGACTGGAAAACAACGTTCATGTACGTCAGTATACTATAGAACTCCACTCATTATCACTTCCATAAAATAGCTTCTTGTTGTTCTACGATGCATAAGTTGGTCAATATACCTGTCTCAAATAAACTTCCATAAAGAGATTGACGTCATCAAATATGTATATCGCCAAACGGAATGGTTTATGCATTGAATTTATTTCCAGATTGAAAGAATGCTCACGTGCAAAGCAAATTTTAGAAATAAAGACCACCATTCCACCTAATATATGGAAACCGACTTATTGGTGAAGGTTACCCTTCATGGATGAATTAATACACAAATTACATAGAGAACCTTATTCCCACAGGCAGGACCAAAGTGTCATTTTATAATCCAATTAATTCCAGAAAATTACTTTTTTAATATGTATAATATTAACACTGTAACAGGATATATATTCGACAAACCGTAAGTAAACTTTAAACTTGGGTGAGATAACTTAGAAATGGTTTTATAATTAGGAATAAAACATCTGGTATGGCCGAGGATCTATAGCAATAACCATTGGTGTGATTTTAATTCCAACGGTTTTACACTTTATGAAAAAGGGGAGTAAGTTAGACTACCTAGAGCACTATGAGTTTTTAATCTTTATGCAATGACTACAAGCTCAATACGCACTCAACTGTCATCAAGGTTAGCCTACCCCCCAGATCACACAAGTTGACATAGCATGGCCTTGACCCCCGTCCCTTTGATTCTCCCACTACACCGACCGTCCTTCCCTTCCCCAACCACGCTACTTAACACTCCTTCCTCCTACTACTTGGTAATGGCACATAGTGCCGAAGACATGATCGTTAAAAATTAAAAAGTGTGAAAATGACTTTTATCTTACTCAATATTTCGAGCGCCAAACATTACCTCCAATTAACGCCTGAGACGTACTCGAATGCTAAGGAATGTGCATGTTACACTCACTGCTGCCATTATTGAGCTTTTCATCGCGTAGAACTCCAAAACCTCCAAGCGCGTACTCCTAATGGGTACGTGTCTTACAGGCAGGGAACGGCTGAGTTAAGAGTACAACAAACCTTAACAACCCCTTAAACACCAATTTAACAATTACTTGTGAAAGGTTTCCAATCCATTCGAGGCAATCTACTACTTATGATTAATGTCCATTTATAATGAGTTTTGAATAATTTGCGGTCCATAAAACAAGCTATTCTCCATTATTTTTTTGTAATCATCAGGTATATTTCTAATATTCTTGTTGATTATTCTTAAAATCACAAACCAAGGACACTGTTTTAGAACAAAACAAACCTCCGAAAGTATTGAACAATTGTGTCTTCAATTGTTTTCGAAGAATTACCCACAACTCCACGGACACCGGCACTAACGAGGTAGCTGTTAACATCGGTCATCATTAGAGTACATAAATCACGAATGACCAACGAGAGCAGCGTTCGTTACGATTTATATCAATCACGACTTTCTTGAGAGCTCAATGATCGTAGGCAACTTGTACAGATCGCTAGCAGGAACATAAATCAATCATGACCTTTCAATCACGATTGATTCACAAGTGAGAATGATTGACGTGACCGAGATCTCTCATAAGACCGACTTGGCCCATCACTAGTGCATATAAATATTTCAGTTGCCCTAATTAATGTATTTTAAGCTATAAAAAACTTTCGTTTCCTTCTTCTTCTTATGGCTCTTTTCCAGGGGCCAGATTTTGCCTTAAGTTTTGATGGCGATGTGTTACTGGCTGCTCTATGGATAAAAAATGTATAATGACTTGATTCCATATTTTTTGTTGAAATGTGTAAATTTTCAAAATATGGACATAAAAGATAAATTAAATATATTAACGCCTTTATATTTTAATGTACCGGCGTAGTTACTCCCTAGAGAAGCGTGTCGTAATTTCGGTCCCCTCTGAATAGCGGACACCTCTCAACAGTGGACGATTTTTCTGGGTCCAAACGTGTCCGCTATTGGGAGGTTTGACTGTACTTGGTACGTACCTTATCAATCTCAACAGTCGATGTGTTCATTTAAAGGTAAGTACTACAAGAGAATGCCAGTAATAGGTTTAGAAAGGTTCTTCAATGTGATGAGCCATGGTCCAGGGGCCAAAATCAGATCGCCATGGATTTCAATGATGGCTCCATGGATTTATGCTTTCAGCATTTTTAGTCATAGCAAACGGAATAGGCTAGAGAGAGGTTCAGAGTTCCAAGAAAACAATTTACATTTCCATTATTCTGAGTCTGTACCATACTCAATTTGCTAGGGCATCCTTTGCCTGACATCCTCCTCGGCCTCTATTTCTGGTCATACGTCACTTGTCTCGTTGTTCTGTCCTCCATTTGTGTACATGGTTAAAATATATTGCTATCCTGTGGTTTAATTTCAACTTTACCTACCAATACCTCATAAGAAACTGCAATTCATAAAGAATTAACGAGTTAATCACCGATGGTGAAATTCTTGCCCGAACATACGTTAAGCGGGAATCATTGATATTGTATACTCCGTTGTCTCAGGCGTGACTTGGTGGCATTTGCTTAATATTGTAATTGAAAAGTAACTAAGTTATACCATTCATTTACTTTGATATTTTAGGTGAATTTCTTCGCTAAAAAATATAAAAAAACACCCGAGTACCATCTATAGCCATAATGTAATCCAATTCAAAATTGTACCAACAGAATTTTTCGCAAGTCTTAAGGACGGTGTCTTCATGTTAATATGAATTTTATAAATTATCTGGGCAGCAATTATAATCCTACTATGGTTAGCTTCGTAAGATGCGATTCCCCTATTTCGGATGATTTCACTCTAATTTTCTGCTTTTAACGATGTTTAGCATGCGGGCGCATTTTTCTTCATTTCGAAGTAATCAGGGGAATTGTGTGATGAAGATACAAGTGAAATCATGCCTTCAGAAATGACATGCCTTTCCACAATAATTATAAAGTAATTCGGTGTTTATTTATACCTCACTTTATGAAATTAGAGGAAATTAATTAAATTACACATACATACCCTACTTGAATATTTTGTTTTCCAGTTGACTCAACCTTTGAATATATTAAATTTGAATTTGTAAAACGATACCGGGGATACAAAAACATTTCGCTAAAAGCGTATATAATATGGTTACATTTCTGAAAATTTATGAGATATTTTCATTTTTTGAAAACCAAAATAAGCGAATGAAGCTTGGTTCCCACTTTTATAATACAAATGTATGAAACCAACTATTTAGTTTGAAACTCTGAAATCGTGTGCATTAATTTTCCTGCTTGTAGGAGATATTTTAATATTCATGTAGTAATTATTTTTAGCGTTAAATATTAGTATTACCAATCGGCTAGAGGGGTCTAAAATATAGGGATTGCATTTGTTCCCTGTTCCCTAATTAGAGTACACGTACCCTTAGGGGAAGGTGCATGGTGGTTCAGGGGTACGGGAAAAGAGCTGAACGATGGCAGAATCGTTTTTCCAAATTTTGAGGAGTCTTATGGATGTAAGCAAATTTTAAAAAGTGGAGTATCGATGGATATGGACGGGGATATTACAGGACGCTGCAACATTATGTCACCTTCTTGGAACATGTACATTAAGATATTCTGTATAAACTTTCTAAGCATATATTTTAACCGACTAAATGCAGAAGAAAGATGACATCCTACCAGAAGACACAACACGAAGAGTTCTCAGAGATCAAAAGGTTTACAATTGAAAAATGGAAGACGCATCGACGCCTGATTACAATATTGTCTTCAGGATGGAGAATGTCGGAAAGAGAGGAGACTGAAAGCCGATTTTCAATAAACATGAACGTGATATGTGTATTTCAGCATGAACTTCCATAGTAATTAATGAACTCACCTATTTCCCCTCTCGTTATTGACCACCTTCAATGAAGGCGTTCTCCGTATTATAAAAGCTACGTTATATATGAATATATACATATGAGATTCAGGGATGATTGATGACTCGTATTGCAGAAGGAAGCCAACCGTAAATCGAAGTTTTCTAAAGTATCCAGTCAACGGTGAAAAGAGGAATTCTTTAGCCATTTTTAATTTTTCACAAACCTGCTGGTGGCTTGAATTGCTAATCACAGCTTTTTCAAATAAAATATTTGGTGACTATATATATTGCTACATTTGGCCTAAGAGTAAATGCTTTTGTAAATTTCCATTTTTACAGCAAGTTTACATTTTATTCGAATACTTCCGGAACAATGGTGTGGGGATTTGATCGTATATGGGAAATTTTTACATTGCTGATATATATTACTGCGACGCGCTTGACTGAGTAAAGGTGACTTTGCAAATTTCACAAACAAATTACTGTTGAGATTTTCTACTTCTTATCTTTATTAACATCTCATTTCTCCTACTGTAGGCAAATATCATTGTTTATTTCAGTCTCAGGTCCCCAATGTGTGGGGCCTCTTTCAATACTCAGCTACAGCGCCGCATTAAGCTGTGAGCCACCAGAGAGACGAGTGGCAGGGGATGCTAGGACACAAGCCCTGGAAGAGGCAGGGAATAGGAAAAAAGGTACTCACGAATTAGATGTAAACGGAGCACCTCCAGATGAGCTTAATTATCATGTGTTGACTGCGATATTCCACAGGGGAGAAATAATTCGCCTTGACAGGGTTTCAATCCCGGATCCCTCGATTCCGCGCCGAGTGCTTTAGCCAGTTGAACTACCGAGGCGTCCTCCTTCCCTGTGGATTTTTGAGGGCTTTATAGGAACAAGTTGTTCTGGACTTCCGGAAATATGATGTCACTGAAGCAGTCCAAAGCGTGCGCTTAGCGCCATAGTCCACGTGGATAAAGCCAAATGTAGAACCATAGAGTAATAAGTAATCTATATATCTATAATATACATACTCTATGGTAGAACGCAAGAAAAATTCTCGCTGATTCATTATAAAGCCCATGAAAACCCACTGGTGAGGAGGATGCCTCGGTAGCTTGACTGGCTAAAGCACTCGGCGCGAAACAGAGGGATCAGGGTTCGTATTCCGGTCAAGGTGAATGATTTTTCCTCAGTTGAATATCGCACCAATGTGCACTTGCGGGTGACTCAGTAAAAGATTTTACCGTGGCTAGTCCTGGTATCCTCAAAATGTGTCAAGTGTTGACTGATATTTAAAATGTACTGAAGATATTCTTTTGCCAATGCCTTGTTAATAGTTTGAAGTTGGCATCAATGGTGAAAAGTGTAGACAGTGCCTTTTTCTCCTGGAGAGGAGTAGAGCGAGGCGAGGCCTCTCCGCAGCAGCTACCAGAGAGTGTGGCAAGCACACTTCGGCGAGCCTCTTCTCATCCGGAGTGCTCGAAAGTGTTCCACCGCCTGCGCACATCTCCTCTTCCAGAGAAAGGGACGCCACTCTGCCGCGATCCACCACCACCACAGCCCATCCACCTCCCGATCCCCTTCAGCCCACACCAGTCCTCCACCCTCCGTCTCTCCATCCTGCCCCTCCCCCCCCTAGCCATCTCCCCCTACCCTCCCCCCACCTTTCGCCCTCTCGTCCCTCTGAATAAACACGTGGAAAATGGCATTTTAGTTCCCCTTGGCGGGACACGAGATTTGATTTTCGTCAGTCGCTATGACGACGGGTCCTGGTGGAGGAGGAGGGGGTGGGAGGGGGTGGGTGTGGGGGCGGCACCCAGCCGAAAAGAGGAAAAAGGGGGGCCATGGGGGTGGGACGAGAGGGGTTGAGCGAGACAGGGCAGGGGGGTTGAAGGGAGAGGTGGGAGAGGAAGGGAAATATTCGCGGGGGATGGGCAGAGAGTATCCAGGGAAAGAGAGGGTGGGCCACGATATGGGATTCGTTGAGGGGGGGGGGCTGAGGGGAGAGGAAGGAGATGGGCGAAAAGGGGTGCGGGGAGCGGGGAGGGAGGGATGGTTGCCGGGAAACGCGGAGGGGGCGGTGTTGTGAGTAGTGGCGTGGGCGTTATTTGGAAACCGGGGGAGAAGGTGGTTGTTGGTGGAGGGATATGTTGGAGCGGAGGGGGTGGATTATAGAAGAGGGGCAGAATTGAAGGATTCGATGGGAAAATGGAAACTAGAGCTTGGGGAAGAATGGCGGGGAGAAGTAGCCGAAATGGCTGCAGAGAACACATATGTATATTTACCGATATGTTATTGGGTGTAGGAGGGTATATGCAGGTGTTTGGAAGGAAGAAGCGTCCGGTGCGGTAGAATGCTTTTTGATTTCTCAGGGAGGGGGCGCTTTGGGAAAGTGAGCGCGGTCGGAGTAAATACGGGCAACGTTGCGATGCGAAAGAGGAAATATAAAATATGCATGCGGAGATGTTAGTCAAACTGGTAGTGGAATAGAAATAATTTACATCTCGAAATCCACGTCTAGAAAGGGCGTCATAAATACCCTTAGACATCCGTCGAGGTTATTTGATTAGCTCATTGTTTATTTTCTGGCAGCAGAGGGCTGATTTAATATTTCACGTTACGTCATGCTATTTGAAGTCACACCGTCTTGTTCCCTCAAAATATTTATGTGAAGTACGTTTGAAATGTCGTAGAGTGAATGTAAATTTACATGAATAGGAAACAAAAGATCATATAAAAGCGTACATCATCGAAGTTAATACTTTTAAGGCTCTGAGTCACTATAGCCGTGAATTAACCTATTGATGAATATAGTATTGTGGCGATATTACTCTAGAAAACGATATTTGGAGCATAAACATAATGTAAAATTGGAATAAACATATCGGAAAATTGGAATAAACATAACATAATACATGCTATGACCGCATTTTACCGCAGCGCTTACAAAAGGCAGCATCATTTGCAGAGCGACAAAAACAATTTCTTTCTGATTTCAAATTAGTAACCTTGGAACAGTTACAGCATAAATTGAGATGGCAGTGATTGCAATGATTTTGTGCTAAAATAATGCTTTATTATTTTACCGGCGTGACCCGCAACAGCAAAGCACCAGGGGCAAAGGTTGTCTGGTTAAAGTTTCAATTTGTTCTAAGTAAAAAAATAGTCCGCAAAGTACTCACGTCATTTTAGAAGCCGTTTATAAATTAATTTTAAGTAAAAGAATTACAATTTTTTCAAAGGGCAAGTTTTAAAGATTTAAATAAAAAATTAATTCATATTAAGTCTGATGTGGATGCTAAGGGATTCTTTTCCAGCTGATGAAATAAGCATGAGAGGCAAAATAAGAGCAATGAGCATTGAGTTAAGTAGTGTCCCCCATTTTAAATTTATTGGAAATATTTAATCGGAGGTGAGGGTTATAAGGAGGTCAGACGGAAGGTCAGAGTATTGGGCTCCTGAAGTGATCGTATTTTATAGTGTAGGTACTTTTAACTGTGAAACGATGGATTTCTAGTAGGTACTGGAGTCGGGGTGGTGGAAAATGATTAACTTTTCCGGCGCAACATTCAATTTTCTCTCTATTATAGAAATAGTTAACAGACTTTTTTTTAAATGTATCTCATTGTAAACAAGTGCCTACGCCCGAGCACGCTTTTCGCATAAAGTTACAGTACACTGCAGTGCCCAGGGTGCGGCGATGAGGCAGGTGAACCAGCTCCGGGATGTTATCCACTCGGAACCTGGCGCTGTTCTCACGCGAAGTGAGTGCCAAGTAGGGGTCGTAGAAGTATACCAAAATAGTTGAAACTTTCGTTCCAAAGGAGCTCTAAAATGACTTGATTACTAATGGACTGTTTTTTTCTACCGAGAAAAAAATCACAAATTGAACTGGCTTATCTTCGAACGCTGGCATTCGGCTATGGCGGATCAAAAGCTATTCGCTCTTCCACCCGAAGTGGCTGACATCTGGTGGTCAAATTCGTAGGCTTTCGAGAGGGGATAGCCAGGAGGCGAGGACGTGCAAGTTGTGCATTTACAGCTACTCTAAAGGCCGTTTTGCACGATGAAAGATTTTGTACAAACGAATGTACATACGTGATATAGTATGCTTGTCTCAACGAAATTAGAGCAGGTTTTATTTCCCGTGCAGGCATTGAGACATTCGCACAAGCGTTCATACAATTTGCCGCTTTACACGATACATATTGCCTCATGCAAGAGTTCACGGAGTTTGTACAAACAAATGTACTGTGTAAAATGACCTTAAGCCAAGTTGTTCTTGTTAGGAGGCTATATCTTCTTTCTTTTTAAAGAATTTGGTGGATTTTGAAACTGCCATCCTTAAATTATTGGGCTCCTGCGTAATTTTTGACCGCTCAAGTTGATTTATTGCATGGAAGAGATCAGTAACTGCCAGTTTTCCATGGACGAATTAATGGCCGCAGTGACTGGGAAAAATATCATTAGGCAGAACATCCAGAGTTAAGTGTTCGATACTAACGCATACCCACCTGTATCACACAAAGAAATGTACCACGATTGCACCAGCCATTACCTCTGTGCTTCGGCCGCGGACGTTCCTGTCCTCAATATTGAGTAGCCTACTACTTCACAGAAGATTTTCATCAAAAACTTAGTTAACATTCTCGCAAGTTTGGGATTTTGTTCATCTTACTACCTTAGTCCAAGATTTAGAAATTTATGATCCATGCTCAACCAGCCTTGAAAACACGATCATTCAATTAATTTGTTTTTGACAATGCTGATATTAATGTAAGTACCATTGAATACTTTCCACTCTATGGGTAGTGGTATTGTTGGAAGTGGACTAACACTTGTGAAACCCCTTTTTGTTTGCCATGATCCGCCAATGAATGTACCCCTCTGTAATTTCTTCTTCCGACGCTCACGATAGCTGTAAAAATAAGATACACAGATATATGAACGGGATAGAGTGATGTGCGGTTTCCGTGCAAAATTTCGGAATTTTCCCATAAATTTCCAATTGCTGTAACTTTTGACCAGTTGAAGGTAAAATATTAAATGATGTTCCACATATTACTATGAGCAGTACAATGATCACCGTACTAGCCTAGCCTAGGTATATTAACAATATACAACCCTAGAAAACGAGAAAGTGCGATGTGCTGTTTTCTTACCAGAGTCCAGAATTTTCCCTTACATTTCAAATTATTGTAACTATTGACCGGTTGAAGATAACATATTACCTTATGTCTCATTTTAAATATAATTTAATTCTGTACAACTATGCTCCCGAAGACTTTGCTGTAAAAGTAAAGGCTGAGCCGCTAGAAGGAAATGTTTGTCAAAAAACTGGAGGAAATTGAGCGTTTTTCAAATATTTACAATTTTCGCTAGCGTATATCTCGATAACTATGAGGAAAATAAATAAATGTATAAGAAAATATTTTGTAGTAAATTTAAATAGCTATAATTTTTATTCTAGTAATATTTTCGCTACCACGCACCGTTTTCAAGATATGAGCAAAAAACAAAAAAAAAGACATTCTGCGCCTCCCCCTCTCTCCCGCACACCTCCTTGGTCCGGGGACTTTTAGTATGTATACCACGTTTACCATCAATCAAATCTAAACAAATCACTTAAGTTTGGTCTCTGTCCTCTTCCATGTCCTCTACAACTCCTTCGTTGACTGGACTAAGAGTAATTCAAGGCGACTACGTTCGTATGTCGTACTGACATCATTCCCCTTGATCCCCTCTATATCCGCCATGACACTTTTCAGTGCTGCTCTCTATCGGCCGGTTTATTTGCCAATAAGGCAAACGTGTTTTGTCTCACTGAAACGGTCACCGATGTTCCTCGACTTTTAAAAAATTAAACGTCGTTCTAAAGTTAAATTCTGATCTTTTTTTGTATATAATAGAGAATTAATTTTCAGAATCTAGTCAATATACTTGAAAATATCTAATTAAAGTGCTTCTATCATACCTATGATTAGGCTGCATAAAATATTATCACTGAAATTAGAAACTGGTAGAAACTTAAATAAAATAAACAGGTGACAAAATGACACCATAGTAAAAAGCATTTTATTTAAATATTAACGTCAGCTTTATAAATGCTGAAGTTAATCATTTAGATTTTCAGACTCGAAAGGACACTTTTATAAAATTATCAAGATTTGTAAGTGCGATAGCTATGAGAATATATGTCTGGAATAGGTTTCCAAAGAAATAGTTCTTCTATTTATTCATAACGGCCTGCTCATGGTTTTTTATTTTGCACGGGAGAGGAGAGGGAGGGAAAATGAGAAAGAGGGAGGTATAAAAGTTTACTGCTTCACTTTCAATTCCTGGATGGTTTCACCGGATAATACGCTCCCGAGAATAACGCGGCATCTCCATATGAAGAGAGACTAAGTCATTCTTGTCAAGAAGCAAGTAGTGTGATTGAAAGTGGCACACTGTAAGCCTTATACATTTTCTTCCCGTCGAGCGGAAACCTAAATCATAAAAAGAATAAAGGAAAAGATGAATTTCTACGAGAGCTTTTATTTCTGACTTGCCTTGGAGCATTCTGGACGGGAAAAGGAATTCAGGGAGCGAAAGATTAGAAGAGAAAGAAAGACGATGAGAAGTTTGAAGGACGTGAAGGGGACAATTTGAGGAGTGAAAAAAAGTGGAGATGAAAGGAAATACAAGTCCGGTGTGAAGAGAAGTGGCAAGGTGAAAAGTGGAGACAGAGAGAGAATATAGCAGACTAAATCGTTCAAAACATATTACTACAATTGAAGTTCAAAAACACATGATTTTTCACAAATAAATACATTGTAACCTTTAAAGGGTATGTATAACTACGTTTCATAAAATAAAATATTAACAAAAACTAATTTTTGTATAATATGCTAATTTCAGAAATTCAGATTTTTCCAACAATTATAAGGCCAAAAGACGAAGATCAAACTTCGTAAATTGGAAACCGCATACCAAAACATTGGTCAGATTTGCGTTGATGATTGCCTCCTCCTCTTCATTAATCACTGACTGTGTACCATGTTTCCCGGGACGTATTCCACGAAAAGGATCGGACAGAGTTGACTTTGCGATCAGGGAATTCTTGGAACCAGCTCCAATGGAAAGTATCTTCGATCTTACTTATTCGAGTGCCTTTTGAATACCCCGGTAACTGTTAAGGCCGAACACCACAACTTTAGTGCCGAAGCGTAGCTAACTAACTAACAGACGCGTGAGTTATGGCAGTAAGTTATTAAATCACGCCATATGGCGTCGCTCTATCTGACATTTCAGGCAGGGAAATGTATGCACGCTGTCCAACTAATGATGGAATGACGAGAAACTTACTTGGTATTCAACATTGAAATTTGAACACATTTTAACTAACATGCACTTGGTTAGAACAACTTCTTGTCGGGTATTACTCATCTTTCGGGTTATAGCACTTAAATTAACATAAGTTGCAAGTGAAAGTAAGACGACTATTTTTCATGAAAACGTCTGTATGAACTTTTTTCAACTTCGAATCCAATGAAATGGAGACATGCCGTAACAGAACTGCTTCAAAAGAATGCAATATATGCTAAGCGATTAGATATACCAAACAGGTTTACGTGGCGTGAACTGCGATTTCACATTGTTTTTATGACAAATCTGCTCAGTGTCCGACTTCGCACCTCCTGTCCGACTTAAGGCGGAATGGCTTTTACTCATTATAAACCACAGCATATGAGTATAAGTTGAGATTCCCTCAGAAATAGAACCAACGAAAATTTTCTTATTTTCTTCAAAATCCTGACGTATATTTTTAAACATTATCTTTTCCTTAATTTCATTCATTGATCGTTCCAGAGTTTTAAAATGCCATGCCCACAGCGTAGATATTTCCATAAGCAGATCTTTATTCAAATAAATCTAACACATTCATCACGAAAATAATAAGTTACTTAAGACGGAAATAGGTAAAAACTGATGCATCAACTGATTCTCAGATGATTTATCTGAATGTAATAAATAATAATTTGATTTTTGATCCATGATTCAATTTAGAATCAATTCCTATACTCACTACACGTTAAGGATATGTATAGAAAAGGTAATGCAAGACACATGTATTATAAAATATCAGGGGTTTTACTAGTAAATATGTTACGTAACCGGGTGTTAAGGTCATATTCGGCATAAAGGAGAGCGTTGGTCCGAATAGGTAGTAGAAATTGACGGATGAAAAAAGAATGGACTGATAGCTTAGGGAATAATGTCATGGGATCCACATTTAAACGTCCTATCCAACGGCTGGAATGGCTCACTTTAGCCACGTTTACACTATGTAGCAAAACGTGCTACCTATATAGAAAATTTGTATAACATTTAGAAATTTAATATAACATTTGCTAAAAGCAGAAAAAGTCACTTCTGAACAGTGCTATATAACATTGCTATATTTAGCAGATTCTGCTACACATAGCAAAAATTGTACTATCCATTGGGAGTCGGTAAATATCAAAAGAAATCCGTGCTATATCTAACTCTGCTATATGCAGCAATGTTATACGCAGGATTTTCTTCTAGCATCTGCTATATGTAGCATTTTTTGTCATTAGTTCAGAGTTATAGCCTCGTGTGCCGGCGGCGGCGAGCACTATATCCCTTATCCGCAACATTTCTGATACTGGATGCGGTTGTATGTATTATATATAATATATAGTATGGGCACCGAAATCACTGACTATAAAAATGTTATATAACTTTTTCTTGCATAGAAAAAGTTATTAAACAATGTTATGTAGCAAAAGTTAAAAAGCAGGTTTTGCTACATAGTGTAAACACAGCTTAAGTATTGAAAAACAAAATACATTGTAAAGTGTCAAGGAACACCCTCATCTCATACGGCGACATTTCTTCAAATACCTTAACCAACTTTGTACGGCAAAGAAAAATATTTTCCACACTTTTAATGATAAGAGTGCAATAATGCATACCCATCACGCCGTTTCCTTCAAGCCCTGCTGTTCTTAACCCGGCGTTAGTCGCACCTCCTCATGGGTCGCGCTATGGTCGATTCCCCGTAATACGTGCGCGAAGTTGGTTGCAGTTATTTTTGTGAAATTAGTTACATCTATAAAAAAATCCATATAAAATGCTGTTTATATATTACATTTACAGTTTTTTGTAAAAGTATGGGTACATTTTTTGTACTATCAGGAGTTGTCAGAAAATACATGTAAAAAATAATTAATCTCCTTCGTTTTCAACTAATTCACATGTCTTGCACATCACATTTAAATGTTCCTTGCATATGAAGGTTTCACATCTCCTGCACTTAATTTGTGTTTTGCGATTTTTGACGGAAGGAAAGAATCCATATTTCCCTGTTACCTTACGATGAGGTATCTTTGGATCTGGCTCAGACATACCTCCTAACTTGGCGTAAGGGGTTAAGACTCCTTATATTCCTCTTAAGTCTCTTCTACCACACTTAATCCATGAATTCCTTGGTCCACCCTGTCCACTAGCATTATTCACCCAACTCTCATATATCTGTTTCCCTATTCGTCTTTCATATACTTCCTCGAAATGGCCAAACTATACTTTCATATATGTGCATCATTTGAGCATGCCCACACATTCCCAACCATATCCATACTAATGTTTCCACAAAAACTTCTCAGTTACCCCATTACCACTTCACTTATACTACTCTTATACTTATCCTGACACAGGGTTATTTATAGCAAAATCAATTTAATTACTTTCGCAAAATAGCTGTCGGCTATAGAATAAAAGCATTCTGATAATGCCGTATCCATATAACATGTATAGATATGCCTTACAGATCGAGTGCCAAAATTACCATATAATTAGTAAAATTTGAATCCTCTACGTTAAGTCCGAATCCCTCTCCTTATTCTGGTTTCATAAATGGTAACTTTTTCGTGAATTTGGTTTGGTTCTGGATTGATGGACTCATTGAATACGATGGACTCCCTGAAAACGATGGCCGACTCGATCTTCGAAACGTCGTGTCGGCTGAAATGCAGAATATGACGCCATGGAGAACCCGAACAGACTTCACCATCGGCCTAATGCCGGGAAATCATCAGATATTTCTGGTAGCTTTTAATTTGCATTCTTTCAGACCCCTGAGTGAGTCACTTTTATCATTTTTACCCTCTTTTATTGGTCAGTCAATTTTTTTCTTTTTTGAAAAATAAGTTCTCCAAGTCTTCATTCCAGGGTGTTCCGCGTGTATTGCTGAGCTGGTTGAGTTCTTCCTCCCTTAATGGAAAGTCGAGAAGAAACTGTGGGGAAATAAAATTTGTGGTTGATATATATTTTTCCCCCAAGCGTTAGGCATCACGGCATGACGACAAGTAATCTTTTCGATATCTAACCACCCATAAGAGCTAAAACGTTTTTCAGATTATGGCGAATGAAATGCGTGAAGTATAGGGATGGTCAAAAAATATCGATATTTGGAACTACCGAGCAATATTTATTTCTAACTCGGAGGCAATGATACTAAAAGTACCGATACTCTAGCACATCTGCTATCTGGTGTGAAAGCGTTCTAGTGCTAAGAAAAAACAGTTAAATGACGGTAATACGTAATACTGGAATATGTTGAAATAAACAGATGATTAATTGGAATGTAACTAGAAAACCTTTCTTGCAGCTGTTAACTTATGTAATTAAATTAGGTATTACTTATATATTTCGTCAAGAATTCTCATTTGGAGCAATATGTGCTTATCTGTATGAAACAGTAATGCATACTCCCAGATGACGTTATGACAAGATTCAGAATTAAAATTCCGACTACAGAATAATTTCTAAAGAAAAGTACTGCTTGAATGATTGAACGTTTAACTACGCCAGTGTCTCCCGGCTATCTCCGGGCGTGGTTGATTACGGGGTGGTTGTAACAAATGGAAAGTGTCGGAGCGAAGTATATGGGCGCCAGCACAGGTATGGGTGCGGGAAAATCCTCCTGCACTCGGATGGGTGAGGTGAGGAAGGTAAGTCCTTTCTGTGATTCCCTCAGTGACTTACACTCACGATAAGTGCTGCGAGTCACAGATCATCATTGGGAATCACGAAAATGTAGGGAAAGGTATGAGGAAGGAAGGGAAAGGTATGAAGGAGGTAGGAAGGAGAAATGAAAAAGAAAGGAATATCTTAATTAAACTAACCAAACTGATAGGTTGAAACTCGAATGAACTAAAACTTGCTGTTTATACCTCCTTTGCCTTCACGGCTTCCCAATAACAGCCTCTCTAACTGTTATCGAAACAAAAAAATACCTCTCTCCCTAGTGCATCGACCGAATGTATAGGCACCCTGGCCAATACCACCACTACTTTGTGGCCCGCACGGGAACTAACAAAACAAAAGAGGAACCAAAAAAGGAACGCCTAAACTTGGTCCCACAATACAAAACGTTACAAACCAACTGTATAACTTATTAAGTCAAGTGCAGCCGGTATTATGATGCTGCAGCTCAAGATTCCCCATATTTTAATACTGGATCTCTGTCACTCAGTCATTAAAATGAAACCTGGATATCGAACTTAATTTAGGTGCTATGGAATGTGGAGTTGGTTATATAAATGTATATCATGATCAGTAGGTTTATTCGGGAATTTTAACTTTAATAAAGGGTCAAAAAATTTCATTCTACTTTTCGATCGGAGTGACAACGATCCCCGAGATGCTTTTAGTGCTTATTTTTTTATCCAATCCGTGAAAATATTACTTTCACAACATTTGTAAATACAGCATTGCAGCGTCTGTGGGCGCGCAGATGAATATTTCCTTCCCTTTGGTGATTGGCCACATAAAGCTTTATTGTAGGGTGTAAACTACACTCCGTCCTAAAAAATAAAATTCTCTCGAACCGGCCAGCTGAAATGGGATAGAACATCAATACAATTCGTGAAAATCATTGACGTCACGTCTCGAAACGCTCGTCCTTGGTAAAATTACAATGATCGAATCGCCCAGGCTTATTTGAATTACTTAGTTGAAATCAATTAAATTGTAATTTTTTCAAATAATGAAGATTTTAATTTTAAAATGAATAGGGTTATTAATTCAAAAAGTCACTCTGGATAGCCATGTCGACAGGCTTCATAATGTTCTCATAAAATTCGAGAGGAAGACACCAATGGTTAAGAAATCCAAATGAATGCTGCAGAATTTAATTAATTTTATTCTAATAAAACCTATAGCAAAACGTGAGACCTGAAATCAGTCTGCCAAACAAAAAAGACTTGAACATATATCTTTGCAAAGAATAACTATAAAAATAAATAACCAAAGCGACGTAAAATTAAAAAAAGTAATGCTGATTTCACTAAAGATTCACTGAGAAGGTAATACGAGGGACGCATTTTGAAGGATATGTTAGAACATGATTAGCTCTTACGTCAAGAAGAGGGCATTGGAAGACGAAAGAGGATAACAATAACAATAATGGGGTGAGCTCTTACGGCTGACAAATACAAAATTAAAGGGAGTCTCCAATAGCCGTAAACAATTGGCACCACTCGTCAGAGACCACAAACTTTGCTGTGTTGGTTTGCCGGGATGGGACTTCCACAGCAGAGACCAACTAAAAATACAACAAAACAACCTCTCCATCAGAATACCCTCCTGTGATAGTTTACGGGAAGGATGCTTCCACGCCAGTGACCAACACGGCCGCAATCACACAACCCAGATAGGATCCTTTGCTAGGCTAATGGGACCCCGCTAATGATACTTAGGGTTATAACATGGGATCCTTCGTAAGGCTAATGAGACTAAAAGGCTAAAGGTGCCTGGTTATTAACACAAACACACACGAAAGAGGAACTCATAAAAAAATATTGAGACGTACATGCGATGGAATCGTAAAACGTGGGCGAAGACGGTGGGGGAGTGAAAGGATATGAGGTGGAACGTAAGAAGGAGGAGGAAACGACGAGTACGACCAACCCTCTGCTAGGAAGAGAGAGGGCGGAGAGGGAGGTAGGAGAAAGAGGACACGTACGGTATTGACAGGAGAGGAAGAGAGGATATGGGAGATATGTGGAGGAGAACAAATAGTGAGGGAACCTCTAAGACGGGACAAAGTGAGCGCTTAGAAGAAGCCCAGGGAAACCGGAAAATATTAAAAGGGAAAGGTAAATGGAAGAAATATCGTGCGCTTTATGGAGAAGGGAGTGAAAGAGTTTTGGAGAGGGAGACGGATGAAAGGAATGCTATACATAGCAGAGGCAAATGTTCTTGAGTGAGAGGAAAGAAGAGGTTGGACACCGGTCGAGAAATAACGCCAAGTACGTGCAGAGATTGCAAACGAGAGACAAATTTATGAAAATTTGCAAAAGCCTTCGGAGGTGATGAAACATTCGAACGGGAAAAGGGTAGGCGTAAAGTGTACACCCACCCTCGTAGTGAGAGAGAGCCTTATATTGCTGAAAAACTCGTTACGGAAAACATTTCCGCTAAATAGACAAGTGATCGCGTGGATCAGCGGTGTAATTTTAAGAACCCTAAGAATAAGGACAATGCATTTAGAGGTGATTATCAGAGAAAATATTACTTGTAGGTAATACTAGAATTTGCAAGAAATTTACTACTAAATTGTCAAGGAGTATGTATCCACCTGAGAATCGGGCAATATTACAATAAAGAAAAAATATAATAAATGAATAATTTAATTCAATCCGTTCTGGCATAACTTTGTGGAAGTCCATAAGGTACCTGATGATGACGCCGTAGCGTTGAAACTAGTTGTACCAATAAAATACTCTGTGGATTTTAACATAGTTGGCCTTGTCATTATTTGGAAATGAATAATTTGTCATTTGAAAGAGAAAGTAGAGTGGTTCGTTGCATTTGAAAAAGAGGGCGAGATTACAATTAGAAACCTGAAGAGATGAAAGATATTTAAAAGAATCTGATAGGTAGCAAAAAGTAGTCAAAACAACATTATCAGATAGACTCAGAGAGAATAATAAGCATTGCCTACTCTCTAATTTACAGGATCAAAAGCGAAAATTGATCAAAGAGTAAATAGAAGACAAGGGTATTCATATTATTAATTGGTGAATATAAAATGCGTACATACTTCGAAACAAAGTTAAAAAGAAACTCAGTGGAATGTGCTCTTGAGGTATAATATATCTTTTTCCGAGATCAATAAAGGAGATAATTGAACAGGTAATGGAGTATTCTCTCATTATAAACTAAGACTTGGGAACTTTACAGGGAAGTTGGAGGGAAGAATGAGAAAATTCTGAGGAGGGAGCCAAATATGTAAAAAGTGAATATCGTGATTAAGCTCCAGATTACGAAAGAGAGAATTAAGAGAAAAAATAAACTTAAAAATATTAAAACAGAGAATTGGAAAGTAGAATGAAGAGAAAATGATCTCCAACAAGAATCTTGAGAAATTAAGAGAAAAAAGTCAATATAATGTGAAAGCATTTCAAAAGGGCGATTTAAGCGCTCTACAAGATGGCATATTGCAGTTGAGACCAAACAAGGCAGAGTGATACTTACTCATCAAGAGTTCTCAGACAAAATCATGAACACCAGAAACATCGAAATAGGTATATATTCGCTATATCAAATGAGATTCAGGAAACAAGGAGGAAACGCATTTAAGGGCTTCTTCATATGTATCAGTCGGTAGGCAAAGTTCTGAGATGGAAAGATTACGATGAAGTTTAAGACAAAAAAAATGAAACGAGGTTTAAAAATATTTAGGTTAAATGCAGGAAAGAATCTATCTCAAAAGTAATGACGAACATGACTTACAGCTCAAGCGGTCAACAATATCCTAATGAAGGAAATTTCCGGTGATCTATAGCTCTTCTCAATGAAATCGATAGCTAGTGGTATTAAGGAAGTCATTTTATAACACTATTTCAAAAGGTCTAAAGGGCGACACTTGTGTGAGTAATTTGACCCATAGTTGCTCCTGACTAAGGCAATGCAAAGGACCAATGGAAACGATTAGGAAACAGAAAAAACCTCTGTGAAATTCAATTTAGTTAATGGATCACAATACCAAAGTTTTATTTGTAGAGCACGAAACAAAGTAATTCACATAAGAAAGAATGGCAAACATGATTATTTATTTCACGCGGTGACTTTCAGGTACGTTACCAAACCTAGTTTCGTCAGCTACCAATCTCAAAGATCACGATAAATTAAAACCTTTGAAAGGTAAAACTTTTACAGTTTTTCGCTAAAAACAGAAAGACTACTGATAGAAAAAAATCATGATGGCTTACTGCAATTATTTTCTTGCATGCAGATTTCTTAAAAGTGCTTGACTCTGGTAAAAATAGAAAATAAAATGGGAAAAGCGTCAATTTCACTTATTTAAACATTCATCTTCCAAATTTAAGCCAGAGAACACTAATATATTTGACCGATATTCACAATTACAACGCAACATTCTACTTTTAAAAGAAAAATAATTCAAGGCAATGGCTTTGCTAAAAAACCCCTTTTCCACAACCTAGTATTTTCATTCATCCATGATTTAGTTTACGATTATAATCACAGTGAATCGAGACTCTGTAACCTAAATATTTAACCACCCGGAAAATTAATTATGGTGACATATGGACGAAGGCCAGCTATTGAAAGCATCCTTTGAAATCACTCAGGGCTACCATTATTATAATGCTCTTTCTTGCTTTCCGATAAAACGGATACCGCTTCAGTTTTACCACTAAATTTGCAAGCATGCAGACGCACGTAATACTAAGTGTGCGCGTCCTTAAGTACAGGCAATCGACAAAGCTGGTGGTCCACAGCGATTTAATCAGTTGAAACGATGCTACGAGATGATTGCAAAAAGAGTAACCCCGTGGAAGAGGCAGCTTGAGTAACGTTCAGATCGGTAAAAAAAAGAAACACGCAGCGCAGAATACCTCGTATCCTAGTTTAACGTAATCACGGGTGCAATTAGTTTAATGGGATGCTGTTCGGGCAGCTTTGCAAGTTTCGCCTCGTGGACACATTCAATAAATAAAGTACTTGGGGATAAAAAAATACATGTGATTGTTGGAAAAATTTCCATCAATGACGAAGACCAATTTCATTAACTTTGTACGTTTATGGTAAAGGAGTTGCCAGAGATAAATTACCTTTGCAAGTAAAGCTTAAAATGATGGAGAGAAAAAAGTAGCGTATGCTCATAGATAGCAATTAACCACCATCAAATGTAATTTTCCCGGTTTACTTCCAAGAGGGACCGAGTCTGCGGAAGGGAAGGCGTAAAATTGGCCATGCAGGCGAAGTTCGTGCCTGAAAATGACCATTAAAATAATTATTAACGTTTAGCTTGTGGTTCTGATACTGCTTCCGCCTTCATTGCATTATTTGTCACAGTGTTGAGGTCAAATTAAAATGCCGAATTAGCGAAAGAAATGCGTAATATAGACGGAGCAACAGAATGCTTCAAAATAAAAAAGTTTAAAGATCGAGATAAAAATAAGGAAGCTTACTTTGGTATGGTGATGTGGTAAAAAGTTGAAAAACGACTTTATAACTGCAATATAAATCAATTCTACTATTTACGCAACCCAATGTAGGTACACATAAATATATTGAACATACATTGAAAAACTTGACAGAGAAATACGAGTTTTTTTCAATATCGCTTATCACCACTGCGCTTTTGAAAATAATTTTTTTTTTAATATACCTTTTATAGCATCTACTCACATTACTGGTGAGCTATTTCCTTGATTCATTTTCATTGGTATATCTACTCATTTTTTCAATTAATTTTCTTATTTCACCATTTATATTTGCTTCTCAACTGATGTTTAATTTGAATTAATTGAAAAAGGGCGAAAAGGCTTCGCCATTTATTGCAGTTTTTAGATTCGCATGTCCAATAAAAAAGACGAAATAGGAGGCACGAAGGAGAGAAGTGGTAACGTGATATGATTATATACTGGTTTCAATTATGTTTATTACCATGGGTTTTGCTGAATTTAAATAAAAGAAAACATATTTATTAATTAAATTTACAAAGAAAACTGATATTAATTAAGTTTACAAAGAAATCTGATATTAATTAATTAAGTTTACATAGTATAGTATTTCGGTAAAAATAGTCATGAAATTGAATATGATGGCTAAGAGATATTCGACTGGACACCAGTATTTCAATCATTCAAAAATATATTTATGATGAATTGAACTACTGACGTACGGCTTTTACTTAATTATGAGAATTCAATATAAGCGCATTTTTCATTTGTTTTCGATGCCAAATTGAAATGAAGTGATGTGTGATGGCATAAATATTTCCAAAAATGGAGTCATAAGTTGTCGTTTCGGCATGACATCTCATCATGTAACTAAGTTTTGCAAATGTACTTGACCGTGGCAGGCTTCACTACGTAGAAGTTACTAATATCAGTACTCATGATTAAGACAAGCTTAGTACTTTTCTATAATATTTTTAATGTGCGACGCGTTTCGCCGCTTTACGGTATCGTCAGGTCATCATTAATAAAGAGTACTGATAAGTGTTGCAACTTTAAGATAAATTGTGCGATATTAAGCATACATAAATCTCTGATAAAAAGTAAAATTCATGTTCCATTTATGAAGGTTAGTAGTTTGTATTAATGCATAATAAGATAATCGATAATTCACAATATGTATGATGAGAAAATTTTGTTTTGCATTTAGAGCACAAGGAGTGATACGTAAGGTCTAGCATAGAGTGATACATAGGCTTGGTTACATTTTTATCCCGTCATCTATGCGACACCAATCAATAGATTGTATAAAAATTAATGTTTCTGCGCATATAAATGTCTCCAAAATTGCTAAATCAGTTTAAATGAAATAATTGAAGAGGTCAACGACTATTTTATACCACTTGTGCTATATCACGCATATTATCAAATATCACTCATTCCAAAAAGTGGACCGTGATAGGTCCATCAGAAAGACCTATTCATTATCTTCGTAGTCTATCTAAATGGTAATTTTTGCTGCCGTATTATGACACTAACCTATATTTCAGTTAAGGGTCTTTTGAGAGCTGAAGTCACTTCACATCTGCGACCTGCCATTTTGCAGACAGGGGCGGGCCACATCACACTGGTCGAACGGATGAACTCCCACCCAATTCCAAACCGAACCCAGCGATGCATATCGTCGTCGATCAATCATGAAACGATTCTTCCATCATGGTAAGACGTGGCCATCTATAATGCTCAATTTTGTTTGCAACTGGATGCAGGTGTAATAAGGACTGAAATTATCCCCTTACTACCAACCTATTTCAGTCCTAGCATAAAATACCATTCTACATAATAAAAAATTTATTCAGATCCTCCAGTTTCTTTGTCAATAAATACATTAATGCATAAGGCTATAGATGCAACCTTTGCACAGTAAATGCTATTTTTGACACATTTTAAACCGCTTTACACTACTTAGATATGAAATAAAGCCTTCGAGTCTAGAGTTTTTCCCCGTGGAAATCAATGCAGGAGTCACACCAATGGTACATTTTAAGATCAATTTGCCCAAGACACATGGACACATTCACGTTTTTCATGAAATAATTCTTACATTTCCGCTTTTAACAGTATTCTTCTCAAAAAGTACTTTCATATGAACATATCCTCAAAAAAGCCATTAATGAATACTATCACTATTTATCAGTTATATCTAGTACTCAACCACAGGTAATCATTGATGGGGTAAAACCATAGCCTAAAAATACTGGGAATCTGGACATTAAATATTCATGATCAATCTCCAACATAAATTCTCATGATCCATGTCTCAGAATAACGCAAAAATGACGCCTAAAATTGCATTAGAAAGGAAATTGCATGAAAAGGCGCATCTTCAGCATTTCAAAGTGTTCTCATATCAAGGAGGAGTAAAGTGTATAGAAGATGTAGTGTCCACAGTGCCCTAGAATGCCAATGGTGAGCACCGAGGATCAAATTTACGGAAGGTTCGTGGTTCACTCGAGGCCGCTAGGGGGATCGAGATCAGGCAGATGATTTGTCCGTTAACCTCTTTTACTATAGGGTAGGCGAGAGAGCTGAAGTGGAATTTGTTCAGTTCGGGTTATAAATTATGGTTTCCATTGTAATGTTTCAACCTTATTTTATTTATTGTTTTGATTTGGTATAGATAGTTTTCGTTTCAATGTTTTAATTTATTTTAGCGTGAAAATGTTTGGTTGATTGTTAAAGATGTTTTGGTTGTTAGGGTTTCTGTTGACGAAAAGAGGATCGGGTTGTTGAGGGAGGAATGAAAGAGAGAGGCTGGAAGCTGCTCATTACGAGATAGAAACATTTCATGGTAATGCAAATGGAAAATAAGTGTTTTTGATTAGTAGACACATTCCGACGCTGCAGACGTGAACGCGAACCCAAGACTTCTGGTGGCAGCGGTGAGATATTTGCTACGGGAGGAGCCCAGGGAAAGTAAGAAGACTCGCGAGTCAAGGATTGGCTGTTCGTTGAACGGATTTGGAGGTCAGAATCCTTTCGGGGACGGATCATTTGTGCCTACGGTTGCCGAGACGGGGAAGGAGTCACGAGTCTGCATTTTCTGTACGAGGTGTTGTGGGAAAGAGTAACATTGAGTGGAAGCCATATCCAAGGAACTCCGGGCATTGACGTAATGGATTCTTCAATCGGCAACTGCAGAAAACGATTTGCGATCGGACACGTTGGTATGGCGCTGTGTTGTTGAATAGGTCAGTACCAATTGCCGGATGGGTAGCGCATTTTGGGTACTGAGCTTTACTTCCACGCATATGACCGCAGTTTTCTCATAATTTGTGGAAAAAAACAAACTCTTAAGATTTCATAATGGCATATTTGGCTAGGGCCACTAAGGACATTTTGAGAAAGATCGCGTATGAAGTCGGGGCTGATGTGGAAGAGAATGCTAGAGTCGTGGAGTATGAGAAAGCGAAATTATATAATGAAAATTATGATGAGGAATTAAAGTAAATGATGAAGTTTTAATGGAGGAGAAAAGATTGAAACAATAAATGGAGTAGAAAATGGTGGCCGAAAAAATAAGGTTCCAATCAGAATTTGAAAAGCTTAAGATTTTTTAGAGCAATTTAAACCGCAAATGCGATGAATTAGAAGTGGAAACTACCCACTGGGTAACGCCGAAGATAGATCTGACGAGGCATATGGAAAAATGTTTCTCTAGAAGTGAAAATATTAGTTTGTATCTAAAACGGTTTGAAAGACTGATAAATAGGCCCAGTATGCCAGAGCATCAATTGGTATTTTATTTGACCGGGTTACTACCAAACGAGATTAATGATATCATTACTCGATAGCCCCGTGAAAGAGCTGATAGTAATGAAGTAGTGAAAGAATTAATTCTCAATAAATATAAATTCAGCACAGAAGTTTTCAGAAAGTTGTTTTCCAAGCAGTCTAAATTAAGTTGCATGGCATGGAGTGATGCAATAACCAATTATTTCCAAGGATGGATTGAGGGTATAAATGTAAATTCTTTGAACAGTTAAAAGTACTGATAGTGACTGATCAAATGAAAATAAAAATGTGCCTAGATATGCGAGATCACTTGATAGGCGAATGGCCAAACTTCAAGGATTCGTACGTGCTGGCTGAGAAACTGGATAGTTTTGGCGCTATTAGAGAAAGCATGGGACAGAAAACAACGGACCATTACATCAACGATCAACAAAATAGAAAATATAGTCCGCCAAGCTGAAGCTTGCTTCTATAAATCCTGCTGAAGAAAAACGGGACTTTTATCAGGAACAGAATGTTATACGTTTTAGAACAGAAGTGAAGAATATAGGGCTTAGAATCAATGAGAGAAAAACGAAATACATGAAAATGACGGCCATGGAAGACAGAAAATGGACTCAAAACGTTACATTTGGGCAGTACAACTTTGAAAATGTAAAATACTTCAGTTACCTAGGTACTAATTTAAACTGTATGAACTCAATAACAGAAGAGATCAACAAGAGGATAATTGCTGGAAAGAGGGCTTACTTTGCTAATATTAAGCCCCTGAAGTCAACTCTGCTATCTAAGGATATGAAAGTCAAGATCTATAAGACACTTATCAGACCGGTCGCGACGTACGGAGCAGAAACGTGGACCATCTCTGCTGGAAATGAGCAAGCTCTGCGGATATTTGAACGGAAGGTTTTGCGAAGGATATATGGCCCCGTGACAAATGGGGTAACATGGAGGATAAGAACAAACAGGGAAATAGGAAATATTATCCGAGGCGAAGACATAGTGAGATTTGTGAAGACCCAACGGTTAGCTTGGCTAGGTCATGTAGAAAGAATGAGTGAAGAAAGGATGCCTAAGAAGCTGCTACATGGAAATATGGATGGAAAGAGAAAAAGATGAAGACCAAGAAAAAGATGGATGCAGGATGTGGAAGAAGACATGAAGGCTATGAGGATTGTCAGATGGCGGGAGAAAGTGCAGAACAGAAGAGAATGGACAGGCGTCTTGAGGGAGGCCAAAGCCCTTACCGGGCTGTAGTGCCGAGGAAGTCAAGTTAAGAAGGTTATACGTGCACCTCCAGATCTTGATTTTGAAATAAAATTCAACCCAGGTGTTACGAGTGTGGTTCCACTCAGCACTTAATTGCAACTTGCCCAAAGAAAATTAAAAGGGACAGTGAAGCAAAATAATTGGTTAATTTCATAAAATATGGGAATAGTGAAAAAATATTGGGAAAATATATCAGAGTGATGGAATGATAAATGGCTATCCAATGAAGATATTTTGTGATAAAGGTGCAACAATCGATGTAGTGGTCCATAAATATGTTGCCTCACACACGGGAGAAACAGTGCGGATACAACAAGCTTTAGAAGTATATGATCGGTATCTTCCCGTTGCAGAAGTAGAAGTAATTTGCGAATTTGGCAGAGTATTTGGAAAAGCTGAGGTTGTGCAAAGTGAATTGTATCGTGTTGTATACATTTTGGTAAATACAACTGCAGGGCTAATCGAAAATTGAAGAGCAAAGCAACCAGAAAAGCATTGGGTAAATGGGATGTATACCCGAGCAGCAAAGAGAACTAAGGACGATAGTTTTTCCAGAGATCAGTGTGCTGATGAGTTGATTTACTTTTCTACACTTAATGATAGAATTACTTGTCTTCAAGGCTGTAATTTATTTAAAGATGCAGGGAGCAATAGAAAGAAATATTTCCTGAACTTTTGAATAAAAATGAAGAGCAGAAAAAAACAATCCAAGAACAAGAAGATAACATGAAAGCATTGGAAGAGGAACTTGAAAATATAGAGCTGATTCAGGAAAGGGAAGGTGCCGAGAAGGAAAAAAGAAGGGCAATTGTTCGCATAAATGGATGAAAAACCCCAAGAGGAAAATGAAAATGTAAAAGGACAGTCCTTAGAAGATGGGAAAATATATGAAGAAATTCATAGTGAGGATCCATTATTATCACCCCAATATAATCAGCAGACCGGAACAAAAAGATGACATAACTCAAACAGATCCCATTCCAAAGCAGACTGAAGAATTCGAAAAAAAGAGTATTGTTCAGACAGATGACAGAGAAAGTGATGAGCGCTTTAAATCTGATGTGAGTGACACCACTATGGAAATAAGAGGGAAATACTGGGAAGATCAGTATGCGTCATTTTAAAATGGAGCTGGAAAAGGTCAATACTAGGCTGGAACTGAAGAATAAAATGGTTTCTCGCTCAATGGTATTGTGAACAAAATGAGGGAAAGATTAAATGATGGAAACCGAGAACTGGAAGAAATGTATCGCCAGTTTCAAGATAAGACTTCGGACGGGAAAAAATCAGATATTGTAGCTGGACCTAGACACAGGGAAGACATGAGACCTTATGAGAAGAAGATGGCAATGAGCATAGAAAGGAGTGGAGAGACAGAATTGATAAAGTACAAAGAAAAAGAACATAAAAAGGATGATAAATTCTGGAAAGGAATAGAGAAAATTGGCACTCCTGAAGAAGTAAAGGATAAAAATAAAGAAGAGCTTAAGGGACAAGACAGTTCTGTACCTCAGGAAAAAGACCAAGCTTTGCTGGATGGCCAAGTCACTATACAATGAAAGAAGGTGGAGCAAAGGAGGCACAAAAATGGAAGATGATAGGAAAGAAGATAGTACATTTACGGATGAAATCAAAGAAATAGCAAAGGAGGATGGTCAGATTTCTTAGATGCATACTTCATCTTTTTTCCCAAATATGTCGAAGTTTGAAACTCCTGCTGTATTTGCGTAATACTCCAAGATTTAGGCAAGACAGATGAAATTTTAAATGTTCGCTCATTTTTGTGGTGTTGGCGAACTTATCCTTCGGCTGCATAAGCATTTCTCTACCCACCTGGTCAAAGTTAACTTCCTGTTCTTCAGATGCTGGAATGCTTTCGTGAATTTTTACCTCTTCACCAGCCACCTTCTGATGAGATAATCGCAAAGCAGTGGTATCTGTTTTAAATTTTGTTACCAGATAAACCAAAGTTTGTTTGGCAACTTCATCATATCGTAAATGGTTGGATGTATTACAAAACGGCTTCGGGAATTTCAATATGCTATCAAATGAGGACGATACGCCAAATTTGGTTAAAATCGGTTACCCTAAGGGCAATCACCTGGTCGAGTTGGCATGGAACCCATCTAACAATATATGATCAGCAAGTGTAATGCAGTCTGTTGCAAAGTGCATGGGTGCTGTGAATGCCTAATTCAGGCATTACGACCTTGAGGGTTCTTTAACTTAATGTATTTATATATTTTTCAATGACTCCCATAAGAAAAACAGGTAAAGTAGATGTTTGATTTCGTAAAGACCTTTTTTCATTTGCAAAATGTAATTAAAAATAAAAGTAGTACGAAATCGGGAGAAGTGCCTACAGAAAGAAAATTGATTAGAGATTCATCTTTTTATAATCGAATGTGGTTTTCCAGTCAAAATTGTGAACAATGTAATAAAATTTATCGATATTGAGCAGAATTTTTGCGTTTTCGAGTCATCAACCCTATCTAGTATCTATCATCGCCCCCTTTGGACGACCATGCTAATTGATGAAACCGAGATTCCGTATATTTAGTTTCACGATTAAATAGATAAGAAATACATAAATGACTACACATACTAAATACTGTTGTAGCAACCGAGATATTAACTGACTATTAGTCTTTAAAATACGTGAGCGGTGAAACTTTACCTGAAAAACGGTGTTAAGATTCTTGAAAAGAAGGTGTGATAAACGTTTTTAAATATAGTTAACTAAATTTCTCACGCATTATTTTTGACGGAACTTTTGATGACCATATGAAATACCAAATACACTAAGCTTATCTTCCTAAAACTTCAAAAAAAGAACGAGAGAAACCACGTGATATCACAGACGAGCAAAAATGTTTAAAACCTTGAACAATAATTTAAAGGGATTTTTTTTTGCACATTAACATTTACTCTCGTAAGAAAAGCTTTGATTCGGTGTAAGGGCTTCTTATTTTCCCTTTGTTAAGGTATACTTTTCACCTCATCCTCTCTAGGGGTGGTTTATGAATTGTATATGGTTTATATATTGGTACATATTTGCAATTTGAACGTCACATCATGAGGGTTCTTTTTACCTTATGAAGCAGTTATAATTCATTTCTTCTTCCCTTTGAATTTCAAAGGACACCCTCCACTAGTCTTCTATAAATCTTCAGGAGGAGACTGTGATCACCGATCCCCATGTAGAGGTCCAGGGAGGAGAGATGTGAGCCCCGGATGTCGGAGACGCTGGCTTCGTCGGCCGGCCTCGACGCTCCAGGAAGACGGTCGCCGTCCGTGGACCGGAAGGGGAGGGAGGTTTAAGTGGTGGGGGGAGGAGAGGAGGAGGGGAGAGAAATTGATGGACAAGAGGGAGAGAAACTTGGAAATAGAGGGGAAATAAAAAGAGGGAGGGAGAAGGAGGGGTTGGTTGGGAACGGTGTGAGGGGGAGGAAGAAGACTTGGTGGCTGGTAATGCGAGTGAGTAACCCCTCGACTCATTTCGCCTTATTTGCCGAAGACGAAGGCAAAAAAAAGAAGAAAGAAAGAAGGAAGTAAGCGAGTTAAGGGAGAATGTGCGGACTCCCCAGAACACAAGTCCGGGAGAGGGTGTAGGTAGGGGGAAGCGGGGGATGTCGGGGAAATGGGTTTTTTATTGGAAGGAGTAGGGTAGAGGGAGAAGCAAGAGAGTGAGAAGGAGACCGGGAGGTTCCTTTGAGAGGGTGGCTTTAACGGGGGTGGGGCGTGGGGGTTGCAATGAGGAGGTGGAATGGGAGTGATGAGGAGAGGGTTCAAAGATCAAAAAAGAAAGGGCCGAAAAAGGGTCGTTTCCATGGAGAAGGAAATATTGGAATTTTTTTAGGGGATTGACGAAGGGGGATGAGGGTGGAAATAAAATTTGCTAAGAAGGTGGGCAGGGTGTTGGCGAAGGGGGGAGACAAGGGGAGGCAGAGGGAAAATGAGAGCGCATGAATGTACATGGCAGCGAAGGCAGAAATCCCAAAGACGGAGAATGGGAAACATTCTGCCAAAAATGTGTACAGAAAATATTTTGCCAAAGCAAAAGGTGTTCGAAAGCCTTCCGTTCATTTTTCGATAGAATTGCAGCTGGAAAATCCTAAAAGCCTTTTTTTCAATTTTAGTACAATAAATAATGGCCATGATTGAGACATAACGTATCTTGTTTCATATATCTTAATATTTTTTCCAACGAATTCGTTCAAACTCTTTCGTTATCTTGATGGACGATAAAAACAAAGCACATATCAAAAGACATTTCAAAGAAGATTTCCGGACCCCCTTCATTCTTAGCCATTTCAAATACTACTGAGTGATGTTACCCAAATTTAATGGTGTTTCTTCAGTCTTAAGCATATTTTCCGACATCGCGATTGATGATACATAATATAAAATTGTAATTTGTGTATGAATGTGGTCAAGTTGGCTGGACGAAGTGGTCAAATGTTTATTATTGACACCTCTTCTCAGATATATGAGCGCAATTTGGATTTCCATGTCGATAGTTAACTGTATGAGATGAGCCGTCCAGTTGGAAACTAATCTTCAAGAGTCCCGATTAACGCTGTTACTCATAGTTTTGCAATAAAATAAGCAATTGTGATTTAGGATAAGTTGTCTAAAGACAGTTTTCATTCATTTACAAGTGAGGGCAATTAAATATTCGTGACTAATGGGAGCCCGCATATGAATGCTAAGTAAATGTGATAGCTGATTCTTGCCATTCAAACTAGGGAGCGAGCAACTTTCTCCTTGACCAAGTGAACTAAAACTCTTGTGGCCCTTGAAATTACTAAACATCTTGGCTATTTATGCTCACTTGCGGAAGTCCAACCACGACGGGGAGGATCTCTCATCAAGCCGTTTCTCGCTTCCAATGTATCCCCCTCAAACACTGAGATCTATTCCTCTATAAGACCCACGCGATTCGATTGATCGGCAAATTTCTCACCATGGCGGCTAATTTGCGTTCAGGTTAGCGGCATGGAAGAGAGAAGTAAAGGGAATGATGTCAACCCCATAAAGCTATAAAGGTTGACAAAAAACCAATTCCCCACGAGTTGTAATGATCGAGCACAATCACAAGCTGCATTTTTCTGCACCAGAGTAGGTACCAAATTTCCACTTCTAATTATTGGTGAAATCATTGTCTCGTTACGATCCCCCTTACACTTCTTAAGTATTCATCGCTTTCCAAGCGTATTTACGTCTATACCTGGCCCGATTCAAAAGGGACTTTTGGTATTCATTGAGACAAATTATGCCAAATAGACATTTTAATAAATGACTTTATATAATATTGATCTGAAAACAGCCTCAAGGACCTTGATTAACGTCTTAATAAATTCACAAAGTTAAAGTTTAAAAATACCTAGGAGAAGTGTAAGAAACAGACCCATATATAGTTTTGGGATGTAAAATTTACACAGTTTTCATAAATAGCACAAGTGACAGTTATATTTGAGGCAATTTGAATATACTTAATGGTGCAAATTTCATGAGTATAGGTCAAATGATTTTTTATTTTTTAACTTTTGCCGACGTTTCGGATGTTTATTCATCCATCTTCATTTGCACCATTGCATAAAGAGGTCGAGAAAAAATACCATTTGAATATACTTAATGTCATACACCATATTTTAGTACTTTTTTAGTAAATTTGTAGCTATTTTTTTACAAAATAATGGTTTCATAGAAAGTTTTTGCCAAGGTGGAAAATGAAATGAAAGAAAATTACCCGGAGTGAGGACGAAAAGAGGCATGTAAACATGACATACAACAGCGTAGCCGAAGGAAACAGGTAGGAGATTGAAATAAAAAAGTCAAGTTGCCCAAAGAAAAGAAAGAAGGAGGAAGATAGGGATGTGACGAGAGAGAACGGATGAAAGTGGGAAGAGATGAAACGGCGAAGTTTAAGAGGCCAGAATTCGGGGGAGCGAGGCGCTCATCCACCAGGGTCGGAGGTAAGGGAATTGTAAAAGAAGATTAAAGAGAGATGGAAGAAGAAACATGGAGATCAAAGCAAGGCAGTGCCAGGGCGAGACGAGGGATTATGGAGCATGGAAAATCCAGGAAATTGAAGTAGAAACGCAAAAGTGGCATAGTACTCGCAATGTGCCGCGGAGGGAAAGGAAAACAGAGGAGAGGGTTTTCAGGTAAAAGCAAAGTGTTATCCTGTCAACTACATTCTTGCTTCCTTAACTTGAGCAAGGCCAATCATCATATTTATGCATGCATATGCCGCTCTATTTCACTCTAAGTTTTGGTCAAAACGAGGATAGGGATTATGCATCTTCCACTGTTATCATACCGTATTGCATACATTAGAATCACGCATAATATAACTTCATAGACAGTGTGTTAACAGTTCGGGACAATAGTCGGTGAAAAATGGTTCACAAAGGCTGCATTGCCAATATTTATCAGGTGGGAAGGATAAAAAAATGCAAACTATATGCGGTTTCAGAACTGGAGTGTGACTTGTACACTCATGTGGCACAAATAAAGTTAGAGTAACGTGAGAAGAGAAGATATCTACAAGACGTAAGGGATGAAGGTTGCCCTCTCAGTAAGTGACCTGACACTGAAGTGTGTGTTTGCGAAATCATTGGTCAGGTGAGCGCCCGTATTCACTTCTCACACGCGTACCCCTTCCCCAAAATCCTTCATCATTTATTCATTTTGTTTATTTTCAATCATTCCCCTCCAAGTACCCGACTAATATCGGGTTTCACTGCCATCATCACGGCCAAAAACTCGGGTGGGGTTGGGCAGATTTCACGTCCGACTCCCATCGAATAGGTGTCTACGTTGCATTTTGGTCATGCGTCAGCAGTAGACGGAGAGAGTAGGATGATGGTCTTCTGCATGCGTGCCGCAAGTGATTCCACCTGTGCCACGCAAGAAAGAATGCACTTCATACCACCTAGCCGTGAGCCCTAAACTCCACCGAGCACACCTATGATGAGGAATACTAGTTTCACAAAGTGTCCGGGGTACACTTTCCGAAGTTCAAAAGCAGGTCTTGATATTTAGCTCATTTTTCCACTTCTTTCGTATCCATGTTCGTTTCAGATGGAACCAAAACTTAAATCACGACAATGGTGAATGTGAGGTGGTGGAAGAGAACGATATCAGGCTTGGTTACCTCCAGTTGCCTGGCGGTGGAGAAGGAGTAATTCCACCAGATTATGCAGATTATTTTTCTCCACTACAGACTCTCTCCAGGGGCATAATGCAGCATAGGTGTCGATGCCCAATGGTGTCGCAGGTGAAAGTATTACACCCGCAGAGCCGAGTTGTTCTGAGGAATATACCCTGTCCTGAAATAGTAACTGCAGCCAGAGAGAAGGTGAATCAAAGTCTCCGGCCGTCAATGACAATATGGACGAGTCATCGTCGCTTCCGTCGGATGACCGGCCTAAGTCGAAACCGGTTTCATCCGCCGCCCTCTTTGCCACCTGAAAGAGAAACACCCCTGTTCCCGCGCTTTCGTGCTCTCTAACAAGACTGACCAGGGGGTCTGTGCTTTTGAACACACGTCATGCTGCACACAGGGAAAACACTGTTGTGGAGACACTTCGGACTTAATAGTCCTCTAACACCTACATTGTTGAGAGATACGATTATTTTGTAGTCAACCCAGGCCATTGAAAGGTTCTGCTTATGCTGGATGGGATATGCACCTATCAATGAGCTGTTTTTCCTTGCAACCCGCGATTCCCTGCTTTGAACCCTTCTGCTCATACACCTCCTACCACACACGCTGGACGAGGTGGAGGATAAGGCCGCTCAAGATGGAGGTGAGCGCCTTATATTCAGTGTTAACGTAGGTTATTTCTTAGGATAGGACAAATCCCCCTTATTAGGTATGTGAAGTGTGCGTACCTTAAACAGCCAAGATTGAATTGGGTCTCTACCTGACAGAAAGGACATCAAGATTCTGGCGACCTGATGGTGGGTTGAAATGAATTTATTCCGCCAGTGGTTGTTTATGGCGTTCATTCCTGGAACAGAGAGGTTCTTCTTGCCAGAGAAGACCTTCTTTACATCACTGTCTGTGACTGAAAGGGGTATATGTACATATTGTCAGTGGCGGTCAAAACATTTGAAAGAAAGCTATTGCCGGTATGTCTCCGTTGAATAGCTTCGACGATTCTTAGATATCCTTCCACAAATGTTCAACCTCTTGGACGGGTGGCGGAGATTCGATGACAGGCCGAAGTGGTCGGAAGAGATGGGATGGGTAAAGAAGGAAGGTTGAGTTTTCCTTAACGGCCTTACTCCTCTTTAAGAGTTTTCCCTGGCCTTGGTGAGTGCCCTACTCTATCGACCTCCGGCTGCTTAACGGTAAGCAGCACGTTTTTATTCAGTGTGAGGTGATGGTTTCTGAGGCTGCGCGCTACGCGTCGAACATTCAGTGTAAAAATTCACCCGGATGCGATATATCCCATCACATACTGAATCCTCGACAGTTGACTTCACGCCAGTTTAACTAGTTCTCTAGATGCTCCAGCCTTTTCGCTGCTTTTTTCTCCCAAGGGGCATTCTGATGGGAGTGACCTGATATTTTGGCAGCCGGGTAGACCATATAATTGAAATTCCAGAGGTCCTACGTTTCTTTTTAGGATTTCGACGATAAGTCCATTTAACCGGGACAGGTTGTCATCACCCGCTGGAGAGGCTGCTTGTATCAGGGAGGGTGGTATAGCCGGTGGTGTATTCCTCTAAACTTTCGGATGCGGAGTGCTTCCTTATTAGGGAGGTGGTTGGCATAACTGCTCATATTCTACTGCGATAGGTAACAATGTTCTGGATGCACATCACACAACAAAGAGTGTATCCTTACCATATACCCCTTGCGATCGGGATGCTGGCAGCATTGCATGAAAATAGGAATTTAGGCCCCTTATTAAGCCCCTTATTAAGCCCCTTAGGGCTTCCGTCCTCTGCATACCTGCTCCTTTTTCAGGTGTTTTATTTAAATCTTCACTTTCAACTTTACTAGGACCCCCATACCATCCATGTGGAGTAGGATGTGGTTGGCTTTGCTGGTTTATAATTTGGAACCATCATTACTGCGTGCGGGGTGGTTAGCCCCACACGCAGATGTCCATCATTAGCCAGTTAAAGCCGTTACCAGGTACGCCACGGGGAGGCTGGTGGTCCAAGTTACGTGCTCTCATCATTTATATCACAATTATTATTATTTAATCTACCTGTTAAGATAGGTGAAAATGAAAGTGAGTTAAATCCTCTAGATCTTTACATGTGCAGGGCCCTAACTTCGTATATAATTTATTTTTAATCTCAGCGTACGTCCAGCTCTCCTTCATCCCTTTAATAAAATCTATTCCCTCTCTTTTCCTTCCCCGTTTACCCAACATCCAACCCTTAGTTGCGGGCTAAAGCCACCCTAAGTCCCTTATTATCTCTTCCATCCACCTACTTTGCCTCCTCCTAATCCCCTCCAAAAGTGTCCTTTCTTCACACACCATACCAAGTAATTCCTCGTTTATTTACATCGTGTGGACCTTTTTGTGAGTACTTCACCCGGAAGGCCGGTCTCCACCGTCATGGAGACTTCATGGTCCCGGTTGGGCGCATTTATTTTGGTAATCAAATCCTCGCCTGCATACAAAACTTATTTTTATTGATTAGATCTTTTGGCGACTTCCATGATATCATATTATCCACTATAACTTTCTGTTCTTATATTCCTTATCCTTGTGATAATTGAAGTTTCATGCCAACGATAAGAACCCATCTGCCAAGCATTATTGTTAGCTACATTCCTCTCGAGGGACGTGACGAGGATTCTCAAGCGTCATTAGCAGGCGAGTGATGAAGAGGCCGCAGGGCCACAGATGTTTTTGACGGGTCTCTTATCCACACGGATCGAAGCAAGTTCTCCCACACGCGTCAAACGTCATCCAAACCGTGCTATAGGGCTTGCACTCTCAGCACCCTTGGTAGCGAGGCGGGAAGGCGGAGCCATGCCTCGACACAAGCGGTGTGAAGAGTTTCGCGCCAGGCATTTAATTTATTGAATTAATATGCAAGCATTTCCACAGGATATCACTGTCTACTCATTCTGTAGTGTTTACCATCATCTGCGAGCAACGTATCTCTCCAGGAAAGATGCATAAATTCCTATCAATTATTAAAACTGATGTTGTCGCCACACCCTCCGCAATTTCGTTGCCCTTAAAAGTTACCATTAAAATTATAAAACCACTTTCGTTATTTTCATCCGGACATAGCAGCAATATCTGATCCAATGGGTATTTTACAATGGGGTGTATATGAATGAATGAATAATTTATTATTGTCCTGGGGATATACCCCTTAAAAACAAAAGCAATTAAGATTTACATTTTTTGAGCAACATAAAGATAAAAATCAACAATTTGGACAGTAACATAATGAAAAAATTAAATATAAATTAATACAATTTTAACAATGCTGAAAGCAAAGTATTATATCAACACTCTTATTTGTTATATCATGTGGCAGTGGCCGTTTCTACTTGATTTAATTTATTTAGACTTCCCCGAAGTGATAACGAACCGTGTTCTTGCCCCCTCTCTCCTCCGTAGTTTCTGAACCGGTTCAATAATTCGAGGAACCCCATTGGGCTATCTACCGCCGCTAAACTGTAGTTCTCCTAGATGCAGCAGCTACCACCAGTTCAATTTTCCCTTAGCCTGCCTCTCATAATACCCATCGGCGAATTTCCTACATCAGGAGGATCTCTTTCCTCTCTCTACAATCCTCGGACATATTCCTTGAGCCGAGCTCGGATTTCATCGAGCATCTCTTCCCCGCTCACTCCATATCTCGTGCATGTGTCTACCGCAGTATTTTTGGATAAATCATTCATCCAAGAAGTACCTCACGGTAAATCCAATGGTTAAATACTCACCCACGCGACATCTTAAACCACGCTCTGCTATATACACTGTCAATTTTAATTGCCAATGTTCCTAATCCGCAAATAAACTCTTTGTTGAAATCTTGTCCATCTTTTTGGTTATTTAGTTTTTTCTTTCCTTTTAAGTTTGTTTTTTTATTCCATTTCTATATTATGGCTATAACTTCCACCAACACTTCCCATCACTCTCTGAATTTGCCTTCAAATGACGTCTTACAGGTCTTCATCCTAAATGGTAATACCACAATCAGATGTAACATCAAAATGTTGAGCAAAATAGCTGGACAACCCATGTAAATTAGAAGAGGAAGTAAGTTACATTTTGCAAAGCATTCTCTAAAACCCATGGTGAACCATTTAAAGTATTTGTTACTATATGCACTGAGGCAATTTCTTAATTTTTTTAAACTAGGAAATAAACTCCTTGGTGAAATATGGTTCATCTTTTATGTTTTAGTTTTTTTTTGTTGTTTCCACATTTTGGAAAGAACTTCAACCAACACTTCCCACCTCTTCTCACCTCAATTAACCTTCAAACTACTTCTTTCAGGTCTACCATTATCGCCAACGGTGCTATTACAGTCATATGCCTTTTGTCTGCGCTAATTTTCCCACAGAGGAATTCACCAACGGAGCCACGTCACTAGAACCTACCTTCGTGGTTTTCATAATCACAGAAGATGACTCAACTTTTGCAGAACTCGTTTAGAATTTCTCTGTTTTCCGCTCCATTATTTTTGCATCGACATTCATGGAGGATATCAAATGATCCTTCTCTGAGTCAATTAAGATATCCCCTGTTAGCTCATGCAGGTCATTACGAACCACATTCCCACCATTTTTTTTGGGAATATCAATAATTGTGGTAGTCACCTCTTTCTTCTTAATGATATTTCTCATTTCTAGACCTTTGATTTTTTTCTTTCTCATCAACACCTCCAAATACTATTGGCTTAGGCACCTCAGATTTCACATTAACTGCTACTACCTCATAAGCTGAGGCAGAGTAATCCTGCTCCTTAGATTCTTCCAAAAGCTCTCCGGTCACAACTCCCTCCACAACAAATGCCTTCTCTTCCTCTGCTACAACCACACTTCCATCATCTTGAGATATGACTGCCTCAGATCCTACCTCAGGTCGTACATCTTCCGGCAACTTCAAGGAAAAATTAGTTTGCGTGACTTTGGCAGCAGAGAGTGTCACTCTTTGTAGTTAACTTATTGAGTGAAGGTAAAAAGCCTCACCAAATTGGGAGAATGGTAAACTAAATATACCAATAATATCCTCACGACAAATGCATGGTGATACTAGTTACCTGCGTACATCAGGTAGACTAAGAACAATTAGGTCCCCAAGGTTGGTGAGGGAAATTAAACGTATCTCAGAATAGGGTGTTGATATGCTCTCGGCTGAATGTGGTGCATAGAGGGGAGCATGTCCCACTCTTCGCACTCCAGCCCCTTCATGGGCTGTCAGCTTCAATTTGCGTAAGGTATTAAGATTCGGTAGGGAAAACAACTTGAATTGCTCTTCAAAACATATGAGCACTTTATAATGGGGCTGAATTGTCAGGCTGAGGTTCTATCCCATCTATATTTCTAGAGGCTCTGGAAGTGAGACTGCACTTCCATCTACCACAGTAACTGAAATTACATCACTCTGTGTTTAAGTTGAATTTATTTTCCTAGTTTACAAGAAATATCTTTTTCCATTCTCTTCTGGTCATTAGGCACAGTTATAGTAAATACAAACACTTCGCCATTAGTCGTCCCAGCCCAGAGAGTTGAGGTTTTTGACTGGGCACTAACAATGTAGCTCCTGGCAAAGTACAAGCATCTCACCATCCTGCCCAAATAATTTTCTAAAGGACGTGCTTCAACCTGTTTTCTATGGGTCTGGCCTCAACAGGACTAAGTGGAGCAGCCACACCTGAATTGGAGGCTGGAGAGCTTGGTGAAGATGCTGCTGCTTCAGTATCTCCTCTATATGCCAGATCATCACTTCTCGAAGCAAGGCCTTTACGCTTCCGATCACTTGTGCCACCAGGGGAGGAAATACCAGCAATTCCCCGTTTCTCACTGGCAGGGTTTCTTTGAGAACTCCCTCTTCGTTATTTTCTAAATGACTCTCTGAGAGACTTCTTGAAAGGGTTGCAATGGGGGATCTCCATGGAGATGGGAGCATCTCCAGCTCAAAAGAGATAATTGTGATTTAAAGTATACATTGTCAAGACAGGTTTTGCTCACACATACTCAAAAATGGCAAGGCCATGTGCTGTTCCAGCAGCAACCACTCCCCATTGAGCATGCAGGGCAAGGGATGTAACAGATGCAAGGGATGTAAGGGTTTGTGGATGAAGCTGAAGAACAGACGCTGCTGAAAAGGCTAAAGGTACCTGGTTCTCAGCCAATTGAGTGTTTTAGGCTTAACTGTTCATGACCTTTCCATGCAAAACCATCACGATCAGAGAAAATGTTCATTGATATGAGCTTCATTTCTGGGGCAACAGGAAATATGTCCTCATCACCTAGTGTTCAGAGGCAATTCTTCGAACAACAATATAGCCAGATGTGCCCGCAACAGCAAGTTTTCCAGATTGAGGGCAAATACAAATCTTTTTCACAGCCAGCCGTGGGTCATCCGAGTAGGAATCAAATATCCCCACCTTTCGGAATGAGGGCAATCCTTCTTTTCTCCTCTTCTGGGTTTGTTCCATTGGCGACTGGAGAATCCAGAGCTTCCACACCTTTTCCGGATATGAATAGTTCAGCAGATGAAAATTTGTACAATAATTTAAGTCCATTGGAATCCCAACACCTAACATTACCATCTTCATGCCCAATCAAGAGTAAATCATTGCCGCCAATACCAGTGGTATCCTCACCAATTTCCGTTTCTCCTTATTGTATATGACCTCCATCAATAGGCAATTCTTCATCAGGCCTACATTTTGGCCTGCCTGCGACTTGCAGACGGAGGTCAATAGCACCACGGCAGATGTATGAAGGAGGGGCCTCTCCTAACCTTCACGGTCTGGGTATATCTCCTTCCGGCCTGCCGGTATAGATCTGGTGGAAGTGTCACCTCTCCATCCACTCCGGTAGAGGAATGGAGGAGGGCAACCATCCAACCCCCGTCCGGGCCCAACTTCGGTGATATGACGGGAACCGGTGTTTCCACGTAGCTAGGCCCTTGCCCTTGTAATGTAATTACTTTGCGGACAAAATCTTTCCGGGAATGATCTCAAATGCTCGCGGTGCATTCAAGATGTGGCCTAACCAAAGCAAAGTAGCATCTCTCTTTCAATTTTCCATCAGATTATTTTCCCTCTATTCGCTTAATATATCCTAGTCTCTGTAAAGGAACGCCGCAAATGTTTCGCATGTGTTTACCCCACATTAGGTGTGAAGTGAAGGTGATTTCAAAGAATTTTACTTCATCTGATTCCCTTATATCAACCCCTCCCACTTCATAGATATAGCGTTGGTGGGATTTCATTCATAAGAGGTATTGTGCAGTAATGCATTTACTAAGGTAAATTTCAAACCCCCAATCAAGACACAACCAGTTTACGTTGCTGATATCCTTAAGACAGCGTATAAGTTTTATGTATTTGCTTTGTAATCATTTTAAGAGATGAGTGCTCCAATAAGTGGGCAAATTTGTCGATACTATTGGCTGGTCTCTCTGATTTTGCACCAACTTTGCGAGCATTTACAAAAAGTTGATTCGTAAATGGATAGCAACCTTTGAAAATATTGAAACGCTATTGTAAAGGGTCAGTGTATTGTTTATATTATGTTTCAAGTCATATTTGTTGTGTATTATATGTTTTAATGCCTATTTTCCAACCACTATAGTAGTATTTTTTTCTTCACGCACTAATATTTCTTTCAATGCTTTCTTTATGTACTTAGTAAATTTTGGTTCTATGTGTGTTCTTTCCCGCATATTAGAATTTTTAAGTTAGCCTAATTACAGGCTCATTGCATTACAATCTACTTTACTTCCTTGAATGTAAATAGAAACTGTATAAATACATTATGGGAGAATATATATTTTAAAAATTAAAACATTTCCCATATTCTTCAGCATCTCGACCATTCCTTTCCATCTTCAGTCTTTTTTTTCACCCAATTCCCCACCACCACCAACGACGCTCGCTATTGGAGTAAGGAAGGGAGTGCAAGAACATCGTCTTCTTTGATTAGCTCCCGAATATTGACGTGAGCGCTTACTGATTAAAAAGAATGTACGAGAGTAATTCGAGGGGGCCGGGATGGGGGAAAGAGGGAAGGGATTTGGGTGACGAGGAAAAGCAAGAAAAAGGGGTGAAGGAAGGTAGGAAAGGAAGAAGGAATGGAGGGGGACTTTAATGAACGGTTCCTGAGAACAGGCAGAATTGAGGGGTGTGTCCGTGGGAGGGGTTGAAGAGGGTGAGCGGAGGAACTAAAGTCGCAAATGAGAATACGGGGTGGAGGGAGATAGGGATGAAGAAAGGGTGGGCAGCGCCATGGGTCTAGAACTATAGCAGGTGTGACAACGAGCCGAAGACTGCACGAGGTGTGCCTCATCACCCTGCGAATAAGGCTCTCCACAGACTCAGCTCCATCGCTCAAAAAATTACTTCATGTTGCTTTCGTGATCACAAATCAAATTGTTGGAGTTTCAAGGTGAAATAAATACCTTCATGTACATCTACATTCTAACCTGTAAGCCACCACATGGGCTTGTGGCAGGGGGTGTTAGGACACCAGCCGTGTACAGGAAGGTGAAAAGGTGAAGTGTATTTCGAGAGTATTTACTGGGGATCTCAGTTTTTATTATGGTCGCTTATTGTGCGTGGGAAGAACGAATATTTGTACCTAACTGCTTGGCAACGTATTTTTTATTTTATCTTTCCTGTCTGGGCTAGAGATTCAGTTCGGCCTGAAAATGATAATCTCTGTGCCGATCTGAAAAACACCTGTTCTGAATTTCTTAAGCAATCTAAGCTAATTCCATGCATCAACACTTCAAAATATAAGGCACCATTCCATTCCTGAGAACTAGGAAGTCCACATGAATTGTTTCATCATTCTAGTATTTACCCTTCTGTAAACCATCGGTTAAACCCTTGAAACAGACTCCTCAATGGTCCTTGTCTAACCCAAGAGTTTCAAAAACCCAGTCCACAATAAAAATCACGCAACAATGTTTTTCAACCAACATACAGTGAATAGTATGCTCTCTGGTGCTATCCAAATGTCTATTTTCAACCGAATCATAATTTAAAATTAGGTGGTCCTTGTTTCCAATATTTGTTGTTCTCTAACAATAAGTGATCATGGTCGAGGATAATGCAATAGAGTTTTTGGATTTCTCCAATGGAATTTAAAGGAAAATTGATTAGAAATCGTATCTCTACCACATAAGGTTTCGGATTTGTAAAAAAAGAATACTATGAGAATGGGCCAAATCATGAAATATTCTTTAGTTAATTAATTGAAGAATATTTATTAAGCACTGTCTTACTCTGCAAAAAAACTCAAGAGGTGGTTATACATCTAAAGCTTTTAACGGAAGATAAAGGAAAATGCTCTCCATATTCTTCTGGTCGGTTGAGAAAGGAATCCAAACAAATATCCTCTCACACTCTGTGACCTCTCCCTCCGTTCTATTTCTCTCTCTCTCGCTCTCTCTCTCTCAGACAGACGAGGATTCGAAAATTTCCGATTAGGAAGCAAAATTTCTGGAGGGAAAAAATCGGGGAGCTTAAAACTCGTACAGCAAACAATTCGAACGATTTCTGCTCCTCCGACTTCCCCTCCAACGGAGAGTTAACCAAGGAATTCGCTTAATTTGAAAGGAAAATGTAGGGAAAAAATAAATCAAAGAAGGAAAAAGTTTGAAAAACTGAAGTCGCATTGTTTAGCCTGGAGGAAAACAAAGAGGAATAACATTCTTTGGGCTAAAAGGAAAGAATTCTAATCGCAAGAGGAATTTCTTTTTTATAAGGCTCCTCGCCGTAAAAGAAGTTCCTATTTATTTACTTATTGTGGAATTAATTAGCTCTAGAATTATTTGAATCAGAACGAGATTTTTTCTTCTTTTCTTGAATAATACAGTCTTCCATTAAGTAAGGGCAACAGCCAATAAAAACGCTTCCATAGTCGTCCTCTAATGCACCACAAGCGGATTTAAATCGTAGTAGAATCAAAAGATAAAGGTTGTATTAACCTTAGTTAATCATATCCGAAATATTAGTAAATAAAATTGATTTGAAAGTTATAAATTTACATAGCATAATGACAATAAGTTTTTAACAATGGACGTGAGATTGGAATTAAACATCTACGGCTAATAAATACACTCTGCTGACACAGTTTTTGCAACAAAAACAGTGGGAAAGGAAAAATATTTAAATGCGCTGATAATTATATTTAATCAATAATATGTAATTAATTTAGTTTGCCATATGTCATCATGAACTGAAGACACGGGGTATCAACTGCTAACGCTATAGGTATGATTTCCTGTCCCTACATATTTTATTTAAAAGAAGATGTGCTTATAGGGATAATTTACTATTGATACTCATGTTATTTTCCGTTGCAATCAATGGTAAAAGTTGGGACAAAGGAGATATTAGATTAAGTTCATGATAAACCTAAATAAGGCAGTTTTCAAACCCTTTTCGTACAAAGAAATCAATTCCTAGAAAACATTAATAGAGTTCGGTAAAAATGATTATTTTACAACATTAATATTAGAATCAAATTATGTATACATGCAAAGAATATTGTTACAGTATCCATATCCTAATGTGAACTTCGTCACGATTCAGCGCATAAAATATAAATAACAAACATATCTCTCCAGAAATTACCATTACCAGTTTTACTTGTTCAACAAATAGGCGCAAATAAAAAGAACAATATTTCAACGTAAGTATGCAAACGTTTTGCAAAATGCGACCACTTCGTTTACCTACCAGATGTAGATGCACTCATGTTTTGTATCTGTCAGACTGATCTTCGTTACAATAGAAATTGAACATTACTACCGACAACATCCGCAAATTGATAAAGGATTGGTAAGCACAGGAGAGATAAAATAAGTTTTAAAAAATTTCTAGCCGTTATTTCCACGCACGCCATGTATCACGCTTATTTATCATCGCGGCCGTGCTGGGGGGGGGGGGGGGGGGGGGGTGGAGCGGCCAAAATTTTCGGCCATCCCGCAGAATATTTTTCCTGATTCCGAGGCGGGAAGGGTTTCCAAAACGGTGACGACGGGGCGGCCGATGCGTGCGGGAGGCATTTCCGTTTAATTTCGAAATAACGGCTATTAATTCGCGTGTCCCATTATCGCGGGTCATCAATTATCGGATCCGTCTGTCCCGCGGCATGCCAACTTTATCGGCCGCCGATGGCCGTAATTCAAAGCGTGTCAAAGGAACGGAGAAGGGACCCCGCCCTCGAATCTCTATCTCTCTGCCCTCTACTGTCAACTTTTCTCTACCTATCTTTCCCTCCCTCTCTCCTCCGATCACACTTTCCGTGGCCACCTCCCTACCATGACCTAACCCTACTCGTGGATAGAGAGTTCGAGGCATGTCGCCGAGCGTCCGGAAATGAATTGTTCCCACGGTCGATCGGGTCCATTCACGTCCTCTTGACACTTCGCGTCGACAATCCACCGAATTCGGACAGAACCTCGGCTCTTTAATCAGCCACTACTTGACCTGCATTCCTCAACCAATGATTTTCCCTTTACTCTCGATGCCCTTTTCCGTTTTCGACGACCGCTAGATTTTATTCGATCGAATGGAGAGAGAATGAAGATTAATCATCCGCGTATTCGGTACTGAATCGGATCACCGAATGCATCTGAGGGGAAATTTCTGCTAATTTGAATACTAATGTTACTGCTTGGATGAACGTTGCCCCATAATTACGTCCCGGGCATTAGAGCTGTACTTTTTTCGTCGGAATAAAAAGGTAGTTGAATGCAGTCATCACATTTTATTGAATTGGATCACCGAATGCGTCTAGGGTGAAATTTCTGCTAATTTGAATACCATTGTTAGTTCTTGGATGAATGTTGCTCAAAATTGGATCCCGAATATTAGATCTGTACTATTTTGATCAGAATAGAAAGATAGTTGAACGTAGTCATCAGATATTATTCAGGGAAATATGTTTGAAACTAAAAAAAATCATCTGGGAACGATAGGTGAACGATAAATAGAAGAAAATATTCTATGTAATCAAATGTGACAACAATTCACTTGAAAATGTGTTTCTGTGCTGAATTATTTTAGTGTTTCTCACAGACCTTGGGTATTAAAATTCAATGATTTGTCATTTTTTTATTGTGAAATCTACGCAAATTCGTACTTTGATTTATAAATCGCGTCGAAATTGAGCAGACTGGATAAAATGAGCCCAGTTATTGCTCAATTTGAAAATTTTTCGTAACGAGCACAACGATTTGTACGCAATGGATCTGACTGGAAACTGGATATCGTAATTTCCTCCGTATTGGCTTTAGCAAATTTGTTTATTTTACTTCTTTCAAATCCTCATCAGATCCCGTTGGAGATACCAATGCTCGATTCCATGATGGTGTTTGCAAGGGATCGGGTGGAGAATGGGGGGAATAGGGGAGGTTTAGAGGAGGAAGGGCCCCTCAGGGGGGGAGGAAGTATGAGGGTGGTGCAAGTGTTATTAGCCGGGCGATCGGGCACGCCCCCCCGTGGTGCGGCGCGGTGAATTAACGCTCGGAAATTGCCGCCAAAGGGGAGGGGGTGCAGTAGTAAAAGAGGGGAGGGGGTGCAGTAGTGGAGATGGATGAGGGGGTGGGCGGGTGATCGTGGGAGAGACGGGGAAGGTTGGGGGGGGGGATTTTAATAGGTGATCAAGGGAAGGGGCGATAGGGCTGCAGTGGATAGAGGAGGAAAACTGAGGCCCGTCCAAGTCTTCGCGCATGTCTTCATTCGTGCGTAAGGGGTCGTTCATAAACTATGTGCGGTACCAACCTTTGGTAGGGAGCGGGTCGCCTAAAAACCTACTGCGGGTAACGAGGGGAAGGAGGGTTTCACTCAAAGTTACGCAGCTGTTACAATTCGCCTGTTAACGTTTCTTACCCGTTAAAATGGCGTCGACAATACTACAGAGAGGCGCATGGAGGTGTTCTTTACCCCCAAGCTTCTACTTTAGCTCAATGTAACTGATCATTTTCCTCTACAATGTTGCAAGTCTTTATGCCATCAACTTGCTTCCATTTTCATCTTTTCGTGGGTTAAATAGCGACCTCGTGACAACACTTTTCAAGGCAGCAGTCATAAATGTGAGGAGGGGAGAGAACAAAGTAGATGAGCACAGCACCTTGCGCCGTGATTCATGGTTGATTAATAGAATTTTAAAATTAATATTACCAGTACCAATTGAGATTAGATAGTTCTAATATATCTGTTTCGGCTACTTTGTCTTATTTCCACCTATCCCTAAAAATAAACTCACTCAATAATTGAATAAATGTATTTGAATTGAAAGTTTCATTTTTTAGAGACCACGTTACATGTCAAGGGGGGATGGGCTTGCGAAAAATACTGCGGTTTTCAACGAAAAGGGGGGGATTGTGTTAAAAAATCACCGAAAATGGTAACGTAGTTTATGCACGACCCGTATGTCTTCATTTTTTAATCACGTGTGATTAGTTGCCTTCAAACTAAACCGTCGTGATACATTTCATCGCTTAGTTTGGATGAAAAGAATAACTCTTTTGGATTATCTCTGGAATTGTTTGAAAGCAGGTGATCTTCTACAGCCTTAAGTGCGTAAAAATACAATTTTGTGTTTATTAGGAATGGAGTCTGCAAAACAATTAACCTTACTCTTTAATCCGCGGGCCAATGGGACAAATAATATTTCCATACCACGAGTTGTATTAAATTTTATACGAGACAAGCACATGTTCATTCATTATTTATACCAACTCATCCATTCCACAAATAATTCCAAAACCACTTTCCACTAATATCTATCAATCATAATTCATTGAAAATCCAAAATGTCTGTGACCATATATCAGCAACACCTACTAGTTTGAATGCACCAATACTCGTGAGCATGATCTTTTGCCGAAATGTAAAGGAAAAATCTTCAGAATTGGCTCAAGCATTGCAAAAAGACAGTTCAAAATGGCATTCTCAGAAAGCATCTATAATTCACAATACTTTGAAATACTTTTTAAAGGTTATCAAGTGAAATCACTGTGACATAAATCGAAGCAATATGAAAGTATTTCACACATTTCATGTTGCTTTGCCATTCCATGATCAATATGAAATTATATAAGCTCTAACAAAAACACGATTGTGTATATTACCAATGCCCTTCCTGGCTCTCCTTCGTTCCCTTCTCGGCCAACCACATTCAAATTCACAAAATTATGTGCCGCAGATACACACATTATTTTGCTCATCCCTCTCTATAGCAGTAATTTCTAACCTTCCCTTTGTTTGACATAAGAAGCTTTGTCATAGTAAGCATTTACGTAGACTGTAGTTTGCATTTTCGTAGGTGATACGGGAATTTTTTGAAATGCTATTTCTTTCCTTCTGCATAAAGGGACCAGGTTTCATAAGGCAAATAGCATGAATGTCATTGTATGAAAAATAGAAAGATAAGATATAGTTTTACATTAGCAAGATGGCATCTTGAGTACTGAGCAAGTATTTTGGACCCTGCACGGAAAAATATAATTTACTAAATACGCAAAATGCGAAGGAAAGACTTATGCTTCGTTAAAAACATTTGCGAGCGAAGAGATATAAACACAGGAGACTAAAAGGCTAGGTTTATAACCTCTAGATACCCATAGGCTGTAAACTTGTCTAGGACTACTTGACGAATTTCATTCACGGTGAATCGATGACAAAGATGTAATAATTTTAGACACCTGCAGCATCTATTGAACGGAAAAAGCGATAAAATAAGGGAGTCATTTCCGAACTGAAATGTTTAATAAACGCTTTATTCCCACCCATCATTAACGATCACAATAAAAGCAGATCTTGACACTTATCTGCCGACTCATGTCTTTTAGTGATTTCCAAATCCTTGTCCCCATTCCCTATTGGCATCCTAACACCCCAGCCAAGAACCCTTTCCGCGGGTCGAAGAGTAGTATAAATGTTCACACTGCACTCAAAAAAATTTTATCTCCTCGTATTACGAGCAACTCCATAATAGAGGCGAATGAGGAAGCCGAATTGTCATCAGGTAAGGGAGAGAATGTGGAGAGAAAATGGTGCACGCATCACCACTTCAGAGCATAAGGAACACCGTTCCATTCCTGAGATATTGTAAATCCACTGGAAGTGTTTCATCATTCTAGTACTCACCCTTCTGTTAACTGTCGGTTAAACCCTTGAAACATACTCTTTAATGAGCCTTGGTTTACCCAACAGTTTCAGAAACCCAATTCAAAACAAAAAACACGCAAAAATATTTTTCAACCGACATGCATTTATCGTGAAAAGCATGCCCTCTGGTGGAATCCAAGTGCCTTAATCAACGGAATGAGAACTTCACATGAAGTGATCCTTGTTTCCAATTATAGTTGTTGTCAAAGTGATCACAGTCGAGAATAATGCAATAGAATATTTTCGATTTCGCCAATGGGTTGTGAGGCTGAATTGTTAAGAAATTGCATCTCTGTCTTTTAAAATAAAGTTTCAGATTTGTAAAAATTAATTACTAAGAGAATCACGAAGTATTCTTTAATTAAATAATAAAAGAGGATTTATATAGCACTGTTAAACTATAAAACAATCGTTCATTCGAAGAAAAACTCGAGTGGCTGGAATTCATCGAAATATTTTGACGCGAGATTTAGGCAATTATTTTCCATATTCTTTTGGTTGGTAGAGAAAGGAATTCAAACAAATGAAAAACGGTTCCAACAATCGCGGCTACGTCAGCTTGCGGGACTAGTTCCTCGGCATGTGGTCACGAGTAAACTAGCTACCAAACGGATTCATTCTCCTACTGTTCCCTTAACTCATTGGTTGGCAGCCGTGGAGAGTGATGGGGAGAGGGAGAGAGAGGTGGTGGTGGAATGGAGGGGGAAGTGCTCTTTTGAATGTGGGAGGAAGGATGGATTGATGAGGGTGCTAAAGGGAGGGTGCTGAAGGAGGGGGTTGATGCTGAGTGAAAAGGATTAGAAACTGTGGGGGCGATAGGACGGGGGTGAGTGCGGGGCGAGTGAAGACAGGGTGGGGGATGAAGAGGGGATGCTGTGAACATAGATCCGAAGGAGCGCGAGGGGTGCAAATGGATCGCAGTGTACGGCCCTCGGAGCGGAGGCAGGGGGATGTTTCGGCCGGGAGGGGTGGGCAGGGAGGCGGGTGACGGGGGGAGAGAGGGTGGGAGGGATGTAGGAGCCTCCTCCTTTTGAGAAACAGAACTTAAAAACTTCCAACTTAAAAAGGATTTCGAAACGCTCGTCCAGGATTGCGACGGAAGGCCGGATTGAATAAATTAGCGTAAAACAAAATAACACGGGCATCTCCAACCTTCTTACGCTCCGCCTTCGATGAAATTTTAATGACTGTTTTTCTTTCGATTCCTCCTCGGATTGGAGAAAAAGCAGGCGGTGTTTCTCTTGCCGCGACTTTGCGAGCAGAATTTGATTGATTACTTAAGGAGTGAAGGAATCTTTAAGCTACAAAATATTAAGAAAAAATGTTGGTGCTTACCCCGGAAACGATCTAATTTAATGATTCTCAAACTTCCCACAAGGTAAAGTTTTTTTATATATCCAGGCGTTTTGATGGAACTCTCCTTCATCATTTACAGGAAAGAGACCAAAAAGTGACACGAAGTTAAATATGTTTGGCTTGTGAGATGCAAAATAATGTAAACACCGGAAAATATACCATGAACAGATAACATTCTGCAACCCTAGCAGTTTTTAAGTCTGCAATCGATAATATAACCGGAGGATTCTCATTCATAAGAATTAAATTAAATGCTAATAATACATTATTGATAAAAGTTGGACTTTTGGTGCATAGGGTAAGCCGTACAGTTATTGGCCATCCTACAGTTACTGGTCATTTGGTATTTTGGAGAGCATATTAAGAGAAGAGTTGGAAAAGTTTACAATAATTATTGCAAAATTAGCAATAGTGATTAATGCAAATTTTGACCAACTGTACTCTTACTATGGTCTTCAAAATACCAAATGACCAATAACTGCACGGTTTACACTAATGGTTGTTATAATTGCACATTTAACTACATTTTAGTAACTTGAAGTTTTTATTCGAGAGACATGTTAACACATCAGTTATTAAAAACCACCGGGAGAGAAAATTACTTTCATACTTATCAGTTACACGAAAAAAGATCTGTGTGAGAATCATCAGAAAAAATGTAGACACATGCCAATCACCTCATATTCATGTTTTAATTTCTGATTAGAGCCAACCACAGATATAATTGGAATAAATTTTTTATCCTCAAGTCTTTAAGAAGGTGGACCCAAAAATAACTGGAATTATATTTTTTTTAATATTCATTTATTTTCACACGTTCAAACCTTAATAGCGTTCGAAGTCATGTCCATTTGAACTAATGGATCAACACTATAGACGTTGTGAACCTTTTTGAAGCTTTTTTGAAATGATCACTTTTTGCATGCATTTGCTCATGAAAACACCTGTTGTTTCACTTCTCATTATATTTTGCCTGGCGTATCTGAGTATCGTTCATAATCCCCCTATGTTCTCAATTTCTCAATCGCTGTATCTGAAGATAAAATCAATATTTGCCAAAAACCATCATTTGTTCCTACCGCTGACGTTTTCTTGTGATAATTTTCTCCATATTCCCTAAAATATTTTCTCCTCTAGGGCCCCGATGTAAATACACACGATGTACATTAACCCTTAAAGTGTGTGCTTCTCATCCCCATCGTCCACACTTTTGTTTAAAAAATCTTATTGAGCGATTACTCTCTAAAATTGAAGCTCTCTGAGTATGGACATTGAACTTATGCTGTTTCCTTTCCTTTCTAACCCAAAACTTGTGTCATTGCCCTTCTTCATTTTGTCCTCCAACTCCACCGGGGAAAATCAATGATTACCCTCAGTTCAGCGACTAGTGACCTGATCTCAAAGAGTACTACCCTTTCACATTCTTAATTTATGTGATATCTGAGGGGCACTATGGCAATTTTAATTCATCTCTTTTGATATGTGGTTTTTGTTTGGAGGTTTGTCTGGCAAAATTTTAATTTTTTTAGATTACTCATCATGACGTATGATCGTTAATGTAATACCGCTCCTTGTGTAATACCTTTCGGTGTCCCTCAAATTTATGCATCTTTTGAGAATCAAATTAATCGATTGTGGCGATACTTGGTGGAAATTGAAGATAGTACAAATTTCACTATTTATTTTAATGCTGTCAACCAGTTTCGACGTCTGAAGCGTCATTCACTAGACAAACAGAAGGAAATATTGCTTCTGCTAGCCTTATATAATATAGAAGGGGAGAGAGGTGGGAGAATGGGGAAATGAGAAGAGGACAGGTATTGCCGATTGGTGAGAAGGAGGACGGCTCGGAGAGAAAAATAAGTTACGTAAGGCATGGGGGGGTAGGATTAAGGTCGAAAGGTGGTAAACTGCAAGGGAAGGGTGGTTTTGTAACAAAGCAGTAACAATTATCAACGGTAGACAACAGGATAGGAACATTAGAAATCCATCCATCTTAAATGGTTGAAACTGGGGAAAGCATGAGATGAGTTAGTTATTCAGAGATTAAACTTAAAGGAAAAGAAAATTATACAGAGCGCTAATCTCTCAACAACGGTTTAGCACTTTTCACAATGTTTTACAATTAACATCAATGTATTCCTCTCTGTTCCAGGGCCACTCCCAGCTAAGCGAACTGATCCACCCGTCACCAGCGCGCTCAGGAGCGAAACACTGCGGAACTGCAAGGAACATTTGCTCCGCCCTAAATGAGATCAGGGTCCCGGCCTCCAGCATCCTGAGAAGCACTGCTGCCTATCCTTACCGGAAAATCACCGTCTCCACTCAGCCATAATAGGCAGACCGCTTGATTGCAAAAATATCCAGTGGACTAGTTAAGAATGCAGAGTTTTGTAGTCCGTTCCTGACATTTGAACTTAAGTACGGTTTTTAAGGCCACCCTGAGCCTCAGGTTTGTTATATAGCCTCGTTTTTTCCTAACCACGACTCTCGATCGTTATCTCCGGATTCATCGACCTGGAAGTGAGACCTCATTTGCTCAAGTAGGGGAGTAGGATGATGACCGTGCAACTTTGAACGCGCCACTCCCACCCAGAGTCATCTACATGCTGCCACAACAACCATACATGATGGTTGTTGTGGCGCCATGTAGATGACTCTACTCTCACCCACCACTCTACACCCTCTAGTGGCTGGAAGGTCGCGAAGTGTCGCTGCGGGCGGTGGCAGAATCCATCACCTCTCTCTTAAACATTCCCTCAAGTGTACAAATCAAAGTCGGATGAACACCTGGTTTGTTGACTTCTTAAGCATTTCAACGTACTGATCATGTAATCCTATATCAATTCATTGTATTCGAGAATGTATAGAGCAAATTGAAAAGTTTGATGGCAAAAAACATAATTTTCAGTGGTTCTCCCTCTGCTATCCGCTAATAATTTATCTATTTACCCAAAGCATACATTTACTAGAATTTCATAGAATTTTCAAAGAATATGACTACAACATTGAATATATTTTCTATACTTAATGGGATGATGTATTTAATTTATAGTGCAGTTACCAATCCATATATTTTTAATGTACATGTACGGACCAACTTAACGATAAAGATCACAGTTAGCAATAAGAGCGGATAAGATTTTATTTTACAAGGTTCACCATTGCCAAAAAGTCTACATCATTACCTTGCTGTTAGGTATCTATTTGAATTCAATTTTCCACTGAAATGCTCTCCTACGCTCTCTCTCTCGATGAGGCCAGGGAAAATGATTTTACCACTCACCAATTAACCTAGTAGTTAATAATTAACCCCTTTATCTGCACTAGATATCACTACGCTTTCAGTGTTATTGCATTTATCATTTAAGTTTAGGTTTAAATTGTTTAAGAGGTAAAAATAAATCAGAATCCCCTTGGCCATGAAATAGTGCGTGATTTATATAACTAATTAGCAATACTTTAGACATCTTACTAAGACCTTAATTAAATGATTTTTCGTTTTGAATTTACTACATTAGTTTAAAAATTGTCAGTTCATGCTGAACTATATTGACTTGAAAAGGCCTGGATTAGAGTTTAAAATCTTTCAATAGTTGCTTAAAAAGGGAATGTCTTGGGGCCAAATATTTTATGAGGAGATTTTAAAAGTTGCCAAGAATATGAGAGTTGAGTTTTCTGTTTCAGTACTAGTTTAGCATTAAGCTCATTTCGCATTATTTTCAACAACGTAATGGAAGCCTTGATGAAAACCTAATCTGAAACAAGATTTCGTTATGTATTTCTTCCGATGGTGAACATCCATCCCTAATAGGCATCCCTAAAACGTGGTATTCTCAATGATTTTTTCCATTTTTATTTTCTTACTGTTTATATTTTTGTATCCACTAATTATTTTTGTAAAGTTACTTTTAATTTGCGACTCATTGAATGATTGATGTTGTTTTCTACATTGATGTAATTTTGTGAGAAAAAGAAGAGTCGGTTAACCCCATACAGGATGTTATCCTGAGGGGAACCAATGTCCCTCGTTTTGAATTTTTGTAATATTTACCGTTATGTGTATGAGCTAATGCGAGTAACAATTAAACAAATAAATAAATAAAGATACAGGTCTTCCGGGGCATACAAGTACACCGCGTAGGTCCATTTTTCTTCGGACCGACCGTCTTTTAGTCCGAAGAAAAATAGACCTACATGGAGTAAAACCCGGAAGGCCTGTATCTTCATTTTCATCAACCCGCGGAAGCCTACATAAGGAAATAAATAAATAAATTTACATTGACTTAAGATGAATTTTTACTTTTTGCTCCTATCGCACAGGCTATCATAAATGATTCGAGTAATCATTGATCTATGAAGAGCATGGTTAGACCCGTAAAATATTTACGCCTACTAGAGTATCATTACCCTGGAAACTACACCGTGATTATTTCATGTATACCTCATCTACGACTAACTTTGAGTAGCGCTTCGGAAACCTCGGAGTTTGAGTGAGTACGCCGGGACTAATGAAGTTGTGGAAAATCCGCTAACCCGTTGAGTTCGCGGAGATGTGACTGGCAGTTAATTAAGCCAAGCATGGCAAGCCTTACCAGCACAATCAACTTTCTGTAGTTCATAAAGTTAGTGATTGATTGATGTTCAGAAATTCAATGGCTCTTAATCCCATCAGCGTTCAATATTCTGCTTGGCGCTGCCATCAATTGGTCCAGTGAACAGCAGCGGATGAAAGCAACTCAAGAGGGAGGGAGAGGAGTGTCTCTGCCTTTGCGTAGGGTGGCGGAGGGCTTGAGGGGTTTGAGGGTAACCAAGTCCTGTCCCCCCCCTCAAATCATCCTCTCCCCTCCTCTCTTTTGAGAGGCAGAACTTTGGCAAGCACTCATCGGCATGCCTACATGTTTTTTTGTGACCGCCACTCTACATCGGAAGTACATAACTTTTTCTTAGTGTCGAAAATAGTTGGGTCTGAAACCATGTTTAGTCTAATCATTAATAATAATAAAATTAAAATATCATTAAACGTTACATGATTAAGGATAGAGTAATTTGTTTAAACCTTACCTATCCAATTATATAAAACTTTTAAATAAATATTTCATACAGATTAGAATACTGAAGGCCAGAGATATATTTGCATCATCATGTTCTAAAGGCACTGCCTTGTCGCGATAGCCACGTGTCCCTGTCCATCGCTGCCTCTTTCAGCTGGGCGTATGATATCAGTCCTATCTCATACTCCATGCTCTTAAAATATGTCACCCTAGGTCGACCTCTTGGTTTCTTTTTCACCGCTTTACCTTCAAATGTGTTCTTCAGGAAAGGAATTATGCCTCATCGTATGCCTTATCAATTTAGATCATTTTCTCCTATTGATCTTAAAAGTGATTTACTAGAGGATATATTTGCATGGCAACATTTAAATATATCCTACTCAACATCATCAGAAGTCCTCAACACTAGTATTCTGCCGCACTCCCTTCTATTTTCTTTTCTGTTAAAGACTTATTCCTTTTTATTTTTTTATTAAAAAATGCGTTGTAATTTGTTCATAAACTCCTTCCTTGATTTTCCACGATATTTCTTTCCAGCTATTTCTCCTTCCAAGCTGTAATGCCTCAGGATGTTTTCCAGAAGTCTGTCTCATATGCTTTGTAGCAGTGGTTTCTGTTAAGCATCTTTTCTACCCAAGCCTTCGTAGGGCTTTTTTTTTAAGATTCCCTGCGTCAACTTAGTATCCACCATTCTTCAGCTATTCCATTTTTCCTCAATTCTTGCAGCCTCATTTCCCCATTTCCACGGCAGCGTTATTCGTTAAAGCTAAGTTTTTTTCTAGAACTGCAAATGCAAACTCATGTAACTGATTCTGAATAACTATCTTACAAAACAAATCGCTCAAAACAGTTAACAATGCTTGATAGGTAATCCCAGGGAGCAACAAAAATCGAGAGGAGGAATCAACAGTATAAATTCACAAGCTCGGTTTTGGGAGGTCGCAAGAATCTCACTCATTAGTCTCAAGATATATAACGTCTACATCTTCAGAACCATCCAAACAGCAACTAGTAGACGTTAGAGGCAAACATTGATTCACGAGTATGCTGATATTAATCGCAAGTTCAATGCTAATATTGATCATTCATCACGTAATCTCGACCTAGATGGAAACAATTAGAAAGATCGTCTGAGTTTCGTTGATAGCTATGAAAACGTTAAATTTGCGGCATACTAAACTCATAGAAAGCTTACTATACCTTTTATTAAACGTAATCCAGTTTAAAGGATGTAGGGTGCGCATAGGATTTCAGGTTACCTATGCCATGGATAAATATGTCATGAGTTCAAAAGATGCTAGCAGATTAGACCATTGACATTTTAGGAGATGATGACCCCCACTGAGATAGGTTGATACGCAAGGAATCATAGAATCAAAGTGAAAGTACAGCTGTCATTTATAATTAAATATTAACCTCCTCGATAATTTTATTTTAAAATAGGCTGTGAAGGTAGCCGTCAATGCTAGGATGCAAGGCAATGAAATAAAATGAAACTCTTGTGCATAGTCGTAGTCGTAGCACCCAATGCATTCGAAAACAATTTTTTCAGTTTTCATACGTGTTTTTGTTATTCAAATGCCGTTTAGTTCTAATGAGCTTAGACAAATAGATGAGGTATGCTAGGATGGGGATGGTGGGAGCGAAATAATATTAGCAGAGGCAACCATCCACTAAATTGACTTCAAACCGCGGAATCTGTAAAGTGTACACAGAAAGACTTTGGTTTCATTCTTGCCGCTATTTACCTTACGCTGCCATATTAAAATGAATTAAAAATTATCAACGACCTTAACATAAAATTAGCTCGTAGGCTTCCGCGGATGTAGTGTTGACTGTTTAATCTTTCGGATTTCATTCCGCGATGTTTAAAATTGCAAAAAACAATATTTCGCTGGTCCTCCTGCCAGCTTCATCAGGTTAACTGAACTGATAACCTGATGAAGCTGGCAGGAGGACCAGCGAAATATTGTTTTTTGCAATTTTAAACATCGCGGATTGAATCCCGAAAGATTAAACAGTCGACCTTAACATAAGTCTGATGTCATCAACTAATAAGTAGATATTTGATATTGAACAAAAACACTCTTTTGCGGTCGCCATCTGCGTCTGGTAGTGGAAAGCGGTGGGGCCAAGGGATACAGAGTCATTATAGATCACACCGCAGGTTCTGGGTTAAGTCCTCCACTGGTCAAGTGCTACAGTAGCTGACAGGATGCCTGACTACAACATCGTCTTCAAGGCGTTGATAGAATGGTGGAATCAGCCATAGAAACATCGGCAATTAAAGCAATCACCCTACGTGAGAACCGAAGAGAAAACCATTTCGCCGGAAAAGAATAAAATCTTATATTTTTGAGGTTGTTCTTGACCATGAAGTAATCAATCAGATTGGGTTTTTTGGGGATTTGGTCAATTAAACATTAAAAACTTCAGCCAACGTTTCAACACTTAATTACCTAGCCAGACTAGGAAACCATTGTATGCTGAAGCCCTGAAGCTGGCGGAAATTTTTTGTTTAATTGACCAAATTTCCAAAAAAACCCATTCTGATGAAAATCTTATAGACCTTCGATTTCTTCTGGTAGCTCTTCCAAGCTTGCTTTAACCCTTCCTGACATCGTATTTTCCGCTGATAAATTCATTGCACTTGACTCATTGTCAGCAGAGGAATCGGTATCATACGAATAGTAATGTAATAAGGCAGTCCATGTACAGCTGGGCAACGGCCTGCCACGATGGAAATATCGGTTCCCGATCAGTCTCCGAAGTTAAGCATCGTTGGGGCTCGGCTCGAGTTTGAAGGGGTGATACTCCGATTCGTCCGGTTGCTGTTCCCCATGTCTGTGCGTGGCAGACAGTGAGTTCGAAATTACCTTAGCTGTCGAAGCACGTTAAACAAAAATACTACTACTACCCCTGCATATCCACCTCTCCGATCAAATTATATCCCAGTTACAGCGGTCTCGAGCGTTTAGCGCGTCCACCGTGAACTCTCTTCTTCCATCAAACAGAGGAGAGCTTCCTGCAAAGATATCTTCCTTCTCCATTCAACCTCAAAGCACATGGCTGAGGGGCGCAGACTAAGAAGAAGCGATCCTCGAGACACACGCACTCACAAAATGATGGGCTCACGCCCTGGAATGCAAATACAAAGATGCCACTCGTGTTGAAACACAGACCGAAGGGCACAAACAAGGACACACGTGCTGTGTACTCACGCACACAATCGCTTTCGTTCGCTCAGAAAGGTACCGGCCGCGGCTCAACCTCTTGCAAACACGAGCAAGAACACCACACAATGGCAAACACGCCAAAAGCAAATTTTCCCTGGAATACGGTGATGTCTGAGGAATGGGAGTGGATCAAGGGGAAGGAGTATTCCGATCCCTAAGGCGTCGATGACACGTGGAAGTATTCCCATCACGGTTGAAAAGCTCAATCGGATGGCATGGTGACACCAGGAAATAGGCAACTGCTTTAGTACGCTAATTTCTGTCAGATGAAATAACTAACTGGCTGCAACACTGGCATGTGAATAAATAAGCAGCATTTTTAAAACCCATGCATGAGGCATTTATGCTCCTTAATCGTAGTAAACGATCAAAACAGCGGAACTAATTAAGATTGGAGGCAATGAAGGTCTGGAGGTATTGGTGAATGATGAAGATAAAATGTAAAGAGAGAAAAGGAAATTGTCATCAGTCTGAGGACATGTTTGATGAAGCTTTCCACCCCTATCTCCCATCAGCTTAGTATTCCATTCCTTCATGAATCTTCATTTTTGCATTCTAAATTTGTCTAATGGACATATTGAAATGGAAGCAAACATTTTGTTGCTCCACATAAGATTTTAAATTGAGAAAAATGTTTGCTTTCATTTCGATGTGGACAACAAAGGGCATTAAGTTTTGCTTTAGAAGGTGAGTTTCCTGACGGACGTCCTCGGTAATTCTAATCATTCATTTCTCCCTCCAATATTTTTTTCAACGGTTTCTTTTACAACAAAAAGTGTCCAATAAGTTATATAATACAGAGATATCAATTAAAACCCTTTGTCTGCAATCCTCCGTACGACCTCTTCACTGGTGATCCATTCCAACCACTCACCCATCATCATTCTTTCTTCGATCATTTTCTTGTCATCATTCTTTGTTCTCCAGTTACACCACAGGAAATAACACCAATAAAGAATTCATACAAAGAGTTGTGGAAACATAAAAAGATAAATACAAACATATTGAAAATATTCTTCCGCATAAAAGCCTTCTAAAATCAATTTTGGAAGGAAGAATGGGAAGAATCATCGAGAAAGATGAAAGGTTGGACTGCGCCAATCAAATCTCTAAATAAGTTAAAATGAAGACTTTTGAAGAAAGAAAACGAGTGGTAGGAAAAAACGGACAAGGAAAGCTACGACCAATCAATTGACGGATTGATGGCAGCTAGAGATGGTTGGTGTCACACGAGACGGATAATATTTAAAAACCACTTCATTTGAGTATCCAGCAAGCTGCTGCAAGGGTGAGTTTCAGGGGGCCGGGCGATGGGACACAATCCATTACAAAAGGAGAGTTGATACGGGGTATTGAGTTGTTATTGTAATTGTGTATTGGTAGAGGATGGTGTGAAGGAAAATATTTTTTCAATCAATCTGTTTGACAGTTTATGCCTCTTTATCGTTTCCCCTGGCTGATCTGCGATCGTATTGTATGAATAGAGTTATCTGTACCCTGCATGTTAGCTGAAAATTTTAATTTATTTCATGGCTTAACCCTGACGCGTAGCCTATTATCCTCAAGCAGCTTCCAACGCAGACACTTTAATACTCGTTTGGAACCTTCGTTTCGTCCAACTGTCTCGCAGTCCTCTCCATAACAGTGGTATAGACAAACACAGTAGAGTTAACTATATATGCTCTCTGTCTTAATACACATATTGGAGACACTATTGTAGCATATTTAAAGCGTATTTTACAACAACAACAATCACACTTCAAAGGATTTGATATAACGTTAAAGAAACTCAATACTTTTGCATTTTTGTGTTTGAGAAAAAAATCCATCGCATAATAAGAAATTTCATGTCCTCAACTGCTTTATTTTCGGTGACCTCAATTTTCCATCCAAATAGTAACAAAGAATAGTTGTGCTGTGAAGATAAAAATTTAATATTGAATCAAACACCGTGTGGGACCTCTATGAAACTGCCGGTGATTGTTTTGGAATACATATATTTGGTCAAAGTGTATATCCTTAGTAAGCTGCGAAATGGTGACAGCAACCGACTGAAAGCGCAAACCTGGACACGCCAAAAAAATAAAAAAATCAGTCTGATAAGCCACTGCAATGAGAATGATTATCAGTTGCATTCTCACCTCATCATTTGCGCCTCTGGTGGGTGAGAAGAAGAGCCGACTCGAAGTGAATGTGGTGCGTGCTACCGTCGCTTCGAATCCTCACAACGTCGTCTAACGAATGAAAGAAATTGATCCGAAGAGAAATGAAATGGGGAAGACACAAAATGGTTTCAGGCCGGGTTAATATCCGCTATGGCTTCCCACGAAATCCACGATTCCGCCCCCCATTTCAAACCCAATACGGCCAATTAATGCCCCGCGTTCCAATGATGCTTTCCCTCCCCCATTTCCTACCCCCAATCCCCGCTCCCCCATGGATTCTCCATCCCCCTGTTATGAGTCGGAATTCAATAGATAGATACTTTTTATTTTCGTACATTATATCGTACAATAAATCTTTGAGTAGTTATATCAGGTAATGAATAAATAAATTCCAAAGTACATAATAAATACATACATAAAGTTTTTATTGTAGACAGAATTTGGGGTTCGCCCTCTATGGTGTTAATTTGTAATCGCAATCGAGTCTTGAATGTTGTAAATGAGGGAGCGTTTCTCACATGAGATGGTAGTGTATTCCATAAGTAAGATGAGCTACTGTAGAAGGAGTTACGAGGTATCGCCAGGGGCAGGATCTCACCCCTCACAAGTCTGGTGCTGTGATAAACAGAGAAATAAGTAGCCAAGTATTTGGGTAGCCCAGTTTTTAGTATTTTGTACATGAGGCAGGCGGCAAAGTAATATGCCTACGCTCCTTTACTGTGAACCAACCCAACTCCCGCCTGTAAAGTGTGATGCGCACTTCCCGTCTAAGTCCGAAGACATACCTTATCCCTGTATTGACTAGTCTCTGAAGCTTGAGGTTCTTTTCCCTTGAAATGTCGCAAATGACAAGGGAGCAGTAGTCCACCAAGGGGAAGAGAAGCGTTTCAATGAGATGCTTCTTCAGCGGTTTAGTGGTACTTTTCCTTGCAATAGAGAGAGATAGAGCAGAGAAGAGATGAAATTCTTCTCCCTTCGTAGACATCCTTCTTCTTCCCGTATCACTTTCGTCCTTCACAGCATCTCCTCTTCCTCCTTCCCCAGATATCCTGCCTATTTGCCGCCTTTGTATCCCAGAGCGATCCTCCTATCCTCCTCTCTTCCTTTCCCAGTAAAATTTATTTCTTATCGTATTTTCTCAATGTGGAAAATCCCTCCCTCACCCCACCGGGGAAATCTAACTACATATTGGGCGGAGCAAGTAGCGTCGGCAGTAAGTTGGAGAGATAGGCAGTTCATCTGTAGTGCAGTAGTGCCGTGTTTAGACCCCGGTTGGTCGACCCGAACGCCCCTTTGGTCCAGCTCACCTGCTCATCTATCTGCCTTGGTAAGCACAGCTCTCTCTCACTCTCGTATTTCGCTCCGACTCCCCGCCGTATTTTTATTCTCTCCTCGAGGTTATCCTTGTGTGTATTACGTGTCGTCTGTATTCGTCTATGAGGTTCAAATGACAATAAAAACAAAGAAAAAATGGTTATACGTGTTCTGATTCTGACCATTTGACGCCAAAGGCAAGAATCCTTTAGTATCAGTATTGCACCGAGCCTAGAAACCCCGGAAGGAGGAATCAAGGGCTTCGGCGGGCACAACACCCCTCTCCCCTCCGAGCCTCGTCTAACTCTGGAAACTTCAGCGCCACCCCGCGCGGATATCATCAAAGGCTGCCTTCGAAAGTGGAAATGCCTCCCCGACGACGCGGTAACCGAATTTCACTTCCGCTGCCGCCGAAATTGCGAGCATGGACTTGGAGGTGGAGTAGCGCGGGGGGGCGGGGGGGGGGGGGTTAGCGTAGGGAGTAGGCATTGGAGGTAAAGGGAGGGGAGTGGTCGTGTTGGTTGCGTTTGTGTGTTTGGAGCGAAGCTCGTCCTTTTACCCCGACCACCGCCCTCGGTTTAACGCACAGCATCACGTGATGCGTATCTAATTGTCGCCGGCGAGTTCAAGCGATGACGGGCGAAGGGAGAAGGGGTCGTTGGAAGTGCTGTGGAAGGGAGCAGTGGGGTGTGTACTACGTAATCTATGGGGGTTGGTGGAGAAGGAAGGTGGTAAAGTACAGGGAGCCCGGTTACGCGATCCTAACGGTTGCGCTGCCGTGAAAACTTACTTGGGGTAGTTTGTAGCGAGATATTTCCCTATTCATAATGGAGACCATATTCGAATTTTATATTTTAATTTCAGCGTCTGTAAGAAGACTGAATTAAATATTGTAACATTAATGGTGCAAAAATATAATAATATATTACCATAATTCTCAGTAGTTAAATAATTATCACAGAATAAGTCTCCAACTTGACTCATTTTTCCCGCCGTACGGCTAAAAAGCCTCCAAAACAGCAGGTTTTTTTGCGATTCCGTAAATATTACTGCGGTGAGTAAAATATTATATTTTATAAATATTTGACAAAAAATACAAACAAAACACCGTGAGTTTTTTACTAAATCTAGGTGTTGTTAATTCCTTTTTTTTAATATTCTCCCACTGGAGCACAGAGCCGTAATGATTCCCATGCAAAACAGCTTGTATTTTCAGGCAAATTGCTCTAAACGTAGTACGGCAAAGGGATAGTATTTAGATATTATCGGAAAGATAAGAGTTTTTTCTTAAAAATTAGGTCAAACTCATAAAATTCTAGATGTAGTGATTTTTCGCGCAAACTGTCTCAGGGTTGCCCGTCAGAAAAAAGACTATGGGGAGAGTTTTTGTCAATCAATAATTTAGGATGATGCGAACGCATTTGCAAAGTATTTAAGAGAAAAAATAGCCCAGGGGAAATACCGAAGACTTTGAGTTAATCACGTGCAGTTCGTAAAAATGTCATAAAAAGATGTGTACGTCAGTTTCTTTTACTCTATAAAATTTTATAATACAATTTAATCGTAATTGAACGGAATTTGAGATTGTGAGTATTTTTTTCACAGCTATAACTCACTTAATTAGTATCAGATTTATCTTTTAAACGAAATAATAATTTTAACAGCGCAACCCACATTCCTCCTCTTAAAAAAATACTTGAGGCAGTAATGATAATATTTACCTCCAAATGCAGCGGAAGTAAAATTCAATATAAAATAGTGTCTGGCTCAAAAAACCATCGCAGTACAAACGATACCTATGTCTGTGCATTTACGCTACACCATCAAAACTCTATGCTACCCTATCCAGTAGCACCAATAAACATGAGAAAAACAAGCAGCGAGAACGTGACAAGAAGCTTTTTAAATGGCTTAATAAACAAATGACACTACTCTTCGCTCATTCATCATAACAACACTCCATTAACCTCGCCGTATTTTATTTTCGAGCTTGATTCATCCGATTTCTGCCCGCGATTCCGATAGCGCTTTCCAAGGCAAGTTGACAGCGTTAGGAACTGCTAGAATATTCGCCAAATCGCACTCGGACGGCTTTTAGCGCTCATGACGGGGCTTGTGATGGTCGGCACTTATATATGGTTTGAAGGGAGAATAGGAAATGTACGACGAGAGAATTACAAAATCAAGGGTAATATTACTTTGGCTACCTTAACGCCGGAAAGCCATTTGAGGTGTGCGCGTAGCCGTGTCTAGGGGATGATGACGGAGAGGAATTGTGAGGGGTTGATTTTTGAAGGGGGAGAGGATATTGGGGAGGGGAACGGGAGCTTATGCAGACTGCGGACCGTGTCCAATTAAGATATTTTGTCGCCAAGTCTTCGGTGACTATCCGCTCAATTCACCCTTAGTTACCCCAAAGCCTTAAAGAGGGACAATTATCCTTAATTCACCCTTAAAAGCAGGAAAAAATTCTCCCTTGAGGGATGGAATAGCAAGTGGAAATATATTAAACTAGGTTTTAAAAGGCGTCCGTGGCACCCACTTATTCAAGGAAGATATTTAAATCATCATGAGTTAATCCCAACACTAAAAAATTACATTAATTCCGAATTTTTGCGAGAGGGAGAGCAACGTCCAGCTGTCCGTGTGAGAATAGAGCTGTTTGGAGATGCTGTAAGTCCAACGTTGTCAAACAACTGACCATGCGACTTGTTCGCATAGATGCCGAAATCACTGCAAATTATCGTCGTTTCAAGATGAAAGGGAGCGTTGTCTCAGTTGGAGCCAAATCAGAAATGATTCTCGCTTTTATGAAATTTCTTGCAAGCAGTTCAATGACTGCATTTTAAAACTTAACTGACTGTGGATCCATCTAATGTTGGAATTGTGAAGTCTAAGTGACTGTGGCTCTATCTTACAACGTTCCTGAGTCAGTGAGTGAGTAACAAGGGCTTTTCTTATAATTAAATATATAGGAAATCTATTTACTGGAAATTGAATGGACAGGGAACCGAAATCGGACTCAAACAAATTTTACATGCAAATGCTTCAAGTATTTTTCATAATGGCAAACGATGAAAATTCCGAAGCATTGGCATATGAAACTATTTTATTTGATATTTCAACGCGCGTACCACTAGCAACTCTCATTACATTTCACTATGGGAAAGAAGATAAGTGTCCGAACTCTGACAAACGCATTCTTATCTAGTATAACTTTGACTTCACCATAACATATTTGCATAATTTCCCACATTTCTGGTTAGTGCCAATGATATTGTCCAAATATCCCAGGGCTTAAAACCTGTTGCCATTCCTTCAATCATATAAACTGTATAATGCTCAGATAGGAAAATTCCTTTACTTCATAATGGTAAGTAACCGTAAGAAAATCAATTTAAACTGATTGCTTATTACAGGAGCAGTAAATTTGGCATAATATAACAAAGAGATCCACAATCCATTTTTTCCCATTTCCAGAAACTTCACCTCCAAGTGAAGCCATTGGTTATGAATTTGCTATCCTTTGATGCGATTTATAAGTGGCCAACATGCACTTCCATTCAAAGAGCCGATGAAAATATTAATATTTCAATGATAAAAATTTTCAGTTGATCAGCTTCCAAAAGGTTTATCCATCATCGGCAGCGCAAAGCACCCGCCCAAGCTTCCTCAAGTCATTCCTCTCCCTTCCTCTTGTTATGTTAATGTGACAATATTCTTAGGATTCATGGATAAATTGGATTGACAAAGATATTTAGAGGTATTTTTTATCTATTCTCTGTCAGTGAAAGTTATTTGTGTTGTAATATTTAAGGCCTAAAGTAAGTAATTCGTGCCGTAAGATATTAGTAAAATTTATTTGTGTTGTTTAGCAATCTGACATAAGTGTTTCAAGTGAAACGGAAGCCTAACGACCCCCTTCATGTCCCCCGGACGTTTACGCATGGAGCGAAGGAAATAATCAGTAGCGGAAATCGAAAACAAGTGTTATATGTGTTTAGTTGGGAAATCGCCGCCCGACTTTAGCTGTCCCGTCTGGTGTAACAAAAAAAACCGTCTCCCTCCTTAAACGTCACTGGTTGGTTTCACTTGAAAACATATTTGATTTAAAACCCCCCAGAATACAGATTCTGGGGAATTATTAAAAGGGAATGCTGCGATACGGTCGTCTGAGTAGTCATATGATACTCAGCGATGCTATGTAGATGTAGCTAATACTAAGTCTCAATAATCGTATCTTTCTATACAATGTAATAAACTTCCTGATTCAAGTCTATTCTAAGTTTCAACTCTTAAGCTTCTCAAAACTCACGGCAATTTAGACGCAAACGCTCGAGTCGAGATTCCGACTATTTGTCGTGTTCTCCGGATCACTACACTCTTGAAGACGGTACTCTCCTCAACCGCTTTGTCGGATGGGAGAGTAGCGGCCGTCAAACACTAAGCGTGGATTGCACGAGAGAGAGCAGGCGAGTAGCGAGTCTCCTAGCAAATAACGCCGGGCACTCTCGAAGCGGACGGAGGCCTCCGTGGACCCAAAGTGGGCGACGCGGCGCCACCCACGAGACCAAGACAACAATTTCATCGCCCTCCTCCTTCCATTGCCGCTGCCTCCCTTTGGATCTCGTCGAAGGGGGCGGGGGGACCGTCGCCAGGGCAACCTCTCCTCTGCCTCTCCCCCCTCATCCCCCTCATCTCCCAAGAACCACATCCATAATCCCTCCCGTCCCGTTGCCACGCGCGACGCTCGCAAATTCTTTATGCGCCATTCACACTGCATAGGTGTAGCTAAACTTGGTGGAACTCGCTTGTTAAGAGTATGGCGCAGGGGAAAGGAAAGCATACAAGTGATGTGGGATAAAGTGGCTGAGTCTTCCTCCAAATGTCACTCCTGGAGTCCTTCGGTACCTTTGCCTGCTCATCAACGCTTGATTTAGCCTCAGTGATATCTGATTCTCCGCTTGTGAGCGCCGCCAAGTTTCGCTATACCTACTACGATCGTGTTCAAATAGTGTTTCGTCGATCCCGTGCATATGAAGTTTTCCTAATTCCTGGTCTAAGTGAGTATTGGAATGGGACTAAACACAGTTGAACTCCAACTATCCGGATCAATTGGGACTGGACCCTATGCAGATAATGGAATAACTCACAATAAAGGTAATTTTTATGGAAAAGGCTAAACTTAATAATAATATTGTATTAAGGTAAATGAGCGCTTTCGTCCCACCAGCTCAAAAACGTTTTGCGAGAAAACAAGGAACCGTGACGTAATGAAAGTAGCTGCAGATGAGGAAAGAACGCTTGCGCATTTAAGAAATGTAAAAATGTCAAGGGTGCGCCTTATATTTTTAAGAAATAGACGTCGGAAAAGCAACCAGTTTGGTGATATTTAGGTAGTTTTCGACGCTGAATTGGGTGGTTTTGGGAAGATCCGGTAGGTGGATACAAACAGATGTTCCCTCTTCGTATATGAATTGGATATGAAAACAAGTGACAACCCCAGGCCGTGACACAATTTCAATAAGGCTTTGGTGGTTTATGGTGGATAATTATTATTTATTTTCAACGAAAACACTTTTAAACCAACGGGGCGGCCCGGGGGGCCACCCCGTTGGTGATTACTCAACCCGCCCCTTTGGTGATTGGTTTGCGTAAAATTACGGTGAGTTGATGATTGAACAACCCACCCGTTGGTGATTACATGGGATATAAAGTCGAAGGGAAATTGGCTGACTGCTTCGCCATCTGTTGTGTATAAAGTGAAATTCTACCTTTTACCAAGATGGCGGAAAGCGGAACATTCACTTCTCAGGTTTGACACTACAATTCACTTAATATTCGCGTAATTGCGAAGATGAGTCTTTTTACAATGCGCACAATCTGCAGAAATAATGTATGTAATATGGTCGACAAAGCTCTGTTGAAAGTAGGTTAAAAATTAATTTGGGCTGGCGGGACGAAAGCGCACATTAATCTAGTATTAATTTTATGACTAGAAAAACAATCTTGTTTACATTTTGTAAGTCACATGTGACTTCTTGAACATATCGCTCAAAGTCTGTTGTTTTGCGGAACTGTCGAACAACATCATTGGTATATAGGATACAATACACGTTTCGAGTAGCCTATTGCCGAGACTGTAAAAACCCGATTTTCGAGGATTTTTTCCGCTAAAAGCGATCCGGGTAGTTGGCCATCCGAATAGTTGGAGGTCGGATAATTGGAGCAATACTGTATTGGTATTCTCGTCTTAAACTAGAGTTAAAACTTTAAACGATAACCAAGCGTACCACATGCCACAGGGCTTAACCTATCGAGGTGAGCGCCATTCAGCGTTTACACGACGCTATAAATATAGAATAATGGAAACACCAGGCGAAGTCTCTTTCACCTGCGTTAGACCTGTTGCTACATTTTTTTTTAATATATCCGGTAGGGTTGTATAATGATACATGTTGGCGGTGCTAGACTTTCTTTCACAATCGAGTCTTCAAATTCAAATTTTATTAGCCATTTAATACAGGTTTGTACAAAAGGCTTCGTCAAAATAAAATAGAACTACATATTGTTCTATTACTTATATTTAAATTAACAAGTCAACATAAAGTCCTCACAAATATCAACAAAGCCATATAAACTTGTCATATGATACCATAAAAAACAAACAAAAAAATTAGATGATATAAAAACAAAATTAAATTTAATTTCACTAGCAAAACCCTCCAAATTCTAAACAACATTTACATAGAATAAGCAAAAATTGGCTTACTTATGGTCACTTAGCGCCGTAAATAAACTGGCTGCCTCTAGAGGTTGTATCAAAAAACATTTGCATGCGCATAGGACTATGCCAGCGATTAATATTTTCGTTATTTATTTTACCGTACTGGCACATAGAACAGAGCGTTTGTCTATGGAACGGTACTCTTTACAGTATTTCCCGAATGCATTTCAACGAATGTTCTTTCCATCCTACTTTTATTTTTATTAGCTTCCGTTCATCCACATTGAAGTAACTAGTCTGCAGTGCAAACTATGGTAGTTCAACCTTCGTAAAAACACTTTACTAGGGTAAAGAGCCAACCAGTGTTGTCACAGAAAACTTTATGCTAGCTATTATCCTTTTAAAATATCTTGGGGGCTGAAAGACAAGCCTAAAATTTGTGGGGGCGGGTGCTTATCGGGAAAGTCCGGAAAAGTTCGAAGGTCTCCACTGCCGGGGGGCGGGAAAAAGCCTCCGAGAGGGACGGCTCGAGCACAGCGTTGCTGTGACTGTCCTTCAGTTGGAAAATCCGCGTGGCTCATATGAAAAAAAACATGGGACCTCACGGAATTTGGCAACACAGTAGCAGATTGAAGAATTTCAGCCAACGGAGGCCTGGAAGTGATTGAACTTCCGAAAGCCTAGGCCACGCCTACGGCATCCTAGTTGGCCCTGGAAATGTCGCGTGATGAGCAACTTTCTCTTCACTCACTTCCACATATTTTAGCCCTGCCGTCAACCCCCAAGGTATTTGAAAAGAATAATAGTGAGATGAAAATATAAAATTTTAGAAGGGTGTACACAGGGGCAGCAAAAATGGAAGACACTTGTTTGTGAAGAGCATAACGCAAGGTAGATTAAATCAAGCCAGAGAGGAGGAACAAAGGAGTCGAGGGACCCTCCAGAGGTCCCCGCAGAACTCTTTTGGTGCCTCGGCCCGCTCACCAGCGCTTGATTCACCCTAACCGACACCAAACTCTCCGCTAGAGAGCGCCGCCAAGAGTTCCTGTTTGGGCAATGGCCTGCCACGATGGAAACACCGGTTCCCGATCAGTCACCGAAGTTAAGGGGCCATTCAAGTATTACGTAACACTTTTTTGGGAGTTAGGAGGTTGGGATCATCTTACATTGCTTATGCAGGGTGGGGGGGCAGGGGTTTGGAACCAATTTACGTAATACTTTTGTCCGTCTTGAAACATTCTATCGTTTCCGAATGAAATTTCGCAGTGACATGGAGCATCCGCTCGTGAAGGGCGTATTTTCCGTAATCTCGCCGCTATACTATTGATCCTATTCTGTAGCCTAACTGTCTAGCTACATTACCTCCATGCTCAAAAAATTCCGTATTCCAACACTGCATAATTATACGATATCCAGAGTTCAAAGCATTGCGATGGCTTCTACGGAAAGATGAAACTGCAGAAATCGAGCATTTAACGAAGAGTAGACACAGGCATCTAACGTCTTACGCAAGACTGAGAGGGAGGGGGGTTGGGGGGTTAGGGAAAATCTTACATTGTATTACATAGGGGAGGGGCGGGGGTCAAAAAATGGCATAAATCGTCTTACGAAAAACTTGAACGACACTGTCTCCGGCGTTACTCTGTGGAACTCCTTCATTTTAATAATAATAAACACTTGGTAGTTACTCCACACTTTATTGGAAACAAAACGACCCGGGTTTCAGCATATCATGCCATCATCAGGATGATGATGGCAGGATCATGATCATGCCATCATCATCCTGATGATGGCATGATATGCTGAAACCCAGGTCGTTTTGTTTCCAATAAAGTGTGGAGTAACTACCAAGTGTTTATTATTATTAAAACTTGAACGACCCCTAAGCATCGTTGTGCTCGGCTCGAGTTTGGAGGGGTAATCCTCCGATTAGTATGAGTGCTGTCGCCCCTGTCTGAACAAGGCAGACAGTATATGTGCGAAATGACCTTAGCCGTTGAAGGACATTTAAAAAAATTACTACTACTACAACTACTATGCTATTGAGTTCCTGTCTGCCTCCTTGAAGCACAAGAGAGATGGAGGTGGCGGAGAGAAGGGCGACATCCACTGGCAAACACCCAAACTATAATCCCCGGTCGTTCAAAGCCGCACCCGCTTACGTGCGCCGCATCTTCCTCCCTCACCGCACGCTATCGCATTAGACGTCCGGAGAAACCAAAGTGTCCTCCACTCCCCACACCCGCGCCGCGCCTAACTTCTCCCCGGAGAGAAGAGATCAAAACACATCGCCCCACCATCAACCAGCCCCTGCCTTCAACCACCGCACTCCGACATTCACCACCCCCACGATCCAAAACCTAATCTTGCCACCTCTCACGTATCCTCCGGGAGTCTCCCGGAATGGTCTAATAGTTTCAAAAATCACTTGCCTCCCCGGATGAGGCGCAATTCCTCAATTTTTTAAGTTATGCAGTAATTAAAATATATAGGAATAATTTTAACAAAAGAACATACGGAAGAGCCAGTAATACAAAACAGGTTAAACCTCGCCAACAGATGTTTACATGGATGCAACCGAACTCTATCTTATAAATCCCAGTCACACAAAACAAAAATTAGACTTTATAAAACAATTTTATCCCCAGGAGGTACTTCTCTACGGATCCGAAACATGAAGGCTGTCAAAGAAGGATGAGAAAAAACTAATAGTATTCCAGAATAAGATAGTGCGGAAAACCTATGGTCCCACTTACGAAGAAGAACAATGGAGAAAAAAGCAAAATAGAGAAATCAGGAATATATATATATGTAAACATCCAGACATAATAAGTGAGATAAAGTCCAGAAGAATAAGGGGGACTGGACATATTCTAAGGAAACAGGAGGGATATCTGCTGATGGAGTTACTACATATGATTCCTGAAGGAAGAAGACCCCGGGGAAGACCACGTCTAAGATGGTGGGTCCAAGTGAAGAAGGATATAGAAAATATCGGAGCAACAGAAAGAGAGGCAGATGATCGATCCGGGTAGAAGGGATTTGTTGATGCAGCTAAATATCGCCTAAGATATACATGGCTCTGGGAGTAAGAGTAAGTAGGTAGTTAGAAAAATATCCCCTTCATTTTTATTGTTTTCATTTTTTTAACCATGCCTATGATATTAATGCCACACACTACTTACATTTATCTCAACATTTATTTACTTAAATAAGTTTTCCGTTAAAAAAAGAAATAACCTTCATTACATTTCCCTGTACAAAGTTTTGCGGTGTTGTTCCACATGATGAATCACATCTCTAAGTAGAGTTAGTTCAATACTGATCAATATACGCTGCTTATTAATGAAGAAGACACACTCAAGGAGAGTTATAATCATGTTTTCAAACTTTATCTCCAGTTTTCCGATCATTGCGTTTGCACAAATTATATTGTACGCGGTCACGCGCATGGGTGCGAAGATACAAAATAAACGGTGAAATTCGCCATGAAAAAATCATTTGACTTGACCGGGATACGAACCCGGATCTCCCAATTTCCGGTCAGGTCTGTTAGCCAGTCAAGTCAAATGATTTTTTTCATGGAGAATTTCACCGTCTTTGATGTCTATCATCCCGTGTTAATGGAGTTTCCCATTCATGGAACTTGTCAACTCGTAGAATCGACTCTCAAGGAGTTGAAACCTCCAAACCTCCGCCGCCCCCCTTCTTGAGTGTTGACGCCGCTCCAATCTCCAAACTCCGTCTCCTTCACTATCGTCCACGTGCGTCGAGTGCACTGCTTTCCAGGGGGGTTATTTTGTAATCTCACCTTTTCAATGGCTCTTTCCGGGAATGCGGGAGATCCGTTTCGCTCTCTGAATGATCGGCTTACGATCGGCCAAGTTCCGACGGTGGCTCCATTTCACGTTCCTAACGACAAGTGAGATGAAACTATTGAAATGCGCAGCCAATTAAACGGATCAAGAGTCGAAAGAGACGGATCAAGAGTCGAAAGAGCGGATGAATCAAATAAATAGACCGGCAATTCACCGCTTGAGAGCCGAAGATGTTCACCCTGGCTGGGTGGCGGAGTTGAACTACGAAAAATGACGTAATTTTTCACATTTTGATGCACTCTCACTTAAGTGAGATTACAAAATAACCCCTTCAGAGATCTGTAAAGCGGTTGCATCGGAATCCCAAGGGAATAACAAATTTGTATGCCAAGTAAGCTGCGGTAGTCTCAGCTATATAGGAAGAAAATGGACAACTGAGGTAGTATGTGCCATTAAGAAAATGAGTGTAGGCAATTTGGAAATTATAATTTCAGTGTTTTTTGTTATAACTTTTAAAGTGTAAGGAAGAACGGATAGGAACCCGCCACCAGACTTAGCCTGCAATTAACGAAGGGCAATAAATATTAAATTTAGGCGCCAAGAGTTTTACGTCCCATCCCGACAGACCGAGTAATTCACTTAATATCTCCACGAGGCACTCAAGTGAGAATGGGACTTCATTGAAAATCTCTACTGCCGACGGGATGAGAGTAAGATTATAAGTGAAAAAAGTAATTGTAAGCTGAGAACAAACAACAAGAAACGAATCCAAATCCCGTTGACGTTTTCAGACAGTCTTGGGTCATTTACGAGGGCAGTAACATAATTATTCGCCTGAATATATTTTATATTTTCTGAATATAATTTAGTAGTGCATCTGGTATTACCTCAGCAGTGCACCTGCATCAATAATAATGCAAACTAACCCAATTTAGAATCTTATGGCCGGGTAAACATACGCTGCCAAAGAATGAGTCCAGAAATAATCTAATTGGGTTGTGTAGAATTTCAAATGACAGCTGACAGGTACCCATGCTTTACCCCTAATTTTTTATGGTGTATATGCAATACAAAGACGTTTCCTATTGATCCACAGATATGGCGGCCGTGGAGGTCTATTGTTATCGGGGATATAATATGTGTCAGCCTTAAGAAAAATAAATTGTATTTCGAATTTACCGTCACGAGATAGCAAAAAGACTCCTTCGCGCTGCCATACTGCACCTTTGGTGAAAGACAACAGTATCACCAGAAGGCTACGATGGCACAGGCACGTATCAAGAACTCCCGTACCTGTGGGATAGAGTGTAATTTGCCAGAATGGAAACACAGTGATGTGGAAGGCAACGGACAACCAGAAGATAACCATCCTAAGAAGATGCAGCCTTGCAATCATAGACGCGAAGGCAATGTTGCGGAGGTAAAATAGTCCCCTAATCGGATCAGGTGAGCACTGCTTGGAGGGGAAATTAATCAAAACGGACAAATCTTTGAGTTTGGACATGGAACGTGAGTTCCCTTAGGAGTGAGTGGGAAGTTGGATGACGCGAAGATGGAGATGGACTGACTGAGAATAAACATCTTTGGAGTCAGCGAAATAAAGTGTGCTAGGGCAAATGACTCTTGGAGCCACGGATACAGAGTCACATACTCAGGAGATGGAGATCTGAGGGTATCAGGAGTGGGCATCAGGCTGAAGAAAGAATGGGAAAGAAGAATGACATGATACTGTCAGGTGGAACGCACGTAGAGCACTAAATAATTTGTGAGCGAAACTGGAATTTCATATTTTGTACTTTTGAGTAGCTCTAGCATATTTTCATTATAAAATATAACTAATTGAAACCGTATGATTCCTTTTATACACATATAAATAAAAACGCTAAAAATGCTAAATTTGTGGTATTCTATTCTGTAAAACGATTTTGCTTTGCGAGAAGTGGGGTATATGCTTTACAGTGTGGTGAATGCGATGGAGTGTATGTGGGTCAAACTCTCAGGAGTTTTAACATTAGAAGTAAAGAACATTTACTAGCTTTTAAATATAACAATTTGACGACAAGAGCAACTTTGCTAAGCATCTTTTAGTTTGTGACCATAGTAGTGATTTTATTGATAAAATTTTACATATGTCTAATAACAGAAGGGAGTTGAACTCACTAGAGCAATTGGAGATTTTAAGAGCATCTAATGGCCCGAATGTTTCGGTAATAAATGAATATTTGTACCCTGCCTCCTCTCCTATCCTTGATGCAGTCGCTGCTTCCGCTCCTCCCTCATTCCACTCAAGGTCTGCTACCAGCCCTGCACGACACCGCTTATCTCCCCATCATCCACCACTACCCACAGTACAATCCGTGTCCTTCCCCTAATTACTACATCCCCCACCCAACCAACCCCAGAACAGATGTTAAACGAATTAGGCTGGGAGCCACTAGAAACTTGGGAGGCTGCACGCTAGGCTTAGATTACTTGAGCAATTGAGAATATATATCTTTCAGAGCGACACGGAGAACATCATATTAGAACCCCACTATATTTCCAGGTCCGACAGAAACGATAAATTAAGAGAGATATTTTGCCGAACGGATAGGTATGGGAATTCGTTTTTCCCTCGAACAATAAGGGACTTTAATAAATGCTAGGCGTAATTTCATTAGAGCGTTTCCTTTTTATATATAAACGGCTGGTGTCCTAACACCCCCCGCCACACGCCTATTGAGGCGGCTTGCGGGGTAGTATGTAGATGTAGATGAACCCAACCCTCCCTCCAGTGTGGTATATATACAGGTTGCTCGCATTGCTTCATCACCTGATGATGGTGCTCAGCGCCGAAACCCGGGTCGTTTTTGTGTGAGAGAGTGCATATTTTTTCTGTGGTTTGTAAAAGTTTTTTTTAATAAATCGTTTAATACACAGTTCACTTAGATTCCATTCACCACTGATGCTTACGAAACAGGCACGGAAATGTACAATATAGCGTGTCTGGTTTATATTGCTTTTCGTCTCCAAGGATGCCTTGAGGGATAGTCTAACAAGACATGTATTCGGAATTTTTGTCCCTCCTGGCTCATTATTTTATTCCTTTCTTCACTTCTACTTCACTCATCTGGTGACTTGCTTCTTTGTACCTCGATATACCGCAAAAATTCCGATTCTTATTCTCTCTCCTTGGACGCAAGACAATACACCTTTTATCACTAAAGTACTTTGACATCCAGCTGCATCTCGTAGCATCCAATGTTTCTTTATAGCGGTAATTGGATGCAGCGTTAATGTCCAAAAACACCTGCAACAGATCGCCAGTCAGAAGCAGCATGAGACCGAAGAAATGCTTTGCGCTACTTGGAATGCTGTATCGGCAACGGTTAGTTTCTCAACACACTCCTTTTTTTAATTGCTACCTCTCCATATTTCGAGTGTTTTTAACGTCGATATTCACACCAAAGTGAATCTTATAAGTTGGGAGACCACAATTTAGTGTTTTGAGAAGATGCTATACTGCCAAGGTGGAAAAATAAGTGAAGTAACTCATGATGCATTGGTTCTCAACCTTGATATTGTCGCGACCCATTAATACAGTTCCTCATGTTGTGGTAAACAGGTCGGCAATATGGAAACCATCATAAAACCACCGGAAATATGTACTTTCTGATTTTCTCAGGTGACCCCTGTGAAAGGGTCGCTCGACCCCTAAAGGGGTCGCAACCCTCTGGTTGAGAACCAGCAATCATCCGTAACAACGAAGAACGAAGAGTGCCTTACCGCCTTCATCTCGATGATATTCTCTCCTCTATGTCTTGCACAAAATGTACTAAGAAGGCGTTCTCCTCCACCTTATCGTTAATACTATTGGCTCTTAAGCCAAGTGACATTTGGGTCCAAAAGTTATACGTCTCATGCGACGGACGGAGTACCACACTCTGAGTCTCCGCATAGTTCCCGTTTTGAGATCGGAATACATGAGAAAAAGTTGAAACTGCCGGTATTCGAACCTCAACCTTCAGGATGGGAAGCTAGTACTCTGGCCGCCTCATCAATCCTAGACTAATAACATTTTTTCATTTTAATTTGCAATTAAAAAACAAATATATGATTACAAAAGAAAAAAATAGAAAGGAAACGATCACATACGTGAGTTTGTGGAAATGCCTAATATAAAGGAAGTATGATGAATGGATAACGCTTCTAATTTCACCAAAAAAACAAATTTTATAATCACCGTAGACTTTGTAGTATCGTCCTCTGCCTTGAATTCGTAGATAAGAGTTGCCACAAAGTTATGCCTGAGACCATTTCCCATGTTATATTAAGGTGGTTCCACTTAAAAGTCATTTTATTAATATTCTGTCTACTTGTAGAAAATGTGTCCTCTATCTGATATGAACCACAAAATAATACCTTTCCACACTATATTGCTTTCTAATTGAACTAGAAATTACATGGTGTTCAATGGGAGTATGAGAGAAACACGGGGAAAAATATTATTTTTCCATAAAATACAAATGCCATTTTTGTGGATAACTATTTATAAGAAGGAAATAATCCAGAGAAGTTGAATAAAAATGTAATGTAGACATCTTACCACCTTATGTTTTTAGTTATTCGGGAACTACTGCCGTAATTGAAGTCAAAATGCGGTAATTCGTAGGAAATGGCGCTGCAGTCGGCTCCTATGGCTGGAAAAAAGTGCTCATTTAAAATACATTCGTGGAATAATCTTCAAATTTTGTTCCTTATTTTTGGGTTTCTATAGGCAACGCATTTCATCAGTGAAAGAAGGATTTTTTGGACAAAATATAAAAAATGTGGAATTTAGTATTTGTTTTGACTCGCACAGTTTCGGTGGAAACTCCTTAAGTGGGCCAGAAACGCAAAGGGCAGTAGAAAATTTCAATGTTATCCATTCCTCAAGTTTCATCAACAAAAAAGAGTCTGTCATTTTATTGGTCATCCTAAAAAGTTCGAAAATAAAGTTGAGTTTTCGCGTCACAGACAACGACCAAATTCTTCCTGCCTCGATTTATGATTGAAAAAACATCCTTGCGCCTGCATTGCAAAGATTCCATTGTAAAGATCCCACGCGCAGGAAAAACGTTTCGATGATCAAAGCGTCCGTGGAGATACACACTGCATGCGCACTAGTGAGACTAGGCCGGCTCACATCCCATGGGGTCACAGCACATCGCAGCACCGCTCACTTGCAGTCTCTTCCTCGAGAACGGAGGAGAATTCCTCTGCCGCTGCTTGAAGCCGGAAGCAATTCAGATGAAGTGGCAACGGCGACAAAGCCGGAACTTTCGGAGAGTTCGGCGCGCATCGTGAGTTTTGGGATGGAAATTAGGGTGCACCTAGAGAAAGATGAGATCCCTGAGGAGGCGACGTGGCCCTGTGGCCCCAAAACTGGGATCCAGGGTACAGCCAGAAGCTGAGGGGACTATCTCTGCACGGAAACGGTAGTAATGCACATCGTCCGTTTGAAGACGACCACCATAGGTACCCCTGCTGAAAGACACGCCTGGAGAATCCTTTTACATATTTCGATGTCCACAGTTTCTCTGCCAAGTCTCTGGATATCTCTCGGTTTTGTATTACCATTGGATAGAGGTAGAAATTCACCAATTCAGCTGGACGAAGTTATGGAAGCCAAAACGTGAAAATGGATTGTCAAAAAAAATATCTGACCCACCCTTTCCTTTGACGGGATGTTACTCTCGATAGAAGACGGATGAAGCCATGTGCCAACCTTTGTGGATTATGGATTTCAATCACTCTCTATTGGAGAGAACACTATTTTTCCTTGGTGTCAAACAGAACTTCCATAGCGAGACAGGGACTCGCAGACAATCAAATATTTGGAGGCCGCGGAAGCCATAACAGATTTTTCTCTTGAAGTCCCTCCGGCCAAATCCAAACACTCGACTAAGTAAGCATAATGTTTTCTTTAATTTTTATAATAAGAGAAGTTAATTTTCTCTAACACTTACTCTTTCAAAACCAGGCCAAGTTTAGGTAATCAGTTTAACGGCTTTCTTTGTGTGAAATCTCATTTAAAAAATTAGGATTGTGATCGAGCTTGCGATAAAAATTGTATATCCATGATGATTCAAAATACAAAATAAATATTGGAAACTAGTTTTACCTAAGGAGAACATTTATTCTACTTCTAATGCTTCAGAATATTTACCTTCTTGGCAATAGTTTAGATAGCTTTTATGCAATCATAATTAGTTAAAGGTGATTTAACTGTACCCGAAATTTTATTAGCCAATTAGACATATGCGGCAAAGTTAACATGAAGGTAGTAAGATGAAATAAGATCCCACCTCATATATTACCATTGACTTGCACCTTGAACTCATTCAAGATATATGGGCCAGTTCCTTCTCTTCGGCCACGTAGAAATACCTATGAATTACACCCACCCATGCAATGACAACGCAAGGATTTTAGGTAGGTGGGAGCCTTAGATTTTTTTTTGTGCTGATGGCGGCGCATTTAACATGATTTAATTTTAATGCATAGGGTTAGGGATAAAAGTTAGACTCCTGGAATTCAGAAATTTTCTTTTCATCTTCAGTCCCAAAACACATCATAATTGTGAGATGATTTTGGTAATACAGTGATAAAATCTTGCTTTTACACAGGTAGGAAGTTTAAATATTGAAAGGTCACGAGAATTTACATCTAAAATCAAATTTGGATAAAAAATCACCTTCCAAAAGTTTAAAAGGCGCCATCTAATGACGGATTTCGATAGTTGGTGAGCTCTTACCCCATTTCTATGAATGACAGGATTCTTAAACTTTTTCAACTTTAATTATTAATTGCAAACATCTCAAAAGGCTACGGGCATAACTAGCACCGCGATTGGTCACTTTTGGTAGAGATTTGTGGAGTACATGCGTAAAAGATACTACTAAAAGCGGTGTGAAGGAGTGAATTATTTAAAACAAGACTGTATTTAGAAGCAAAGGGGTGTCGTATCTTGGATTTATATGTATATAAAATCTATAATACGGCAGTTTTTATCCACGAAAGACAGGGTGAGGGGTCGAGCTTGGGGAAAGGTTCCACGGTAGAGGACCGGTTCGGTTATTTTGAAAATACTGGACCAATACTGGGAAATGGTGTCATAGTTAAGTACGCTTTCAGCCAGAAAAAAAACTACAAGCATTAATTATGAAGAAAACTAAAATATTATTTAAAAGAGAGCACAACCAAAAAAACACTTTTTCTTTGTTTTCCCTTCTCCTTTTAACCTCCCTTCTCCATCACCTATGCTGCAATTTCCCCACTTCCCTTCCTCCCTCCTCCCCGCCTTTCTCTTCTACCGCTGGGAATATATAGTGGAGTTTTTCAAAATTTTTTCTACCTTGATAATGGCACTGTGTGTCGAAACCTGGGTCGGTCTGTCGAAAGGTGGTTCCACCGTGAAATGACTTAAATTTAATTTTATTCACATTCTGTCTACTTGTAAAAAAATTTGTCCTCTATCTGATATGGACAACAAAATAATACCTTTCCACGCTATATTTCTCTCTAATTGAACTTGAAATTTCATGGTGTTCAATGGGGGAATGATTTTTTGGACAAAATATAAAAAATGTGGAATTTAGTATTTTTTTTGACTCTCACAGTCGCGGCGGAACCTCGTTAATTTGTGACATTAAAGTTTGAAAGTTATCATTGTGTTTTTTATCGACATGGATCATTCCTAAACTTTATTTCATCTCCAGTGGCATATCGAAACATTGCAAAGTACTCTCTCACCCCATCGACTAAGACGGAACGCCATCGATGAGAAATGAGCCCTCCGGATTTGTCTTCGTCACTTCCCGGCTCCTCGCCCCGCCCCGCAGTTGTCACCCCATCACCCATTGCCCCTTCAAACGCCCGCATTTCCTCCCGGTGCTCAATCTCGGTCCACGCTCCCGCTTCTCCCAAACGGCTCCGATTTTAATGTGGCCTCATATCTCAATCAAACAATCATTTGGTTGGATCATCGACTTAGCATATCTCAACAACGAGTGCGGCCATCCGGACAGGTCCATCGGCACTTGAGGAGTGTCATCCTTCTCCAGGCATGATGCTGATATTGAGTGCTCCCGTTCAATTGCGCCAATCCCCTTATGACATCCGCTTTGAGATGACGATGAGTGAATGATGTAAATGGTGTGATGGCGATGAAAAGGAAGGAAGACTATGCGCTTGATTGATGATTCACGGGTGGGACTCGACCAGCTTTCGAGTTCAATATGCATCAAAAAGGAGTAGACCATTAGAGACAGCGGAAGTTTGTGAGTCCTGTGAGTTCCTATGTAAATATTGGTAATAATAATTCTCACGGGTATATATTTGTAATGATTCATGGACCCCATCAGACACGTGCATTCTAAAATTGGAGACATAGGTACGTTACTGTTATTTTCGTTTCGTTAATGCATGGGGGTCCAAAGAAGATACGAATACGAACGAGGAAACAGTATGTGAAAAAAGTCGTCAAGAGCATGAAATTATGTGGATAGGAAACATGGTCCATTGTAAAAGCAGGACAGAGAAGTTTAGAAGCATTCGAAATCTGGTGTTGGAGGAGGGTGCTGAAGACCAAATGGACGGATATAATAAGAAAAGAAGAAGTTTATATAAGAGTAGAAGAAGAAAGGACAGTAGGGTACGCTAAACCGAAAAGAAGAACCAGATGAATTGGACACACCCTGGGGCACAATTAGTTTGTGAATTACATAATTGAAGGAAAAACAGACGGAAAAGTCACAATAGAAAGGCCATGGGATAAAAATACATAGGCCGAATAAAGGTTAAAGTGCAGAAGAAATAATAATCTGTATCATGTTGAGTTTTCACAATAGTTTGTTAAACAAACTATTGTGCAAAATCAACATTATGCAGATTGTGTCAGACCTTTAACAAACATTGCCATGAACTTGAATTATTTCCAAAGAGAAGCCATTTCTGCTCTTAGCTAAACAAAATTGTGTTTATAAATCATGTTGAAAACACTTCTCTCTCTATACATAAATATGTGTTACATTTGATTGTATGTAAAATGTGATAATGTTTTCCCTGTAATTTTTTCATTTGGCGAACTTGAAGCATAGAAAATAAATAAATTAGAAGAACTACCAGAGAGTAAGGGTATTTGCATTAGATCAAGAAAGATGGAGGTCTGCAGTCAACCAATCTTAGGATTGAACAACCAATGAATGAATGGGGGTCCAATAATACATTCACAGGGAAGACAGGAAATTGCTGGCTGTATTGCCGAGGAGGTGGATGGAAGAGATATTGAAAAGTATGGGTAGGTTGAAATCCGTGATATAAAGAATAACTTTGATGCAAATGTCAGATATTAAGTAAGAACAGTGGCTTTTGAAAACAGGAATGGTGATACCAAACACGAAAACCCCATGAGCGGTCGGACTCACGTCACTAAGGCAAGTGGAGCTCTGTACATGAGAAAATTCCATTGACACCCTTTACGGTCGGTAAAAGGTTTTCGGCAGGGAAACCCTAAGACCCCGATGGATTCAAGTGTAATAACCACCCAATCTGGTTTTAGTTCCATCCTTATAATGGGTGTCTTTTAACTACTGGCGATTGTCCCAGGTACATCTTACAGCGATCCAAAGGTATGACCAGATTATTAAATGAGTACGGGCCACTTGAAATTCATGCTGCTATTCGCTGCTGAATTACGTATGTTGATTCCCTAGGACAAAGAAAGCGAGGCTGGTCATAATAGTAGGAAGACACAAACTGGAGAAAGTATAACAAATATATTACTTGGGTAGAACGCTAGAAAAAACATGACATAGTAGCAAAGACATTAGTAGGAAAATAGCGCTAGCGAAGGAAGCGTTCAATAATAGAATAAGTAAGAATGTAAAAAAAGAGGCTGGTGAAGACCTGGATATGGAGTGAAGCGTTGTAAGAGGCAGAAACGCGGACCTTGAGAAAAAAAGGCGAAAATAGGCTGAAGGCGTTCGAGATATGGGTGTGGAGGAGGATGGAGAAGGTGCGTTGGACGAAAAGGAAGACAAATGAGGAAGTGCTTGACATGGTGGGTGAGGAGAGGAAACTTCTGGATGAGATTAGGGAAGGCAGGGGAGGTGGCTGGAAACAGTAATGAGGGGTGATGGTTTGCTGAAGGCCGTTATAGAGGGAAGGATGTTTGGCAAGCGGGGAAGGGGAAGAGAAAGAATAGGTTTTAAGGACGAGATGAAGAACGGTAGGACTTACGCTGAGATGAAGAAAGAAATTCTAGACGCAGAAATGGCACTGTACTTGTGTCTGTTGGATTTTCTCAGACTTTTATCCTCCAACCTCTAGCCGGTAGATTACTCAGATGATGATGATGAAGGAAGACGTTTATTAGGGTTTGTGTTGATATGGTGAATAGAGTAGTTGCAAGGTTTACCCTCGGAGGGCCCACCTTCCATTCCCAGCAGTGGCGGAGCTTTTATGTCGAACTCCAATCCTCATTAGAGTGCCAAGTGGGGAGCATATCAAATCCGTCCACGGCTTTGGATGTTAAAATGTTGACCCCTTTGGCGCCTTTCGCTAAGAACGGGCTTATGTCAAGTCCGGGTTTCTCTCCACTATTCCTGTATGCCCCATAACATTTCACTTTTCACGTTTTGAAAAAGGGTTATCTATGTTATTTTCTTTATCGTTCTCTATAAAATTGTATTATTGACGTGTTTTATTCATTTTATTTTATCACATTTTTAAACGTTAAATATACTCTTTATTATTACTATAATTATTAATAAATTTATAAATAAATCGTATAAAAATATTTTTCATATTTTAATAACCATGAACTATTTTCTAACTATTGATTTATAATTTTGCAAATATTTTATTTCACATTTATTTGTGCATATCAGCTCCCCTTTCCTTTCGTTTATATACTTCTTACATTGCTTTCGCAAAGGACTTTAGCTTTATCTATTAGTAGACTTTCGCAGATTTTTCACACTCCCTATCACGTGTCGGTGTTTTCTTGCAGTGGGTTACTTTCGTTAAGGGTATCAGTTCATATTCCTTAAATTCTTCCCACAACCTTGTATGTCTTTATAAATTGTTTATAATCCAGTTACTTCATTATAAAATATTGTTGGTAATTTTTTTTTCTTTTTCTATAATTTTAATATTCAAATTGTAATTGTTTCATGGATGTACTTGATGAAGGATTAGTTGGAAGAAGGGGCTGTTCCAGTCTCAATCTCGCCCCAATTAAGTCGCATTATTATTATAAAACCCTTCTCTGACTAACCTGCCCATCTGTGCTACTTATTGGCACAAATTACCTTACTTGTCGGTCGCCTCATACAACAAACCACCAACCAAGATGCTGCACATGAATCAAAGGGCCATCATAATGCAAGCCGAGACATATTTTCCTCGGCAAGCAAGCGTACCAGGACGAGGCATGAGAAAATTGCAGGGATGTACTAACTCGCTCCAAAGCCTCACATTCAGTCACCGTCTTCCGTACCACGTAGACGGGGATGAAAGAGGAAAATGAAGGCTTTAACGAGCGTGACGAGCAGGATGCAGAACGAGAATAATTCAAGGCGCTCAAGGGATGAGAGGAGATGAAACGGCCTTGCGAGAATCTCGCGACAAAAACAAAAGAGATTAAGGAAAGACGGAAGAGGAAGAGCAGCGTTATTTCTGCGAGCAAGCGGTGTCCCGAGGGAGAACTCGTTTAGCACCGTCGGTTGCCCTGCGACGCGAAAGTGGAGCGGACGAGAAGGAAGGCGACTTGAGCTGTGAGGAAGCGAGGAAGATGTGGAGGTTACTGCCGCCGTCTCGGGCGGTGACGGAACACGCCCCGCGACAGCGTACAGGCGTGAATTGGGTTGAAATGTGGGTGACAAAGGTAAGGCTGTAGTTTTAAATCACTCCAAAATCAGAGAGGTAGAATCTATGTGCAAGATTCGTACTTTATATTGCATAATTCAAATAACCGTAGCATCTGTTGTGTAATTAAAATAGTACATGACTCTTTATGGCAAAAGAAAGTTGCACTATATTTGCTTAAATTAAGAACCATTCTGTCGCTAAAACACTAGGTAGAAAATATTTTCACTGGGTCATTTACAACTCTGCAGAAATTTGCAAAAAAACATCAAATTTGCCGGTAACTGGCATATAACAGGAAATGACAAAGAGATTGACAATTGCCAAAGTCATTTATGAAAATTAAGAATAACATTGAATAACTTGAGAGCCCTTAGGCACTCCTAAATAGGTTGTGAATATTGCGGACACAACAGAAAGTTATTCCGCCACTTAAGAACGATAGAATACACTAGGTCTACAACTCTGCAGCAGTTTACAAAAAAACAAATCAAATTAGCCGGTAACTGGAATATAACATGAAATGACAAAGAGATTGACAATTTTCAAAATCATTTATGAAAATCAAGAATGCAATTGGCTAACTTGACAGCCCTTAGGCACTCCTGAATAGGTTGTGAATATTGTGGACTCAAAATAAAGTTATTCCGCCACTGAAGAGCGATAGAATACATTGCTTTTCATCCAGTTAAGTAGGGCGCTATGGATACCAGTTGACACCGATTTGAACAGTAAAATTGAGTGATTTTCTTTATCTAAAGCTGTGGTTTAAGTAAGTTGCATTTCGAAGTTCTCTAACTCAAACAAAACCTTTCAAACATTTCAGCTTACCGCTTAGGCATGAAAAAAGTTTACTATTTTCTTGTTGCTGTCGTATCCCGAAGTACTATCCAGAGCGATACCTTGGCATTTTTATTCGACTTTTTAATCTTATAACCTTGTATAGATAGATAAAATACCTATTAAAAAAGTTAAATATTAGCTAAATCCACGAGCTCCGCAGTTAGGAACCACTATGAGCCCGTTGTGGCAATAGGCGTGCTGTCTTCTGGCTTCAGTTTCTCCCTCAGACGACAATATTACGGACAGAAATTTCCGGAAGTCGCCAGTTCTGTTAAATCTACGTCCGTGGTACGGACTAGTGATGATCTAGGTCGGTCATTCCCGTGAACCCAATCACAATCACCATTCGCTTGAGTGATTCTGTCTTGAGTACCAGGTCATGAATGAACGGGTCGTGATTGTAGAAAGTGGATGGCGATCATGACCCTGCTTCCAATCACGACCCGCGCGAGTGATCGCAGATCGCGACCTTCCCTTAAATGGCACCTCAACGTCGGTCAACAAAACCCCTGGTGGTCAAAATGGCCTTGCTGTTGGTCTTATCCAGGTATTTCGGGATCGTTGAATGCGCCTGTAGCACAGACTACAGACGGTTATAAACACACAGTTATAAAAAGATTTTACCAAAAAATATATTCGTGGAATATCCTTAATAACATATTTTTACGTTAATATTGGCTTTCATTAGCCAACCCATTTCATCAGCGAAAGAAAGCAGGATATTTTTTAACCAATCAAACAAATATTTGGAAATAAATATTTGCATCGAAGCGCACTGTCACGGTGATACCTCTTTAATGAGAAACATGACCTTCATCTGAAATATTAACATACTTCAACTAGTTTTTATAGAAAAGCTCGAGATTAAATTAGCATAGAGTTCAAACAGGTGACATTTTTGTGGACCAAATTTTAATATCGAGAAAGGGTTCTTTTCTCCTTATCATTAGATAAATAACGGAGGTAAAATAAATAAGACATTTAAACTATTCGAAGTAATTTTTTACTTTGCATAAAAATGTTCACCCTACCGAATTCAGCACATTAGGGCATGGTAAACGAGCTGAGATGACTTCATATGCAAGTGCTGAATCCGTCACGCCTGATATTAATGGACTAAGAAAAATGTACAATTGTTTCTACCATGCGCAAATAAGTATGTTTGTTTGGTGAAAATTGTATGAGTAACTAATCATTACATAAGGTTTTATGAAAATAATAAAGGCAAGATCCTATTTAACTTTTGAATTCTTGGCAAATTACTTTAATTATTGAAGTCTAAATTCGTTAGTTGAATACACACGATACTGCGGACGTGAACTGGGTCTATAAAGTCGTCACCTAATCAGCATATTGAGTGTCTTACTTCTGCTTTCTAGTAGCACAAGAATTTTATCAGTGCAAGCAGTATTTCTTGACACAACATAAAAAACTAATGTGTACGATTTTACACTTCTTTTAACTCGTAAATTCGCAAGTAAATCTCCACAACGAGGGAGGCAGTGACAAATCGTATGTTTCATTTTTGTTTCTCCTCCGCTTTTTAACAAAGACATTTTGTGTATCTCTTTTTTTCCCTCCATTACGGAGCATAAGTCCCAAAGCCTCAGTTTCAACTGGAGCGTGTTTCCGTCAAGCAGGGAAGAAGGTGGGGAAGGAAGAGTGAGGGAAGGGAACTCGGAGTTACTCGCTCGCTAGATTATCCGGAAAATTACTTGTTATTCCACCCTGATGGACGTATAAATGGCACGAAAGGTGGCTCGAACTCCCACATTTTGACTCCAAATTACGGGAGAGGAAAAAAAATGTCTCTCAGGACGCTTTCATGGAACTAAATTACGTCTTCGCCAAGTTGGCGATGATAAAACACGCGTCTCAAGCATTAAAAAATGACTCAAATATTGAATTAGATACGCCATTTTGGGTCTTCGCTTCCCTTCTCCAAGTCTCCATTTCTTCGTCCCCCTCGAAATAACACTCAGTTTCGATTAAGACATTTCCCCTCGCCCCGAAAATATTCATCGTCCGTCGTCCCCCAATTGCATCGTCGTCTAATTCCCGCACCCCCTGCACCACGTCATCGTGCTTCACCCTAATTCGACCCTTTCTCACCGCTCCCCCAACATCACTCCCACACTCCAACGCTTCTCTTGTTCAAGTTCGCCTCAAATGCAGTCCCCTGCGAGGGTTCTTCCTCCTGCATTCTCTTTTTACCTCTTTCCCATGTTGGTTCTCCTCATTTTTAATATGTTTCGTTTGGATATGTGTGATTGAAGACAGAACAGAACCTAGTAACCTTCTACTTCCGACACACCGAACCACTTACCTTTCATAAGTAGTTTGTCGTGGCCGCTTCACAACTCTGGAATTCTATTCCAACTGATCTGAGGAAATCTCGTTCGTTGGCACTTTTTCAATTAAAATAGTATGCAATTTCATTTAGAGAACGTCTTCCTGAATAGTTTAGCCTATTTAGTATTTAATTCTCATTACTTATTTTTTCTAGATAATTTTTTTTCATAGTCCATTCAAATTATTTGTTTAAACTGCTTAAAATTTTTTTTAAATCTCATACGTATTTTAACTTAAGGAGTTTTGCTTTTCGATTATCTTAAATCATATCTATGTCTATCTTTGAACTCAATTGTAAAACAGTACAGTTATTGTTTTCAACTGAGTGTAGTTATTTTGGTCTTTCTTTTTCTTTGTTATTAAGCTCCATTTATTTTCTGATTTGAACAAAATCATTCGTAAATTTGTTATTTACCTCGCTGCTATTTCATTGTATCTTATTGATGCTCTAGGGGACCTGTCCTAGAGTATAATTAATAATGGTCAGTGACGAGAGTGAAATCATCGCATAGTCTAGAGTCTGCGTGTATGTATTGCGTCTCGGGAGGGTCACTGTACCCACAAATCCGCGTGATGGGAGCACGGTGTGAGTGATTGCAATTTATTTGGTTTCGAATTTTTACTTAAATTTGTTTGAGTGACTTAACTCAGCCGTAGACCCTGAGTAGTTAAGAATCACGGGGGTTGAACTTCTTCATCTGATTGCGGAATTCAGACAGAACGGGTACCAGTATTGGGCCCTGAAAAGGGCCTCGAAGATGAAAGAGCATAAATCAAGCACCAAGGACTCCAGTGAAAATGAAGACACAAGAGCCTGGGCCACCATTCCATACGTCGCTGGAACCGCGAAAAGGATCATCAGAACTTCGAAAAAGTACGGCATCACCACCAGGTTCCACTGCACCACAAAAATCGGTGACATATTACCCACGGCTAAAGACAGAATCCAACACCACCTACACGAAGGAGTGTACCAGGTGCCTTGTTCCTGTGGAAAATTATACATCGGTGAGACCTGCTTGAATTGATGTTACGATTGAAAGAACACCAACGAGCGACAAAAACAGACAATTTCAGCTGTCTGCCATATCGGAGCACACCTTGATCCCCGGACATGACGTGAAGCTAAACGAAGCCAAGGTAATAATCAAGGCAATAGCCAAAGTTGTATGTAATAGAAAGGGTAAATAGCCTCGTAGTGTTTTTCGCGAAGTACTTTGGTACCCCTGCCTCAGTCTCTCTGTCGTTGTCACCATCTCTCCCCCTCCGTCCTTTCCCTTCACCCCCTTCATTTCCTCTCCTTTCCGCGCTGGTCTGCGCCAGGAACTTTTGCGAAAGCTATTAGAGAATCCATAGAGATAGCTCGAACGAACAATTTTAACAGGGACGAAGGATACCACATGGGCTACACATGGAGGAGAATCCTGAAACGAAGCAATGGGACAGTAGCACCTTTAATTGGCGGGAAAGAGGCCCGATATCATGAGGGCCAAAACAGTCTTCGACAGGAAGACGCAGCGTCAGCGAAACTGTTGTCTTCGACACAACAACCAATGCGGTAGTGCACCCGGAAGATTGAGAAGCTCAAATTAGAGCACCAAGGAAGCCTTCTCACATCAATCACGAGGGTTAGTGTACCCACAAACCCTAATAAGTGAAAGTTTATATTTTACTTTCTTTTACCTTGCCTATGCTTATTCCTATTTGACTAGTAAATCTTCCTTTTTAAACAACCTAACATCACTTCCTTTTGCCCCTGGAAGATTACGGCCATTAGGATATCAGTACGTAGATATTATCACGAGAAAAAGTCTACCTGACCGAAAGCTGAACCGCAGGCCTTTGGCTCGCCGAGCCAAATTATTTATAAGCTAAGCACGGCAGAAATGAAACTCTTCATCTTTTTATTCACTTACTGATACAACCGTAGATCCGTTCTTCCCATACTCAGCATAGAGCATGTTTCAAAGATACAGGCAAACAGGTTAAAATGAGATAGAAAAGATGATGAACTAAACAGATTATATCCGAAAACTACTCCATCAACGACTTTTTTTATCCACTTAAAAGAGGGGTGAATAAACGAAAAAAATGGAAAGGCAAAAGAAGAAATAGGATAGGAACGACTTTTTTTCCATTCTTCTTTACGCGTGATCATTCTTCCTCGACAACAAAATTCAAGAAGCTTAACTTCTCGTATATAACTTCCAGGTACAGTTCTGTTAAAAAAAATCGTACCGCTGAACATTTCTAAGTCCGATTTTTATGACAAAGTGGCAACGTGGCAGAACAACTGGCTCAGAGAGCATTAACCTCTCCAAGCGGCCCTTCCAGCCCGTAGCTGGGCGGATTGAACCTCCCCCGGAAGGAAAATTTTGACCTGCGAAAAGGATTATTTTCGAGGGGAGGGCTAGGGTTTCTTTTGTTGTGATGTGTGAGTAAGAAGGAAGACGGAGATCTGCGAAGTTCAGGCGCACCAAGATTCCTCGCACACGACAGATGCAAGCAGCCACGGAAAACAAAAGCCAATCTTAGGTCTCAATCACCGGAGTTCCTTTCGTTTCTTATGTGCATTTTAATTTATACGCGTAGTCATTAATGTAAAAAAATTTCAAATGTTTGACGCATTTTCGTTATCTGGAAGTCCTTGTGATATCGCAATCTATATTATACTTGAAATGGTGAAATATATTCTGGATCGAAACTTGATCACTCAATTTTGCTCTGAAGTAACCGATAATGTCAGGCTCGAATTTGAGCGCACAACTGTCCTTGCAAAGCATTAAGGGAAAAAATTTTCTATGGACGATGTATTTCTGCGCAAAAAAATGTTTAATTTTAAAACGATGAGCTTTTAATTTCAAATTCTTTTAGCAAATAATTTCGTGATAATTCGCGGCTCAGAAAGAAGGACATGCAGATTGAAAAATGCACCTTTCGCACTCATCTCATCCTTCTTGTGAATTCAGTCGTTTTATTATCCAATGCAGAACTTCAAATACGCGTATATAATGTGTTCACTAATGACATTATACCGTATATGAATGACTTGAGCTGGCTGATCTTAGATTAGTGGTTGTATCAGGTTCAATTCGTCACCCTCTTGCTTCACCGCCATTACTGCGTTTTCTATTCGCCATAGGTCAGATTTTTCTCATGCGAGATTCATAGAAAAACATTCGACATAGCACTTTATACAATGCGTTTTTTGGCTTTTTTCTAACCTTATTACCTAAGCAGCAAATATTTTATGGCGAAGTATAGAAAATTGAACCAATGTCCTGTAAAACGTGCAGAATTAATTATGACGTTTTGAAAGTATTAGGAATTTTGATACCGCAAGGACTCCCAGACAAAGAAAATATAAATGCTATATATTTTTGATCAACCTTGTAAGCTTATAACGCTAATTAATACGAGTAGGAAACTAATAAAAAACGAAACGAGTAAGGGGGATATAAGCCAAAGAAGTGGACATTTCGTTTCCGCGCTTCCTAGCTGCTGTGAACGAGAGATCATGTAAGTTTTCCCATGTATGGGCCGCTTCCACGCATCCACATAATATGCGGAAACAGTTCGACCGACCACAACGTTGCTTCTTCGCTCACAGTAGAATAAGAAGCCGCTGCTCCCTTCCATTGTCACTTTTTGGCAGTTTCGGGCCTTTCTTCAAGCGAGGGTGATGGAAGGGGCTTCCTTTGGTTCAGAATGTTTATTGCTCTCTCAGAAAAGATTAGAAAGACCAAAGGGGTGGTGTCTCTATGCAAAGATCTTCGCTAATACAGTTAACTCACTAACTGAGTAGCAAAGATTATATACACAGGACTGAGTAGATTGACAGAGGCATTTGAGAGGGATGAAAGGAGAAATTATTTGCATCATGTTACTTTAATGGTAACAAGGAAATTTAATCCATATCCAACGCGAAACAATAATTGAGTACTGGCTGAAGTTCATGATTGAGTGGATTGAAAGTTTTTTTTTCTTAGGCATTCCAATATTGGAATAAAATAGCATCGAGCTACTTACATCCGAAGATATTTGAAGTGGATACGGCTTCCCTTGCCTCTCGAGAAAAAAATGGAAAATCAAAAAAGCGCAGACACATAGTTCCAAGCATAGCGAAAGAACTTGATATGATATTGGATACTTTAGAAAGCACACAACTTTAAAATTAAAACATTAATTAGTAATAGTTGCGCATAAATGCATCACCCCTTAATTTCTCTTTCCCAGAATACTTTGCGAAGATAGGTGTGCGCTAAAATTTGAGCCTGACATTATGGGTTACTACAGAGCGAATTTGAGTGATCCAGTTTTAAATCCCTTATCCAAACTATTGTTCTTTTATTGTTAATATCGCATATTCTTGTAGCTAGTTGTGTGTTGTAATTCCACCCACACCAAATTTATCTACGCACCTAATTAGATCAAAGGAAAAGTTGTAAGATGCGTTTCCTCTTCTGAAAGATGCGTTTCCTGGCATTCTTTCGGAAAGAATTAGCAGCCATAAGGAGAAATTAAACAAAAGTCCGAAAAGAAATAAATGACTAAAAACAATTCACGAAAATTCAAATACAAAAGGGATTGCACTGCCACAAAAATATGAGATAACAAAATTAAGTTGACATTGCAATAAGTGTTATTATTAATGAATGCGCTTGCAAATTTAAATAAATTTAAACAATAAAAACGAATCCATATCATTTCCAAGATGCCATAATTAATTCTTGTCATTTTACCCAATATTGGTTCAGTTTTTTCCTTGCAATCATTTACTGTTTCTGGAATTAAGTTTGGGGAAATTTACTCAGGCAGTGTTAGTATTCATTCTTTGGCGCATTTTTTGCCATCCTTTATTAACTTATTACATACTGTTAGTTGTGATTATTCAATGTATTGTTCTATAAAAATTACGTATGCTACAAGGAAATGGGGGGTTGTGAAGGCAGGTAGGCATATTTCACTGCGCGCGTGCGCTTCTTCTTATGTCTTTTCAGCTGATGCTGGTTGACGGCGGTTGGATATGGAGGTGTTCGGGCGACTTTAAGGTTTAGGACGTTTCCTTTATTTATTTTTTTAAGTCGTGGCCTTTTTACTGCAGAAAGTGGTTAGTTGATATGAAAAGGTGGGTAAAACTGCCGCAGACCAATCAAGTAAATGCTGAATCCGTATGACGATTCGTCAGTGCGTAGCAACCAAGCCATTTTTATTCGGTTAGTAATAGTTGAATGAAGGCAGGCTTTGAGCTTATTTCCTAGCTGGTTTCCACGGCATTCCAGCATTATAATTAAATGGCATTGGTCTATTTGCATCCTAAGAAAATTGACATGCATACTGATTCTTATTTATTATCGATGGAAAAAAATCAAACCAAAGAAGTGCAGCCATTTAATTCCAGACAGCGATTGCGAAAATGCGTCAAACTTTTGACAAGTTTCTGCATCAATGAATACGCGTATAAATGAAAAATACTTTTAAGAAACTAAAGGAGCTCCGGGGAGAGAGACGTTTTATTTGTTCACGTAAGGGAGCGGAAGAATAACCAAAGAGTTAACGAATCCAAAATAATTCATAAATTCTCTTCGACACGATTCGATCTCTTCGAGCGACGATTCACGGTAATAGCCTTTTCTAGAGAAAAAATAATGGAAGATATGTCATTTTCTTTTCCTTTGCTGAATTATTCCCCGTACTCTGATGGAGACTTTCAATGGATATTTGAGTCCTGGCTTCTACATGGTAGCTTTCTATTACGAGAGATATCTGGTGACTTTGGCCGACAGACCGATCGTTCATCTACTCATTTTCGCTCACACATAACCAAACGAGAGTCCGAAATCCAACCCATCTCCTCAAAAATCCCTTAGCAGGTCAAAATCGTCCTTCGGGTGGAGGTTCCCTCTCGGCAAGCGAGTTCGGAAGGAGGACCACCGTTCGCTCGGAGAGTTTATTGCTCCCCCGCACATCTCCCTTTTCTTCTTACTCACACATCACAAGAAAAGAAACCTTACCCCTGCCCTCGGAAATAATCCTTTTCCCAGGTCAAAAATTTCCTTCCGTGGGTGGTTCAACTCCCCCAGCTACGGGGAGGGAGGGCTCTCGTTCCGCTTGGAAAGTTTGTTGTTCTCCGTCACAGGGGGGCGTGGTTCAGCCACGATGTCACATCATAAAAAACTGGGGACTTAGAAATTTTCGGCGGTACGATTTTTTTGAACAGAACTGTACGTTATATTTGCTCCGAAGTTTTTAACCTATTCCCATGATAAATAATATTTAAAAAACAAGAATATAATTTTTAACACATGTTAGAAAAATACATTCGAATTTCATGATAATGAGGCATTACTCTACACTTAAATTGTTTCCTTTGACATCAAACTGTAATTCGTGTTTTAAATTCTTATTTCTTGCGAGTAGTTTTATCCCATTTTTTACGTTCACTGTCTCAATAATGCAATTCAGAGTTCAAGATCACCCCGCCAAGGGTCAAAATCTTCCAAGAGGTAGAAATTAAAGTTTCCAACAATTTGCCTGTACATAAAAGAAGGAATGACATTTTATAATGTGGAATTAGGTAATAATTTACAAGATGAAATATTGAGTATAAATCTTAAAAATGAAAAATTATTTTGCAATGTAGTTGAAGAAGAATGATGCAAGTGAGGTTCAAGATAGTTTTACTCCCAAACAGTAGCTAAACGACTTTTGATTTCTGCAATGTGACTTTGAAATTGCTTTTAACCTTTGCCTGCCAGGTCATGCTATCCCCTATGCAATCATACACTCTTATAATAATGTATGGAAATGAGCAGTGTATCCTTGTAACATACAATACACATGTTTTTATGTGTCTCGTAATGAAACCCAGAATTAATTTTAACATATATATTTTAAATCTTGGTCTTGTAAATATTCTGAAAAGAATCTTCAACAGAAAAAGAAGCTTCGTGCAACAGTGTCATATGTTTTACACTAAAACGTTGTTTCAAATCAACTCATATCAAATAGAAGTTCCGTATGGAAATGAATTCTTTTTGCTTCCAAACTTTCCAACTTATATCAGAAATAACAGCATTGAAACTGTTACTTCTGCAGCAAAATACAAATCAACTGCCACGATATGAAGTCCGTTGGACGAGGAATCGAACCACAGATGACTTGCAGTGCCAATGCGATGACGGGTACACTATCCACGGTTCTCAACTCACAGCTACCATCAAGATAACGTATAGGCTACCTCATTATGCTTTCAACGTTAACCAGGCATTATAAAATCGAAAATTAGAGTTTTAAATTTTCTTTTCATTGGATAGAGAAGAAATAAGAGGAAAAATTGATAACGCTTATTACAAGAAAGCCAAAAACGAAGGTGAAAATGTCGAATCGACCAATGGTTAGCTACTAAGACAGTGAAAAAACATTCTTGAGACAATAAGAATGAAATAAGATCCTTTTCCGCACCTCTATGACGTCCTTATGGATTCCTCTGCTTCTTTGCTTTCAACGCCATATCATTTCGTACCCGAATTCACTACACACCTTCGTCTTTTTCACGTCATTTCTTCGGGGAAGCGTAAACTCAGGCTCATTCCCGCCTTTCTCGTATATGGGCATAGTACGCTGCCAATACCTATCCATAAAAAAAGTAATAAAAGGAAATAAGGGCGTCATTTCCGTGACATTTCCCCCGGAAGGTTTCTCGCTGCTTGAAATCCCGCTGCCCTACTCCATGCGCCTTCTCGCGTACTACCGTCGACGGATCTAGATTCACACCGAAAGTCATAAGACGGATGCACGGAAGTATTTTCGGCTTTTCTCCCCACCTTACCTTTACAAACAACGAACAATTCGCTCTTGAATTTCGACGTTATTATGTTAGTATGTGCCTGACTGCTCAAATACTACGATACGAACGATATGCGTTACAAAAAGACCAAGATGCTATAACTGCATGGTGCAATACTTGGCAGTTAGAACTGCATTTTAAAAAGTGCGTTCTTATGAATTTTTGGAAAAAGAATAACTTCGAAACGAAACGAATCGTACACAATTAATCAAACCAACTTATCAAATGTAGAGTCAGTTATATACTTAGGTGCGACCCTTATTCGTAACCTGTCTTGGGGAAACACGTCCGGGAAATCTGCGGACAGGCTAATCGCAAATTGGGATTTATTAAAAGAATATTAGGAAAATGCTACGAGAAGGTTAAAGAGCGATGTTATTTTTCACTCGTGAGACCTCACTTGAAGTTTGCCGCTAGTATATGATACTACGGTAGAAGCGCGGTAGGTACTACGGTATGGTACTACGGTAGAAGCGATCACAGGAATAAGATAAAGGAAATTGACTGCAGAACCGATAACTTAAAATGTCATTTTTCCCACGTATAATAAGGGATCATAATAGTTGAGATAGATCAATTATATGAAACTCCCACCCTAAATAGGTAGAGTAGAATTTTCTCTTGTGCTTAATAACACAACATCATTACTATCACTTCACACCGCTTGATATGTCCGGCAATATTTTATTTTGCTCTCTGCATGAAGTACCATCTCGTAGCATTCATAAATTAACAGTATTAGTAATATTAACCACTAGATGTGTCTATAGCATTGTTCTGCATGTTCATTTACGTATCACTCTCCCAGTTTCTGGTCAGACTACGCACTATCCTCCTGACTGCTTTTTGGGCTGCGCCAAGCGGCCGGGGAGCGTGTGAGATTCTGATTTGTGCTGGGACGAGTGCTTCATGCCCGGTGTGGAATCACCCCGTGCAACACACCCTAGTGGTGGCTTGCAGGGTACTTCGTAGATGTAGATGTAGAAAATAAGGAGTTCAAATTTGGCCGTTTAGATATATCAGCTATTTTTTCCCGGGATCATATTCACGCTTTTTACTGTCCAACCGCCAATATTGCCATTAAAACTTGCAGTCATTCTGCAAGAATGGAAAACATTTCAGTTTTACTAAATTAGTTTCATTGAGGAGAGCACGCTGAGAGACAGTAGAGAGTTAGCTCATGACCTATCCGCCAGAAATGAAGATATTTTGAAATGGCTGTAATGCAACGGTAATATATTGCAGATGAATGAATATATGAGCCAAGAAAAGGCTTTATCAGCGTATGGCTATTTTCCCTAGAGTGAATAAGAAGCTATTTACGATAAGGTTATACATTCACATAATCAATAGAGAAAGTACCTCATATGTCGTTTTTATTTCTGTTGTTGTTGTGTATGTATACATCCATCCGTAGTAAAATCACCACCAGTGACTAATGGTGGTAATCTCATATTGGCGATGATCGTTCGTTCGTAAAATCACTCAGTCCAGGACTCGGATCGGTGAGATACATTTGTGATGGGCACCTATGGGCTCCGGTAATAGAACGCGCGGAACTTAAATTTCTGTAATTGTGGTTAATTGACAGTTAAATTTTGGGTTTTTCAATGAGCGCACCTCGACTCATTTCAGAATTAATACCAATATCTTTTTCCATCCCCGCTTACCCGTGAGACAGCCGCTCGACTGACTGGTTATCTTTTAATTTTCCGCCAATATTTCCACCAGACTCAAGGACACGACACAGCATATTTTTTGTAAAACCGTAACGTTTTTTATTGTTGGTTTTTATTGAAGGTTCCAAAAGCAAGAAGCTAAGGTACAGAGTTGATGACTAATAATGAAGGTTTCAAGAATGGGTAATACCGTTTTAGATTCTATTTCGAGTCTTTGAATGTGGAATGTACAGTCAAGTACAAAGCATAAATCAGTCATTTAAGTCACTAATTACCAAGTTAATATACTAAAATTAAATTGTTTTTATTTTAAATGTAGGAAACTCTCTTGCCAATAGATGGCGCTAGTAGAAGTAAGCATTTATAGTGAGAAAAAATGCTAGTAATTTAATTTTAAAAGAACCGTTGAACAACTAATATAAAGAATAAAAAAGTAGAAATTATAATAAATATAAAAGTACCTCTTTTAAACTACACTTATACACAATTTTACAACAAAGTAAACAATAATGTTTTCCTCACTCACAAAATAAAAGCGTGGGCGCTATTTCTTAATCAACATCCAAACTCAGTTAATTAAAATTATCATTACCTGTTGCATTATCACTCACCCTGTTTTAGGAGGGTTATGGAATAGTTGTTTTAATTTTTACGCATGAATATAAGGGTGTTTTTTTTTAAAGTAGTTTTTTATACAACATTATTTGCCTCCACCCAGAATTGACAACACTCGCACGAGGCCAATGCCTCCATCGTAGGGATGGGCAAGTAAAAAAATATATCGATAGATATCGTATCAATATTTAAAACATGTATCGATAGTTATCGAGCCAAAATTATCGATAATTTAGCCAAAATAAGTGTTCCTTAAAATTTCACCAAAATATAAAAAAATTTTGAAGTAAAATTATGGACATTAGAAGTAATAAAAATCTTTTATTTTTTTATTCTTACAATCAATCAAACAAGTATTTGTCTGACATTGACATCAGAAGAACTATCTGTTTTACATGTTCCCCCGTTAATCTACTCCTGTTGTCCGGTACCACGAAGTTAACTGCAGAAGCCACTCTTTCGGATGGAACAGATGAGGCTTGGCATATTAAGTACTTCAGCATGATTTCCGAAATAACCGGTGTGAAGTGTCGGAAGTTCACCCAAAACTTTATTGGATCTGATTTTTTCTCCAGTAGTGGTTGGTCCAGATACTGCTTCAGCTCATTAGGGACAGAGCTAGGAACCTCTTGCGTAGTAGTGCTAAGAGATAATAGGTGTTCATGTCTGGACCAAATTGAACTTCTATCAACGTTTTCTCGTTCTGGTTGTGCAGATCGTACTTCTGGAGAACGTTGTCCCATTCGCCTATGTTCTAAGCGAATATCATCATTTATTTTCGTTATAGCACTAGACACCGCAGCTGGAGAAACAACTTTACAACGGTGACGTGCTAAACAAATATATCGAATTTTATACTCGGAAAAAAAATCAATATTTGATATATCGACATGAAAAATATCGACGATAATTATCGATAGATTTTAAAAAATATATCGAGTTTTTGATGTATCGATATTTTTTTCCCAAACCTAGTTCCTCCTTCTTATGCGGCTGCAGAAGTATAGGGATGAAAGTGCGTTGAACGGGTGATAGGAACACGCAGGGATTGAGGAAGAAGGTACTATATGGCACGGCCATGCGTCACTGCCGAGGGTCTCTCCTCACTACGGGGCATTGTAAGGAGGGAATGAGATCCTTGAGACGTGGCAATAAGGCGGGTGGGAGGAATAGTGTATGAGAAGACGGAAGGGGGTGTGGAGAAGGGTTTTGAATAGGGGAGGGGCGGGAGGATATGAAGGAGTAATGGGGGTTGGGGGGTTGTAAAGGAGAGGGGGGGAGTGGTAAATGGGATTCTGGAGAATGAAAAAGCCCTTCCCCTCGCCGCGTCTTTTAAGCGATCTCCCTTTGGGGAAAAAAATAGGCGCTGGTGGGTCGTCTGGCTGTTGGACTTTCTTGGCGTAGTGAGGCGGGTTTTAGGCCGTAAGATGAGAAGTGCAGGCACCGTGGAGGGTGGAAGGGAGGATAAGGAACGCAGAATGAAATAGGGGTTGGATGACAGCCGTGGGGTGGGTGGATACATTATTACTAGGTGGGGGTAGTATGAGGTGTGCTCCTAAGAAGGATATCCCTAAGGAGACGGGGCGCGTGCCTTTGTGCCGGCCCGCGGGCCGTACCCTCACCCCCAAGTCTCCCCTATCCCACCAACCCCCTCGTTATTCCTCGTTCACCCCGTGGATTAGGTGAGAGAAATGATCCTCAATATCTACCAAATATCACTCCAACAAAGAGCTTTAGCCATGGATACGCAAAGACCTTTCAACCGGATTAGACGTAAAGGTATGGAAAAATGACTAATAACATCATCAATATTAATTTGATTTAAATTTTCTGGTTTTTTCTAATTTTTCATTCACAAAAATAACTTTCAATCCAATGTTAAAACATCAGATAGGATTGAAGGCGTCACTTAGCGGAACAGCGTAAAATTCATGGTAACTAATAAAAATATACTTTGTCAATTCTACAAAATTTTAATTGAACCGACCCAGGTTTTGACAACTTATGTCATTATCAATGTAATGACATAAGTTTTCAAAACCATCGTCGGTTCAATTAAAATTTTGTAGAATTGACAAAGTATATTTTTATTAGTTACCATGAACAAGATTAAAACCTTTTCATATTCTTCGTTTCTTTTACCTTCCGTCATGGTCTCCTCTACTCCGGCATTCGTATTCTTTTCCTGCTTATTCTGCGCTAACGAAACACTATCACCGCTATCAATCATCTCCTTCAAAAACACAATATCCTCCTTAATATCGATGTCAAATATATGAAAAGTTTTTATGCTCCGAAAAAATAAGCACTTTTTTCTATTTTTTCTTGGCTAAATTGAAATTAAGTGTAAAATAGTCATGTCATTGCTAAAATCAGTAATCTTTGCCACGTTTGAATAAATATTTCCAATAATTGCTCCATAATTCGGTAAAAATGTATATTCCTTAACTAATACTAGCAATACCAGTGACACATTAATTATAATAAAATTTAATCCGCTAAGTAACCATGAAATACTAATTAAAATGTAAACCAATGTTATATTAAATAAAAATTCACTGTACAGGAACAAATAACACCTTTGTAGAATATGAGTCATGAAACTCTTGTTGAAAATTGCATAAGTGTTTTCTTTACAAGCAAGGAGAGCGTTTAAAAGTCTCTGATTAATTTATTATAACGCAATCCAGAGGAGTTCAAATTCGTACGGCGGCTAGAGTTATGGTTTCGACGCAGGCAGAGGTGGAAATTTTCTTAGGCAATGAGACTCTTGCTCGGGTGCTATGAGAAGAGTGCCAAAGCCATTTACAGAGCTCCGTCTATCATCTGTAATGCTACAACGTGGTCTTCTTGCCAATTTACTTAATGTCAAGGCTGATGCAAATTCCCATGTTATTCCTCTCTTCCAAACTTCTACTACGATATCTTCCTTCCTGGTCTGAAGAGTCAACTTCCTGTGGAACTAGCATGGACTACACTGATGGATGGTTATGCAGCTAAAAAAGGAGTACCAATTGGTCTTAGCGTTGGCGTTGGCAGAACGCTGTGAAATTCATAATCTAATCTGTCACTAACCCACCCGTCATCGGTCTACCTGTTTCTTCTTAATTCCAAGGGCAAAACATCAATGAAATAAGTAGAATGCAAAATTTGAAGAGTCCGCTCAGAATCTATGGGATGCTATACGATGGGCGGTTAAATTTCAAAGAATGCAGCATTGTTCACTTCGATGTAGACTTCACCTTTGCCAAACAGTACTTCATATAAAAATGAAAATATTCGAAGACTACATAAATTCTGAAATGGTACAACACATCATTAAAAACGAGGTTTAAGATTTTTTTAATATTATTTTCAAGCAACATGAAATCAACATAGAATATTGTAACAGATAAGTACCCAAACAGTAGTACAAAAGGTATTTTCCTCATAGAGATAACTGATTGTTCAGTGACATCATGGAATTAGAATTAATACAGAATTTATTCAAATAATTGATGTTCTTTTTCAATACCTCGTTACAAGTGGAACTAACCATCAACTGACATTATTTGCGTCATGAAGGATTTGTGGGCGGCCAGGTGAATTGGGGAGTGGAATATGGCTGAAGGGAAATCAGGTGACGGCATAAGATGCCACTCATTGTCAGTGAATAGTGCCATGGGGTTCAAACCCTTAGGTCCCACCTAACGTACGATGTCTCATATATTCAACTGAAACTAGATGCAAAGCACAGTTATCTATCAGTCTTTAAAATGAGAAATAAGCATTTAAAAAAACTGCTCTTAATACGTTAATATTGATATCAAAATAGAGCAATGTTGATGAGTCACCTGCATCATTATTCTGTGAACAATATTGGATTATGATAGTTATCGGGTAAATAATAAAAATAAATTACTGTCAAACATTGGGACCCTATTATTTCGTAATAACTCAGACATTGCAGGTAGGCAATGCTCTCATTTCAGATTTTCTTCAGCTTTTGGCCAAAACAAATCCAAACCAGGATAATTAGTAATCATTTTCTCAAATCTCGCAAGAAGATAAGCAATTAAATAAATTAAAATGTTCGTAGAAGTTGCTTATATTCACATAGTTGAGAAGCGCAACGTAGTTTCCAAAATAAATCTTATTGTTACGACGCATTTCACCAAGATATATGTGTACCAGGGCGATGCCGTAATACGGCCAAACGCATCATACCGATCAAATTTCAATGTAAAATTACGTTGTTTCTTTAAGTGATATGAAACAATTTAATTTTCAATGGCATAAGGGAAAACATTACGCAGTTATTTCTCATACATTCCAGCTAAGTAACCCCCGATGCATAAGTGTATTGCTTTTCAATTGCGACACATGTTAAAAACTTCCAGAGGCAAAACAGGTTTCCTTGCATTCTGAGTCGAACCACAGGCCTTGAGCCATCCATGCCATTCTACTATACTGTCCATTGTTTACCTGTCTACCAGAAGGTCGAATATATGTGGCTCGATTCCTTTCATTTACTCTAAAGGATGCCTAATATTCCTCCGGTGTTTTGAAGAACTTCTTTGGAATCTATCGCGGAAATGGGAAAAAATGTTGAATCAATGGCAAATATGCCTATCTACTTGCTTACTTGCTTTCTACACACTCACATTCGTCGTGAAATTAGAAAGGTTACATCTGCTCTATGAAATTGCAGTCCCATAGATGTTTGAACAAGGAGTTTTGAATAGGAATCCGCAAAAACTATCAATTCTTGGTGGATAGGTCTTTGCAGGAGTAGGTAAGGTTTTGAAAGAATGATTAAATTTTTTCACGCCGAATGTTGCGAAAAAGGGTTTCTCGAATCTTCCACCGAGTTAAAGACTCCATATCAGGCTACGTTCGGAAGAACGACTCGCTGTTCATATAGCATATTTTCAAGTTCAGAAACTGATAAAAATGTTGATAAGTCAGAGGCATTTAGATTATAGAGAACTCTGCATCACGAAAACGAATCCGACCTAGCTCTCAAAGACAGCGTTAGCCAGATGAAAATAATTTAATTATAATAAAATATTAACCAGATAAGAAATTTCTCCAATGGCCGTAAAATATATGCACCACTCGCCAAAAATCAATCAAGTTCAAAGTGGTGCATATAATTTACGGCCATTGGAGAAATTTCTTATCTGGTTAATCTATAGAGGCCGTAGAGCTCAACTACCTTGATATAATAAAATATGGTAATATCATGTAGATTTACTACCTGTAAATGGTATACAATCTAAAATAAATGGATAAAAGTATCAAAGTCGAAAGGAAAAACAATGCGCATGCATCAAGATTATTAAGATTTTTGTTAGGCTTGTCTTCTCTTTTGTATGGTGCAGTTGTTTATAAAACTGTTCAAAAGTGTTCTTTCAACAATTTGTAACATCTTAAAACAAATCCGCAAGAGTTATTTCAATATGTTATGTCCATATTCTAAGCACATTGTAGTTCATTAGAAGTAGCTTGAGGCGTTACTTTGTGAAAATTAGTTACATTCATGATTTAAAAAATTAAAAACTTGCACTTTTTCGCACTCGTGACGTTTCACACAAGTGTGAAGATAGTACAATATTCAAATTTTCACCATTTAAAAATCACTGGCTCATCTACATAGGACCTACGTCATAGATGATCGCAACGCTCAAAGATTTTAATTTGGGTAACTTTGACTCAAAAAGATTATTGGTATCATTATCTGTAGGTATACTCACTGTTCATAATCTTCAGGGAAAAATGCTGTTACGGTAATTCAAATTGTATTTTCATTCCACGTTCAGGAAAGAGTTGGTTTTATTTCTATAAGTCAAATTTTTCTAAAATTTCCGTTTAATTCCAAAGCGTCACGTCTCTACTCTCAAGTCTTTATTTACTTTTGCTGTCTTTTTCGAATTTCTACCTCCAGCCTTATTTTCTCTCCAGCCAATAACAATATTTTCGCCGTCACCTTCCACTTCCACAAGTGTACTATACCCATCCTTTTTCACAAACGATAGTATTAAAGATATCCAGCCTACGCTCAGTTTTCTGCCGTAGCGAAGTTCAAGTTTCAAGTTTCTGAACCACGCAGCGCCAACTTCTGCGTTGAGGTTGTAACTAATCTTTCATGAATGTCGTTGCTCGAATTCCACTCATAAAATTCGTCCTTTATATAAATTTTATGTTTTATAATGGGGCCCTTTGCTTAATATCTTTTCTGCTAAACCCTTTCGCTTCCAAAACATTATTAAATTTTTCCAACGATTCTAGTACATACCCTCCTATTTTTCACTCATTACAGCATTACGATTTCATTTATTTCAGTATCTTTGCCTTCTTTTAACGATATTGATGCTAAAGGTTTTACACGGTACCATTAGCGCTTCAAGCCAAATATGAGGAGAATTTGGTAAAACATTTCTATCGAAGGTATTGATGATAATAACTTTGCTTTGAACACGTTTATTTTCTCTTGTTTTAGACATACAGCGTATCTTTGTTATAGCTGTTTACATGGGCTTTTCTTCACAAGGATCTGTGCGCAAATTTTTACACCGGCTAAGCTCCTAAAGATGCAGGAGGGACATGGGTGTAATAGTGAAAACAGATTAATCGAAACCATAAAAGGCTTATATTAACGAAAATGAAATTCTTTATTCATGAGCATTAAAAATTTTCTTACTTTTGAAAAATATTTTCAAATCTGTAGCGAAGAACATACTCAATAAATTTGGCTAGCGAAAGAAAATTAAACGTATGATTTTAAATTAAAACAATGGTTAATATCCGATTTTTCATTTTTATGCTGGTGGTCAAAAATCAGCAAAATATTTCAGGAAATTCAGTGAACTCATGGCATATTTAGCCATTGACTCAGGTGAATAATGTCGAAAAGCCATAAATATCCAAGAATACATAATCTACACAATGTAAATTCTAGGTTTTGATAGATTTAAATGTGCATATATAGGCTTCCAAGAGCCTGGGGTGGCCTCAAACCTAATTCCGGAGTAGAATAAGTACTAAATAGCCAGCATAGTTTTTATTTTCAAGTCGGAATAACTAAAGTTAAAGTTTTTTCATTTCGTAGCATTGTCTCTTTTTTACCTAGCCACAGGCATGACTAATGTAGTCTAATCAAACACTTTCCAAATTGTTTTTCTGTCATTTAGAGGGAATTGACGCTTGAAAGATACCACTGTAGTAAATTTAACCTATGTCAAATAAAATAACTCAACGCAATTAGAGGGGCTCTTCTACTATCACCGTCGAGAAGATAAAAAAATATTCTCTCTCAAGTATTATGCATTTTTCATTCTCTCCTTTCGTATCCAGGCCCATTGTGTTTATGTCCAAGTCCTATTTAATGCAACATAGATAATGAATTCCACGTGCCAAGATTAAACAGAGTTATAAAACTGTAACCATAACTGAAACCATTCCTTCATTAACCTATTAGGTTTACAGCTTTTTAATTGCAAAGTCGAAGGGTACTAATTTAAATTTCATTCCACGTAAATTGGAGCCCATAGGATAATTTACGAGTTCCTTACTCCCACCCCATTACGCTACCTGCATCTCCATAGATAAGAATGTGTCTGGAATCAATTGGTTCAATGCATCCGTTTGAAATCATCTGCTTTCATAAAACGATTCCCCGATGCAGTATCTAACCATATGTGATCCAATTTACAAGATAAATACATCAATCAACTTTAAGTCCCAGCAACACTGTCATGAATAGAGCATTTATATGGTCCTGGCTCGTTGATGCCACAAGGTTATTTTACCCGTCATATTTTGCCCGTGAATTGGAGTACTTGAAGATTGGGTACCGATATATCGTCCTTTGCACACATGAATAGTTTAAAATGGGTTTTACCATAGAGGAAGCACATAAATACACATGCTTATAGTATACTAGATGCTTTCATGTTTATAGTATACTAGAGTAAGCATATATATGTATATGCTTAATCTATGGGTTTATCTTCTATGAGTCACTAAAAAAGACACATTTTCTTTTTCACAATTCGCGCTCACGTGCCGATTGCTAGTGAAATGTGGTAATAATTATCGCAGAGGAAGATTTGAGTTCTCTGGCTTACTTTAGTTCACTAAGAATTGCATACCAACTTCCATTTTGCCACCGATACTCTGAGTACAAAATGAGCTTACAGCCATGATATAGATAATAATAAAACCAAAATATTTTTTTTTGCAATATTAGGTGATATCGTTTAAACTCATTTCTCAATGTCATTGATTGATCTCTCCTTTTAATAAGATTCAAGACATCAATTTCATGGAAGTGAAAGTTTCTCGGGTTTGACACAGGGTAGGATTATTTAAATGTATCAACGTTTCGATGGTTGACTCAGCCATCGTCTTCAGGATAATGAGTCGAGCGAGGATGCTGGCGGTTATATACAGCCACAGATGCCCACATTGTTGTGTTCGTCAAATACTGGGCGCCAAGTCTTTCTTAAGTTGAATCCGTTGTCTCTATTGATGTTATTTTGCTCCATCTGTATCAATATCGCTTCTTTTGTTATTCTTTCCCAATATTGGACGCCCGGTAAAGTAGTGTGGAATTTGGGAAATCGACACAATGTCCATGGTTAAGGCTATGCTCTGCTAAAGCAGACTTTTCCGGTTGAAAAAGCCTAATACTTCTTTCATGCTCTTTTATTATTTTTTCGATGGTCCTCCATGTCTCGCCAATATACGCCCTACCACATTCGCATGGTATGCGGTATACCCCTGTTGTTTTCAGGCCGAGGTTGTCCTTACAGTTGACCAGGAAATTTTTTATTTTAGCAGGCGGTATACTCGTATGTGTCGTTTCCACTCTGTGTCGTTTTAATATCCTCGATATCTTGTTAAATATAGATGATATATAAGGAAGGCAAGCCTTAGCGATGGGTTTTTCTTTCTCTTCCAACATCTCCGCTCCATTGGCGGTGAACGTTCTTTTTAAAGCCAAATTTATTTCTCGTAGGCTATAGCCATTCGCGTGGAAGGTGTCTTTTAGGTGTATTAACTCCTTCTGAAGGCTGTTGGAGTCAGCAATGGTTATCCTGATGACGATGGCTGAGTCAACCATCGAAACGTTGATACATTTAAATAATCTTACCCGGCGTGAAACCCGAGAAACTTTCACGCATATAATTCGCCGGGAAAACCTTAAATCCTTTATATCAATTTAATGGATGAGGGGAAAACGGTCTTATTCTCCTGGTGAAATATATAGGATCGCAATTTCGAAAGGTCATGAAGGTTTTCATGAATACTAGCCGACTGCATCAATTTTAAGGAGAAGTCAGGTTTCAGACTTCAGGTGGCTAGAAATGTAGAGATGTCTGCCCAATCCTGTCAGCTGCATACTACTAACAATCAGAAAGCAACCGCAAAGAGTGTGGCAGGGTGCGTTAAGGCACCTACCATGGAGAAAGAAAGGAATAGCGAAAAAGTAATCGGGAAAGGGATTTTGGGATAAATAATTAGTAATTTCATGGATTTGTGCCACTTTCACTTCCTGTCGTAACCGAGAAAAGTGGGTGGAAAGAGGAATCCTAGAACTTATCCAATCGACTGTGTGCTTTCTTATTTGTTCGCCTTTGTCTGCCTTACTGTTGTAATAACGGGTTAAGATCTTATCATAATAACTTTAAATTTGCGTGATCTAAATTACTCCATAAAATTTGGCCATTGTGTTAGCTCCGTTGTACAACACCACTCAATGACTGACAATAGCTGAGAAATATTTTCTTTTGGCTCGTAGCTGTAGTTAACAGAACGCAAAACTTTCCATCGAATTTCATTTGGATCAGTTGTAATTTTAATTGAACCTTTCGGCGCAGGTTTAAAAATGACCATGCGGCGCACTTAGGATGACTACTTATTACAGCAGCATATCAATCTTCTTCTTCTTCCGTGCCTATTTCCCATGTCACTTGTGGTCGGCCATCCTGGTCCCTCTTCGCCACTCCATGGGTTGCTGCGTCATTTCCGGTTGTAGGACCATTGTCTTCATACCTTTAGTAATGGTCCTGATCCAGGTCGTTGGTGGGCGGCTTGGACCTCTTTGGGTTGTTCTTTCTTTATAACACTCTTTTCAATATGTTCCTTGTTACGCCTCATGACATGCCCGTACCAGCGCAGACGATTTTCTCCAAGTTTGTCAGTTACGTTAGCCACCTTGAATGTTACTCGTATGTGTTCGTTTCTAGCTTTGCCTTTAAGCATCATACCCCTGGAACATCGCAACATCTTCATTTCTGTAACATGGAGTTGTTGTTCATCTGACCACCGCATTGCCCAGCATTCAGACCCGAAGAGTGGAGATGGTCTTATTTCTCTCTTACATACATTTCCTTTGACTTCTATTGGCATCTTGGCATCATAATCATTATAGCAGCATAGCAATATCACTTTGTCCGAGGACCCACGAGTATTATTCTGTCTGCAAATCTCTATCTCTCCAAGGCAGTGTTGAATGTACCTCGTATGTTTTTCCTCGCTATTTCCCAACATGCACTATTTCCCAGGTATTACATTTTACGTGCTCCTCATTTATGTATTTCCGAACTTCATATTCGCACCCTTGGCTTGATTTCTTTGGCAATAATTGCATTACCATAATATTTTTAAATTTTTCGAGTCCCCATTAGTCACAGCAAGGGACTGTGTTGCTAATAAAATTGTAGGGCCGGCTATAAAAATATAAAATGAGTAGCCTATAAATACCTTCATACGATATCGTAAAGTAATAAGTAAAAAATAGTAAACTTATATCAGAGGTTCAAGATTCATTGTCAATTCAGGAAACGTTTGCCAGTCTATCTCATGGCCAATTTCACAGGTAAAGCTTAGTCACCATTATTCTTTGCCGAGCACCAAATATCAATAAGAATACATGAGGCCCATGTTTTAAATATTATTTCCTGAAAGTGGAAAGAAAGTTTCCAGTCTTCAGTTAATCAAGAGTACATAAAAGCTGACTATATTCTATTTCGAATATGTCAAAATTGTCTTCACATAAGTTGGAACTGAAGTTTTTCATCAAGAAGCAATCAACGACTTAATGATGGCCGTCATTCTCTGCATAATATCGAGCCAGGAGCTATTAATGACTCGTGACTTCCATTTTAGGAGCGAGCACATCCCAGGGAATGGTTCAAAAATTCTCTTCTGTGGATGTACTGTCAAAAAAGTTGTCTCCATGGAATGCCTCCGACGACGAATCAAACAAAAGAGTAGCGACTTCAAGAGGGAAAAATGATATGGAGATGAGAAATTTCTCCCTCGCGTCCCGTAAGAGCGAATATCTTCCAGGACATTAATCCTCGTTCCGCGGGGGATGACGGAGAAAAATCAAAGAGAGCCGGGGATGTATGCGAGCATGATTTGAAGACTGACTCAGGAATGAAACGAAAACATTTCGACGGAAGGAACGAACCATCATCCCCCCCCCCCAAATGGTGTCTCATTCCCTTCTCCCCCGATCTCATAGTTGCCCGAACATTGGGAATGGAAAAATTGCGACGCGATGTATCCCCGTTTGTCGTATCCCGCCCCCTCAAGGAAGGAAAAACAAATATTATCGGGGGTTGTTGAGTGGGGGGGATATCCAAACGGGGGGACAGTTTATTCGGCTTTTAGGAGGAGGGGGTAGTTCAGTGGAGTGGGGGGAGGGAGGAGATGCTAGCGAGGGGATGGAGATGAGCGACGCAACCCCTGCTTATGTCTCTGGACGGTAGGTGGAGTAAGGAGGAGCTTCGGGAGGTGAAGAAAACAAGCTGATGGGGGAAGAACTGAGTGGATGAACGTACATGAGGAGTGACAGCAAGATCCTCCGTACCAGCTTACGTGCACGAAAATCGGTTTCAACGAAAATGCAACAGATTCAGATGCTTTTGCCATACTTCAAAGTGTATTTTAACACGAGTTAAAATTTTGAACAGGTTTCTAAACACTAAATAAGATGCGGATCAAAAAAGTATAACAAGCGAAAATATATTCAGCCTATTCAACTTAATGGGCAATTTTTAAAAAGTATTTCATCAATATATGAAGTCCCCAATTTTTCTAATAGGAATAATATTGGAACAAATAATTTTAAAAGGTGGTATACAAATAAAAATTAGGCTTCAATGTAGGATAAATTTCCTCGACTGCTTTCACAACCACAGGTGCCCACATCTGTAAACAATACCTTTCATGGTCAACGGCCTGCCACGATGGAAACATCGGTTCCCGATCGGTCACCGAAGTTAAGCATCGTTGGGCTCGGCTCAAGTTTGGAGGGATGATCCTCTGATTCGTCCGAGTGCTGTTACCTCTATCTGCACGTGGCAGACAGTATGTGCGAAATGACCTTAGCCTACGAAGCACGTTAAACAAAAATACTACAAAACAAAAATAATATCTTTCATTTGTTAGACATGTGTTCTACCTCTCTTCATACCTTCCATAAGCAAGTTAATAATATTTTATCTCATGATTAAATAGCCTACTTATATTCCCTAACAATGAAAACCATGTCAAAACCAAAAAACATGATAACATTCTTTGAAATACGATTAATTGTTTGTTGGACTAAACTTTCCAACATTGGATGCACATAACTGAATTCAAGGAACGGTCTATAAGAAAACACATTTGAGAGTACGATGCCGAAGGGAATCCTATGAGACCAAAACTACTCTGACTTATAATGACACAAAAAGAACTTTACTAGTATTACCATGCATGTTTTTAAAGTTATAAAATATGGTATCATCAAGAACTTCGAAACCGTACTGATTAATTTAATTTTTCCTTCCTTCGATCGTGTTACTTGTCACATCACATGCACATTACAATCCTCTTGCGTAATCAATCCATGTTCCTTTAGGGGAGTTTGATGATTCCTATTTTCATTTTTTTTTCAGATTACCTACAAACTACGCAGTCTCCTAAGCCACAATTTTCGGAATTTTTTGCTACTTTTTTCCTTCCTTTTGAATATTATTCATCTAGGTTTCCTATCCTTGCCCTAGAGTTTGGGACTTTTTATACATTTTTTAGGTAAGACCTATTTGCCGAAGTTTTTAGGTTGAGTGGAAATTCGATGTCAAGGATTTAGCCAAACATAGGAATCACTCAATGCGGTTGAATAGGAATTAGATTCACTAATTGTGGTAAGTACAATCCGCAGCTGGATGGCAATATTATTCCAAACGAGGTTATATTACAAGAACATCACCACTGCAGTGGTCATTAACGAGGCACGGTGGATGGAGATGACTAGAGCCAAGAAGAACTGATAATATGGGAGGAACATGTGGAAGCCATGTTCAAGACTAACATAAAAAAGTGATAAAACAACCCCACATATCTAGGATCATCAGATAATCTACGCACACAATTTCAATTATCCTGTTTAAATAAATTTAACCAAACCAAAGATTAATTCCATCTGAAAACTTCCAAGGATCTTAACATGAAAATGAAGAAATCGCAATGACATCTGTCTAATTATTAGCATAGCTTAAATGGCTTCTTATCCAACTTTCATAATGAATATTGGCCAAATATTTGAGAGTGGAAAACTTGCAAAATAGTCATTACAAGATCTGGTGCTTTGGTGACCAAGCTTAATCAATAAATGAAAATTAAATAAAACTTTTTAATTCCACATAAATATTTAATGTACGACTTAGGTTTCGACGTGGCACATCATCATCTGGTGGATCATCACGTCACCAGATCATGACGCGCCACGTTGAAACCTAGGTCATACATTAAATATTTATGTGGAATTACAAAGTTTAATTTAATTTTCATTATGTTAAGTTGATGACATGAAGTCACACCCGAGACAACGAATTAATCAATAAAAGTAAGAAAACTTATTTATTTGATTTATTGCGGAAATGGAGGAAAATATTACAAATTGCTATCGCACATGCAAATCACCTTCAATGAAGGAAATAAAATATCTGTATTTGCGCACGCTAAATATCTATATTGTATGACATATAAATAGCACTTATTTTTGGAAGATGTAATGCTGAAGCGTTCGTCAAATTTACTCCCACTAATAAGGTATGAAGATTTAGTCACCGTTATGGCAGCTGTGTCATGATACTTAACGCCAGAAGTCTTTTCAAACATTTCTCAGGTTTAACGGACAAAATATCTGTCGATATTAAGTCTTTGTCGTTTGGTGGCTTTGATTGAAGAAGACCTGACTTCACATACTTCATGCACAGATTTCTTTACTCTTCCGAGTCATCCAAAAGCATTGGAAGCTTCTTTGACTTACAGACGTACGTAATTCTGTCATACCCTGCACTAGGGATTTCAATTTCTGTATTTGATGTCGGATTGGGGTCACGAAGGAGGAAGTAACCCTTGTCTCTCGAACGCTTTTCGATCAGATATTTACCCAAAAGATGCGAATAAAATATTTCCAGGGGAAGCAAGAAATGAAATGAAAAGAAAGCGGAGAGCATTGGAGTCAACCGGAGCGTTCTCTGCTGTTTGTTCAGTCTCACTCAGCAACGCAAAATGTCCAAGCCCGCCTACAGCAAAAAAATTCCACTTCCGCGTTATTTACTACGCTCATACATTCTGTGCCTTGCAAACTACGTCTTCCCACTACTTGTTATCTGACTGTATTTCCCATGTTTACTGAGAGGAGCAGAAAGAAAGTCGAGTATTCCACCCAAAAAATGGAAGGAAGGATAATGACATTAAACCATTTTCATTTCCCTCGCATGAATTCATATACAAAGGAGGATAATGCCTGGGATGGTTAACGCAACATTAAAACTGTTATCATTAAAATCCTAAACGATAATGAAAAGTTTATATTCGAGATTTAAGTTTGATAGATAATTTTGACACAAGCTCTATAGGCAGCACCATACAGACACAGCCAGAGCCCCCTGCATGGCAGTCTCAACACAACTCCCTCACCAAATAGAAAAATGGAAATTCATAGGGTTCTAGAAACAACAGAGACTGAGCGCATGCCCGACATTGACCACTTATTCCGTACTTTAAGCTGTCAAAGACACACTTTTTAATCCATCAAACACTTGCGTCCGCGTAAGCGGCTAGTACATCTATATAAGAAAAGCCCTTGTCACTCACACACTGACTCAGGAACGCTGTAAGATGAAATTACAGTCACTTAAATTTAAAAATGCCGTAATTGAAAGAATCCACATTTACTTAAATTTTAAAATGTCGTTATTAGATGGAACCACAGTCACTTAAATTTTAAAATGCTGTTATTACTTAAAACGTATTATAGGTACTTAAAACGCCGGAGCGAAAATCACTTGAATTTTAAAATGCCGTTGTTCAACTGCTTGCAAGAAATTTCATGTAGGCGAGAATTATTTCTGATTTGGCTCCGACTGAGACAACGCTCCCTTTCATCTTGCGACGACGACGACGGTCACTTGGTTGACCACGTTGGAATTCAACTCCAAACAGCAGTATTCTCACACGGAAAACGGTACGTCGCGGTCGCACCCTATTGCAAATAAACGGAAAGAATTAACTTGTTTTAGTGTTGGTAATAAACTCATGATATCAATTGTCATTTAATTTAAATATCTTCCTTGAATAAATGGGTGCCACGCGCGTCTTTTAAAACCTAGTTAATGATAATTACATATTACATATTGACTTAAAATATTCATATGGAATTACGCCATTTTCTCAAGTGATAGTATTGTAAATTTATTCTAAGCGTTTGTATATACGTAACCAAGCAACGAGTCAACAGTCGGATAACCGTCCGGGAGTCAGATGTCGGGTGACGCTAGGCTTTTGCGAGATTACCCCCTCCGTAAGAAATGTTACAGTTCAAAAAGAAAAGAGCATTGGTAATCGCATCTGCCATTGTTGTTTTTCTGTTGGTCTTCAGCAAAGGCGACTAATATGGATCACGCGACTTTTTTATTTACTTTTCGGTAAAAAGTAATTATATTTATTAAACTACGCAGTTGGAACGAATTAAAAAAATAAGAAAACAAAAATACAAATTATTCAGGTATGCAAAACATTCAGCCGTGATACTATATTATGTGTACAAATGGAATGCTACCTACCAGTATGGCAGGTTACGCTTCGGTTGAGCATATCGCTCGTGTACGCTGATGCGTTTCGATAAACTTCTTTCAGTAAATTTCTTTTCCAGTTCGTATCTGTCTGAAAATCGCGTTTTTAGCTGTAAAAACGCAAATTATTCTCTGAAATTAACAATGGCATATTTTCTTGACCACAAGATTTTGGTCTTCAACGCATTTGAAATTCACTTTGCAATGATTAGGAATGCTAAGCATTAGGTTTTGTGCAGTGCTTTATTTTTTTTGCTTTTCAAAACTACTTTCACTTAATATTTGAGAGTTACAATTTATTTTATCAGATACCTGAAATAATGCAGTTTCATTTTTTTTTAATGAGGCGCCTGCATCATTTGGCAGCGTAACTGGATACTTTTTTAGTAAGACTAGCTGAATTACCCGGCGTTGCTCAGGATCACACTTCCTTCATAACTCATCATATAATAAGAGGAGAGAATTTAGTTAGTAGTTATCAAAACCGACTATTTAAATAAAATAATTACTAAAAATCGCTGTATTTAGAAAAATACGATGTGTAAAAAGAAATGGATTGAAAAAATGTGAAACTTTATTTTTTCATGCATCTGATAAAATAAATTTTAACTCTCAAATATTAAGTGAAAGTAGTAAAAAAAAAACAAAAAAATGAACCACCGCAGAAAAACCCAATGCTTAGCATATCCCTTATCATCTTAACTATGCAAAGTGCACTTTAAATGCGTTATAGACAAAAAAAATCTGGCTGCTAAGGAAATAAGCTATTTTTCATTTCAGAGAAAAATGTGAGTTTTTTCAGCTAAAAACGAGATTTTTAGACAAATACGAATTGGAAAAGATGACTGATTTGAATAATTACAAACATTTTTTCAGCCATTTGGTTTTTAAAAGTCCCAACCTTCTATCATAAGCAGAATTAATTTTAAAAATAAAAAATGAAACCACTGCACAAATCCTACTAGGTAGCGTAGAACACCAAAGGGACCCCTTTTAAGACCTTATGGGGTCCTGTGATCTTCTTAAAATAGCCAACAATTTTCTTCCTGTCTTCAACTATTATTCTCCAAAATTTCAGCACGATCGGATGAAAACTGTAGATTTGTATAAAAAGACAGACAGACAAACGAGTATTTAAAAAATATTATTTTAAGATAGATGTGCAGTGTCGTTTGCAACAGTAGCACAAGAGCTATGGTGGTTGTGGAGACGGTGTCTTTGAGGCCGGTGGTGCGGTGGAAAGAAAGGAGAGGATTTCTTCCAGAAGGAAAGAGGGTGTGTGTGTTTTTACTTGGTATGGACCCTTCTGGACGGAGGAGGGGATAAGATAAGATGGGCACGCTCTCATGCATTGAGTGGGAGTGGACGCCTCGGCATGGGGGAGTGGGGAAGAAGATATCTCCTATTCGTCCAAATATTTTGTTTGCCCATCTGAAGAGCAGAGTCCTCCACCCCTGAAGGATTCGGGAGGAAGGAAAGAAACGCCTAGGGGAACTAAGGGGGGGTTTGTGCAAATGTGCAAGCTTCGGGACCGCGAGCGATATACACATGAGTGCACACACCACGGACTTAGATTATAGATTACCTACGCCCACCACGCATCACTCGGAAGTCTCGAAGCGACGTCATCCAAGAAATCGGAAAATGTGCACGTCGCACAGTGGGCTGAAATCAAAAAAATAATGGCCAAAACCCAAAACAATGTCTTTTTTCGGACCGGAAGTTGAAACTTTGCGCAGTCATTCTCCATAGATTGGTGCACGTGATGTTGTCTGCCATTTTTAATGATTCGTACGCGTTAACAATATACATGGGCTCAAAGTTGGACAAATTTCGCAAAATCGCGCACCTTAATTTTTTTCCGGAAATCACCGAATTCAAGCTAATGTTGAAACTTTTGCCGTAAAGCGGTGGGATAAAAACTGACCATTATGGTATATCGAGTTTTTTTATTAAATATTACTTTTTTGGGCAAATTTGTAATATTTGTCATTGATACATGACAAAAAGGCGAACCCTGTTTTTCGTCTACTTTTCGCCTTTATGTAGCAAAATGACAAAATTACATCGACGGACACTGAGATACTTACATCACGATATTAACAAAGCTTTTAGAGAGTGAATCCGAAGAAATCATCTGCGAACGTGCGCGACGCCGTAAATAAAATCGATTTTTCGATCGTGCGGTCCAGTCCGGATCTGACCGCAGGCAACGGGCAATGCTGTGACGTGTAAAGTGCGTTTATCCAGCATGAGAATGTATAAATAACATTCACAGAGTGGGCATCGTCAGGCACAGAAAGTTTGTCATATGCGTTAATTGTTGCTGTAGTATCACGCCGTACAGTAAAAACTTTTGTAGAAAAGTACTTAGTATATTTGTTAATCATGAGTAGTAACATGACTGCTACGAAGTAATGCCTGCCGCTGTCAAGTTTAAATAATTGCTAGTTGTTATCCACCCTTAATATAAATAAATCTCACCCTGGATCGAGATATAAATTAAATTTTCAAGGAAAGTGCAGTTAGTGATTTGTTCTTTCATATTCGTCGGTCCCTAGGAGAGAGAGAGAGGAAGTGTGGAGGGGAGGGGAGGAGGAGATACGGAGAGGAAGGGGGGAGTGAATCCGAAAATAATGGGAAACGTGCCATTGCGTGAAGAGTTTAGCTTTTTGAACTCGCACCACTGGTAAATATGAGAACGGGCGATCACAACTACAAATGCGATTTTCCCCGGAGGAAGGAGAATGGATCGTAGGCTGAGTCTCGGTAAGTAAAGGAAGAGCGGGGAAGAGCAAGGCGCCGAATATATATCAACAAATAAAAGTGTGGCCGTCTCCCCGCTGCGTGGACGGAACAAAGCCCTTTTCAAATAGCAGTTATTAGATCGCCAAAAAAAGTTTGAAAATCTCTGGCACTTGAGATTAATGCAATTCTAAATGTGAACCAGTCATTGGAGCCATAAAGGCATTATAGGTTGAAAATGGTACCTGGAAATACAGATCCATGATTATTTTTTTTTGTAAACACCGTGAACTTAATTTGAAGAGAGTAGAATAGAGATAGATGAAAGAGGATATTTTAAAGACGTTCATCCATGGCAAAGAATTATTTTTTGTGCTCGGTGAAATGAGTGCATCCATTTGAGTCTAAATTAAAATTCCAACGTTTAACTTAAGGCCAAAAACAGTATTTTAAAGAATGATAATTCTTTGTTGGCCTAGCGCGTAGGCAAATGAACCGCAGAATATATAATCAGGGAAAGAAGCCCATCATTTCGAGATATCTATACAAAGCAAGACTGATGATGTAATGGTTTCTTTGGAGTTGAGATATTCGCAGTAACTTATGCGGGCCATTGACGACATAGAGCCTGTAGTTTATAGTTTCTCAAGGGTACACAAGTCCACAGATATTAATTCTACAAGTTACAAGTCGCAATCTTACATGTGTGACTCACAAGTGTTTCTCAAACGAGAACGGAGTACTTGTGAATTCTCGACAAGTAAGCAAAGATTTTACAAGTGAAAATGGAGGACGTCATCCAGTCCATATTTATCTATTATTTGAAGCTTTCAATATCTTTAGATATACTCTCTTGCCATCTTCGTCAGTGCCACGTTGCATGGTGTCAATAAATGCAAGAATCATAATTCTGAGAATATGAAGACAGCGAACAATGACATTCGAAATTTGAATTACCGAGGTGCGAATAGGAAAATACCTTGAATAATCTTAGAATAAAAATACTATGATAGAAACGAAGTTAATGGTTAGTAAATAACAGACGGAGTGTGCGGGAATTGGTTTAATCCATCCAAAAACCTCAATGCTAATATTTTTACAAAAAAATAAAATATTAGCGACAACAATCAACAACTACTCATTTATTTCCTGCTCTCGAAGGAAGCGGGATGCAGCCTTTGTGGTGATAATCGTAAAGCATCACTTTAAACAGATAAGATGTTGCACCAAGAACATTTAACAAAACTAGGTCCTATTCAGGAAAAACCATGACTCATTAGCGTAGAAATAGACCTCGTGCACCACACAAAAATACAGCATTCAAAAAGGCTAGTTAACTATATAGTTTCCCCTTGTGAGTACCTTCAAGGCTGAATATTTCATAGAGATTTGTCAATTTAGAAGGGAAACTTATGCTATACATTTTTACCTATCAATGTATAAATTAATGACTTAAAATGACATCATAAGTATATTATTAAATTTTAATAAATAATACCAATGCGTAACTTCCGCAAGATCAACCTTCACTCCAAGCCAAAATGAATTATTCTTTATTAAATGAGATGGTTAATAAAATTTTATAGTATAAAAATATATAAAATATATAAAAGTATAGTTATGAATAAATATTTCTTCTTCGTTGTTTATTTACGTCTCCACAGGGGCGTTCTTGTTTCGTTACACTTTTGACTAAAATATTTTTATGGTAACTCAAATTATAAGCAAACAATATGTGTTGACGTAAACTGAGCATTTTATGTCAGAAATCGGTGATATTCGTATTTAATGATGCGTCATTCATCACTATAGGCTTTGTATAAGATGAGAAGAGGGAATAGCAAGTCGCTCTTCAATTTTTTCCCAATTATTCTTCCCCATTTACTAACCTCGGAGGACTAGTAGAAATTTCCTTGCAAGTTACACACACTTGTAACTTTCAAGCCGGTTGGAGAAACAATGTGTAGTAACCATGGGAGCGCTTGTGAATAAACAATTGCAACTTGTGAAATGAAATTTTAACTTGCGGACTTGTAAATAGTGGACTTGTATGTCTGAGATACAGAATTTCACAAGTTACAAGTGAAAAGACTTGCAACTTGTAGCCTTGAGTTTCAGACAAATGTTTTCGCGGCGTTCAGGTTTGCAGTCAGGCAGGATTCCGGGATTCGTCCGCGTTGTCATTTTGGTGGCGACGTTTCACCTACTATACTGTAGGCGTCCTTAGGCCAGGCTGAAGAGGAGAATCTAAAGTGGTCCTTTGCTGGCTTGCAGCAATTATCAGAGGTTGCTTTTTTAATGTAAAGCTTTTGCTCTGTGTCCCGCTTCTTTTTCTACCGATTTTAAAGGCTACCCTTGCCTCTAGTTTACAATCACCCTTTCGGGTCTTTTGTGTTTGTCAGTTGCCAGAATTTTATTCTCACCTAGGTGAATTAACTTTTCTAAACTACTTTCTTGTAGTTTGCTGTAGTATTTTTCAGCCTGCTGATAGATACTCGTTTTTAGTTTTTTAATGCCTGTTTTTTAATAAAGCGTATCGTTGGTATGGGATGTGGAATATGGATCTTATTATTTTCCTTTCTGTCACTTGTAATTTTTCTAGTGATCCCTTACTAAGCATTCCTGCCCAGGCCGGTGTGGCATATAAGAACTTTGGTTCTCGTATATCGTTTTTTTAATTTTTTTCTGGAGTGGAGTTGTTATTAATTATGGGCGATAGGGAGGATCTTGCTCCTATGGCCTGTCCAATTGCTTTTTGTACCTGATTTTTAAAGTTGAATTTATTGTCAAGCGTAATTCCCAAATATTTTGCTGTATCCTGCCAGTCGATCGGTTGCTGCTTCGACCCGTTGAAGAGCTGGCAGGAATACACCCCCATTGTACAACATAAATACCTGCCCTATTGAAACATTCTCCACTTCAGCCTGGCCTGAGGATGCCTACAGTATAGTAATTGAGACGTCGCCACCAAAATGACAACGCGGACGAATCCTGGAAACCTGCCTGACTGCGATTGTAGCCTTGAGGCCTGGTCACCTAGTTCCAGCCTTAGCACTTGCTTGTCAGCGAGGGAAAGACACAAACCATCGTGTTCTCCAAGGGGAAGAAAGAACTTGGGAGAAATTCTCGTCGGCGTGACGGAGGCTCTTTAGCGGGAAACGGTGGAATACCTGGGAATTTCCCTCTACAAACATGAGAAAGCACGCCGAACAGATTCGAGGCATCTGCAGGAGAGCCCTCATCCCGCTGTTTGCTGCAACCAGCCAGAACCGTCGCCGGTTGTAGATCTCCAACGCCACCCTCAGGCCAATCATCACATACGCAGCCCCAGCGTGGCAATGAGTGCCATGCAAGTCTGTCCCGTCTGTCCGGAACACCATCGAGGTCGAAGGCAGGAAGAAGATACACCCGGCCCCCGGGTGGCGAACACCCAACGCGGCCCGCTGGGAGACCGTCGATACACCGCCAGTCTCCAAAGTTCTCCGCGGCATTTGTCGAATACGTGTTGAAATCGTCCAACGGGGAGATTTGCCTCATCGGAGAATTCTAAGTTTTCCCGTGCGACATACATCGCCGAATGCTGGCACCGAGAGCGCGGACAACCAGCCGCCATCGCGGGAAAGAGGAAGAAGACGACAATGACAACTCCGCAGAAACAAAATAGGTCCCTACCAGGACCATAGGTTCGACGACTAACTCCCTCAGTACGCTGCGCTGGCGTGACAACAGAATTGTTGTATCAGAATCTTTTTCCTACCTGAATGGCCCAAAGTACGCCAGGCAGAATATAGCGAATGGTTTTCCCAGCCACGTATCGCCTGCCATCTCAGAAAATAAAAAAGTATTCACCCATTTTGTTCAGAAAACTATATATGTTTCTCTATCACACACTACCTCTGTGCACTCAACTGTGACTGCTTGTCATGAAGGCATTTACAGAAACTAATTTTTCCCAAAAAGCTCAAAGAATTAAAAAAATACGTGTTCTTTTACACTATTAGTTTTACAAGGAAACGAATAAGCAAATCTCGCGAAGCTAAATATTAAAAAGGCAATGGATTACCGCGTATTTGTGCTAATTTCGCGTTATTCATCCCTCAAACGACAAGAAATGATGATACATCATACCATTAGGAGCAAGTATGCCATGGTTACTTTCGTATTCTAACCAGATTAATATTAATAAAGGGTTGTATCTCAGTCAAATTTTACAGTACTATTCGTGAGTTTTCATAAATATCACAGAATGCGATAGATGTGAAGAATTATCGATGGCAGGTATCGTAGTCCATCAGTGAGAAAGAGAAGGATAGGGAGATTTAATATGAGGTGAAGATGAGAAACTGAGAGAAGAGAAAAATGAAGCTTCCGGATTGTGAAGGACTAAATAACCTCTTCTCTGGGACTGTAAGACGAGAAAGAGAGGGTATAAGGCAGTGATTCCACTCATGCATTCTTTTTCTCCACCTCCCTTTGCAGCCTTTCTATCTCCAGTTCCACCTGAGAGACCTTTTAGCCTCGCACCGAGATTCACAAGGTCCCGAATTACGACTCGCTATGCGTCGGTCGCTCTAAGTTTCAGCCTCGGATCTTCTTCCTCCTCTCCCCCCTCCCAAATGCCTTCTCTCGCAAAGTTCATTTCGCTCTGAATATCGAGTTACGGAGATAGGTAAATGAACTCTCTCTCTCTCTCTACCTCTCTTCAGTTTCCCGTACCCTATCAGTTCCTTGTAGTAGTTTCTCCTCGTGTTCCCAGCCCCTCGTCTTTAATTAGATTACAAAACTCATGTCATACTAGACAGGCTATCGTTGGTTATATATACCCTCGCATTCACGAATACACGGAAGGCACATTCCACCAATGCAGCAAGCCGTAATTAGAAGTGAAATAACCCCTTGATGCTCTGCTCTCATTCCAATAATAATTACGTCGGCGTAAGGAAAAGTACAATTAATTTCCAAGTACACAGTTAAACCTGCAAGCCTTAAAAGGCTATAGTTCTCTCCGTTTGGATAGTCTTCTTCTCATTCTCATGCTTTAGACTAGAGTTACAGCAAATTTAAAAGTAACTACGATAAAGTTGTATCAATTTAAAATTGTGTTTCTATTGCAAAATTTCAATTAAAGGCTGCTTTAATATTCCATATATGATCAATACCTTTAAAACGTTGAAACATTTAACTGTTAGACGTATTTTTATCGTTGCAAAATCTTTCGTTGTTCGTTTCACAAGGTCTTCGTTACGGGATCACTTAATAACATCTAAAAAACTGTGATTTACACGAATAATGATATAAATCTAAATTGCATGGAGTTGCAGGGGAAGAAAAATATTTTGATTCCGGAATTCCGTGCAAAATAAGGGGTTAAGCGGGGGGAGATATGTATTTTTCGTTTAACTTTGACTTGGTACATCCTTTTAACTCATGAATAAAGTCTAAATTCTGCCTAAAAGATGTACATGGTCAAATTATATGTGCTTTAACACCCTCTTTTGTTCGATGTATAATTGCTAACTTTTTAGTGATGACTCAGCTAACATTCCTATTTTTAACGCAAATATGGAATTGATCGCTCATTTCTATAATCATTGTCCACCTGTCTTAACTTTTACTCCATTTCATCAATAAACAGACCCTAGCCTTTCCTATAATTTATGTTTCCAGTTGATATTCATAATGGCATATCATCAAGGCAGAAAAGGTAAGCTGTATATTTTTCGCACCCACAATGTCCTTTGTCTCAAAATATAGATTCAACTAAAGATTTTTAGCATGAAAAAAAATTGTAAGTAGCAAGAGAAGATCGTTTGGATCTCCAAGCTGCTGAGTTCGTCCACCACCAGTTTTCGGATGGTGGGTGAACCTCTGGATATTGAGTTTAGCTTTCTTGAGTTTGTTATTGACCACTTTTCATTAATTGTATTTATTTTATGGAGGGTTGGTCAATGGTTAAAAAATGTGTCAATTAACTTTCGCCAATGTTTCGCTACTTAATATTAGCATCATCAGGGCTTTAGGTGAAAATGAGAGCTTTGGAAAGAAAATGACATATTTTTAAACATTGACCAACCTCCATAAAATACATAAAGTTAGCTATATAGTAAGGATGAGTCGATTCCAAATGTCGATTCTCGATTCCACCGCTTCTCAGGCGGCGATTACACACAGGAGTTAACTCCTACCTATCTGATCGATTTATATCGAGTTGACTCCACTTGGAACCACAACTAGGATGGCGGCTACTCCGTCCAAGCATCGAATTCCGCCACTATCGATAGCGAACTCCTTCAGGAGTAGGTATGATACATGTTCAAGTTTCACCTTCCAAGTGGACTCGTATAGGAGTCAACTCCTGTGTTCAATCGCCGCTTTCGAATCGGTGTCGAGAATCGATCACCTAAAGTCGATTTCGATTCCCGATAGATAAATATTTTAAACATAGACCATAAGTTGAAGATATATTTGCTATTTGTCATTAAATACACTTTTTGAGCGACTTAATAGTCTTTGTTATTTTCTTCCTGCCAGTATTTGGATTTAAATAATAGTCGTACGCTACTGGTATATCAATATCCCACCTGTTATTAGGGTTAAGAATCGATAAAATCGGAATCAAGAATCGGGAATCGATTTGAAAGAATCGGAATAGAAAAAAAGTGGAATCGACTCATCCCTAATATATAGTAAAAAACGAGTTTACTAAGCAAATAAGCAGTCTTCGACAAGAAGTAGAAGTAATATATATAGGGAGAAAGTAGTATGTTTTGCCAGCATTGTTTACTCACGATAATGATACGAAGTTTATAAATTGTATCGTAAGAAAGATAATCAATTTCCTAAGTACTCAAGAGATTCTTTATTTTAATAAAGTTTTCCGTTCTGTTCCCTAACACAACGTATCAGGCTTCCAGGTTGATGCTTTTACTAAAAATACTCCCAAAGAGACGTAGACCCTCAACCGCCCACCACATTTGTATACATTCCCCACGTCGAAGACGGAACCAAAACGTAGAATAGACTCCAGCACGCACAGCTTCACTAAATCCATTCCGTCGCATTCTGCGACCGAAGGAGATATAGAGAGACGGTGAGAGTAAACGAAGAGGATATTCAAACCTCACCTTGAGAAATGGCTCGATCCCCATTGGATAGCCCCAATCAATATGGTTTATCTCGCACACGTGACCGGGTTGTCCGATGAGAGGCCGAAAAGCGGCCGGACGCTGTGAGGCGCCACATGTCATTCGGGGGGGTCCCCCTAGTAGTTCCACTCCGACCCTTCCCCCTGTATCCCTGGAGGCCACGGTCTGAGGTCCACAATTGACCATTCATCCTCCCGAAATGGCAATTTCGGTGGAATCACACTCGATCCCACTGATTCTTACCCCACGTGTCTTTTTCGTGGGCGCTCCGCAAACAAAAGAAATTGAATCATTGCCTGAGAAATGGGGAAGTCGAGAAACGACGCCTTCGAAAAACACTAATAACGACAAAATACACGCTATTAAAAGAGCTATTATTGGAAGGAAAAAAACTGTTTTTTTTTATTTTCCGCTTAGAGTATATAGTTAAACAGAGGTGGCGTGATGGACATTAGGTGAAGCCATTTCCGCCATATTGAGCGTCCCCAGAATAAATATTGCAATAGCCGTAATCATGAGATCGTGAACCCGGACGAATGTTGTAACGACGAGTTCTTGTGGGCCCTGCTTTAAAGTGTACGTTTAAGTGTACTTTAAGTTTACCTGAGGTACGTAAAAACTTTATTTCTTTTTAAATTAATTGTACAATGTGTTGTAAAGAGCAATGCGCACAATTGTTTGGGAAAAATGCTCATTTCATAGATCGTCACCTGCGCTGCTTATTTAAATAGTTCTGAAATGGTAATGTTTTTTGTATTTCCTGATCACTTCCGGTATTTCCTTCTTGTTAATTTGAAACACGCTACGTATACATAGCATAGGCACTCAAGAGCAGACGATGTGCTTTTCATTGTTCCTACTTCCGTATTTCTACTTAATAAAACATTTTAAGTGCAGCAAACGTGTTAATAAATATGTTCCGTCCTAATTACGCTACTAATGGCGTATCACGGACACTCAATATGGCGGAGGCGGTTTCACCTTCGCTCACGGCCAAGTGTAAGCAGCGCCACCTCTGGTACTTTCATAACTCTATGATTTTCTGCATCAAAATGCATCGTTTATCAATCATCAATTCCCGTTTATAACTCAAGTCTCTTTCACTTGCCGATAAGCATACTCTATGGTTTAGATACCGCAATGTGTTTAACTCAATATTCTCAGGCGTTACTTAGTGAAAATCCATATTATGGTGCAAATTTCATGAGTATGTATAGGTCAAATAATTTTTATTTTTAAACTTTTGCCGACATTTCGGATGTTTATTCATCCATCTTCTGGGCTATAAACAATGATGTATGATGATAAATGATGGACAGTTCTTATCATTTATCATCATACATCATTGTTTATAGCCCAGAAGATGGATGAATAAACATCCGAAACGTCGGCAAAAGTTTAAAAATAAAAATTATTTGACCTATACTCATGAAATTTGCACCATATAAAAAAAGAAGTCGAGAATAAATACCATTTAAAATCCATATTGACAGAACCATTACAAACTTTGTAAATTTCTAAATTGATTTTATTCAATACGACCGGTTTCATCGCATAGGTGACGATGCATGAATTCTTCAGGTCTGCCCGAATCTTCAGATCTACAGATCTCCTGAAGATGTCACCTATGCGATGAAACCTGTCATATTGAATAAAATCCATTTAGAAATATACAAATTTTGTATTGATTATGACCGCTACATGTGTTTAGATAAAATGAATTCCAATTTTCGGCACATGATTAAGACTTGCAAAAGTCCTTTAAGATATGATCTTGGACCCAATTATGCCGCACGTAATGGATGACTTAAGTCAGAGCACCAATTTTAAAAATGGTATATCATCCATAACGTACCCTACCCCCTGATAAGTTCCCATTTTGAGTGGAGCTGGAATGGGCTAAAACTACCGACCAGGAGATTTAGAGATTGGTTCCATAGGTTACAATATCACTAACGATAAAACTCAGAGTTAATGGCAAGACGGACGTTTAGAACGGTCGCAACTCGAGGATGGAGCACTCAATTTCGCTTGATTGATTCAATGATTGCCGTTAACATCCGAGGAGATCCGAGAGCCCCTTGAAAGCCACCCGTAAAAACCCACGACCTCACCGCAGAGAAGAATAGATTGCAGGGGTTGGATGAAAGGACATATTTCAACCGAACCACCTCTGCTTTACCTCGCTCCAAGAATGTGCCATGTCTCCACGTGGCACGGGTGAGAATATCAATTTTAAAAGGCGAAACATTCCACGGAAGCTGTCACCCGATCGTAAAACGCATGAGCGCGCGCTCCACGTGATACACGGCTCACTTTATGAGAGGACGTGGGAGCAGAAATAAATAAGGAAAAACGAACCTTTGGACGTCTCTCGAGAGGATAGGGAGCAACCGATGGCCACAACCCCCTTCTTGGATTGGAAGGAATGAGCAGAGAGACGGGATCACATTCCCCGAAGTCACCTACATTCCATATCCCAAGGATCGGAAAGAGAACCGAATAGTCGGGAGCCATTAGTAATTTTGAGGATACCGGGACTAGCCACGGTAGTTACCTTTACGGAGTCACCCGCAAGTGCACATAAGTGCAATATTCCACAGAGGAAAAATCATTCGCCTTGACCGGGATTCGAACCCGGATCCCTCGATTTCGCTAAATCGAGGGATCCGGGTTCGAATCCCGGTCAAGGCGAATGATTTTTCCTCTGTGGAATATCACACTTGGGAGCCATTAGGCTATGGAATCCGAGTTAAACCAGAATTTGTTCTTCAAGGAGCAAAGATGTTATCAGCAAACCTTTAATTACAATCAAAATGGAATCATTTCACATTTTATCGGTTTCCTACTAAAAATATAAAATAAAAAAATATTATTGAGACTGAAATTATTCATGCACCTACATGAGGATGTGTGCAACGAATGGCAACCCCTAGGAAATTATTTTTGAATTAACCACTTCAAAATCAGTCACTTAGTGGATTTGCAATCTTCCATTTTTTCATGCATTTTAAGTATACCTAATAAAGTACAGTATTTATACTTCTCCAGGGTTTGATTCAAACAATAAAAAGCAAGAAAATGAAAATGCAACATACATTATAATTACCTATTAAAAACCTGTGGTAGAAACACGGCAGCAACTAACTAAAAAAATGAAGCAACTGCCATATATTCGCTAATGGTAGACTGCCGTGTTGACCCTTTAGCTTCTTTTGGTTCGCGAGCTCTATTGCAAGCAATACAAACTAATAACTTAAGTCAAAAATACAACGATGTACACAACGATAAAACAAAATAAATTCAGGGTTCTCTCTCAGGAATTAAATGGAATTCCTCAATGTATTTATTGGAAGAAAGATCCCTCGAGCTGTTGTTCTAGAAAGATTGAGCTAAGTTTTGGCGTTATAAAATGCCTGCTGTCCACTGAATTCCTCAAACTCTCATGTCCATTTCGGTTAGAGATAGCAGATGAAGTAAATGTAAAAAAGGTAAGCAAAAGTAAAAAGAGACCATAAAGATTGTCATGATGAAGATATTTCTAAGGGATCCGCAAGGAGATCTGAAGAGGAATAACGGGGCAGTAATTTAAATCATTTCGAGGGAACATCATCGAACAGTTGCATGTGAAACAAGTGGTAACTAGCATGAAAGTGGAGTATGATCGAAATAAAAGTTTAGCCTCTAATGCAACTCCTACTCCAAAAAATCTAAATCCTGCTACTCCAAAATAAACAGATATTTTCAAGACGAAGATTGATGTAACGACGATCAGAAATAGCATAAAATTGGTGTGCCTCTTTCACCAGAAGTCAGATAAAATATGGCAAATAATGCTGTATACATAAGCACTTCTATGCACATGACATTACTTTGTTTTAAAGCTGTTTTTCATATTCTTCTTCACACAATAATATGAAACAGGTACATTAAAAATAGAAGGCAACAGTTGCTTCTGATTTTTGCGGATAGATTGACCCAGCAGAGAAACTTAATTTATACCATCATTTACAAACCTTATATATCTTGTCAAAAGGAAAATTTTATAATGTAGGTTTAAATATAGGGGATTAGATGCACAATAGACAGGGATCGTAAATTTGACAGTATTTAATAACTAATAGGCTCAGGCAATTACCATTTCTCCCTCAAAGGTGAAAGTGATTAAATATCGAATTATTTTTTGTCTGAGGGTTAAAAGAGAGTGGTGAGGAAGGAGTATTTAAGAAGAGCAATTATAACCATTGCCATGAAACCAATATCCATTCAAACGAGTAAGTTAAACGTGCTACTGGAGTAAATGATTTTCTTGGTGCAAAAAGAAATCTCCAAGCTAGTACAGTGAAAATTCCAGGCAAGTAGCATCACCACAAACGTAAGTATATTTACACATAAATTCCATGATATCAAGATATAAGCATCATGTTTTATGTGTCTTCACTTATTAACTATCATTATTAATTTCCATATTAAAAGAAGGCAATACTCGATTAGCATTATGAATTTCAAATCTAAATCTATTCATAAGTAATACCTAACCTATTTGTATTTGCCATAGAATAAGCTGCTGCCAACTGACACTCACGAATAAGTATATCATAATGATACTGGTGGTGGAATAAGGTGTTGTCGGAGCGAAATGGGTGCAGCCGCAAATTTATCGCTCAGATAACTGCTTCAAACAACTGTTGCCAACAACTGGCTATTTATGTGATCGTGCCGTAGCCACGCCGTTGTGCTCTGTGCTATGCAGCGGCAACTGATAGCTGAAGCAGGCTGTTCCATCTTCTATTCTGTTCCAGTTCTACTGCACGAGTGGCAGCGTTGCGGTTATAAGCTACAATTTGTTGGATTTGAATCTGTTGCAGGCGGTTGCCGGTTTATTCAGCCAACACATGTTGCAGATAGAATTAGAACTGTGAGGTATCTTTCATGAATCCAAATGAAATTACTACTTCATTTTAGTGAAAGATTTCTTATTACATAAAATACAGAACTATCAGCCATGTTGTAAGAGTACCTACCGAACGTGAGTTGTTTGGTGTGCCTCTTATCTGTTGTCCACAACTGCGTGTTTCGCAGAACGGTTTCATTTTGAAACTGTTTTGGTTGCTAAGCAGTTGCAATGAAACTGTAGTGTTCTTATAATGCCCCCACTAAATGGTACTATTCTAATAATATATTTTCTTTTAAAGTAACTATCTAAGCTTCTAATTTTTAAAAATTCACTGACGGTTAACTCGATCTAGAAGAGCGGCAGAAGAGTTGCACGCAACTTCACCGGAATGGTGACTCGTAATTCATTTATCAGTCATCAGCGAACGTCACGATGTTCGCTGATGACAATCCAGACTTCATTATCTTTTTTTTTGCATCTCCATCGAAGGAGACTGCAAATGGATTTCGCGGCTTGACCTTAGTCTTCGCGCCCCCAACCGTCAGAGCATAAAAAAGTGAGGGTGGGGGTGGGTGGGTGGGAAACAAGGGTGGAGAGAAGGGGTGGAAAGCGTAATTGGTTCTCAAGCTAATCCTTTTCGCCGGTCCTCACCTCTCGGGGTGGGGTGAATATTCTCTCCCGCTTTCCACCCTGACTCGTGGATTGAGAGTGGTGGGGGTGGAGTGAGGAGGGGGAGTGGGGAGGAGGGCGGGAGGGAGGCTCCGGGGGTGAAGGCAGTCACTCGCTGGTGGGACTGAGGGAGGAATGAGAGAGGAGGGTTCGGGAGGAGGGGGTGAGTTTTTTCGTCTGTGGCACCCCACAAAGGCCGCGGTGACTGCAACTGACAACGAGCATACACTAGAGAGAGAAGGCAAAGGGAAGCAAAGTCCAACTTTCCACCAGAGGGCGAAAAAGAGGTCCCAAAATCAGAGTCCTCTGGATTGCCATTTAAATACTACGAAGTGGAACCCGACCCCAGTGACTCCCCCAGCATTCTCCCAGAGACCACCCAGTAATAAAACATGTCAAAGACATAAAAGGCTTTATGCCAGCAATAAATAGCAAAAAAATCCCTCAAAGACGTTCCTCAATAATAATATACTTATATTATACATATAATATACATATTATAAACATATAACAGACATTTAAGTAATATACATTTAAGTAATACACATGTATTATACATTTAAGTAATATTTATATATTTAATATACATATAATATACACATAATAAATATATATATTTAAGTATAGTCCTGTTATTTTTTGTTTGTACTGCATAGTTTATTTTTTTGTTTGGTTCTGCATCTATTTATTTATTTTGTTATCGTGGCCTGACGACGGTGTTAGCAGGTTTCTCGTCGTCCTATAGGGCAAATGCCGGGCCGAAACTTCCCCAGCAGGAGATGTACCACGTGTTATTTACTCCGATCCCGTGAGCATTTTTCCACCCTGAAGGGGCTAATGCCTATAGCGGAGCTCACATTCACTGTTGTTTTCTTCTTATATCGTTATCTTTTGTTGTTTTTTTTAAGTTTGTCCTTCCTTTCCCAGTCTTATAAATGTGGAATTAAAAACCTTTTCATTCTTCCATTCAGTCGTCGAAATCTTAGACCATCTTTAGACGTTTCATATTAGGCTGACTGTGCTGTAGCAGAGGCGCAAGGACGAAGTGAAGCAGTTTTATCCGTTGTTTTCATTTAAAGAAAGCGAAATGAGTTGTTCCTGCTGTGAACTTAAATGTACCTACTAATAGCATGCGGGAAGGGCTTCGTCTTTTTATTTTCCCAAGAAATCCCGAGAGAGCAACGGTTTCAATTAAAAGGTGCATCTGCGGCAAAAGTAATCAACATGAGACCCCGTTCTATGTGAGGTAAGTTTATAGGTTCTATTGATTACTCGTTAGTCGTAAGGCGCCATAGGCACCCGTTGAAAGATGATGCATATAGCAAACACGTTGACTTGTGGCTCCATCTAACTCGCTTTGCTCCCTGAAACTAATGAGTGTATCACTTTAGGGAGTAAAAAATTGCGTGAAAATATTTTCAATTTAAGTTACCATGAAATAAGCACAATATCCAAAAAGATAAGCGAAAAAAAACTATTAAAAAAATATTTACCACACCAGAGCATTGAAGAATGATCGCAGTTCATAATGAATAAAGACACTTGATAATCTTCCACAGATTTATTTATTTGACACGACGCGTTTCACCACACTGTGGCATAATCATGTGCCCATGATTATGTGGCACATGATTATGCCACAGTGTGGTGAAACGCGTCGTGTCAAATAAATAAATCCGTGGAAGATTACCAAGTGTCTTTATTCATTATGAATATCGAGAACTTCCACCATATCCAGCCTGAAACAGTAGAATTTAATGATCGCAGGTTTTCCCGGCGTATAGAATTGTGGAAGGTTACTCGGGATTTCCACCGGGTCAGGTTCTCCAACTCCATCTCGGCCGACGTTTCGATGAACGAGTTGTCCATTAGCATCAGGGCATCGTCATCGAAACGTCGGCCGAGATGGAGTTGGAGAACCTGACCCGGTGGAAATCCCGAGTAACCTTCCACAGAGCATTGAACTCCATACCTTCCACTCCACATTCCACCACATTACCACCGGTAAACAGCTTCCTTGAAAGAAGAGGCAGTTCATTGGGCTTAAATCCGTTTTCGTGACTGTGGCTCCATCTTTTATAACGTTTAAGAGTCAGTCAGTGATGAGCGTAATTACATATAAACTTATTTTAAGTGTATTGCGCATCAATGTTTTTATGGTTTAAGTTTTTGTATGTGCCATTTTAAAGTTTGGAATATTCCAAGGTTGTTTTTTTGCCTTTGTTTGCCAATGCAAGGAACACCAAACGTGATATCACTTGACCCGGTGAGGGGATACTGTTGAGAATGCCATGCAGAGGACTGTGCCCGAAATAAAAACGGGATGGGGAAAGACTGTTGAAATGAGTAGAGGGGGAGGGGTGTGGGGAGCAGGGTGGTTGAGGTTAGGGTGACCAACTCTCCCGTATTTCCCGGAATCTCCCGAATTTGACCCTATTTTTTTCATGATCTCCCGTCTCCCATATTTTCTGTCTCTTTGGGTGAATTTCTCCCGTAATTTTTTCGCCCAGTAAAATCATTCAGTTTCAATCATTTAAATTTTGCGGTCGAAATTCGTTTTAGCGTTTGAGAGCAGACGCAACTGATTCTATATCGAGTTTTTCTATCGATTATCATATATTATTTTCTATGTTTCGATTCGGTAGTGCTACTCACAAAATGTCAGTTACTGTTTGTTCTCAGTTCAAATTTGAAATCTATATGTGTAAGCAAATTCCTTGAATTGTATGATTCTTTGTATTCTTACGTGTTTAACAAATTTGATGGTAGTGGTGGATAGATGTTAAGAATTGGACTATTGTCTGTACCAAAATCTGTTGCAAAATATATTTAGGTCTTCTTAAAGTATAAAATGGTTCTTTTTAATTTTTTTCACAAACAATGCATTGTTTTTTTTTCTTTTTTTTTGTGAAATTTTGCTGTGTTCTAAATCTCCCTTATATTTGGTCAAGAATATAGAAATCTCCCTTATTTTCTTCAAAAATAGTTGTTCACCCTAATGGTAGGGAGACAAGTTTGGGTTTGTGGGGAGTTTCTGTGTTTCTCCATTTTACTCATAATGCAAAGAAAAGCAATTTCGAGTATTTTTAAATGCCTAGTGCGGAAAACCAAGTATAGAAAAAAATTCCATGCATGTAACTTGAATATGCATCTTTCCCATGCATGCAGCACAAATTACTACATGTTGAGATGCCTTTCTGACATTATAAGTGAATGTTCTCTTTCCATAATAAATATGTTTTCTTAGCTTTATATGTATATTGACCTTGATTTATTAAGGCCTCAGAAGAAAATCAAACCTAATAAATGCAACCAAAATAAGCTACAAGAAGAAATAATGCACTATTTTATTCCATTATTTGAGGGCACGTGGCGTTGAGGTTTAATGTGAGAGCCGACCCAGAGGGACCACTAAGGAGCCTGTAAGGCTCCCTAGAGACCACCATGCAAACAAGTAAACATCAAGTGAGCAAATGAACACGGAAAACGCCGTCGCGCTCGGGAAAGCAAAGGGCACCAAAAAGGAAGAGCGAGGTGAATGGTTGCGAAGAATAATTTGAGAACATTTTCAGATTTCGGGCTCGTCGGCGCAACTGTTATGCGCGAGTACAAATTAAGGCAAGAGGTTGAAAAGTGTGACCTCACTTCGGGATTAACGACACATTTTAGTTATAGTTTTTAGTAGCCTCTCTGTCGTGCCACTAACCCACTTACACTTTAGGTATGCTGCCTTGAGTCACTGATCATGCTCAATGAAACAATCAAGCATAGATGAAACAGTTTCCCAAATATTTATTTTCTTTTATGATTATCTTCTAATAAACTTCAATGCTGACATATTTCATTCGTAGTTAATTCATTCCAGGGAATCATTTATTCGCCTTTACCTTTTGTCCCTGCCCCTGTTTTGAGATGGAGAGTGAATTTTCATGAGTGAATTTTATGTACTTTAAATTCCCTGCCCTCACTCTATTTCTTTATATCGCGCATAATCTTGCCCTTAAATGCATCCAATGTCACTCATTTTTATGTTTTATAAGTTTGAAAACAAAATCCATAGCTTTACCACCAGGTAATTGAAAAGAAAAACTTTGTTAGTTCTACATAAATAGATTTTATTGACTATAATAAAGTCAATAAAATATATCTTTGTGGAACTAACAAAGTTTTTCTTTTCAATTATGAAGGACTTCCGTAATTTTCTCCTGAAATCCATTAACTTTACCACCTAGGTTAATTTAGGGTATCGCAAATATTTGGTAGAATGTTGGTGGTTCATCCATTTTATATTTGCCTCCACCCCAATAACATATTTCCTTATAAGATTTAAGTTTTTCCCGGTGAATAATATTTAGGAATTCTTCTCGGGCTCTGCACCAAGTAATTGGCTTCATATTGGCCGACGTTTTGGAAAACGACTTGTTTTCCATTTTCAAGGCGTGTTACTGTCTCTGTGTAGGATTATACACTGAACTGAATTGCCCGTTTGACGAGTCCAACAATTAAGCTCAGGTGTTGTCTGATTGGCTGATGCTCCTACACAGAGAGAGCAACACGCCTTGAAAATGGAAAACAAGTCGTTTTCCAAAACGTCGGCCAATATGAAGCCAATTACCTGGTGCCAAGCCCGAGAAGAATACCTAAACATATTTCTTTACTCTTACACACCTTCTGGGTCTTCAAGTTAGTACCAGGTAAGCATCTTTGTCGGTGCTGCAATGTCCTCGAATAGGTTGTCACAAATTTCCGTTGTGTATCCTTTGGTAGTGAGAATTTTTGTCCCATGACTTACTAGTTTCCTTTTCATTCTTCCAATTTAGAAAAATCAAAATTCACAAAGATGTTTTTATAATCAGCAATAAAGTTACTGCAAAAAACTTACAAAATACGCCAGAACTACGGATGATTTGCTAATAAGAAGTGAAGTTGAGTGAAAATGTATCCAGACCAAATTACGTGTAACGCATTAAACCTGATAGTTTTGGGGTAAAAAAAGAAAATGGAAATTCTTAGCCCACAGGTCATAGTATTCTATTTTTAAACACTCATCCATCCTCTGGTTATCACCTGGTAGAAATTCATTCCGTAACATAACTTCGCCGGAGCCATTCAAAATAAAAAGATTACCGCCCGCGACTTTTAAATCTTGGGGAACAGGCTTTATTAAATCAAATGCGGGACATCACGTGAAACTCATAGGTTTTTTTAACACAGACACGTGGATTCAATTAGCCCCAAAATGGATCCCACACTTCATCCTCATTTTAATCCGCAGGTCTCTCCCCCCCCTACGCACAGTCCCCCCCTTCTCTGGTTCGCCCCTTCCCAACCCAGTCCCACCCCCCTTCTGCAGGTGTATTTTTTTCATATCCCCATGCCATCCCAAAAGGAAAAAAAATTAACGTCGGATGTAACTCGCTTTCCACATTCTCCCCCTCACCTCCCCTACCACGTTCCCCCTTTCTCCACCCCACCCCACACCACACAACCCTCCCCCTCCTTTCCCTCCACCTCAACCCTCAAACCCCCGCCCGTTCCCACCCCCGACCACCCACCCCAGTCCTTTCCCACCCCCGCCCAACCCCCATGTCCCAACAAAGGACACCTGCCGTGATGCAGACACGAGAAGGACACCCCGTTGCGATTCCATTTCCACGTGCCATCGACGGCTGCGCCGGGCAACGCCACCAAGGGGCGGCTGTGGCAGGGGGTGGGAGGGTGTCGGGGGTGGCCGGGCAGAACTTGGGGTTGGGAAGAGATGGGAAGAGCGGGAGGGGGTTATAGGGGGGGTACAGGGTGTGGAAGAGGAATGGGTGACGACTCGGAGGGAATGAGGTGGATTTCGGGGAGGGGGAGAATGGGAAATGGGGGGAAGGAGGAGGGGTAAGTGGCCCGGGAATGATAAAAGGGGTTGATTCAAGGGTGGACGGGGGCGCCACCAAACCAGCAACTCTCCCCCTCTGCTCAATCGAGAGTGAAAGGAAGGGGAACAGCGCACCAATGAGATTAAAAGGAAATTCTCTCAGTTGATTGCATGGTATTTTTTTTCAAAGTCTTCACTCCCCAATGCCTCTATTACATCTCCCAAAAACCTAAAAACCTATGCCAGGATATGAGACAAACGAGTTCAAATTTTAAGTTAGATTAGGAAACAAATCTTAATTTTTTCATCCCTGAGTGGAGGTTCCCTTCCCTGCTTAACAAAATTGCTTCTTTTTTTTGTGTATTAATCACGAATGCTCTTAATATTTTTTAGAAAAGGGAAGGCACGAGAAGACAAAAATATTGAACTTCAAACTCAGACATGATGATTCAAATCAGGAAGTAGAGTCGTTTCTCTAAACGCAAAGATCTGTTCCTATTTTTGGATTGGTATTACATGATGCGTTGGTTAAACAGAAAATAGTAAATAAAATATTTAGTGCCCAGTACCCCAGAGTGACACCCCACACCACACTTTCCTCTTGGTGGTGAGTTTCGGGTAACGGAACGCCTGGCTCTCTAAGAAGTGCTTTCACTGTTCTAGCTCGAGAAGTGTAGTAGAAGACCTAGTAGAAATGCAAAAGCGTGCCTAGGGTATAAAAAGACTTAGGTTTCTCTTGTGACAAAACTGGTTAAAATGTTCCAAAACTGACCGGAAGAATGCCGTAAACGTTAGCAGGGAAAGTTGCACTTGGCGAGGTTACTGTATCGGACGGCCAAAGCCAGCATGGATGTCAAAAGCTGTATTATGTTGGCCCTTCAATAATTTGACAAGGCGATTGAAAATGGACCATGGGGACTTGGAATTTGAGATGAGTTTATGGAAAATAGCGTGAATTAAAGAATAAAGCAAAAATGAAACTAGTGTGTTTTGTGGGTACTTGAAATTAAGCCCAAAGGACGGGATGTGGTTACAACTGATGACGGTGGATTAGAATTATGGTCAGGAGTTGACAATAGTGTACGCAGTAGTCAAGGTGTAGGCTTGATCCTGAATGAGAGAGATAAGTTTCTTGTACTTAGTGCCCAGTACCCCAGAGTGACAGTATATCGCATATACAAGTACTAGCTAAGTACAAGCTAGTATCCCTGGATTGGTCTAGGAATGTTGGTACTCATGTATGATGGCATTCGATGAATTGTGATTGTGGCATGGTTTGCATCAGCCAATGGAGAAAGTGAAAGATGGGTTTTGGGGGAAAATGAGAGAAGTTTAGAAATAATGTGACCACGGTGACAGAAAAATTGTATTAGGCGACATGAATGAATGTACTGGCCAGAATAGAGGTGCATCTGAAGGAGTGGTTCAGCTATTTGAAGGCCCTGTTATGAATGAATATGGTAAAAACTTGGTGCATGCTTGAAAAAAGAATCGTCTCAAATATTTGGTATAAACTTGGTATAGAAAATTCACAAGTATACAAGGCAGAAGGGCGATTGTAAGATGATTGTTTATTATTAAAATTTCAGAGAGAGAGAGTGATTAAGACACCATAGTCAAATGAGGGACGCTGAATGAGGGACAGACCATAATTTGGTTAGCTCGAAAGTGAATCGGGGTTGAAGGTGGTCCCCGAGGAATAATTCTGCGAGCAAGCAGATGAGAGTAGGAGTGGGAATATTGCTATACAGGAAGGTAAGGATATATTATTGATGCATGATGCGAGAGGAATGCTTGATGCATCCTAGAATCAGAGGAAATGGGATTGGATGAGTGATTGTAGAATTTGCTCAAAGTGTATGAGGGTTAAGAGTTGGAAGAGAAAATGAATGGGCATGATTGGTGGAACGAAGAAGGGAAAGTTTCAGTGAATTATAAAGAAAGAGGCCTTTAAGAGACTGATTCCAGCCAAATCTGAGAAAGAGCAAATAAAAGCGTGTGATCTATACGGAGAGAGAGAGAGAAACAATATTGCAAAATCATTGTGAAACAGACCAAGGAAATAATTAATATGGATAAAGCTATAGCAAAATGAAAAGCGATTTTGAAGGCTATTTTGGACACGGGTAAAAATGTTGAAGCCAGCTGAGGTCAAGGGCAAGAACGCAATGATGAACAAAAGAGGCGAGATTGTGTGGGATGAAAGCCAGGGACTGTTGGAGGAGTATTCTTGGGCATACAATAATAATGATGCAGGCGATGAGGACCTCGCGAATTAGTGTGAGAAAGTAGAGGGCGTTCCACATTTCGCTGACTGTAAGAGCTCTCATGGAGATTAATTTACCGCGTAAATCTCCATAAGACCGCAGGTGGGCTGTTGCAGATGTTGCAAGAAATCTAAATATCGTGCTATGCAGAATACTGAGTGCTAATCTAGGAATTTTTTGAATATGCTTCGTTCGTTTGGCTATGTTGAGAGAAAGGATGAGAGTCGAAGAAACATATGAAATTAGAATGAATAGTATGGCAGTATAGGGTACGCCGAGAAAGTTATGGGTTATGTGGTGGAAGATAATCATTAGAGAAAATATAAATTAAACATTTTAAATTCAAGAGGGCGCGTAAGAAGCAATTTATTAGGGTTAATTGAAACAAAGGAGAGGCATGCAGGGATAGAGCAAAATGGAGGAAGTTGTTAAAGCAGTCAGCATTACAATCTAATGACCGAGACCATGAATATATATATGGATCTTAATCTTCGGCACCACTGTACGGGCGAAGGTGTTGCCTAGCTTTCCGCAAAAGATAGGTCGCGCTGCAGTCGGCATGGTTCCGCTTCTGTGTGTCAAAAATGGCCTGTGTTAAAAGGGAGGCCAATTCCGGTACCTTTATTTCCAGTAGCTCCATTTGAATCACGGCCTTTCCTTCGGCATTGTTTACTTGTGTGTGCCAAAAATGGCCGGTGTTAATAGGGAGGCCAATTCCGGTATCTTATTGTCCAGTACATGAACCTTACAATGAGGACGGAAATCTTGGTGCGCTTCCGATCGTCATTTGCTCAAATTACGGGTCGCCAGTTAATGCGCTGTTGTTGCGAGGGAGGCCTCGGTAAATGTGAGCTTTCGTCCCGCCAGCGTTTTCGTAATTTCACCCACTTTTAACAGAGATATCGGAACCAAATTCACCTCACTTATTATGCAAACCTTGCGCATTTATAAAATACTTTCAACACAACAATGCATCTTCTACTGTAGGAATGGGAAACTTTCAAACCTGAGAACTGCGATTTTTCCTCTCCGCCATCTTGTGAAAAAATGCCGTTTCCTCTTATCCACCGTACGTGGCGCAGCGATCGAGCAGTTGCTTCTCTAGCATACACAGACCTCTCCTACACAGTTTCTTCCCTCCTTCCCATAGACCTTGAATATAGGAGTTGAATATAGGAATTGAAGTGTGTTCTGTGTACTTAGTATTTACATAGGAAAAAATTAACTTCAGCAATGCTAAACCTTTACATTCTATAATATCTCCTTTGAGATGCAAAATTTTACTTGCGATCAGACGGTTTGTTTACAAATAATTCCGTGCTACGTTGCCAAACTGAATCGTGTGATTTCCGGTCGTCTGCACAAAATTCCTTCACAACAGAAAGTTTTTCTGCGATTTTATCATTATCATTATGGTGAGTAGTACATGTATTTGTTGAAATAATTAATAAATCACATAAACTACAAACCGTTAGTTTTTTGACTAAATCTAGGTGTTCCAAATACAATTTTTAATTTATTTTCTTCCTCTGAAGCACATGGCCGTAATCTATCCCATGTTAAATTACTCATATTCTAAGGCAAATTTCTCGAAAATTAGTGTGGCAAGGGGTATATATTTTTATATCATTGGATAGATGGCATTTTTTTCTTTAAAATGAGATCAAATTCGTCAAATTCTAGGTGAAGTGATTTTTCGCTCAAACCACCTTAACACAATCATTTTAAGACTAGAAATTCTTGGCCTACCTCGCGGTTGCAGCCCCTCTAGTTGGAACTTGATTTCTTTCGCGGCCGTTGATAACACGATCGAAGTAGGAGATAAACGTCCTCTTATAAGGTTCTTGGTCCAGTATCTCCATTTGAATCACGGCCTTTTCTTATTAGAACCACCTTCTCTGGAGTGGTGGCGCTACAATCTGCTTGGTCCTGATTTTTCGGTGCATGTGGAATGTTTAGCAACACTCACTGGGGCCAAGTTTAGGGTCTATATGTATATTCATGACCGAGACATTAACTGTTTTGACTATATGTAGTCCAAAAGGGAACGGTGTGATGGGTTTATGTCTCTGTAAGTAAGGATTTACCATTGCAAAAAAATGGAAGTGGAGAAGCACTGAGGGAAATTGGGAAGGGAAAGAGAGCTGCATTTGGTAAACGAAACAACTGTCGCAACTCATAATTTAGGGTTCTTCTGCGAGATGTCACTGATTTGTTTTGCATAACAATTAAATTTATGGTGATGTACGAATGACATGGTACTTTTATCTGAAAACTGGTTATTCTTCCTGGAATCCTCTTCGATTTACATCTTTTTTTTACAAATTCTATGCCGAGATGAATATTTATTCAAACCTCAACTCAGTCTCCCTTCCATTAATTTACAGATTCCTCTCTCATCAAATTCATCGGTTTCTCCGTTCAAGGCAGATGGTAAATATTTGCACCACTTAAATGTATCCATTATTGTGTAGGAGATCAAAAGCTTTTTTATGATAGCAATCTATCGATTAGCTTAAAAGTATCATCGGAAAAGATTATTTACCAAAGCTGATACACTCACAGACAATTTTTAAATGAAGCATCCACAAATCAACAACTCGTTATGTATTAGCATTGTGCAAAACCCAGATAAAACATCGCGAACTGCATCTTCGTCTGACTGTTTAATCTGATCTATAAAATCAAACAAGATATTATTTTAATTCTATTATTAGAGCTTGTGATTTTGCATTTCAGCCGAATAATAAATAAAATATTTTATGCATCATATTTATTTATATAAAATTTAATTTAGACATATTCAAGCCGAATATAAATTAACATTTGAGCAGTGTTTTCAATCTACTCGTCATACACTTCTATATATTATTTTATTTTAATAACTTATATTGTTTCTAATATTTTACAAGAGCACGTTTTCATGTTGGAAACACGATAAAGCTTACCTTCTATGCATTTAATTTGTATCGATCGTGTGACTATAAAACAACACAACTGATTTGTTCCACTGTTTTAATTAAATGTGACATTGAAGAAAAGTATAGAGCATGAGAAACCAACATTGCCTACTGAAAATTGCGTCTCAACAGTGTTGCTATTGAGGGCGCATGATTAAAAACACAATTAAATCTTTATGATTTCTCTTGTTTTTAGACCCTTTGGTTCATACAACCATACAACATCACCAACGTATAGAACACCAGTCACAATTGTGGAACGTAGTACGCGAAAGCTTCAACCAGGTCGCCCCACAAGTGAGTAGAAGGTACTTTCTAATCACCTTGGCTGTACCCCAAGTCATGAATATAGAATACTGGATGGGAATCAATGGCCCGGATCTGTTGTCGAAAATTCCGTAGGCTAGGATACCGCGACTGAGGCGATGGCAACGCTGTAAACAAACTGGCATAGGTGGCGGCGGCGGCGATTTCAACTGGCCACAGAGCGAGTACTAAGGGTTGTGTTCATGATTAATCGGGTACATGAATGAGTATATCTTCTGGAACTAATTACCGATTAAATTTAGAGTGGATTAAATACCGATGCCTGGAACTAATAACGTCTATTCATTTAAAAAAAAGCCTTAACTTCATAAATTCACTTTTATAAAAAACCGCTGTGGAAATCCGAGAATTCCATTATGGCCAGGGTTGTTTCCTTTGCAAAAATTACAATTACAAAGTACCTACCTATTTGTCTACTGATCTAGCAAGAAGAAAGGTATGGATATTGAACTACTGGCTGGAAAAGTGGAAATCTATGTTCTTTGTACCTATGTTTGTCGTGTTACCTATCAAGAATCGTACCGGGAATTCAAATTTTCCATGTAAATGAATGACTGACATAGGTTAAAAGAACCACGGATATCTCACTTATTACTTAAAATGAAACAATGAAATTTGCGATGAAAATAGGCAATGACATGCTACTTGGGAATATGTTTAGACAAATTGGCTGAATTCTACCGTTCAACTCCAGAAAAATTGTGAATTTACCTCAGACTCCTAACTTCTCGTTAGGCTTGGGCAGCTAGGTGGTTGAATGTTCGTATGAGAAATTACTTTTTCAAAGCCACCACTGCTTTAAAACGAATAAATTCATTGGACAAGTAAACGAAACACGAAAAGAAAGTATAGTTCATCAGCATCCCGTTGGTACTCGGACATCACTATCGCTGTATCTAAAACGTAATAAATAAACTGGTTAAGTGAACATCAGATCACGCAATCATGCAACACAAGGGTCCCCCACCCCCTTGGTGAGATAAAGGAGACGACGACCTTTCTGTTCTTTTATTTCTCTTTTCCTCTCTCGCCTTCCTTCATCCTTCTCTCTTCCTCACTCTCTTCTTTTGAGAACGGACGCGTGGAGAGTGTATGCAAAAGGGAAGGCGGGAAGAATAAGAGGGAGAGGCGGAAAAGGATTTTCATTTTTTTTTTGGAGAGCTGAAATGTTTTCGAGGGCTCAAATGAAGAAAGTGGATGATGGGTGGAGGAGAGGGCGAGAGATGAAAGTGAAAACCGAGAATGCTCGCCTGCGTTTGACGAGTACTCACTGGAGTAGGGTGGTGGTGGGGGGAGGGCAGGGGGTGCTAAGCAACGGAACGGTTGAAGTGGAGGAGGAAGGAGGGGTGAGATGGATAGGGGGAGGGACAGAGTGGCAGGGGAGGTTGGGGGTTGGGTAAGAAGAGAGAGGAAGGGGATAGAGAAAAGCCACCCTTGGCCGGGCAATGCACGATGGCACGGTGGTAAGCGGGGAAGGGGTGGGTAAACACGGGAAATAAGGAAGGAATCGAAGGGGTTTTTTTCATTAAATGAGGAATGAAAAATAAATAAAAAAGGATCCTGGATGTAAAAAAATCCTTGGTTTTTTTAATTTAAAAACTGTAGTTTTTTCTCAAAGCAATTCTCCAAAAATATTTTCCATACAAGTACTTATTTTTATGGATATCAAATTAAAACTCTTCATGACTTTTAACATATTCAAACGATTAAAAAATAGAATCATTCTTTGACATGTGGAAATTCTTCCTGTTCAATTTATTCACTTGTGCCTAAGGAATATTTTATTTTTCAATATTAGTAAAACTACTGATGATTTAGCATTTATTTGAGTGATTCTAGACTGCTTATAGTAAATCCAAAGTCAAAAGACTTCCTGTAAAGGCCCTGATGTCAAAAATAGCTGTAGACAGCAATCGATGTATTCCAGTATCCGATAGTTAATAAAATATGATAAATAAAAAGAGAATAGCCCATACTATAAATTACTCTAAACCCACTTAAAAAATTACTCTTCCATCTCTTTTCCTCCAATCCTTTCTGAGCACATATAACAATTTATAATAGAGTATTTACGTAAGTGAGGTATTTTGTTGAAATTTATTATAGCGAGTAGTGTTTGGTTTCGAAATGCCACGTACGAAATACCAAGGTATAATTCCCACTAATGAATTTAATAAATAGCTTTTAATATGCATTGTTTTAGCATCGAAATTACCTAGGTATAAACGCCCAACCATTGTTTCTTCGTAGTGTGACGTCATCTCCCATATTAGCAGAAGCGAAATAGCCTAGCTGTGCGTTGAGAGTGAAATAGTATTTGCCTTTTCGAAGTTATTTCAACATTTGCTAATTAATAGCTAAAGTTTCGTCCGCACGCTAAGACTACACAGTCACACAATCTCCAAATCAACAAATAGTCGACTATGGGAGATGACGTCAGAGCCTACAAAACATGGCGGACCAGTGTTTCGGCGCAATAATAATTTATTAGATTTTATTAGCTAATAAAAAATTAACGAAAAGCCTCTCGAGCGTCAGAATGAAAATTTAGTGTCTGAAGTATCGATAGATTTTTATGGTGTCACTTCCCAAAAGTGTGCAAATACTCTATTCTTGCTCGTGGATTTCCATCCAATTTACCTGCCATACCTACAGCTGCAGTCATTGATTCGATTTCATTCCCAAACCAATCGTCAATTTAATAGATATAGATAATGTGAAGATAAAACCGAGATAAACAGACAAATATAAGACGCGCATTTAAATAATCCTTTACATTCGAGCCTTAACAAAAACCCGAGACCGTTCCGCAAGTATAAAACCAAAATATGGTATGACATTTAACAGTTTGAGATGTCTTTTCCTCGATTGTACCTCGTTTTTTTTAATAAAGCAAAAATGCTTCCTCTGTGCAAAAAAATATTTACTTACCCGAAGCTCAAACTCCTACACTAAGATCTTATGAGGTCACGTAAGGAGTTAAAAGTGAAGGCAAATATTGAGGTCCCAAAGTAAAAAAAAATTTCAATTCGCATTTCTTTCCATTCAGACACCAAGGACACGCCAGTCGAGATGGCTTTTGAGACAACAAACAAAAAACTCCATGCACGACACCGGCTTGATCCTAGCGGAGTGAAGCTCTCGTAAAAAAAATAATATTTTGTAACTCAACCTCTTGCTAAGAATTCCATCTCGGTAATGAAACTGGCTTCATAACATTTCACGGTGGACTGCTCGTAAACTGTTGGTCGATAACGTATGAATTTCGTGACCCACCGTGCATAATCACTTCGCCACATCATGAGGCCCCCACTGACATATGTTAGCATAGTCCATCGATGAATTCAAAAACTGGATATTGTAGGACATATGGAATTTATGCATAATCATAAATATATGCATGTATAAATAAGTACCTACAAACGCCATTTTTCCAATATTCACAGATTTTATTCTAATAACCTCCTTATAATTCCCCATCTTTTATGCAGCAATTTATAAAAAGTGAAGCAAATAATACATTCAGGGTAACTATATTTTTATTTTGTTAACTCCTTTTAGGATTTTGTATCAATCGCAAAAAGGATTTAAGTACTATTTTCATGTACTTCAGCCAGTGCAGTTATGGAATAAATGATTCATTGTTTTAATAAATAATACACCAGTCTGCATTTAGAAACTTTTTTTCAGATGATTTATTAAAAATAGGTGTTTTTGAATCAATTCTTTATGCTGATTCTAAAAATGACTTACATTTTTATCTATTGAGTTAGGTTTTTACACAAAATAAGAATTATGGTTTCAAGATTTTAATTACTGCAAGAACAGTTAAATTAACATTACTTCCCGCAATGACAATATTTGTAACAAAAATGAATAAAGGATGAATAATAGTTCCAAGGTCACACAACAATAGCAGCATTTTTACCAACCTAAGACTCATTAGCTTGCATTGAGAAATATCCCTCGCACAATAATTACCCACTGGCACATATACAAATGCACTTATCAATAAATCTTAGAAGTTAAATTGGTTCCATTCTGATAAAAACCGTACGTGATAGAAGAAAACGAAGCACAGTTCTGAAATCTGCATATCAAAGTTAGCTATTATCACTAACTAGTTTTCAGTCATCTAATATCATGCAGACTCGAGTTATAAATGAAAACACAAGCCCTTGGTTAAGATTCCACAATTAATTAGAAACGACACGACCTAGGTTTCAGCATCTCATGCCATCATCAGGTGGCACCTGATGATGGCATTGAGATGCTGAAACCTAGGTCATGTCGTTTCTCATTAACTGTGGAATCTTAATCACGTGCTTGTTTTTTCATTAATTATGGAGGAGTTCCACCGAATATCGCCAGAGACAGTGTCCTATACTAATAAATATTCACGTAAACCTTTCTGAAGTGTAAAATTTTATGCAATAATTACCTTCAGATGACTGGAACGAAAATAAGAAAAATTCAAAGATGAAACGTCAATGAAAAAGGGATGGAAAGAATCACAGTATTGAGATACTTCAAAGGAAAATTATTAAAAATAATAACGTCAGAATTTTGAAAGGAATTACACGGATAAATTAGGATAGGACACTTTGAGGAGCTGCAGAGAGAGACACTTCGAATTGATGACCTGAAATAAAAAGATGACTCTTCGACGAATTGCCGGAACGTAATTTAGTTAAGGAAAGACCGTATTTGAAGTTGACGGCGATTGTAATCTATCAGCGGACTTCTACATATACGAGCGGTGGTTAGTGGAACCATGTGGCACAATAAAAAAGGCACAATACGGTCTGGGAACTTTATAAAGATTATATCTATATACCCAATATGAACGAGGATTAAGACTTTTAGATTACACAAAGAAAATTATATTTGTTTAATACCTTAAGAACGGCTAACATCACTTTGAATGAAATTTATCAATATTTCTCAATTTACTGGGGTGACCTTCCGATTAAGATAGGTTGAGATTGGTAAAATAACACATACACAGCCGCTGGCACCAATCTCCTGGAAAAAATGCTACATTATAAACTCGATCGATGCGAAACAATAGAACTATTTACTAGCAAATTTGCTTCTCATCTATCTAAAAAAAACTCATGTGAGGACCAGTTTTGATCTACACTTCCGGGAGCGTACAATTTGAATGAAAAATCAATGCCCTGTGGGTTCACGAAATTACCTGAGTTAAAGAGAAAATTAAAACTCGGATTTCATTCATTAATCGTACTTGTTTCTATGCTCGTTGATTAGCATCAGCTATAGCACGGTTAAATATTTGTTATTGAAAAAAGAAGTCTTAGGCCAGAATGGTTAGCAATACAAACACTTCAGATTACAATAAAATAACTTTTGCTACCGCTATACATTCTTGCCAATCAAAACCATTGCCTGTGATAAAAAAAAGTTCCCGAAATTTCAACATATTACTTATAGCTCTAACCTGCTCAATATGATGGTAAATTTATCTAGGTCTACATCTAGGCTTTACGATTTAGGCAGCTCAAGTGGTAGCGATTGGTGATTCATCGGTCTTAAGACATACAGCTATGAATATGGCGAGGTGTACGTACAATGTAATACATACGACGGCTGAATTCATTCACATGTCATAGAAATTGATGCAATACTCGACCTCGGTTTTAATATAGCAGTAATTTGTGTTCAGCTCGTTGCCATTAACTCAAATCACTGTTTATGCGCAAAAAAGAGTGTCTAAAATTATCTCTTAGGTGTTTTTAAACTTCTCGCATATGGCTATCGTGGCAGTAAGACCCTTATATATATATATATATATATATATATATTCCCATCTTTCTGAAAGTGCTATCCAAGTGAATAGAGGGTGACGATCACTCTCCTAATCAGCATAAGCGGCAAAACGTCCGAGTGAGTCGGTGTTTGGGAGAGTGATATGGCACACGATGATGATAACCGTTGGATGCTTATAACTAACTGATGGAGCATCCCCAAGGAGTTATTGCCACTGCCAACGCCTGAAAGATTATCCCGGACTCTGAAGATAACATTCAGGTAAGTGAGTGCCAAGGTTTCCCAAGTGCCTCGCAAAATAAACTTCAAACAAGCTTACCGCGTAGTGTGGAAAAACATAATAGAGTGCATTAATGGTTCATTAGCTGGAACTATTTCTTCACAGACAAATCGCAGCAAAAATATGAGCATAAAAACTAGTGGACAGATAGTTTTCGAAGTAGCTTAGAGGAACACCAGCTGATAGTAAAACTGGTACATTTCAAAATTGATTATTGAGAATTGAAAGAAATGAGAAATCTTATGAGGCAGGGACGCAAGTAAAATACAAATATTATATTTTGTAAATACAATGTTGCTAGATTAGCCCTTTGAGTGCTGCATTTAACTTTCTCTGCTGCAGAATTTCTGACTATTTTTACTACTTTGTAGGAAATGTTGCTAATTTTCGCTATAAAATATAGGAAAATGCAAATTGTTCCGTCATTTAGTACATACCTTCAGATTTATAGCTTCATCATAGTATAATGACTCCTCGAATGAGAGTTAAAAGTTTTTATATAATTCCTCTACAAAAATTATATGCCAAAAGGAACGTAATATGTCGTTGCTAGCAGTTCTCGGGAGATAAACGGCAGCTTAATATCACGTCATTAGAACTAAAAGTGTTAATGCTTAATTAAATAAAGATTAATATCAATTTTCTATTGATAAATGCTTAATTAAACATTGTTATCGTTAGCTCGACAATGCTTGCTTAATCTAGATATTGTAACGTGTAAACCTTATTTTAGTTTTAGTTTTGATTTAGTTTTGATTTGGAATTATTTTTGTTTAAATGTTTTAATTTATCTGAAAGCGCAGATGTTTGGTTGATCGTCAAAGATGTTTTTGTTGTTGGGGCTTTGTTGCCAAAAAGAGAAAAACGAATTGTTGAGGGAGGAATGAGAGAAAGGCTGGAAGCTGCTCTGTGCGAGATATAAGCATTTTATGATTTAAAAAATTGAAATAAGTGTTTCTGATTAGTAGACACAGTCCGACGCTACAATATATTCTATCGTTCCCACTTCCGACTAGAAGCACGAAAGAGTCGTGAAACCATCATGCCAATGCAGTCTAGTGGATGAAAGAGACAATTTTCAGGGACCCATATACCTAAACGCATGCGGCTAAGGATGTCGGCGAGGGCATATGTCGAGGGAAAGATGTTGCCGGTGCATGATGTGGGCAGAGAAGAAGGCGAAATTTGAGATTTGAGTGCTGGAGACTCTTTTGAGGGTCGGAAGTGCGATGAAAGGGGAAGTGATAAGGGGTGGAGGGGAGCGGATGGGACGGCGGTTAGCCTTTTAATGGCACCGCTGGGTGGGGGGGGAGGGACACGGGGGGCATGGGGAGGGGAGGATGGTGAGAGCCGGTAGCGCGTCATGCGGTACGACAGACAAAACACTGCCGGGCGAGTGAGGAAACGAAACGACGCGGCGCGGCGCCACCTGCCGTTGGGTGACCCTTAACGCTTACATCCACCCCTCTGCAACTCAAATTTTTAACTCCCTCTGCATACATGCTGCTGATTTTTATATTCAATTCTAAAAATCTCCATCCTTTTGTAAAAGTTAATTAATGTTCGGAATGAAGAAAAATGTCACCAGGGTACAAAAACTAGCAAGAATGGCAGGTGGTTCATGCAATAAATGTCTTCTTTCATACCCAAAAAAATCGCAATTTAATTGTAGGAATGGGAGGGTGCTTTGTCATCGTGTGGAAACAATCTTTCCGATTTGCAAACACCGCGCCAAACTCGGTTATTAAGTTTTTTTTTTTAAGTCTATCGAGTGAGCTTATCCAACATTCCATTCCATTCACCGCCTGTCCTAGACGGTATGAACTTAAAAAACCGAGGTATTTATCCTAGGAAATCTTTCAAGATATCGATTTCTAAACTATTTATTCAAGCTGTGCATGACTCGCCTTTGGGCAGTTTGAGCGAAAAAACCACTTCACCTAGAATTTGATAAATATGACGTCATTCTAAAGAAAAAAACTCTCCAGTGATATCATAATAGTGACCCCCCCTTAACCGAGCTACTCTTCGAGCAATTTGCCTGAAAATATATAAGCTGTTTTCCATGGTGTAGATTATGACCGTGCGCTCCAGATGGAGAATGTTGAACAAATAAGGAATTTATAACACCAACTAACTATTCATAAAAATTAGCCAACTACTCACCGCAGTAATTATTACAGAATCGCTATAAAAAATCTTCCATTGCGAAGGCGATTTCACCTAACGGCGAGAAAAAATTAGTCAAGCTAGAGACTTAGGTGTTTATATTTAGTCAATAACAGAGAATTTTTGTCAGAAATATATATATATATAACTATATTTTTGCGATATTAATATTGCAATATTTACTTCATACTTCTTACAGACGCTGAAATAAAAAAATAAAATTCGAATATGGTCTCCATTATGACTAGGGAACTATCTCGCTCAAACTACAGCCGGTTTCACACGATACTTGATCCAGCACAAGGTCGAGGATACTTGCTAGTATGATAGCGTTCAAGGACCGTGTGATATATAGAACCAGCAAGCTGGCTAACAAGCATGATAGCTGTTATATCCGCCGGGCTACTTGATTTCGTAATTGATGCGGTACTAGTTTGCTCCCATTAGGACCTAGTAGCCGTCGACCTATCACGTTAGCTTTTACAGTCGCAGTGCGGTCTTCACTTGTTTTAATCATCGCCTCACTTTATCATGGGTGTTACCTACGCACCCTTTGGCGGTGAAATCAATGTGCGGAGAAAATGTCTCTACAATCCCTGCAATTACTGCAGCAGCCAAAAGTCGCCTACTTTCATGGAAATCTTTCTTTTTCTTTTAACAGTTCGCAACAGTGGATGACAGTACCGCTTCGTCGCAAGCACCAGTTCAATGATCATGTGAAACCTTCTATCACGGTTTCCATCACACTGGGTTCCATCCTCAATATCAAGTACAAGCTAGCATACTCGGCTTTGTGCTGGATCAAGTACCGTGTGAAACGGGCTTACTTTTCTCCCACACTATCTTGGAATTATCATGTTGATTGTACATCAAACAAAACCTCAAGAGTTCTTTTACCAATTGAAGGTCCAAAGGAGCTTTCTAACAGAAAAAATTATAACAATATTGATATCCATTCTGATATTTCCTCGTATTGATTGTTTTTGCTTAGTGTGGCTATATCTTCCCAATGCATTGAATACTAAAATTCAAAGGAATATAAATTCATGTATCAGATTTATATTCAACCTGCGTAAAGACGAACATACTATTACTCCCTATCTCAAGCAACTGAGGTGGTTAAAGGTACAAAATAAAAGAAAATACTTCTTGGGAGTGTTCTTGTAAAAACTTTTTGAAAGCGAAAATCCTTATTACCTATCTGCTAAAAATGTAAAGTAAAAAACCTCAGAACATGTTTCACTTCACTCGATTGAATCCAGACCTTTTCTATTTCCCCAGTCACCACAACACCACCTTACAGAACTCATTGTAAATAACTTCAAAAAAAATTTGAAACTCCCTCCCTATATCCTTGAAATAAAGTTCATGAGTAACCTCCTTTAAAACCAAACCCTATGAATATCTAATGCAACAAAAGAACACTTGAAGCTGGGTATCTTGATGTTACACCTAAATGTTACGTAAGTACTAATGTAAAACAATTATGTAAAAATGACACTAAAATTAATAAAAATTATGTATGCAAACAATAAATCAAAAATATGTATGTTTCTTGGAATTGGTCAATACTGACTTGAATTTTGTTGTATTTTACTTAAACTATGCAACAAATTTTGTAAAAACCGAGCATTGATTTGTCCTAAATATATTTGGTCTTACATGCCCTAGATCAATAAAATTTGAATCTATCCCTCTACCTTAAACCCTTTTCCTCTTTACCCGCACTCCCCTCACTTTAATCCCCCCATCCCTCCCACGACGAGTTCCGAAATCCACCCCCTCTCTCCGCACCCTCAGGATTCGACACACCCACTTTCGGCCCTCCAACCCCCAACCCCGCAGTTTAGGGCGACCGCGAATGAAAGGATCGTAAAGGCGAGAGCGGGCGTCTCCTCATCCCCTTCCCCCATTCTTGTTCCCTTCCCCCTCTTTGGGTCCGACGTGAATAATGATGACGGAGGGGAGTTGGGGAGACAGGAGCCCGAGAAGATGTAACTGCTGCTGAATGTCTTGAAAGAGACGGGAGGAAGATTAGCAGAAGCAGTTATAGAAGCGCTAAAAAGTTTTCCTTCCATTCCCCAACCTCCTCACGTTCCCTCCCATTCACTCAACCCTCAAACCACTCATCATCGCACCCACTTTTCCGCGAACGCAAAATCATTAAAACAAATGACGCGCCGCCGCCGCGCGCCACTCGCAGTTTTCGAGGATTAATGAGGCGAAACAATAAAGACCTACCTTCTCTCTCTTCTTGCTAGTCTCCATCCTTACCAGTCATTCCTTTTCTTCGTAACTCCAAGCTTCCGCCAGAAGGGTCTTCTTGTCCGCTGCATTTCGGAGAATTGATTCCCTGGCACCGCTGAGCTCTTACATCTGCTTGCTCCTCTAAGTAGTGTGAAGCCGGAGGGTAAAGACCTGCAAAAGAATATGACACAGTTTGATCCATCTTAAAAACTTGGTTGATTGGTAACCGTTTTAAGGTTGTCTCGGTCAGGTATCAACAAAAAAGTTGGTTCGGGGGAAGATGGTAAAATATATCCTCAAATCAGGTTTCCAATCAAGATCTGAAGTTCACCAAGGATCAGAAAACATTTTCTTTCAAATTACCCTCCTATACATTTGGAGTTACATGTTATACGAGCAGGAAATAAGTGAAAATTTTGAAATGAAAAACATGTCATCGGATTTGTTTCCGTACATTTGCTCTCCGTGACAACGGGTAGCAAAGTATTGGCTGGGTCCAATCGATCGGTCTGCAGCAGGTACTTAGTACGCAATCAGCGACGAAGCTCTTATTTACAGCTTATGTTACGCATTTCTGTAAGCCAAATTATGTGCCAAATTATGTATTATGTGAATGACATTCGCTATCATAAAATATGTTCAACTCAAGAACAAATTGAATTAAATATTTATGAATTCAGGATAGCATCACTGTGAAGTAGCTACATAAATTGCAACTAAAAATTCATTGATATCGCATACACGTGAATCTTCCTCGATTACCTGTTTTCAGGCAGCAATATCGTTACTTTGAGCAAATATAAATATTTTATTCAAAACAACCGCAACAAGTTGTGGTGAGTTAGCACTAAAACTTTAATATGATGTGCGTATGCAATATATTCCTGTTATAATATTAGCATATCTACCTTCGGATGCAATCGAAAACCAACAACTATTCCTGTCACAAGTAAATATCAAGATAAAGAAATTAAATAGTGATTCAGAAACTAACCTTGAATGAAATAGTTTTAATAATGCATGCATTTTTTCAGGTCATTTTTAATTTGCATATTAAGCACTATGTTAATATGGACTATATTTTTTCTGAGAGTACTCGTAAAATCATTACAATTATAAACACATGCGAGTCAAGTGATTGTCGATGAATAAATATATCTTTTTCTCCAGTTTCCATGGTAAGGGAAAGTTGGCTCATCGGATGTGCTCTAGAATATATATTCTATTCATCTTGTATACATATTCTATTCAAGGATCAGTGAATAGTTGATAAAAATTAAACATTTGGTATACGCGGCACAAGTGACAATATGAATCAAATCTAAATCTATAAACCTGTTTGATGAAACTATGGGAAGAGTATTACTGAAAGGAAATTATTAGTAGGATGTGCGGCATGATTGGATTTTAAACACACAAACCGGATTCAAATTCAAGGAAAAGGAAAATACTTCTAGGTCTCACAGCCCATCTGCTTTCAATGCAATTGTTACAGTTGTATAGATGAGATAAATTTCCTTAAGAATTCATTTATAGCTATCATGTAGATCAATAAATATATTATTTTCGTGTTTCATTTTTGTTCCCGTCATACTGCTCGTTGTTACGCGTATTTTCTTGCCATCGTGTTATTCATTAATTACGGTCAATTAAGTTCTGTTTCTGAGCGTATAATTTTTCCAATTTTTTATAACTGTGGCAGAAAAATTTCATATATAGAATTTTAGTTTGAAAATTACAAAAAATACTGTCAAATTAAATATAAAAGAAGGACAAAAATGGAAAAATCTCAATAAACGTTGAACTTTTGCAATAGGAGCTACCACTTTGAGTGAATCAGTAATTATCCAATTAAAATTTTGCGATTGGCACCCATCAGTTGCTTCGTGGCTTCGGGCGTGTCCATCCCGGTTCTCGGACCTAGTGTATTCAGTAGCATTTTGCAATAGGTCATGATTTATGGGTCATTTTTTCAGTGTAGAGTAGTAATATTGAAGTAATAATAGTAGCAAAAGTATGATAATTTATTGGAACTGACGTAGGGTTAAATTAATTCACAAAGTATACTTGTTGTACATTTATCGATTACCCCCTGATGCAATCTATCATGGGACCCTTGAGATACTGGGCCCTTCTTATACAGAATTTTTTTCTACGTGCTATCATGGGCCTGAAGAAAAACGTGATATTTAAATGCTAGAGGCGTGAATATCCTTCGAAAATCAAATCTCTGGTTGTCAAGGAAATATGCTATTAATGATATTAAAGAAAAATGTGACATTTTTCAGCTAAAAACATGATTCTCAGATACGAATCGTAAAATAAAATCGATTTAAAAAATAAAAATGTCATTTATTCAGCCATCCGATAAAAAAATCCCAGCCCTCTATCTTCAGTGAAAGTACTTTTAAAAAGCAAAAAATTAAACCACTACACCGAACCCAATGCTTAGCATGGACCACAATGGGGGATCTTCGGGGGCCCTGAGGACTTTTTAATATAGTCCATGTTACAACCAGATATATTTTCTAACAACATACCAAATTTCAACTCAATCGGTTACAGTAGTTTTTGCGTGATGGAGCAACAGACAGACAGAGATACACCATAGTAAGGATTTTACATTGAATATTTCTGGGAAATATTGTTCAACCTCATGACAAGGTTTATTCATAGCTAAGACGTGATTCAGAGGTCAATTATTGTCGACTAAAATAAAACAAATGTTCTCCGTAAAAATAAACTTTTTGAACACAGCTTCCAGCACAGTTGAAGAGTGCTGGAAGGAGATATGGATTGGAAGAATTGCCACAAAAGGCCAGAGATGGAATATATCAAGTTAGTTGTGAAAAGCGTTGAAACGGAAATTTATTAAGGAATAAAACGATTATCTGAGATGAGAGTTGAGTGGACAGCTTCAGCAAACCAAGATTCCCATTGATGACTGCTTACAATTTCCAAGGTGACTTGTCCAAGAATATTTTATCGTAAGTTTTCAGCAGTTAAGTTCCTCGTACACAAGCGTCCCAGAACTTTCCCGCATTCATGCCGCCAAGACTAATTTAGGGTATAAACCCACGGGTACAATTTTTCTTTAAAAGCCACACAGTCTGGATAAATAAATCAAGCCAAGCGAAGAAAACTGTGGCGCTCTTCGTGAGGAGAATATAGTCTTTTTCCTCTTTCCGCATCGGTATTACGACTTCTTAAAAAATAACACTTAAATAACTCCTGAGGCGACGCCTTAACTCGCAAAAGAGGAGGTGCTAAAAAAAACGATACAAGGCGAGACGGGAATTAAAATGGGCGATAAATAAAAAAACAAATGAATGTTCTTGGGAGACGAGGAATAATAATACGTAAAGCTTCCCCGTAAAAGGAAGAGTTTGAGCATTAAGGAGGGAATTAAACGGACGTGCGAAGAAGAAGGGATGTGGGAGGGTGACAAGGGGGTTGAAGAGGTGAAGAAAGAGTAAAGGCAAGAAGCTGGGGTGGAGAGTCTCACGAGAGCAGACTTCCTAGACTTTAAGGGAAATTTTGCACAGTGGAAACTTAAGTCTTAACCCTACGACAAACATCACAGCAATGATAGTCGTGAGATTTGAACCCCAGACCATCAGTTGCCGAGATATCATTATCTTAACCTCTGTTCCTTTTCAGGAAAGGCTCAAAATGGTCAAGTATCGAGAATGATAAAGCTATGACTTTGCCACAATGAAAAAAAAACGATTTTGGCGTTAAAAAAGGCTGATATGTCGATGAGCCTACGTCACAACCAGGACCGGATTACCAATAACGCGAAGTAGGCAGTAACCTATGGGCCCCGGAGGGGCCCTGAGAATTGTTTTCCTCTTTTTTTATCTTGCGACTTGTTTATTAACGTGGGCCACGTTTCTTTTACTGCCTACAGGCCCCCAAGTTTGTTAATCCGTCACTGGTCACAACATTTGACGTTGTTGAGGCTTCGCAAATTCAAATCATAAATACAGCACTTTGATTTTGCTATCCTCTGCCGATTAAGGGATACCAATGTCTTTTCGTTTTACTCAAGTTCATTAATTTTCTTCATATATTCAACTACTGCTTTGCTGATACCATTATACTCCGAGCGTAGTCAGGACCCAAGAAAATTATAATTTTAGAACAGACTTGTAAATGAGTAACTATAATTCTGATGGTCATAAAGCCAGAAAGAAAAACACTGTATGTCGAGGATTAAATAATAATAGCGTTTATTTAGCAGTAGCTCTTCACATAATTAACTACAGTATGCAATACAAATACATTTTCCAAATACAATATTACAATTGCAAAAAAATAATGCTACCTAATCTTCAAACAGAAAATTGTCATACTTCCAATAAACTTTTTACATTTTCTTCTTATGAGTTCATTACACGATACATTTTACTCCTTAACCTCAGTGTTTTGCGTGTAGCAACCATTCTTTTACCTTTCCTTTAAAAATATCCAAATTTTAAATAGTTTTTAGCTCTGAGGTCATCGCGTTGTATAATAATATATTATACAACGTTGTATAATTATAAAAGAGTGAGGCCTGTGATGATACTAAGGACGTACTTTTGCCATCATTGCATTCCAATTCCATATTTTCTGCCATGCATTTTCCTCCATAGTTACGAAGGATATCCCAAAAATAAGATCTCCTATTTTTTCAGAAATACAAAACTCCGTACATTTTCTATAATATTTACATAATTTTTAATGTCGGATATTTGTCTATTTTTCTACATAATTCAATTTCGGTCGATGCATTTTTGTAGACGCTGTGACCGTTATTGCATGTCCATGTCATACCAGCTCGCCGCCATGAATAAAGCCGACCAACAAACCCCCTTCGTTCTCAAAACACAGCAGTCATGACTTTAAGGAGATTCGGTGGTTTCACTCAACTTAAGAGAATTCGACGAAACTTGCTGGAAGCATTGATTATGTTGTCTTAAACCTACCTGATTTTTTTCAGAATTATTTACCGCAGATTACTTAAGATATTTGATCGAGAACTGGACAAAAAATTACATGGGTTCTTATGGGAACACAAGGTACGATTAGCTTAATTCATCGAAAAGAAACTTTTTCTAGTTAAGAATAAAAAAAAACAAAAATAATAATAATATGTATATCAAATGATTTTCATACATTATTCTATTGATGATTGAAATTATTTTTGTTTTTCTTATTCTTAACTAGAAAACGTTCTTTTCGATGAATAAAACTAATCGCACCTCGCGTTCCCATAGGAACCCATGTAATTTCATGCCCACTTCCACATCAAATATCCTAAGAAATCTACGGTAAATAATTTTGTGAAAATTCAGGTAGCTTTAGGAAAACGTAATTAATGCTTCCAGCAAGTTTCGTGGAATTTCTTTAAGTTGAGTGAAACCACCGAACGTCCTTAAGGCAGACTGTGTTTGTTTGCATTTTCGCGGTTTAGGCGAAGAGGCATACCGCCACTATAAACTCTTTACATCTCTTGCGAACGTTTTTGACATCCATGCACGACCCTCCATACACTTCCGTCAATTGGTGATGAATTTCAATCGGTTAAACGCCTCATGCGTTCAAAAACCGAGTAACTGTTTGAACTTCGCACTTAGCGGTAGTTCCCAACGGGAGCTCCATTCTCAACGGCTGCCGTGCTAAGACTAAGCGTCCCAACGAATGCTCGTTTGCTTTGCTTTGTTTGGGAGTGGGGGAAGCTACAATCCAAGGGTCTGACGGAATTGCGATATCTCGTATGGATTACTACTAGTGCCAATTGTTTCAGGCGAAAATGGAAAAATAAGTATCCGCGAAAAAGATAAAGATTGTATGGTTGTGCCATAAATCTTTTATTTTTTGTGAATAAATGCAGTAGCTATTTCTTTAGTTGTAAGATGTTTATCAGCGTACATTTAAAATACGTCTGGGACCACACGAGACATCGCCATCGCAACCGTAAGTAAACAAAGAAGATGGCCGAGAAAGTACACTGCGAAAACGCCAAGAGAAGGACTGGACGGCATTATTATCGCTGCAATCTGGTTCCATAATTTTTCTGGATGCATAATTGATTAAAATAATTACCTTTTTAAGTTTCCCCTGAGAAATAATTAGGTAATTTCCCACTTAAATCTGCAAGATATTCAATTAAAGCGTATACCTGTCGTGCTTTTGCGCTGATAGTTAGCGCCTGACCGCTAGAGTGCTCTGATTGAAATGTATAACCATTGGAGTAATGTGAGTTTCAGATCCTAGCTACAATCACAACAGTGTGGCCAACAGCCAGCCGTACGGAAAGTTTCTCTCGGTCCCCAACGCTTTGGAGGCCTTACTTTTAGGAATACCCTCGTATTTACAGATGAGAGTCAAGAGGCAACTTATATTTATCATATTCTTCAAAACACATTACGACCTACGAAAATAGCACGTGGGAGCGAGTGGGTATTAAACCAACACCAGTGTAGGAAGAGGAGGTAGAAATGTGCACGTTGGATGGTAGATTTTGCGATAACAGTGTCCGTTTTCTGTGACTATTTCGTCATTTCCTGCCCTGTGTGGTGCGATAGGGCACCAGAATCAGCGATCAATAGTCTATCAAACTTATTCCGTCAAAAATGCCTTGTATGGCGAAGTAGTTTTGAGTCAAAATTATATCTTCCATGGAGTGAGTGAAATTACTTTTTGATGCGTTGGACATCGTTCCATAAATTTCAATCTTACACGGATTCTCCGCGTACCCTGGAGCTCATATTTTTATTTCCTTTTACTTCTTTTTATAATATTTTCGTACATTTACGGCTTTGCTCTTGAAACTTTTCATTTTCGCGGTCGAAGTTTTCTGAGATGGGCCTCAAATACACTTTTCGATTTGAATTTCGGATACAAGCGAACCGAAATAGTTTTTTTTTTTTTTCACCAAAAGGTACGTACATTCTGAGGTTTCAAGAAAGAAGTTACCCTCAAAACAATAAAATGTTCGCGGTATGTATATGCATAGGTTAGCTTGAAATACGGAGCTAAAAATATTTCGCGAGAAAGATGGACGTCACTTCGGAATCGTGTGAAATGGAAGTAGAAACCAACCACTCATTTGATATATTATTTCATCTGGTAGGTATAATGTATAATAAACCGTGGTGAAACCGAATAAATTTATCATAAAATGAAATTAATTCATTATGCAGTACACTCGAGTGCCAGGTTTTGAAAATGGATTACATTATAATATCCATTAAGACGACGAGTGCGGAATTGTCACATCGGACAAATGTCACAAATAATCTGTTCATTATTCACCGGGGTACGGGATTAAAAAATAAATCTTCAATTTCGTTATTGATCCTAAAATATAATTTTTAACTTAAACTAATTTCTCTTTCCTATGGCCATCGGTTTAGTCGTTCAGCGCAAATATTAAGATGAAACTGCGCGCAAATTGTCTCTCAATAGTAAATAGTGGCTACGTTATGTGGTAGGAGAAAAAACTAATATTATTGGAGAATGAGATATTGCAGAAAATCTATGGGCCCACATACAAAGAAGCAAAATAGAGAAATGAGGAATCTATGCAAACATCCAGACATATTAGGTGAGATATAGTTCAGAAGAATCAGGTGGGCTGGACATACTCTGAGGAAAGAAGAGGGATGTCTGCTGAAGGTATCTGCTACATGGGATTCCTGAAGGAAGAAGACCCCGGGGAGGACCACGTCTAAGATGGTGGGACCAAGTGAAGAAGGATATAGAAAAGATCGGATCAACAGAAAGAGAGGAAGAAGATCTATCCAGGTGGAGGGGATTTTTTGATGTGGCTAAGTATTGCCTTCGATATAGATGGCCCTGGGAGTAAGAGTAATAAGAGTAAGCACGTTATGTGGTTAATTATGCCTGGCAACTTGAGATTCAGTCACTAGCGTTCCCTCCTTTCTAAATTATGGTTTATGCGCTAGCGTTTTTATCCGCAAATTAGCCGGAAAGTGAGCAACAAGATGGAAAACCGAAATTTTTTATTAAGGTTTAGGCAATAGATACAGAAATTGGTACGGAGGCTTCCGTGGTGATTTGATAAGTTCCGTTTATTAAGGTTATTCCCGCGTTGATTCATTTGAATGGACAACAGTTCCGCTTGTGTTATAGGTAGCGTCGTAAGGTTCTCAACCTCATTAGAGAGTGAAATGATTATTTATTGATTTTATGAAATGATTTATGAAATGATAGATTAGAAAGTGAAATGGTAGCCAATTTGCCAGATTAAGGTCAGGAAAAATAGATGGTGGTATTATATCGTAATGAATAAAAATATAACATTATGTATGTGTAAATAAGTTTATCTGAGACCTTACTAATCAAGGGAGGGCATTGTCTGAGGAGAAGTTTTGAGCAAATAGAAGTATTGAGGTATTATTAAATCATTTACATCCTCATTTTGATTCATCACCGCATCTAAATTATTGTTAGTGAAATTATGCTTTACAGGGGAAAAAATCTGAATAGCTGACTTAGTTGATCATTTGGGAGCGCATGGCCACCATTTATTATTTTAGATATTTTTTTCACTGCTTTCAGGAGATATAGGCCTATCAGTTGAAAAATATTTATTCTCTTTGCCGACGTTTCGGATTTCTGTACATGCTTCTTCAGGGCTACAGTGAAAACAATTGGACGTATTGTACATCAATTGAATATGGTTGGCAATATTTTGTACATAGTTATGTTAATAAGTATATATATGCATATGATTCTTCATGTTACCTAAGAGAGAGTTCCTTCTGAATTTAATTTCTGATTTACCTTCGTTGCTATTTCTTGTCTGTTTGTCAAATGTATTAATATTCAATAAAAACCAAAATTCAATTATGGTCGCTAGAGGATCATGCAATCAAAAATAACCACACATTTTATTTTAAACTAACTAAATAAATACATTCAGAACCTAAAATATCTAAAAGATTATTTTAAGAAATTGTGAAATAACAAAAAACAAAATATTCCGTAATTAAAAAACATCCATCGCCAAAAGCAGTAAAATGCATTTTAATTTGGCACGTTATAACAACACTTAATTATATATTTTGATTTCTGAAAGCACCTAAACTTACAACAAGGTACAAACAAACAATAGATAGCAACGAAGGTATCATCAAACAATTAATTCAGAAGAAACTCCCTCTGAGGTAATATGAAAAATCATATGTACACATATACCTTTTTAACATAACATGTACCATAATTGTTAACTATATTCAATTTATGTACAATACGCCCAATAATTTTCATTGTAGCCCTGAAAAAGCGTACATACAAATGCGAAACGTCGACAATGAGAATTAATATTTTTCAGACTAATAAACCTATATCTCCTGAAATAAGAAAAAAAATAAGTACATAATGAAAGAAGAGGTCATGAAAAGGAATTATCTAGATATCATGTATTTTCTGCGATTTTTTCACCCGATTGAGCTTTATTCCACATTAATCAAATATTTACGTAGAGGAAAACTTATAGTTATTTTTAAACTTGCTGCATGAAACTTCTAAAACTGTAGTGATGTAATGCGACATTTTGAAAGTCCAAAAATGACATCGCAATCGGATATGAATCGCCTAAATGCATCAATTACGTTTTTTCTGCGAGCAGAGAGAAAGAAAAGCTTCAAAACCATAGGAATGTTGGATATAATTTCAAAGTGCGTCCCTTCCTCTCAGAGCAACCTGAGCCGAACAGTGGGGCTCGCTGTCGAAGCGAGAGAATGAGTTTCAGGAACTTCTTTCGAGTCCAACGCTCGTGGTTCCGTCGTTGAGGATGTATTTGAGATGTCCGTTCCAGTTTAAAAGTTTTGCACTTCGCTGAGCTGGTCGGCGTGCTAAAAAGGTCATGACTACGTTCACAAGAGGTGTGTGCATGAGTTTTCCACTGAGAAATAATTTACACGGTGAATTCGAGGCCAAAGAGTGCAAAAGGAAGGTTGTTCTCCGGGACCTTCCTCACCTCAACATCCCCTCTTACTATGTCACGATTTTACACACATTAAGCTGTAGATGGAAGTGAATTCATCACCAACCCTCGGATGCGTTGCTCGGCATGGACCAAGAATTATTTCTCTTATTCGTTTATCTACTATAATTATGCTTAAAGAAGCTTCGAAACCCAGTCCCCTATACGGTAACAGTTTACCCAAACAACGACGGAGCCACCACACTCCCTTTCAGAAATTGTAAATAGGCAACCGCCTCATAAAGTTTGTTTCTGTCTAGCAATTTACATTGGAGTAATGCGATAGTCTTTTCTAGAAATACATTTATTCAGAAATAGCAGTTTTTGAAATCGCAAGCAGGTTTTCAGCTGTAGAGTAGATTATAAACTTTTGTGCCATCCGCTTCTGCAGTGGGAAACCCCGTAAAAATCCAGCAGAATTTCATCAACGGATCTCAAAAGTTTAAATAAGTAATTTTCATCAGATTTAAAACTAAAATATCTGAACTTTCTGTTCCCACCACAGTAACTAAATAACTACACAACTGACTGTGAGTGATGCCGATAATTGATAAACCACTTATTTTATTTCTTTATATTATTTAGGCATTTTATTTCTTAAAAAATAATATCACAGCATGGTTAGTGCGACTCGTTTAATGCATCAATTCGCATCAACAGAGATTTCACAGCAAAAAGTATTTATGACTATTTTAGATTGATTACATTGGTACAAATGCCCATCCAGATCTAGTCTGAAGCTATAGAAATAGTTTCCTGTAAAATAAATAGTATAAATATGGACCTAGACGTAGATCATTCATTTCCTAAACCCTCTCACTAACAAAAAGTGAAAAGAAGGCCCGGAATTTGCGTCTGAGCATTCAATTTAACAGTTCAGCCAACTATCACTTCGTGCTGCACTGGAACTTCATGGAAATCTAAGAAAAATGCATAGCAATGAAAACTCAGTATATTTGAATAGCCAATCCCTTTAACACCCAAACTATGTGAACTCGATAGTATTAGGCTCAACTTTGTAAAAAATCTCATCGGTAAAAAAAGTAAAAACTTATTAAAATTTCACGGAAAGTTTTACGACCGGATTCATCCAACAGAGGACATCATATGGTGCAGTGGCAGATCTGTTCTCTCTTATATATGTATAGTCATGGCTAGATGAGGGGGGGGGGGGTATGAAGGGTAGCACAGGAAGAGATATGTGACCAGAAAGTCAAGCGGGTAACACTATAAGGTGAAGGAGAAAATAGACACGGTTGTGGAGGGGTGGAAAATGGAGTCTGTGAGAGAGGGGGCGGGGGGGAAATTCAAGCGTTATTTTTTCAATAAGGTGACATCAACCATGAGGGAAAGTCCAGTGAATACTAGGTTATTCACCAAATGTCCATTTTCCAGTTCTTCTTTATTTATAATTGTTTCAAGATGTCCAGTCTCCCGCCCTTGATATTCTACTCAATAACTTCCAGGGACGAAATCGCTGGTATGACCTACCTCGCACAGATGCTACGCAAAGACGTACTACCCGCATCTTCGATACGGGTAGTAGGACACAAGAAGGTCATCCACGATGCTCCTTCGCTCTCACTTTGAATGACCTTCCCGTTTGACACACGTACGCATCATTACAGCGTTTGTATTGTAACTTGTTCTCTCCACACCTATCCAATGTCTCTACTTTACCCTTGCAGTATTAAGTATATTTTTAAGATTTTCCCATTGCAATAGGAAACTTTGTATTTATCTCACACATGTGGAAAATTTTTGAAACCCTCTCCGATATCCCCCCAAGGTACGTTAGTTGGCCCCACTTGCTCATATTATTCTCGGAGTCACTATCGGCGTTATAAATTAGCCTTCTCGCGTGTTATAGACGCTTTCTTTTTAGGATGCTATTGAGGGTATCTATAATATACCCATACGTTATGCAATGTATTTAATTATTTCTAATTATTGCATAAAATTGTTACAGAAGAGCGGAATATTTAATATCCTGGTGACCATTGAGTGTTAAGACGACATCTGAGAAAAATAGTGGCGGGATTTAAAATGGATGACTTGGGCCGTAAATGTAGTTTTTTCTGAAAATCCCTAAATCGCACATGTAATTACAGCTTGAATTGGTGATATCGAAGAAAATTAGATTTCCATTTAATTTTTTTTTCAAGATATGTGTTCGGAGATAAGTAACTGTTATATTAACTTTTGTTGAAACACTAAATATCCATTTAGAAAGCGGGAAAGTACTTTTATTAAACAAGAATGTTTAAGGGTGTAGCATAACATGTCACATCATTATGTTTTAACGGCATCACGTTAGCCAGAGGAGTAAAGACATTCTCAGTTTGGCCCCGCGGAGGCTCGTGTAGAACACGTGTAGCCATTATTAGGAGGAAGAGAGAAACAATGTTAGCTAAAGATTGTTAAGCAAACACACCGCTGCACTAAGAAGTGGAGAATTAGCGAATGTTTGGAGAGAGAGAGATAGAATTGTAAGAATGGGACATTAGCGTGTGCTTGGAGAGAGAGATAGAGAGAGTTATGAATATTTGGAGGAAGGGGAAAACAATTTAAGCCGGTAAAGTTGTTAAATTGTGAATGACAATGTTATTAAGTAACCTTTTGATAAATGCCTTAAAATGACTAATTATATAATTACCATTAATGAAGTACATGTGTAGTAATAGTTTCTTTAACTACTGAGCAGCCAGGTAAAAGGTTATTAACACTAGAGAACAAATTTATTACATATATTAAGTGTGAGATTAACACATAAATGTCATAAACAACATCATTACAATGCAAACATTAAAAAAATTATTATAAGGGTTTTCTCTTCAGTAAAATGGGTTGAAAAAAAAAAAGAACCCGAATATTACGAGGTTAATTTTCGCGTATCTGCAATGTGTATTCCAAAATAACGCTCAACAGACAGATGACTCGGATATGAAGAACCAGTGAGAGTTGGAAGCCACCTCACCGAGTCTAACCCTCACCTCCAGCTGACACACCCAATGGGTGCGGGAAGCGGCGTGTTGGGTGCGGATGGAAGGGAGAAAGATGCGGGAGCAGCGGGGCAGAATGGGAGGGAGTGGTTTAAGGTGTGCTGGTCGAGTGCGCTGCTTTCAGAATATGGAAGCAAGGGTAACCGGGGAGCATGCAGCCGTGTGCATATATTTTACGTTCCGGGCAATGGGGGGGAACTCTGTGTGCTCAGAAGGGAAGGCAGGTTGAAACATGGCTGCTAATACATCACAAGTGACTTACTGAGTCCGCTTAATTAAAGTGGTGTTTTGTCAATGTCTGCTGGTATAAAGAGGAGGAAGAGAGCCGAGATGTGAGGAAGGGCATAGGCGGAAGAGGAACACCGGACAAAAAGAAGTGAAGGGAGAATGTAGAAATGAAACGGAGCAATATGGTAAAGATAGCACGGCAGATCTTAAGGTAGTTTGAGCGAGATATTTCCCTAGTCATAATGGAACCCATATTCGAATTTTATATTTTTATTTCAGCGTGTGTAAGAAGTTTGAAGTAAATATTATTGTTGCAAAAATATAGTTACATATATGTCCAAAGTCCTCAGTAATTAAATAAATAGATCTACATAAGTCTCTAACTTGATTAATATTTCACGCCGTACGGCTAAAGAGCCGTCAAAACAGCAGGATTTTTTGCTGTTCTGTAATAATTACTGCGGAGGTACTCACCTCCGCAGTAATTGATTAATTTTTGCAGATATTTAAGAAAATATTTAAACTAAACACCCTTAGTTTTTTGACGAAATCTAGGTGTTCGAAATTTCAAATTTTTTCAAAATTCTCCCTCTGGACGGCACAGCCGTAATCATTCCCATGCAAAACTGCTTACCTTTTTAGGTAAATTTCTCGAAAATTAGTTCAGCAAGGTGTCAGTATTGTAACATCATTGGTAATATTAAAGGGTTTTCTTTAAAATGGTCAAATTCATCAAATTCTAGGTGAAGTGATTTTTCTCTCTAACTACGTTAAGAACGCAGAGCACGACAGACAAACGTTCCTGATAAAATAAGAGTACACTGCAACGTGGAAATAAAAAGATTATTTGCACTCTACTATTCTTCACATGGGAGAATCAAATACTGGTAGGACAAACCTAATATTCTTCTGAATATCTGATTGAGAAAACATATCCTTTTTCAAAGAAAGATCTAATAAACCCATATTACCGCTGCAGACCCTAAATTGTGGCATCTTGCCAGAAGATTGGGAGCTGGCCCTAGAGAAGCAGCCACCCCATGTTTAGGCACAAGTCCTCTGCCGCAGCGTTCCACCCTTCCCCCCCCCCCCCCCCCCAACTCTTCACTTCACTTCCCGGCCACAGGCAACCTATGCATTATGTTTACCTTGAAAATGATGCCGTGACTTCGAAATTGTGCAACCGGCGAAAAAATAAATGGTGGAAGTTTACAATGCCTTTTTTATTATATTCATGCATCCCTCATTTTTCGCCCATAAAACAATACTCAGAAGAAAGAATAGTACCAAAGTACATAACTTTTTTAAATTAATTTCTCGCGCATAAAAATTGGGAAAAGAAATTTCCCTTATTATTAAGTTTTTTTACAGAGGATAATCATGCATTTAATGGGAGTTGTCATGTCATAAAATACAAATTACATGTTATTATGGTTAATTGTATAAGAAATATGTTGAAATATACAGACCAACCATACAAAAATAGCCATATGACTAAGTTAAGAAGTGTCATTTACTCCTCATTAGCGAGACACATTCGGAGCTTTAATAATAATAACATTATTGAGAACCTGGGATCTATGTCCCCTATGTTCTAATGGAATACATACAACATTTGAATTACAATTTGATGCATTATATTAGATTGTACAGAGCTTTGGCCGGGAGTAGAACAATAAAAATTTTTCTGTAACAAAAAGCCTCTGAGAGGCTACTGTACCACAGTATCGATTTATAGAGCATAATATCATGCAACACAACCCTTTGAAATATCAAATATTTCATGCGAAATCCGTTCGGGTGCATGCGTAACTACGCTAACAAAAAAGTACAGGTTTAAAACATGGTTTAATGGTAATAGAATAAGCTACTTCGCTAAGATATTATGCTATAGTGAATTCGTCGCCCATGCATATTCAATGTTTTATAACTTTTCCTCAAAGTTAGACCTATTAGATGCACTTTTTAAGCATAAATTTCTTTGATCATCAACACCCATCAGTGAAATGAAAGGATAGTGGTTAAGTTTATTAGGACGGAGGTTTGCAGGTGTGTGCAGGCAGTGAGGGTGAGTCCTGGTGTCCCTCGCTGCAAGCTGTGCCCCAGGGAATTGACGGAGAGTAGTTCACTCTTAAGTGAGAAACGATTCCTGGGCTGGCCGCGGCACGTGTGGACGCAGGGCGACTCAATTTATCGCGGGGAAGCTAAATCGTCGGAGAGGAGCGGAAGGGAAGTGGTGAAATGGCTTGAGAACGAAAACAGTCCGAGTGTCCGGGCCAAGGGCTTTCCAGTTCATCTCAATGACTCACTTTAAGTGCGAAAAAACCTCCTAAAACCTCCTTCATGCTAAAGGTAATCATAAACTGGACTATTAAAGACGGCTACGGCAAGACTGCTACTGTTAGAAAAGGTAGTCAGGGAATGGAGGAATTCTATTGACACTAAAGGAATATCTTTAGGAAGGAACCCAAATAAAATTACTATAGATGGTCTGGCTTTTGCAGACGACATGGCATTGGTTACTGACTCACAGTAAAATGCCCAACAACAAATCAAAGAACTACAGATACAAGTAGCCAAAGTAGGTCTACAAATATCATTCGAAAGAACGCAGTTCATGACAAACATTAGTGATGCCCCTCAAAATCTTAAAATCCATACAAACACAATATCCAAAACAAACTGCTTTAAATACCTAGGGGAATTGATAGCAAACAAAACAAAAGAAAATATAGCAATAGAAACTCGAATACACAAAATGGAAAGGGCATTTTGTATGACAAAAAACATGTATAATAAAAAAACCTTATCTTGGAACACTAAACTAAGACACTACCAAACAGTGGTTAGACCTGAAACGCTTTATGCAGCAGAAACACTTAAACTAACAAGAATGGGGGATCTCGAAAAATTAGAAAAGGCTGAAAGAAGAATTTTGAGGAAAATATTGGGACCTAAAAGTAACAGTAATGCAGAATACAAATTAAGACCAAACAGAGAGCTATATCTAAAAGTTGAGAAATTAGTCGATGTAATGAGAAAAAAACGAATGCAGTTTTATGGTCACATATTTCGAATGAGTAACATCCAGACTAACCTAGATGATCTTCAACCTACTAAAAAGCTACAAATCCAAACGTACTTGGTTCATTGAAACTCAAAAAGATATGGAAAACTTGGGAATAAAGATTGACACAATAGATGACCGAACTCTTTTTAGAGAAGTAATTCACACAGAAAAATTTCCGGAAAGAAAAAAATCGAGGGATGGAAGAAAATGGATGCAAGACCAAAAGGAAAGGCACTCTCGAAGGATGAAGGAAATATGAACAGAAAGAAAATTGAATCAAAAAAGGCATATCCAGAAGTGATTTATCGCACCCTCAAATGGGTTATTCGATAGAAGAAGAAGAAGACTGCTACGGCAACCATTGTGACAAGCTATTCCCGTTCACGAATTAAAATTATAAAATTAATAAAATAAGAATTTACGGTTTGAGGGAAGCAGAATTGTATATAAATATAGAGTAAATTTTTATTCACCGTTGACCCTGGGCAACATTTTTACCAACGCCAAAGACTCACTTTGAGTGACTCACTATGAACAAGTACGGAGTATACGAAATGAAGTGTGACACATGTGGGGCGGTATACGTGGGTCAAACAGGGAGAAACTTTAGAACTCGTGTAATTGGACACAATAAGTGCCTGGACAAAGGAGACACTAAATTACATTTTGCATAACACTTCATGGAAGAATCCCACCACACGGACTTTCGAGTGAACATTTTAAGGTTACAAAACAAAGGACGTCTCTTGGATGCCTTGTAGCAGTTGGAAATTATTAAGAGGAAGATAAACTATACAATAAATTAAATAGAATAAACGGTTAGAGGCTAGCCGAAGTTAATCACCCATATTTAATAAGTAGCTTGTGGTAATTTAAAACGTGAATTATTTAACAGTACAAGGTTTATTGAGTTGGATTTCGACTTCAACTACGTTATCGTCCGGTACAGATAGTCCGCACCCGTTGATAAAATTACGACGAAACGCGTCACGTTACTTAATAGTCATAATTCAAGTGTAAAAATAGTATATACTCTCATTCATTACGGAATTTACTTTAAGGCTTAAAAGAAGGACTAGGTTTTTTGGTCAGAAGCCCATGTGAGAGCCATTTTAGTAAAATAATTACAAAACAAATACTTTTAGCTAAGGTATCATTAGAGACATGTGTGTTTTGCACTCAGTTCTTGAAAGAATATGTATAAAGATAGTATAAATTTGCTTGTACAATCACAAGAAGCTGAAATTTTGGTCAACCCAAAGTAAGCTAAGGAAAAACTAAATATATTTTTTCGTGGAATTAAAGAAGCAGAAAGAGCTGTTTATGAATTGCTTATCTATGCGTGATGTCTGAGTTTTAAGCTTTTGAATTAGAAAATTAGCACAGCCTCTTAAGTCTTTCGTTAAAAAATTATAAAGGAGCTATTCCTAAATTGCATTTAATAAAACTTTAACGGGTGAGCAGCATTAAAATAATGCCCGCGGATTTCATTCGATAGTATTAATGCACGGGCAGCGGGGTAAACAAGCATACATAGTCAAGGTGAATTTTTTTGTGGTGGTTAGTTTCAGGTAGTAAGACTTTACGAAATCATTCTTTGCTGACATTGAAAAGTGCAGGTGATCTAGTCATATATTCTATACTCGTATCCTGTACAAAGGTACAGTATTTGTGTATTTAATCCACTCATTTGAGGCCACAGTAATTATAATGAAATTAAAGCTGAGAAGATCGTCGGAATTGCAACTTTGTAAACATAATTCCAAAGACATACTAGGATGCAATTTTAATAATCAAAAATAGGAAAACGTGACATCTATAGAACACTCAATGCCCAAGAGTAAACCGATACACTTTAATATGAGTACGATTTGAAACTCTGCTTCATCAATTGAAGATATTTGGTAATTAATAATTTTATATACATTCTGCTTTATTCTGTAATAACTTAACATTATTAGAATTAAAAAACCATGGAAAATGAAACGAGTTAATTATTAGTTCATGATTTTAACCACTTCAGAAATGTTTCCAGAAAATCAATACTGAAAAAGAGTGACCCCAACTTCGGACTGGGATTTCCGAAGGTTTTTGCAACATTTGAAGACGGAAGGAAAGTTGGTTACAATGCATAAACCACAAGGTAATCACACAAGCTCACCGTGGGTGTCCAGGGTTCTCATAAATGGAAGAATAATTAGATTTTCACGCAACTTGAAAGGGAAAAAAACTGCGCGTGCAAGAGTTTGGAGGAAGAAGAAGGGGAAAGAGAGTGGTGTACAAAAAAGCGCAACGCAATGCGGCGGGAATATTAAGTAAACGTACGGTAACCAGGGTAGAGGCCTTTGCGAAATGAATACGGGGCAAAAAATTGGGGAGGGGGAGAAAAGTGTTGAAATTGAGGCAACTTAACTAAGATTAGGGAAATTAACACACGCAAATGTCCGATTGCGCTTTCAGAAATATCATCGCTCTTTTGTTTTTATATGATCTTTAAATTTGATTTTTGGTATCTAATTGCTTCAGGAAGGAAGACCTAATTGCTGTTACAAAAGGACTAAAAAGATGGTGCAGATTACTTTTAATACCGAAGGAATTAAATAGGTTATGGGCCCAGGGTATCGTCAATAACAAGAAATTGAGCTGTTGTGACGATCTTTCAACGTAAGAGATTACTCCTACGTTGAGTAATATCTAAAAAAAAAGACGGAATATGAATAAGAACGATTTAAAATACCCTTGTTCGATGAAACAAATTATGAAAATTGGAAATATCGAAGGGAATGTCTACTTGACGAAAAAGATCTCTTAGAGGTAAGTCAAGTCTTACGTAAGACGTTTTGAGGGGAAAGGGGGGTTGAGTTTTCCTTGCGTTGTCTTACGTACGGGAGTGAGAAGGTACGAGAGAATCTTACGTAAGAATATAGTCACTTCTGAGATCGATCATATTTTTCATTATTGTCGGACAAAAACATTTCTTTGCTGTATTTACCGCGGTGACGGTACGCTTGAATTGGCGCTGAAATACAAAAAAAAACGTAGGACCATTTCTTTGCGATTGCATTTTCTGCGAATCACCAAATCTCTAAAACTATGATTTATCGATATCCGGTTTTAGAAAAATCATGTACCTAAATTTATCTATTATTATATGTAAAAAATAAAAGCACCGGAGGGGGTGAGTTGAATTTTTTCACTCTTGGAGAGGGAATCTCCCAAAAGTATATCGTTATATATGCGCATGATTCTAAAAATATATGACAAAATACGTAAGATGGGGTGGGGATGGGTTCAAGAAATCTTACGTTGTCTTACAAAGGGGAGTGGAGGGGTTAAAAAGCGGCCAAAATCGCCTAACTTAATACTTGAATGGCCCCTATACAAAAAATAGCAAGCGTAACAAAAACTTCAAAGAGTCCGTGCGGGACATGCAGTGCAACTCTCAAAGTGTTCGGATTGGAGGGGAGGGAGGAGAGGGTAGGGGAGGAGGGTGAGAGGGGAGGAAGAGAGCGCATCTTGGTCGATTAATTTTTTAAAGCGTTTTTCAGTCGGTGACGCGGGCCGCGGCTAGGAAGCCACAACACAAAGAGAGGGAAAAGCAAGGTGGCGGAGGGGGGAAGTAGGCGAAGGGGTGCCTTCCCCCACTCCTCAAAGTGGCGGAAGGGGACAGGGGGAAGGTTAGGTTGGCTGCAGGAAAATGAGGGAGTGGGGGGATGTGGGAAGAAGGGAGGAAGGATGCTAAAATTCAGAGACTGCGGCAAAAGTGAAATGAGAGTGGAAGTGAAAGCGATTACGAGAGAAGAGGAACGGTGACAAGAAAGGAGACAAATCATCCTTGATTAGTTGTACGTTAGATTAGGTCTCTATTGTTTGGAATTCTTATTCAATCAAATACTTACAGTTTAAATAAAAATGTACAGAAGAGATTTATACGTTATCTGTACTATTCCCATAATAACATTTATCCAATACTCAAAAATTATATGAGTTACGTTGTTTTATTCAAAATGTACGGATATCAAAGCTTAAAGAAAAGAAAACGGAAAAGGATAAATTGCATTTCTTTGACCTATTCAATACTGGGGAAAATACTAACCTACTGAGTAAAATTAATTTTTTATTACGAAAACTTAATGTAAGACCAAAAAGGACATTTTAATTTAACAATGTAAAAACAAACTATTGTGCCATAAACACTGCCATGAACTTGAATTGTTTCAAAAGAGAAGCCACTTCTGCCCACAAAATTGTTTTATAAACCATGTTGTTCACACTTGTCTTTCTATACAGATATATTTTTATCATTTAATTCTATGTAATATGCGATAATTTTTGCCCTGTAACTTTTTGTAGGGCGAACTTGAAGCATAATAAATACATAAAATGAACAACGGGGAGCGTGACGAGAAGCGGGAGCAGAAAAGAGGAACTAGATGCATCGATGGAAGTAGTTAAAACATTTTAGTAAACCCACACAGGATAACGAGCATTTTACGTCAATATCAGAAGTCATTTATCCAAAGGTTGATATACAGCAGCTCTCAACTTAACTAACAGCTTTTGCTGATTTAAGAATTTTCATTTTGAGGATCTTCTGGAGATAATGAAATAAAACTTTGAAATGAGGAACAAACATTTAATTAGTCTACTCTTAATCACCTTGCTTCTCAAAACCATTTTTTTTATAAATCAACAACATGCCATTCTTCAGACGTTGTCCTACCAAAATCAAAAATGTTCAAAATTATACACTTTAGATTTCCAATTAACACAAATTCACTGCTTAATGCACATTTTGATTCCTTCAATCGTAAATACGAATACATACACCCAAGACACTAAGGCGAGAATCGAACCCCCGACCTCAGGGTTAGTCCCGAGGACGTTGCCACACCACTATCGACGTCGGCTTAACAATTCGCCCCTTATCTCCATTGGATATCTTCGGGATGAACTCTACTTTTATAGGGATCCTCATTTCACCCACAAAGCAAGAGTTGCATCTATAAGAGCTCCATAAGTAAAAGCTCTAATGCATCTCAATTACCGCAAGAAAAATATGAATGAATTCCATTTCTTATTGAGGATTAATCCCAATTTTCAATACAATGCAAAAGGAAAATTAGTATTTATTCCCTAAAATAAATTTACCTGCCGTTTAAGCTCACTATTGAATAAATTCCATACTTAGAAGCTAAACTTCATAGAATTTTTCATTGAAATGGAAAAGAAATGTACATTAACTGCTTGACCTTCACTAAAACTTCAACTGCTTGTACTTCATTAATTGTATGAATATTTTAACTTTTTAAACCAGTTTTCATACTAATAACATATCTCAGCTCAGGGTAGCAGAGGTACTTAGATCTCTAATCTGTATTAATCTATGAGTAACGAGTAGGTGACTTGGGTGTAAAATTAATTTCCCAACAAAGAGTCTATGTGCAAATTCCGGCAAGAGAAGAGATTTTTCAGAGGAGTTCCAATTTCTGCCTAAGCCCCGTGTGGAGAACACTAAACAAATTGATTTTTCCCTCCTTAGGAATGTAGGTCAAACTGTTGACTCCTTACAGCCTCCCGTCGACAATTGTCTCATACCAGGCTCCTCTTCTACATCTTGTTCCATTCCTCAAAACTCTGCCAACTTAAGATCCAACCCGTAAATAACTTCAGCTGTCGGTCACATTCTCTTAAAACGATTACCTTTCGAGGGGTGACGAGTGAGCATAAAATACTCGTCATACCATTTATACCAGAGGTAATAAACGCAGCTGACCTAATCAAACAGAGAAAAAGCTTCATCTATTTTCTCATCATGTTCGGCATGGATCTAGTTTCATCGAGACGCGTCGATTGCCTTGTGTATCAAATAGAATCAAACAAATAGTTTCAGGCATGAACTTGTGGAAATATTTTATAGTTAAAGGAAGAAGAAACTTCAAATAGTATTTATCCACACAGTTTTATTGATACGACCGACTCAGGTTTCAACCGATGCCCGCCATTTTCAATAGTGTATAAATACTATTTGAAGTATCTTCATTCATTAATCAATATGACATTTCTATGCGCAGTCTATTATTTCTGAGAGCTCACGTCTATCCGGGCTTTATTCTTTCCCCAAAGCTCCCGGAAGTGGAGCGATCGGACTTCCCCCTTACCCTTTCCAACCCCCTTAACCTTCCCCCCAAACCCTCATTGTAAGCTGGGCGGGACGTTTGATGAAAGGAAAAAAAATAACCAGCTGCCGTACAATGGTGAAAAGACAAAAAAGGGTCCACTAATTTAAGAACGTATTATTAAAAAATCATTGAGAGGCGACGGTGCTGCAGGGAAGGAGGTGGAAGGAAGATGGGTGTGGCTGGCCTCGCAAGGGGGTCGTGCTGGGGACGGGGAGCCTTTCGTAGGGGACTGGAGGAGAGGGCACGGTACTTAGGGTTCAGGGTGTCAGTGGAGTGCAAAGGGATGAGTGGCGTTCGAAGATTAAAGGGACGGCATGAAATGTACCATAAAGGGTAAAAGGAATGCAATTACATCAGCCTAAATGGCGTTCTGACACAGAGAGTGAGCTCAGAGAAAAAAAATAATACAAATGCCAGGGTACCCCCACCAACAATGACGCATATTAGCAATTTCTCAGTAAATTTTTTGCTCACGCTAAATATCATCTCGGAACGGAGATGAATTTACTTTGGCATTAGAAATATACATAGTTACCTAAATTGGGTCATTAATCATTGACGACGGCAAAAGACCTCTGGATAATGCTTATATATATCTCAAGGTGGAATAAACTAATCAATGAAGACTGAAAAGCTGTTCTTAAAAAATGCCGAGAAGGTAAGACAAGGTAAGGTGGTGCTGTTACCGAAAGCAAAATGATGGAGGAGAGAGGCTGCCTGAGTTCATCGTCCAAAATAAACTAATAATAAAATGATGCACAACTTTGTAATCATCTTCGAAGAAAAATAACTCCATAGAAAACGCAGAGATATAGGAAAGGAATACTAAGAGGTTACATTACAATGCAACAGCTATTCAGAAACAAAATGAACGACGGATGTTGGCAGGTGGAAAGGGTTATGCAATCTGCTTGGCCTAACTTTGAAATAAGATAAACTCGTGCTGAAAATTATGGAAGAAATGATATATGGGTGGAAGTATTGAAAAAGGCCAAGTATGGAATAACTCTATCAAATGCAGTGACTCCAGCGAGTTATTAGTGAAACAGCTCTAAATTCAATCAAAAAGCAGAAAGGGATGATCAAGTGATCTCTGAAATTAAAGAATTGTTACCGTTATGTCTTGAGGAAAGTTATTTCTTATTTATTGGCAGATTTTACAAACACTATACGATTGCTAATGATGAAAAAAAGAATCAGTTGGGTTGGCCAAATTCATAAGTGACTGTTGTAATCGTTATCTGCGGTCATCATTCCGAAAATAGGTTTACTGCAGTTCTCCAGTTCTCCAGTTCTCCTCTCAGCCGACCGCTTTGTTCCTACACATGTCATAATTTAACGTCCCTCATGATTTGCTTTAAACGCTAAACCTAAGCTAAGGGGGGAGCCAATAGAGGGAAAGAAGTGTTGGATGACTCTCGGGAGAAATGGTTCCAAATGATTCAACGCAATCGAAAATCAGGCTACAAGTGCTCTCTATTTTACTAATTGAAGCCTTGAAGTAGGAAAGACGCTTTATGTAATAGTTTATATTTGCAGATGAAGAATTATAATTTGCATGGCTAGATGGAATTTCACAAGTATGACTTTGCGCCATGCTGATAGACGTCCAAAGTAAAAAAAAGCAAACTTTATCAACTTTGACGCATGATATCTTCACCTGGAAACCTTGAGGAAGACCCTCACGCATGGGAGGGCAAACATTAAACATTTGTTTAAATTTTAATCAAAGAAACCGTGAAGTATCTATTAAGGTGGGAGAGTAAACTGGAAAATAAAAAGCGTCTACATCGCCTTCCCTGGCCGCACTAGGGAGCAGCCTTAAGGTTTCCTCGATAATTCATCCCATTCATTTCTCTTTCAGGTACTACCTGTGAGATTCTGTTGTGTCTAAGAATGTTTCCCATAAATTTTCCCGATAAAACGTTTTTTCTCCCAACCCTTCTTAGGGCTTCTCCAATTGTTGATTCTCCACGGTTACTTGATCCAGCGCTTTAAAATCCCACCTACCACTTTTGGATGCTAAACATAAACACCTCGGTTAAGGCTCGTCGTAGCTCACATGTATGCTACGCCGGAAAGTCATGAGTGAAATTATGAACTTGGTAACCAGAAGGTCGAAATAAACGCAGCACATGAAGCACTAACAGTGACCTTTGACTAACCCAAAACATGACTCGAATGCAGAGTGGTAATTCTCCACGCCATCTCAAGAGTGGCATGAATAATTTTACCCCAAGCAAGCTCACCCCATTGCCAACAACATCCCGTCCTCATCGCGAGTAAGATGGTATCTCGCACACACACGCATGAAGACTGCAACACGAGGTTAAATAAACTATCTCGTCCTCGAAATCTTACCCAATCGCGATGGGGTTAACTGCTTGCGAGTTGCGAGGGTCCGCTTATAATCCATGCGGGGCGCGCACAACCGGAGATGCCACTAATTCCATTTCTCAGCACGGAGTCGCGAGTTTGCATCATCCTCTCCTCGCCTTGATCTCCGCCGCCTCTCCTCCCTTAATTTGTATGGAATTATCGAATTTCGCCTTCAGTTAGCTTTCTGATTGAATATAATAAATTTTATCCCCCAATCAAGTTGCTTCACTGGTTAACTGATCTCTGAATAAGTTAATACAGTCAAATGGAAGTCATTGCTCGAGAATAATCAGTATAACCATAAAAATAAAAGAGATATAACTAATTTTCAGGTCTTTATCAAACATCCGCATTAATAGCTGGGTGCGAGAGTTTACAGAATACTTTATTTCATCAACTAATCAATAAAACGATTCATCAAACTCGTCCAATTTATTTCATAGCTCAATGATTGAAGAATGCAAAATAAAGAAACGGTATGCACTGATGCAGTCAGTGCTGTGATGAGTTAAACGATGATATTATGTTCTCCGTGAGAATGGTGAAACAGCAGTCATCGACACGCAGTTTCTTTAGGAGGACGAGTGCTTATCGAAATACTTTCAAGTCCCGCAGAAGATGTTGGCAGACGGACGTGCTGATCGTCAGGTCTCGGAGGGAGTTAGGGTGGGGTAAGGGGTAATAAGAAGGGACGGAGGGAAAATTTAGGAGTGGAGGTTAAAAAACCGTTGAAACTCTGATTTCCCAGGTTGTTGAAGGCAATAGGCTCATTGCATGCACGAAAGTCAAAATTAAATGAAGGCACTCGACTACTACCCATTCACGAGCAGTGACTTAATATAGACACTTCCAGTGCCAAATCGCGCACCGCAACATGGCGGGATTTTATTCCGTGATGAAGTTCGTGAAATCTTGCTCTTCTTTCTCTCAGCAGCCCAAGTTTATGGAACACAGGTGTGTTCAAATGACCAACTTCGACGATATAATTGATATTTGTTATCTATATATTATGTAACCAATTGAAGATTGCTCCTCACGAATTTGCCCTTCCGACACTGAGAGAATATATAAGAATAAGAGAGGAAGTGATGAAGTAGAAGGGAGGAGAGAAGCCGGACGTCGGATTAAAAACGCTCTTAATAAAGAGCTTCCACCGCGACTGTGAGAGTCGAAAAACAATTAATAAATTCCAGATTTTTTTATATTTTGTACAAAAATCCTGCTTTCGCTGATAAAATGCGTTACCTATAGAAACCCAAAAGAAAGGCACAAAAAATGCAGATTATTCAACGAAAATAATTTAAGGTAGTTAGAGCGAAAAATCACTTCTTTTAATGGAAACCTTTTTTATAGCCATAGGAGCCAACTGCAGCACCATTTCCTACGAATTACCGCATTTTGATTTCAATACGGCATTAGCTAGAAAAATAAGGTGGTAAAATGTCTATATTTTATTTTTATTCAATTTCTCGGGACAATTTTCCGCGAAAATGGCATAACTTAAGAAAAAGCTAACGATATTATATGGAAAAATACTATATTTCCCCGTGTTACTCTAATTCTCCCAATGAACGCCATGTTACTTCAAGTTCAATTAGGGAATAAAATAGCGTGGAAAAATATCATTTCGTGTGCATATCAGATAGAGAACAAGTCTTTCTAGAGACTCGGAGGCTGCGCGCTAGTCTTAGATTGCTTGAGCAATTGAGAATAGATATCTTTAAGAGCGACACGGAGAACATATTAGAACCCCACTATATTTCCAGGTCCGAAATAAACGATAAATTAAGAGAGATATTTTGCCGAACGGATAGGTATGGGAATTCGTTTTTCCCCCGAACAACAATAAGGGACTATAATAAATGCTAGGCGTAATTTCATTGGAGCGTTTTCTTTTTATATGTAAACGGCTGGTGTCCTAACACCCCCCGCCACACGATTATTGAGGCGGCTTGCGGGGTAGTATGTAGATGTAGATGAAGTAGACAGAATATGAATGAAATGACAATAGAGGTAGTTTAATAGTGATATTCCCCTAGCCATAATGGAGACCATATTCGAATTTTATTTTTTAATTTCAGCGTCTGTAAGGAGTATGACGTAAATACTCTAACTTTAATGGCACAAAAAATAGCTATATATGAAAACATTTCTCAGTAATTACATAAATATATTTACACAAGTCTCTTAACTAATTTTTTCACGCCGTACGGAAAAAAAGCCTTCAAAACAGAAGGTGTTTTGTGATTCTGTAAAACTTACTGCGGGTAGTAATAAGTTAATTTTTTTTATAAATAGTTGAGAAAAGATACGAACTACGCACCAGTAGTTTTTTGACGAACTTTACATTTTGTAAATTCCTAAATTTTTCAATATTCTCCCTCTGGAGCGCACAGTCGTAAACTATCACATGTAAAACCGATTGTATTCCCTGAAAAATTCCTCGAAAAGTAGTTCGGCAAAGAGTTAATATTTTGATATCATAGGGAGATTTTTCTTTAAAATGAGGTCAACTTCATCAAATTCAATGTGAAGTGATTTTTCGGAGAATGGGACATGTTGGAAAAGCTTACTTGATAGACTTTTTAAAAAACTTAATAACCGTGTTTGACGCGCTGATTACAAACAGGAAAAACTGTTTCCCCACGACGACAATATGTCCTTCTATTCCTACGATTTCATTGGGCATTTTTCAGCGAAACAAAAGAAGATATGCCTCGCATGAACCATCTGCTATTATTACTTGTTTTTGTACCCACGACAATTTTCTTCATTCCGAAAATTAATTAATTTTAATAAAAGGATAGAGATTTTTTGAAATAAATAAAAATTCTGCAGCTTATACTGAAGGAGTTAAAAATTATTACGACAAAGGCGTATCCTTGGGCATTCGCACTGTTGCACGGGAGCATGCGTTTGAGGGTCTAAACACAGTAGGTTCATGTGTAGTCAACGAGGGAAATAAATAACTTTTTACCCATTCCTAACGTGAACCAATCTTTTTGAGCATACAGTGTGAATGACTCAGATACTCTATTGCTGTCTTGTTTTTCCCTCCGTAAAAGAGAAGCGATATACGCCACCTACTCAACGGCTTCAACCAATCACCGCTTGCCTCCACGTCAAAACCGAGACCCTTCCCCATTCTCCAGAATGCGAGCGAGGGAAGAAAAACATGGACAAGATAATGAAAATGCCCTCAAATTAAAATAAAACCAGGAATGCATGAATGCGGAGTGAAGGAGCTTCCCAGGCAAAAAAAAAGCGTAATGAAAATGAGTTCTCATTAAGTATGTATGGCAATTAAGCGAGTGAAAACAAGTACAAGGGAGAACGGTGCGGCGGGAGTTGATGAGGAGGTGGTATTCAGTTTCCTTCAAATTAGTGGATAGGAGGGGAGGGTGAAGGAGAGGGGGGAGCAGGGGAGGGGGAGAATAGGAAGGAGGGGGTGGGGGCGGGAAGCAGGAATGGGCAGTAATGGGCGCGATTCACTAGTAGACAGTGTGGGGAATCCTGAGAGCGCAAGTTTATTTTCTTGATTTAATTATATTTTCGCTCGTACTAAACGAGGGGGTGAGATCAGGGGCCTTATTCAGTAAGGACTTGACACGGTGAAACCTCGGAAATTCCGTAGTAGAATTGACGTCACAGCCCCCGACAAATCTCAACTGTTGAATGGCCTCATTTGAAATTTTAGAGGCTGCGACGTCCAAATTTCGTCATTTTCGAGGCTCGGAAATGCCGAGAGCATGAATATACATATGTATCCAAAACATGCCCCCAGTGGGTGTTGCCAAACATTCCGCATGCACAGAAAAATCATGCCCAAGCAGATTGTAGCGCCGCCACTCTAGAAAAGGTGGTTCTAATAAGGAAAGGCCGAGATTCCAATGGAGATACTGGAAATTAAGGCACCAGAATCGGTCTCCCAACTAAACCGGTCGTTTTTGGCACACTCAAGCAAACCATGCCGAAGGAAAGGCCGTGGTTCGAATGGAGATACTGGTAATAAAGGTGACGGATTTTGCCTCCCTTTTAACACAGGCCATTTTTTGACACACATAAGCGAACCATGCCGATTGCAGCGCCGTGGAAAGATAGGCAACACTACTGCCCGTACAGTGATGCGGAAGATTTATATCCATATGTATATTCATGGCCGAGAGCATAAAAATAGCCCCATTGTCGAACCTCCGCAAATTCGTGAATGAGAGGTCACTTCCTCCGACGAATTTCAACGATTAAATGGCCATTTTATAAATTTTAGAGCCAGTGACGTCAAATTTTCGTCGCTTTTGAAGCACGGAAATTCTGAGAACACACAGAATTAGCCCCCCATGTTTGAACCTCGGAAAATCCGTGGATGAGAAGTCACTTCCCCCAAACAAATCTCAACTTTTGAAAGGCCCTATTTGAAATTTTAAAGCCCGTGACGTCAAAATGTCGTCACTTTCGAGGCTCCGAGATCATCCAGAATAGCCCCTTTAGATGGGAGAAGTGCAAAAATTACCGTAATGGAAGCAAGAAGAATGGGGCGATTGGTCCTTGGGGCAAGATTGACGGAGTGATGGCATGAATCAGGTGGAAGATGAGAATGCCGGTTGGGGAGCGGCTGGATACTTAACGAAGGTTACGCGCTAAGCAAAGGTTACTAGGAAAATTCGTATCTCAGGATTTTCAGGTTGACTTGGTAGTAATTATTATGCCACTACGTTGCATCTGTAGAGTTAACAAAAGCGACGAAATGAGAGAAATTCACTGTCGAACAAATGACTTGGATATTTCTTTCTTTCCTCATTCCATTGACGATTTTAACAATAAGAAAGCGAAACACTGATTTCTCAAGAGACACTATTTTACGTCCACACCTTACGCTCCCTTTTATAACTGTCGCCCTAATAGGTACTCTCCCATACACCCTTGTGGAGGCTCTTTGAAAAAAAATAGGTATTCTTATGCAAGTAGCGATTTTATTGCGTAAATGTGTTGGAAGCGGTGATAGAAAAGGCCTCTCATCTTGAGATTCAAAAAAATATCTTCCGCGTTATTGAAAAGATATAAAAATAACAAAAAAAAAGTGTGTTTTAATGTTTTTTGTAATTACTTCTTTAATTTCTGACCGATTTTAATTTAGCCAGTCTCAAATTGTAGGTATTTTCAATACGCACAGATCTTATTCGCTTTATTTTCTCTACAACCGATAGTTTTTTCCCAATATTTTGGAAAAACTACTTTTTCGATTTTACTGTTTAAATAAAACAATGACGCGGAAAATATATTTTTTTTAATTTTAACATAAGAGGCCTTTTTTACCGTAGCCCACAACACATTTACGCAATAAAATCGCTACTAAGTACACACTCGATTTTTAGCCTTTATTTCTGGGCATATGCACTCGACTATATGTGCGAATTGTGAACTGATTGGAGGACCGAAATAATGTCCTCTTCACTCCCTCTCTCTATTCCTCTCCTTCTTCTTCTTCCTCAGCTCTACAGCCCGGTGTGGTCCTTGGCTTCCTCAGTTATATGCCTCCGTTCGGCTTTCCTTTTTGCTTTCTCTCTCCATCTTCCAACTCCCATTGTCTTCAGGTCCTCTTCAGCATCTTGTGGTCATCTTTTTCGTAATCTTCCTCTCCTCCTACTCCCTTCCATCTTGCTATTAATTAAAAATTTTTGCTTTCTGTACTCTTCCATCCTTTCAACAAGGCCCAACCATGACAGTCGCAATGACTTCGAGAACCTAGCTATATCCTTCTCTTCCAATATTTCATTTATTTCACAGTTCATTCTTATTTTTCACTTTTCTCCTTCTTTAACTGGGCCATAGATTCCCCTTATTTTTTTCCTTTCCAATCTTCTTAATGTTTCTTCATATTTTTTTGGATAGGACCCATGTCTCAGCTCCATATGTAACTTCTGGTGCTATCAATGTTTTATAAATTATACATTTAGTTTTCCTGAACAGAAGAGTTGATTTGAGGAGGGGGAAATTTACAAAATAAGCCTTGTTACATTGCATTACCCTTTGATTAATCTCCTCAGAGATGCTATTTTCATTATTTAGGTATTTACCCCAAGGTAAGTAAATTTTCTGGCGCCCTCAGACTTGTAATTCCCAATAGTTAAGTTTTGTAGCTCTCGCTTGTTCTGTGAAGAAGACATTTTCATGTATTTGGTCTTATCTTCATTTACATTGTTCCTCTCCACCTTATCTTCTTCTCATCCTCGCCCTCCCATCCCTCTGCTTCTCTCTTCCACCCCCACCACCCTTCTTCCTCTCGTAGGAATCCCAGGAGCGAATGATTAAGTGGACTCCCCCATGAATAGTCATTAATTGACCTCAACGCACTGGTCCTCTTGCCCTCCATCGCATCAATCAACAATTATAATCATCATTAATTTCGGAGCACGGGTTGACTCATGGAGGAATAATCCGAGGAAAAGTGAGATGCTTGCCCATCAGGCGGACAGCAAGTGAAATATGTCCTGGTGAGTGCGATCAATGTTTTTTCTCTCTCATATTTCCTAACCCTTAAGCTGTTATTCGCGGTGGGAGAAGGTTGTTAAGGAGGATAATAAGTATACGCAGTCAAATTCCGTATAACCGAATAGCTATTGTCCCTCCCTAAACCTATTTTAATCGAATTTTGGCACTTATCTCAACAAGGGCTCTTTGAATATTCACTCAAATCTCATCATCATGAGGGCATTTTTTTAACGCTTCATAGTGTAATTATAAGGAAATTTTTGTTTCGTAGTTACACAATAAATGGCGCATTTTAATGAGTAGAGCGCCTCGCGCAACGACGGTTTATGACTCCGTGATTTTTAACACCATGTAATTCTGCCCAACAGCTTGCGTAAAACTTTATTCTTTCATGTTTTTTTTTATTTTATATAACTATTTATTCCAGGATACAGTGCACGTTAGAGCCAAGAGACATATTCCATTGTATTTCTCTTTAAATCTTCATTACGAGTCATAGCATGCATGTGAACTGAAGTAAAATGACGAAATGTGCGAGTTTCCATTGAGGATTAACCCAAATTTAAACTCAAAACCTTCTGGTCATCACCACTTTCATTACTGAGCTACGCAGATGTAGTTCATTAATGCGCCACTGATAAAGTACTGAGGGATTACCAATTACAACACAGAATTTATTTTGGCACAAAATAACATTTCGCCTTAAAGGGCTAGCACTCATCTGAGGGCGCAAAGATCTGAAAACTTATCCGTAGCATTTGGTGGATCTTCTACCAAAAAATTGTCTTCTTCGTTTGAACAAAGAATTTGGGGGAATTTTTTCACTTTCAATTGCCAATCCCTTCTTTGGATAAAAAATTGTCACCAATTCTCTCATTAATTGCTCAAAATTTGTACCTTATTATCATACATTTTGGCTTTTTTAAAATAATATATCTTTTATTCCATTCATATAGAAATTACAGTAAGATACAGTACAATTTTTCCAAATACATACTACCCCGCAAGCCGCCTCAATAGACGTGTGGCGGGGGGTGTTAGTACACCAGCCGTTTGCATATAAAAAGGAAACGCTCTAACGAAATTATGCCTAGCATTTATTAAAGTCCCTTATTGTTCGGGGGAAAAACGAATTCCCATACCTATCCGTTCGGCATAATATCTCTCTTAATTTATCGTTTCCGTCAGACCTGGAAATATAGTGGGGTTCTAATATGATGTTCTCCGTGTCGCTCTTAAAGATATCTATTCTTAATTGCTCAAGTAATCTAAGCCTAGCGCGCAGCCTCCGATTCTCTAGCGGCTCCCAGCCTAATTCGTTTAACATCTGTGTAACGCTGTCTGTACGCCCGTAGCAGTTTTTGACGAATCGCGCAGCTTTCCTTTGTATTTTTTTAAGTTCCCGAATAAAGTTTTTCTGCGCCGGATCCCAAATGCTCGCTGCATATTCAAGGTGTGGCCGGACGAGTGCGAAATAGCACCTCTCTTTTACTTTTTCATCTGAAAATCTTCCCACAATACGCTTGACGAATCCTAGCTTCTTCAGTGCTCTGCCACAAATATTTCTTATATTTGTTCCCCACGATAGGTCCGAAGCTATCGTAACTCCTAGATACTTCACTTCATCTGTCACCTTTATGTTAACACCATCCACAGCATATACATGGGAATAGTTGGACGACCTCCGCAAGAAATGTACCGCCGTGCATTTGCTCTGATTAAGTTCGAGTCCCCCCTCTTGGTTCCACACATGAACGTTGTTTAAATCCGATGATAGAGTTTCAAAGTCAGAGTGATCACTAATTTCGCGATAGATGACAGCGTCGTCGGCAAATAAACGTATTTTACTGCTAATTCGAGAGCATAGGTCATTTATGTATATAATGAACAAAATGGGGCAGATTACGCTTCCTTTTGGGACACCTGATGTCACTTTAACTACATCAGAGCTAATTCCGTCATGAACTACTTTTTGCTTACGATCACTCAGAAAGTCTTGGATCCAGTTTACTACTGTTTCGTTCAGCCCGCATGACTGGGATACAGGTATATAGGTACCTGGGTAAATACATGGGAGGTACCCCAAAGGAAAACCTGTTTCGGGGTTACCATCATGAATAGTTTTACAACGGCAGAGCAGGTGCTGTTCCTTGCTTGTAAGTTACATTACTATATTAGTGAACAGTTATTAAATTTTTATAAAGTTTGGTGCGTTCATATTCAAGATAACCCACATGCAGCGAATTTAATCTCATGACTATTCAAAAATAACACCCAAATATACACACAAATTTAAATATACATGGATATGTATATATTCACATACATACACAAAATTAAGTACTAGATAAATAATTAGCAAGGATTTAAATGCCCTGAATTTTCCGGTAGGTTATTAAGTTAGGAGCGTTATTGGGTCACAAACAGAGGAAGAGCATCCACGGCCGGTAATTTTTTTACCAATGACATTTTCGTCAGGATCCTGTGCCGCTATAGGATCTGCTAATTCACACCTCGGAGAAAAACATCGTTCTTCGTCCTTCAGCATCACTCCTGACGAGTACTGTCGCTCCCATCGTTCCGTAGCTTTGTTTCTCTAATGACCCTAGTAGCTCTCGTAATTTTTCTCGCTCCAGGAGCTTTATCAGTGCGATCATTCACGGAATGAGTGTGGCTTGAATCTCAAATCACACCCGTGACAGGTGTTTGGCTGTGTCTGGGTCAAGGTTGTCTCACAATGGGAGATGTGACGAAACATCCTTGGCACATCTCATTATTGTAGTTTGAGAGATTGAAGTTCATGGGCTGCACCCAAAATTGAATCGCCATCTCTAAGGAAACATTCGACGTACACGAACAGTTTGCACTGCTGTCTTTAGTTTTACATGGAGTTACAAAATGAATACACCAATAGCTCACCATTGACTAGTAGTGCTGGAAAAATGGTGAAAACATCTCGGTGGAATAGCAAAGTTTTCCCTTTTAACTCATTCTTACATTACTCCTTCTTCATGACCATGCAATCACGAAGGACATGGTTACGTAGATTAACTCATATCCTCCCTCACGCAAACACGTACGCCGGTAACAAACGAGCTAACTTATCCACCATCATGTCTCAAACCGAGAGTTTTACACCATATTTGATCCCAAGCCATCACTTGCCAATGTTTTGTAGAAACATTTATTGAAACGATGGTGTAAAAACCAGTACAGAACATCACCGTTTTATTTCCGTCATTATCACCGTTATTAACATCGTTGATATAGCGTAGTGTGAGCCACAGTATAGCAGAGGTAAATATTCCCCACAAAGGGGTAAAAATGAGAAAAATAGATAAATACTCGTTGCTCTAATTAAATAACAAAATCACCGACATCTTCCAAGACCCTTGAAATACAGTTAATTTGAACTTACACGATCAGCACGTTGAGAGGTGGCATGTCCATCGGAGGAAGCTGACGATTGGAGCTGAGGACGTTCATTGCGATTTTATCACGCGCCAATCTTCCACTTATCAGCAGGAAACTATACTTCATACAGAAAACAGCCACCACGAAGAACCACCATGCACCATATCAAGCCGACGGGTGCTCATGGGCAGACTCAAGGCAGTAATGGTCTCCAGAAGAACACTCCCAAGCTGACCAAGCAAATGAGAAAACTCAAAGAAGGAGCGATCACGTCGAAAAAATCGAACGCAAAGGAATGGCAAGGCTTGATGGGGAACTAATGAAAAAGGACGCGCGTTCATCGGGTATTCAATAGCCTACCCTCGAGCCGCGAGGCGGAAGACGGTTATGTCGAATACGGTCGTGCAATTCAAATGGAAGTTTTGGAATTTACAGTACATGAATCATGTCTTGCTTTTCTGAGCCTACGCCTCAATCTTCTGCTCTCCCACATAAAATTTTCATATAAAAGGTATTTTATTTCTAATTGAGAATTCATCTGCGCATTCCGCCATATTCCGGAACAGAAACTAATGGGCGATGTACTTAAGTAGAATGTCCTACTCCAAATTAAATATACCCTCCATTTAACTATCCCTACAGGTAACTTCAATTACGTGAGTACGAAACTGTAAGCAAACCTTTTGTTCTCCCGGCAACGGGGTCGGCATGATGCGTCAGCGGACGTCTCGATACTGATTCACTCACTCCCCGTCACGGGGGGATAATGCTACTGTACATTTTGACAACATTCAAAACATTCATCTTTCTACATGATTAGTTACGAAACCAAGTAACATAGAGAGGTTTGACCAACTGGCATATTATATACTGGTTTATGAGCTATTTACGGCTTATATAAATTTATGATTTTAAAAATTAGTTCACCCAGATATTCTTCTTCATTATCTCTTATTACATAATTATTTTCTTTCTTTCAAGACATAGGTCCATTATTTTTTTAAATATTTCATATCTCTTTACAAACATTTCGCATTTATATAATATGCTTCTTCATGGCTCAGAGAGAGTTCCTTTTGAATTTATTGTACATCTTATCTTATTAATTGATATAAAATTTAATTCAGAAATAACTCTCTCTGGGTCTTGAAGAAACAAACTTAAAAATGCGATTCTTGGTAAAAAGAAATGAAAAAATTTAAATAATTAATGGACCTACATCTCCTTAAAAGATTATCATACTTCCCCATTGGCAAATCGAGCTTGTAACTAAGAGGGAGTGCTTTCCGCAGCGATCGCCCATCGACAAAGCACTCCTCGAATAAAGAGAGGTCAGTCCGCGGCATGAGGACGATTATCGCAGAACTTAGTGTCACTCGCCACCTGAGCTTGAGGTCATGGGGGGAGAAAGGGGTGAAGCAAGGTCGAGAGTCTCCCTGGAGGTTCTCTGGAGGGACCCCTTCGTGCCACCAACCTCGCGTACTTTCCTCCCAAGGACAGTGAGTGCGGAGCACGGAGTGCCACCAATTTCATTCCCGGTTGTAAGATTCAATCTCTGGAGTAATATAACAGATGAAGTAAAACAAATATTCCCAGATAGAAATTCTTTTAAGGCGAAGGTTTAGTTTATTGCTTACATCCTCATTACAAACAGTTAGTAACGTGAACAAAAATTTATATTTATTATACTTCTTTGATTGTTTGTTATTATTTTTATCCAATTTCAAGCTGTTGCAATGATTTATTCTGACAATTCGTACTGCTTTATGTGATTTATCGCAATGTAACAGATGGGCTGTAATGTTATTTATTGTTACAATTGTGGAACTTACAATATTTTTTGGAATATTGTGTTTAATATGTATTTCTTTTTTGAACTTTGTATAATGGAAATCTTTTGTTGTATTGGTCTATCGCTCACAACGAATAAGTCTGTTTGATTTAACGATTCTATTTCTTAATGTAAACTGTTTTGTTCTTAGAGGACATATGTCCTAGAGAAATAGACTCCTTTTTCTACTTCTTTTTCTTTAAGTTTTGCTGTGCATATTTATGAACTACGTATCTACGATCTCGCAGTCAGATTGGTTCGATGGAATGAATGCCAACCAGATCACCACTCGCGGGGCCATTGGTTCGAATCCCGAGTGGATATTCTATTCCTTCCCGGGTGTCCAGAGCGGGGGACACTCTTCAAGAGCGAGGCTTCGTCCTTCTTCTGATGGAATGTGAAACCGTATCCGCCTCAAGTGCCTTCTTTCGTTAAGGCGGTTTCAACGTAAAAATGACTTAAGGTACTTCGAGCGAAAATCACTTCACCTAGAATTTGACCTGATTTTTAAGAAAAATCTCCCATCTTTCCAATGATGTCAAAATATTAACCCCTTGCCGAACTACTATTCGATCAATTTCCCTGAAAATACAACTTGTTTTACATGGGATAGATTACGGCTGTGCGCTCCAGAGGGAGAATATTGAAAAAATTAGGAATTTATAACACCTATATTTCGTCAAAAACTTACGTCGCGTAACTTTTATGTTTTCTCAACTATTTGTAAAATTTAATCAATAACTCACCGCGGTAATTTTTACAGAATCACAAAAAGCTGCTATTTTCAAGTTTTTAGCCTTACGGCGAGAGAAACCGAGTCAAACCAAAAACAATCCAAAATATTTCTATAAATAGCAAATTTTTTTCCCATGCATAACTATATTTTTGCATCATTAATGTTTCAATATTTATTTCATAATAGAATATGGTCTCCGTTGTGACTAGGGAACTATCTCGCACAAACTACCTTGAATGTCATTTTATTCTTATTCGGTCTATTTGTAGAAAAAGTTGTTCACTTATCTGATATGAACACCAAAATATTACCATTTCACGCTATTTTTTCCCGACTTGAACTTGAAGTGACATCTGATGTTCAATGGAAGAATGAGGGAAACACGGGGAAAAATATTATTTTTCTATTTAAGATAAATGCCATTTTCGCGGAAAATGTTTAAAATAAGGAAATAATCCAGAGAAATTAAATAAAAATATAGGCATCATACCACCTTATTTCCTTGGTTATTGGTGAATTATTGCCGTAATTGAAGTCAAAATGCGGTAGGTAATTCGTCGGAAATGGCGCTGCAGTCAGCTCCTATGCCTGGAAAAAGTGCTAATTTAATGTAGATTGAGCGAGATGGATCCCTAGTCGTAATGGAGACCTATATTCGACAGTTATTTTTTTATTTAAGCGTCTGTATGAAGTATGAATAAAATATTGTAATATTAATGGTGCAAAAGTATAATTATATATGACAAAAATGCTCAGAAATTAAATTAATATAACCACATTAGTCACTAGCATGACTCATTTTTTCACGCCGTACAGCTAAAAAGCCTTCAAAACATCAGATTTTTTTGCGATTCTGTAAAACTTACTGCAGTGAGTAAAAGATAAATTTTTTTTAAATAGTTGAGAAAAGATACAAACTACACACAACTAGTTTTTTGACGAAATCGAGATGTTGTAAGTTCCTAATTTTTTCAATATTCTCCCTCTAGAGCGCACAGCCTTAATCTATCACATGTAAAGCCGATTGTATTTCCTCGAAAATTCCTCGAAAAGTAGTTCGGCAAAGGGTTAATATTTTGACATCATTGGAAAGATTGGAAAAGCTTACTTGATAGACTTAAAAAAAAACTAAATAACCGAGTTTGACGCGCTGATTAAAAACCGGAAAAATTGTTTCCCCACCACGACAATGTGTCCTTCTATTCCTACGATTTCATTGGGCATTTTTCAGCGAAACAAAAGAAGATATGTCTCGCATGAACCATCTGCTATTATCACTTGTTATACAGTTAGTTTTTGACGAAATCTAAATGTTGTAAATTCCTATTTTTTGAAATATTATCCATATGGACCACACAGCCGTAATCTATCCCATGTAAAACCGATTGTACTTTCAGGCAAATTGCTCGAAAAGTAGTTCGATAAGGGGTTAATATTTTGACATTGTAGGAAAGATGAGTGTTTTTTTAATGAGGCCAAATTCATCAAATTCTAGGTTAAGTGATTTTTTGCTTTTGCTGATTTTGAACTACCTACCTTAAAATATATTCGTTGAATATTTCGTATATTTTGTACATTAGTTTTTGTTTTCTATTGGTGACGCATTTTATCAGCTAAAGCATGATGTTTTGTACATAATATAAAAAAGTGGCACTTATTATTTGTTTTTCGACTCTCACATTCGCGGTGGAAGCTCCTTATTAAGAGCGTTTTTAATCCAACGGTCGGCTTCTCTCCTCCCATCTACTTTATCACTTCCTCTCTTATTCTTATACCTTTCCTCAGTATCTGAAGGACCAATTTTTGCCGAGCAATCTTATATCGGTTACATAATAGATTGGATAATAAATATCAATTCTCTTGTCTAAGATGGTCGTTTGAACACACCTGTGTTCATAAGTTTGAGCTGCTGAAAGAAATTAGAGTAAGCTTTCACGTACTTCTTCAAGGAGTACAGCCCTCTAGAAAGTTCGAAGCAGATGGGCGGTGCACGATTTGGAAGTGTCTTTTGTAATCAGTCACTGCACGTGAATGGGTTGTAGTCGAGTGCCTTTGTTTACCAACTCTTGACTTTCGTGCACGCAATGAGCCTGTTGCCCTTAACGACCTGGAAAAAATCAGAGTTTCAGTGGTTTCTTTGAAGTGATAACTTCTTTTAGCCCGTTGGGCGGCACTTTTGGCATGGGGGGGGAAAAAGAGAAAACTCGCGTCACGTACCGTACCGCACTTTTTGCTTCGGCGGCGTAGTTCCAATACCATCGTCAAACAGCAGCACCGCTGTCCTAACAGTGCGCATAACTGCCACCAGATGGTAGGACAAGCGGTAAAGCGGGAAAAAGTGCACCGTGTAAATCGCGTGCCATATTTCCCTGTTCGTATTTTTTACCGAATCTTGAAATTCAAATGCTATTTGTTGCTTAAGTTATCATAAGCCAATAGTTTCTTTCCTAGAATTTTGTAGAAACAGTAATGAAATAAGTCTAATTATTAATGAGAATAATGAAAATAACATGCGAGAAAATGATGAAAATGAGGAAATGGTGAATGAAGATATAACGAATGACGATGAGAATTGTTAATTAGAATAATTAGAATAGAAATATAATTAACAAAAGAGATATAAATGAGTGTTATATTATTCAGACGCATGTACAATACCTATTTTTCAGATAAATACCTATTTTGTCAAAAAAAAATAAAGTATACATAAATGGAATATTCATTTTTTTTAATTATTGTACCTTATTCTCCTTTTTTATTCAGATTTATTTGGGAATATAAATCGGTCAAAGAAGTTTTCACTTCCAGCGTGTGATCCTAAGCACAACCAATTTTTTTTCACATCCACTCCTGAATATTCCCTCCTTCCCTTCTCACTACCCCTTCCCCCACCCTAACTCCCTCCGAGACCTGACGATCCCCGCATCCAATTGCCACCATCTTCTGCAAGACTTGAAAAGTATCTTGATAAGCTAAAATGTCCTCTTAAACAAACTTCGTGTCGATGCAACGATGCCTGCTGTTTCTTCTGTAATAAAGCTATGAAATAAATTAGACGAGAAAAAAAATCGTTTTATTGATAAGATGATGAAATAAGATATTCTGTAAACTCTTGCACCCAACTGTTGTCGCGAATGTTTGGTAAAGACCTGGAAATTAGGAATCTTTCTCTTATTATAATGGTTATGCATTATAGATTATTATATTATATGCATTATAAATTATTATGTATTGTAGATTATAATAATCCATAGGGGAGAAGGACGCCTCGGTAGCTTAACTCGACGCGAAATCGAGGAATCCGGGTTCGAATCCCGGTCAAGGCGAATGATTTTTCCTCTGTGGAATATCGCACAGATTATTATATTATGTTTATATTATTCTGGAACAATTACTTCCATGTGATTTTATTAATTTATTCAATCATATTTCAGTTGATCAGTGAAGCTAATTTATTTGGGGATAACATTTATTTTCTTCAATCAGAAAGCTTGTTTTAGTGTAAATCACACAAAAATGCCAGAAAATTCATTTTTTATGCGTCATATATAAATAAATATTTTCATTTATGTTCTGTGGCAAAGCCACCTAAGAACAACAATGGGCATTCACGAAAAGTGTTTTTGCGATTTGTCGCAGCGAGAACTTACAGAAAGAATGACATAAGGCAAAAGTACGAAACAATAAATAACTCATCAATTCTTATAAATACACGAACGCGAAGAAACTTAAAGCAGGAATGAAATAGAAACAAATCAAGGATGATAAATACATATCATCGTACCATATCATATCACATCATACAAAAAGTGGGAAAGCGTCATTATAGTTGAGGAGTTATTTTTTACACAGTCAACGACGTCCAGTCCAGTTAGTCGTGATCCCTTAATATTGCCACGGGCGCGAGCCCTCTACGGCTGTTTAGTATGCTTAGTTAAATATATAAACAAGAGGGAGGAATATTTAGGGTGGGGGTATGATGAGGGTCGTTTGGAGCTGGAGTGGTGACTGGTAGATAGCCAAGGGGATTGCGGTAACAAACTAACTCTAAAATGACATTTGCTTTTTATGTTTCAATTAATTTTTTTGCAGCTATTGTTAATGGTAAATAGTATTATTATTATTTTTTTATTATAATTTGACATTACTTTCTCTTTAATATAATTCATCTTATTAATTATTAAAATTTATTTTATTTTTTCTCCTTTTATTGATCTGGTACCATATATCCTTTTATTAAAACGACGATGAATGAACGGCCCATTTAATAACGGGAGCCAAGCCGCGTCCTATTGGCGCGTTAGATTTCGAGGACGGAGCGAGAGAATATCCCTCGTGACAGCTGAGGAGTCCCATCTGCGTCGTCTCGGGATTAAAATATAATTCCCTCACTTTAACCAACCGATTTCAATTTCAAACGCCCCATCAATCAGTTTACTCCCAATCCACTATATTCCCCCACCCCCTTACCCACCCTTTTAATACACCGCATGAGAATGGAGGATAGACTAGTGTTACCAACTTGGTTTAACTGGAACTCCAGACAAATCGCTGATTTTGTCGGCATACAAGGGGTCTGGGGCGAAGCGAGGGGTCTGTCTCGGCCGCCCCCGGCGAAAATGTTTTGACTGTTTTTACCTTCAAAACAGCCGGACACATACTTTGAAGATTTAATGACGTGGATATATCGTTTGATGGGAATCTGGGATAAGCTAATACAATAATTACAAATAATAATAACGTAGCTAGCAATTTAATTCAAGCATTTTGTTTAAATTTAATATAAAACACATACAAGCACAAGCTCCGTATAAAAATTTCGGAATGATAAAATATATATTTAGGTAGTTTCTAGTTTAATTACCTGTTCCAAACAACAGTTTAGTTTCGTGATCGTGCCGCAGCCACGACGTTGCGCTCTGTGCTGTGCAGCGGCAACTGATACCTGAAGCTGACTATTTCGTCTTCTACAATGTTCCAGTTCTACAGCACGTGTGGCTGCGTTGCGGTTATAAGCTACCTATATTTAAGTATACGTTTCACTTTATCTAAGCGAATTACTTATCTTTCGTGAATCAAAATGTATTCGTTACTTTATTGCAGTGAAAGATTCCTTATTGCAAAGTATACAGAACTGCTAGCAATGTTCTAAGAGCGCCGATCGATCGCTCGTGGTTTGGTGTTCCTCTAGCTGTTGTCCGCAACAGCATGCCTCTCAGAACTTTTTCGTTTTGAAACTGTTTCAGTTGGGAAATAGTAGCAGTGAAACTCTTGTGCTCTTTCAGTGCCACCACTAATAAGCACTCTTTAATTCAATGAAATGTAGTGCATATGTGACTTCTTCACCAATTCCGTACAAAGTGCTGTTCGGAATGATGCAATTCTTCTTTCCGGGAAAAGGAATCGAAATCCGGATGTGTCCGAAGAAATGCCGGACGGTTGGCTACCCTAGGAACGACAAACTGACTCCACCTGCGAATTATTTCACGCGCCGCCCGATTGCATTAATCAAATGCCTTTTTCTTTAACCCCCGTCCGCGCGCGTTAGTCCTAATGGAGTTAGTATCACGACCTGACGGGAAGCGGCAGCACCCATCAGGGAGTCCATTGTCTGCGGTCTCCTCCACAAGCACCCACACACTAACAAACAAACACACGCACTCACACCGTATGTACTCATTAATCATTCACCTCGGCGAGCCGTCTGTCTATCCTCGTCTCTCGCGAACCCTTGCCCCCCTTGCCCTGTAATCTCCCCACAAGGGGTGTTTGGCAACACCTTTTTCGGGTATCACTATCATATGGGGCAAAAAAATATTACACCCATAAACCCCTTCTCTTTTCTCATAACAACTCCCGCATTGCGAAAGATATTCATCCCGCTAATCCTGGATCCACTTTGAAGTAACCACTAAGGGGTCGTGCATAAACTACGTTGCCATTTTCGGTGATTCTTGTACCCCCTTCTCCTCCCCTTCGTTTACAACCGTAGTATCCCCCACCCTCCGGCATGTAACGTAATCTCTACAAATGAAACTTTCAAATCAAAAGTATTTTCTCAATTATTGAGTGAGTTTATTTTTAGGGATAGGTTGAATTAAGATAAATAAAGTAGCTGGACTAGATGTAATAGAACTATCTAATCTCAATGGGAACTGGTAGTATTCATTTTTAAATTCTAATAATCAACCATGAATCACGGCACAAGGTGCTGTGCTCATTCTACTTTGTTCTCTCCCCTCCCCACACTTCTGACTGCTGCCTTGAAAGGTGTTGTCACTAGGTCGCTATTTAATCCAGAAGAAGGTTAAAATGTAAGCAGTTTGATGGTATGAAGACTTGCAAAATTGTAGAGACAATGGTTCAGTTAGGAGTTAAAGTAGAACCTTTAAGGAGTCACCCGCAAGTGCACATAAGTGCGTTATTCCACAGGAGAAAAATCATTCGCCTTGACCGGGATTCGAACCCATATCCCTCGATTTCGGGCCGAGTGCTGTAACCAGTTAAGCTACCGAGGCGTCCTTCTCCCCTGTGGATCATTGGTGGCTTTATAGGAGCATGGTGGTCAGGACTACTAGACATATGATGTCATTAGCAGTCCTATAAAGCCATGCTCCTATAAAACCACCAATGATCCACAGGGGAAAAGGACGCCTCTGGTTAAAGCACTTGGCACTAAATCGAGAGATCCGGGTTCGAATCCCGGTCAAGGCGAATGATTTTTCTCCTGTGGAATATCGCTATTACATTACTTTGAGTGAACCCCCCCTCCCCCTAGTTACCCGCCGTAGGTTTTAAGGCGACCCCCTCCCCACGAAGTAGGTAACGTAGTTAATGCACGACCCTTAAGAGCTCTATTACCCTCAATCAACTCCATGCAAACGAAATTGCATCCCTTTCGTAAATCTGTGGTATGTGTGGCTAAAAGACACGCTAATGTGGGAACGAATTCCCGCATCGCTCGATCGGATGACTTGGATGGAAGGAGGAACACCTTCAATCTACTCTGCGATCCGCCGTAGGGGCGTGTGGCAGGGGGTGATAGGATCCAGCTATTTAGATGGGAGGGAATAGGGAAGATGGATTGGAGAGTGATAGTGCAAAAAGTGAGGTGGTCAATGACAGATTATTATCTCGCTTTGTACTTGTAGTACTCATGAATTATGTGCAGGAAATTAGAATCATTACCTACTTACTCGAGTTCATCACTCTTATCTTGGCGTCTGAGTCATTCCATGTTAAATTAGTAAATTCTCGGAAAAAATACTGCCGCAAAACTTCCGATTTGAACGAAAATCGGGTCATGAATATTCACAACATTCCTAAGACCAATACAGTTTTCCGTAGTCCTGGGAAAAACTTTTCCCTTGAAATAGAGGCAACCAGCATTGGAAGAACAGCGGAGAATCCAAGCAAATCACAAAACGATTCTTTTTTATTAGAAAGTAAATCCTAAGGGATTTCTAATCAAATGCTTCCATGATTTTTAAAGCCTGCTCTACATTGATTTATTTTTACCAAAAAACCAACTTATTCAAAATTTGTCAAATTCGATATTTTTTCGCAGTGAAGGACATCTAATATCCATTTCATTTTTATTCCACGTACTCCACATATACATAAAAGCTTCAGGAAAAAAATTAATCTGTTATTTACAGTCCTTATTGGTGTATTTTATACCTAAAATTTCAAAACATGACAATTTATTAGTTTGATTTCAAACTGTAAAAAGAGAACATTAGCTAGTATAAAGTCCAATTTTGATAAAATATATTTAAATATCACACTTTTAGCCTTCTAGTGATACTATATTTACGTCCGCTTGATGCATATAAAAATGGCTTGAGCTCGTCGAAAAAGGTTTTAAAAAGACGCTTTTTACTGATATTTCAGTGCATAGTTGCCGATATTTTAGGGAGAAAACTTTTCCCAGGACTAAGGAAAACTGTTTTGGTCTTACGTTAGGAATGTTGGGATTATTCATGACCCAATTTTCGTCAAAATCGGAAGTGTTGCGGCAACGACCATTTACATATTTAACACTAGAAGGACCAGACCCGTCATTTTGACGGGTAACCTCTAATTACTTTATCATATTGCCTATAATTTGTGTTCTGTTGTCTTAATTTTTTCTGACTTTTATTTATTTTGTATGGTACGTATGCTGTTAAAATATAATTTATTTTTTTCACATAGAAATGGAGTTATACCACCTGTCTACCTTAAAGGACCAACACCCGTCAAAATGATGGGTTAGGCGTTTCTATTTTTTTTGTAACGGTAACGCGTGTTTTATCCAGGAAATCACTACACTATATTACGTCTGGGCTTTTTGATGTTTTAGTTAAAGAAAGTTAGTTTAGTTTTTGATGTTTTAGTTAGGGAAAGAAAAGGCAGAGAAGGGTTATATCGTGCGTGGGTGGCCTTACAGCGCATATATGAGTGTGGCGTCAGTAGCTTTCGCAAGGCATACTGGAGCAGTGCTTCTTCCTCGAAATTATTTGTAAAAAAATACTCATTTGTATTGATAAATAAAGAAAAATGTTATATTTAATGAAGTTATCAATTTATTTTAACATAAACGAAGAAATATTAAAAATAATTACTACCCGTCAAAATGACGGGTAATGGTCCTTCTAGGTAGCCATACAACCCCGGTCCTTCTAGTGTTAACATGGAATGACTCTAAAATAATATCAATGGAGGCAGACAATACTTGGTGGTGTTTAGTTGCAATGAACACATTTCAAGAAAAAAATACATCATATTGTGGAATTTTGCAAAGTTTTTCGTTCAACATGTTCAATGGAAAGACTCACCTTTGTCAGTATAAGAATAGCAGGTTGAAATCTAGACGGTAGACCAATAAGCGTGAAAATAAGAGTTGTCTCCTCGGGCTCTCCACCGGTTTAAAATATTCATAATTTCCGACGCAGAGCGACAAATCTCGTTGGCCCTCAATAAGTCCCTCAAAACTCGAAGAGTGGATGAAGAAGAAGAACGCCATAAACCGACTGCTAGGGCCTTTCTACCCTATGTCTCCACATTTCCGGGAAATATATTAAGGATTCTGAATACGCCATAGAAACTATCCACAACCCTATGGCTAAACTTAGAGACCATCTAGTGAGAGCGAAGGACCCGATCGTCCTCATGACTCCTTGAGTCTATCAAATCCCATGTGAATGTAGCCAGGTCTACGTGGGTAAGACGGGTAGAACAATTGTCACGAGATTGAAGGAACACCGCACATATTTCAGGCTTGGTCAACCAGAGAAATCGGTGGTGGCTGAACACAACATTAGTTTGGAACATAGGATTAAGTGGGACGACACAAAACTTCTTTGGCGTTAGGAAAATATTTGGGAACGAAAAACTAAAGAAGCCATTGAGATTTGAATGGAGGACAAAAATTTCAATCGTGATTCTGGTAATAATATCAGCGATGCTTGGAACCTATTTTTACAAGAAGTAAGAACTCAAGAGCTAAGCCTCTGCTGAGTAATGGTCTCCGGAGTCAAAAATTGGCCAAACAACCAATCAAAAAAGACCTATACTTTGTGCGTAAGGTACTGATCGAGACGTTCTTGATGAACAATTAAAACTTGTACTTACTATTTTCACGCTTAAAAAGGATCTAATACTTTCCCGGCAAATAATATGAGTAAACTCTTCTCGGACTTTCCAACGGTTTAAAATATTCATAATTACCGACGTTTCGAGATACGACTCGTCACTCATTCTCAAAGCAAGAATGTCGCAAATCTTAAATTACAGCCTGATTAATCTGGCTGATAATCTGGCTAATCTGGGTGATTACCTGATGATGACGAGCTTTGTCGAAACGTAGGTCGTCTTGTTGTAATAAATCTATGTGGAAAAACAATTTTATACCTACTTATCATTTACAATATAGCAGTATAGCTTTGAGAAAACACCAAGAAGTAAAATGGTGTTGAGATCAGGAAGAAACGAAATGCATCCTCGAACTGATAAAACTACTTCGTCCTCCCGGTCATATGAATTTTCATATTCATTGATAATTTTAAACTAGCGATGATACTAACGGGTATTAATGAAGAAAATTACCATTCTCAAGAAGAAATATTTATTTATGAGGACATACTTTTTTTTTTTAAGGGTGCTGTAAGGGCTTTGGTTTTCCTCTCATCGTCACCTCTTTTATTTTTGGTTTTATTCATCATTCATTCATTCATTTCTTTTTCATGACAGTCCCTTTTTTCCTTTGATTTGCACTCGCGACAGCGGTTCGGCAGGAAGGACAGGCGTCAGGAGGGTCGATCCGAAGGGGCTGGTTACCGCAACCTCTCGACCCCGAGTCCCGCCGCCATAGAGCCCTCCCCACCTCACCACCGAAGCTGAGGCATGTCGAAACATACATAGTTGTTGTTGTCCTTCTTGATCCTTGTTATTCCATTTCTTCTATTTTTTCACTCATTCTATCACCCATAGGTTTTCGTTGAAGCTTCCTTCTTCGGTCAGCAAAATGTTGTTTTCTGTCCAATTGTAGAAGAACTCTTCCAGGTTGCCGGCTTCCTTGTGATACGCCTTTTCATTCTCCAGTCTTCTTTTTAACCTCTTGGCCATTTCTTTCGTGTAGTTTGTCATCTTTTTTTTCCTTTGTATGAGCTTAATCTCGTCGTATATGGTGCTTTTGGCAAGCGTCAGTAGGTAGTTGGAAAATTGGACGTTATTTGATTTATCGACCTTATTTTTTAACGGAAACCCAGCGCAAAGATCATTTTTTGTTATGTTTTTTGGGTCATTTTTTTGATGATTCTACAGGTTACTTGCCAGAGTTGTTTTGTTTTCCAGCAACCGAAGATTATGTGCCACGTATCCGCTATGGTTTCGGGGCACCATGGGCAGTCGTCCGTCTCGCTGAGGTTTGCGTGAGCGAGGAAAGGGCCGTTTGCTATAGAGTCGTGTGCTACTCTCCACGCTGTGTCGGAGTCTCGTCCGATGCACGGCCACGTCCGAAATGATTGCCAGTGAACTTTTTCTCCCGTGATTGCCCCTTTAATTGGCCATTTGTTGTTGTTCTCGTTGTACAGGATTTGTTTGTAAATGTCTGACTTTTTGAGTGGTAATTTAAGTGCTCTTTTTCTTATCGGATTGTAGATGTGGAGAGAATGTCCGACGTTGCTATTTAGGGTTTGGTGAAAGCTGCATTTTTGATTTTCTGCGTTTGTAATATTTTGTGCGTCCCAACTATGTATCATGCTTGTGTAGAAGCTTTTGAGGATTGGGCAGTTTGTTTGTGTCGGTGTGTGTGGTTGTGATCTGTTTATAGCTCTTGAAGCCAGTTGACGCCATGGGCCATTTTGGTCGCCTAAGAGTAGGGATTGAGATCTCTGGAGACGGAAGGCTCGAATTCTAGCAGCGAGATCTACAAGGCCCAGGCCGCCCTCTCTGACTGGTGATGTAACTGTTTGTTGACCCAATGTTTTTTGTGGTTCCAGATGAAGTTGGTTAGTTTGGATTGCAACTGTTTAACTGTGGATGGCTGTGGTGTGTGCGTTTGAAGGATGTGCCAGACTTGAGGTGCTATGTATTTATTACAGACTCTTGCTCTTCCGAGTGGAGAGAGCGAGCGTGCTCTAGGCGTCCAGGTGCAAATGGCTTTTTGAAATTTTCTACGGATTATTTCTTCGATGTGAGAAGACTCTTCCTCGTCGGAGTTGGAGATGTACGTTCCTAGTACCTTGAGTCCATCGTTGCTCCATTGGATGGGTATGGGTGTGTCCTCTCTGGTGCTCCATGAGCCAGCCCATAGTCCTTTGCTCTTTTCCAGGTTGAGGTCTGCTCCTGATGCTTTTGAGTATGTGCGGAAGGTGGGAATGATTTTCTCGAGGTCTTGTTCGTGAGAGGTTAGGATCGTTATGTCGTCCGCGTATGCTGATACTGCTAATTTTTGATTGATTTGAGGTGAGAGGGTGACCCCTGCCACCTCGGCTTTGATGAATCTTAAGAGCGGGTCTATGGCGATGGAGTAAAGTGGCCCTGATAGTGGACATCCTTGTCTGATTCCTTTTTCGAAGGCTATCGGTCCAGTGAGTGCGTTTCCGACTTTGACGTGGCATTTTGCCTGCGAGTATAGTGCGCGCAGCATTCTCGTCGTGCCATCGCTGAAGCCCATTTTCTTCAATGTTTGGAAGAGGTAGTTGCGGCTGACGAAGTCAAAGGCTTTCCTTTGATCTAGGAGTATGACGGCGAGAGGATTCGATTCAAGTTTGGCTATTTTAATTACATCACGAATTATTGATACGTTGTCCATGATGGACCTGTTGGGAGTTCAGTATGACTGTTCCTCTACTATGATCATGTCCATTATCTGAGTAATTCGTTGAGCTATTGTTTTGGCTATTATTTTGTAGTCGGTGTTTAGTACAATTGGCCTCCAGTTGTCCAGGGATGTGTCGTCCCCTCCTTTGGGTAAGAGGGAAATGACAGCGGTCCTGGTTGTTCGTGGTAAAGTTCCTGTCTGAAAAGCGTGTTCTGCCATTAGGAGGAAGGGTCTTCTTAGCACGGGCCAGAATTCCTTAAAAAATTCAATTGTTAGACCGTCCATTCCGGGAGTTTTGCTGGGTTTCAGTGTTTTAAGTGCTTCGAAATATTCAGTTGGTGATATTTCCTGTGCTAGGCTTTCGGCCTGATCCTGATCCATGGGTTTGGTAAATTGGAGTATATGTTTGGCACTTTTATCTGCTTCTTCATTATCTTCTGCCTTCTTTTGGTTTTCGGAGAATTTCTGTTTTATGTTCCTTAAGATAGGTGTTTTGTCATTTATTATTCTTCCTTAGATATTCAGTTGCTCTATTGTTCCTCTCTTCCTTTTTTGTGCCCACTTGGCCAGCCTTACAGATGCCGGCGCATCCGCTTCCACTAGCGACGTCCACCCCTCGATGGCTAAGATTCTCTGCTTCGATCCTGTATCTCTCTTCCAGGTCTTCCTCCTTCGTTCCCCGCGATGGGTTCCCTGTCGTGCTTATTTTGCTGTAGTGGGAGACTATGTCAGTCATGTATGTCTTAAAATCGTCTCTGTGAAGTAGGCCGTTGATAAATTTCCAGTAAGGTGGTGGAGTCTTTTTCGTGCCGATGTCTATTTCTGCGCGGAGCGCGTGGTGATCTGATAATGACAGTATGATTTTAATGGAGCTCATCTGTGAGATATTATCTTTATTTACATATATTCTATCTAGTCGTGATGTGGCTATTGCAGAGTGGAAGGTGTGTCCGGGCTGATTTGGGTGCTTGAATGACCACACGTCTTCGAGAGTGTATTTGCAGATGAGATTTTTGAAGGATCTTGTCAGTTTTGAGCTCCTGGAGGTTGTGGATGAGCTGTCTTTGTATGTAAGCGTGACGTTAAAATCTCTTGCTAAGATGATGGTGATATTCCTCGGGTCCAGAGGTGTGGGCAGATTTTCCAGGGCGTTGTCTATTGTTGTGATGACTTGGTTGTGTTTCTCTTTATCCTGGGGTCCATAGTAGCAGAACATGTGGATGGATTGTGAGAGTGCGGCTATTTTTTGAAGGGTTAATAGTTGAATGTGTCCTGGGTATATTACTGTCGATGAGATGGCGAAGAAAGTGGTCAGGTGTGTGTTGAGGGCTATTGCGGTACCGGTGAATAATGATTCTGGGCCGTTGAAGTAGAGCTGGTGGTCAGGCAAGAGTCCTTCGACTGGTGGGCTATCGGTGTTGGCTTCCTGGATGGGTAAGATGTCTGGTTGGTGCGTTTGGATGAAGCTCACCATTGTAGCCCACTTCGTCTTGCTTTTTACAGATCGTGCGTTAATCGTGATTAGGCTTAATGTATCCATCCCGCGGAAAAAGGAAGAAAGCGACTTTAAAATAAGAAAAGGATGATATTTGTATTGTCTTATCCGGATTACTGCGTTAGCTGTCTTCGGAATTCGGCATGCAGTCTTGTTTCGTTGAGCTGACTGCGTTCTTCAGGCTATTTTTTAATCTGGAAATTCTGGTCGCGAGTGCTCTACTCGGTCGTGCATTTTCTGTAAGTTGGAGGATGCAAATCAGCTCGTTGGTCTCTTCCGTGAACTTGCGACTGAGAGATATTGGATCTTTGTGTCCTTTTACTCTCTTTAAAAATTCTATGTATTTTTCATACGTGATTGGCAGTCCTTCCTGCCTCTGGGTGAATATACTTTTAATTAAAACAGTCTTCCGGGTCAATGGGGTTACTATTTTGCGTTTCTTTTTCTAACTTGGCGACAACTTTGAAATGTTTTCCGCCGTCTTTACGATTTTTCTTCCTTTTCGTGGCAACTGTCGTGTCGTGTACCGAGTTTTCCGAGTCCGAGGAGGAGTGAGATGTGAACACGGATTCTCGGCTGTGATGTGCTGGCGATGGCAGGAACATCGGCTTTTCTTGCTTGAGTGGCGCGCCGGAGGGAAGGCTTTGAGTTAGCGGAGATGAGAGGGTGGGAGGGGTAGGTGAGAGTATGGGCACAGAATAGAAACCTACGGAATCAGAATGGTCACTCCGGTGATTTCGTGTGGCACTTTTTTTCTGCGCATGCGCGAAGTCAGCCATCTTGTGGGAGAGTAAAAGGTTGTGAGTGAGAAGGGCTGAGAAGAGGTTTCCCGTGTTTTTTGCCGTTATTAGAGGATTTAGAGTCGAATTTCCAGATTTTAAGAATTGAAAACATCAATTGTGACATCGTGCTTGCTAAGGAATTGGGTTGAAAATGCGCTTTGGCGCAGGGAATTGGTGCTCTGCCGTAAATTGCAGCAATTCCTCCAAGAAAACTGAAGGTGTTAGTTTCTTTCGTTTTCCTAAGGATGAGAGCAGGTAAGAAAAGCTAGCAATAATAACCTGGGTGATATTTCTATCACAGGAAAAGTGCTTCATTAACCTTGAAATCACACTTAATCTATTTTATTTCTAGGGCAAGGAAATGGGTTATTGCTACACGCCGGCAAGACTTGTTGGATAAATCTACCGTGTATTTATACAATAATTGCCGAATTTGTAGCAACCATTTTGAGGAAATTATGTTCCTAAACGATTTGAAAAACCGGCTTCACAGCCATGCAGTGCCTACATTGTTTGATGTGCCGAACCCACCACCGATGGTTTCCAGCAAGAGGAAACGGCCTTTACTCCGGGAGCAACTTAAAGTTAAGAAACCTCGGAATGAAACAGGTGGGATAGTTTTTCTTTTATATTACTGATACTATTAAATCAATATTACATCATCTTTTGGTCCATACTGACGCCATAAGGGTTGCTAACGTATGATATACAAAGAGGCCGCTAATTCAACTTGTAATTCTATATGGCATTAAAAAATAAAAGTCCATCGAATTTTAATAATTAAGTTCTTTCAAATAAAGCATGATATTTAAGACTATCTGGAATAAATGAAGTAGGCTTACTCATTTCCTTCATTCGCTTGGAATTCACGTAACTTATTAGAAATGGTTTCCTGTTTGTCTATCGTCGCATCAGTGCTATTGAAGTATTCTTATACGGAAACAATCCCATTGTTTTCCAGGAAATAACACTCGTCCTGAAAGCGTGGATGTTGTTGTGGAAGCAGCTGTAGAGGAGCCTCCCGTGAACGCAAATGTGATTGCTGATGGTGAGTAACATCTGTGATTTTATAAATATATTCTTTCATTTCATGCATTCATGATGAAAGAAGAACTTTAAACTTTTGAATGCACAATTAACCATGTAATCTAAAACATGATTGACATTATTAAAATATGTTAAAAATTGTATGTTCATGTACATTGCATTTATTTGTTACAAGCTTCAGCATTCCACTACGTATTACTTATTTTCAACTTTTTGAATGATTCAAAGCCTATATTTCAAGTACCTAGCTTAGGATTTAAGGATATGTCTATCTTGCTTCTTTATTTGCCCTTATATTTGCTCATTTCATTTCAGACATTTTTCCTGTTGATGTGCATGAGAAGCAACTTCCAGACAATATTGTTGAACCAATCCAGGAGGTTTTAGATGTGAGGACACCAGCATTGGTGGAGAAGATGGCCTTATCAGTTGAGACTCAAACTCCACCCAGCATCTCATTCTCATCTCCTCGAAAAGCTATGCTGAGGAGGAAAGTAAAATCACTACAGGTATCAGCTGCAAGATGGAGGAAAAAACTGGTCTTCAAGGAAAGGAGTGCGAAAGTTGATCTTAACACATTTCGATCGCTGTGTAATATATTTTTGCCTCCTGAGGTGGCCTCATTTGTTAAAATCCAGGCTGATCTTTATAAGAGGAAAAAACAAGGATACAGGTATTCAAATACTGTAAAGCAGCTTGCCCTTCAGATGTATTTCTCCAGTACGTCAGCATATACAGTTCTGCAACAGACTTTCATGTTGCCATCATTGAGGTCTTTGCGACGCTACACTGAGGGTTGGAATTATGGGCCAGGGCTTAATGATTCTTTGTTTGCTGCATTGAAGTGTAAAACTGATACTTTGTCTCACCTCTCTAAGTTTTGTGTCCTAAGCATTGATGAGATGTCTCTCAAGAGTAACCTCTTCTATGACATTAACAATGATGATATAATTGGTTTTGAAGATGATGGAGAGAGCAAAGCACTTTCCCTTGCAAAAGGTGCCTTAGTTGTAATGGCAAGAGGGATTTATAGTCCTTGGAAGCAGCCCATTGCTTATTTTTTTGTCGGTTCATCTTGCCGAGGCAAAGCCCTTTATGAAATAGTCATGAAGTGCATTGAGGCTTTATTCAACATAGGATTAAATGTGGTGAGCATCACCTCAGATATGGGCTCCAATTTCATTAAGCTAAGTGAAATTTTAGACATTACTCGTGATAAGCCCTTTTTTTCTTTCAATGGAAATGACATAGTGTATATTTTTGACCCTCCCCATTTGTTAAAATCACTGCGCAATAATCTTATGAAGTATGATTTTCATTTCAATGACAAAGTAGCTTCTTGGTCTGACATCAGGGCTTTGTATAACCAAGACAAAAATTTAAATTTAAGACTAGTACCAAAAGTCACTGATGCTCACATTCAACCAAATAATTTTCAGAAAATGAAAGTAAAATTTGCGAGTCAAGCATTAAGCTTTACAGTAGCTAGCGCTATTGAGACATATGTATCCGTGGGGAGGTTACCCAAAAAAGCAGGAGGCACGTCATGCTTTGTGTCAGATGTTGACAAACTTTTTGACATTCTGAACTCATCTAGAAGGGTAGATGCTAAAATGTACAATAGGGCATGGATGGGAGCTCCATTCCAAATAGAGTTTTTGGAGCACATGAGGGGCATTTTTGATGTTTTAAAAGTTAATAATTTCAATGGAAAAGAGATTTCACACACATTGAAATTCATAAAGGGTTTCCAGGTGACTATGAGTTCACTTCTCCACCTCTGGAGACACTTGCAAACATCCGGATTCTCAATTCTTTTGACAAGAAGGCTGAATCAGGATTGCCTGGAGAATTATTTTGGGACTGTGAGGAGGGTTGGTGGAAATGCGATAAATCCAACACCAGTCCAGTTCAAAAGAACCTTCAAAAAATTATTTGTTTTGCGTTACCTTCACAGTAATGGCAATGGAAACTGTGAGGCAGGTCCAGAAAGGATTTTGAACTTGTTAGATGAGAGGGTTTCCCAAGTAAACTTAGCAGAGATTAGAAATGATGATCCTGTTGCAGAACCTCTGCTCATTCAAAATCAAATGCACAAAGTGGACTTGCCATTTGCCAATGCATTAAAATATGTTAGCGGGTACCTTGCCAAGTGCTGCCTTGGTAGGCATTCATGCAGTATATGCATCAATTACTTAAATAGAAACAGGGAGAATGTTGACCCGACGTCATTATTTTGCAAAAATAAAGCATATAAATCTGATGACGGTACAATTTATGGTGGACTTATGATGCCTGATGATGAATTTGTAAGATTTGTTGAGGAGATGGAGGTATTATTTGTAGAAAAATTTAATCAGCTGGCTTTGAGGAAGCAGATTGGGTATCTGATGGTGGAAAATATAATGAAAGATGTTCCCTTTTATCCGCCTTGTGAAAACTTTGACAAAGGGTTTTTAGTTAAACTTTTTATTAGGATGAGAATTTACAATGCGATCAAATTTTCAAATCGAGATCTCTCTTCCGGATCACTCAGCAGGAACAAAAAATTGTGTATTGTACGAAATTTGTAAATGTGGAAATAAATGTTTTTGTTTAAAAAAATATGCCATTTTCATTCAAGTGTTCACCTTTCCTACCACAGTTTAATAATTTTCCCTTGATATTGTATTATTTTTGTAGGTCTACAGTGCATTCCAACGAAGCTTGGTGACCATGCGAAGTTTGATTTTCTGCAAATACTCATTTTCAACGTAGGTACTTACATTATTATTGGTAACTTCGTCAAAAGTTAGTTAAAGATTTAGTAAAAAAAGTTAAAACTGTTGTTATTATCCCGGATGTGTGACAAACATTCTCTTATAATCTATGTGTATCAAATAGTAACATCCTCGCATTTTGTTAATGAATTAGAAATCACTTGAGTGAAAACGAGGACAGTAGCTAAGTGCGTTATTAGGTACGGACTTACGTCTGAAGTTCTTAATGAAGGAAGTAAAATTATTTCAGAATCCATTGTCGTAATTAGCAGTTATGTACGCGAAGCAATCCTCACGATCGTTTAGATCACGCCACTAAAATGCTATTAAAGAGCGACGATACAAAATTATTCCTTACGTACCTGCTTTCTCATTATGACCGTGAAAAATACGTAAAAATACATTGTAATTAGAAAATTAAATGAATAAATGAGGTACAGTGTCTTAACGCGTACTATCCTCATTATATATGTACAGTATCAATCGTAGCAATAGTCTTCATTTGCTTCCAACTCTACGTTCCCACCCGTATTCTCGCCTTCATTCACTGGAGAGTACTATCCAGGAAGATGGCGGCATTATTTTTTCAGGTTTCCGCTAGAGGGACGGACGGCCACAGAAACATCAAAGGGACCGCCAGAAGTGACCATTCTGATTCCGTAGGTTTCTATTCTGTGGTATGGGGGACTGTGAAGGTGAAACTGATGGGGGGAGGGTCTGGCGGCTTTTTTCGGGGGAGGGTGGGAGGTGAGAGCTGCCAGCCTTCGGCGAGAGTGAATCCATCGCCGCGTCGGCCTCGGGTGAGAGTGGGGGGGGGGGGGTGGATTCTCATCGCGTGGTGCGAGAGTGCCAGTTGACGATACGCTTGCGGTGGCGTCTATCTCTTCCTCCTGGACGGTTGGGTCGGCGATCGGAGGAGGGGGACGAGCTGGGGCATGCGGCAGTGATTCCACGGTGGAGTGGGAGGCCGCGCCCTGTTTTGTTTCTTCGTTCGTAATTTTTGGCTGCTCTTTTGCTCTGGCCGGAGAAACGACGGAGACAGTCGTTTCGCCGGCCTTTCTTTCCTGTTCTTTCGGAAACTGTGGTGAGGTGTCGTCTGTTTGATCGCATTCTGCGGCGACGTGCCCGGGATTCCTGCATTTGTAGCATACGGTATCGTCAAAATTGAGATAAATACGATGGAGTTTGCCGTCTATGGTAACGAGGTAGGAGTCCGGTAGAGTGATGCCCGGTTGCCTGAGTACATATATTTGCCTCCTGAAGCTTTCTACGTGTCTGTAACCTACTCTTTGTGCGCTGATGTGAAGGTAGATCATGTGGCTGACGGGTTTTGCGCCGTGTGCAATTAGGGAGAGTAGGTCTTCGTCCTTGACCTATGGAGGAACGTTGCTGAAAACGAGTCTTTCTTCTAGTGTCACCATCCGTCTAGCTTGCAGGAAAGATTCTCCTAAGGTCACACCGCCATGTTCACTCATGAATTGATCTATTAGCTGTTCCGATTTTAAATAAATGCACACTCTTTTGTTAGAGAGTTTTGTCGCGTGTGTGATGGAGCTTCCCCCTCCCATTAAATCCCCAACGGCGTATGCGTACTCTGCGATCGGTGTGTTACCTATGGCAGGGAGAATGATGGCTAGTTTCTGATTCGGTCTATTTGGGTCAGTGATAAAGGCGTGAGTGGGGTGAGGTAAGGCGGGGTTCGGGTGGTGTGTGGGTCTTGCGAAATTAACGGTTGCTCGGCTTGTTTGTCCGGTCTGCTGGCTGGGGGAAGGAGAGGCGGCTACTGATGCGTACAGGATGGTCTTATCGAATGGCGTACTTTTTTGTGTTGTTGACTGAGAGGGGGATGTGTTAGGTGCTGGATTATTGATCGTAGAAGTCGGTGCGTTAATTACCTGCAGTTTTCCTGAGTTTCTTCTTAGGATTGTGGCTGTGGCACTGATATCCGGTGATTTTGTGGATGTTGGTTGAGATAAGCTTGCGTGGTGGTCTTCTTGTTGATTGGAGGTGGCCGGTTGGTTTGTGGCTTCAGGCTGGCCGGTTGGTGCATCTTTCGTGGTGCTGAGAGTGGTGGCTGGCTGTGCGTAGGTGGATGGTACAGTTGGTTCCTTTGGGGTGGAACCCCCCCTGGAGGCTCCTCCATGTCCCCGCCGGTTCCGAAAACCGGCAAGGAGAGAGCAGGCGACGTCCGCAGCAACGACAGCTGCTGCGATGCGAGACCCTCTTTCGAAAAAAATTCACGTAAGTACGTAGATATTACGTGAAAAAAATGTCACAGGACTCCTGTTCAGCGTCCTTAGAAATAGAATAAACTTTGTTGAAGTAGAATCAGCTGCAAGAGCAAAACACACTACAGAAAGAGTGACTTTCAGGAGCACCGTCGAGACACGTCCGTCCGCTACCAGGTCTGGTATGTGTGTGTGTGTGTCTTTTTGCTTCATTTATACTTCTTGAGACAGTCGGTCAATAGGAAGAGATAAAAAAGTCAGCTAGAAGGAAAGGGAACTTATTATAACTCATGCTAACAAAGAGAGCACAAGTTTAAATTTAGTGTGAGAGAAAATCTCATTGCGCGACCAATGGAGGGTTAATGGTCTGAAAAAAGCTCATAAGATAATGACCTTAAGGGCCGTATCTTTAAACCATACTCTTCCTCTTACTCTTCGCCGGAGGAGGAAGAGTGCGAGTTGTGACTCTACCCACTATTCGTATTCTAGAACGTTCCTACAGCGAAACCAAACTCTTCCTCTTCGATGGAGGGGCTTGGAGGGACTGTTGAGTAGATCGCTGAAATTCTCATAACTACGTAATGCTTCGATGACGTTTCGTGTGACGTTTGCTGCCCACAGTTCATTGCGGCTTTAACGAAACAGCAAGAAGAAGATGAATAATTAAAGATGGAAAAAGATATTTTGATCGCTCGTCGGCCTCGGTGGCGGCGGGGTAACGTCCTCGCCTGCCAACCCAAAGGTCGCGGGTTCGAGTTCCGCCACTGGAGGATTTTTCTCCTCCCTGGACATGGTTGTGTGTGTTGTCCTTTGTTATTGTTACAACGCCTGATGTAAAATGGCCCTCGAGGCTGTATTCAGGTTGATGAAATAAATAAAATAAAATAAAATATTGCGTGATGTGTCTGGAAAAAAAATGCCTAAATCCGGAGGTAATCGACGCATTCCGCCATATTAGGCCTTGGAACTGTTCCTTCTATTTTGGAGGATGGTCTGAGCCATGCTACTAATAGGATCAAGAGATTCGTTTGTTTGTAGAGAGCGTTGAGCCTACAACCGAAGAGGTACGTTTAAAAAACGCTTGGAGGTTGAGTTGTCACCACAAACGCGTCATAGATGAAGAGTCGTTCCTCTAGGAACGTCTTAGAATACGGCCCTAATTTTCAAAAAACAGTATTTGTAAGGGTCGGAAGTGAAACACGATCGCATTCGTGAATTCTGCGGCACTTTTTTCGTGGTGAATTCAATTAGTGTGTGTGCACGCTTAGTGACCTCAGCTAAATCCAGACCGGGAGTGGAATAAAATTGGGCACTCTCGAATGTTCGAGGCCGACTTCGACAAAACGAGATTAAGTGCGTGAGCAAAAAGCACAAAGCACGTGAATATCTTTGAGACATAGCCCTTGGACCTTGGCTTTCAAGCCGTTCAATTCACCGCAGACATGACTGCTGCCCCGTCGTTGTGTCTAACAAGCAGCAAGATTTTCTTTGAGACCATAAGAAACTTATTACATGTTTTTACCATGTTGAGTCCTTTACAGAATAAGGCCCTAGGGGTTTATTCAGTAAAGGACTCGACATGGTCGAACCTCGGAAAATCCGTGAATGTGACGTCACTTCCCCCGATAAATCTCAACTTTTGAATGGCCCTATTACAAATTTTAGAGGCTGTGACGTCAAAATTTCGTCACTTTCGAGGCTCGGAAATTCCGAGAACATACAGAATGACCCGCTGTAGTCTCTTGAAGTTTTCTCGCGAAAGAACGGTACATTCTAAACCAAGGGGCGTTTTCCCGGTACAATCCTTTTGAGTTGTTCCTCTGCATAACTATAATATTGCCCTTGTAAGACCCACATACTTTTCCAGGGACACTGCATGTTCATAGGTATCTGCAAGAGATCCCACTTAAATTTCGAATGCCAATAACCACATGTTTAGGAAGAGTTAACTATACTTTTTCACAATTATTATCATTCCCATTAAAATTCTAATTCAAATTGAACATAGCACAAAACTCTAGGGTTTCTGGGCTAATCAATAAAATTTATCCAATACTTCCCAATGTTAATTGCAGTAAAGCGGACTCTTATGAGCACCCAATCCTCTTCAGGCTCATAACAGCATTGTATTGCATCTGCAACGTGTAGTACAGTCCACGAGCATGTAGGAAATCTAATTAATGACGAACCATTTAACTTGCACATAAAGGTACACCCCTACATGCTAGCGCTCGGCGACCCACCCATTTGCCCTGCATTCCCCCATCAACTTGTTCCTCGACTATCCCTATCCTCCCCCGGCTTACATAACAAAGCCCCTTCTCCCCCTTAACTCCCAACGCTCATTACTTCCCCGCAGCTTATAAAAGGACGCACCAGCACACAACATAAGCGCAACGGCATGCACATTAAAATTCTCCCCTTCCCACTCCCAACGCAGACATCTTATCCCGGTCGGTCCTGAGCCCCATATTCACAAGCGACCAATGTTTTTTTTCGATGCGGGTGTTAATTCATAGCACGCTCGTACATTCTTGCCACTACCCCACCACCACCGGTGCCAATAAACAACCCCTCAGGAGGGGAAACAATAGTGGTTCTATTTAGAGAAGGTTTCCCGTCTTCTCCCCCAACCCTTTCCCACCACTATGCTCCCTAGGGTACGCATATCCTTGGCTCGTACCCCTTATCCCATGAAGACGTCCCTTGGACGAAGCCAAGGCAATACGCAAATATCAACATTGCTCAACAATATAAGTTTCTAGATGGTTCCTCTTCATGACCTATTATTATTAGTGGTGGAATAAAGTGTTTCCGGAGCGAATCGGCAGAAGCCGCAAACAGTATCGGTCAGACAGCTGTTCCAAATAACTGTTGCAGACAACGTGTTAGTTTCGTGATCGTGCCGTAGTTTTAGGGCTATGCACGTGTTGTGCATCGTCAACTGATAGCTGAAGCTGACTGTTTCGTCTTCTATTCTGTTCCAGTTGCACTACACGCGTTGCGGTTATCAGCTACAATCTGTTGGATTTGAATCTTTTGCAGGCGGTTGCTGGTTTATCTCCTTGTTTATTATTAGACACAAAATATCGGAGTCCTCTGAAAACTTACATTGACTGAGCTAATTTTTCGTAAAGGAGTGCTAGACGAAATTTCAATTACGTACAACTTCCAGCCTTTGTCTTTCTAGCATTATAGATTTTAATGTTGGTATTTTATTTGCTTGCAAGATGTCCGACATTCCGAACAAGATGCCGCGCACCACGTCAGCTAGAGGAGACTTGGTCGTTAGAAATACTTATGCAATAAATCAGCCAAAACGGACGCGGATCTTAATTGTTTGTTTGCATACATGTAATTGCAATAAGATTCATATATGACCTCCGTAAATGGGACCATATCAGCGAATCTTTAAAAAAACTTAAGTGACTTAAAGTCAAAGAGCGACGGCAATTTTTTCTCCTGATTTCCACTTTCAAAATAATCACTACTGGATATCCACAATACTTATTCGAACTTTTCACCCTAAAAACAGAAGTGCACAACCACTGCATTCGATCTCATTCATCTGATCTCCAAATCCCCCAACATCGCACCACAGCATTAAATAAATCGTTCATCGTCACCGCCTCACGTTGCTGGAATATGCTCCCAAACGAAATAAAAAATGTAAAATCAATGGAATCATTTAAAAAGAAACTTAATTTGTATCTACTAAAGGAAAAAGTTATCGACTAAATTATATGCAATGATTTTCATCTCTCGAAATAGTTATTGTGGGAAAATTGTAAAATATTACTTGCAAATGTTTTATTTATGTGTGCTGTTACACCATATCATATAATACTACAGTCTTTTTTGTATTTGACTTGTTTATTTTTCTTTCTTATTTTTTCTTTTTCTGTTTTATATATTATCTGTATGAAGTGTATGTATTATCTCATGGACCTTGGAGGTCTACGATAATAAAAACGATTATCTATCTATCTATCTACATGCATATGATTTAGGTTCATGGCGGTGTTGTTGTAATAAGGTTGAAGAATTAAAACCAATTTTCTACAAATAAAAGTTTTCTTAAAAAGACTCTATTACGACCTAGTTTTCAATGTCTTACACATCATCTCCATTGATTTGAATTGGCCTGAAGATAATGTGTAAAACAACGAAATCTAGGTCGTAATATAGTCTTTCTTGAGAAAATTTCATTTTGCGGAAAAGTGCTTTTAACTCTTCAACCTTATCATGTTGAAGTTCCACGCTATATCGCCTGAATCATCGTAATTCAGTGTTCTTTTAAGTTAATCAATTTTTTGTTTGCTAACAATAAACGATGGATTTCCGTAAAATTCATTTCAAAAAACAAGTTCTTTACCTATGGCTGATTAGGCAAAACATTTTAACGTTCTACGCCATATTTTGACTGAAATTTATAGTATCATTTATTTCCCAGTCTAAGAGCAGATAAGCTGGCAACGTTGTTTTGCGCTGCTGTGCAGTAAGTGTGCATCAAAGTAGGGGGGGCAGGATGCCATTAATAACGGCGCGACCATAGTCCTTACGGAGAGGGGAGAGCGTGAGACAGGTCAGGAGATTACTACTATATGGGAGGGGAATCCCGGATGTTTTACTAATTAAAAAAACAATAACTTCATGGGAAGACTATAGGAAAATGGGTATGCATGACGCAACAGCAAGACAAAGCATAGAATAATGCTGGCAGATAAATGGTCGGTTCCGTTGTGGGGGGAGGGGCATATGAAAACTCGGAATGATTAAAGTTTTGGATTGCAAGATGTACACGGATCCTAACACGTGTTCCCATCTGCTCAGAGCTTGCCGAAATGAAAACTTTGAGAATTTCATTGCACGTAATTAACTATCAAAATTTATGGACAGTTCACAAGCTTAAAAGCATTTGATTGTTTTCTCCTCATCTTCCACGGGGAAATAAAGCATTCCTACGCAACCGATGACTCCCTGAGAGCCTAGACTAATTAAAACCTCAAGAATATTCCAGAGAATAGATGGGAGACAAAGTGCCTCAAACATTTTCCGGTCGTTGGAGGAGTACGTGGAAGTTTGCAAAGGAAATCCTTTATATCGTTGATTTCCATTATTTTCAGGGAATATAAAACCTCAACTTGACTGTTCTGGAAAACTTCAGAAGTGAAATAGCGCTGCAAACAATTTTTTGTTGAAAGCATCAACGGTTTGAAAAACGTGGGATCTGCTGGGTCTCCACAGAGGGTGAGCTTTAGGCGGGCCAATAGAAAGACCACAACCACAGCTTCCCATCTGAAAACGCGTCTATTCCAGGATAAGTATTACCATCTGACTCGATGCGCCAATTGCCATATTTCTGTTCCCTTTGTACACACCCCCACAACCTACAATACCTTCCTCGTTTTACAAGACCTTTTGAAATTTTTTAAGTAAAATTGTATGCGAGTTTAATAAAAGAAAAAAGCACGATAAAGCCAGTGAAGAATACAAAACATGCATGAATCAGACAAAAACACGATTAATTTTCATCATCATGGATCATCATAATCCAAACAAAGCCTTAGCAACGCCTTTGATGTCAAACATTCGACTGAAACCCAACTAGTCCGTGTGTTATAATCTCGTGTTGACACATTCACACATTATAATACACTCTTCATTCTAACCTAGGCACCCATCTTATTTCCTCTCTTGTCATTCGCTCGACTTAAAATTCAAACTTTTCCTCCTCTTTTTCATTTTCCCACAATCTCATTCTTATCACTTACCGCTGACTTCTATCAAATATTTCATGAATTAATCAACACATCCATCTTTTGTAACACTGGTTTCAACCTCATCACACGCATATCAATAAACTCTTCATCGACTGGTCTACACTCACAGTATTGAAAGATGGCGACGAACAACTGTGAGAAAGATATCTGTCAGCGGAATTTGCAGTCCATTTCGCATGTGGAAACTGAGGTAAGACCTGTGGCTTCCCGATTAGAAACCATACAACAAAAGTTGCAGGTATTTATTTCATTTTTCTTCAGCTAGTAATTATATATGTGGGTATGAGATGGTGTCGGACCATTTAAATTCACACAAATAGATTAGTCATTCTGTCCGCTACACCTGTGAAACGAGCCAACATACGACTTGGCTCGTAGTGTTTCCCTTCACTCGCTACCAAATTAAGAAATAGTAAATATGATGCTTTCTTCGGAGAATACCTGAGCACCTGACGAGAAGCCCGATAACAATTCACCTAAGAGAGATGGAGTATCTAAAGATGGAGCAACGAATGGAGGGGTTTTTTCATACACTTGAAGGATTGCTCTATTCGTGTTGTATATATTATTCGCAGGATACAGTGAGGATTCATTCACTACAAAAAACCCTAGTATTTTACGATGCTATATGATCAGAAGTGTCACTCTGAAACGAGCCATTTCAAACAAATACGGTGAGAATCACATAAAATCGCACTGAGAAAGCAATTTCTCACGCTACATCCTCTTTCAGGATGCGTAATGTTCAGAAGAATTTTACTGTGGTTATTCTTCTGCATAATGCGTGAGGAAATAAAGGAAAGTATTTGACCCGTTTACAACACCTGATTGCAAGTAGAAGGGATTATTCTAACAGCAGTTTTGCTGGATTTAGCCCGAACATGAAAGCACATAAAATGCAAATCACTTCTACTCCATTTTAGAAAACCATTGTTTTGACCATTTTAGAAAAAATTATATTTGAGTGTCAATATTCTAATACCTTGATAGTTAAAAACTATAATTATTTTATTTTTTCTTGTAAAAACATAGTGGCCATGTATGATATTGAATGTATTTTTTCGGGAAAACGCTGAATTTTAGCAACTTTTACAAAGCTGTATTTTTGTAACCACATGAGTCTCAAACTCAAACGTTTTACTGTAGTAATCTATCTTATAGTATTTAATTTTACGTAACTTTCAGATTTTTATACAACTACCCACTAGTTATATTTGACCTTGATATTAAAAAAATTACATTTTTACAAACCTGTAAAAGAAAATTTTTCAAGATTCAAACTTCAATTAATTTTCACGCTGAGTATTGGCGCAAGAGTACGCCCCAGAAAACTGAAGAGCTTGGCAATTTATCTACTTTCTCAAATATTTCCTAAAAATGATAATTTTGGTGATTTCGTTTCTATATTTGGGAATAAAATTCATTATGAAGAATGAGTAGTCGCAGGTTACCAAATACATAAAATAATAGACCTTAAACTCTCAATATAACCATATTTGTCTTGTTGTTCTAGAAAGAACCACAACTGAGAAAAATAAGTTAATATCAATTATCAGCAAATCACCATAACATCAGCAAATAACATCAGCAAATAACATCAGCAAATGCATAAAATACTCTGCAGCGAGATTGAAAAATAGTCGCTATATTTTGAGGCATTTTTTTATGCATTTCCCCCTTCTTTGCGACATTTTGCTCTCTTTGAACTTATTTCCCCTCGGAGGATTAACAATAACCCTTTTAGAGGATGGCTTTCCCCTCCATTGGATCGAGCGCTCAACCACTTAAGTTTCCTTATTCTGTAAATTCTTAACAGAACATTGGGATTCCTTTATAAGTTTACCCATATTTTGATTATTATTTAGTTTAAGCAATGCATATCTTAGTAAGTTAATACATTAAATTTATACTTTCTAAACTCAAAGGTTCTCTTGACAAACAAACGAAAAATTCTTACTATTCGCTGATCTTCTTTACATTTCTTTATCTTTTCTTGCTTCTCCTCTCAGCTTATTTTTTTCTAATCTTCGCTTCTCTTCTTTCCTCGGGATCACATTTATTATTCTTATTATTAGGTCAATATCGTTCGGTAGCATCCTGGTGATTTCATCGAAATTAGGTGGCCAACTTTGGATCTTAGCTTACAAGCATTTCATCAATGCACATAGAGCAAGTAAGAAGTATATGATGGAGGTTATCCACATAAACTCCACAGATACAGTTTTTGTATTCGATTTCTGTATCTTTTACAAGAAATCTTGAAAATTACCGTGTCCACTTAGTATTTGACTTTTATTTTTGTTCATTTCAAGTTTCATTTTTTATCTCTCTTTTATGTTTGGGAACATGTGACAGGTAATTCCTTTATCACTATTATTCCATCTCTGCTGCGATTCAGCAGCTTGGATTTCTCATATTTGCTTTTTACTTTCCGCAACGGATTTCTCGGTATCATTGTTACGTGAAATCTTAGCACCTATTAGCACCAACGTTTCCCCATTCTTTTTAATTTCTGTTTTTGCCTTACGTTCCATTATTGATAAAGTAGTAGGGAGAATTGTAGCTATTACAGTAAGTGCTTCATTGCTTTTGGAGGCGTAGCCGCTGTTTCTTCCCAATAAACAGCACCTTCGCGCTTCATTTAGTTCTCTGTCAATTTTGGATTATGTTAATTTTTCACACCCACAAGCAAGATTGGGAAATTTCACTGTTTTATAAAGTGTGTCGAGATTTCTTGACTCGATTGTGTAATTTTGCCTGCAGTATCTTCCACTAAGGATATAATACGTAGTTTTAACTTTGGCGACTGTTTAATTACTGTGTTTTTGGTACGTTAATTTTCCATCAATTACCAAACCGAGGTGCTTAAAGTATTTCACTCGTTTAATATCTTTCCTGTACAATTTAATAATAGGGTCCTTGTGAATTGCTTTACCAGAACACATATATATATATATATATGTACAGTTTTCGTTGGTAAACTCTTCAATATCATTATTTTACTCGTGTTCCAGCTTTTCCAAGCAATTATTGGATTTTGTTTCAATTTCAACTTTGGATTTAGCCGGAATTGTAACTGCAACATCATCCTCGGAGAACTGTGTACACTCGGGACTTGCAATTAGCCTAAGGACTTAGTGCGCATGTCAGACGGGCCTCAGCATCTCGCCGGCGAATTCGTGCCAACGACGCCAAGACAGCCTACCACCCAAAATTGCAGACTACTTTTTGCTAGCAACTTCCGCCAGCGACTTCGGCCCCGACTTTGAACGCGACCTTTCCATCAACTGTAGCCTTATTCAGTAAGGACTAATCACGGTCAAAACTCGGAAAATCCGTGGCTGTGACGTCAAAGCCGCCGACTACTCTCAACTTTTGAAGTGTCTTTTTTGAGATTTTCGCGACTGTGACGTCAAAATTTCGTCACTGCTGAGACTCGTAAATTCCGAGGTCATACATAGTAACCCACCTGGTCAACTTTTTTTATATTTACATTATTTCTGAGGGTATGTACTCTCGTTTATTCCTCTTTTATCTGCAATATTATCAATACATTTGATTTTACATTTTAATACATATTGTAAATTAACTTTTTATATCCATGAGACTTTATGCAATTGCGACTTAGATTTAAGTTGTGCATACATCTGATTTTACGCGGATAGATGCCACATGAGGCCATCGCGTTCTCTTCTTTCGGTCGTCGTCTTCTTCTCCTTACCTTTCTCCGACCCTACACTTCTCCTTTTTCCGAGGTCTTCATTCTTCTTTTGGGACGGCTTCTTCTTTCTTCGGCCCTTGTCTCCTCCTTTCGCCGAGGTCTTCTTTTATCTCTTAATTCATTTATTCTCCCTCTTTTCCCTCTGTCCTTTTTGTTACCACTGTTATCAGTGGTATTCTTGGGGCGTGATGCAAAGTCTCTCCAGTTCTTTGAACCTCCCGTTTTTTAGGCAGAAGGCTATTAGATCCTTACAGGTTTCGGATCACTAAGGTTTTTATAGCTGTCAGCTCCAGGAGTATTCGAGCGCCGTGCCACTGCTGACGATGGCACAAAGGCCATGACTCCGTATTCCGCGGACGGAAACAGAAACCAGTTTTAGATGCTCCAATTGAAGGCTTCCTCTCTATCTAAATATCCATCCAACTATTTCTTTCCCTCCAAGGCTACCAATCGCCTATATCCTAAACTCACCAAGTCAACCTCGACACTTCCGAAATAAACCCTCCTGCAGCTGTTTCGTGAATAGGGATACAATGAATTGAGTGCATTCATCGATTAATCGAGTAACTATTCAAACAAAATTAATCGATCACGGAAGGTCCGATTATAATAGGTAATCGATTAGTTGGTGCCGATTATTAAAAGACTTTTGCGGATTGCCATCTGTTAAGAAATAAGAGAACAATTTAATAGGTGATTGAGTTCCTGGTCTTATGGAGCTACTTTTTAAATATCAATCATAATAATATTTCATTGAAATTTTAGAGACATCTATTTAATAGACTATAAGCTATATCTTCTGTCTTGTTCAAATCTATAGCTTGTCGCGAGTGTAATTTGTTACGCGCGTAATATAAAAGCGAGTAAGTTCTAACCACTGTATTCTATTTCTGAACTATTTTCTCAATACAGTCAGGTACGAAAGATATTATAACAGTTGACATGTTAGCAATAGTGATTGAATATTTTGGAAAGAAAGCTTAATTGCTGGAGTTGACTTACAGAGACGCTGTTCAATTAACATTTTCCTGCTTATACTTAGTTATCTGACTCATATGGGAGATATACTTTCAATTAGCAACGTGTAAAATATGAAGAATTACCAAGATAATAACCCTGGTAACCTTCAAGAGCATTTCAAATAAAATTGTAACACAACGTGTCAGAAAACTCGCACAAACACACGAAGTAAATTAAACGATAATCGATTATTTAGTATTTAATTAATCGGTCTAATCGATAAATGAACTTTCGATTATAATCGATTGCTGAGTGAAATGTTTGTATCCCTAATAGAGATATCCCTACCTTTCGTGCTCGTATATTTTTGTCATTGATTCTAGAGTAGAAGTTTGTAAACTGATGGATGGACCTTGAACTATCGGTTTGTAATTTGATTGGTTTTGCGAAATATACCTTCTTTTATTAGTTTTACATCGATTACACTTGTTTCAGGCTGATTTTCTCATTTTTTTCACCGGACCTTGCAGAGATTTCGTTTCTATACGGGCATTTTTGGCGATAAAATAATATCTCATCATCCTTCAGTTCAAACCAGAGCAAATAAATGAAATAAATTCGGTTTTAAATTGTCAACATATGAGGTTATTGACATTCAAAATATAAAAATTTTTTTCTAAAATAAATATACCAGTAAATTGTTCATGGGCCACTTGATGTGGATTAACCCAGCAGGGAGTAGGCAATTGTACGGAGACTAAAAAATAGCCAAATTAATTAATAAATAAAAGAATTTAAAATAAATAGAAGTTCCAATAATATACACTACTTGAACTGTAAGGTAATTGTACCTAAAATTCATAAAAAGAGTTACGTTTAGGATTACCTTGTGACTATATCTATAGAGTCCTGATGAATTAACTCCAAACACCCAAAATGACAGGTATATCATTATCCTTGAAATTTACACTTTTTAATCCATGGAAAATGGTAAAAATCTCTCTAAATGATAATGAATTGCTTTAGTTCTATGAAAATGGGGTGCTTACTTGAGATCGTCTCATTTAAAGCACTGGCTTTTCAAGAAAATCCAATTATTCTTTGAATATAATGATGAAGAACCACCAAAAATACCATCATCATACATGCAATTTATTATCTGTATTATTCACTCTCTATATATGACTTCTAATTAGTCAGCCACGAACGCTATTAATTTTAGTGTTTAAAAAGCATTTAAAACTATAAATGTACACAGACATTGAATCTTGGGATTTGATTCCATTTACCGTTTAGCATGATCATATAAGCAAAGCAAACATTTCTTATCATTAATCGCCTTACTTACTGCAGTTTTGAAATTTACATGATGTAGCCTGACCTAATAATATCCCAATATATTTTTTTATCAAAAATCCAGTATGTTTCATCAATTAAATTGTATATCTTTATTTTATTACTATCCCAATATGATGGTTTGAAAATACATTCCGGCTTTAATGGGTTAAAAGTCATTATTTTTCCTGGGAAAATTCTTACTTTTAATAGAGATTCACATAGTGTTGATATCAAAGCTAGTTTTCTTCAAGTCCATTAGAATTTCTGATTTTTCTATTGAGCAATAACCTTACAAAATACTCACATGTAGTGCACTACCACTTTGTGGAACGCCTATATAGTGTATATTATGTAGTGCCTTTTTTTCATATTCAATTGTATTTGTGGCATTATAGCATTTGTAAGAAATACATACCACATTAGTATGATATCGTATTTAAGTTAAACCTAAGGTGTGTACTCCAGCCGTAATGAGAAATGCCCCTCATTTAGCTATGCATGGATATTAAAAAGGAAAATAACAGTAATAAAAGTTTCTTATTACATTAAATAGGAAAGAGATGAGAAAGAAAACAATGATGATTCCACAGAGCCACCTGCTCCTGAAACAAAAACAGATTTTGATACCTTGAAAGAAGACTTCGAAAAGGTAAAGGAGATTGAATGAGTGAGCATGGAGCTCAGTAGTATATAGTTACCAATATCAAAAATTAGTATATTGAGCCTACATATGAATATGATACGGCCAGTGATGGTCCGTTGACTGACGCAAAATAATTGGGCTCTAATTCAGTCACTCTGACTGAAATGAAATTGATTAAAAGTATCAATCACTTTCCAAAATATTTATTGTTTATAAGTAGAAGTAAATTACTTTCGCAACTTCCCACGAGCTTTGGAATGAAATAATCAGCACTCCAATTTACATGTTTCGTTGCGTTTATATTTACGTTAATAGCTTAACTTTAATAGCTTAACTTTCTTTAAATTTTCATTTTATCTTCACCTTTGAATTTGTTGATCAAATTCTTAGCAACAAGTTTTTCCTACCGTTTGATACTAATTTCTATCAATCTACAATATGACGAGGAAGAATTCGATCGTCGAAAATATTTAGCAATGAAAAAACTACTTGTATTTTTTTTAAAGTAACGATTACTTAATTGTAACGATTACTCAAAGTGAATGAAAAGTAGATTACAAGTAAAATTACTTTTTTTAAAGTAACGATTAAAAGTCAAATATATCCTAAATCAATCATTACCGGTATTCCGATTACTTTTACTCAATTACTTGCCATCACTGGATACGGGACATAGGTTTGCATTCTATCTCTGCTGCTGGAGATGCCAGATACAAGCCTTTCCTTTTTGCTCTTGAAAGAATTCATGGACAAGGGCTTATACTACTACTTAGTCCTGAGTTCTTGTCAAGAGTATTTGGAAATATTTTGTTTGCAATTTAAACTTATGTTCTAGTATTTGCATTTTTATTTGAATATTGTATTTTCGACTATTAATAAATGAGTTGATGTGATTTTAACCATCCTAGGAGCTGCATTTAACTGATAATAATAATGGTAGCGTTACTAAGAGCGATATTAGGACTACTCAGTCCTCTTTTAGGGGTGGTGCATAAACTACGTTACCAACTTATGGGGGAGAGGGGGGGTCGCCTAAAAACATACGGCGGGTAACGAGGGGTGGGGGTAAACTCAAAGTAAGGTTCCTATTACAATGCGCCTGTTTACGTTTCTTACTTGTCAACACCTTGTCGACAATACTACAGAGTTTTTACATGAGGAAGGGCGCGCGGGGTGTTTCTACATCTCAAGCTTCTACTTCAACTCAATGTAACTGAACCATTGCCTCTACAGTAATGCAAGTCTTCATACCACCAAATCGCTTAAATGTTTACCTTCCCGCGGGTTAAAATGTTCCAAATGAGATTAGATAGTTCTATTATATCTAGATCGGCTACTTCATTTGTCGATAGATCCCTAAAAATAAACTCACTCAATATTTGAGAAAATATTATAAATTGAAAGTTTCATTTGTAGAGACAACGTTCCATGTCAGGAGAGGTAGTAAGTACAACGGATGTTAACGAAGGGGGGAGAGGGTGAAAAAAATCACCGAAAACGCTAACGTAGTTTATGCACGACCCCTTACGTGTAACTTTTTAAACGAACACGCACAGACACGTCCTGCGAGTTAAGGTAGCTCCACCGTAATATTACGTAAATGTCATTTCATTCATATTCTGACAACCTGTAGATAAACGTGTCCTCTATTTGATATTAATAAAAAATCCTACCCTTCTAAGCTGTTTTTCTCACGATTTGAATTTGAAATTACATGGTGCTGAATGGGAGAATGTGAGAAACTCGATGAAGAATAGAATTCTTCCATATAATATGTATTATATAATGCAATTTTCGCGGAAAACATTTAATAAGAAGGAAAAACTCCCGAGAAATGAGATAAATAAAAAAATAAGGTTTTAAAAGGCGCCCTTAAATTTTGAAAGAAGATATTGAAATTAAATGACACTTGACATCATGAGTTTATTTCCAACACTAAACATTTACATTCTTTCCGATTAATTCTCACATTGCGTGTGAATTGACGATTATCGTTGAGAAGTGGTCCTTGCTGGAGGGTTGGGCTCGATAAACACTTTCACTTGTCGGGGATTTTTCAAGCGAGAGAGAGATCAACGTTCAATTGTCCGTGTGAGGATACTGCTGTTTAAAGTTGAAGTCCAACGTGGTCAAACGACTGACCCTTACGACTTGTTGATTGTAATCGCATATATGCCAGAATCACTGGAAATTTTCATCGTCGCAAGATGAAAGGGAGTGTTGTCTCAGTCGGAGCCAAATCAGAAATGATTCGCTTTTATGAAATTTCTTGCAAGCGGTTGAATTAACTGCATTTTAAGTGACTGTGGCTCCATATAATAACGGCATTTTAAAACTTAGGTGACTGTGGCTCCATCTTACAGCGTTCCTGAGTCAATGAGTGAGTGACAAGGGCTTTTCTGATATCTAATAATAGGCATCTAAGCACCTTATATTTGGATTTATTAGCTAATAACTGCGATAATTAAAGTCAAAATACGGTGAAATGGCGCAGCAGTGGGCTTCAATGGCTAGAAAAAAGTGTTCTTTAATAATATATTCCTGGAATAATCTGCATATGTATGCACTTAGTTTTGGTTTTCAATATAGGTAACGAATGACATCAGTGAAAGTATGTTTTTTAACCCGGATAAACAAAACGGCGGAATTTAATATTTGTTTCGACCCACACAATTCCGGTGGAACCACCTTAACATTCCTACCCGGGTGGGATTCGAGCCCGCAACCCTTGAGTTGACAGGCAAGGATCAATCCCTGCCGCCACTATAAGGGCCGGTGTAACTAGTAATTGTAATGGGTTGAATGCTTGGTTCTTTCATATTTATAGGTACTACGGGCAAGTGATTTTCAGCATACTTCGCCAATAATAGGCCCTGTTTTCCTCATCACCTCATATTATTATTTCTTTGGCATGATTAGCATCATAGTTCATACAATTTCCCAACAGATCATGTGTTTTTCTTTTCAGGGAATATATCTATCATTTATAAATATGCCCATTTCATTTCTGTTAAGGTGGCAGGATACCTCGCTGAAAAATGGGTTTGCAGACTCAGAATTTTAACTGCCACAATGGATTGCTGACGATTCAATGTAGTAAGATTAGGGCTATGTTGAAAGTTATTTTAAACATACGTGACGCCAACCATAATGAAAAAAATAAATGCTTATATCATAAGATTAAATCAACCTTATTAAGACTGAATCGACCATTTTTGGTTGATTTAGTCTCAGGCTTAGGATGGAGGCTGTGATGGACTACATTGGCCAAAAAAGTGTATACCTAACCTGAAATAATTAATTCTCATTGAATTCATATCTTTCTCAGAAGAATATTTTCGATTCAATAGAAGCAATGGAGTAAAGCGTTAACCAAGTCGTGCTTCGATGTTCTGCTGCGATGGCAACGCCAACGCCAAACTGGGCCTTCGATTCAGCCGACTTCTTCGTCTTCACCGCGTAGCTCACTCTCCCCCAACCCCTGCGCCTACACTGGATACTTTATTGGGGTACGTTGACTGTGTTAAATCATTCCGTGATGAGCGGAGGTTGACAGTTTCTTCCATCTCTCTCAGCTCGTATTTTGGCTTGTGTAACTCCTTGACACCACCCAGGATCATCCGGGGGTCCCGTCATCGAAAAGCCATTGACTGCTAAAGCAATTATAATTCCCCACATGCCCTCCCCACGCTGTGACGCTCATAAGGAGGTCGGTGGTTTATTGCTCTGTGCGCACAAAGGTCCACATAATGCTAATGCATGCTGATATGTCTTCGCGGTGCCATTGTTGCTCATTTTTTATTAAGAAAAGGAGGAATAATGCTTGACCTGAATTATTTTCCAGTCGCATATCTACGAGGTTGATGCCGAAATTTTGATTTTAATCGCTTTCTAATTACGATATATATATATATATATATATAGGTATACCTATCGAATATTTTCATTCAATTATATAGAAATTTTGCCAAAGTTTTGCTTTTGATCGCTTTCAGATTACGATATATCGAGTATGGAGATTTAGCTATTTTCTACATTTCAATGGAAAAAGAAATCTATGTCTCTTATTCCTGGGCACGACAAAATTCATCTTCGCGGGACTCATTCAACGAGAAAGAGAGGAGAGTGACCCGAGAAGGGGTTAACTCCTTCGCCGTAGCTGTAATTACCACGCTTATTTTAACTTCCACTTTTTGTTAGCTGGTTTGTCTAGATGGAATCGTGTAATCGAAATCTAACCCACTTCTCTATGGTGAATCGATCTGCAACTTGGTACTTTAACTTACTTTCAATGATAATGTATGAATCAGTCGTTAAATTCATTAATTACCAAGTTATTCTACTAAAATTAATTTGTTTACATGTTGTGTTGCGGGTTGCGTTGTATGGTCACGTGTGTGTTGCTGGTTGCGTCGTATTGCCCAGTTTTTGTAGCAGAGTGAAAATGTGACTCCTAGCACAAATTAGTTAGCGTGGTTTAGGGACCTCTGGTACTCAGTGCATCTTTTTCCTATCATTGAATCCTTTACGGAGGCACTTGGAGCGTTCCTACCCGCCACGGGTGTTGCTAGTAGAAGTTACCATTTATAGTGAGAAGAAATGCTAATAATTTAAATTTGAAAGAACTGTTGCACAATTAATATAGAGACTAAAAAATATAAAATGATAATATGAAAAGAAATTCCTTTAAAAAACCATGCTCACATGCAAGTGTACTCACTCACACAGTGATTCAACCCGAAGGTTGGTTTGGATAATAGAGGGTTGAGTTCACCCCGGACTAAGCCACAGGCGGGGCAAGGGCCTAGCCTCGTTGAAACACCGGTTCCCGTCAGAACACCGACGTTAAGCAACGCTGGGCTCGGACGGTGGTTGGATGGGTGACCCTCCTCCATACCTCGACCAGGCATGGATGGGGAGATGATACTCCCTCCATACCTATACCGGGAGGCCGGAGGGAGACCCAGGCCGTGCCGGTTGGAGGGAGGATATCCTCTATACCTGGTACTGGGGTGAGGCAGGGGGAGGCCAATCCTCCATACCTCTACCGAGGTGCTCTTGTCCCCTGTCTGCAAGTGGCAGACAGGCATGGGGTTGGCACAATGGACCAAGAAAGGTCTAAGTGCCCGGGCTCCTGACAAAGGCCCCCCCAGAAACAATCTAACAATCTAATCTAAGCCACAGGCGTGTAAATTTCACACATTCAGGGTAGGAGGGGCCAGTTCCTTTCCCTGGGCCACCTCGCACTCTGAGGATTTTTTGTTTGGTGTGTACTAGTTTAGTAATAAAGATCTCCCTTATATTTAAAATATTTTCCTGTATTCCAGACCCTCTCAAACAATATAAACCCTTTCCAACAGCCCCACCATCAAATGTTGGCTGCCACTAACACTGATGTATTCATATTTGTCAACAGGTCCTTGAGGACTTAGAAGGGAAAGATACCATGACTAAATTTGCTGCTCAGTATAGTGAAATATATGGTAAACTAATTGAAGTGCATTCCAATGAATGTAAACTCCAAGACTTGGTGAATAATCTGGAAACTACAATACTGGAATATAAGGATAAACTGACCCTCTCCAAAGAAACATCAGAAAAAGATCAAGAATCCATTGACAGCCTGCATAAGGTATGTATGATGGCATAAAAGTTTTTTTCTATCTAGGAATGGAATATGCTCTTTTTTGTGCCAATGATTCTGCATCATTGCTGCCTTGAGGTAAAGCTAAGCATCCCACAAGTTTTTATTGATTTATTTTATTACCTGAATGTCAGATGGTGAATCAATAAGGTCTACAACTGGAGTTATATTTTCTTCATCGGCTTCTCTTTCTTTGAATTTGTATATGAATTTGCTTTTCTTGGTTATTTCAGAGGATATTTAGAAACAGATGCTACTCAAGCAATAGATGATTTGCTATGAATCAGCGTTTTTATTTTCATGTTTGCATGTCAGAAATAATTGAAGTGTCAAATTATGTTCATTGATTTCTTTTAATTATTTATGTATGTTTTAATAAAATGGCAAAGAGGCTGTGAGCATATTTTCATAATATTCAGTAAGCTTAAAAAAACTATTACCTTCAATGCCTATTTCCATATGTATGTATACTTAAAATGTGTAAGTGCACTCAAAGAGTTATTTCATTTTAGGATTTAGACCTTGCTCATGCGAACCTGGATTCAGCTCATTTGAGAGAGCAGAACCTACAAGAAACATTAGAAAATCTACGAGGGCAGATTGCCAAACTATCTCATGAAATTGAGTTGAGGAATCAACTTGATATGGAAGATGAGGAGTAAGTGATTTCATATCAGCATCGTTCAAATTGCTCACTTCCCAGTATATTTTTACAATCTGTCAACTGATCCAAGCTCAGCTAAACCTAATGGCCAATAAATTACTGGCCCAGGTAGCATGTGATGCCTCATATCCAGGGTTGAAGAGTGACGACTTGGATAATATTGAGCTCTAATTGGTTATTAGGAGAGGTTATTAGGGAAAACGATTACGTCAGTAAACCAGAACAAACACATATAATGGACACTGAATTGTGCACAGCTGCAAATCACGGGATGTTTTTTGTAAATGTATTATTTTGTTCCAATTTTCTGAATAAAATCATGAAAAATTATTGTCCACATCACACAAGATACTAGTGCCTTGGGATCTTACATAACATGCATTGGAATGAGAACCTATCTTGTTAGTGGTGAAGGTATACACAAAGAGAGATACTTTAACTGCTTGAACTTAATTTGACATGCCTGTATCAAGGTAATTTAAAAAACTTGTTCATATAACTTAGTATGTAGAACATAGTTCCATAATGAGGAAAGAATTCAAGGTGATTGAGAGAAAAAGAGAAGATTACTTTCCACTACGTAGGCATTGGCCAAAAAAAAATAGTGCTATTATCCAAAACTTTTAAGTTCCATAGGAGAATATCTCTAGTGATTTTTCACAAATGCTGCCAGAATTTTAATCAATTCCTTTGTATACATAAAGGATTGTAAGCGAGGATGCTAATGATTATATATAGCCGCAGATGCCCAATTGTTGTGGGGGCCGTAATGAATTCTTTGAATTTTGTCAATTACCAGTCTCCAAGTCTTACTTAACACTTTGAAGCCCAAGGGTATTGTAACTATAGGGGTCCAGAAACCCGGGGGTTTTTTGGTTTTTTTGGGACTTTCACATTTTAGTGACCAAAGAGTTAACCCTTAGACTGCGGGAAACATACATGTATGTGTGTACCGGCAACTGCGGGAAAAACGTTCTTGTACGTTTGACCCTTTCTGTCTACCTGTTCCCTCAGGCCTTTCATATTTTTACGACCCGAACTCTTTCTTTCCAGCGGTGGACATTTCGGAATCCACCCTTTTTAACCAAACAACTCCCTTCCCATGCTCTTTAGGAATCACATACCACCGCAATGAGGTTCGACCCTTTCTTCCAATTGCTCGCTCAATGAGTTAAGGTTGCCTCAAAAGTTAGTTGCCTTATGTTTGCACCTGGCTCAATTATCAATGGATTTCTTTGGTGTTTGGCATCAAACTAAAGAGAAAACTTCTAGAAAAAACATTGTCATATTTGATTTTAACAATTATGCCGAAAAAACAAATTTTCAAAACGTGTTCAAAGTCCTACAAATCCCTCAACAAGTTCTGGTGCCCACCCCCTGGGATCCCAAGAAAAGGGTCGGGAGGGGATTAGATGGGTCATATAACTGCCCGGCCTCAGTCCATGGGAAGGAGGGACAGGCTCCATTCGAATAGATATTTCCCGCACAAGGTGGACAACATGCGCTCTAGCTGCAGCTGCTTAAGGGTTAATTTATGAGCTACAAGCAGCAGCACCATCCAACTGAAGAAAGGATAGGTGTCCTAGGTAATGGCCAAAGAGCCCAAGCTCGAGTAATATGCGGTGGCAAATATGTATGGGCACAAACACAGGAGCCCAAGTTATGCTCGGACTTGGGCTGTAGACTAAAAGTATGCAACCCAAGACATACTCAGGCATTGGCTTCTAAGTGCTAAATTGAAGCTATTACCCAAGAAACCTTTACGTATATAATTCGCTGAGAAAACCTTAAATCCTTTAAATCCCTTTGTATAACTATTTGTCAATGTCCTCCCCATTACTCTACAAACTCAGGTTAAATGAATTTATAGAAGCACTATGGAAGAAGAGATTTCGTTTTCTCACTGTTAACTCTTTCCAAGCTCAAGTGAGAAATGAGGATTCAGCACAAAAAAATTGATATCATAATTATAATAAAAGTAGGTAGGTATGTTTTAACACACCTAACCAAATTACTAACTAACAATTAATGAGCCAGCCAATTGTGTGCAAAAGTTTCAATCCAAAATCAATTCCAAAAGTAGGTACAAAATACAAAAGTATAAGTTTTAAAAGTACAAAAAGTCATGAGAAAGACCATAGAAAAATGACTATGTACATGATCATTAGGCCGGCCCTTATTTTTCAGAATTGAGAAAAGTTATGTTTTCCTAGTCTCAAAATGATCCAAATGAGGTTTATTTTCACGTGCTAAAATTTGGTTACTTTAAAATAACGGGAACCCGTGCCCCAAGGGCCCTAAGTACTTAGGACCTTCAATTGAGTTTTTTGGGGCTGAAAAAGCACTATCCTTATGAAATACGTGAAAGTAGAGCCCTTTTGGGCCGAATTTCTGTTTGTTTTGACCTATCTCTAAGCGTTTACGAGATACCGTCCGTCGTAATGCGATCCACCCCCTAGGGCGCTACCCCGCACCACGGCGCCGCGCCGCTGAGGTGCGGCCCGCACCACTTGCTAGAGACTTCCCCTCCACCCCCTCCCCGCCATCGGAAAAGTCTTTGCTCCTGCTGGCAAGATCTAGCCTATGAAAAATGTGCTTACGTTAGAAAGGATTTGATTGACATCACAAAATTTCCAATCAAAAAAGCAGCTATAAAGTAGCTATGGGATTAAGTACGGGGCCGCAAATAGAAATTTTTAAACAATTTCAGACAAAATGGCCGATGATCGTCCAAGATAAATTTTCTACACTAAAGAGATGTAGGCAAAGAGATATACTCTTGATTAATGACGATATTTCTATAATTGATTATGCAAGAAATCAGCTCGAGGTAACTTCTGTCTCCTTATAACCTTTCTCAGTCTAATTTGGTGCTTTTTATTTTTAAAATAGGTTCTAAGTACAATTTTCTTTAGGTAGGGCATCCTCGAGCCGTCTATCGAGAATTACTGGAGCTGACGATAATATTTCTTGGAGGAGTCCCTCCAGGAGACATTCGCTTCAAGCAACCGGGCCCGATGCATAACGCCCGATGGATGCCCAAAGCCATTTATTATATTATTTATTCTATCTATTTTTCGCTCGCAGTTCCACTTGAGCCGGGCCCAAGAAGATGGTTTCATGCACGTCTCCCTATTTGTTGTGAATTTATATATTTAGATGTGGTTCTCCGCTCCTTGTGCCGCATCTGCTCCCAACAGTGACCTGCAGTTCCTAAAAAGACTTGTTAATTATGAAAGTGTTAACCTGGAAATGGCGAAAGAGGCATAAAAGAGGTTTTCAAACGACTTGTGGTACCTGAGCGAGGAGTTGGTAGGACTGGTATTGTTTGACGGATCCCTTTCTAAGCGTGAAAAGGAAAACGTGATACGCCGTATGAGGAAATGTGAGGGAAAATGTGATCCACCGAAGAAGGCATCCTATAAACATAAAGACCTGACTAAGCTATATACTATATCAAATTTTGCCACTACTAATTCGAGAAAACTATTTAATACATTGGAAATATGCTCTGCATTCTTTAATGTGCCCACGCGAGTATGGGATGAACATCCTGACTACAAGAACGGTTAGCAAATTTTTCGGGGTCTTCCAGTGGTAAGTGATTGTGCAGAGAGAGGGGTGAAACTAATTCAAGATTTTATGTCAGTTACGAAGAAGGAAGAGAGCTTTCAAAATTTATTACTAAATGTAAATTTTCATCGTAGCACAACCCCTAACGTGCGCAAAGACACTTTAACTGCCAAATACGGTATGTCAGTGGAAGATTAGAAATATACCGAAAATGTATTTTATTTTGTTTAATATGTACTTAAATTCATGGACAGAGTGAAAATAAATTGATCACTTTTGATTGGAAATTTTGTCATGTCAATTAAATCCTTTCTAACGTAAGCACATTTTTCATAGGCTAGATCTTGCCAGCAGGAGCAAAGACTTTGCCGATGGCGGGGAGGGGGTGGAGGGGAAGTCTCTAGCAAGTGGTGCGGGCCGCACCTCAGCGGCGCGGCGCCGTGGTGCGGGGTAGCGCCCTAGGGGGTGGATCGCATTACGACGGACGGTATCTCGTAAACGCTTAGAGATAGGTCAAAACAAACAGAAATTCGGTCCAAAAGGGCTCTACTTTCACGTATTTCATAAGGATAGTGCTTTTTCAGCCCCAAAAAACTTAATTGAAGGTCCTAAGTACTTAGGGCCCTTGGGGCACGGGTTCCCGTTATTTTAAAGTAACCAAATTTTAGCACGTGAATATAAACCTCATTTGGATCATTTTGAGACTAGGAAAACATAACTTTTCTCAATTCTGAAAAATAAGGGCCGGCCTAATGATCATTCAAATGCTTTTTCGATATTACCCTTGAAATAAAAGTTGCAAAGGGACTCATATAGATTTACAGAGTTGCTTTGAAACATTAAGGCCTAGCAACCAAATAACTAATCGTAGAAAGTTACATTTTTTTCTGTTTCCGCAATACACCCTCTGACGTCATTTCATCCATCGGTCAAAGGCCCATGTGGTTCGATTCCCGGTGAAGACGGATATTTTGTCAAAGTATTTTTTGAATCTTTATACTGTCGTATTTCTGGCAGAAGTGGACATCTTCACAAAAGCCTTTTTAAGGCATCTTTTAGAATGGATCGGGAAAAAGACCGAAGAAGCAATGGATGAAATGACGTCACGGCTGTTATGGGAAGGTTGTCCGTTCATTCAAATTTAGACTCCCATATCTCTGGCAATTTTTGGAATATTGAAGATATGATTTGCAAATGATCATTTGTCATGGTCGCCTGCAGGATAAAGTAAAAAACAGAAATCGTGATAAACCTCCATTGTTGACATCATGTGTGTGCATTGGTCAAAATATAATCCCAGACTGTTATGCCCAATGCTTGAACAGCCAATGGAGAGGGTTTTATGGTGAGGTCTACATGGAGTGGGTGTGTTTATGATATTGACTACTGGTAAGCATTGGGGGGAGGAAACAGAAGAAGTGTGTGGAAACTTGCAGTTAAAGCATCAGGATTTGGTTTCCATCTTTGCTGGCACAATGCTAAATATTGGCCCCTGAGTGTGCTGTATTCTCCTTGCACAGACTATTATATAAATATATAACCATGGTGAGGTAAAGGTTAGGCCAAAGATGCATCAGAAGTTGCAGCCAGAAGTCATTATTAGGTTTTGCTGCAAGATGGTGGGATTATAAGCATTGTTAGAATCATTGACACGATGCTATTAGCCTGCATGTCAAATGTAGGTACCTCAGGCAAGTCCTAGGCTAAGTCCACAGGATAAATAGTCCACAGAGGAGAAACATGTCTAAAGAGGGAGATGGAGAGGAAGGAGAGGGTGGGAATGTATAAAAAATATGAACCATATCATTGCTACAAATCATTTAAATTACTGCTCATTATCTGCTTAATGCCAAATGAACACCTCACCTTTGAACTGTATTTTGAAACCCAATTGAATAAAGCATGATATTACATATATTCTTCATTGCAATCATGATTTCAGACGTGGAGCAACAGTTAAAAATAAAGCATTACTACAGAGAGAGCGGGATCGGCTAGAGAGGCTAAGTCCACAGGATAAATAGTCCACAGAGGAGAAACATGTCTAAAGAGGGAGATGGAGAGGAAGGAGAGGGTGGGAATGTATAAAAAATATGAACCATATCATTGCTACAAATCATTTAAATTACTGCTCATTATCTGCTTAATGCCAAATGAACACCTCACCTTTGAACTGTATTTTGAAACCCAATTGAATAAAGCATGATATTACATATATTCTTCATTGCAATCATGATTTCAGACGTGGAGCAACAGTTAAAAATAAAGCATTACTACAGAGAGAGCGGGATCGGCTAGTGCGAGAAAAAGCAGATCTCGTTGAAGATATCACTAACTTGAAGAAAATATATGAAGAAGAAATGCAAAAAAATGTGGTGGCTGACAAGAGAATAGCAGATATGGAGGAAGAGATAGAGGTAAAATGCATTCTCCAAATTTTAATTACTTTTTACAACATGCATCCATCACGCAATGCTTTTCAGGGAACCATTTGGATCTCAGGCTCTGAGCAGCAATGCTGTTAACAAGAGACAGTTCTAATGTAGGCAACAATGATTAGTAGGTTCTGTATAATCAACACCTCAAACTGCTAGTACATATATGTTTATAAATAGAATAGTCCAGCTTCTAAATTCGGAATCCATTAACTAGGGTTGGGTAGTACCTCTTTGCTCACTACTTTAAGCTTGCTATTAAAACAGCTGCTTTTGTTAGAAGCTGTAGCATGCTACATTTTTTTAGAAAAAGTGATTAAAGTAGTAACTTTACAAAGATTTCTTTAGCTTCTAGCTGCTTTTAACAGCTACTTTTCCATATCACTCACTGTCAGTAAGCTATGGGATTGCCACGTTGTCAGCTAAATTAACTGCGGACACTACTGTTGTCGAACAGTAGAGTATTTGTTACATCCTCAATAGCAGCCTTTCCTTCCATATGCCACATTCAAAAATCTTTTGTATCACTGCTACCCTCAGAACACTCCTTTTTCTAAAAGGTTTCAATAGTTACCATTGAAAAGTTTTTCATTTCACAGAAAAACCTTTTTTTGCAGCATTCTTCCATTTCTCAACACTTGTTCCATACACGTTTACAAGGTACTTAAAATGAAAAAATATTTAAAATTATTCTACAGTTTAAAAATTCATTCCCAAACTTTAGGAAATACTACCCCTACACTTCTCTTGATATCCATCATACAAGGGTCATCATAAATAAATCTTTCCTGAGAAATTGTGCAATACTTACTTGGTTATTAAATTATGATTGAAGAAACTTAAGATTAAACAACTATCCTGAAATGTTAATTCTACTGCCTTGAGAGCTAAAAGTAATACACCATAGATGTTCTTCATTGAAGACAATCTGGTTTGAATGACTGATGTTCAACTAATAGTATAACATGGGCCATTATGGCAATTTGCTCCATTAAACTTTGACTTCAACTCAATATTTCAAACCTCAATAATTATTAGCTTAGCTACTGCTCATTAGTTAAAGAAAGAGACCAAACCTGTAACAATTTTTGAATAAAAGTGACTGTAAACCAAAAGTAGCTGACAGTTATTTTTAGTGAGCAGCTGAAGTGTGGCTTCTACTATATTTTCCTGATATTAACCCTTTCGCATGGAATGCCAGCTAAAGCTAACGAGGTTTTTCCTACGCAAAAGAACAAATGACAGCTATTGCCAACATGGATTTTCCTGCGCAAAAGAACGAATGTCGGCTATAGCCGATGAGGGGGAAGGGAAGTGACCACTGCCGAAACAATAAACACAGGTACGCTATTACACCCTAAGACCCAACATAATGAGAGCTTAGATACTCTCCTCGGCAACTGGAAACCTCTCTTTGTCCCAGTGCAAGCCCCACCGCATGTGTCCACGGTCAATTGCTTGTTTATGCAGAAGAATAGTGAAAGTAAACGTTTCTATTTACTCTGGAAATTGAGGTTTATGAGTACATTCCTTATGTTTAGGTGTACATTTAAAATTTTAAACAGAGCTCTACCATTATTTTTAACATAGTTCATGAGTAAAGGAAACTCTGAACAAATTTGGGAGTCTTTATGCTAGAGAACTTAATATTAACGGTAGAAATTTCATTTAAAAGCTGTAAAGTCTCTGTAAAACTTAAGGAATTCAATTCTGATTTAGCATATCTTGAGAGTGCTTATTTTTTTAGCACTTATTTTTTTAGCAAAACCATTGCAAAAACTAATAGTTGACCGCTACTGCATGTGGTAATGCAGAAAGGGGCAAGGATTATCTCTGCCCAGTGGCCGAGGAAAAGGGTTCGGCACCAAGCTAAGTAGAGTCCTAAGTTGAGGAAACGCATATTTGAGCTATTCCTCATCAATCGAGAGCTCCGTACAGGGAGTGCAAAGAAATGTTAGCGGCATTCGTGAGGGGAGAAGCTTTATCCAATGTTAGACTCCAGTGCGAAAGAGTTAACACTAGAAGGACCAGACCCGTCATTTTGAAGGGTAACCTCTACTTACTTAATCATATTGCCTACAATTTTTTTTCTGTCGTCATAATTTTTTCTGACTTTTATTTATTTTGTATGGTACGTATTCTGTTAAAATATAATTTAATTTTTTCTCATAGAAATGGAGTTATACCACCTGTCTACCTTAAAGGACCAACACCCGTCAAAATGACGGGTTAGGCGTTTCTATTTTATTTGTAACGGTAACGCGTGTTTTATCCAAGAAATCACTACACTATATTACGTCTGGCCTTTTTGATGTTTTAGTTAAAGAAAGTTAGTTTAGTTTTTGTTGTTTTAGTTAGGGAAAGAAAAGGCAGAGAAGGGTTATATCGTGCGTGGGTGGCCTTACAGCGCATATATGAGTGTGGCGTCAGTAGCTTTTGCAAGGCTTGCGGGAGCAGTGCTTCTTCCTCGAAATTATTTGTAAAAAATTACTCATTTGTATTGATAAATAAAGATAATACTTTTAACATAAACGAAGAAATATTTAAAATAATTACTACCCGTCAAAATGACGGGTAATGGTCCTTCTAGGTAGCCATACAACCCCGGTCCTTCTAGTGTTAATGGAGTTACTGTAATTTTTTTTAGAAAGTACTAGTTAAAAGTAGCTAGCTACAAATTTTTTGTAGCTTACTCCACCTTCCCATCAACCTCTATACATTTTAAGATTGCTTCCCTAGTCAAAATATACCTATGTGAGATAATTGTGAGAATTTTCGCTGGTAGTTTCAGGTTTTACTTGGTGGAACTTATTCAATGTATAAATGAAAAACTCTTTCCTTTGTGATGAAACTTTGTGATTCCACAGTGATACTTTTATTAGCACGACCCCGGTTTCGACGTACTATAATGCCATATTCAGGTGAACACTCTACAAAGCACTCATGGTTATATACTGCCCTGTGGTAGGGGGGGAGGGAAGGAAGTTAGGAGGGGGGGGGGGAGTTTGGGATTGGGTGAGGGTGGTATTGCATGCTTGAGGAAAAGGGGGGGGAAAGAGAATCCCTATAGGGAGCACTATTCTTGAGGTGAAGGAATGTGGAGGGAGGGGTACTTAGTCATACAAAACAAACCATTATCAGCAATGCATAAGAAACTGTGAATTTGTGAGAAATGTTTGAGAAAAGTGTGAGGCTTTCTGTGACTAAGTTGTTGAGGATGCCTCACAATCCCCTTTTCCAGAGATTTCCAGTAGAAATATGTGAGACATATTCCTATTTCTGAGATTTTCAAGAGACTAGGAATGATTTTATAAGAGAGGTGTTAGACACCAAGCAAATAGCCGTAGGTACCTTATTGGGATCTCACGCTTCAATTGTAAACTTCCAAGTACTAGTAATTTCTCCATTCCACATTTGTAACATATTGTCATGTAAATTACATCATTGAAATCTAAATAAACTTGTGGGAATTAGAAAAATATCTTGATTATTCTCAGTAATATTGACATTATATCCATCCTATGTGGCAATGTACATTTCAATTAAATAATTCCTGATAACAATTATCATGATGGAGGGTATTTCCTCAAACTGCCACAGCATTGACATTCTAAAATTAGTTTTCACAGTCACATTCATGCATAGGAGTGGCCAGGTATATAAGACTTTCTTGAAGCAGGTCTTTTAATTTCAGTTACGAGTCATGGTATTACATACACCCGTAGCCACCCAATATTAGCTATCATTGGCTATTCATTCGCACCCCGTACTGGCTATATGTTTGCAATGAGATGAGAACCAATGAAAAGCCAATATTTGGAAGCGCATGGGCAGCCAACGTGGGCCCAATATGAGCTACCCCATTCAAATTTGGCCCTACTTCAAAACGTTGATTATCAATCCAGAAAATCCTTGTAGGTATCTTTGGTAATGAAATTTTTATTTACGGAGGCAAAATTGTAACCATCGAAATAATCTTCTTTCTTGGATACCAAAATAAAAATATTATTTATTTACACTCATAATGCCACTACTACAGAATCACATTATTTTATAACACATTGAAATTATACTGCCGATTCTCAATGTCAACATATGATATGAACTCATTGCACCAACTACCTACCTAATTGCATAATTCAACTCGTATTTCTTGTCTTCCGTTGTCATGTCTACCTTGCAACTGAAAGTAGGGCTTCAAGAAAGCCGTATATAATAGGCCATTCCTGTGCGTCAATGTGACTGCGAAAACTAATTTTTAAATGTCAATGCCGTGATAGTTTAAGGAAATATCACCCAATCACGATCCTTGGTATAGTCAGGGGGGGGGGGGGGTTTGGGGGTTGTAACCCCCCCAATGATAAAAAAGTTAACATGGGGGGTATGGAATATTCCCCATACCCCCCAGGTAAAACCCCCCTTCAGTGGGGGTGACCCCCCCTTCAGACACTTCTAGATACGCCTATGATCACGATAACAGTTATCAGGCATTAATTAATTGAACCCTATTTTCCCACTCAGGATGAATATAAAGTTAATATTAATGAGAATAAACAAGATTTTTTTAATTTAATGGGGTAGCCGTTATTGAGTTTCATGGGGTAGCCAATGTGGGGTTACGTGGGTTAGCCCATATTGGGCCAATATGGGCTTTCATTGGCAGTCCATGGCCAATGAAAGCCAACATTGCCATATTGGCCCAACATTGGCCCAATATGGGTCCAATGTGGTAGGCTACCGGGTATAGTATGTACCTACCCATGTGATATAAGTTGTAGTTGCTATGTCATCAGCTTGATAGCAGGTAGGATGATTTAATATTTTATATGTTGACATTGCTATTCTTAGTAGAGGAACTTAGAGTATAAGATACTAAAATTTTTATTTTTGGGAACCCAGAAAGGAATTTATTCATATGATCACCATTTTGCCCCCATAAATAAAAAAAAGTTCTTAACCAAAGATATATTCAGACCTGAAGTGTCTCATGTATTTCTGAGGTTAATCCAACTCGCTGGTGAATGAGTTTTCAATGAGATATGTATTTGTGAGAATAGTGTCTCATTCTCACATTTTTCTCATAAAATATGCCTCATAATGTTCTCAGATATATCTCATGGAAAAATGTTGACAAACGTTAATTCTGTCATTCCTAACATGCATATGTATTTAGTTTAAATATGGTCAGAGTATGGAAGACTTGATAAGAGGTCTTACTACCTACTTTATTTGAGCTCTAAACTTGCAGCATCTGAAAGAATATTACATAATAGTAAAAAAAATCTTTATAGTGTCTCTGATGTGTCACCTCCAATCATCCGCTGGTAAATACCATTATTCACTGGGAGAATATCAATAATATTTTTAATTTTCTACTCAAATGTAGGTGTTTCATGGCATATTAATAATATTATGATATTATGATAAGTAAAGGTATATGAATCTATTATAGCTGGAGTTAATTTAGCAGCAGTTTAGAACCTTTGCTATTTTTTTAAAGCTTTAATTATTTGGTAAACACTCCATAAATTTATGTATTTTCCAGGACAATGAAAGAACAATAAAGGATAGTTCAGCAAAAATGGATATTTTAACATTAGATTTAAAGACAGCAAAACAGGAACTGAGGTCCAAGGATGAAGAGCTGAAAATTTTGAGCAATAAAATTACATGTTCAACTCAAGTTTTGGAGAAGTTTGAAAAGAGATTAAAAGAAGAAGTGGTACGTTAAGATGACTACTATTGGTCACATACTTCTCTATAAAAATTATCATCATTCTTTTAAAAAAATGGGGAGGAAATCATTAAAATTATTTGAAAGCTTAAGACTGCATCTTTATGACATAAATTAATCACAAGCCTTGTTTATTTCCATAATTAACTTGATTTGAAGACCTGCGACAAGTGTGCTTTGGTCAGATCCCCATCTTGTGTGATAGTATCAAACTTATATATGACCAGCTTTATGTCAAGTTTTAAAATAGTACTTCACTCAAAAATATTGAGATATTTCTAGAACGTAAAATTCTCAGAGTAAAAGTCTTTATTTTCTCCCTCCATGACCCATTAGCGGCACCAAGGGGAAGGGGGGGCCTCCATAAGGAGAAATTGCTCCCCTAAAAACCAGGTGTATTTCTCTGTCATAGAAAAATTAAAAGCCTAGATTATTTTTTTTTTACTGCAGTTTTGTTTATTTTACTTTAAATCTCTACTTACTCTTCTTAAAAGGCAAACTTTTGCTTCCAAACCACTAATAACATGCCATTTTGCACATAGTTAGCTATGTTTTTCCAGAGTGAGACCCACAAACTCCCCTTTTCCTGGGAGGTATTCCATACCCCAAGAGCCACTGGTGCCTCCCCTGAACCTCTGGTCTGGAGGTGCCCCTGCCATGACCTTAACTTATCAAAGGAGGATATAAATTTACTCCATATATATTTACAAACCGGATTAGACTGGAGCTCTGTTTGAATATCTTCCTAGTCACAGCCAGGTGCAGACCTCTAAATCCCCCCAAGTTCCATACAAGTTTAAGTGTAGTTACAGAACAAATATTTTTGCATGGGATTTTCATTATCATTATGTTCTTGATCTTTGACTAGGCAAATTCCTACTTCTCATTTCACCATTTATCCTCTTGGCCCAAGACAAGTGGCCATAATTAAAGCATGATTTAAGGAACTTCATTTTGAAAAAGGGATTGGCTAATTATTATTCCAGACATAGCAATGACCAACCAATCGCAATGATTCAGTCTTTAATAATGAGATCGTAAAATCTAGTCGTACTTTAACTCAAGTTGATGCCTCAATGGTGACTTCCTTGCTTCCCTCCCATTCCCATTCTTATATCTTACCTAACTCAATAAACAGTTCATTAGCACTGAATAGACTTGAAACAACACTATTACCAGTTTTAAGTTCATTAAATGAAGTGAAATATATTATTATTTCGAGGCTAAAATAATTTGTCAGCAATTCAATGGGTTATCTAATAATTCAACTAACTAACTGCTCACTTAAAAAAAATCTGAATCAATGATTATTCAAATATATACTAGAATTAGAATCATTATTAGAGATTCAAGAATCAAGATTTGCAATGATAAATATATACCTATAGGGTCTAAAGGTATAGGTATGGTCAGTGGCGTAGCCAGGTTTTGGGTCTAGCGGGAGGGGCAGAAAATATTTAGGGGGAGCAGAAAATCTTTTGGGGGTACCGACTCATAAATTAACCAGTTCACTAAATTTTAAAAATTTTAGTGATCAATAGTCGGATGGGTTTGTATAAAATATGACAATTGAGAGTGTATCATACACATTTATGTATTTATACGTATTTGGGACATAAGAATGGAAAAATATAGACTTAGGGGCACCAGAACATGGGGTTGGGAGGGGCATTCGCCCCCCCCCCCCCTACCCCCTGGCTACGCTACTGGGTATGGTCATATGATATGTGATATACCAATAGATTTTGACCATTACTGCTTATTACCCATCACTGCAGCCTTTCATTTATGTACTTCATATTGCATTATCAGATTTTCCAGATTAATTAGCCTATTCCGCATGTCAAAGGCCTCCCTTATCATGCATGTAGTTCACTTCATCCTCCCTTGAAAGATTTAAATCCTGCTGTCTCATTCTTTATCTTATCACTATATTCTGAATTGTCATCCATGAATTTCTGGGCACAATAAATCTAAAAGGCCAATTTCCTCTATTATTCCTACACCTACATAACTGTTTCTTTTAACAGTTAAAAAATGAATTTAAGAAACAAGAGAATGAGAGATTAAAAAATGAAAGTCGAACTCTCAGAGCTGAAATTGCAAGACTCCAGAATAGAGTGGATAATCTGAAGGCAGAAAACAATGAAGTTGTTAAGCAGACCAAGGTAAAATAATTTAATTGTTATTCCCCGCTTAAGAAAAAAATACTAAAATGCATGATCTCCCTTGGAAAAAATGTCATGGCACCATATAGATTTCCGTAACCAAGACTGAAATTTTTGTAGTCACTGTACGGATTGCCAGAACTGCCGCATCCATAATTCTATGGGTGTTCAGTCATTATGGCTATACTCCATTATCTCTATAGTTATATCTTTAGATATCGACAATCACTATGTCCATTATTGTACCATGTTTCTATACTCACTGAGACCATTTCCTAAAATCACTTAAGCCATAATTCCGAAGTTCTTTATTTTTGAGGTTTGCTAATCCATAATTACATATTTACAAAGGTTATATTAACTACAGCCTTATTAGCTCTATACATGATTGCATGCATGAAATAAACTGTAAGCCACTACGTAATAAACAGTTAATGTTACTCACACAAAATGAATTGCAAAGTGATTATACAACCAATGCTAGAGTAACTGAGGAACTAGAGGTGAATTTACACATAGGTGCTATGAAATATAGGTGAACAAGATACAGCTCTTGCAAAATCTTATGGCATTCGAATGTGCAGAAGAGGACGTCATGGAGGGGTAAAGTTTTGGTGGAAGGGTTAGGGAAAAGGGACGTAGGGGAAAGCGAAGGCATGGCATTTGTGCCATTCATGAGTGCATTTCAAAAAATGGAATTTCTATGACGCGGACAACACAAACGCCGTGCATCTGAACGCCATAAGCTTTCGCAAGAGCTGTAACTATTAACCCCGCAGTATTTATATAGGTTTAAAAATCAGAAATATAAAAGAAAAACTGCAAGATCACTACTCAGCCATTTTCAAAAAATAAAGAGAAACCCTTGAAGTATACTCCATTGTCAAGATACCCAAATAAATGAATGCTTTCATTTAGGTTCTAACACTGACTCTGAACGAGATTACCAAACTTCCCTAAAACAAGGCCCTTTGATTCTTGTATTCAGCATTGGTAAACAATAATACTGCCCTAGCTATTTTCAATGCTTCAGAGTTTTTAATCTGGGATATTTTAACCTTTACTGGATGGATTAAAATTCCAGCTGCAGGTTTGGGCACACAATACAAACTCTTACGCGTTTTTAACCCATTCAATGCGGATGCAAGGCATCGGTCCCTTACTTTTCTCGGCCTTCCCTAGTTCCCAAGCGTCGGCACTGGCACTTGCAACTTCCTTCAGCGTCTTAGGCTTGCTCTAGGCACACGTGGATGAGTTTCGTTCTTTGCTGGATGTGTTTTCGTTTTATATAAATAAAAGAAAAAAAACCTTCAGCGTGAGAATAAATGTCATGTCAACAGGTCAGCATTGAATGGGTTAACCAAATCCAGCATGCATTTTTCTGCATGCACATGCACTGAAGCTCTCCTTCCAATGTATATTTAAATGAATGCTAGTCCTTAAAAGGTTAATATTATTTGTTTCAGAACCTGTTTTCTATCACCCTTATATATAATTTTGAAGAATTTACAAAAATGTTTTGAAAATTTTTCATCATCATCAGCAATCAGTAACAACCTAGAAGATCGGTTTTCTGCAGCTCTCCACTAAACTCTCCGATTGGACATTTATCCCTAAATATTCAGTTTGACATCCCACATATTTTGTCTGATGATTTCCATTCTTGGTCTTCCTCTGCAATTCTTCCCATCAATTTGTCCTTCCATAATTGTTTTCAATAAGTTATTGAGTCACAAAATACGTCCAATAAATATGTAATTTGTTCGTTCTTCTCAAAGTTTTCATCATACTTCTTTGGGGATGTTCATTAATTATGCCAACAAAATAGAGGAGAAAGGGGGTTTGAAGAAGTTAGACAATTTATATAAATTGTTGATAAGGGGGAGAGGGGAATTTAAAATTCAAAGATAAAGGGACTGTGGATCCCACATCATTGAGAGAATCCTTTAGAGTCTCAGATTGGCTATCAGTGCTTACTTTACTCTCAAGATCGCTCGTGGCTAGCACAACCAGTGCAGTGGCAATAAGCCTCGGATAAGCTTTCGCACAACAAGCAGGTATGCAACCCACTTATCACAGTAGGAACTGAGAAAAATGCATATTTTTCAGTACTTAGTGAGGTACTCTCCGCTTATCGGAACTTTAAAGTAAGCCCCCTGTTTAAGTGCCCAGAAGCAAATGGACTAAAAAACTTTCTTCGAGAAAGATAATCTTATGAGATAAATCAAGGATAGGATAATCAAGGAGATAAGGGTTTGTTGCTGGCCTGTTGGTCAACTGATGAGAGCAACTATTCCGTTAAGGATGGATGGGTTGGTTGATAAAGGTAGGATTATAAAGAAAGTGGTGTGAGGGTGAACAGAAACCTGATAGCAGTATTGCAAGGGCATAACCGGGGGGGAGGGGCAATATGGGCGATCGCCCCCCAACAATGGAGAAAAAGCTCAATTTTAATATCCTATATTCAAATTTTGATAAATGCAAATAAGCGTGCGTAATCGGTTTTGATGTGTTGTAGGTAAAGTCCTTATTTAAGGTTCGATTTGTAAGGAACAACAGCTGTGACGATCATCACTGGTAATAGTCGCCGATAGGAGGGGCACAAATACTAATCTCTCCCCCCAAGAGCTTTCCCTGGTTATGCCCTTGTATTGGACTTCTCTTAAAAAGTGCCCTTCATATCCAAGGGTATTGACAATATTTCTGCATATATTATCAAAGCAGTGAATGAAAACATTTCACATGTTCTTGCTTACATAATTAATCTAAGTATGCAAACAGGTTTATTTCCTAATCAGTTAAAAACTGCGATAATAATACCTATTTTTAAGAAAGGAGATAAAATGGACGTTAATAATTATAGACCAATATCCTTACTATCTGTCTTCTCTAAAATAATGGAAAAAGTTATCAAAAATCGACTTCTTGGTTTTCTAAATAAGCATTCATTTTTTAGCAGTAACCAATTCGGATTCCGGTGTGGCAAAAGTACAGAAGATGCCTTACTAAAATTATGCTCAGACTTGAACGAAGGACTTAATAGGAATTTCAAAGTTGCTGGCCTATTCATAGACATTACTAAAGCTTTTGACTCAGTAAACCATAACTTACTAATGCAGCGATTATGGGAAGCTGGTGTTCGGGGTATTGCGTACGACTGGTTTCAAAGTTATCTTTGTGACAGAGACCTATGCGTGCGTATTCAGAATTGCTGCAGCAATAAGATCAAACTAACCTGTGGCGTGCCACAGGGTTCTGTGTTAGGCCCTCTACTGTTTTTGATTTATGTGAATAATTTATGTACCGGTAGGTTTAAGGGTAAATTAACGTCTTTTGCTGACGATACTGCATTAATTTATTCTTCTCATAACATTGGTGACTTGCATGCTCAGATGCAAAGTGACATTAAAGCACTAAATATGTGGTTTTCAATGAATTATATGTTGCTAAGTGAAAAAACAAAATATGTTGTATTTACAATGAGTAAAACTATCTCACTTAGAAATAAACTTTATTATCAATGTAAAAGTTGTATTCAAGGTAATTCTTCTTGTGATAACTGTATTGTGATAGAACAGGCAAGTTACATAAAATATTTAGGCATATTTATTGATGAAAAATGTAAATGGAAACTACACCTGAACAAACTAAAATCTGAAATGATTTCCATTGTCAGAAAATTCTACTTCCTCAGATACATATGCCCAGAATCAGTATTAAGAATTGTCTATTATGCCTTGGTCAATTCCAGACTACAATATGGAATTGTATGCTGGGGTGGAGCCTACTTTACCACCATCAAACCTTTGATGGTTGCACAAAATAAAGTCATTAGAGTTATGACAAGGTCATTAAAAAGAAGTCACGCTTTCCCACTTTATAAGGAATTAAATATTCTACCATTACGGCACCTATTCATATATAAAGTCCTCAGAGTATTTTATAATCGTTGCGGTGAAAAGGCCAAACCAAAAACATACTCTACGAGATTAAAATCGGATGTTATAGTACCAAGGCCGAAAAATGAAATATTTCGGCAATCATATCAATACCTGGGGCCAAAATTATATTATTTATTGCCAAATAACGTGACCAAGGTAGAGACAGAACGTGAATTCAATAAAGCTGTTACAAACTGGCTTATGAGTCATGAGGAAGTGGAATTTTTATTTAAAAAGGTTATATAAAATATTATTTAATTGTGTGTATCTGTATAAGTAATATGTCTATGTATGAATGCACTTAATTTTTCTTTTTATTATTATTTATCACACCATCTATTATATGATTAGCACCTTGCCTGCCCGTCATATTTATTTTAATGGTAACCCCAACACAGGTATTGTTCCTCTGGGGTACCTATATTCCATTTATGTATGTAAATTGTCAAATGTATTTTCTAATGGATAATGGAATAAATATATATTATTATTATTATATATAGCATTCAAGTAGGGATTGGGATTATACTGAAAATATCTTCCAATACCAGGATTTAAATTCATCCCCTTAACATAAGAAGTTAGTGCTATAGCCACCACTCAAAGGTGATCCTTTTATTTTTCAACTTTTTTATCTTTCACCCAACGAATCAAAAGTATTAAATAGTGATAATTATGTAATTATGCCTGGAGAATACAGATCTCCATAATCACTGTCCAGCTACAAAAATACACTAACTTATGACATTTACTGTAGCTTACAAATTCTACTCATGGAAAGCTGCACATTTATTTTTTTTTAACTTATCTGTCATCTGTTGTATTCATGTGCATACACTGCTGGGGCTTAAATATGTGAGTGATATCTTCCACTTGAGCTTCCATAATTTGGTCACTTTCACAACCGGCTCTTTGTGACACATGGTTCCCAGCCAATCATTGATCAGCTTCTTCTACAAAATGGAAAGACGCTTTGAAATGAAATTAATTTCCAGCATTGAAGCTTATCTCTGATCAAATGAGGACCTGAACCAGAAAAATGTCCTAGTCTGTGCAATATCTAATGAAGTTAACTTGTTTTGTTTAGCATTTATTATGGTACAGGTAAAAAATTTGATAATCACCCAATTCAGTTTTAATAAAATACCTCCTTTACTTTCAACTTGTGACCAGATGAAAATCGAGGAAATAGATTTCCTAAGTCAGCAGATTGCTAAAGTAAATAGAGAGGCAGAGTTTGCAACAAAGAAACTGCAAAATCTTGAAAACTCAAAAGGCATGGTAAGCATTGAGCTCACTCAGGAAAAAGAGAAGGTGATGACATATAAACGGGAAGTAGAAATGATGAAGAAAAAAGATGAAGCCAATAAAAGATCAGTGGAGGAACTAAGAAGAGAAAAAGAAATATTGAATACTCAGATTCGCAGGCTATCAGGTATTTATAAATGACAGGATTCCAAATACATAATGCACTGCATAGAAATCTGGCACAGTCCTTATGCCACAAATTTTCCATTTCAAAGATATTTTGTTGTTGTCTCTCTCAGAGAGTCCAAGGCATTAAAACTTAAACAATAATTATTCACTCAGGAGATACACATGAATAACTACATTTATAAAATTTGCAATAAAAAATTGTTCACCCGGACTGGATTTCAAAACAAGAGCCCACATCTTTGGGACTGGGTTTTTAATCTCAAATCCACATGAAATCCTCAACCCCAAAATTTTCATTACACAAACAGACAAATGATCCATCGCAGTTGCCCCTAACACCCAAGACTGCATTGACGTAGCATTGAGACAACTTGCTGATGCCACCTCTGACACATCAGTCTCTTCTAACCATGATAATAACAACAAGACAGAGGTTCATCAGGCATTACCAGTGATGACATTTCCATCCTCCCCTCTCCTCAACCTCAAACTTTTCATTTTTATATCCTTCTTAAAATACATTGGTAACCCCAATAACCCAGGCCATACTATCAATACTCTTTTCTCCTCCTAAAACTATCCAACAGAAAATATCTCTGCTAATGGGAACTACTACCTGCAGCTACACCGTTTCACAGCCTGACCTTTCATATTAAAGACACACATCACTTCTTGGACTGCCTCAACTCCATGTCACTTCCACACAAAACACTATTAATTATGACCATAATAAACATCACTACACTCTGTACCTCTGAACCACCCTCAGAAGTCCTCCTCTCCCTCCACCAATTCCTGACTCAACACCCGAATCCACATATCCCCAATCATTGATTACTTTGTTGATGACATCTCGATCCTTAAAGCCTCCATGAAATTCACAGTGAAAGAGGATGCCAGGGTAGCTCAACTGGTTAGATCACTCGGTGGGAAATCGAGGGGTCTGGGTTCGAATCCCAGTCCAGGCGAATCATTTTTTCACTGTGAATTTCACATAATTGCAATACTGTGTGTTGAAATAATTTTTGAGCTGCCCTCTCATATAGACTACATATTAGCCTTTTGCTTGTAGTTTGATTATCCTGAAATTTTATTTTCATTGTAGATTTAAATCAGAGGCAGTACCAAGAGCTTAAGACTGAGAAGTTAGATAAAAACGTGCTTGTTAAGAATATTGACCAAATAAGAGAAGAGTTACTGAAAAAAAAGATCCAAATCAAGGAGCTGGTGAAGGAGAATGATAGGTAGAGAATATATAGCATAATAAATAGTGTATTTTAGAGCCTTATAAATGCTTGAGCCTTCATGTGAACTACTGGAGGCCTCAAGGACAGCCCAAACAGCCCATAGAAATCTATGTATACAAATGCATACATGGCCCAATGCAATGCATGCAACTTTCCCCAGATGGCACAAATGCTGTTGAGCCAGTCCTATTGCATTTATGTACGTTAATAATTCATAATGCAGCTGTAGTTTTCAGAATTACAGGATTTTAATTGGCTTTGATGAATAACATATAATGCCTTTCTTTTCAATTGCAATAAATATTTTTGTCAAATAGTGTACTTAAAGGAGGTATGTATATTGATTAGTGCACTTAGTGAACAATGTGTTTCAGATTTTGTAGGGTACTATATTTCTTGCCAGTTATGTTCTTTGTTGATTATATAATGTGTAGCATCATTATCAATAGTCATCGATCAGAAGATTGGTTTGCTGTAGCTCTCCACTCTTCTCTCCACAAAGCACTTCATTTCTATGTTGTTCTTCACTTTGAAGGCCTTCATAATTAGCTAGATGTGTTCCATTCTTGGTCTTCCTTTAGAATTTCCTTTCTTCCCATTCATTTCTCCTTCCATTATTTTTTTCTATTGTGTCACAAAATGTGTCCGATAAATTTGTCTCTTCTGCTGAGTTTTCATGATCCTGATTCCCAGTTAGCAGAACGCTTCCACTTGTGCAAGTTTTTGCTGCCCAAGTTTGACAGAGATTCGACCTTTTTGATTCCTTTCACAAACCAATAGTTTTCTTAACGCTAAGGAAGTTCAGTAGTTTTGCTCAACTTAAGAGAATTTGATGAAACTTGCTGGAAACATTAATTTTGTTGTTTTAAAGCTACTTGATTTTTTTCATAATTATTTGCCATAGATTTCTTAACCCTTTTACTGCCAGTCCATTTCGGGTAGGATGTGCGAAGAATGCCAAGGCTATCTTCAGGTTTTTAAAGGAAGGCCATTATATTCAGGTATTTAAATTTGGGCCGATAAATCGGCCCATGGCAGTTTTCGCACATCCAACGTGGGCCGATATATCGGCCCGCTGGCATTAAAAGGGTTAATATATTTGAATGAGAAGTGAGCATGAAATTACATGGGTTCTCATGGGAACACAAGGCTTTGTTCATCAGAAAGAACCTTTTCTAGTTATTCAATGTATAATAGTTGATATCATCGACAGAAAAATGCATAAGAAATTTGTACTCCAAGCGCTTGAAGAAATCCCTCGCGCATGTTGCGGGGGATATGAAATGGCACCATGAGTAATTGGTACTTGAATTTGGATGCATAATTTGTATGACGCAGAAGAAAAGACATAGAACCCATGCAACTTCATGTGCAACTCTCGATCAAATATCTTAAGAAACCTGTGGCAAATAATTCTGAAAATTTGCAGGTAGCTTTAAAAAAATATTATTAATGCTTTCAGGAAGTTTCATAGAATTCTCTTAAGTTGAGTGAAACCACCGAACCTCCTTAATCTACAGGTGGCTTTTAACATAATATGTAGTTTTATCCTTACGGTTCAGCTCATCAGATCTTCCTACTTCTCTGTGAGAATTGCTACACTAAGCAGCAAAGCTTTCTGATTTTTTCTCCATACACTTGCACTCCTGTTTTTAATTTTTCCTTATTCCATTTATGGCTTTTTCAATGTATTAATGTTTACATACCTATGTATTGAAAATCATGGGAGACAAAGCACATCCTTGTCATTCTACTTTCCTCACTTCTACTTCCTTTGCATTACCACCACATTTAATCACTGCCAGCTACTCTTCACATAGCCTGCATAATACTCTTCTGTCATTAGATGTCACTACTATGGTCTTAAGGTGGTTCCACCGTAAAATGACTCAAATGTCATTTTATTCATATTCTGTCTACTTGTAGAAAACATTGTCCTCTATCTGATATGAAAAACAAAATAATACCTTTCCACGCTATATAATTCTATAATTGAACTTGAAATTACATGGTCTTCAATGGGGTGTTGAGAGAAACACGAGGAAAAATAGTATTTTTCCATAAAATACAAATGCCATTTTCATGGAAAACTGTCTCTAAGAAGAAAATAATCCAGAGAAAATGAATAAAAATAAAATACAGGCATCTTACCACCTTATTTTTCTAGTTATTAAAGAATAATGCCGTAATTGAAGTCAAAATGCTGTAATTCGTAGGAAATGGTGCTGAAGTCGGCTCCTATGGCTGGAAAAAATGCTCATTTAAATTACATTCATGTAATAATCTGCATATTTTGTACCTTTCTTTTGGGCTTCTATAGTTAATGCATTGCATCAGTGAAAGCAGGATTTTTTGAAAAAATATCATAAATGTGGAATTTAGTATTTGTTTGGACTCACACAGTCGTGGCGGAACCTCCTTAAGTGCTGTCTGCATTCTGTTCTAATCCACATTAAATTAGATTGTAAGGGTGGGCGAGGGCCTTCTGGAGCCTTCCTGGTGCTCAGATCTCTTGGTCTATTGTTCCATCCCACATTTTAAATCTGCCTGTCACTTGCAGATAGGGGAAAAGAGCACCATGGTAGAGCTATGAAAGAGGGTCCACCCCCAACCTACCCGGTACAGGTATGGAAGAGGATCACTTCCAGCCAACCTTCCCAGTCTGGGACTTCCCTCTGGTCTCCCAGTATAGGTATGGAGGGGTGTCACCTCTCCATCCACCCCGGCAGAGATATGGAGGAGGGCCATCCATCCAACCCCCGTCTGGGCCCAACATTGCTTAAAATGTTCGTGACGTAGGCCTGTTTTGTAGACAATTCCCAGGGACGTACATTTTCATAACAAATGAAAATTAATTTTTCAGTTTTTTTTTAGTCATCGAAGTTTCCTTTTGCCAGAGCATTATCATTTTTATGCTTTCGGGGATTGGAAAGCATTTGTAAATAACTGAATGTTTATGTTTTAAACCATGCCCCTTGTAGGTATGCAACCACATAGAACAAATTTGAAAATAACTTTTGGGCAGATAATTTTTCTTCTACATGCTCGTTAAGGACAGTGATGCGAAGATGTGGTAGACAATTATTTTTTGATACTCTCGAATCATCTTTCTATTAGTTGACAAAAAAAAATAATAATGAACTTTGGACGAATTTATCATTCTTTTCATCCTTTGGTATATGCAACCATACCCAATAAATTTCAAAACCCGAACTTTAGAAATTCATTTTCAAAAGCAAACACTTTACCTGTTATTATTTTGTTGCGAAGACAAACTAATCAAAACCTTTCTGCCTTATATTTTTATGTAACATGAATCTGCCCCTTTTCATTAGCTTTTTAATTACCATTTATCAGTTTGTCTGTATAAAATTCACATCTTCTAGTTCAGCATTCTTCTGCCTCTTTACACCCCTGGACCAGTGTAAATAGTAATATTTCACAGACTGGCTGATGGCTAAGATGGCAATAATACCCAATGAAGATTAGGTATATGTTTTATTTGATAAAACTGAAGAGAAAGCATTACAACTTTTAGTCTGAACAATACCGACTGCTGATGCTTTGCTAGAAAGTTTGATGCTTTTGGAAATAAAACATCGTTTTGTACATTCCACACACACCTTATTAATATTGACCATGGTTTCGACATGTAAATATCATTATCAAGGTAATGGCATTTTCATGATGATGGCATTTACATGACCTTGATAATGACCTTTGCATTTCGAAACCATGGTCAATATTAATAAGGTGTGTGTGGAATGTACAACGCAAAGTTTTATTTTCAATATCGTGGCTCCACAAAGTTAAGCCTCAAACGTTAAGCTGTGTTTGATACTTTTGGCAGCAGTATGACAACAGGATATTGCCTACCCCATACCATCCATGGGCCATTGGCTGAAGAACACTCATCTAGAGCACTTGTTGTTCACTTAGGTATGCAAGTGAGAATGTACTTGATGGTAAAGTATAAGTTCACAGGCATAGGCGTGTCCAAGGCAGGTGCCATTGGTGCCGTGGCACCACCACTAGATCGAGATTCTTTTCTAAGTTATACCCTTTTTCCCGACTCTTGGCGGCTGGACGGTAGAGAGCTAGAGACTCTGTTCACTTTATGTTTCTACTCCTGGCACCACCACTATTCCTGGCACCACCACTTATGTAGTCCTGGACACGCCTATGTTCACAGGGGAAGGTATTGAGACAATGTTCAATTATTTCTTGATGGCTAGGCATATGAAATACTTGGAGATGAAGACGCTTGTTGTGGACTATGTATGTATCTTTGTATCTATAATATGGAAGCATGGCTAAGTAGCAGTAATATTTTCTCAAATAAGATTTTGCTTTCTCAATCTAGAGTCCAAGTCTTGTTCATTGATATCAATAAAGAGTTGCAGTCTGTGAATGAGGAACTGACAAATGCTCAGGCTACCATTTCAGATGGTAAAAGACAAATAAATGAATTAGAAGGCGAATTGAAAAAGCAACTGAATATATCTGATTCTATTTGGTCTGAGAAAAAAACCATCAGCAAGAATCTTGTGAGAGCAGAGGTAAGCAAAGAAACCCTGGATACATGGACAACATTTCATTATTCTTGATTGTCATTTTACTTGCAATTATAATTTTACATATTCTGTGCAGGTGAAAACAAAAATGTCATAAGTTCCTCCCATTGGAGATGCATGACATTTTAATGTCCTTAAAAATGCACAACTAAACAAGCGTAAACAAAATCCCTGTATAAAGCCATTAAAGTATCAGCTGCATTGGAGGTGTTTTCTGACAGTTAACTCAAATGTTAGAAATTTACAGAGGACAAATCATCTGCTAGGACTAGGATTTGAATCTACGTTCCTAAACAATATGAAGGATCTAGCTACATATTCCAGTTATAGTGGATGATTTTTGCACATAAAATATCTCACATTCATGGTCTCATAAGGAAGTGTAAAACTTTGAATTTGTTGGACTGATAGCCCAGAAAATCATGTCCATGAAAGAGTATAGTATCATATGTTACATAGCTGCAGCAGCATGTTCAAGAATATTCTCCTCGCAAATTGTGATTACCAACAGCAGTGGATGGGCTCATCTTGAGCCAGGAATTTCTCATTGCAAAAGAAGCTGTTGAATTACACATACATCTGGAATTTTTTTTTCGTATTGAAAATGAAATTTTTCAATTAGGAGAGTTTATAATCCATAGTTTTTGAGTTAGTGACCTCTTGAAACAATATGGTACCTCCATTGTTCAATTTTTTTATTAATTTTTAATTTAGAAAAACTGGATTATCCCTAGCAAATTTTTGTTTTAACGTTTTCGCAGTGATAAGATGTACTACTCTCAATCATTTTCCGGTTAACTGCTGCATGAAGAACTTTTGGCTCAAGGTTTCATTCCTCATGCTAGGAACGTCGTCAGGAGACTGAAGAAGTTATATCTAACAGATCTAACTTCTTCAGTCTTCTGATGATGTTCCCAGCATGAGGAATGAAACGCTGAACAAAAAAGTTCTCCACTCAGCAGTTAACCCAGAAATGATTGAGAGTAGTATATCCTTAGCAAAGATAACAGCAATTTTCCAAGCCAAATGCCTGTTCATTTATACTTTTATGCCCAGTGGTACTTTTTGTACCTCCTGAAATCCATTGTAGCTAAATGTCCTCTAGTAGTTCTAGACACTATGTATTAACCTTATGCAAGGGAAAATTATGCTGTATTCCTGAGAAATGTTGAGTAGGCAGGGGAGGAGAGAAGAAAAGAATGGTCTTTCATGGGATTGAGAGCAAAGGACCCGATCAGCCTCATGACTCCTTGGGTCTATCAAATCCCACGTGAATGTGAGGAATTCTACGTGGGTGAGATGGCTAGAACAATTTCCATGGGACTGATGGAACACTGCAGATATTTCAGGCTTGGTCAACCTGAGAAATCGACGACAGCTGAACACAGCATCAATTTGGACCATATGATTAAGTGGAATGACACCAAACTTCTTTGGCATTCAGAAAATTTTTGGATTGGCTAACAAAAGAAGCTATTGAGATTCAGATGGAGAATAAACATTTCAATTACAATTCCAGTTATAGCATCAGCAATGCTTGGAATCTAATTTTGAAATGAATAAATTGTAAAAAAGTTGTTGCAAAGCTACATAAATGTTGGACATGCTGTTTACATGGACAGTTGTTATAATAGCGTGACCTTGACTAGCGATCTATTGAAAAAGAATGTTTTTACTTCGGGGACCCTTCGACCTTCACGAAAAGGAAACCTTGCAAATGTAATACATAAGAAATTAAAAAAAGGGGAAATTTACTCCCAGTTCACGGATGAAGGGCTTTATGTAACCAAATGGAAAGACAGGAGTGATGTCCTTACCATTTCCACGGAGTTTAATGGCGACATTATTTCTGTGATCAATAGGAGGGGGAAGGAATCAAGAAAACCATGTGTGGTGGCCCAATATAATAAAAATATGGGGGGAGTAGATAAGGCCGATCAACTGATCTCTTACTACAATTTTGGCAGGAAAACTTTGCGGTGGTATATTCAAATGGGATTTCGTATTATTCATATAATGTTAAACAACTCATTTTTGCTGCACAAAAAATATAGTGGTAATGCAACATCTCTGAAGAAATTCCGAGAGGCCGTGATACGACAACTTAAGCTCCACAGCCAAAAACTCCATCACAATCAAGCATTGTTAAAATTCATTTACCTAGCAGGATATATAATCCAGAAACTGACAAAGGCAAAAGAGATAAAAGAAAAAATGTGTCGCCATTGCTCTGAGACAGTACAGAGGAAAGATGTACAGTATCATTGTGCCAATTGTGAAGGGGAGTCTGATCTTTGCCTTGAGCCTTGCTTCCGAATTTTTCATAAATATCAGTGCAAAAATTTTCAATTTGTCAAAATATTTCTAAATGCATGCATTATATACTGTTTCTTGTTAAGAATTCAATAAACCTTTGTAAAAAATATTACACATTTTCTTTTTTTTTGTTGATCCATACAGCAAAATTTTAAAGTAGATCGTCACCATGCGTGAGGATTACGCTCCTGAAAATGCTGGCGATGACTAAATTTTATTGCCAAATTTTTGCTAAATTTGCTAAAAGTAATATGCTTCTTTCGAATGCATCACCTAAAAACATAGTAAAACTAGTTTTGTGAGCCGTGTCATACCTCTACGGAAAATAATTTATCATTAAATCTAAAAATTTATCAAATTCCAGTATTCGGGACACTTTCTTCCTTAATTATTCCACTTTGCAAATGCTTAGGGATAGAAAACACTGACGAGATGAGAATTTTTTATGAAAATAAAATGAAGAGTGATTATGGGTTGCATACCCTGCCCCCTACACCTTGCTTACCCAGTGGCGGGGGCCCGCCGTTCGGCGGACCAGGTTTAAAATTATTTAAATGTATCAATTAAAAAATAAATTAAATTTTCAACATTTTTTTCCTCTTAACATGAATCAATGTATGTAAATATAAAGGAAAAAAAATCAGTTACTTGCATTAGTTCACATTTTACAACCCGGGGTGAATGGGTTAATGGTCACTGGAGTCAACAATCCACTTCCAACTTATCAAGAAAAACCTAGCATAATTATGTAAATTGGCTGAAATTTAAGATTTGCAATGTTCTTGCCTTGAGAGTGAGTGACAAGTCGTCTCTCAAAATGTCAGCAACTATGAACACTTCAAACCAGTAGAGAGCCCGAGAAGAGTTTACACAGATATCCTTAAGTCTCTATTTTGTGATTTAGTAAATAAGGAAGGTGATCTCACCCTTCAAAAAAGGTAAAATTATAAATTCTAAAAATTCAATTAGAAAATGAGTGAAATATTCTAAGTACACCGTGAAATCAATTTTCAGTCCCGAGCTTCAGGGTGTATACGATATAGTGATATGTGCACATGAAATTTTTCCTGGCTTTTCAAAATGACAGAATTAGCTAACAATCTGTTTCATCGAATTGTGCTTTGAGCATGTATAGATGCTCAAAGAAGTTGTATGTTGTTACATTACCACTTGCCAAGAATTTTCCGTTGCTGCCTTCAACTATTTAACGCAGCCTTTACTTAAATCATATGCTCAAGTGTAAGTGTATTTTGACCTAGTCAGCAGGTATCATATTAACCCATTTCTTCCCAAACATTGAAAAAAATATTTTTTTTTAATTTCGGTCTCAAATTTTAATTAAATTGACCCGAATAAGAGAAAGAAATGCTGGTGACATTTTTAACGATGCTTAGTTTAGCGCTGGTTAGACATTGTGTACACGCAGCATTGGAAACTACCCAGTAAAAATAAGTCCATAATCCTATTTCAGATATGGTAGATATATATTTTCAGCAGGGATCAGGGTATAACTTGAAACGAACATTGTACTATTCACCAATTTTGAGGATACCAGGACTAGCCACGGTATTTACATTTACGGAGTCACCATAGTGCAAATGCACATAAGTGCAATATTCCACAGAGGAAAAACTAAACTGTACTATTCAACTAAACAAAACGAATAGGAAAAAATTATGAGGATATAAATTCACAAAAAACATTTACACAATCCTGATTTGTACTTCATTTCGGGTGGAGCCTACAAAGCAACATAAAAACGGGGCAAATCTTCCAACAATGACATATTACAGTATGGAAAAAAACTCATGAGAAAAAATCTTACTAAAAGAAGAATGAATTCCACTGCTTATCATCTTTCAACGTTATAAAATTTCCAAACAGTTGTAATAAAAATAATTAAAAATTCTTCTTATAATTTCTATTCATAGGATGAAATTGATGAACTTAAGCAGAAGTTGAAAGTCATGAGTCACCAGGAAAAGCAGATAAAAGAAGAATCAAAGAAAGCAGAAATGCAGTTACTGAAGGAGTCAGAAGGTAATAACGCTATGCATGTATGTAGATAGGTATTTATTATTTTACGCATTGGAAATTTGAGCTTGAGTAATGCCTAAAAGAGGTAGATTTGATTCTCTAGCCTCATGAAGTATAATGAAATATTAACTTATCACTTAAGGTTTCCTCATGGATAATTGGTACCTCATTAATACATAAATAATGGAATAAAATAGTGCATTATTTCTTCTTGTAGCTTATTTTGGTTGAATATATTAGGCTTGATTTCCTTCTGAGGCCTTAATAAATCAAGGTCAATATACATATAAAGCTAAGAAAACATATTTATTATGGTAAGAGAACATTCACTTATAATGTCAGAAAGGCATCTCAACATGTAGTCATTTGTGCTGCATGCATAGGAAAGAAGAAATTTCAAGTTACATGCATGGAATCTTTTTCTATACTTGGTTTTCCACACTAGGCATTTGAAAATACTCGAAATTGCTTTTCTTTGTTAAATGGAGAAACACAGAAACTCCGCACAAACCCAAACTTGCCTCCCTACCATGGGCATTGAAGAAGAAAACAATTTAATCAAATACTCATACAGACTTTTTTCATCCCCTTTACAGAAACAAAATATTGCTGTAAATAACCACTTATAATAATGTGCAAAAAATACCATTCAGTAAGTACCTACCTAGATAAAATTTAGATTTTTCATTGAATAAGTCTATTTATATCTAAATTAGATGTAATACTGAACAAGAAATGAGTATGATAGTCGACTTTGTCTTTACAATAAATAAGCTACGATCATATGACTTGTGATCTGATATATGACGTGATTAGAAAAGTACAAAATACAATGATGTATAATGAAAATAGCTGATATGTATAAGAGATGTACACTTTTTTTCCTTGGTTTATTGGAAGAACATTAAATTTTATGAATAAATAAAATATGCTAATATCATCAATACAATAATGTTTTTCTCTTGTGCTACAAATTACTAAATAATGGATTAAAATTTAAGTAAGGAGATGGAAAAGTGAATTATACACAAATAGATGTAAGCTTGTTGCTGTATCAACATGTTTTTTACAATTACGATTACATTAGCAAACATTATCGAACTAATAGGTGAAACCAGTAAAGAATTCACAACGGAATAAAAATACAGATATGTATGTTTTATTCTGTTGTGAATTTTTGTGGCGTCATGGGTATATATACCCTTCAGGTCATTCCCTTTTGGAGCATAGGCAAAGTCAAAGAATTTAGTTATTGCTGTCAGGACTAGAAAAATGGCTCAATTTGAATTACTTCCTTCACTACGCCTGACCATTGCATCACTTCTCTTACACTCCTTTATTTATCCATAGAGGCTCTCCTACTCTTAAAGACTCCTAATATTCACCCTCCTTACACTTATGCATGAATTTTGCGGTCTACTCCTTCCTCCCACTCCATTCACTCGACTATTTCATATTTGTTTCGTAATTCAACTCTCGTCCATTCTCTTGAATTGATCAAACCAACAGAGCACGTTCCTTTCGCATATTGATTGATTGATTTATTCACCATATAAAAAAAACAAGATAACACTAGTATGGATTTCGTCAAGTATATAAAAATTACAAAAAACTCTACAATTCTGCAAAAAATTTCACACTACGTTGTATCAGGATACTAGGTTTACAAAAAGAGAAAAAAATGTAGTTTTTAGATTTTTATGACTCTTTGTTTTACCTCTCTGTAAATTCCTGAATGCTGTAAAAGGCATTTTTTTCAAAAACATCTTTTAAAATATTTTTGAACTTTATTCATGGCTACACATTGCTTATTACAATAATACTAGAGAAGAATATTATATTATAATATTATATTATTATATTAAATATAATATTCTTCCCGTTGAATATCAACGGGAAGAATATTATCATTTACATTGATTTTAATAAACCATTCATATCTCATTTAGTGCAAAGAACCATTGAGTCAATGGATATACAAGAAATATTGACTTAAAACAATTTGGTTTGGTTGTATAGGGACGATGACTCAAAAAACTAAAATATGTATTGCAAAAAATCATTACGGTTCAGCAAACATTTCGGAATTTCAACTGGAATACAAAATTTGTTTGAAGGAATAAGAATATTTATTTTATTTTCTTTCTATTGGTACATTTACAAATATAACAGAAAACCACTACCTACTTCTAATTTAATTTTGCAAATAAAAAAAGGTCTGCCGCCAAATGAATATTCAGCTTCAGGTGTTAAAGTGAAAGTTACTGACATATACATATACATATCGGTGATTATTATAGTAGGTTATTATAGTTTATTAAATAAAATTTTCCCAGAAAATTCAGGGTGTTATTGAAGTATTGATATCTTGCAATGATAATTGAAAATATTGAATTCACCTCTGGTGTTATACTGATGAACATCTGTGTTTCTAGTTAGAGAAATGTTTTTGTAGTATGCATAGAGAATCACATTATACACGTATATGCTAGGGATATGTCATGACCTGATCATTCCTAACCCTATCCATACAACTTTAGCCGCAAAATCTTCCCTGGTTCCCCATTCCCTCTGCGTTTAGCCTCATCTTATTCCTATTCTGACATGCCCAGGTTTTGCTGCCATATGGAAATGCCCCATGTATAATATCGTCAGGAGGGGAACGCATTTGTAAACTGCAGTTTTCTCAGCCCTAGACAAACACTCAATCCTTGAAATGCTCCACATTTTATGATACATGTTTCACTTCGATTTGATTTTGTTTGATATGATTCACGAGACTATCAATAAGTGAATACATTTTTCGTTACGTGTTGTGCGCTTGTCAGTCACTATAAGAAGAGATCGGCTGTGTAAGACCTATATTTACCACACCTATATTAACTTGCCCTATAAGTTGTTTTGGGGAGCGTGGTGGCCTAGTGGGTAGAGTGCTTAGCTACTGATCAAAGGGTCCCGGGTTCAAATCCAGGTGAAGCCATTGGACGCCCCTGAACAAAGAAAATCCTCGGAGTGCGAGGTGGCCCAGGGAAAGGAACTGGCCCCCCCCTACCTTGAATGTGTGAAATTCATACGCCTGTGGCTTTAGGCTGGGGTGAGCTCTACCCGTAACTATCCAAACCAACCTTCGGGTTTCAATCACAGAGTGAGATTTGTTGTTTGTCTAGTAGGAATCTTGTTATCGAAATCAAACCCACTTCCCAATGTTCGATCAATCTTACATTTGTCACACTTACTTACTCTCGATGAAAATACATGAATCTGTCATTAAAGTCACTAATTACCAAGTTGATCTACTAAAAGTAGGTAAATAGTTTTTACATTTTGTGTTGCCGGTTGCGTCGTTTTGTTAGTAGAGTGAGTTATGTTAAGAGAGTGAAAATGTGACTCCTATAGAACAAATCAGGTAGTGTGGCTAAGTGGCCTCTGGTACTCAGTGCGTCCTTTTCCAGTCATCCTTTAAGGATGAACTTGGAGCTTTCCTTCCCGCCGCCTACGCCCTCTGGTATTGCTAGTAGAAGTTAGCATTGATGGTGACAAGAAATGCTAATATTTAAAATTTCAAAGAATCAAATTGCGCGAATTTTACAAATTTTATTTGCACAATTAATATAAAGACAAAAAGTAGAAAAGAATGCTTAAAAATACTTTTTTTTAAACCACGCTTATATTCAAGTGCACAAAAAAGTTAAAAGTAATTTTTTCATCACTCGGAAAATAAAAGCCTGGGCACTTTTCCACAATCAACATCCAACCTCTTGCCATTTACATCATCAATATCTATTCCAAAAGCTGGGCTCTTGTGGAATAGATATTGATAATATAAATGACAAGAGGTTGGATGTTGAAGAGAAAATAATATTATGCAAGATATTATGCAAAAGTGTATATTATAAATTGTTTATAAAAATACCAAAAATAATATTTTATTGTGCATAAAAACATTTTTAATGTAAAGAAAATAATATGATAAAAAAACTGACCAAAATTCATTTTTAACTGTAATCTACAATCGGAGATAAAAAATAATTTCCAAATGATAATTTTCAGAAACTTAAATGGGGTTTTAAGGGTAAAAATTCCAAAGAAAATTAAGAGACGAATGGGTTTTATGGAAAAGCGCCCACGCTTTTAGTTTCCGAGCGATGAAAAAAATATTTTAAACCATTTAGTACACTTGAATATAAGCGTGGTTTTTTTGAAAGTATTTTTTTACTCATAATTATTTCTTGTCACATTACCTAATTAAAAGTCAGTTCATATTTTGCTGTTTAGTTTTTGTTCCACGTACCCATAACACCACATCCAACTTTCCACTTAAATTTCTTAATCCATTCATCCATCCTTCCGTCTTCTGAAACCATTTGGCTAAGATACACAAATTCATCTACTTGTTCAATTATTTCACCATTCACCCTGCCATTCATTCTCAATCATTCTTCGCATTCACCATTTCGAAAACGACTACTTTTTTCTTTGACGCATTTGCCCTCAAATCCATTCTCCCTAGTGACAAAGTTATCCAGGAGCCTCTGAAATTCCTGTGGGCCAATTGTTCTCCCTATTCTCCTTTTCGAAAACCATTAAGTACTTAGGTCTAGCACGCATTCAACCTCCATTTCATTCTCTCTGTTGCTTCACCAAAGTTATCAATATCAGTATTTCGCTTTGCAAGACGCTCGTCAGTCGATTCTCGCTGATTGAGTCTGATGCAGAATTCTGGCCTTTGACCGCATTCAACGCAATATAGGTGTGAGAAAAAAATTCTTGCAGTGGGATTTCCTCATTCCGAATTCAGTCAGTGTTTTGTTAGTTGTTGGTATATTTGATAAATTATTAGATCACAATTATTATTATTAGGCCAATATTTCTAAAATATAGGCAATGTATTACCAATTAAGTGCTATATAAACTATAATTGAAGAATAGTATAAAATAATTTTTGCAGAGCGTGAAAAAGCTGAAAAAGACAGAGAAGAGTACAAAGAAAAAAATCAAAAGCTTCATTCTGATTTATTTAACTGTCAAAAATATATAGAATCATTACAAAAAGAAGAAAACAGGACCCAAAAATTGATTACAGACATAGAAACGGAAAATGTTAAGCGCAAAAAAGAAATAGATAAGGTAAGTCGTTAAAATCGTTTTAAAAAAAACAAGTTTTGCCCAAGAATATTTACTTGCTTCTTGAAATTAATTTTGTGTTTCTCATTACTGACCATAATTATTATTTTGGCAGCTTATCATGGAAAGAGATTCTTTAAGCACCCAACTAGTACGAAGGAATGAAGACGTATCATTGCTTCAGGAAAAAGTGAAGACATTAGAGTTCTGTCTTCAAAGAGGAGAGACCCAATACAACCAAAGAGTTGAAGACATTAGGCTACTAAAAATTGAAGTGAAAAACATACGGTAAATACGGAAAAAATAATAGCTCACTTCCCTCATAGCAGAAACACATCTCTGAGATGTCTCAGAGATGTCTCAAATGTCTCATTGAATCTCTAAGAGACATTTCGTGACCTCTCAGAGACTACTCTGAGATGTCTCTGAGACAGCTCAATGTCCGCTTTTGTCGTAGTCTCAGAGACGTCGCATGAGACTATCTCAATTAAAACAAAAACCTTGAAATTATGGATAGTTCTCAATTTAACTCAGAACTAGGTAAGAGAAAATACCGAGAATTTAATAACAGGTTTAGAAGAGAAACAAAGAAAGTAAGAGAGGCGTGGTGGAGAGAACAGATCGACGCGTTAGAGAAATACCAAAAAGAGGGAAGAGCAGATGCATTACATAGGAAAGTAAAGGAACTGACAGGTGGTAATAAGGGAAGGGGAATTACGACGATAACAGACGAGACGGGAAAGGTAATCGTAGAACCGAAAGAGATCCAGGAGAGGTGGAAGGAGTATGTTGAAGATCTGTATGGTAAAGAAATAAGGCCCAATAGGTTAGATATGAAAAGGGAAGACGATATCGACAGAGATGGCATCGGACCAAGTATACTAGATAGCGAAATCGAAAGAGCTCTACGAGACATGGAAAGGAAAAAGGCGGTGGGAATAGATGACATACCTGCAGAGTTTTTAAAGAGCATGGGGAAAAATGGAAGAGGAAAACTTTTTGCGCTTATTCGTAGGATTTATGAGGATGGACTGTGGCCGAAAGACTTCGCGAAGACTGTACTAATTCCTATACCAAAGAAGAGTAAGGCAAAAGCGTGCGAAGACTATAGGACAATAAGCTTAATATTTCACGCGGCCAAAGTAGTTCTGAGAATTATAAACAGTAGGCTGGAGAAGAAGGCAAATGAATACCTGGGTGACGACCAGTTCGGGTTTAGGAGAGGAACGGGAACGCGAGACGCTATAGCGGTGATGAGGACGCTAGTAGAAAGAAACCTAGAGTATGGGCAGGATGTTTTTGCATGCTTCGTAGACTTCGAGAAGGCGTTTTATCGGGTGGAATGGACGAAATTAATGGGAGTGTTGAAGAAATTAGGGGTCGATTGGAGGGACAGGCGTCTGATTCTGAATTTGTATATGAACCAGACTGCGCAGGTTAGGGTAGCCAAAGGAGAATCGGGATGGGCCACGATAGGACGGGGAGTGCGGCAAGGGTGCCCACTATCGCCGTTGCTTTTTAACGTGTATTCAGAAGAAATGGTAAGGGAGGCATGGGGGAGGAGGAGGAAAGAATAAAGGTAGGAGGGGAGCTGATAAAATCAGTGAGATTTGCAGATGATCAAGCATTGGTTAGTCAGTCGGCCAAAGGGTTGCAGTCAATGGTGAATGCATTAGAGGTGCAGTGCGAAAAGTATGGGATGAAGATCAATCACAAGAAAACGAAAGTAATGAGATTTTCTAGAAATAAGAAGGCGGGGCTGAATAAAGGGTGGGAGGACAGAAGATAGAGCAGGTCGAGCAGTTTACGTATCTGGGAAGTATTTTGGAGGAGAATGGGTTTAGTGGTAAGGACATCAGATGCAGAATTGCGCTTGCTAAAGAACCATTTTCGAAGAGAAGGGAATTGATGAGAGGGGTCTGAGAAGAGACGTAAAGAATAGGCTGGTGAAAACTTTAATATGGAGCGTGGCGCTATATGGGTCGGAAACTTGGTCATTGCGAAGGGAGGATGTGCGTAGACTTGAGGCGTTTGAGATGTGGGTTTGGAGATGGATGGAGAAGGTTAGCTGGATGGCCAGAAAGACGAACGAGGAGGTATTGGATATGGTCGGAGCGTAGAGGAAGCTTGTGGCAGAGGTTCGGAGAAAGCAGAAGAGATGGATGGAGGAGGTTTTGAGAGGAGAGGGCATGTTGAAGAGAGTAATAGAGGGGAGAACACTGGGGAAGCGTGGAAGAGGAAGGAAGAGGATAGGAATTCTGGACGAAATAAGAGGAGGTAGAAGATATGAAGAATTGAAGAGGGATCTAATAACGGGCCATTAGGAGGGAAAGCGAGACAATGTTTATGAGGTTGGGATGCAGAATGGGAACTGTCCAAGAACCTACCAATCAGCTGGTAGAATACTTGAATGAAAATTCAACGTTGATATGTGCGTTGATTATCTTAATCAGGATTGGACAGAAGAGTACAATCCAGCGTTTGACAACGTCAAGAGAAGTAATAGCAGCAGAAGCCATGTTTATTTGACCTATGACTCCTCCATCAATGGGACTGCGCCTTCGGCATAGCCATAATCATTGGTTTCGGTTGCTAAATAAAAAATCTATGGTGATTCTTAGTGCACTTGTCGATTTTCATGCACGGATGTCGTTAATTGCGCAGAATTTCCGTTCTTCTTTCGGGAAAGAAGCATGTAGTGACGTCATTATAATTTCCACCATCTTAAAACAGATTGTAGGTTCGAAACAGATGGGTCTGAATTTGAACCAGATTTAGAGCTGGTTACCCTTCCGTATGATGGGTAAGGATGAAATTTGTGCGGTTCTTAGCGCAACCCGAGAAACACCACGGGGAGATTCTCATGAGATCGCTGGTGGGCACGTCTTTGACCATCCAAGTCTAACCTTTGTCGTTTTTTTTTCAAGGGCTCATGTTCTCGCAAATAAGACATTCATTTTGCTTTAGAAGATTTTTTCGAAAGGTTACTCTTTTTTTCTATTAGGCATGTGGATGGATATATTTTTAAGTCCAAGAAACGGAAAAACAGCGGCAAGTGAGAGTCTAGAATAGGCAACTCGATGATTGAGTGAATGTACCTAAGTTAACTGCACTTTAACACTTTTAAACATATAAATAACTCGTGACGTTAACGATGTAGGAATTGGTCTAAAAAACAGTTCGCAATCGCAATGAGAGACAGACGGTTTCACTTCGTGTAATACATCTGATCATTAAACGATAATAAACAACGCCGTGATTGTTGTAGCAACAGAGGCATTATTACCATTGATATTCGCTCCACGTAAATATTCTTGCACATTTAATTAAGTGTGTATTCTATTAATTCCTTTATGTGCTACGTTTACTACGTAATTGTTCTCTCATATACATGCAGTGCCCCTTTGAGAGCTACTTTGAGAATAGAAGTTGAAGAGTATATTTGTTAAATATGCATTGACTTTATCGATTACCCCCCGAAGCAATTTATCATGGGGCTCTTGGGACTCTGGGCTCTTCTTATACGGATTTTCTTTCTACGTACTATCATGGGCCTGCAGAAAAGCGTGATATTTAAATGCTAGAGGCGTGAATATTCTTGAAAATAAAATCTCTGGTTGTCAAGGAAATATGTTATTGTTGATTTCAGATAAAAATGTGAGATTTTTCAGATGAAAAGATGAATTTTAGACAACTTCGGAGGGTAGAAGAAAATCGATTGATAAAATTAGAAACTTCCTTTATTCAGCCATCCGATAAAAAAATCCCAGGCCTATATCTTGAGTGAAAGTACTTATAAAAAGCAAAAAATGAAACCACTGCACCGAACCCAATGCTTAGCATGGACCACAAGGGGTGACCCTCGGGGGCTTTTGGGGGCCCTGAGGGCTTTTTAATATAGCATATATTTTAACCAGACATTGTTTCTATCTACATGCCAAATTTCAGCTCAATGGGTCCAGTAGTTTTTGCGTGATGGAGCAACAGACAGACAAAGACCATTACATTTTTACATATTACTAAGGATCACACCCTTAACCCTAAAAAATAGGGTTTTGGCTAATTGAACCCTACAGTGTTTGTTGTCTGTCAGTGACAAACTCGTGTTCCAAATTTCATCAAAATCGGTCCAGTGGTTTAGGAGGAGATGTGGAACATACCCACATATATATATATACATTGAATTATATATATATAAAGATAAAGATAACATATAGGTATGTTAGGATCTCGTCAGAAAGCTGGCACATGCCAAACTGCCCACCCATCAATTGTATAGGTTATTTGCTTTATTTTTTTTCGTTTTTAACTTGTAATTCGCACTACTAGTTTAAAATTTTATAATAGACAGGTGCGTATTTAAGCACTTCAAAATGGGCTTTGCCCCTATGCATTATATTGAACTACATTATTTTCCACAGTTAAATACGTACCTAACTTGAGGCTGGTGTCCCCACAAAGATCCAATGATAGCCATCTTGGTATCTACTATGCCGACCATTAAAAAATAATGGCATGGAAATCGCCATGTGACCCTTCTGGAAATATGATTTGCATTATTAAGGCTCTACAGAAGGCACATATAGTTAGGTAATGTTAAATCATAATAATATTATTATTAAAATTCACTCACCTTGCAATAAAATCCCTTATTAGGATGGTTGGACTCGCTGACCAGCGGACGAAGGTCAACTCGGACACGAAACACAGTTTTTGGCAGTGTTCTTTACAAGATTCAAATCTCTCTATCGATGAAATCAATAAGTGATTGATGATAATGAGTGAAAAAATTTAGGTGATAGATGGAATTTGAGTTAAAAAAATGAAAATTGCCCGAAAGAGAAGAGCAACCTAAGGTTGGAGCACTGAAAGCCCCGTCACACGACAGCTCCGCAGTAAACCTCCGCGCTATGGATATAAAATAGTTCCTTCTATGTACATACCATGTATATCTGGATATTCTGAAGTGCAACCCTAATAGATTTTGACTAGTCTATCGTCAGAATTAAATATGAAGATTAATCTGGGAAATCAGGGTATATTTTTTATTTTTTAAATTATATTTTGCGTGAGACCTCCCAGAGACGTCTCTGAGAGATCACTAAGTCAGTATTTCGTTTTTAATTAATCGTCCTCTTTTTCATGTAAAAAGTATTTACAAATGTACAGGATTAATGAATAAGGGTGGTTACAGGAATCTGAGGGTAAATACAAATTTTATCGTGATATTTTGCATGAGACCTCTCAGAGCTCTGAGACATCACTATTTGTCAATTTTTCGTTTCTAATAAATTGTCCTTTTTTATTTAAAAAGTATTGACATATGCACAGGATTTGATGAATAAGGGTGATTGCAGGAATCTGAGGGTAAAAAAAAATTTTATCGTCTCACAGCGATCTCTCCGAGATGTCTCAGAGACGTCTCTGAGACACATGCGACATCTGAGACATTTGAGGCCAGTGAGAGACGTCTCAGATACATTCTTTACTATGTGGATTCTAACTTATTAGAGACCGTAATTGCTGACACATGAATAACTTTGCAACATCACTGATTTTTATAAATTCTTGACATACAGCAATACTTTCATTAAACTATTCAGGCATAACACTTAATCAAAGATTTTCTTATTTTTTAGGCAAGAAAAGGATCTTTTAGAGCGTTGCCTGACCAATACAACTGATCTCAGGCAAGAAATTTTTCACCTGGAGAGAGACCTGAGGCAGGAGAGACTTAAAAGCAAGGCACTGGAAGAAGAACTAACAAATCCATTGAATGTTCATCGCTGGAGAAAGTTGGAAGTAGGTGTAATATAATGAAAAGAACTCTCATGCCAATATTTGGCATTTTGTTTGGAATACTACGCCCGTCGTACGTGGTCTTTCTTGCGTGTAGGTAAGCATATTTGTGCTGGGATTTTCCTGTTTGCGTGGAACATACTTGTGATGAAATTTGAGTATTTTATAGCCATGGAAGAAGCTCAGAGAGTGGTCGGTTTGAGCCCACCAAGTGAGCCCTTGAATTCAGCTAAATAGCCGTGATACGCAATGGGGGAAAAAGGTAATGTGTGACGGTCAAAAATTTCCTCCCTCTGTCTCATCTACCATCAACCTCCATACTCCTGTCCGTCATTCCTTCCCTTATTAGATATCTCCCTTCATACATTTATTTTGCTCCTGCTTCATCTCTATTGTTAATTATCAGTGAAGAAATTCAGAGCAAAAAGCTGAATAATTTCCACCATTGACTCACCACTTCAAGATATTCCACTGATTTCTATCTGACTGGATTGATACTTTTTACTGCTCAATATCATTAGGAAAAGAGCGAGGGCGTATCGACAGACAAAATGCCGAAGGGAATTCTGAGTTATGTCACTGCAGGGTTGATATTGAAACACTAGGATAATGAGTATTTGGAAGGATAAGTACGGATATACAAAATGGGAATAGGATAGTCCGTGTCACTCTGATTTTGAAAAGGTTACAAGCTAGACTCGGAAAGTTGCAGAACGATATCGTCAAAATCGCTTTTATCAAGGTAATTGACTAAATAACTGTTATATCATGTGAATAAGGTAATATCAAGAGGTTCCTCTGCAGTCAAGTAGTTACAGACGGCGCGATTTAAGGAGAAGTAGACCATGCAAAATTCCACTTGAACGATTTCTTCATGACATCCTAAAATCAGGTGACATGAAAAATCAAACAGATGTGGTGCTCTTGGAATTTATGATAACATTTGACAAGTTTCCAGTCCAATATTTAGACTCATTTTCAGTCATGCGGAATTGAAATAAATATTAGATTGGATTTTCGACACCCATCCTCGCTGCAAGACAAAAGTATGCGAAATTATCAAAGGATAAAGGTCCAATTATGTTTGGTCATGAACTTACAATATCTCTGCTGTAAATTAGGTAGGTACGTACTCTATGCACACGCTTGAACTAAATCCTGTAATTTCCACTGGTTGCCACCCTGTTGGGTGCGTTTTAAAATACCAAAGATCCTTTGGCTAAAATATATTGCGCTTGTCATGTAATCACGATACTATTCTTTATCTTCTAATTAAATGTATTCCAGGGTTCAGATCCGGAGAATTATGAGTTGATACAGAAAATACAACTGATTCAAAAGAGGATCCTGGGGCTAGCTGCTTCTTACGAAGAGCGTAAAGAGGAACTTCACAAAGCCAAAACATTCAATGATGCCTTAATGAAAAAGATAGATCAGTTGCCTGGACCAGATGCAGCCATGAAGATTTATGAGTCTCAAATAGCATTGCGCGAGCAGGAACGCAAGATAAAGGTTGAGTATTAAATTGCATGGCCATATTATGGAAACAAGGAGTAGGTATAGCAATTTTTCAAACTTTATTTGGATTGTCATTAATTCTTCTCGAGATTTACACCGGGTTAGAAGAATCGACCCTAAGCATTCGCCGGGAAAGCTTATTTGGATTGTTTACTGACAAATTGTGGATATTTTACTTCGAATTACCGTAGTTGACAAGCTATGTTGGCATAAAGGATTTAAGGTTTTCCCGGCGAATAATATTAGTGAAGGTTTCTCGGGTTTCACACCGGGTAAGATTATTTAAATGTATCAACGTTTCGATGGTTGACTCAGCCATCGTCATCAGGATAATGAGTTGAGCGAGGATGCTGGCGGTTATATATAGCCGCAGATGCCCCATTGTTGTGGGAGCCGTTACGCGTTCTTTGAATTTCGTCAATTACAGCCTTGGTGGATTCCTCAGTCACATGAATAGCATACATCCCAGTATTCAATTTACCATGGAGTTGGAGGTCAATAAACGTTTACTTTTCTTGGATATTCTGGTTGAAAGAAAAGGAGATGGAAGGTTGGGTCATGCTGTATACCGAAAACCAACACACACCGACCTATACCTCAACGGGAGGAGCCATCATCATCCGGAGCAGAAAAGGAGTGTTCTCACTACGCTTTTCCATCGAGCTAAAACCATTGCTGACTCCAACAGCCTTCAGACGGAGTTAATACACCTAAAAGACACCTTCCACGCGAATGGCTATAGCCTACGAGAAATAAATTTGGCTTTAAAAAGAACGTTCACCGCCAATGGAGCGGAGAAAGAAAAACCCATCGCTAAGGCTTGCCTTCCATCTATATCTCATAAGATATCGAGGATATTAAAACGACACAGAGTGGAAACGATACATATACCGCCTGCTAAAATAAAAAATTTCATGGTCACCTGTAAGGACAACCTCGGCCTGAAAGTAACAGGGGTATACCACATACCATGCGAGTGTGGTAGGGCGTGTATTGGCGAGACAGGAAGGACCATCGAGAAAAGAATCAAAGAGCATGAAAGAAGTATTAGGCTTTTCCAACCGGAAAAGTCTGCTTTAACAGAGCATAGCCTTGACCATGGACATTGTGTCGATTTCCCAAATTTCACACTACTTTCCCGGGCGTCCAAATATTGGGAAAGAATAACGAAAGAAGCGATATTGATACAGATGGAGCAAAATAACATCAATAGAGACAACAGCTTCAACTTAAGTAGGACTTGGCGCCCAGTAATTGACGAAATTCAAAGAACGCGTAACGGCTCCCACAACAATGGGGCATCTGCGGCTATATATAACCACCAGCATCCTCGCTCGACTTATTATCCTGAAGACGATGGCTGAGTCAACCATCGAAACATTAATACATTTAAAAAATCTTACCCGGTGTGAAACCCGAGAAACTTTCACAGATAAGATATGCTGGTGTTGGGTTGGAACCGCAGTTATCGAATGCTCACTCTAAATGGGCGTTGTAATTGTCATCTTCCCCTTGTCGCGGCACTCAAATGCCTTTTGCCACGACGACTATTTCCTTTGGAGACCAAAAAACTTTTCCGCAACCTCCTTCTCGTAAGAAATGCCAAACACTCCCAGCGAAAGCTGGAAAAAGCTTCACCAACTCTTTCGCTGGCGAATTTTCTCGGGTAGGAAGGGGGAGTAGTACGGGCATGGTACCACTATAGTCCATTTCAAATGACTGGGAAGGCGGGGCCAGCCGAGGGGAGGGGCTTGAGCCCAGTCATGAGGTCTTAGGGTAGCCAATAGGAGCGTGGATGGAGAAATTCCTTCTCCCGGGACCTCAGTCTTGCTCTGCCTTCTGTCATACGAAGATCTGCTCTCTCCTTGCCGTGTTGCCACGTGTCCTGCGTTTACATCAGCGATATTTAAAGTATGGCTGTGCGATTGCCGTGGATGTGGCAACGCCTTGCTGGCGTTCGTCCCTCCCCTACCTCGCCCATTCCACAAATTTCCCCTGCCATGCGAGAGTAAGCGAGAGCTGACGAGAACGGCCGAATTCTCAGCCACCAAAGTCATTTGAAATGGACTATAATACAATTTTTAAAAACATGCTTTTCTAAAATAAATTAAAATTTTATAAAAAAATCTAAAAAAATAAATATCTTAACATCGTACTAAAAAAGATAAAATAGTATTTTCTCAAGTGAATGACAGTTTAGCCTAGTATGTGAAATAAATAAATTCAATTCAAGGAAATTAGACACAAAATTACAAGACCAGAACGAAAAGCATTTGGTGCTTTTTCATATTCGATATCAACACAAATTCATAAAATATGAAGATTTTGGTATTCAATGGAATAGATAGCTTCAATAGTTATACAATTTCAAGAAAATCTTTAAATGATCTAAAGTTAAGGTATAAAATATAAATGAGGTCGCGCCCCATGCTTTTCTCGTTGTGGTCTTGTAATTTTGTGGCTAATTTCCTTGAATTGAATTATTTCTAGTACTTGGATAAACTTTCATTCACTTGAGAACATATTTTTTAGTACGATGCTAAGATACCTATTTCTTTTTAGATTTTTTTGATAAATTTTTATTTTTTTAGAAAAGCATGCTTATTTTTTAGTCCTATTTAATAAAAACTAGGACTGCTTACTGAAAACAAAACGCCAGGTTGTAGACTTGATGCGACAACTTTCCCATTGATTCTCGGGACGAGAGTCGGATGCTTAACCACTATTCCACCTGGAATCACAGTTTAAAATGGTATTTCAATTATAGTAGCCATGGGTATTTCATTACATTATTATAATCTAAGATTGGTAACCATGCAAGTAACCATATATCCATGGAAAAGCGAGTTAAAGAAAAGCACGCAATAATAATTTGAGTGCGGGCAGTTTGTGGTCGGGGGAGAAGGGGGCTATCCGTTGTCAAATGGATGCATTCCACAGTAGTCTAATTGACCCACTTGAACCATGGAACGTTCACGCTAACAGTAAGTACGAGTCTGGGTTCGGATTGCTGCGATCGCATACTGCAGCATTTCAGTAGACCTGCCTGTCTTGGGGTGGGGGTTATTACGTAACTATACGTACCGATCTTTTCCAGGTAATATAATATTTCGTTCTATAGGTCACGGTCGAACGGCTTTGCCAAATCGTGATATTATCTAATTTTTTAACGATTATTTTTTATTATTTACGCCCGAATTTTCTTAAACTTATCAGTTACCAGTACCAAGGAGATTTTTCTACTCGGAACGAAGAAGTTACATGGTAGCACTCATAAAGACGAAGGTTTATAGCATTGGAATGCCTTGTTTTTGTGGAACTTCCATCCTACACGGTTAATATTCCTGACAATGTTGTAAAAATTTACTGCAGTTGGTCCAAAACTACAAAATTATTAGCTTTTGTATTTCATAAGTGATGTCACAATTGAGCACAATGTGGATTCTTCTTTGTGCTTAATTCAAAACATTTATGCTTGATGGATAAAAATAAAATTTACAATATTAATAACTATGCTGCATTTACCAGTTTTCCTAATATTCAAGATGAGTAATTACGCTCTGTTGTAATTTCGTGTAGGAGATTATGACACTAAATATTACCGTTTAAAGTAGAGTGTAAGGTTTCTTTCTTTCGTTCTTCTAAGCCCTTCATTTAGATTTTTTAATCTGCACGTCTATGCAATGGCAAATCAATTTTAGAATTGAAGCAATAATGTTTACAATAAGGTGTACAAGGATAACTTTCGAGAATTCACCTTTAATAATGTTAGTAGGTATTAATGTTTATTACATTCTTGGGAAGTATTTACCTGCCATAATCAATTACAAATTTTTCAGGCTCTGGAGGCAGAGTTAACCATGTATAAAACTAAGGCTTCAGATTGCAAATTCAGTCTTGAAAGAACAATTGAGGACCTTAAATACGTAAAAAAATCGGAGATTGAAAAGGTAAACGTCGAAATTCAAAGTTTTGGTTTTACTAAGAGAAATTATGTCATGAAAAATATTATGGGTTACACCCAATATCGCTTTCATTAATTGTGTTCTTTCTTTAAAATGGTGCTAATATAAGATGTCAATGCTTGATATTTTTACAGAGGAAGAGTCAGAGAATTAAAAAGGAAAATGAATCAAAAGAAAGAAGAAACAAGCAAGTCATCCGCTGCTTCAAATCAACCGCTCTGTCCGAGCATGATGGCTCAATTTAGGGGGGAATATTTTGCTCTAAGTTGATGCTGCCAGCTGAATGGTTTCCGAATGTGAATAAAAGCCCAAATATTACATTTGTAAAATTAATTACTCTTAATCGATGGAATAATTTTATTCTCCGAAGGACGTGATTTTTACTACACCTAATATTGATTGAAAACAGGCGTTTTTAAGGAAGAATAATAGGAAAATATCAAGGGCTACTCTTTTTATTTGGAAGTTGAATGACAGTGACTAAGGAATTTCATTTCAACTTGATTTATTAAGGAAACTATTAAAGTACCTAACTTGATTTATTCTAAATATTTACTCAAGAATAGCTTTCCGCTACTAAGTTCATGTACCAGGTAGTGAATGATTGGGCGACCTTTAGATACTGATGCTTTCTGCAAAGTAAGTGAGTTTAGTTGACGAATAAGCAATCGTGGACAAAAATGGCGGTATAGGGTATAGAGGGGTCATTCTTGGGTAAGATGGCTCAAAAATGCTACGAAAACCCGGGAAGATGCCATGACTTGGCGAATAGTTGGCGCCTAACCAGAAACACGGAGGAGGATTACTGGCTCTACTCTTTCATATGAGTGAAGGCAGAGACCGGGCGGGTCGGTAGAGCGACACTCATTACACTGCACCAGTAACTATTTATATATTTATCTAAACCTAAACGATAGTGGTTCTGAGAGGTGGAAGGCAACGGGAAACCACCGCGTTATTCGGTAGGACAAACGGTACCTAGTCATAGTTAAATATTTTGAGAAAACGGAACCATAGGGAAGAGAGACTGATGGAGTTCTGTATTCAAGATGCCCTTGTCACAAACGCATTGTTTGTCAACCACCCGTGAAGAATTTACACGTGAAAAATGCCAGGAGAGACAAATTCCTAATCCAGATTTAATACATACCAGCAGGCCACCCGGCGTTGCTCGGGAAGGAAAAGGGGGATACTTGGAATTCATGGTAACATAGCAGGATTTGTAGGTAAAGGAACAAAGCAGGTTAGGTGACGGTCATCTAAATAACAGAAAACAGGGTAAATTGGCAAAATAGAAAACTCTTTAGTTCCGGAATGCGAAACTGATGGGGGACGGCTTACAGCACTTCTTTATAGACTATGTTGGCAGTTTTTCTTTTGGGGGTGTATATGTACAGATGGTTTGCTGATCCCACTTTGGAGCAGGCCACAGAGCTGGCAATAGGCAAAACAGTCTTCTTTCAAGTGCATGCTCACCATTTTGAAAGTTTGTCCCCGAGACTTATTTAACGACATTGCAAAAGTGAGTTGCACATGAAACTGCAGGCGTTTGAAGTGAAAGAGCATCTCTGTTGTAATTAAAGGAACCTCTATGACTCCTTAGAACACCTGCCACTCCAGGGGCCTATGGGGTAAAGGATCTATATAACACTATTTAGCATAGGCTCCTTGTAAAGAACACGATATTTCATTTTATTTGGCTGATTTGATAAACTGAATATTCTCACTTTTAATTATTAAATTGGTTTTTTATTTAGTCTTACATCAACGAAATTGACAAAGTTGTCCTGATATTTTACGAAAGCAGCAAGTGGAAGACCCATGTATGTTGACTTTAGGTACATGAGAAGTAGCTCCAAATCTTTTTCCAAGAAATTTACTTTCGAAGTCTTACGGATGGCCTGCAATAACATTCACTTCCTCGTAAGGAACGCATGCAAGAAGTACAACTTACCTATTTATAATAGAATTCCATATTAATGCCAGTCATTTCTCCTGAAGCAGTCCCTTTGTGTTCGCTGGATGACCTCGTCTGAAATTTTACTTACCTCTTTCACCTGATTTCTCAAATCTTTTTTCCCATAACTTTTTTAAAAATTACCTTTTCCAGAGATTCTATGCTGCAAAGTGAAGGAAGTTGTGTAATAACATTGACATTTATTGTTTAAAATCCTCTAAATTTCATGTCCCTACCACAGTTCCTAATATGGATGCACCTAATATAATCTCCGAGTAGAATAACTCCCATGTATTAGGTTAGAAATACTGTTTTCAGCTTACTTTGCGTAAAAAATTGTTATTATTTAGTATTATTCTGCTCTCACATTCAAGTCTCAAACTTGATTATAATATGTTAAAGTTTTTAACAAAGGAAGCTAAAGCTCTCCTTTGTGTCTAAAGAATGTTATGTTTCGTGACGAATTAAAAATCAGGAAAGCCTAAAATGTGGCTGTTAACTATTTGAAGCTTGGATTATTAAGTAATAAGGGGACATACAATACATTGTCAGTATAATTCTAATTTTCATGGTGTCTTTTTTACGTTTACCATTTCGCTACCTTATTCGACTTACCACGTAAATTCCAGGATAGTGTACCTACTATGCCTAGTTTCCTTCACAATTACGGATCCAAATACTCAAACAAAAATATGAAAGAAGACATTCCTGTAAATCCCATTCACATAGATTAAGTTTATTATTGTGTAATTTGCAATAACAATCTACTTCTCTTCTTTTACTATTAAAATTTAAACAACTACCTCAATGTCATTGAAAACCGCCTGACTGCGTACCAAACGCAGGTTTCAAGCTCAGAAGTTAGAATCTTGTAGTTCCTTTAATAATAAACCCGAAATTTGAGAAATTTTGTTCTTTCATCACAGCTCGCAGCCAGTTGCAATACAATTCAACCATATTTTTAGTGAAACCACTAATAGTCCATTTCGGCAGAGTTAAAATCAAAAAGCCACAACATGGACAGCAAATATTTAAGTAACTGATAATCAACTGTTTCAGAGGCTAGTCAAAAGCAATTGAATGACTTAGCTAAATGTTACACCGCTATCGCATAGGGCTCAACAACCTTTTGGTATTTAAATGCCCCAACAGCTGAGGGAAATGACCAAAACCAGAATTTCTATAAGAGGTAAGATTGGGGACTGCATTTGCTCAAGAATAGGAATAAAAGACGAAGACAAAAAATTGAAATTAATAGGTTTATTGACTATGGCAATGTTTTTGAAGCGTATAATATTCATGACAAGACAAAACACCGGCTCAATTATGCAAAATATTTTAATGCATAGGAAAGTATAAAAGTTTGGGCCTAAAGGATAAATGATACTTCCAAAATGTTACAGTTTGTTCAAACGCTTATTTACATGTTGATTAGTTATGATTAAGAAGTCTTCAAGCCCAACCACATCACACAAACAACAAAATATCTATCAAAAGTTACATTAATAATTCAACACATTCAATGCGGATTGATATACTTTCTTGGACTATTAAACATTTTCAATTTTCAGCAAGCTGCTTTCAGATTTTAAAAAAGTGCAATGCGGTTAGTAGCTTTTCAGCAAGCAACAGCAAAGAACTAGAAACAGTTCGTTAATCAATATTGAGCACACATACCAACATTAGTTAAGGGAAGGATACTGAATGTAATGGTTGGGGGGGATGAGGGAAGAGCACCAAAGCAAAGGGATAAATCGAAGCATAACCAGATAAAAATAAGGTAAAGGAACAAAATTGAACAATTGAAGTTTGCGAAGGGATGACGAGACAAATAAACCACTTCAGTTCAACAAATTTCAGCGAGAACAAGCATTATGAATGACAAGTGAGTTTCTGAAGAAGTAGAGTTGATCGCAGTCGGTCGATCACTGGGCGACGTATAGAAGTCTTGTTCTGCAATCGGCGACGGGAACTAAGAGAATGGCACACTGCAAGGACGGCGATGAACTGGAGTCATGGCGCGGGTGCTCCACGAGTCCAGAAGACGTAGCATCAAAGAAACTGCACCAAGAGTCTCCAACTCTTTCCAAAAAAACAGTGTACCACGGGGGAGGCAAAGGCATAGACCGCTCCACCGAAGTAAAAGACAGAAAAAGAATAGCATTAGTACTTGGTAATAGGAATTAATACACTACATAAAGTACACAAAAACAAGCACAGTCAAAGAGATAAAGGAAAAAGCTGAAAAAAGGTTAAATCCTGAAACGAGAGAAAATATTATAAGAGAGCCTATAATGTAGGGTCTTGTACCACCAAATCCTATGAATGGAGCCTTAAAAAGGGGCCTTCATGTAATGACCAGAGTGAGGGAAATTTCACTTAACACCAGAGAAATTTCCTTAAAACCGCTTCGTACAATATACATCCAAGCATACATTTGACAATATATATATATATATATATAATGCTTAGTGAGTCCTGAAAGAATAATAATAAATTATAAATGCAACAAATATGAATACAGGTAGATCATACTTCCGTCAGAATACATGCTTACAATTATATTGAATACATCCTACCTAAAAGTGCTACATATTCAACATATGATAGACCATCATGTGATCTGCAACGTGCAGTTGCAGTAAGGGCATATTCAAAATTAAGTGTGTACATATATGCTTCATTACAAAAATTGATTTTTTGATAACCATTAATTTGACAAGAACATTCTACCATTTAAGGGCTACATGCTTGACCTTACACGTGAGCTGAATGCCTACGTTATAATTGCCATTCAGCTCACGTTAAGCTCAAGCCACTACATTTTAAGTGCTATTTGTTCGTCATTTCAAAATCCCACAACTTTAAATGTCCTGCCTACATTGTCAGCTAAGTCACTTTAATTTTCACCCCCCACATCTCTAAATGAGCTATGCCCCACATTGATAGTCCCCTCCCAGGCATCCCCCACTTATAATAAGAAGAGGCCCTTTTACCTAACCTGAACCTAACTGTCGAAATGACAAAGGGCCTAAACTATCAAAGCTGGTTAACGCCTGAGAGAAGAATCAAATGTGAGATAAACCTTTAATACACGATGATCGTAAAGTAATGTACACTTGAGTAAATTTAAGTATTTGTAAATAGATGATCTTACTCATCTACAGGAGTAGCAATTTTAAGCCTAGTTTTTTGGGAAAAGTATAGAAACTACAGGATAATTCTAATTGTGATACTAAACCAGTAAAAATCCTAATCTAATCCGTAACTACTTTTTGAGGACATTAATTCCAACTTATTTGGTTAAGTTTCCCTTCAAGGGAGTTTATTAAGTTAGTATCCTTTAAGTGAGTTTTCTTTAAAGCCCGTGGAGGGCCCTACGATGAGTTCCTGAAGGGAACCTCATGAAATACTAACGCGTATCGAAGCGTACACCTAGATGGCATGCAAGGAGAGGAGACGAATCCCTACCACAGTACTGCAAGGTCCAACGTCGGGCGATTCTCTGCTTTCCATCGACGATCCATCGATGCACACGTAATTAGCACAAAAACAATGCAAAACCACTGACCACCACACAAAAATGACCATGCACAATACACTAAAACACAACACTTTCCATTGACGATCCCTCGATGAACACATGTTGCACGAACAAGGCAAAACCACTGACCACCACACCACAATGACCATGCACAAGACACTAGCACTACACTTTCACAATTTTCAGGAAACTGATGGTAGAGTGGCAGCATGTAGAGCTCCATCACCGACAAACTTCATTGTTGCAACGGTGACCAGCCTATTGGTATCCCCATCCCAATGTGTATGTTTATGTGTAAAAATTTGAATATCCCTACACAAATGACTGATGGCTAGTCGAAAAACATAATTCATTCAAGCTCAAAAAAAAACTAATTCTTAACTTATTCCGTTAGAATATTTACGCGAACACGTGTGCAATGAAAACCGCGTATCTAACTCCAACATAACTTTAACAGAGAAGAATTCTTGCCGCAAAGACTATACGCAAAGGATTTCCGGATGAAACTAGGATCTATGGGTTTGACGGCCGCACCAACAATATATCATTAACGCAAGGAGATGATTGAAGGTGTTCGTTTCCATTGCTGGTTAGGTGGAACCAACAAAAATATGTGGCGTCTATGATGTTACTATTTGTTTAACAAATATCTAGGATTAATGTAGAAAATTATATCTTTGAAGAGACTGATGTTATCGAATATGAATGATAACGGAAAGAATGAAAGAACAAATGCCATAATCAAAGACATTACCTCAAAATATAGGTAAAAGATTTTCTGATGAAACTATGATTATCGGTGTGACGGTCGTAAGAAATATATGTCATATAAGCCGGGAGATTATTGAAGGTGTTCGATTCCATTGTTGGCTAGATGTAACCAACTAGAATATGTGGATGCTTTGATGTTACTAGTTTTTTTACTAGTAACTCATTTTGTATTACACTTAAATATCTAGGATAAACTAAGAAAAAAATCTCTTTGAAGAGACTGATGTTATCAGATAAGAGTGTAAGAAAATAATGAGAGGATCAATGCCATAATCGAAGACATTGCCTCAAAATAATACGCAAGAGATTTTCTGATGAAACTAGGATTATCGGTGTGACGGTCGTAAGAAATATATGTCATATACGCCGGGAGATTATTGAAGGTGTTCGATTCCATTGTTGGCTAGATGTAACCAACTAGAATATGTGGATGCTTTGATGTTACTAGTTTTTTAACTAGTAACTCATTTTGTATTACGATTAAATATCTAGGATAAACTAAGAAAAATATCTCTTTGAAGAGACTGATATTATCGGATAAGAGTGTAAGGAAATAATGAGAGGATCAATGCCATAATCGAAGACATTGCCTCAAAATAATACGCAAGAGATTATCGGATGAAACTAGGATTATCGGTGTGACGGTCGTAAGAAATATATGTCATATACGCCGGGAGATTATTGAAGGTGTTCGATTCCATTGTTGGCTAGATGTAACCAACTAGAATATGTGGATGCTTTGATGTCACTAGTTTTTTAACTAGTAACTCATTTTGTATTACACTTAAATATCTAGGATAAACTAAGAAAAATATCTCTTTGAAGAGACTGATGTTATCGGATAAGAGTAAGGAAATAATGAGAGGATCAATGCCATAATCGAAGACATTGCCTCAAAATAATACGCAAGAGATTTTCGGATGAAACTAGGATTATCGGTGTGACGGTCGTAAGAAATATATGTCATATACGCCGGGAGATTATTGAAGGTGTTCGATTCCATTGTTGGCTAGATGTAACCCACTAGAATATGTGGATGCTTTGATGTCACTAGTTTTTTAACTAGTAACTCATTTTGTATTACACTTAAATATCTAGGATAAACTAAGAAAAATATCTCTTTGAAGAGACTGATGTTATCGGATAAGAGTGTAAGGAAATAATGAGAGGATCAATGCCATAATCAAAGACATTGCCTCAAAATAATACGCAAGAGATTTTCGGATGAAACTAGGATTATCGGTGTGACGGTCGTAAGAAATATATGTCATATACGCCGGGAGATTATTGAAGGTGTTCGAAACCATTGTTGGCCAGATGTAACCAACTAGAATATGTGGATGCTTTGATGTTACTAGTTTTTTAACTAGTAACTCATTTTGTATTACACTTAAATATCTAGGATAAACTAAGAAAAATATCTCTTTGAAGAGACTGATGTTATCGGATAAGAGTGTAAGGAAATAATGAGAGGATCAATGCCATAATCGAAGACATTGCCTCAAAATAATACGCAAGAGATTTTCGGATGAAACTAGGATTATAGGTGTGACGGTCGTAAGAAATATATGTCATATACGCCGGGAGATTATTGAAGGTGTTCGGTTCCATTGTTGGCTAGATGTGACCAACTAGAATATGTGGATGCTTTGATGTTACTAGTTTTTAACTAGTAACTCATTTTGTATTACACTTAAATATCCATGATAAATCTAAGAAAAATATCTCTTTGAAGAGACTGATGATATCGGTTAAGAGTAGAAGGAAATAATGAGAGGATCAATGCCATAATCGAAGATATTGCCTCAAAATAATACGCAAGACATTTTCTGATGAAACTAGGATTATCGGTGTGACGGTCGTAAGAAATATATGTCATATACGCCGGGAGATTATTGAAGGTGTTCGATTCCATTGTTGGCTAGATGTAACCAACTAGAATATGTGGATGCTTTGATGTTACTAGTTTTTTAACTAGTAACTCATTTTGTATTACACTTAAATATCTAGGATAAACTAAGAAAAATATCCCTTTGAAGAGACTGATTTTATCGGATAAGAGTAAGGAAATAATGAGAGGATCAATGCCATAATCGAAGACATTGCCTCAAATTAATACGCAAGAGATTTTCGGATGAAACTAGGATTATCGGTGTGACGGTCGTAAGAAATATATGTCATATACGCCGGGAGATTATTGAAGGTGTTCGATTCCATTGTTGGCTAGATGTAACCAACTAGAATCTGTGGATGCTTTGATGTTACTAGTTTTTTAACTAGTAACTCATTTTGTATTACACTTAAATACCTAGGATAAATCTAAGAAAAATATCCCTTTGAAGAGACTTATGTTATCGGATACGAGTGTAAGGAAATAATGAGAGGATCAATGTCATTATCGAAGACATAGCCTCAAAAAAATACGCAAGAGATTTTCTGATAAAAACTAGGATTATCGGTGTGACGGTCGTAAGAAATATATGTCATATACGCCGGGAGATTATTGAAGGTGTTCGATTCCATTGTTGGCTAGATGTAACCAACTAGAATATGTGGATGCTTTGATGTTACTAGTTTTTTAACTAGTAACTCATTTTGTATTACACTTAAATATCTAGGATAAACTAAGAAAAATATCTCTTTGAAGAGACTGATGTTATCGGATAAGAGTGTAAGGAAATAATGAGAGGATCAATGCCATAATCGAAGACATTGCCTCAAAATAATACGCAAGAGATTTTCGGATGAAACTAGGATTATCGGTGTGACGGTCGTAAGAAATATATGTCATATACGCCAGGAGATTTTTGAAGGTGTTCGGTTCCATTGTTGGCTAGGTGTAACCAACTAGAATATGTGGATGCTTTGATGTTACTAGTTTTTTTACTAGTAACTCATTTTGTATTACACTTAAATATCCAGGATAAATCTAAGAAAAATATCTCTTTGAAGAGACTGATGATATCGGTTAAGAGTAGAAGGAAATAATGAGAGTATCAATGCCATAATCGAAGACATTGCCTCAAAATAATACGCAAGAGATTTTCGGATGAGACTAGGATTATCGGTGTGACGGACGTAAGAAATATATGTCATATACGCCGGGAGATTATTGAAGGTGTTCGATTCCATTGTTGGCTAGATGTAACCAACTAGAATATGTGGATGCTTTGATGTTACTAGTTTTTTTACTAGTAACTCATTTTGTATTACACTTAAATATCCAGGATAAATCTAAGAAAAATATCCCTTTGAAGAGACTTATGTTATCGGATACGTGTAAGGAAATAATGAGAGGATCAATGTAATTATCGAAGACATAGCCTCAAAATAATACGCAAGAGATTTTCTGATAAAAACTAGGATTATCGGTGTGACGGTCGTAAGAAATATATGTCATATACGCCGGGAGATTATTGAAGGTGTTCGATTCCATTGTTGGCTAGATGTAACCAACTAGAATATGTGGATGCTTTGATGTTACTAGTTGTTTAACTAGTAACTCATTTTGTATTACACTTAAATATCTAGGATAAACTAAGAAAAATATCTCTTTGAAGAGACTGATGTTATCGGATAAGAGTGTAAGGAAATAATGAGAGGATCAATGCCATAATCGAAGACATTGCCTCAAAATAATACGCAAGAGATTTTCGGATGAAACTAGGATTATCGGTGTGACGGTCGTAAGAAATATATGTCATATACGCCAGGAGATTTTTGAAGGTGTTCGGTTCCATTGTTGGCTAGATGTAACCAACTAGAATATGTGGATGCTTTGATGTTACTAGTTTTTTTACTAGTAACTCATTTTGTATTACACTTAAATATCTAGGATAAACTAAGAAAAATATCTCTTTGAAGAGACTGATGATATCGGTTAAGAGTAGAAGGAAATAATGAGAGTATCAATGCCATAATCGTAGACATTGCCTCAAAATAATACGCAAGAGATTTTCGGATGAAACTAGGATTATCGGTTTACGGGCGTATGAACAATATGTTATAAACGATAGGAGATGATTGAAGGTGTTCGATTCCATTCTTGGCTAGGTGGAATCAACTAGAATATGTTGAGGCTTTGATGTTACTAGTTTTTTAACTAGTAACTTATTTCGTATTATACTTAAATATCTAGGATATTTCTATGAAAAATATCTCTTTGAAGAGACTGATGTTATCGGATAAAAATGTTTTAGGAAATAATGAGAGGATCAATGCGATATTCGAAGACATTGCCTCAAAATAATACGCAAGAGATTTTCGGATGAGACTAGGATTATCGGTGTGACGGACGTAAGAAATATATGTCATATACGCCGGGAGATTATTGAAGGTGTTCGATTCCATTGTTGGCTAGATGTAACCAACTAGAATATGTGGATGCTTTGATTTTACTAGTTTTTTTACTAGTAACTCATTTTGTATTACACTTAAATATCTAGGATAAACTAGGAAAAATATCTCTTTGAAGAGACTGATGATATCGGTTAAGAGTAGAAGGAAATAATGAGAGTATCAATGCCATAATCGAAGACATTGCCTCAAAATAATACGCAAGAGATTTTCGGATGAGACTAGGATTATCGGTGTGACGGACGTAAGAAATATATGTCATATACGCCGGGAGATTATTGAAGGTGTTCGATTCCATTGTTGGCTAGATGTAACCAACTAGAATATGTGGATGCTTTGATGTTACTAGTTTTTTTACTAGTAACTCATTTTGTATTACACTTAAATATCCAGGATAAATCTAAGAAAAATATCCCTTTGAAGAGACTTATGTTATCGGATACGTGTAAGGAAATAATGAGAGGATCAATGTAATTATCGAAGACATAGCCTCAAAATAATACGCAAGAGATTTTCTGATAAAAACTAGGATTATCGGTGTGACGGTCGTAAGAAATATATGTCATATACGCCGGGAGATTATTGAAGGTGTTCGATTCCATTGTTGGCTAGATGTAACCAACTAGAATATGTGGATGCTTTGATGTTACTAGTTTTTTAACTAGTAACTCATTTTGTATTACACTTAAATATCTAGGATAAACTAAGAAAAATATCTCTTTGAAGAGACTGATGTTATCGGATAAGAGTGTAAGGAAATAATGAGAGGATCAATGCCATAATCGAAGACATTGCCTCAAAATAATACGCAAGAGATTTTCGGATGAAACTAGGATTATCGGTGTGACGGTCGTAAGAAATATATGTCATATACGCCAGGAGATTTTTGAAGGTGTTCGGTTCCAATGTTGGCTAGATGTAACCAACTAGAATATGTGGATGCTTTGATTTTACTAGTTTTTTTACTAGTAACTCATTTTGTATTACACCTAAATATCTAGGATAAACTAAGAAAAATATCTCTTTGAAGAGACTGATGATATCGGTTAAGAGTAGAAGGAAATAATGAGAGTATCAATGCCATAATCGAAGACATTGCCTCAAAATAATACGCAAGAGATTTTCGGATGAAACTAGGATTATCGGTTTACGGGCGTATGAACAATATGTTATAAACGATAGGAGATGATTGAAGGTGTTCGATTCCATTCTTGGCTAGGTGGAATCAACTAGAATATGTTGAGGCTTTGATGTTACTAGTTTTTTAACTAGTAACTTATTTCGTATTATACTTAAATATCTAGGATATTTCTATGAAAAATATCTCTTTGAAGAGACTGATGTTATCGGATAAAAATGTTTTAGGAAATAATGAGAGGATCAATGCGATAATCGAAGACTGCCTCAAAGAAGATACGCAAGAGATTTTCGGATGAAACTAGGATTATCGGTTTGACGGACGATTTTTCACCCTATATATCTCAGCCTTTTATGACAAATTATATTCAGCATACTTAACGTCGGAGAAACTGACTTTAAGACTTGCGTCTCTTAAGTAAGCCACGTTTCTCGAGTTGAGGCCATGTTTTTATTTATAAATAGTGATCGAATCAATGCGTGTCCTGCGAAATGTAGCCACTTTCTTTTGCTTATTTTCCATGTATTATCACATGCATTCCTCTCTGAACCATGTTCAAGGGTTTAAGCATTCGCATTCATTTAACATTCTCTAGCATCTGTTTACATTTACGTATTAGGTATTTCGTTTTAATTTCTAGATTACCTACCCGTGAATTTTTATCTCTTTATTATCCTCATCAAGATTTTGTTTTTAAAAGAATTTTAGTTCCTTTTATATTTCAAAACTAATTTGAGGTTTTTATTTTTAATTTATGTCTATCAATCTTATATTTTCATTTTATTAGTTTGGGATTGTATTTATGGTTTCAAGGTATGTTCTGCCCCATGTCCTGAAAACAAAAGGAGACAAAAATAGATATACATCATCGTGCAATTTATCATAAACCTTTTTCAGGATTGCCTGATGTAAATTATAAGCGGATAATCAAGATGGTTTCAATCAGCAGCACAGTGAAATTTGACTCAGTAATAATTGTATAGCATTTTAAATAATTCAAATAAGACGCCAGAGACGTCATAAATTTGAACCGGTTATCAATGGTTGCCTCTTCCAAATACCAAGAGGCAGCACGAGTTTCCAATAGTCAATTACACTAATAAAATCGCATCCATTGAATAATCCACGTTAGACTGATGAACGCCAAGACTAAATTTGTCTTTTTATATTCTGGCCCTTGTTTGCCACCTACTAAGTCTCTTACCATAGGAAAATTTTCGGCTGACACTTCTAGGCAATAACTGAGCACATTTCATTTAGTCAATTGTCAAAATACCAAAGCACATTTATATTTCTATCCTAGTAAAAAAATATAACGCATAAATGTTCACAGATGGAGTGCTGGTTACACGAGCAAAATGATTTAATGAAATTATCGTAATTTAGTGATTAACACCCGCCTGCATACAAACTTTCGTTTGCCTCAAAAAATTCCCAATATCTACATTTCTCAAGTAATACCCATTCGTTCAAAAGATAATCTCAATTCGTCCCATGACCTGAGTGGCCATCACATAAAACGCTCAAGGGCTTTGCCCGAGATTCTGATTTCAGCAACTCAAGATGCAGAACTTTACTGCACTTGCCTGTATGAGTTCATTTCATTTCGCTGCAAAAAGTAAAAAACTGGATATCAAATTTCTATCAAGGTCGCGTTCTAGTTAAGATCTTCCCTGACTTCCAAAAAGCTCCCCAGAATACTATTTCTGTTCCGAAACCAATTCGAAGTCTATGCGAATTATAACTAATCTAATTGATTGCTGGAACGATTAAAATATGATAATTGCCTCTAAATGACAATTATCTTCGGAGGAAAAATACACAAGACAATGCGCTGTTACTCAAATAGGTACTCACTTCTACGTTGAACCGCGGCCGTCCATTCCCGTGCTCCGAAAACTGTCTTTCCGCTGAAAGGGCGCCTTGCAACTGCATTGCATGGAAGATAGAGAAGTGGAAATTCATTCGGCAACTGAAAACAACGAGACAAGATTTATTAGTGAATAAGATACAACTACACAACAGCGCAAACAAATATTTTCCATCTAAATAATAGAACAATTCCAGGAAGAATGCCCAAAAAACATTCATTACTAAACATTCTTATTTCACGACGGCTTTACACTATGGTGGATTAATTCATGCTTTTTGAATTTTCCAAACGCCTCAGGGCGGAGAAGTTTCCTATTGGACACAGTCAATTATACCAAATTCCATCAACGTCAATATATGCCCCCCCTTCGCCTTAGTTCTACTGAACTGAAATTTTCCCGATTATCATGTAGATTCCGGAAATATCCTGCAATATAATTGGTAAATAGTAGTGTTCAAATATATTCTTAGGTAGGAAATTTAATTCTAGCCTTCCTATCCGACATCAAAATGATTTGCTGCGCTAAAATGCCAGCCACCACTAAGTATCAGAAATTATAACACATTCTACAATTAGGCAACTCGCGTGACTATACGGCGCTGCAATTCGGGATTGCATAAAATTTCATTTAAGTTTCATTATTTTTAAGACAAAATTTGCCGTTTGATTACATTTTCCCTAAAAGAGGTAAGTGTGAGAGCGTCTTCGCAAGGATAATATTTCTTTAAAACAATAATGTTTTGCCAAAATATGCACTTATAATAATAATAGGGAGAACAGTGAAAAATAATAGGAATTCATAACACATTGATTTCCTAAAAAAACTAACTGTGTTTAGTTTGTATGTATACTCAACTATTTATAAATATTTTATATTCACCGCAGTATTTATATTTCATACATACATTTAACTTATAAATATAATAACAATTCACCGCAGTTACTATCGCAGAACCGAAAAAACATCTGATAGGAAGGAGTTTTCACTAGGCACAGTATTAAATTCATACTCATTACTTAAGTTAAAAATGTAAAAAGCCGGTTAAGTTAAAAATATAAAATTAGAGTATTTTCTTTTTTAAGAATAATTAACTATCTCGCTTAACTACCCAAAGTTAACTCGAAAAAGCTGAGATTACGCCAGTTTTAATTAGAAGCAATAACGTCCCTCCTAACGATTACTTGTGTGTCCCAACACCCTCTGCCACTATTCCCTTCGGAGGCTTCCTCGGTAGTAGGTGTATCTAGATTAACGCAACCAAAACACTTCTGCACTCACACATTTTCCTAACTTCTTTTTTATTGGCGTACAAACACCCCCTGCCATTTGCCAAAGCAGCGGCTTAGGCGGCAAGAGAATAAGCCGACTTCAGAATTCTCGCAGTAGTTCCTGGCGCAGACCTGCGCGGGTTTGAGGAGAGGGGGGAGTGAAGAGGGAGAACTGAGGTAGCGGGTAGGCTACGAGAGGGGGGGAAGGTAGGGGTGCCCGGTACCATACTGCTTCGCGAAAACGCTGGAAATTTCGTGATCACTACCACCCGACAAGGCAAATTCACACACAAGTCCATGGAAGTACTGGCACTCTCTTCATTAGTATGTACCATGCGTAAGGACGAAGAAAGATTCTGTGTCTGAAAAATACGTGGAAAGCTGAGGGCGGCGACAGAAAAATACCGGGGGGGGAATAGCAACTTTATTAACATGGACCAGAACGGCGTCAAACTTGTGTAAACATGGTGGGTGTGTACATTATCATTTAGAGGCAAAAACTTAAGAACACGTTTTGAATCGATTGCGTTAAAATAAATTAAATATATCCAAGAAAAAAGATCTTCCCCTCTAAAGTTTAATCAATAGAGGTCTTTGGTACATCCTAATAATGAAAGCAATGAATCAACTAATACGGGAAAATACTTCATTTAGATTACTTCATGAATCAAAATTATTATAAATTGCATTCTTTAAAGTGAATCTAATACGCAAAGAGTTGGGATATTGTACACTTCTTAAGTGTCGAGATTTTGAATTGCATACCCGCATTGTCCCGCAACCACGGCGGATGTAGCAGTTCTATTTTTTTCTGACGTCACATTCCGCTTACGGAAGACTTGGGGAAAAAAAATTTCATTACGACTGATCCGCCGACCGAAGCTATGCCCCTTCAGTTTCCCGCCAACCCGCGATTGGCTTTCCGCTTTCCACTCTTCCACTTCCCACGTTGTCTTCCGTCCATGTGGATCCAGCTTATCTGCAAGCGATTAATATCACCAATCGCCATGACTATGCTAGAAACCCTATCATGAGGTCTCATAGTGAGACCAGTCGAAAGTGGACGGCAGGTGGCGATAAAGTAAGACGCTTCTGTGGGCGGGAAAGGGTATCAAGACCCACCCTCCACGCTGAATCTTTCTTCCCCTCCTTCCCCCACTCCGTCTCCTGAGTTTTTTTTTAGTCCCGTAAACCATATCCCAAAATCTCCCACAGCGCAGTGCCAATAACTTTTGCGAGAGCTATAGATCAGCACTCTAAACCTCCATTGGCTTACGCCTATTCCCATACGAAGGAGGCAGAGGCAACTTGGGATAAAATTAACACTAAATGAAACAATTCGCAGATTTTCCTAAGTTAATAATGACAATTACGACTGCGACATCTCACGATTAAGGCAAAAAATGGCCACAGTTGATACAAATAATTCGTCCGGTCAGTTAACTAACAATCCCGTTTGGCGATAGCACTTACCAACAGGGGCACCTATCTATTCTCAAAAGCTTTTGGTGCAAACTATAACGCAATTAACATCTCGTTTTGCTCTCCCCGGCATACAAAAGCAAATTCATTATACAAATTCGAACATTATATACACCCATGATATTGGGTTGAATATTCTTATCCAGCCTTCCACCATCCTCGCAGCATTAAACAACTCTGCGCTTAAACGACCTTCAAGTTCACACTGCAAAATACCGCGCACGTGAAATACCTACACTATACGATAGAATTTCATTAACTTACCGGGCATTTAGACTAAATTATCACATCTACCCATGTACCATCAGAGCTATGCGATTTCTCAAAAGATTAATTTATGCTCTCTGAAATAGAGATTGCAAATTACCACCGATATGTAGTATCTGCATGAATTTCAATAAGCTATTGCTTAAAGAACCATTTCACTCGCCAATTCACTCTTAACAATTCGATATTGCATCAGGCATGAGCGAACAAAACCAATGCGAACGATGTCTTATTTCACCACTTTCTGTTGGTCATCCATGAATAAACTTTGATTTAAGATTTTCATCCTTATACGCAGAAAATTATTTCTTGAAACCGTATGCTGTCAATTATTTTAAATAGATACAATTAACATTAACTAACAGTTCCCCTAATTGAAGTACTTAAGGCAAAACTATAACAAATGCGGTACCTACGTCCCTCACCCAGAGTAACTAACTTCATTAACATTTCCGGCACACAACAGTGAATGGCGAATTCTCTAGTCATATGAGTATCACGAGACATTTTTCAGTGGAGTTACCTTCTCTTATGTTATAATCATAACCCCAATGGGTTTATTGATTAACACAAATAAGGCCCCTTTCATGAAATAATAGTTTCAGTATTAGAAAAGCGAAGACTAGATCCACGATTAACGCGAAATCAGGTTAAAACTCGAAAAGAGTTCAGAATAACTATTAAACAGATGATGGCATCGAGAATCTTGTTCTTAAAATGTAATACGAAGGTTCAGGGATTAAACTATTACGATTGTTAGCTAATTTGAGGCATTTTGCACTGAGAATACACAAATATGCATCTGAAATTTGAATAAGCTCAAATTACCGCGAAAACAAATTTCACCACAAAATAGTGTCAGGATTCGAGCGGTAAGTACTTACTGGAAGTAATTTGACTTAAAACGCCAGCATCACCGGTCTACCAGTCACCTTTAGGACTTTGCTCGGAACTTTTTAATTTAAGCACGTACGCCAGTCTCAGGTCCAATACACTTATTTGCACTTCGACATTAACAGCTCGAGTAACCTTTGAACAGCTTCAACTTTGATATTTTTCAGATTCATTACTGATACGAGAGTCATTCCGCGTTTAACAATTCCGATATTTAACATTTATTTTTTAGTTTTCTCAAATAAAATCTTGTTTCCAGCGTCACTTCAAGGAATTGGTACACTTCATTAAATTAATTTTAACTGCACATTTCTCACTTTTATATTTTCTACCATGTTTCCGGCATTCCCTCCTATCAAACGTAATTCTGACAATTGTCGGCCATGGTCGCAAATCAAACAAGTGCGCTGAGTGAAAGGTAGAAGGAAAATAATTTGGTGAAGTTCCCTTATATACCTGTGATTACATGAGTTTCATTACCAAGCTAAGGTATATGCAACACATTAGCTATGCCCTCTTTTTTTATCCCAATAGTACCTATTTAAAACTAACTTAGTGTCTATTTCATTACTTGACTTAGTGATTATGACAAGTAAAACACGCCGCAACACAAGATCCTAGCAACCGCGTCATAATTCTACCATCGGTAATCGTCATGAGAAACAAGACATTTTTATGTTAAAATAATCGAGGTCGGTTCAACTAGTAACGATTGCTTAGAATTATCACACGCCCCACAACTAAGAACATTTGGCATCATGAGAATAAACCCCGCAGAGATATTTCACGTCAACCAGCATGGGATACATGGAAAATCACCAAAATGAAGGTACTCACCACTTTCACGCACTCCACAATCCCTCCGTGCAATGACTTTCCTTCCTGTGGGACGCGCCACATTTTAGACTCCACCGTAGCCCATCGAAACGCTGACAGCGAGCATGTTGAAGATCAATGCACCCATTCTTCACCAGCATATCATTGGAAATAAAGTCGGCGGCCCTCTCGACTGTCTCCTCAGCCATGTCTCGACTTGTCTCCTCCCAGGTTATAACTGAAAATACGTCGATATTCTAATAAAGTTATCATTCACAACTAGGTAGCAGAAAAACTAATTTTATAAATGCGATAAATGGAAGAATACAGTTTTAATCTGATGGATTTCGCGAGATTTACAAAAAAATATAAGAATTCAACACACCGGAATGATTACTTACGATTCCAGGATGCTCTTTCACCACGCCCGTGCTAGCCCGCCCCTCATGAGCATGCTCTCGTCCCGTGAACAGAAATCTCTGCACTGGAGTAGAACAACCGCCTATTGTGAAAACATCATGTCAAACACCAACGGTCAACGTCGAGCTCTCGGAAGTTTTCGCGTGGTAGTAAGACGAACTATCTTGATCCATTCAGCGCTTCCAACTTGCATCCCATAGAAGAACAAGTACTACGACTGAAAAAAATGGGATCAAATAAAAGTTTAATGCAGGAGAACGATACCAGCGAAAACAAAAGAGGCCACATGCGGCACAAAAGTGACAAAGAATATAACATAGATTTCTTTAGCATTAAATTAAAAAACCATCAAATAATATTACTTACCCATGGATAGGAGGGCGTAGTTAGACCATGCTGTCGTCCAAGGAGTCGATGCTTTGCGTTAAATAAGTATTCTCTCCGAGAATTATCACTCGATCAAATTTTAAGCGAAATAATAATGTGAATCTGGAGCACACTGTGCTAAAATTCTCCACAGCAAGAGCAGGTCTTCGAACAGCATTGCAGGAAACAAGAATCTTCAAATGTTGCTTGACAATCCACGACGACGTTGACTTCTCTAAAGGGCCGCTTGAAATCGAAGTAAGAACTGCTGTCAGGTCGCACGTCTTTTTATACCACTAGCTTCGAGGGGGAAGGGGAGGGTTTTAGGGGGACAGAATGTGGGGGGGAAGGGAGGGGAAGGGAAGGAAAGGGAAAGGGGTATAGGTATAAAAAAAGAGAGGTGGCGAGGTAGCGCAAGAGTTGGGGTTGGGGAGTTAGGGATGGGGAGCTGGGGTTGTGAGAAGGCAGGTCGTATGCAAGCATATCTCGAAATAGTCGAATGGGACTATCGTCGCGGCGTAGAAACAAGTGAGTGGCCAAACTAACACGTTTGACCACACTCTGCTGTTTGCCCTGCTTCCAGTGAGTGGGGACGGACTTTGGAATTAACCAGGGAGGTTTCGTTTGCAAATCTCGTAATATTTCCGAGCATGTAACAAAGAAGTAACTTGGTACAACAACAAACAATTTTTAAATAAATATGTATTTTTGCTTCTTTTATATTAAACCTTTATTTTTGAATCCTGGGCTATGAATAAAACAGTTATATATTTTGGTGTTTTTCAAACTTTCGGAAGGATAACTTAAACTTCCAATTCATTAATTATTGCGCCTTTCAACAGGATTTTTTTAAACAAAATCAACATAATTCCGATATCAGAAATTCGATCAGGAAGGCGGCGTAAGATTTCAATAGTGTTTCAAACACTCGAAAACATCGATCCATTCCTCATTGTACCAAGTAACCCCTTAGTTACATTAGTGCTTATTACGAACGTTTCCAAAACAATCTCCCTGAGCGTGGATCGTAGAGAAACGAAAAAGAGTGAAACATGCGCGCTGCAACCAACATTTTAATTATGTGTCGCTCAATAATAGATTACTTGTTTATTTTGCTTTATGGAATCTATATAAGACGGAGGAACATATGTACGAAATGTACTAGGTTCTCAAAGTCCGAAAAATGAGTCGAGCAGAAAAAAACAGAAATTGAAATACTGGCGTTGATGTACCATTTTGACTAAAAAAATTGCCTCCTCCGACAGCGCGGTGCGGGGAAGGGGAAAGGGTGGAGTAGAGTAGCACAGGGGGGAATGATTCGCCACTAATAAAAGGACCACGATTCCCCAACCACTGTCTCTCTTTCTCCTCCACCCCCTGTCCATCTTTAACCCTCGCTCCTTCCCTCCTCCCCCTCCCTCTATCTACCAACCCCCTTTCTTTACCCTGGCAAGCGTCAGTCAGTTTGAGCGGGAACTTTGCCTGTACATAATGGAGACTAATGCGAATTTGATTTTTTATCCATGGCGTCCGTAAGAAGTATGATGTAAATATTATAATAAAAATGGCGCGAGAATAGATATATATTATAAAAATCCTCAGTGCTTATACAAATTTATCTGCATAAGTCTCTAAGTTGACTCATTTTATACCAAAGTACTGCGAAAACTACTTCACGAGAAGTGTTTTGCGATTATGAAAAATAACCGCGTTGTGTAGTTGATTATTTATCGTAAATATTTGAGGACACATTAAAACTACACACCGGCAGTTTTTTAACGAATTCTAGGCGCCATAAGTTATTGCTTATTTTCAATATTCTCCCTCTGATGCGCAGAGCCGTAATCTATCCAATGTAAAACACAAACATTTTTAATCAAATTCCTCGAAAAGTGGTTCGGCAAGGGGTTAATACTTTGATACATTTAAAAGATAGGAATATTCTATTTCCAATTACGTAAAAACTCATTAAATTTCAGGTGAAATGATTAAACGATAGAACTAGGTACATAAACTATGGTTCAAACATACCAAAATCAATATTGTACTGCGTGACCCCTTAGTTATAATAATTTAGTTGCGAGAGAATCAAACACAACCCCCCAAAGGACGGTACGCAGAGAAACGAAACCGAGTGAAGCTTGTGTGCTGCTACAAAATTTTAATAACAAGATGGGTCGAAAATAGACAACCAGATTACTTTGCTTTATGGTATCGATAATAAACACGGTAGTGTATGCATGCACAAATGCCCTCCGTTCTCAACGTCGAAAACATCAGCCGAGCAGAGAAAAAAAGCCGTTGAAATCACTCGCGTTGAAGCGCCATCTAGACTCCCGCCAAAGGAGATCTTTAATGACGGACAAAAAAAAACTTCGATGGACAGCGGAAAAGGGGGGGGGAATGGTAAGAAGGTAGGGGAAGGGGGGGAAGGGGTGTACCTTCCTGCTTTTGGACTTCCAAGAACTCCCGTAACCAGATATGCTACGGCTAGGATTTCATTCGCCACTCCTCCAGGTCTATCATTTCCCAACCCACCGTCTCACCTTCTCCTCCACCCCCTTTCCCTCTTTCCCCTCGCTCCTTCCCATCCCACTATCTTTCAACCCCCTTCCTTAACCCTAGCAAGCGTCACTTATTTTGAGCGGGAACTCTGGCCTGTCATACTAAAGACCTAATTTGAATTTCATTTTTTTTTATTTAACGTCCATAAGAAGCTTGAAGTATATATTCTATTACAAAAAGCCTTAAAATAGATACATATTAGAAAGTTTTCAATGCTTATACACATGTATTTGCATAAGTCTCTATGTTGAATTATTTTTATCCACAGTACTGCGAAAACTCCACGAGAGGTGTTTTGCAATCATGAAAAAAACCGCGTTGTGTAATTGATTAATTATCGTTAATATTTGGGGACACATTAAAACTACACACCGTTATTCTTTTGACAAAGTCTAGGCGCCATAAGTTACTGTTTTTTTAATATTCTCCCTCCAATGCGCAGGACCGAAATCTATCCTATTAATAACACAAATATTTTTAATCAAAAAGCTCGAAAAGTAGTTCGGCAAGGGATAAATATTTTGATATAATTAAAAAGATAAGATTATTTTATTTCCAATTAGGTAAAATCTCATGAAATAAGAAGGTGAATTGATTCATTGCTAAAACTAGGTACATTACTTATGGTTCAAACATACCAAAATCTAGACCCTTTCATTATTGTACTGCGTGACCCCTTAGTTACAATAATTTGGTTGCGATCGAATCAAACACAACCCCCCAAAGAACGGAACACAGAGAAACGAAACCGAGTTAAACGTGCGTGCTACTACAAAAATTGAATAACCAGGTGGCTCGAAAATAGACAACCAGATTACTTTGCTTTATGGTATCGATAATACACACAGTAATGTATGCATGCACAAATGCCCTCAGTTCTCAACGTCGAAAACATCAGCCGAGCGAAAAAAAAGCCGTTGAAATCACTCGCGTTGAAGCGCCATATAGACTCCCGCTGTAGGAGATTCCTAGTGCCGGATAAATAATAACATCGTCCGACCGTGGAAAAGAGGTGGGGGAAAAGGCAGGATGGTTTGGGAATGGGGGAAGGAGTGTACTTTCCTGCTGTTGGAATTCCAAGAAAGCTCCTGTAACCAGATATGCTACGGCTAGGATTTCATTTGCCACTCCATCATGTCGCACATTTACCCACCCACCGTCTCTCCTATTCCTGCACCACCTCTCCCCCTTTCCTCTCGCTCCTTCCCTCCTTCCCTTCCCACTATCTTTCAACCCCCTTCCTTCACCCTAACAAGCGTCACTTATTTTAAGCGGGAACACTGCTAATCATACTAACCATCTTATTTGAATTTAATTTTTTTTTTATTTTAACGTCCGTAAGAAGTATGAGGCAAATATTTTTATACAAATAACGCGAAAATAGAAATACCTATATTATAAACATTTTCAGTGCTTATACAAATATATATGCATAAGTCTCTATGAGGAATGCTTTTTTCCCACAGTACTCCGAAAACTCCTTCACGAGAAGTGTTTTGCGATTATGAAAAATAACCGCGTTGTGTAATTGATTGTTAATCGTAAATATTTTGGGACACATTAAATCCATTGGGAAGATGACATTTCGCTCAAATTACCAAATGGATTCATCCTAAACAACTCGTGAGGCTCGAAACGTCAGGCGCCACTGAAAAGGGAGAGCTTGAATGCATATCTACATGAACGAAGTACCGTGCAAGCTACCAATAGTGAGTGTGGCACGGGGTGATTCCACACCAGGCATGCAGCACTCGTCCCAGTACAAATCGGGACCTCGCACGCTCCCCCGTCCGCTAGACGCAGGCCAAATAGACGTCATGAAATCGGTGCGCAGTCAAATTTCAAACTGGAAGAGTGATATCAATCTGAGTTATAAGAGTAAATTAACATGTAAACATGCAGGACACTGCTAAAGAGAAATCTAGTGGTTAACATACCTAATACTAATATTTTATGGATGCTACGAGATACTACTTATTGCAAAGAACAAAATAATTACGGGCATAGCAAGTGTGTGAAGTATTAGTAATGGTGCTATGTTATTAAACGCGAGTGAAAAGTAAATTCAACCTAGTGAGGGTGGGACTTTCATATGATTGATATATCGCAACTTTTATGTTCCCAAATAGTACATGGAAAAAATGACATTTTAAATCAATCCGTTCTGCAGTCTGTTTCTTTTATCTAATTCCTGTGATCACTTCTACCGTAGTACGTTGGCTCTAGCAAAATATTTTAAACGTCCGGCAAAAAATTATATGGAAGGTTCGGGGAGATCATGCAGTAGATGCAACGAACAATACCCAATACTACCACTGCTGGTAAACAAGGCTCCGACGACACTACAATCGGCTGGCCCCACAAGTGCTACATTGCAAAGGGCGCGCGAACTCAGTACATGTGGTGTACAAGATCGTATCCTGACACCGTCCCACCCTCTACATCTCTCCCAGCCTCCACTTCCGGCCCTCCCGCCAACTTCCCCACATCTCCTTCCGCCTGGACAGCGATAGCCCTTGTCATTACCTCCCACCAATACACTGCGAAACCGAATTCGAGGGCCAATTGCCCTTAAGACCTACACTCCGTTACCTGAAATTATGGTGTGACACAATTGTACTTTAATCGCGACAATTGTATGCAGTATACTATATGAATATATAAGGGTCGTTTCAGGCTTGAATAATAATAATAATGAAATCCACATTTGCTTTGGACGAAGTATGTGTCGCAGTATGAGAATTGATGGTCGTTGAGAAGATTCGGTATTTATTTTCTTACAGTTTATTAGGATTTCTCATCCTGGTTGGAAAGACGATTACGAAATAATTTTCCCTGCATTTCCTTCACCGGATGAAGTTTATGTAAACAGTTTTTACCTTAACCCCTTCCCTGACGGGTTTTTTTTACAAAAATGGTCAAAAAAAGTCATATTTTTTTATTTTAGATTCAGAAGCATTGAAGGGAGGCAAATCCGAAAATGTTTTCATTAATTTTTTATTCCAAATAACTAATGATTTATTCAATAATTTCTGATTGTTGCCCCTTAACTTAAGAGAATTAGGCCACCCGCATTACGGTATAACTCTCCTTCCCGTAATCCCTTGTTAGACATCTAAGGAGGAGTGCATTTAGTTTATATGACAAATGTATATACTTTTCCGACAACGTTAATGTAAGCTATTAATTTTAGTCCGTAGTACATCAAGAAACAGCGTACAAACATTCATGGGAGTTAGGCAACCCGCATGACGACGACTTTCGCTCTGAAAATGTTATAATAAAATTCATTTTATGACAAAAAGCAAGAAACTTTAATTATTTTACTTGATTCTCATTGAAGAGAGCTGGAATCCCTTTCCTCAGTGTTCCCTGCGAGTCAGTGGAGTGTGAAGCGAGCGAGTCGGCTAGATCTGGAGATGTATAAAAATTATCCGTCGTCAGACAATATCATAGGCCAAATCATCACACTTCCCGTGTAAATTGTCGTTGACCACACGTATCCAGTTCTCGATTCACTAAGGACAAATATTTGCCAAATGAAGCTCTTTTCATAGGGATGAACTGCCTTCACCCCAATCTTCCCTTGTACAAGAGTAACGTCCATCTCTGGTGTATGGAGTGCCTTGAAATTTTTCTCCAGCTTCTGGCAAATCGACCATATTTTATTTAGTTCGGTGTTGGGGTGTGTTTGGGGATCAAAATCGTTATTATAGGCAAAATGTAAATATTGCCTTATTTTTACGAATCATTGGTAAGACATTGTTTGTCCAAAAAAGGAAGATGAGAGTTTAGGTCTCGTCGACCAATAAAACTCAGTATCTGGCTTCCTCATCATGCTTTGTAGCATTACAAGGGCAAAAAACACGAATTTCTAAGCTTGTCACAGCTCGCCACTGATTTACGCTAGAACTGCTTGGCCCCGCTTTTTCACGCAAAGTGTTCCTGGCGCAGCGATTAGTTTCCCAAGTTATAAATTCAACAATTTGATAGTTGAAAAAATTATTTTAGGGAACCACAGTCGGGAACCAGGTCAAAGTTCATCGAAGAATTACCTTCAAAAAGAAACCTAGGTGGCGCCGGAGGAGTAATCGTTGAAAGCATTTCCTCCCACTCCGCTTCCTGCGAAGGTTCCGCTGTGCCTTCCGATTCGGAGCTTGTTTCTCCGGAGAGAGTCGACTAGGAGCTGGAAATTTCAATGTCCATAACATCGGAATCACAGCTGGTCTAACACTGATTCCTCTCCGGAATCCATTGCTGATTGCCTAATGTTACCAAGCGAAAACAAATGATTTGCCGTGGAATTCACTCATACTACACCGCTTGTATTAGAACCTAAATGTTCGAACTAAAAATAGAATATTAGCATCGGTGGAATTTCAGTGAAAAAGTGCGTGCGCATGAAACCGGGCGCCAAGTTGCTTAGTGGGCCATCGGTCCTCGAGCGGGTGTTTGTTTTCTGACCTCAGGAAAGCATCAAACATGACAATAGAAGGCATTACACGTTTGGGATTTATCTCTATCTCTCGTTTTTCCTCGTACTCATGTGGGCTAGGGTAGAACATATACAGGGCACTTGTGTTGTTTGCATTGAGAACATACGCCTTTTAGATGCCTTCATCGTATAGCTGTTTTCGTAAATATGTATCACTACTTCCACCAGTATTCGAAATAGAAAAATGAAAGGGGCTGATGAAATAACATTCGCAACATATCTAAACATTTCGCTGTCGTCGCGTTGCATCACATTTTCATCCTCACTAACATCCGAATCAATGTTCGTATGCTCAGAGAGGCTTCACTCAGAGCCAGAGAGTTCAACATCCTCCAATTCCTCTACAGAAACATCAACGGTCGAAACACTTTCGGATCCACTCTACATAACGGTAAGATTCGTATACCAAAGAAAAACAAACGTCTGAAGCAACGAAATGATATCACCAGTTCAAGGGAAACTTCGAGATGTGCGAACTACAGCGTACATACGATGAATAACTAAGGCATCCTAAAATTTTGCGACAGCTAGAAAGAGGCCGATGGCAGGAGAACCAAAACATATTCGCCGAAAGCGAAGTATCAGTAAATGAAAGAAAAATCTTCGCCCCTTTTCCCTACTGTAATCCGTTTTCCTAGAGGTAGCGTCATAAAATACCATTTTCACAAGTGAAGAGAATAGGATGGGGGAAAAGGGCATGAGGGGTCTGAAAGGAGAATAACCCGGGGAAAATGGAAAAATAGACTGAGTAACAGAAGATTAGCAGAAAATTGTAGAGGATGTTCAATGAGAGACCTGCAGACGGTCGGAAAATCCAAAAGACTTCCGACCGCCTGTTTATTGCCCTTGCGCGTGATCTTTCTCGTCCGTGCCCGACCGTGTCTTGCTGGCTGACCACCCAGTACGGTGACACACGCCAGACGTAAGGGTTGGGGAGGGGAATTTTGGGAAATACCAAAGGACCCCTCGGAGAACCAAAGACAAGGAGCATCAGAAAGGGTACGTGAATGAAGCCTAAGCGGCGAACGTCCGGCAGGGGTCCGTCGGTGAAGCATTTACGGATACCAAAACTACAGCGTAAATAAGTAAATAATACACAACTAATAGGTAAATATGTATTACAAAGTAAACAATAAAAAAATCGGGAATACATTGTTTGTCATATTATAACAGATAAGGACTTACTGAGTAACAATTGTTACTTGAGTCTTCTTGATCGAATGCAATTTAGCGATAATGCAGAAAAGAACGTATGACCCCATAGGAAGATTTCGCTTCCAGGGAGCGTAGTTCCACTAGTATTCCGGTAGGATAGATAAATAAACTAGATGAGTTTTGTGAGAACTGATAAAATATAATTCTCATTAGTAGATGGGGACTAGTAAGTAATCGTGAATAAAAATAATTCAAATCTAAAATCAATCCTTCAATCATTATATAAATTACGTTAACAATTGCATAAGCAAGATTCCAACTGTTGTACTTCGGGATATCAAGTAGCTAAACTTACAATAATCCTAGGAGTAGGCAGAGCGCTTGATAAAATTGAATTTTCATGACCATAAAACGTTTCCTAACATTTATATTGGATGAAAAAAAAGTGCGTAAATTTTGATATACGGAGGGTAATTTTGGTGCGTAAAGTTTTTTTTTAAAACCATAATACAAGTGAAAAGCCATAAAAAAAGCGAGAATACAGAGATAGGCGTCCATACATGACATCTAGTGGCGAAGCATCGAATTACTACGAAGGGGGCGAAATATCTCGTCCAAAACAGCTAAAGAAGGGAAAAAGTAGAGTAGGACGAGATATCTCGTTCACGTCAGAATTTGCTAGACCATTCAGGACGAGATATCTCGCCCGCGTCAGGGAAGGGGTTAAGGGAACGCTTATCCAAATTCACATCTTAAAGGAGTCGGAAATGAATTGCATATCAACTGGGTGAATGTAGTTGTGATTTTCATGGACCTTGGTAAGGTCGAAGAAGAGAATCACAAAAAAAACTTTTATGAAAGCGATATCACTGTACTGAATGCAAACATGAGTCAAGCTAGAATCTATTGAGATAATTCTACTGAGAATGTTTATAATCTGTAACTATTTTTGCGCTATTTATATTTTTCATCTTACATTTGCGTCACACATCTTACAGACGCTAAAATTAAAAATTAAAATTTGAATATGGTATGACCTGGGAAATTTCCCGCTCAAACTACGTGACGATTGCTGGGGAGAGGGAAGAGGCGTTGGAAGAAAGTGGTATGGGGAAGAGGGAGGGATGGAGGGGAAAGAGAGAGGGGGTGGGGGAGAGACAGTGGGTGGGGAAGCATTGAACGAGTGACAAATGAAATACAATAGCCCTGGCATATTTGTTTAAGCGAGCCTTCTCCGATTTCAAGTAGCAGAAGGATCTTCCTTCCTCCCCCTCCTTTCCCCAATCCCACCCTCCCCTCGGGCTGTCAGAAGTGGCAATTTATGGCCCAACGCCAGTGCTTAGGAATCATCTCCTATGCTTCTGAGTTTGATTGAATTGATATAATAGCTCATGTTTTACCGAATAAATCTAAAGAATATCTATAATCTCTATATGATCCAAATTAAAAAAATATCCATTAAATTGCATGTCCATTAAGCTAACCATAAGTTGCAAAAAATTGCCCATCCCTGGAAAAAAAGTCCTGACTTATATCTGATTCTTCAGCTGATTGATCGAGCGTTTTGCAAAAATGGAAAAAATGTGCCGGTCCATGGATGGAATTGGAAAAACGGACGCCCACTCGAACCTTGTTATCACCAATGTGCGTACATCAGGGTCATAATTGAGATAAGTGATTCATTGGTTACTAGTTTATTTTAAAGAGGCGGTCATTACAGTAATAGTTTTCTTTTTCCTCTTTTCTTCATTTACATTTTTATGACCTTTATTTTTCACTTTCCGTTTCCGAAGGCACCGCGAAGTTGGAGGTTGGAGTTCGCCGACAAAAACAAAAAACAGAACGGCATAATACATCACGACGTGCATGAGGTTTTTATACCTTAAAGGACAACATTAGTTATAAAATATTACATTAATTGTAACATTTTAACTAATAACAGATATAATTTGAAATTCGGGACGCAGAGAAACGAAACCGAGTGAAACCTGCGCTCTTCAACCAAAATTGTATTACCAGGTGGCTCGAAAATAGACAACCAGGTTATTTAGCTTTTTGGTATCGATAATACACACGGTAATGTAAGCATGCACAAATGCCCTCCGTTCTCAACGTCGAAAAAATCAGCCGAGCAGAGAAAAAAAAGCCGTTGAAATCACTCGCGTTGAAGCGCCATGCAGACTCCCACCATAGGAGATCACTAGTGATAGAGAATAAATAATTTCTTCGGACAGTTATTTGGTAAGGGGTGTGGGGAAAAAGTTATGAAGGTGTCGGCAAGGGGGATGGGGTGTACCCTCCTGCTGTTGGATTTCCAAGAAAGCTCCCGTTACCAGATATGCCACGACTAGGTTTACATTCGCCACTCCTTCAAGTCTCACATTTCCCCACCCACCGTCTCTTCTTCTCCTCCACCCGCTCTCCCCCTTACCCTCGCTCATTCCCTCTTTCCCATCCCAATATCTTCCAACCCCATTCCCTCGCCCTTGCTAACGTCACTTAAAATGAGCGGGAACTCTGCCTAGACATACTAACCACTAATTTGAATTTTATTTTTTTAAATATTAACGTCCGTATGAAGTATGAAGTTTAATATCATACAGATAGCGCGAAAATAGATATATATTTAAAAAATTCTCAGTTCTTATACAAATGTATCAGAAGAAGTCTCAAGTATGACGCTTTTTTTCTCACAGTACTACAAACACTCCTCCACGAGAGGTGTTTTGCTATTATGAAAAATAACTGCGTTGTGTAATTGATTAGTAATCGTAAATATTTGGGGACACATTAAATCCATAGCGATGATAGGATCTCGCTCAAACTACTAAATGGATGCATTTTAAAACAACTCGTGAGGCTCGTAACGTCAGGTGTCACTGAAATGAGAGAGCTTGAAAGCATATCTACATCTACGAAGTACTGTGCAAGCCACCACTAGGGTGTTTGGCACGGGGTGATTCCACACCAGGCATGCAGCACTCGTCCCAGTTAAAATTGGGGGACCTCGCACTCTCCCTTGGCCGCTAGGCGCAGGCCAAATAGACGGCAGGAAAACGGTGCGCTGTCAAATTTCAATCTGGGAGAGTACTATCAACCTGAGTTATAAGAGTAAATTAACATGTAAACATGCAGTACACTGCTAAACAGACATCTAGTGGTTAACATTACTAATACTACTATTTTATGGATGCTACGAGATACTACTTATTGCAAAGATCAAAATAATTACGGGCATAGGAAGCTATGAGTAGTGTTAGTAAAGATGCTATGTTATTCAACACAAGTGAAAAGTCAATTCAACCTAGTGAGGGTGGGAGTTTCACATGATTAATCTATCGCAACTATTATGATCCCTAATTGTACGGGGAAAAATGACATTTTTAATCTATCCGTTCTGCAGTCTGTTTCTTTTATCTAATTCCTGTGATCGCTTCTACCGTAGAACGTTGGGTCAAACAAAATATTTTGAACGTCCGGAAAAAAATTAATTGGAAGGTTCGGGGATGTCATGCAGTAGGTGCAACGAACAATACCCAATACTACCACTGCTGGTAAACAAGGCTCCGACGACACTACAATCGGCTGGCCCCACAAGTGCTACATTGCACAGCGCGCGCGCGACCTCGGTACATGTGTTGTACAAGCTGGTATCCTTACACCGTCCCTCCCTCTACATCTCTCCCTGCCTCCACTTCCGGCCCTCCCGCCAACTTTCCCACATCGCCTTTCGCCTGGAAAGCGATAACCCTGGTCAATACATCCCACCACTACACTGCGAAACCGAATTCGAGGGCCAAGTGCCCTTAAGACCTACACTCCGTTACCTGAAATTATGGTGTGACAAAATTATACTTTAATCGCGACAATTGTATGCAGTATACTATATGAATATATAACGTTCGTTTCAGGCTTGAATAATAATAATAATGAAATCCACGTTTGCTTTGGACGAAGTATGTGTCGCAGTATGAGAATTGATGGTCGTTGAGAAGATTCGGTATTTTTCTTTTCTTACAGTTTATTAGGATTTCTCATCCTGGTTGGAAAGTCGATAACGAAATAATTTTCCCTGCATTTCCTCACCAGATGAAGTTTTTGTAAACAGTTTTTACTTTAAGGGAACGCTTATCCAAATTCACATCTTAAATGAGTCGGAAATGAGTTGCATATCAACTGGGTGAATGTAGTTGTGATGTTCATGGACCTTGGTTAGGTCGAAGAAGAGAAATATATATTTACATGTTTCATATATTTCCCAAAAATTAATATAAAAATTCGCATGGGCGTCATGTTTGAGGCTGTGTGGAAAAAAGAGTAAGTATGGTCCAAGCGCAGATGCTCGTCTGTACCCACTTCCGCGTTAAGAAGAGGAGGTAACGTCCTTGGAACGAATGGTTGAGTTGTAAATAAATCTTTCTCCCTTAACACGATGGACCCACACAGTTAAATAATCATTGAAAATGCATCAAGGCGGGGGCTCGAAAATAAAAAGCGTAGTGTGCACTGTCTGAAATAATTTCTCGTAGCATCACAAAAATAACTTTTTTGAACGCCATACCACTGTACTGGATGAAAACATGAGACAGGCTAGATTCAATTGCAGATAATTTATTTATTATTACTAAGAATATTTATAATATATAACTATTTTTACGCTATTTATATTTATTTATTAAGATGTATGACGCGCTATTTGCGCGTCATACATCTTACAGACGCTAAAATTAAAAAATAAAATTTGAATATGGTATGACCTGGGAAATTTCCCGCTCAAACTACGTGACGATTGCTGGGGAGGGGGAAGAGGCGCTGGATGAAAGTGGTATGGGGAACAGGGAGGGAGGGAGGGGAAAAAGAGAGAGAGGGTGTGGGAGGAGGAGAGACAGTGGGTGGGGAAGCATAGAATGAGTGACAAATGAAATCCAATAGCCATGGCATATTTGTTTACGCGAGCCTTCTACGATTTCAAGTAGCACGGGAACCTTCTTTCTTCCCACCCTTTCCACCATACCAACCCTCCCCTCGCGCTGTCAGAAGTGGCAATTTCTGGCCCAAAAACCAACTCCTACGCTTCCGAGTTAGATTGAATTTATGTAATAGCACATGTTTTAACCGCATAAAACTAAAGAATATCTATAATCTCTAAATGATCGAAATTAAAAAAATATCCATTAAATTGTTAGTCCATTAAGCTAACCATAAGTTGCAAGAAATTGACCATCCCTGAAAAAAAAGTCCTGACTTTTATCTGATTCTTCGGCTGATTGATCGAGCGTTTTTCAAAAATGGAAAATATGTGCCGGTGCATGGATGCAATTGGAAAATCGGACGCCCACTCGCACCTTGCTATCACCAATGTGCGTACATCAGGGTCATAATTGAGATAAGTGATTCATTGGTTACTAGTTTACTTTAAAGAGGCGGTCATTACAGTAATAGTTGTCTTTTTCCTCTTTTCTTCATTTACATTTTTATGACCTATGTTTTTCACTTTCCGTCTCCGAAGGCACCGCGAAGTTGGAGGTTGGAGTTCGCCGACAAAAACAAAAAATGAACATAACGGCATAATACATCACGACGTGCATTAGGTTTTTACACCTTAAAGGACAACATTAGTTATAAAATATTACATAAATTGTAACATTTTAACTGAGAACAGATTTAATTTGAAATTCGGGACGCAGAGAAACGAAACCGAGTGAAACCTGCGCTCTTCTACCAAAATTGTATTACCAAGTGGCTCGAAAATAGACCACCAGGTTATTTAGCTTTATGGTATCGATAATAAACACGGTAATGTATGCATGCACAAATGTCCTCCGTTCTCAACGTCAAAAAAATCAGCCGAGCGGAGAAAAAAAAGCCATTGAAATCACTCACGTTGAAGCGCCTTCTAGACTCCCACCATAGGAGATCATTAGTGATGGACAGTACTACACAGTGATTTTTTCTCACAGTACTACAAACACTCCTCCACGAGAGGTGTTTTGCTATTATGAAAAATAACTGCGTTTTGTAATTGATTATTAATCGTAAATATTTGGGGACACATTAAATCCATAGAGATGATGAGATCTCGCTCAAACTAACAAAATGGATGCATTCTAAACAACTCGTGAGGCTCGTAACGTCAGGTGTCACTGAAATGAGAGTTTGAAAGCATATCTACATCTACGAAGTACTGTGCAAGCCACCACTAGGGTGTTTGGCACGGGGTGATTCCACACCAGGCATGCAGCACTCGTCCCAGTTATAATTGGGGGACCTCGCACGCTCCCCTGGCCGCTAGGCGCAGGTCAAATAGACGGCAGGAATACGGTGTGCTGTCAAATTTCAATCTGGGAGAGTACTATCAACCTGAGTTATAAGAGTAAATTAACATGTAAACATGCAGTACACTGCTAAACAGACATCTAGTGGTTAACATTACTAATACTACTATTTTATGGATGTTACGAGATACTACTTATTGCAAAGATCAAAATAATTACGGGCATAGGAAGCTATGAGTAGTGTTAGTAAAGATGCTATGTTATTCAACACAAGTGAAAAGTCAATTCAACCTAGTGAGGGTGGGAGTTTCACATGATTAATCTATCGCAACTATTATGATCCCTAATTGTACGGGGAAAAATGACATTTTTAATCTATCCGTTCTGCAGTCTGATTCTTTTATCTAATTCCTGTGATCGCTTCTACCGTAGAACGTTGGGTCAAACAAAATATTTTGAACGTCCGGAAAAAAATTAATTGGAAGGTTCGGGGATGTCATGCAGTAGGTGCAACGAACAATACCCAATACTACCACTGCTGGTAAACAAGGCTCCGACGACACTACAATCGGCTGGCCCCACAAGTGCTACATTGCACAGCGCGCGCGCGACCTCGGTACATGTGTTGTACAAGCTCGTATCCTTACACCGTCCCTCCCTCTACATCTCTCCCTGCCTCCACTTCCGGCCCTCCCGCCAACTTCTTCACATCTCCTTCCGCCTGGACAGCGATAGCCCTTGTCATTACCTCCCACCACTACACTGCGAAACCGAATTCGAGGGCCAATTGCCCTTAAGACCTACACTCCGTTACCTGAAATTATGGTGTGACACAATTGTACTTTAATCGCGACAATTGTATGCAGTATACTATATGAATATATAAGGGTCGTTTCAGGCTTGAATAATAATAATAATGAAATCCACATTTGCTTTGGACGAAGTATGTGTCGCAGTATGAGAATTGATGGTCGTTGAGAAGATTCGGTATTTATTTTCTTATAGTTTATTAGGATTTCTCATCCTGGTTGGAAAGTCGATAAAGAAATAATTTTCACTTCATTTCCTTCACCGGATGAAGTTTTTGTAAACAGTTTTTACCTTAAGGGGACGCTTATCCAAATTCACATCTTAAATGAGTCGGAAATGAATTGCATATCAACTGGGTGAATGTAGGTGTGATTTGCATGGACCTTGGTAAGTCGAAGAAGAGAAATATATATTTACATGTTTCACATATTTCCCAAAAATTAATATAAAAATTCGCGTGGGTGTCATGTATGAGGCTGTGTGGAAAAAAGAGTAAGTATGGTCCAAGCGTAGATTCTCGTCTGTACCCACTTCCGCGTTAAGAAGAGGAGGTAACGTCCTGGGAAAGAATGATTGAGTTGTAAATAAATCTTTCACCTTTAACACTATGGACCCACACAGTTGAATAATCATTGAAAATGCATCAAGGCGGGGGATTGGAAATAAAAAACATAGTGTGCACTGTCTTAAATAATTTTTCGCAGCATCATAAAAAAAACTTTTATGAAGGCGATATCACTGTACTGGATGCAAACATTAGTCAAGCTAGAATCTATTGTAGATAATTCTACTGAGAATGTTTATAATATGTATCTATTTTTGCGCTATTTATATTTTTCATCTTACATTTGCGTCATACATCTTACAGACGCTAAAATTAAAAAATAAAATTTGAATATGGTATGACCTGGGAAATTTCCCGCTCAAACTACGTGACGATTGCTGGGGAGAGGGAAGAGGCGTTGGAAGAAAGTGGTATGGGGAACAGGGAGGGAGGGAGGGGAAAGAGAGAGAGAGGGTGGGGGAGGAGGATAGACAGTGGGTGGGGAAGCATTGAACGAGTGACAAATGAAATACAATAGCCATGGCATATTGGTTTATGCGAGCCTTCTCCGATTTCAAGTAGCAGAAGAATCTTTTTTCCTCCCCCCCCTTTCCCCAATCCCACCCTCCCCTCGGGCTGTCAGAAGTGGCAATTTATGGCCCAACGCCAGTGGCAATTTATGGCCCACTGTCTGAAATAATTTCTGGCAGCATCACAAAAAAAAACTTTTATGAAGGCGATATCACTTAATGGATAAAAAAATTAGTCATTCTAGAGTCTATTGTAGATAATTTATTTATTATTACAGAGAATGTTTATAATATATAACTATTTTTGTGCTATTAATATTTTTCATCTTACTTTAGCTTCATATATCTTACAGACGCTAAAATTAAAAAATAAAATTTGAATATGGTATGACCAGGGAAATTTCCCGCTCAAACTACGTGACGATTGCTGGGGAGGGGGAAGAGGCGCTGGATGAAAGTTGAATGTGGAACAGGGAGGGAGGGAGGGGAAAGAGAGAGAGAGGGTGGGGGAGGAGGCGAGACAGTGGGTGGGGAAGCATTGAACGAGTGACAAATGAAATACAATAGCCATGGCATATTTGATTATGCGATCCTTGTCCGATTTCAAGTAGCATAAGAATCTTCCTTCTTCCCCCCCCCCCCTTTCCCCAATTCCACCCTCCCCTCGGGCTGTCAGAAGTGGCAATTTATGGCCCAACGCCAGTGCTTAAGAACCATCTCCTACGCTTCTGAGTTTGATTGAATTGATATAATAGCACATGTTTTTACGGAATAAAACTAAAGAATATCTAGAATCTCTAAATGATCGAAATTATAAAAATATCTATTAAATTGCATGTCCATTAAGCTAACCATAAGTTGCAAGAAATTGACCATCCCTGGAAAAAAAATTCCTGACTTTTATCTGATTCTTCGGCTGATTGATCGAGCGTTTTTCAAAAATGGAAAAAATGTGCCGGTCCATGGATGCAATTGGAAAATCGGACGCCCACTCGCACCTTGCTATCACCAATGTGCGTACATCAGGGTCATAATTGAGATAAGTGATTCATTGGTTACTAGTTTTTTTTAAGAGGCGGTCATTACAGTATTAGTTTCCTTTTTCCTCTTTTCTTCATTTACATTTTTATGACCTATGTTTTTCACTTTCCGTTTCCGAAGACACCGCGAAGATGGAGGTTGGAGTTCGCCGACAAAAACCCAAAATGAACAGAACGGCATAATACATCACGACGTGCCTGAGGTTTTTACACCTTAAAGGACAACATTAGTTATAAAATATTACATTAATTGTAACATTTTAACTAAGATCAGATATAATTTGAAATTTTTTAGGAAACGATTTATATAAATTACTGGTGGAACATGAAATTATATTTATCTATTTTCTTATGTTATTTAATTTTGTAAATTAAGTGCAGATATGAAATTTATACACTTAAACAACCTATCAATTGCATAAGTATTTGAAAGGCAGAACTTAATTATATTTATTTATGATTGCACCACAATATTACAAACCTTGAACCTGTTGATGAACATCAGCTTAGCAGGACCATACTGAATAAAATCATCCCTAATGGCCATAAAAAAGAAAGTATACTTGTAACTGAGTAAATTAATATGTTTTTTTGTAACCCATCCAAGAGAAATAACAGCTAGTACGCTATTTGTAATATAAAATTATGAACATTAATTTAAAATAAATCTGCAATGATGGCCAATTATAACAGGGTTTTAATTCGCGAGACATTGAGTTCCATATAACGATAAACCTGATGACGAAAGATTTTTTGAAACAGTTTTCATTATAGTACAGGTAAATAAAGAGTAGATGGTTTGCTTCTATTTTACAGGGTTCTAGCTTCAAACGTAAGCTTGTTAAGTCAGATGTCCTCCATACTACTTTTCAATCGTCTTCTCCGTCCCCACCCACCTTCATCTTCAGCTCGCCCACCGCTGTTTGTTTTAAGCCAAACTTCCAGCTCCCTCATTTCATCTAGCGTGCATTGTGGCTCAGACTTACAATAGATGTTTTTTTATTTAATTATTCTACCAACCGATTGGTATGTTCCTGGACATTCCCCATCCTCATCCTGCATCCCAAGTTCATAGACATAGTCTCGCTTTCCCGGATGTCCCGCCATTTGATCCCTCTTAAATTCCTCATATCTTCTACCTCCTCTTATTTCTCCCAGAATGCCTATCCTCTTCCCTCCTCTTCCACGCTTCCCCAGTGTTCTCCCCTCTATCACCCTCTTCAACTTGTTCTCTCCTCTCCAAACCTCCTCCATCCATCTCTTATGCCTTCTCCGCACCTCTGCCACAAGCTTCTTCTCCTCTCCAACCGTATCCAATACCTCCTCGTTCGTCTTCCTCGCCACCCAGCTCACCCTCTCTATCCTTCTCCAAACCCACATCTCAAGCGACTCAAGTCTACTCACATCCTCACTTCGCAATGACCAAGTATCTAACCGATACAGCGCCACGCTCCATGTATAAAAGCTTTCACCATCCTTTACTTTATGTCTCTTCTCAAACCTCCCCTCATCAATTCCCTTCTCTTCGAAAATGCTTCTTTAGCTAGCGCATTTCTGCATCTGATGTCCTTACAACTAAACTCCTACTCCTCTTAAATACTACCCAGATACGACAAGTGCTCGACCTGCTCTATCTTGTGTCCGCCAACCCTTAAGGCCGTTTTACACGGGGTACGTCATTGCGCAGGTTAGCACTGCATTCATTTCTCAATCTTGAGTGCAATAATTATGGCGCAGAGGAATGCGTTACCGCTTTACACGGTGTTCGTAAGCAAGCATTCATTCACGAAATTTCATCGTCTGTTGAGTGCGCTAGTAGCGAGTCACTTGTAAAGGCCGTTTTACACGGGGCACGGCATTGCGCAGGTTAGAGCTGCATTAATTTCTAATATGGCGGGCAATTGCGCGAATGCATGAACGAAATTAGAACAGGGGCTATTTTGCCATCTCGCATCCATGCATTCTCGCATGCGTTCTCGCAATTCACCGCTTTACACGACGCAATTTTGACTGCGCCTTCGGACATACGTCAGATTGCGCAATGACGTGCCCCGTGTAAAACGGCGTTTAGAAAAAAGAAGAAACGACATTCTGGGCGCATCGTTGTTGAAATGTTGTCACACGTCCTTGTGTGACCAGCGCATAATTATTCCGCAAAGGACAACAAGCAAAAACAAGTGCGCACAATGCAATCCACCAATACAACAAACACTTATCGTCACTCAGCTTCTTCCGGTCCCTACTACTGCGACATCTATCGGAAAAAAATTTGTTGAAATAGGGTAGTTTCCTTCATCAAAGAAAACAGAATTCATTAATTGCGACAGGTGCCCCACCAGAAACGTATTCATTACACGCAAATTATTTGGATTAAAAAGTCTTAGTTTCCAAGAAAATTGAACGTTAAATTTAAGTTCCTTTGAAAAGGCTCGGAAATGGCGGGACAGCAGCAGCTTCTATGATGACGTAACAGGTAGATAGTCAACATTGCGAGGTATATGGAATTATCTTCGACTGTACTTACTATTGTATTTCAGAGTCCCTAAAATCTGGTGAACATGTATTAATATACCTCGATTAAAATGCTCAAAGTTCGGAAAGTTTCCTCCATTGACCATGCCATTAAAAGACGTTTTCTAAGCTCCTACGCTCCCTGCTAGTACAGAGCTACCGCGAAGGCGTTCTTCGCGGCAAGCGTCGCATGCGCAGTGAAATGAATAACGAAACTGCGTACCTGTGACTTCGCGTTCTGTGGTGTTCCGGCGAAGATGTTTACGTTTTAATCACTTTCGTTTTGACAAACATTTCCTTTATCTCATCTTCTATTCCTTTCATTTACCATTCCTATCATTCATACCTTGCATATTACATTAGTTACCTTTCATCATCAGTTCCTTTTGCTGATATACAAAGCCACAAGGTTTAATGAGAACAAGTTCAATGGCTTTTCAAACTGGTTATGTACGGACAATCTACCGAAAGTGGATGTGGCCATGGTGGTGGAGTTCTTTAGAGAAGATGTTCGGTTTAGTGCAGATGAAATCAGAGAAGTAAAGCAAGGTACTCTCTTCTGACAGCTTTGAACCACAAAATTCTCATCTTCTCGCTTAGTGGAACCGCGACGTAAGCTTTCTTGCTATCGCTAATTGCGTTGTTGTGTAACACAAAACAATTTTTATAAGGCAATGTTCTCGGAGGCATGTTACTGGTACTCCTTGGGGAATATGATGCTGATCAGCTGATGCAGTGAATCACGAGTTCCCATTAATGGTCTGTGATCACAGTGAGGGGTGATCGACGCATTTTAGTTGTTTTAGTATTTGATCATACATAGTTTGCTTCGAGATTTTGCCATCCATTATGCTATTGGCGGTAAGCTTTTTTTTGCTACTTTCATGTTTTGGCAATGACACCTCGACAAAGTGGATGAATTAAATTAATGTGTATTCTCGTATCATAGCTTCGGCGTAGCACCTGCTCTCAGTATAGTTATTAAGTGACAATTTAGTGCTTGCTTGCGGGAAATATTTCGAAATGAATACGAACAAAATGGTTTATTTCATGCTTTTCATACTAACTTTACCTAAAAAATAGGAGCTAGCACCATTAATTTGAGAATATATTATTATACGATTTTCATTTCCCATACCGTAACCATAAATGTGTTTCATTATTTTGATGAGGTTTCTCTATGCGACTAGAGCAGCTAAATTAATAAATAAGGGACATTTCCATTTTACACCAAGTTTACTTTTGTAAATGGTTTTTTTCCCGTCAATAAATTTATTATTATTATTAAAGCTTTCTCGGCGGACGTCGTCTGCAGATAAGCAGCGGCGGCGAAACACCTAGCGGCAGATTGCGGTAGTTGCGTACGTACCTGTGACGTCACACGTAGGATTAACCAGCATGCAATAGTTTGCCGTCGAGTTTTCGCGCCGTTGAATTTTTTCACTTTTTAATTAATAAGGAAAAATACTTAACGCCATTTAAAAATCGAACGGCTTCAAATACGTACTCCAGGGGTTATAAACTTCAGATTTAGGCAATAAAAAAAATAGGAAACCACCCTATTACGAGAATGCGAGCTCGGAATTAGAACTGGGGCTATTTTGCCATCTCGCGTTCATGCATTTGCGCATGCGTTCTAGCATTTCACCGCTTTACACGACGCAATTTGAAATGCACGTTCGAACATACATCAGATTGTGCAATTACGTGCCCCGTGTAAAACGGCCTTTATACCCTTATACTCAGCCGGTATTTTGTAGATGTTGTATCCCCAGAGACGACTCTGCTCCCACCTGTGTCCTATCAACTGTGTTGCACATCACTGCTCCCGCGTATCAGTTCTTAACGCAGCGTGCTTTCCTTCATATCTTCATTGCTTCGCGAACTGAATATTACTGAGCAGGGTTCTAAAATTATCGTGGCATCTTCGAGATGAGGCCTAACTAGAGTCAAGTAGTGCTTATTTATAAATTTGTCATTGGAGAACCTTCCTACAATTCTCCGAATTCGATTTTTGTGAAGTAAATGCCTTAGCTATCATTTTCCCAATTGTTCCTAATAAAAATCAGCCGAAGCTGTGAGGCGTTTTGCCGGCCAACGCATAATGCTCTTCCTATGGTTAATTTATTGTAATAAACACAATAGTGCTCTTTCAAGTTCAACTCGCAATACTTCCACGGCCAATCTAACTACACTAACATCTTACTCACTCCCGCCCTCCTCCCTCTCCCCCAGTTCCTCGGGGAGTGGAAAGAGGTGTGGGGCGAGGTCAGGGGTAAGGACGTGTTTGTGGACGAGGAAGGGGGGAAGGGAAGTGTCGGGGATGGGGGTAGGGGAACGGCCGAGGTTGGGGGTGGGGTTGTGGGGCAGGGTTGAGGGCGGGGGCGGTGGGGAAGGAAGTTCATCGTGGCCGTACAACAACAATTGTTCCGGGGAATGTGCTTTTCTGGAGAACGAAATGCCGTCATTTCTCAGAGTCCGAAAAATCTGCAGAGCGAAGAAAAACAGCCGTTGAAGTCCCTTGCGTTGATACGCCATTTCACTTTCGCCGTTGGAGATAGCTCCTGAAACCTCGCGATGGGCCAAAGATTGCCTCATCGGACATCGGGGAGATGGGGTGGGTGGGCATTGGTGTGAGGGAAGGTCTAACATTCCCCTGCTGCTTGGATCCGTAGAAGTTTCAAGTAAACAGATATGCAATGGAATAGGATTTCATTCGTCCCACATCCCATGCTCACATTTCCACCCTCCCACCCACCGTTTCTCCTCCTCCCCCACCCCCTCACTCTTTCCTCTTCCTTCATCTTCCCCTTCCCACTCTCTTCCCCTTTCCACTCTCTTCCCCTTCCCACTCTCTTCCCCTTCCCACTCTCTTCCCCTTCCCACTTTCAACCGACTACCTTCCCTCAACCCTCAATCCTCTCGTTATGAATCACATTTAGGCAAGATTCGTCCTCGGGGAAAATGGATGTCTTCGTAACGACTAGGAAGCTCGTGACGTCAGGCACCACTCGAACGAGTGAGCTTGGAAGCACAAGGAAGGTACGGAAGGATCATGCGGTTGACGCACCAAATAATACCCAATACTACTACCAGTGACTAACAGGTATCCGACGGTGACTAACAATCAGCTGGCCCCACAGGCAATGCATTGCGCAGTTATCTCGCTCTCCCTTTGTACCCTATATCTGGTGTACACGCCATGAACCTCGCACACACCGTCCCTCGCCATCGCTCCTTCCCTTCTCCCCCGCCCCCCCGCACATCCCCGCCCCATCCCGTCCCACCGTCAACTCCCCTTTCCATCGCCCCTTTCCCTCCTAATTTCCCCCCAACCCCTCAATCACCAACCTGCCCACCGCCATCCGCTCACCGCATCCCGCCTGGACAGCGATAGCACTCATCACAACCTCCCACTCCTTCGCTGCGAAACCGAACTCGGCGGCCAAACGCTCCCTGACAACTTCGCCCTTGCCTTTCAGCATGGTGTGACACAATTGCACTTTAACTGTGATAATTGTATGTAATTTATAAAGTACGAGCTGAAGGTTCCCGTTGAAATTCAACGGGTGTGAAAAACGTTGACCATATTTTATGAGTAAACCACAAAACCTGAAGAATACTGTCATCATCATCATTTGAGTAGTTCGTAACCTATCTCGTATGTTGTGATCGTTGTAATTCGTTCGTTTTCCATTTCGTGCAAGGAGAGTTGAGTGACTGTTTGTCCTCTTTAATGGACGGGAAACCCAAAAATGGACCACGCAGACTCATTTCTACTTAAATAGCACCGAGGTTGGTAGATGGTCACCTCGTCCCTCCGGTTCTCTTTAGCCGTCTACTGAGTAATTAACAGCTTCATCACTTCCCTTGTGAACATAAATATATTTGCATTCAATGACTTAATTGAGTTCCGCAATTCAACGTTGATATGTGCGTTGAGTATCTTAATCAGGATAGGTCTGTAGAGTATAATCCAGCGGTTGACAACGTCAAAAGGAGCATTTTCAATAGCAGCTATAAGTGCGATATTCCACAGAGGAAAAATCATTCGCCTTGACCGGTGTATCGCACTTATGTGCACTTGCGGGTGACTCCGTAAAGGTAACTACCGTGGCTAGTCCCGGTATCCTCAAAATTAATAGCAGCCATGTTTATTTGTCCTAAGAATCCTTCAATACCCTAAAATTCCTTTATGTATATCGTTTACTACGTAAGTGTTCTCTCATATACATGCAGTTCCCCTATGAGAGCTACTTTGAGAATAGACATTGAAGAGTATAATTGTTGCAAATATGCAGTGAATTTATCTATTATCCTCCGAAGCAATCTAAGTATCATGGGGCCCTTGGGACTCTGGGCCCTTCTTATACAAATTTTATTTCTACGTACTCTCATGGGCCGGCAGGAAAACGTAAATGCCAGATGCGTGAATATCCTTTGAAATTCAAATCTCTGGTTTTCATGGAAATATGTTATTGTTGATTTCAGAGAAAAATGTGAGAGTTTCAGCAAAAAATATGATATTCTGACAATTAAGAAGCATAAAAGAAAATCGATTGAAATAATTAGAAACTTCATTTTTTCAGCCATCCGTTAAAAAAATTCCAGCCCTCTATCTTGAGTTTAAGTACTTTTAAAACGCAAAAAATGAAACAGCTGCACCGAACCCAATGCTTAGCATGGACCACCAGGGGGGGGGACCTGAGGGCTTTTTTATATAACCTATGTTCAACCCATGTACATTTTATCTCTACATGCAAAATTTTAGCTCAATCGGTTCAGTAGTGATTACGTGATTGAGCAACAGACAGACGGACAGACAGACAGACAGACACCATTCAATTTTTATATATTAGTACTAGCAGATGGTACCCGTTGAAATTCAACGGGTGTGAAAAACATTGAACTTATTTTTAAGAAAATCACAAAGCCTGAATAATACTGTCAGCGTGATCATTTGAGGTGTTCGTATCCTATCTTGTATGTTGTGTTCGTTGTAGTAGACATGCTGACCGTTTTCCAGGTGCCCGTAAAGTTGAGTGACTGTTTGTCCTCTTCCATGCACGGGAAACCCAAAAATGGGCCACGCAGGTTTATCACTACTTAAATAGCACCCAGGTTGATAGATGGTCAACTCGTCCCTCCGTTTTTCTTGAGCCGTCTTTTGAGTGATTACAGCTTGATCGCTTCTTTTGTGTGCATAAATATGTTTGCATTCAATGACTTAATTGAGTTGCGTAATTCAACGTTGATATTTGCGTTGAGTATCTTAATCAGGATTGTAGAATATGGTGCAATCCAGCGGTTGACAACGTCCAAAAGAGCATTTTCAGCAGCAGCCATGTTTATTTGTCCTATGAATCCTTCATTACCCGGACTGCGCCTTCGGCATAAAGGGTTACCATAATTATTGGTTTCGGTTGCTAAATAAAAAATCTATGGTGATTCTTAGTGCACCTGCCGATTTTCATGCAAGGATGTTGTTCATTGCGCAGAATTTCCGTAATTCTTTCGAGTAAGAAGCATGTAGTGACGTCATTATAATTTCCACCATCTTAATACAGATTGAAGTTTCGAAACAGATGGGTCTATATTTCATCTACATCTACATCTACATACTACCCCGCAAGCCGCCTCAATAGGCGTGTGGCGGGGGGTGTTAGGACACCAGCCGTTTACATATAAAAAGGAAACGCTCTAATGAAATTACGCCTTGAATTTATTAAAGTCCCTTATTGTTCGGGGGAAACCAGATTTAAACCAGATTTATAGCTTGTTACCCATCCGTAGGTTGGGCTAGGAAAAAATTTGTGCGGTTCTTAGCGTAACCCCTGAAACACCACGGGGAGATGATCATGAGATCGCTGGTGGGCATGTCTTTGAGCATCCAAGTCTAATCTTAGTAGTTTTTCTTGCAAGGGCCAGGGACCGCTCTAGCAATACAGGCGCCCTAGGCGAATGATGAAAAAGGCGCCCCTAAAAAAATTTCGTTCGTATTTATCCATTATATCCCTTTTAATATCACATTAGGTTACATTACACAAAAAACAATCTTTTTTCCCAAAAATATCAATAAACATATATTTCAATTATTTTGTAATAATATAATTATATTTTTGATACATTTTATTTCTACCCACCGAAGAATAGGCGCTGGTCTGGACGTATTTCAACATCATTCAACGGACGGGAACTGCAAACGGGGATCGCAAATTTTTACACTAACTCGAACTGGCAGATGAATTTGATAGAAATTTACATAATGGAATAAAAATATCCTAACATGAATAATTAAACATTAATGAATCCTCATAAACAACCTAGTTGTAAAATAAAAAGCACTTACGTTGCTTCCACGTTGATCCATCCCCACGAGCAGGCGCGCTGTTTACTTCGTTCACAACGGGCGACCTTCTCTGTCACAAACTTGATTCACAATGAGCTGGGACCGAATATTTCGCTGACACCGACATACATTGGAAGGAAAAAGCCTGATAGAGGAATACAATGTTGGTTCGAAAAGATTGCATTGTTTTTCGCAGAGTTATCGACCGTAAATTGAAAACTGTTTACTTTGTAAACGGGCGCTCCCGCCGGAAGGTTAAGCAGCTAACAAGCCCTTTACTTTATGAAATAGGGTTAGATATGTTATCGAGTTTTAGGTAATAAGGTTTTCGGACTATAGGGTATACTATTTCCCTTCCCCTTCTTTTTTTCTTTTTTCTCAATTTTTTTTCTCGCTTTTCTCTTTTTTTTCTCTTCACCTGTCATTTCGGCGCCCCTCAAATCGCGGCGCCCCATCACTTCGCCTAGTTCGCCTATATGGTAGAGCGGGCCCTGGCAAGGGCTCATTTTCTCGCAGATAACACATTCATCTTGCTCTAGAAGATTTATTCGAAAGTTTACACTTTTTTCTATTAGGCATGTTGCTGGATATATTTTTAAGTCCAAGGAAGGGAAACACAGCGGCGAGTGAGAGTCTTGAATAACAAGGTGATGATTGAATGAATGTATGTTTACTGCACTTTTGGACTTTTAAACATATTTAAATAACTCGTAACGTTTATTAAGTGGGAATTGGACTAAAAAAACTGTTCGCAATCGTTATCAAATTCAACGGGTGTGAAAAAATTGAATGTACTTTAGATGAAAGACCACAAAGCCTGAAGAATACTGTCAGCGTAGTCAATTGAGGAGTTCTTAACCTAGTATGATACTCGTTGACGTTCCTTCGTTCGTTCGTATGATGTGGAAATTGGTCTAAAAACAATTCGCAATCGAAATGAGAGGCAGACGATTCCATTACGTGTAATACATCTGAGTATTAAACGATACTAAACAACGCCGTGTTTGTTGTAGCACCAGAGGCATTATTACCATTACTTCTAGCTGCACCTAAATATTCCTGCACGTTTAATTCCTTTATGTGTATCATTTACTACGTAAATGTTCTCTCATATACATGCGGTGCCCCTATGAGAGCTACTTTGAGAACAGAATTGAAGAGTATACTTGTAGTAAATATGTATTGAATATATCGATTACTCCCCGAAGCAATCTGTTATGGGGCCCTTGGGACTCTGGGCCCTTCTTTCACAGATTTTTTTTCTTCGTGCTATCATGGGCCTGCAGAAAAACTTAAATGCCAGATAAAAACTTAGAGGCGTGAATATCCTTTGAAAATCAAATCTCTGGTCGTCAAGGAAATATGCTATTGTTGATTTCAGAGAAAAATGTGAGAATTTTCAGCAAAAAAGATGATATTCAGACAATTACGAAACATAAAAAAAAATCGATTGGAAGAATTAGAAACTTCATTTGTTCAGCCATCCGTCAAAAAAAATTCCAACCCTCTATCTTGAGTGAAAGTAATTTTTAAAAGCAAAAAATAAACCACTGCACCGAACCCAATGCTTAGCATGGACAACAAGGGACCCCCAGGGGGGCCTATGGTGGCCCTGACGGATTTTTAATGTAGCATATGTTACATCCCGATACATTTTCTAGCTACACACAAAATTTCAGCTCAATCGGTTCAGTAGTGTTTGCGTGATTGAGCAACAGACAGACGGACAGACAGACAGACAGACACCATTCAATTTTTATATATTAGTACTAGCAGATGGTACCCGTTGAAATTCAACGGGTGTGAAAAACATTGAACTTATTTTTAAGAAAATCACAAAGCCTGAATAATACTGTCAGCGTGATCATTTGAGGTGTTCGTATCCTATCTTGTATGTTGTGTTCGTTGTAGTAGACATGCTGACCGTTTTCCAGGTGCCCGTAAAGTTGAGTGACTTTTTGTCCTCTTCCATGCACGGGAAACCCAAAAATGGGCCACGCAGGTTTATCACTACTTAAATAGCACCCAGGTTGATAGATGGTCAACTCGTCCCTCCGTTTTTCTTGAGCCGTCTTTTGAGTGATTACAGCTTGATCGCTTCTTTTGTGTGCATAAATATGTTTGCATTCAATGACTTAATTGAGTTGCGTAATTCAACGTTGATATTTGCGTTGAGTATCTTAATCAGGATTGTAGAATATGGTGCAATCCAGCGGTTGACAACGTCCAAAAGAGCATTTTCAGCAGCAGCCATGTTTATTTGTCCTATGAATCCTTCATTACCCGGACTGCGCCTTCGGCATAAAGGGTTACCATAATTATTGGTTTCGGTTGCTAAATAAAAAATCTATGGTGATTCTTAGTGCACCTGCCGATTTTCATGCAAGGATGTTGTTCATTGCGCAGAATTTCCGTAATTCTTTCGAGTAAGAAGCATGTAGTGACGTCATTATAATTTCCACCATCTTAATACAGATTGAAGTTTCGAAACAGATGGGTCTATATTTCATCTACATCTACATCTACATACTACCCCGCAAGCCGCCTCAATAGGCGTGTGGCGGGGGGTGTTAGGACACCAGCCGTTTACATATAAAAAGGAAACGCTCTAATGAAATTACGCCTTGAATTTATTAAAGTCCCTTATTGTTCGGGGGAAACCAGATTTAAACCAGATTTATAGCTTGTTACCCATCCGTAGGTTGGGCTAGGAAAAAATTTGTGCGGTTCTTAGCGTAACCCCTGAAACACCACGGGGAGATGATCATGAGATCGCTGGTGGGCATGTCTTTGAGCATCCAAGTCTAATCTTAGTAGTTTTTCTTGCAAGGGCCAGGGACCGCTCTAGCAATACAGGCGCCCTAGGCGAATGATGAAAAAGGCGCCCCTAAAAAAATTTCGCTCGTATTTATCCATTATATCCCTTTTAATATCACATTAGGTTACATTACACAAAAAACAATCTTTTTTCCCAAAAATATCAATAAACATATATTTCAATTATTTTGTAATAATATAATTATATTTTTGATACATTTTATTTCTACCCACCGAAGAATAGGCGCTGGTCTGGACGTATTTCAACATCATTCAACGGACGGGAACTGCAAACGGGGATCGCAAATTTTTACACTAACTCGAACTGGCAGATGAATTTGATAGAAATTTACATAATGGAATAAAAATATCCTAACATGAATAATTAAACATTAATGAATCCTCATAAACAACCTAGTTGTAAAATAAAAAGCACTTACGTTGCTTCCACGTTGATCCATCCCCACGAGCAGGCGCGCTGTTTACTTCGTTCACAACGGGCGACCTTCTCTGTCACAAACTTGATTCACAATGAGCTGGGACCGAATATTTCGCTGACACCGACATACATTGGAAGGAAAAAGCCTGATAGAGGAATACAATGTTGGTTCGAAAAGATTGCATTGTTTTTCGCAGAGTTATCGACCGTAAATTGAAAACTGTTTACTTTGTAAACGGGCGCTCCCGCCGGAAGGTTAAGCAGCTAACAAGCCCTTTACTTTATGAAATAGGGTTAGATATGTTATCGAGTTTTAGGTAATAAGGTTTTCGGACTATAGGGTATACTATTTCCCTTCCCCTTCTTTTTTTCTTTTTTCTCAATTTTTTTTCTCGCTTTTCTCTTTTTTTTCTCTTCACCTGTCATTTCGGCGCCCCTCAAATCGCGGCGCCCCATCACTTCGCCTAGTTCGCCTATATGGTAGAGCGGGCCCTGGCAAGGGCTCATTTTCTCGCAGATAACACATTCATCTTGCTCTAGAAGATTTATTCGAAAGTTTACACTTTTTTCTATTAGGCATGTTGCTGGATATATTTTTAAGTCCAAGGAAGGGAAACACAGCGGCGAGTGAGAGTCTTGAATAACAAGGTGATGATTGAATGAATGTATGTTTACTGCACTTTTGGACTTTTAAACATATTTAAATAACTCGTAACGTTTATTAAGTGGGAATTGGACTAAAAAAACTGTTCGCAATCGTTATCAAATTCAACGGGTGTGAAAAAATTGAATGTACTTTAGATGAAAGACCACAAAGCCTGAAGAATACTGTCAGCGTAGTCAATTGAGGAGTTCTTAACCTAGTATGATACTCGTTGACGTTCCTTCGTTCGTTCGTATGATGTGGAAATTGGTCTAAAAACAATTCGCAATCGAAATGAGAGGCAGACGATTCCATTACGTGTAATACATCTGAGTATTAAACGATACTAAACAACGCCGTGTTTGTTGTAGCACCAGAGGCATTATTACCATTACTTCTAGCTGCACCTAAATATTCCTGCACGTTTAATTCCTTTATGTGTATCATTTACTACGTAAATGTTCTCTCATATACATGCGGTGCCCCTATGAGAGCTACTTTGAGAACAGAATTGAAGAGTATACTTGTAGTAAATATGTATTGAATATATCGATTACTCCCCGAAGCAATCTGTTATGGGGCCCTTGGGACTCTGGGCCCTTCTTTCACAGATTTTTTTTCTTCGTGCTATCATGGGCCTGCAGAAAAACTTAAATGCCAGATAAAAACTTAGAGGCGTGAATATCCTTTGAAAATCAAATCTCTGGTCGTCAAGGAAATATGCTATTGTTGATTTCAGAGAAAAATGTGAGAATTTTCAGCAAAAAAGATGATATTCAGACAATTACGAAACATAAAAGAAAATCGATTGGAAGAATTAGAAACTTCATTTGTTCAGCCATCCGTCAAAAAAAATTCCAACCCTCTATCTTGAGTGAAAGTAATTTTTAAAAGCAAAAAATAAACCACTGCACCGAACCCAATGCTTAGCATGGACAACAAGGGACCCCCAGGGGGGCCTATGGTGGCCCTGACGGATTTTTAATGTAGCATATGTTACATCCCGATACATTTTCTAGCTACACACAAAATTTCAGCTCAATCGGTTCAGTAGTGTTTGCGTGATTGAGCAACAGACAGACGGACAGACAGACAGACAGACACCATTCAATTTTTATATATTAGTACTAGCAGATGGTACCCGTTGAAATTCAACGGGTGTGAAAAACATTGAACTTATTTTTAAGAAAATCACAAAGCCTGAATAATACTGTCAGCGTGATCATTTGAGGTGTTCGTATCCTATCTTGTATGTTGTGTTCGTTGTAGTAGACATGCTGACCGTTTTCCAGGTGCCCGTAAAGTTGAGTGACTTTTTGTCCTCTTCCATGCACGGGAAACCCAAAAATGGGCCACGCAGGTTTATCACTACTTAAATAGCACCCAGGTTGATAGATGGTCAACTCGTCCCTCCGTTTTTCTTGAGCCGTCTTTTGAGTGATTACAGCTTGATCGCTTCTTTTGTGTGCATAAATATGTTTGCATTCAATGACTTAATTGAGTTGCGTAATTCAACGTTGATATTTGCGTTGAGTATCTTAATCAGGATTGTAGAATATGGTGCAATCCAGCGGTTGACAACGTCCAAAAGAGCATTTTCAGCAGCAGCCATGTTTATTTGTCCTATGAATCCTTCATTACCCGGACTGCGCCTTCGGCATAAAGGGTTACCATAATTATTGGTTTCGGTTGCTAAATAAAAAATCTATGGTGATTCTTAGTGCACCTGCCGATTTTCATGCAAGGATGTTGTTCATTGCGCAGAATTTCCGTAATTCTTTCGAGTAAGAAGCATGTAGTGACGTCATTATAATTTCCACCATCTTAATACAGATTGAAGTTTCGAAACAGATGGGTCTATATTTCATCTACATCTACATCTACATACTACCCCGCAAGCCGCCTCAATAGGCGTGTGGCGGGGGGTGTTAGGACACCAGCCGTTTACATATAAAAAGGAAACGCTCTAATGAAATTACGCCTTGAATTTATTAAAGTCCCTTATTGTTCGGGGGAAACCAGATTTAAACCAGATTTATAGCTTGTTACCCATCCGTAGGTTGGGCTAGGAAAAAATTTGTGCGGTTCTTAGCGTAACCCCTGAAACACCACGGGGAGATGATCATGAGATCGCTGGTGGGCATGTCTTTGAGCATCCAAGTCTAATCTTAGTAGTTTTTCTTGCAAGGGCCAGGGACCGCTCTAGCAATACAGGCGCCCTAGGCGAATGATGAAAAAGGCGCCCCTAAAAAAATTTCGCTCGTATTTATCCATTATATCCCTTTTAATATCACATTAGGTTACATTACACAAAAAACAATCTTTTTTCCCAAAAATATCAATAAACATATATTTCAATTATTTTGTAATAATATAATTATATTTTTGATACATTTTATTTCTACCCACCGAAGAATAGGCGCTGGTCTGGACGTATTTCAACATCATTCAACGGACGGGAACTGCAAACGGGGATCGCAAATTTTTACACTAACTCGAACTGGCAGATGAATTTGATAGAAATTTACATAATGGAATAAAAATATCCTAACATGAATAATTAAACATTAATGAATCCTCATAAACAACCTAGTTGTAAAATAAAAAGCACTTACGTTGCTTCCACGTTGATCCATCCCCACGAGCAGGCGCGCTGTTTACTTCGTTCACAACGGGCGACCTTCTCTGTCACAAACTTGATTCACAATGAGCTGGGACCGAATATTTCGCTGACACCGACATACATTGGAAGGAAAAAGCCTGATAGAGGAATACAATGTTGGTTCGAAAAGATTGCATTGTTTTTCGCAGAGTTATCGACCGTAAATTGAAAACTGTTTACTTTGTAAACGGGCGCTCCCGCCGGAAGGTTAAGCAGCTAACAAGCCCTTTACTTTATGAAATAGGGTTAGATATGTTATCGAGTTTTAGGTAATAAGGTTTTCGGACTATAGGGTATACTATTTCCCTTCCCCTTCTTTTTTTCTTTTTTCTCAATTTTTTTTCTCGCTTTTCTCTTTTTTTTCTCTTCACCTGTCATTTCGGCGCCCCTCAAATCGCGGCGCCCCATCACTTCGCCTAGTTCGCCTATATGGTAGAGCGGGCCCTGGCAAGGGCTCATTTTCTCGCAGATAACACATTCATCTTGCTCTAGAAGATTTATTCGAAAGTTTACACTTTTTTCTATTAGGCATGTTGCTGGATATATTTTTAAGTCCAAGGAAGGGAAACACAGCGGCGAGTGAGAGTCTTGAATAACAAGGTGATGATTGAATGAATGTATGTTTACTGCACTTTTGGACTTTTAAACATATTTAAATAACTCGTAACGTTTATTAAGTGGGAATTGGACTAAAAAAACTGTTCGCAATCGTTATCAAATTCAACGGGTGTGAAAAAATTGAATGTACTTTAGATGAAAGACCACAAAGCCTGAAGAATACTGTCAGCGTAGTCAATTGAGGAGTTCTTAACCTAGTATGATACTCGTTGACGTTCCTTCGTTCGTTCTTATGATGTGGAAATTGGTCTAAAAACAATTCGCAATCGAAATGAGAGGCAGACGATTCCATTACGTGTAATACATCTGAGTATTAAACGATACTAAACAACGCCGTGTTTGTTGTAGCACCAGAGGCATTATTACCATTACTTCTAGCTGCACCTAAATATTCCTGCACGTTTAATTCCTTTATGTGTATCATTTACTACGTAAATGTTCTCTCATATACATGCGGTGCCCCTATGAGAGCTACTTTGAGAACAGAATTGAAGAGTATACTTGTAGTAAATATGTATTGAATATATCGATTACTCCCCGAAGCAATCTGTTATGGGGCCCTTGGGACTCTGGGCCCTTCTTTCACAGATTTTTTTTCTTCGTGCTATCATGGGCCTGCAGAAAAACTTAAATGCCAGATAAAAACTTAGAGGCGTGAATATCCTTTGAAAATCAAATCTCTGGTCGTCAAGGAAATATGCTATTGTTGATTTCAGAGAAAAATGTGAGAATTTTCAGCAAAAAAGATGATATTCAGACAATTACGAAACATAAAAGAAAATCGATTGGAAGAATTAGAAACTTCATTTGTTCAGCCATCCGTCAAAAAAAATTCCAACCCTCTATCTTGAGTGAAAGTAATTTTTAAAAGCAAAAAATAAACCACTGCACCGAACCCAATGCTTAGCATGGACAACAAGGGACCCCCAGGGGGGCCTATGGTGGCCCTGACGGATTTTTAATGTAGCATATGTTACATCCCGATACATTTTCTAGCTACACACAAAATTTCAGCTCAATCGGTTCAGTAGTGTTTGCGTGATTGAGCAACAGACAGACGGACAGACAGACAGACAGACACCATTCAATTTTTATATATTAGTACTAGCAGATGGTACCCGTTGAAATTCAACGGGTGTGAAAAACATTGAACTTATTTTTAAGAAAATCACAAAGCCTGAATAATACTGTCAGCGTGATCATTTGAGGTGTTCGTATCCTATCTTGTATGTTGTGTTCGTTGTAGTAGACATGCTGACCGTTTTCCAGGTGCCCGTAAAGTTGAGTGACTTTTTGTCCTCTTCCATGCACGGGAAACCCAAAAATGGGCCACGCAGGTTTATCACTACTTAAATAGCACCCAGGTTGATAGATGGTCAACTCGTCCCTCCGTTTTTCTTGAGCCGTCTTTTGAGTGATTACAGCTTGATCGCTTCTTTTGTGTGCATAAATATGTTTGCATTCAATGACTTAATTGAGTTGCGTAATTCAACGTTGATATTTGCGTTGAGTATCTTAATCAGGATTGTAGAATATGGTGCAATCCAGCGGTTGACAACGTCCAAAAGAGCATTTTCAGCAGCAGCCATGTTTATTTGTCCTATGAATCCTTCATTACCCGGACTGCGCCTTCGGCATAAAGGGTTACCATAATTATTGGTTTCGGTTGCTAAATAAAAAATCTATGGTGATTCTTAGTGCACCTGCCGATTTTCATGCAAGGATGTTGTTCATTGCGCAGAATTTCCGTAATTCTTTCGAGTAAGAAGCATGTAGTGACGTCATTATAATTTCCACCATCTTAATACAGATTGAAGTTTCGAAACAGATGGGTCTATATTTCATCTACATCTACATCTACATACTACCCCGCAAGCCGCCTCAATAGGCGTGTGGCGGGGGGTGTTAGGACACCAGCCGTTTACATATAAAAAGGAAACGCTCTAATGAAATTACGCCTTGAATTTATTAAAGTCCCTTATTGTTCGGGGGAAACCAGATTTAAACCAGATTTATAGCTTGTTACCCATCCGTAGGTTGGGCTAGGAAAAAATTTGTGCGGTTCTTAGCGTAACCCCTGAAACACCACGGGGAGATGATCATGAGATCGCTGGTGGGCATGTCTTTGAGCATCCAAGTCTAATCTTAGTAGTTTTTCTTGCAAGGGCCAGGGACCGCTCTAGCAATACAGGCGCCCTAGGCGAATGATGAAAAAGGCGCCCCTAAAAAAATTTCGCTCGTATTTATCCATTATATCCCTTTTAATATCACATTAGGTTACATTACACAAAAAACAATCTTTTTTCCCAAAAATATCAATAAACATATATTTCAATTATTTTGTAATAATATAATTATATTTTTGATACATTTTATTTCTACCCACCGAAGAATAGGCGCTGGTCTGGACGTATTTCAACATCATTCAACGGACGGGAACTGCAAACGGGGATCGCAAATTTTTACACTAACTCGAACTGGCAGATGAATTTGATAGAAATTTACATAATGGAATAAAAATATCCTAACATGAATAATTAAACATTAATGAATCCTCATAAACAACCTAGTTGTAAAATAAAAAGCACTTACGTTGCTTCCACGTTGATCCATCCCCACGAGCAGGCGCGCTGTTTACTTCGTTCACAACGGGCGACCTTCTCTGTCACAAACTTGATTCACAATGAGCTGGGACCGAATATTTCGCTGACACCGACATACATTGGAAGGAAAAAGCCTGATAGAGGAATACAATGTTGGTTCGAAAAGATTGCATTGTTTTTCGCAGAGTTATCGACCGTAAATTGAAAACTGTTTACTTTGTAAACGGGCGCTCCCGCCGGAAGGTTAAGCAGCTAACAAGCCCTTTACTTTATGAAATAGGGTTAGATATGTTATCGAGTTTTAGGTAATAAGGTTTTCGGACTATAGGGTATACTATTTCCCTTCCCCTTCTTTTTTTCTTTTTTCTCAATTTTTTTTCTCGCTTTTCTCTTTTTTTTCTCTTCACCTGTCATTTCGGCGCCCCTCAAATCGCGGCGCCCCATCACTTCGCCTAGTTCGCCTATATGGTAGAGCGGGCCCTGGCAAGGGCTCATTTTCTCGCAGATAACACATTCATCTTGCTCTAGAAGATTTATTCGAAAGTTTACACTTTTTTCTATTAGGCATGTTGCTGGATATATTTTTAAGTCCAAGGAAGGGAAACACAGCGGCGAGTGAGAGTCTTGAATAACAAGGTGATGATTGAATGAATGTATGTTTACTGCACTTTTGGACTTTTAAACATATTTAAATAACTCGTAACGTTTATTAAGTGGGAATTGGACTAAAAAAACTGTTCGCAATCGTTATCAAATTCAACGGGTGTGAAAAAATTGAATGTACTTTAGATGAAAGACCACAAAGCCTGAAGAATACTGTCAGCGTAGTCAATTGAGGAGTTCTTAACCTAGTATGATACTCGTTGACGTTCCTTCGTTCGTTCGTATGATGTGGAAATTGGTCTAAAAACAATTCGCAATCGAAATGAGAGGCAGACGATTCCATTACGTGTAATACATCTGAGTATTAAACGATACTAAACAACGCCGTGTTTGTTGTAGCACCAGAGGCATTATTACCATTACTTCTAGCTGCACCTAAATATTCCTGCACGTTTAATTCCTTTATGTGTATCATTTACTACGTAAATGTTCTCTCATATACATGCGGTGCCCCTATGAGAGCTACTTTGAGAACAGAATTGAAGAGTATACTTGTAGTAAATATGTATTGAATATATCGATTACTCCCCGAAGCAATCTGTTATGGGGCCCTTGGGACTCTGGGCCCTTCTTTCACAGATTTTTTTTCTTCGTGCTATCATGGGCCTGCAGAAAAACTTAAATGCCAGATAAAAACTTAGAGGCGTGAATATCCTTTGAAAATCAAATCTCTGGTCGTCAAGGAAATATGCTATTGTTGATTTCAGAGAAAAATGTGAGAATTTTCAGCAAAAAAGATGATATTCAGACAATTACGAAACATAAAAGAAAATCGATTGGAAGAATTAGAAACTTCATTTGTTCAGCCATCCGTCAAAAAAAATTCCAACCCTCTATCTTGAGTGAAAGTAATTTTTAAAAGCAAAAAATAAACCACTGCACCGAACCCAATGCTTAGCATGGACAACAAGGGACCCCCAGGGGGGCCTATGGTGGCCCTGACGGATTTTTAATGTAGCATATGTTACATCCCGATACATTTTCTAGCTACACACAAAATTTCAGCTCAATCGGTTCAGTAGTGTTTGCGTGATTGAGCAACAGACAGACGGACAGACAGACAGACAGACACCATTCAATTTTTATATATTAGTACTAGCAGATGGTACCCGTTGAAATTCAACGGGTGTGAAAAACATTGAACTTATTTTTAAGAAAATCACAAAGCCTGAATAATACTGTCAGCGTGATCATTTGAGGTGTTCGTATCCTATCTTGTATGTTGTGTTCGTTGTAGTAGACATGCTGACCGTTTTCCAGGTGCCCGTAAAGTTGAGTGACTTTTTGTCCTCTTCCATGCACGGGAAACCCAAAAATGGGCCACGCAGGTTTATCACTACTTAAATAGCACCCAGGTTGATAGATGGTCAACTCGTCCCTCCGTTTTTCTTGAGCCGTCTTTTGAGTGATTACAGCTTGATCGCTTCTTTTGTGTGCATAAATATGTTTGCATTCAATGACTTAATTGAGTTGCGTTATATATTAGCATGATGATGATGAAATCCACGTTTTGCATTGAACGAAGTATGCCTTCGTAAGATTCAACGTTTTGATTTTTGATGATCTTTGAGAAGATTCAGTGTTTTCTTCCAAGTCCATAGGATTTGTTATCCTGGCATGAAAGTCGATAAGAAAAGTTTTTCTCTGCATCTTCTCCACCAGATGAGTTCTTTAATGTTGTTACATTCAGGTATTGCCTATCCACATTTATATCCTAAGTAAGAAATGATTTGTAGAACAGATGGGCGAATGGAGGAGTGATACTCATGAACATTGGTAAGGTCGACGGATGGCGATATATATTAACATGTACGTTACGTTACGTGTTTCACATTTTTCCCAAAAAATTAATATAAAAGTCAGATGTGCGTGATATTTGAGGATATGGGTGGAAGAAAGAGAACCCAGGCGTGGATACTCGGCTTGTACCTTCCTTTGCGGAGACAAAAGCCCGGGAAAGAAGGGTTGAGTTATAAATTACCTAAATCTTCGTCCTGTAAAACTGAGGAGCTACTAAGTTAAAAAATCTTATTCCATTGCATATCTGTTTACTTGAAACTTCTACGGATCCAAGCAGCAGGGGAATGTTAGACCTTCCCTCACCCCACTGACCACCCACCCCACCACCCTGTTGTCCGATGAGGCAGCCTTCGGCCCATCGCGAGGTTTCAGGAGCTATCTCCAACGGCGAAAGTGAAATGGCGTATCAACGCAAGGGACTTCAACGGCTGTTTTTCTTCGCTCTGCAGATTTTTCGGACTCTGAGAAATGACGGCATTTCGTTCTCCAGAAAAGCACATTCCCCGGAACAATTGTTGTTGTACGGCCACGATGAACTCCCTTCCCCACCGCCCCCGCCCACAACCCTGCCCCCAACCCCAAACCCGGCCGTTCCCTTCCCCCCTTCCTCGTCCACAAACACGTCCTTACCCCTGACCTCGCCCCCCAACTCTTTCCACTCCCCGAGGAACTGGGGGAGAGGGAGGAGGGCGGGAGTGAGTAAGATGTCAGAGTGTGGTTAGATTGGCCGTGGAAGTATTGCGAGTTGAACTTTAAAGAGCACTATCGTGTTTATTACAATAAATTAACCATAGTTGGAGCATAAAGCGTTGGCCGGCAAAACGCCTCACAGCTTCGGCTGATTTTTATTAGGAATAAGTTGGAAAATGATAGCTGAGCCATTTAGTTCACAAAAATCGAATTCGGAGAATTGTAGGAAGGTTCTCCAATGACAAATTTATAAATAAGCACTACTTGGCTCTAGTTAGGCGTCATCTCGAAGACTCCGCGATAATTTTAGGATCCTGCTCAGTAATATTCAGTTCGCGAAGCAAATAGGATGTGAAGGAAAGCCGTACGCTTCGTTAAGAACCGCAACGAGGGAACAGTGATGTGCAACACAGCTGATAGAAGGACACGGGTGGGAGCAGGGCCGTCTCGGGGGATTGAGGGGCCCTGTGCAATCGAAAGTCCGAAGCTCCCCGTAACTTCGCAACTCTTATTGATATGGTATCACCTTTTAAGCATATTTCATGGAAATATTGAAATAGCCGACAAACTGGCAAAGAGTTTCAAGAAATTTACATGTACGCTAGGTAGTAGGTAGGTAATTTCGGGTAATAGGTGGGTTTCCCCGCGCCGCTCAATGGTTCCAAATCGAAAAAAGCTGGCCAAAATTAATACCGCTGCTATTATTGCTAACTTACTTGATATAAAGGTTGATCTCTTTGGATTTTTTATCCAGAATTTCGAATTTTAAATTATTTTTTCTGTATTTGTGATATATTTGTTCTTATTGCAGCATTTGTTTAAACAATGAATTTAAAAATCCAAATATAATTTATGGTTGTTTCTGCAATTGTAAATATAAATTATATATCCGATAAATCTGAATTTGATGTTTTCTTGCAACCATCTATTGATTACTATTGTTATCATTTGGAAAATTTTTAATCTATTAATTTAAAATGAACCAAATGAAAAATTTTTAGCTTCGCAACATTGATCGTTTGAATGTTTTTTATACCTAAGAAATCTAATTTGGAAGTTAGTCTTATTTATCTCTGGTAATTATTACTCTACTTCATTAATTGTTTTAACAATTTATCATAACTTATTCAAATTAGATACATGTAGTCATTAAAAAAAAATTTTTTTTCCAGCTAAAGGCTTTTAAAGTGTTTTTTCTTAAATCGTTTCACTGCTTGTTTATATTTAGTTTGGTATTAAAATTATCAATGTTAAAAATTAACTCTTCTTCCATATTCTTCTCATACATTATCAAGAAAAAATACTAAAAACACTCAAAATCATTGTCTGATATTTTTTTATCAGTCTCATCATCACTCTCCTCACTCGATTCCTCTAGGATGAGAAGACTCCTTACGTCAGCAGATAGTTGCACAATTTTTTATTTCATAACTCCTGAAATTATTGATTATATGGGATCTGATGTAAGAATTAATCTTCGAATTAGATAAACTCCGTTGTCTCAGGCGTAACTTTATGGAATTTGCTTAGCATATTGAATGACAAGCAGTAACTTTGTGATTCAACATTTATTTATTGTAAACGACCCGGGTTTCAACGTAGCACGTCATCATCAGGACGATGATGACGTGTAATGATGATGACGTGCTACGTCGAAACCCGGGTCGTTTACAATAAATAAATGTTGAATCACAAAGTTACTGCTTGTCATTCAATATTCGAATTAGATCTACGTTTGTGGCGATCCTGGAATATTTTCCTGTGTGGTGTTCCCGGAATCTTCTGATATCCTTATTCCTAGCCTCCATCGCCTCTTCGGACAAATGAACACTAGAGAGGATAGCTTCCTTGGCGATCGCTGATCCATGAATTAGCAGCTTGTGGTTGACGGCTGGTAGGTATTACCACGAATAAAGTTTCATGTATCTATTAATCTGATGTTGAATAACAGTATTCTGTAAATACAGCACCATTTATCTCGTGTTCACAAGCCAAAGCCTCAATTCCTTTTTAATTATCCTTGCGACATTACATTGCGATATTTAATTATTCTTCCTCTTTCATTATTTTTTCGGAAGACTCATCACCTTTGCTTCTATATCTCATCGATGTGGCAAACGAAAACCCAGCTGTTGATGTGCTAGCCCTAAGATCTTCTATTTTCCTTCTCTTTGCCCTCCCACTGGATTCCTCAAACAGTTTTTTTCGGTCGGCCAATTTCAGCTCTGTCAAACCGTCAAAGAGTAATAATTTAAATTTACACATTCAAACAGGGAATACGGATATCACTGCCAACTCATCACATATCACACACTAGATACTCACCGGATGTACTGGGAAGATATTCATATAAAGCCGAGGGAAATTTCAATTTCAGCTGTAGCCAACTGCCAAACTTTCTTCCGAAAAACTGTCAGACCGTGAGCTTTGCTCCCACTTACGAAGATATTTTGAAAAAAAAAAACTTTTGCATAAAACGTGATAAAATATTTTTGGCATTAACATCCTCATTTAAATTTAATTTGCTGCTTAAGTAGTTCACTACGTATTTTTTATAAAATTATCTAGAATCTTTACCACTTTCAATACATTTTTCACGCATCTAAAGATGCATGACATTTCTCAGATCCATTAAACCCTTAGCAGTCTTTTTTTCAAGATAGAAAATAACAAAATCTTACACACTTTATTGCACTGATTGCACCACTTATAGACACCAACTCGCGAATAAGTATTGAAACTGGAAATTCACAACACCGAAACACTACGGGCTCCTCTTCAATGTTGCCGTGTCTTGTTTTCCGAACATAAAGAAGATCCTATCGCTTCCACACTTGATAAAAAAACTCACAACTCACGTCTTTCTCCGGCAAGGCCCTGAGCAAAACTGAATTCTAGCGAGAAAATGTCGGGCAATCGATGCTTAAAAGTAACTAGCGCAGAGTTTGCCACAGGGTGAGGACCGTGACCCTATCATCGCCCTTTGTATAAGAACTTAAATATGTTCAGGAGGACAAGGCTTACCCCATTAACCCCCGGTACCCGAAGAGCAATTCATTCCTTGCACACAGAGAGCGGTGGTTGGGTTTTCCCGTTGGAGAGCAGGAACAATGTGCCGCGAGAGGACGAAGAATAAACAACTTAACTTGGCCAAGTTAAGTTGTTCACAACAATTTTACTTGGCGTAACTTGGCTTGACTCGGCGCAACGCCAGAGATGAGACCTTGAGAATAGCGTCTACTAGTTCACAACGACTTAAAGCGGCGTAACTCGACTTGGCGTAGCCTGGTGTTGAGCTCAGCTCAACTTTCTCTTAATTCCAGCCAATAGCGGCATGCTCTACAATCGATAATCGGGCAGCAATCGATTTGTTCTCTCGATATCTCCTCGAGCAGCCATATTGAAAACGTGGTTTTATTTTGAAGTCATATGGATGGAAGCGAAAATGGATGCGGATAAATTTATCGAGTCAGTGCGAAATAACCCTCACATGTTCCACTGTTCCATGTAACTTTCCATTTTAATACTTCTATAGTTCAACTCACTATTTACAAATAATACTTCACATATCAACTGAGCTGTTTCGGGGGAGCTTACTACCAAGGAGTCTATATTATAATTCTATTATTCATGCTTACTACAACTCTCAAAACTCACACTATCCATAGGCCTCATCAATCGATTGTAAAATCGAATTTGGCAGTGGTGGGTTGTGATTGGTTAGAAATTTCGCGCACTGGTTCGCCTTCGACGAGAGAATAAGTCAAGTTACGCTAAGTTAAGTTGTTGTGAACGAGCCTTAATCCGTCTCCCAGAAGGACGCAGTATAGGGATGGAGTAGCTTTTTAAGGAATCTTACCATTCTATATGCTTTCAAGTTGTTTTTAAAATACTAATTCCCCAACTACGTCTATTTCCTTCCGTTGGAGATCTCACGCTATTTTTAGGTGAACATCGCACAGTGGGCCAAAATCCAAAAAAGCTGGCCAAAAGTCGAAAAATGAAGTTCGCGAAAACCAACCAAAAACAGTTGATTTATATTATTAAGCATATGCTCTTTAAGATAGGGTACTATACAGAGCATGGAATACGCCATGAATTTTTTTACAGCTGGTCAAAGTAGAGCATGTCAGGGTGATTTTGACGACCGAAATTTTTCCGTGGAAAATAGGTAGATATAAAGCTTTATTAAAGATTCGTTATTTATAATGTTGGTTTTTAAGTATTTTGATCCCCAAAATTCATATTTATTGCATGAATGAAGATAAAGTTTGTTCCGTTTTATTTGTATTTTAATATTTTTATAATTTTTCAAAAATTGTGCTGTTTTTTCATTAACTTGTATGTTTAACGTTAATTATCGTTTTTATCGACATCAGGCTACACGGAGTTATTTGCACTGTGTGGTAGAGAAAAGCATATAGAACAATATTCAGAAAGAAATTTTTGCGATAACTTGCGATTCTAATTTGAACAACCATTTTTATTTAAAACCACCCCGGCCACTCGGGCCACAGTGGCGGCCACTAATGGGGTCTAAGCGAAGCAAGTATATAATTTCCGAGTATAAAGACAAATGAATGCCAGTTCAATGACATTGGTAATTTGAATAGATATTTTATGAATAATTTTTCATATTGATGTTTTCACATTGTACTTACATGGCTAAATTCAATGTAAATCTTGTCGCAAATTGCAACTTCTCGCAACGTTGGCGACAGGAGATTCTACGATGAGGAGGTCGTTGGGACGTTTCTCAGCAGAGTTATGGGCTAAAATATCTTTGAAAGGATTTTCCATGAATATTGTGGAATTCCCTCAGGCATGTTGAGCAGACTGAGGTCGAGGGATTTAGGGGAAGGCTCGTGGTCATGCGCGTGCAGCGGCATGTGCCCGCGCCAGCTGGTTGAGGACTTGCGTCCCTCCGTGCTTGCTGGCCCCACAATACTGGTTTTACAACCTTTCCAATAATGACTCTTTTCTACTTCCCCTAATCCATTAGTAGCTATCTCAAGTTATTCTTTTTACACCTTTTTTGCCTCTTTTTGCAGACCCTTGCCGCCACTTATTCCGCCAAACGGAATCCTTAGTTAGTTTCCTTAGGGGTTTTCTGGTTGTTTTCGCGTACCACATGCATCAGTTGTCCTAGAGAGCGTCGAGTGAACATCCACTGTAAGTGACTGTGCTGTGCAACACTGGGTTGATCTATTCAACGTTTGAACCGTTTCTAATGAGAATATAGTTACCTACTTATACCTGGAAACCAAAGTCTCCTTGCACCCGTCTCCGTTTCGTCGTTCCTTAACTATGTGTACGTCGCATCCATTGAGGAAAATTTTGCTTTCCAATCATACGAGAAGCAGTTTCGTAAGAAAAATTTTAATTGTTAAAATGGATTCCGAGTTGGAGTCAGTAATTTGTTTTTTGCTACTCATGTAAGAGTGATGATAGTGAGGCTGTCGATGGAAGTGATTACCTGCTATTTTTAATTTCGTTTTGTAGTGTTTTATACTAAATTTGTGAGAAACCATGGAGAGTAGAGAAGTGACAGGGTTGCAGCTTCATGAAAAATTGTAGAGAAAAAAATTACGGCACGTGAAAAAAACGTGATTGATTGAAATTTTGATTGAAATTTTGATTGAAAATTTTCAATTGAATGGAGATACCGATGCGAAAGGTATTTTGACGAAGTGCCTACAAACATTCTTTTTCACTAGATATTTTGAAAAATGGAACAAGGTGCAGCGAAGGGAGAGCTACTTCAGAGTTAATAATAGTAAATGGCTAATAGAAAATTGGCCTGATAATAGATGTACCAAAACCAGGATATGGCACCACAAACGATGGTAACACAGACACTGTTTTTCGGACCCTAAATTATCAGCAAATATTACCGGTAAGAGAAACTGACAACTATTTCAAATTAAAGAAAACATCGCTGCTGAAGTTTAGTGAGATTTTTAGTTAGTTTAATATTTTTCAGGGCTTCATGATCAACTGATTTCAAGGTTTGAAAATATTTTGAAAGTAATTTCAAGCAGTCGATCACTCAATCACAATGAGTTCAGAAAATACTGTCTAGCAACAGCGAAATTATACGTGAGGCAATACCCTTGGTATTATATGCCACCAACGGTGCACAAGCTTCTGATTCATGGTGCAGATATATCCAAGAAAGCAATTCTGCCCATCGGGCAGCTTCCAGAAGATGCCTTGGAATCAAGGATTAAGGAAATTAGGAAATTCCGGCATCACAATACGCGGAGGATATCAAGAGAGGCGACTAATAAATATATATTTCCGAGATTGCTGTTCACCTGTGATCCCTTGATATCTTCAATTTCATTTCAAAATAGTAAACCAAAGGAAGATTTAGATCCAAAAGTGAAAAAACTAATTGACTATGGGAATGACGAATGTGAAGATGAGAGTGATGACGAGTCATCAGAGGATGAGTGACCCTTTTTAAAAATATTATTATTAAAAATATTTATTCAAGTTTTTGACAATAATATTATTGAAAAATATTTGTTTAATATTAAAATTTAAATAACAAATTATCATGGTCTCTGCCTCTGGCTTACATTTATGTTGAATCCTGATCCCAGTAGGGCGACAAAAGTATAGCAAAATGAAATTGACTGGAATATACCAATTTCAAACTAATTTTGCAATAAAAAATGAATTAAATATTTATTTTTTTGTGAAAATATTGTCTACGTAAGCTATAGCTTTAACATTTTATTTATTTAACATTTTAACTTGATGCAAGTTTATTTCTATCGAGAAACATGTTTTCAATTCCTCCCATTCCGTTGCAGTATTCACAATTTGTTAAAATGTATTATGCATTAACATTCTACTTGGACAATTTTTTTACGGATTTTATAGCTCCTAGCATTATTAATTACAGTATTTTGATAATTATCACAGGAAATTTTGAGTTTCAACTAGACCACTCAACCATCGAAATTAAGCTTTGTCATTGCATATTTAATGTTTATACAATTAATACCGCTGTATCCGTAAAATATATTGAAAAAATAATGATAAAATCATGTTTATCAGCCCAAAATACCTTAGAAATGCACTTCATGTTGCATATGGACTGGTAATTATTAGAGTTATTAATTTTGGCCAGCTTTTTTTCAGTTTGGCCCACTGTGCATCGGGGCTCACAGATAATATTTGAGCACAACTGCATGCCGTGGATAGACGCGAGAATGTGTAATCAACGAGAAGAGTGGTTCATTTATGAGATATAAATGTGTTAGAAGAAGCAACATATGCAACAACTTGGAAAAGTAGCCACAAAAATGGGATTCCCGTGAGATATACTACGCGCCATCCCGGCCGCCGCACAGTGGGCTGAAATCGAAAAAAGCTGGCCAAAAATCCAATTTTTGACCTTTTTTCAGAACCGGAAATGAAAAATTCATATTTTAGAAGGTTCATATGATGTAAAACTGAAATTTATTTTTTTCAAAAGGATATATAAAATTAATAAAGCCCGCCAAAAATTAATAAATATCAATGAAATCTGGAACGCGCGATTTTTCCGAAATATTACAAAGTTTGTTTCCCAGGAAATAGGGTATCATAAATAATTAGAAAATTTTAAGAATATATGTTTATAGTATTATTTCTCTAGATATTAAAGAGCTAAATGCTTTGGGGTCAAACTTTTATTTAATAACTTTATAATTTGTTTAAAATATCACTGTTTTTTATAATTTTTTACCTGTTGATAGGATAAAAGTACTTATGGCCACTTGCCGCTCCGGAGATGTAAACACCAGGAATTAGATTGAAGTCTAAATTATTCGACGGAAAAGAAATATCTTGCACCAACTTGCACCCCTTCTTTTTTTTCGTGGTAAAGCAAAATGATGTCGGGCGGGTCTCGCGCCCTTGACGCACCACACATGTCTACCACATGTGTGGTGCACTGAGGAACTCAGCGTTAAATACGTAGCCGTCTGTTTGAGAGGCTGGATTTTCCCTAAATCTTGAGTGCACCGTACTTACCACTTATTCTTTGCGCTGCTTTCATGGCATGTACCCTCTTCTAATGCTTTTACCCTCGGGTCTAATCCCGCAGCTGCGTGCGGACGGCAATCAATCTATCGGTACGCGCGCTCCCCATGCCCTTTGTCCGTGGCGGCTACTCCCTTATGCACCCAGATTTGCTCTTTCAATTTCAACACGTGCATGTTACCATTCTGCAAACTGTGATTTTCCAAAATATACCCTCTATGCGATTGGCTAGAGTGTTCCGTTCATTTGTGACCGAGTGCTTGACATCAGTCTCCCTTCAGTATTCGTTGTCGAGGTTTGTGCTGAAGGACGTTCACAGTGTCATTGCCCAGCTATGGATTCAACGAAAGTGACTCGCCAAGAATTACATAGTGTGCTCTTGGAAAGAATAGGAGTGTCCATGGATTAGAAGAAACCGTTCGTGCTAGAGTTTTTACACAAAAAACTTAATTTGGAAATAGACGGGAAATTGCAAACTTTGCTTGCGACGTTCATTTAAAAAGTTTTTTTCCATCTGCATTTCCGAAAGTGGGCTGAGTGCTCGAGATTGAACAGCAGATTTGTGAAGAAAAATAGAATTTGGTTAAAACAGCCGATAAGATTTCCTGCCGCTGTGTTAAAATATTTCCCATGTGCATCTGCCTCAGGTGAGTGCTAATGTTAGCGGAAAATGATAAGACGTAAGCAACTAGGCACTATTTCATTCCTTGTTTACTTATGTTACGAAATATTATTATTTATTTCTTTATTTATTTATCATAGTTTTAGGTTTAGCAAAAATCACACCTCATGGAAGGCCGTCAGTGAATTTTGATAGTGCAAGTGCTAGGTCTAAGCATAGAAAAGTAGTGAAATTGAGAAGTTCCACTTCCCTAGAGGAGTTAAGTGCAGCGACTTCCACTGAACTACATACTGCGGAGACGATGCAGCAGCGAAGGTTCTGAAAGAGGTGACAACTACAACCCCAACAAGAGGAAAGCGAATGCTTTCTAAATGGAGGGCTAAAGACGCTCCAAAAAGAGAGCTCTAGGAAGAGGAATCTGTTTCTCTTATTGTAACGGCGCAATTGACGAAGAGCAAATATCTCCTCATTCGGGAAACGGCGAAATTTCATGGGAACAATAAATATCCAAATTATGATAGGGTAAAAGCACCAAAAAAGGTGGCTTATCCGGAAGGGATAATCATTTCAGAAGAAAATTGTGAAGTAGAATTACAGTCTCTACTTAATCATAGGGTTGCAAGAGGTAATTCTTGCATTGAAGGATAAGGCAAGGAAATTTTCGCTTCAACGTGTAAATTGATATGTAAGTGGGGTATCGATGGAAGCTCTGGTCACTCTCGCAACAACCAAATGAGGCAGAAATCAGATTTGAAAGATGACAGATTTTTCGCCACCTCTCTCGTGCCACTGCAAATGTTGGACTCAGCATCTGGTAAAAAAAATGGAACATAATTTTAATCTCAAGTTTCAAATGATAACCGTTTCTAAACGGCTACGTATGTGGCGCAAACATTTCTGAGATGTATGAACTGAAGAGGATGAATTCAATGGTGGATGAAGAATGGTGGATGAATAAAAAAAATCATTTGGATTACCTCCACTCCATTTTTACATACGATTCTTTGAGTGTCTTCTCCTAATCTCTTATCGCTTGAAAATTAAGAAATGGAGGGTAAGTGAAAAGTTCGATGTAGGTACTTAGAATGATGTATTCTTATAATGCCCCGTTTATTATTCTACTACCTATATCTATAATTCTATCTAAAGCGACATTTTCACCTGAATTTCATGATTTCTCTCAGACCAAAGCTACCAATGAAAGCAAAAACAAAAGCAATGGAGCAAAAGAAAAAAAATGCATTGGAAAAGAGAGTGTCATCTGGGCTTCAAAATTGTGGAAATCATACCGCGTTCTCTGACTACTGCTCCAGCACTGCTTCTCATTATGTAAAGTTGTACCCATGGTATCATATGCTACTTACTATCCACAAAGTGCTCCTTTATGGAGCGACTATTGCAAAGGCGGTAGTGCTCCCGATAGGCCAGCTATCAGAGGAAGTCCCAGAATAGAGACACAAGGACATACGAAGATACCGGACGCATCATACGCGAAAAATTTCGCGATCTGCTGAATTCGAGGATCTTTTTCGAAGGCCTCTCCTTACTTCAGATCCGTTTATATCGGCAGATGATATACCAAAAAAATAAGAAAAATATACTAAAAGAAGCTTGGGATCTTCTGACGGAACTGCCGACCAGTTCCAAAGAGGATAGTGACGCGACTCGGATGAATATAATTAATAGTTTAATGTATTCATGCCTATAATTTATAATTATTTTTTATTTTTAATTTTATATTTTAGATGTTTTACAATTAAATTTATTGTTTTTAAACTCATCCTGATTTTGAATTACTACCCTGTAAGTTAAGTTAGCTTTTTGATACCGTTACGGTTCAGATAATCGATTATCAGCTTTGACCGTCTCCGCCATTTTGTTTAAAAATAGACCTTGGTGCCATCAATTGGGCCAATATTTCGGAGTCTATATTAGGAGCCTAAAATTATTCAACTGTGAAGAAATCATGGTTCTAATTTAAAAAAATGTGGAAGATATGATTTTTGGCCAGCTTTTTCTTATTTCAGCCCACTGTGGGGCGCCCCCTATGCTCCGTAATGGCGGGGAGTGAAGCCAAGGGGGCGTGGCATAATTGCGCATTTAGCCATATTGTACAGCCCAGCTATAACACAGATTCTTATGGGGCAACGATCAATTTTTGCTCTTCGCTCTTAAAATAATGCCTTTGGGGATTTTTCGCGGCAGGTGCGCTGAAAGTAACTCGTAATACATGCCCAAATTAATTAATTTCTATTGGATTAGAGTCGTTGTGTCCCGCTGGAACGGGATTATCAACGGACAATGCGGTGTTTTGTCAAACATAATTGACTCAATATTACTCGAAAAATAACAGCGGTCAATTCGAAAATTGCATTAATTTCAACTTTCTGAATCCTATTCCTGAAATTAAAGATGGATTTGAGAGATTGCTATGCAACCATCGTTTCTTCTGCGAACGTAATTTGTCACCATTAAACTCGCCATGAACTGCTACTGTACGATGTAAATATTGACCAAATCCCAAGATAAAATAATTTTATCAATGGCACAATACCGAATCACCCTAAGACTATATTTTCTACTTATATTATTCCATTTTCACTGTCAAACCTTGGAAAAGAGCCGTGCTACCTCTCGTAATGCACGTTTGTACTCAACTCGACAAAATTCGTATGATATATTACCGAATTACCTTCAAACTATATTTCCTATTTATATTATTACATTTTCACTATCAAAGCCCCTGGAAAAGAGCCGTGCTACCTCACGTATTGCACGTTTGTACTCGAGTAAACTAGACAAAATGTGTGCTTCTAAATTTAACTTCAGAGGAAGGGCGAAAAATTTTGTTGGTTGATGAAAAAAAATTTCAAGCATAAACATATATCTAAGTGGCGAGTTACTACAACATTAATTTTCGATACAATTCAATTTTAAGATTGTTCATGTACAAGATTCTCCTTTGGCCGGTCAACATCAAATGTAAACATATACAATGCATGATTGAGGTCAAAAAAGCAAAACCGAAGCAATGCGATTGCAATTCACAACTGTTCCAGTCAGTAACTGCAACACCTTATGCCTTATGTCAGGAAAGTAAGTGGCAAATGGTTTCCGGAAATTGCTTAATTAAAGGCCCAGCAAACTTGTAAGGATATCCTGAAAAAGGAAAAAGAAAGGTTGTGTGACAAATAACAGGTACTTGTACAGAAAAAACAACATATTTCCTAATAGATTAGCATTATTTTTGGAAATATACCAATACAAAAAAAATGTTGCAATAGCTTAGGGAAACACATCAAGATATGACAATTTATTACCACAATGAACCACTTTCTTTCCCTTCAAGTAGATTTTCTAGGAACATCAATGAAATAATGACCCAATGTGACTATCAAAAACATATCATAAACTCCAAATTTGATTCCAATACCACCGGATTAAAGGTCATCTATAACCTGAAAAAATAACATGCATTACCTAGTAGAAGAAAAATAGAAGAACTTCACATAATTATACTTCTCCAATTATAAAAATTACTAGAATCCGAAATTCGAGGAAATAAGTAATATATGATATCCATACATGCCATGATATAAAAGTACCTAGGGTATACTTGTGAACACAAAAGAATGACCAAAGAGCCTGAGGACATGATAATTTAACACAAACGTAAACCACATAGAGAAATATCAAAGATAACACAAAGGAATTCAGCTCCAACAAGATGATGGAACCAAATACAATTGATTGCACTCAAGTAAGCAGCATACACATCTCATTTTTCAACATCAATACCCAGCATCAACAGTCTCTCTGTCAAGTTCATGATGAAACCTGGAAAACTACATTCACCACTCTAAGGTTGATATTTTAATACTGTTGACAGTGTCAGTAATTTCATAGTGGAAGTAATGTGCAAAGGGTAAATAAAAATTAACTCAGCAATGAAATAGCAGTTCCAATACCAATGCACTATGTGGACTATAGATATATTGCTTAGAACGTGACTGGCTTGATTTATATTTAATTCATCAGATCCTCGTTATATGCTCTAACAATAAATAAGAAAATACACCCATCAAGTTCAAAATGGATTCACGAATAAGCATTTAAGGCATTCATGCATAGGCAATTCATAAAAACTTGCCGTAATGGATCTTCTGACATAGTTTTCTGTGGTAGGAAAGTAATAGGTCATCTTCCCTCTCACCTCTGACACTAAAAGAGTTGCTTTAAGACAGCCTTCACGACCATGCACTATTACCATCGAGAGGAAGTCACAAATACTTCCAGTCAATACACCTTCCACAATATAACATACACACTAACACATTCGTACATGGAAAAGTTAAACCGGCCGGATTAATTTTCTCGATGTTAGTGTGCGTCCATCTGTGATCGAACGTAACCTTACGTCTTTTGAAATACACTGTCACACACAACACAACAGCTTACTCATAACCTAGCACTCAAAACTAAAGCTTACACCTGCAAGAAATACAATGTGCACTTAACATCATTTCAACATTTCCACCCCTGATTGTCTATGCATTATATACTTTCCTTTACTTCTTTGATTTAATACATAAAACTTCGAAAATCTAAAGAAAATCTAATTTCAGCATCTTACGGAAGATAATCGTTTGGAATTAAAAATGACTAATTCACTTCACTGATAACTTACTACACGGGATATTAATAAACGTAAAGCGAGAAGTAATGAGCATTCACTCACTTACGCTATTCTCGCCTAATTCATAACAAAATACAAGGGTCGGTAACGGTTAATTGACCAGCTAAAGTTATATATTACAAAATAAACACACTTCCCTGAAAATATTTCTATACCAAGAACGTGATTCACAAACATAGAATAACAAATCCCTCGTTGTCAAACTTTCTTTATCTCCGTTTTAAGCATAAAGTACCTACCGATTATACCAGAGGCACGTGAAGGCCACACTTTCCTAAGTTATTTCCCTCTAATTGAAATAAAGGTAAAGAAGAGTTAGGGTCTAGTCTGGGAGAAATTTTTTTGTGAGAAACATAGAAAAGTGAAGGGTATCAAAGAAATGTGAAAGGAAAGTGAAAGGATTGCGCATTTAATAAATGTAAGAAAGAAAGTCGTGAGATTCTTCGTTTTTGAGAAAATAAATGTTGGAAATGACAAATTTCGCGTATTTTTGGTGATATTTTGACGCCATATTGCGAGATTTTATGAAGTCCCGGTAGAGGGATATGGACTTATTTCACGTCTGAAAGATGGTATTCACAACAACGTTGCGGGTCTGTGGAGTGGAACAGGGGTGTTAGGGTGGGACGGTACGCGGCCTCGAAAAGGCCATTTCCGAACGGAAAGATAGGTTATTTGGCGGATAGTTACGTTTTATTTTCACGAATACCCTTTTGAACCAACGGGGCGGCCCTGCGGGCCGCCCCGTTGGTGATTACACAACCCACCCCAATGGTGATTGCTTTGCGTAAAATTATGGCGAGAGGCGAGTTCGTGATGAATGTTCCGTATGGAAGGAGTGGAATGAGGTACCTTCAAAGATTATAGGGTAGATCCGAGAGGATACCCGTCCCTCTTGAGTGTGATAAAGCCATCGAAAAGCGGGAATAGTTTTAAGTTGAAGGCGGGAAAAATCATGGGTGGTGGATATAGAAAATGAAGAAACTGCTCGACCGCTGCGCCGTCTGGGGGAACTAGGAGGAAAACGTCAGTATTTCCAACATGGCGTCGAGAAATTGATTCACATCACAGGTTTAAGTGAATAGTTTACGAAAGAAAAAGGATTTATGAAGCAAATGAAAGGTTAGTATAAATGCGCATATGTAGCGTAGCAATATAAGTGAAATAGGTGGTATTAGGTGATCGGGAAGCAGGTGAAAATAATTTTCTCCCAGACTGGACGCTAACTCACCTTTACCGAAATAAATACTGTTCCACACTTCTAACTCATCATAACGTCTATATTTTCTCTAGGATTATTACTGTGAAATAGTGTAACATCATGCTTGGTTCCGCATAGCATCTGCGTAATACCCTGCAAACCATCATAAAGGTTTGTGATAGGGCAACATTTCAGTCGCATTATTTCCTACCGGTAATATTATACTCACATAACAAATTAGCTGAACATGCTACTAACTATGATAAAATAACATAATAATCTGCGGTTTACTGGTAAAATATTCTCTACTACTCACTTAATAATGCACCCGAAACACATGCAACATCGTAGGCAACAAATTCAATATTTATCAGTTGTAGCGTCCATTTCATGCAATATTGCATTGGTATGACTATTTTATGAAGTTTTTTAACTTACCGGTGGAAGGTAAGACCAGTTATTCTTCTATCTTTGCGATTACTGCACCCGTAAGCAGAGCAGCAAACCATCTACGAATGCAAAGTTAACATAGCATATATCTGCCTGACGGCATGTTTTCGGATATAGATAATAATTTTCAGAAAAATACACACACTATTAAGTATTTAAGTACCTTTATATGACCTCTGTAGCCACTGGTTTCAGAAAAACTTAATATTTTCTTCGCACGTAAGCTTATGGCAAATCCACTAAGCTGGGCTGGAGACTATGGCTGAATGCGCAAGAATACCGTTACGCCTGGCTTCACCCTGAGAGCTTATGCCCCCTCCAGTAAGCTCTATGGTTATGTCCCGGTTTTAGGACATAAAAATATGGTAACCCAAAGTTGGCCATATCTATTGCATTTCACTATAGCTTCCTCAATTCCACCTGTCTTAGCATTGCTAGTTTTAAGAAAAAATATGTTAGGATTTATGTATGAACATCATAGCACTCGACTATATGAGTATAAAGAATACATTTTTTAAAGTTTTTATAGCTTCCTCATTATAAAATATATTAATTTCCATTGCTTGAAACATTTTTAAGATCAACTTGTACATTCACGCACACGGTAATCTTCTCTATCACTGCGCAAAGCTGGGTTGAGTTTTTCTCTCGCAGTAGATTTATCTCCTTAATGATTTAAAACTGTAGTTTAAAATGTATTTACTATGCTAAACATCTGTACGTATTTAAACATTATCTCCTCAACTTTCAGCTACCTGATTTTATTTTATGCACGAATTATCTGATAGTTTAGCAAAACCTAATGTATAAATGTGTTATTAAAAATATTTACGCACATTTTATGTGGTTTTGACATTCGGGTACTTACCTCCTAACGAAAAAGCAATATTGCGCAAGTGAAAGACAAACAGTTAGCCGTGTGAAGTGTTACACATAATAGGTTGATGAACGAGTACTAATTCACCATGTACACTTAACTGAACAAACACGATATATTGAAAATATTTTAAAGTTACATCCTATTCATGGATTAAAACGTTTTATGATCCCCTTATGATGGTGTAATAAATTTCTACACAACGCCACACCATTTTCATTGTGATTAACACCAATATCTCCATACTATATACTATCATAATACAGTCACAGATCACAATCCACTTAAACCACGTAATTCAGTCAAAATGAAACGAAAAAACAAGTAACTTTGAAGGATATTCTGGTTCAAATTGTTAGCATTTTTGCCGGGATTTCTATGTTTTCTTCCAAGACAAAGCATATGCCACTTTTAGTGACTTAATGTCCAGAAAACTTGTATCGACTGTTCTCATCAGCATCAGCTTTCGGCAGCACAAATTAAGACTTGGGACAAGGGCTGGCAGCGGTCGTCGCGGATATCAACGATGATCATCTACCTCAATTAGGCCTGCTTCGTATCTCTTCATTGATACACTTAAATAATAAAAATGAGAAAGAATGGATATTTCCGTCTGTGATATTCTCCCTGTCCTCATATATTGTACACCTCCGCATCCACAACGGAGGAAATATACACCAAATTTTGAAAGAAGAACACCTAGTATTTCCGCACGATGTTTTATTAGGTCGGTGAACGTGGTTTTAGAATTGAAGCTTGTAACGTTAAAACCGCTGTCTTGGTGTGAGTTTTGTCTGGACTAGAAGAGATAAGAGGTATTGTATTGCCACCCAGAATAATCGGATAGATGGGGGAAGGAATAATGACAAGAAAGCGTGTAAGAAGCAATGATTGACCGCAATTGACGCAAGGATAGGACAGCATTGAGGATATTACCATAGAGTAAGTATACTTAGTAAAAATAATAATAATAATAGTATAATATGCTTACTCTATGATATTACTCAATCAGAGTCAGCTGTTAAATACCTATCAACGAGAATAAAAATATTTGTTTACTCTTCCTACTACGAAACTGAACGATGTGATGGGTCGGTATGCGTCATTTATGTTAAGGAGATTCCGCCGCGACTGTGTGAGACAAAACAAACACTAAATTCCACATTTTTTATATTTTGTCCAAAAAATCCTGCTTTTGCTGATGAAATGCATTACCTATAGAAACCCAAAAGTAAGGTACAGCATATACAGATTATTCCACGAATGTATTTTAAATGAGCACTTTTTTCCAGCCATAGGAGCCGACTGCAGCGCCATTTCCTACGAATTACAGCATTTTGACTTCAATTACTGCGTTAATTCCCCAATAACTATAAAAATAAGGTGGTAAGATACCTATATTTTATTTTCGTTCAATTTCTCTGGATTATTTCCTTCTTATAAATAGTTTTCCGCAAAAGGCATTTATATTTTATGGAAAAATACTATTTTTCCCCGTTTCTCTCATTCCCCCATTGAAAACACCCATTTGTAATTTCAAGTTCAATTATAGAATAAAATAGAGTGGAAAGGCATTATTTTGTTGTTCATATCAGATAGAGGATAACTTTTTCTTCAAGTAGACAGAATATGAATAAAATGACATTTAAGTCATTTTACGGCGGAACCACCTTAATTCTCATGAGATTTGAAAATCACAAAAAATTACTGCGGGATGCAAATATCTAGGAAGATATTGTTAAGTGCACTCAGTTCTTCTACTGTGATTAAAAGATACTCTTATACGTTCTAATCAGTTATAAGTCATACATTCCATTCCCATTGGATAACGCATTACCCAGGCTAAACTGCATCTCCAAGAATGAACAAGTAGTTCGGCAGCAACCCTATGTAACGATCCGGAAATGGTAAAATTTCATTTCCCAAAATATGTATAAAAGTGTTGTTGTGTGATGTCTCAGAATAGCCAGCTATGTCAAACTATACCTCGGAAACTGTACCTTTCACTTTCTAGAACGGCTAACCTTCCTCTTCTTTTTCCCTTCCCACCCTTGCCATTTTGTCGAAAACATCCTAGTTTCACCTTTCCTTTATAATGGCACGGTGGAGACGCTATGAGAGAGTACACTCGACACTCGTCAGGCAGGCAGTCAGACAGTGATTCACTAGTCTCTCATCGAACAGTAATCGGCTAGTGGTTCCTCTGCAACCATTCACTGACGGTACAGTCACAATGTAGCCGTCAGTAGGAGTCGAAGCGTATGGCCCGAGCTGCCGAAGCGCCTCGCTATCCACCCGTGCCATCACCAGCAGCTCCTCTCCTTCCCGAGACATTGGTAATATGTTAATGTTTGGCTACTCTAGACGCACAAATTCATTACTTGATATTTTTTCATTGGATTGATTATTTTGTGCTTTTAAATAAAATAAACTTTGAGTAGAAGACTTTAAATATTTGTGTGTGATTATTCATCTCCCGACACCAAGGGCAAGAACCCACGTAAAATCTTATGCTCTCGGGTTCCCAAATATGTGGGGGCCCGGTCATAACACCTACACCCACGTCGGCTTGCTTTGAGGTAGGTTGAGGGCTGGGGATACTGAGAGGGGAGGGCAGGAAGTAGAAGACTGGCACGTGCAGGGTGGCGCACTTAGCAGGGCCATGGGCCATCCCAGGGATACTAAATACAGGATTTCCCAGTTTGCCGCAAGGAGTGCTGCCAATACCCGAGCATTGTAATAGTTTCACCTTAGTCGCCACTCGCGGCGCTGACGGTAAGAGCGACCTGAAAATTGTATGGAAATGCACGGCAACAGTTCATGTTATGTGGAATATTTTTCGTAAAATGAACCATATGGGGAATTTGCAACGATTAATACGCAACCAGACCCTCGTTAAGCTTTACTCTGGCCAACCGATAAACGCCCGTCTCGAATCAACCGAAAAAAAGGAACTTTAAATAAGGCGCACGCTCGAAAGCCCAACCTTCAAATTCGCTCGAGGAATTTTTTAAAATCGTGCAAGTAATCTGAGTCACGGAAAACAGACCACCGACAATTCTACCGGTACCTACAGTGATTGCATATGCCTTATAATACACAATATTTGTTTGACCGATAGGTATGGCCCTCCCATTATCGATGAATTCCATTTGATTGGCCGTCGTAGAGAGGCAGAAAAAAACGTAGATGCTCTATACAACTACTACTTTACTTCCAAGTAAAATTAATTTGACTGCACAAAACTTGACAGGTGGTTCATAAATTTGGATAACTCGAAAATAGGGTACTTATCCGTATACAATGAGCTATTGTGAATGAAATCTTTATGCATATACTTACAATTAGCATAAAACGTTTATAGACGCTCTGATAATATTACAGCTAATTTTTTTTTCTGTTTCAGCACATTTTTATCCAGACTACTACATACACAGAATTAACTATTCTTCCACCGGTATCGAAAAACTGGGATACGACATGTCATTAAAAGTATCAAGTTGGATCAATGATTGCAGTCAGCAAGGCCACCAAAAAGACGTGAAGACATATTTTCTTGCTCAAGTATTCCTAGTGTGTCACTTGAAAGCATATACCTAAGAGATGGCAATTCAAAATAATAATGAATGAGCAATAAACAAACATTATAGATGCAAGACTACGATAGCAGCTATACATATTGCAAGAGCACAATTAAGGTTTAAAATAATTCCAAGGAGCAAGGCTGAACTGAGTTCTGCTACTAAGTATTGTTGAAAACATATGGTAGCACTAAATACAAGTGCCCAGGTGGATAGATATTGGAACAATGTAAATAAGGGATTGCCAGGTAAAAATGAATACAGCTTGGCTCATGTGGACAAGTTCTATTTTGTTCGTGCAGAAAAATAATGACACAGGTGATAGAGAGTTTCTACGTAACCCCTTAAGTATCCCTTCCGGTTCAACCACAACAACGCAATATTGCAATATTCAGTACACATTGACCCTGGAAAAACTCGAGTAATCTACACTACTTCATCAATATTCAAAATCTATGAAAGTGTCACAGGTAAGTTCGGAAGAAGAGAATCTTGTAATCCTCAGTTCAAACTCTATGGGATACTAACTTTACCATTTCTGTACACTCTTCTTTAATGTGTATTTATAAAAGAAAAAATACCTACTCACAAATAGCCAATTCATACATATGATACCAGGAAAAAATGTATATTCATATTTCGTGTCATTCAACAGTGTTGATTAACAAGGGGTGTTTCCACTCTGGAACAATTATGTACATTCAACTCCCGGAACGTATTGAAACTGCTATTTCAATTACGGCTTTCAAAGCACATTTAAAACAACTTCCTCTGTCTAAATGTTGTTACAGTTCAGATAATTTCCTAATTGACGAGGTAAGTAAAGAAGAAAAGGTTGAAACTGATCTGGTATACCACGATACTTGTATTTTGTGAGTATTGTCTTAATACCTTTTTGACATGTCTTACTTTTGTAAAATCACAGGACGAATAAATCATTATCTTAAATTATGTCTCCGTTTTCACATGGGAGAAAATGGTGCAAATCACTAACGGGTTATATCCATGTCACATCACCTAATGTCAAAGAACGTTCGTGCCCTCACGATAAGGATTTTCTCAAATGTTTTCCTTACATAGACATGCATAAACTAAGCTCAAATATATATGTATAATAGAAAGTGTATGCTTCAAAGTTACGCTTCGTCTTCACCATTAAACCTGTTAATTTCCTTTTGTTTTCTTACGATTGTTTTTTTAGTCCTATCCTTGCGTGGTAAATTAAGATTTCTCCACGTTTACCTCCTATAGAAATATGTACTGGTTTTGCGCAAAGGGTTCATTCCAGTAGGTTGATGGGGAACACTTATTTCAAGAAGCTAGAGTTGAAGAGGTGAGATTTTGGTGCTGTCGAAGTCGGTTGGTATGGCTTACACGTTAGCGGTGGTTAGCAACACCCACGTTGATGAAAATTTGGAATGCCGTGATGTCGTTCTACATCGGCGGAACGATCAGCTGCAGCGTGTGTACGAAACTCACCGATCATATGATGCATTACAATATCCCATAATATTTTGGCAAGGTGAAGACAGTTATCATTTTTTCAATCAAGAAGATAAATCCACTTACAGGTAAATAGCACATCTATATTTTTTTTATAATATTACTAGCTGAACCCGGCGGACTTTGTTCTGACAGTTTCAGCGCAAAACATTTGAGAAATCGTCATTAATACGAAAAAGTTCCCTTTTTTATGAAAGTGCCCTGAGGGAATTAATTTCTTACTCCAATGGAGCCAGAAAGCTGACTAGATGAGCAGTCTTAAGGACACGGCAAAAGGGCATACTGAACAGAATTTTAAAATCCTTCCTTCCATTGAATCAGTTGAATATCATACCCAAACTCTCCTAACTAGCGCCAGCGCAAACTCTCCTTATTGGGGAGGAGAGATTGCGCACCCTCTGGGTTGGCTTTGAAATGTCCAAAGTGACTCTTTATGGCATGTAATACAATCATTAACATAGAATGAACTTAAAAAATGACTTAGTTGACAATATTTAGGAGGAAAAACATTTATCAAGAAAATGTAAAAAACGTACTTGAAAATTCAGGCACTTACCGTCTACAGATCAAGCAGACACTAGCCAATAAAACACAGCCAAGCACTTGCATCGACACGTGAATTCAACTGATACCTCTAAAAGTAGTGTGCTTACTGTTGCCAACGCCGCGGTACGTGCATATTACCCCTTCTACTAGAATTTACACTTGCGCAAACTCTCCTACCGCGCAATCTCTCCTCGCTTTACCTTATATTTATTTAATCTTTATACAGAGTCATCGAAAACGTTTTTCGTGATTTCATTTGTCAATTACTCGAGAAATAATTATTATCGAGGCATCAATATGAAATAGGCTAATGCCGACGCCAAGTGTCCCTCCATCCTTCTCTGTACAGTTTCCCTTGGCGCAAATGACCTTAGTTGTCGGTCGCCGACTTTAAAATACTACTACTACTAGCGAAGCCTGGTAATTTCGCTAGATTTATATTGAATCCACTCACGTCGCGTCGGAAGAGAATGTTGAGTGATTGAGAAAGTCATGTATACGAAGTCCTAAGATGTCCATTTCTCGACGCAGTTTGGAACTTGGCATTGCTAAAATAACTATTCAAAATTATATATGAAGTCTTAAATTGCATGCTTACGATATTCAACTGAGGCATGAAATCAAACCAACGGATAGGCCTACATTTGTTGAATTGTCTGTAAAGATGCTGGCTGGCATGCTGAAGTGACTTCAACATCAACACTGACATCGAATCTCGGACAGGTGCTGCTCAATCACGCATTCGTTTCATATTGATTCCTCTATAATAATTATTTCTCGAGCAACTGACAAATGAAACCATGAACAACGTTTTAGATGACTCTGTATAAAGATGAAATAAATATACACTGGCAGGACAAAGTCTGCCGGGTTCAGCTAGTTTAGCATAAATATAGACACAGAACATCAATACAGCATATTAATTGGAACACAATAGGGAAAACAGGCTGTTAAGGGAAGAAACCCGGAAAAAGCGATTCACTAGAATGGAGGCGGGAAATTAAAAAAAAAAATGATGAGAAAAACCAGGGATAAATGAAGACATGACTCAATCAAATATGAACAGTAACTGGAAAAAGGGAACGTTATCACAAAAGAGAGCAGTTGACAAATCAAATGACTGACAGACAACAGAGAGCAGTAAAAAAAGAAATATTGGAACCAAAAGAAACGTCAGAAAGACACTTTGAGGAAAATAAATGATATTGACGAAAACTTGAGAGAGAACAAACACTTCTCCGGAATCACGTGTATTAACTCCAATGAATCCAGTCCCCTCTACTAGTAGAGTGGCACGTTATTGTGGTGAGTAATATGTTATTTTTATAAGTAGTTGAGAAAACATGCAATCTATACACCGTAAGTTTTTTTGACCTAATCTAGGTGTTATAAATTCCTGTTTCCTACAGTATTCTCCCTCTGGAGCACACAGCCATTATCTATTCCATGTAAAACAGCTTAAATGTTTAGGCAAATTGATCGAAATGTAGTTCGGCAAGGGGTTGATATTTTGATATAATTGGAAAGATGAGAGTTGTTTATTTAAAATGAGGCAAAATTCATCAAATTATAGGTGAAGTGATTTTTCGCTCAAACTACCTTAATCCATAAAAGAAAGGTAATTTGATTAATCTGTTATGTATTCAATGACAATTGTTTTGGCACAACAGCAGCATGTACATTTGCTCTGGATTTATGGGACCAGACAATTGAATAAGGTCCTGCGTGAGGTTACGTCACGCTTTATCTAATTGGGTGCGAGTTACCTTAGATTGAACATCGATATGATGAGCATTAATGAAACAAAAGCACATGAAAATGAAATGCGATGCGTTTTTTTAGCATGCACATGAAAAATCTCCTGACTTAAATTTGTTTTAAAACTGGGTGTAATACAAAGAATTCCTTACCAGTTTACATTAATGTGAGATAATGATAGCAAAGAACATGCCATGATGTGAGAATATGTTCGATCATATCCATAGAAACTCAGGGGAAAAATTGATAAACTTACCCCTTCTCTATCCTCTCTCACTCTCGTGTTACTCAAACGAGATCTAGCACGGAATGGCATATTCGATGCATCCTTGTTTATTTTCCTTTCCGACACGCCTCTGTGCCACGAATATCCGAGCTGATGGCGCCCGCGAGTGTCTCGTGCCTGTATTATCGAATTGATGGCAAACACCATTACATCGACGGCATGGGAGGAGAATATGGGTGAGGAGATGAGGCGCCATTGCATCTGAAAGTTAAGGACGTTCGATGGTTTCACTTTACTTAAGGGAATTCGACGAAACTTGCTGGAAGCATTAATTATGTTTTCCTAAAGCTACCTGAATTTTTTCAAAATTATTTACCCCAGATTTCTTAGGATATTTGATGTGGAAGTGGGCATGAAATTACATGGGTTCTTATGGGAACGCGAGGTGCGACTAGCTTTATTCATCGAAAAGAACGTTTTCTAGTTAAGAATAAGAAAAACAAAAATAATTTAAATCATCAATAGAATAATGTATGAAAATCATATATTTTTTGTCCACTTCTCGATCAAATATCTAAAGTAATCTGCGGTAAATAATTCTGAAAAAAATCAGGTAGATTTAAGACAACATAAGTAATGCTTCCAGAAAGTTTCGTCGAATTCTCTTAAGTTGTGTGAAACCACCGAACCGCCTTAAGAACTGAGACCAGATACAAATTAGTAATCTCACGCTCAAAATGGCTCTTTTGTCTTTAACTTCATATTTAAAAGGTTAATATATCATCTAATTAAAACCACGACAGCTGCCCTGGAAGGTTTTTGGAGTATATACCTTTCACCTGGCTGCAATCATTTTACATATTTACCATGCGCGGACCTACTTCTACCATCAACAATTTATAAGAGCTCCTAGGGACATCAAATCATGCAAGTTCCTCCACGGCATCACATTTTGTTGCCCATAAGGAGAGGACACTGAAGTATAAGTTATTTATTTTTACACTGAGGTTAACTATTTGAGTGGAATATATCAAGTTCAAGGCCTCAACCTGAATTATTTGTAAGCTATCAATTTCAAGACGATTGATATAATGATGACTACCAACTATTATTGAATTTGTTTTTTGTGTGTTGAGATCTTGAGAGTGAAGTATCTAGGAGTTACGATAACCTCGAACCTATCATGGGGAACACATATAAGAAATATTTGTGGCAGAGCTCTGAAGAAGCTAGGATTCGTCAAGCGTATTGTGGGAAGATTTTCAGATGAAAAAGTAAAAGAGAGGTGCTATTTCGCACTCGTCCGGCCACACCTTGAATATGCAGCGAGCATATGGGATCCGGCGCAGAAAGACTTAATTCGGGAACTTAATAAAATACAAAGGAAAGCTGCGCGATTCGTCAAAAGCAGCTACGGGCGTACAGACAGCGTTACACAGATGTTAAACGAATTAGGCTGGGAGCCACTAGAAACTCGGAGGCTGCGCGCTAGGCTTAGATTACTTAAGCAATTAAGAATAGATATCTTTAAGAGCGACACGGAGAACATCATATTAGAACCCCACTATATTCCCAGGTCCGACAGAAACGATAAAGTAAGAGAGATATTATGCCGAACGGATAGGTATGGGAATTCGTTTTTCCCTCGAACAATAAGGGACTTTAATAAATGCTAGGCGTAATTTCATTAGAGCGTTTCCTTTTTATATTTAAACGGCTGGTGTCCTAACACCCCCCGCCACACGCCTATTGAGGCGGCTTGCGGGGTAGTATGTAGATGTAGATCTTTAAATTATTATTTGGCGGCAATGATCAAACAGGGGTAAAATCTTAATAATCTTTTTGGCACCTACAGAAATATCATCCTAATGGAAGTCTAAATATTTTTCCGAATCATCAGCATATAGATGTTACTTTCAGTGACAGTTAACATTGGCTTAATACTGAATATATAGCAAGATAGGGGCAAAGCCAGAACATTTCCCGTCGGAGATCCTATAACAGCCTGTTAGCGGACGTAAAGATAATATCTTTGTCAAGATATTGTCGACCATGAGGATGTATGTGGCTCAGCCCGGGTAGTAGTATGTAATGATTAATTTAGTCTAATGCTTTTGCTAAGTCAAAGATTACAAGCCCTTCTCTATTGAGCTACAGCTGTTAGGGAAAGCGAAAACGTTTATCGAACATTTATAGACATTTAAAAGCATTGGCATTGGCAACAGAAAGATAAGCATTATAAAGACCCACCTGTTCTAAATGGCGAAAATGAAATCATTTGTCAGTGACGTCTCCAAATAATCGTCCAGTTATGAATTATAAAGGTATTTACTCAAGTGCTTGCGGAGCATATACTCTGAATCAACTGTAAGAAAAAAAATTTAACATCCAACAAAATAAGATTTCAGTGAGAATAGAAAAAATGGGCATTGAAGCAATGCTATAAGTTAATTTGAAAATATCCTAGTCTATGGCAACTAGCAAAGTTTGACCGTGAGGTTAACGAAGTAAAATCTCTCCATAACGTTTTACAACTTCGCACTTTTAAGTGAAAAAAATCCCCGCTAATTAACCGGTTAAATTTATCGATTAATATTATGAGCATGATTATTCGCTCAACAGATTACAATGAAATTATCTTACATTGTTCACGAAAAATGTACAAGACAGATTAAAACTATTTTTTTCGTAAAATAATCTTACAAGAAAATCTAGCTTACAAATTTTACTATGACCTACTTTGACTGACAAAAAATTGAAAATCTTCCACCAATGATATTGAAAGAAAATGGTCTTGGTGATATACGCATACTTGATCATTCTCAAAGGTAAATTTGAGAAATAAACTAATCAAACCTAATGTGTGACAGTGGCTATTTATTACCAGTACATCTCACTCAACAAACTATACATTGCACTCAAGTTATAAAGATTGAATTCTAAATCAATGATTTTAAGTGAAGCATTGAAAATCGACAGAATTCTGGTACCTGTCAGAGGACTGATAGTTTAAACATACATACCAAACACGATTAAATTCGCCATGAAAAAATCATTTGAGTAGCGTAGCATAGCATTTATGCAATCGCAATTATTGGAAAATGACAGTTTAAATATTGAACCGAAATTGTTCATGGTAAAGATCAAGAAATGATTAGATAAAAAGTGTTGTACAGTGGTTATCTTGGTCGTTGTCTTTAAAAAAAAAACGAATAAAAAAAGTCGTTTCGTGCGTTCCTTAGTGAATTACCTAGAGTTGACGGCACTTTGGCGATGAAATCAAGCGCTGCACACTTGCGGTCACGCGAGTGGCATGCACGAACGCGGACTAATTCCAAATTGCCACTCGAGGGGAGCGTCCCAGGTAGCGAAGAGGGAATTGCACGAATCCAAGTGGGCCTCACGGAGAGCTAGCTCAGGGCGACAGAAGGACAGCCACATTAATCACGTGCGAATAATTGTAATCGGCAAATGGACAAGATTCGAAGGCGTTCCCGGGGAAAGAAATACGTTTTCTCTTCGCTCGAACGCGTTGCGCCAATAATTCAGAATGCAAATACGAACACCACGCCGTCCTATCAGGGGAATGAGGAAAAAGGGCAGGGCAGGGGGGAGGGAGGATTGGAACCCCTTTTCAGGGTCTCCTCCACTCCGTCGATCCAAACCCCACATTAATTTCTCCTCCCCTCTATCAACGACCCATTCCTGAACGAATGACTTCCAAGGCGTCCATCGCCAATGTTATTTTTCTTCTTCTTCTCCTTCGTCTTCCAACGCGAAGACTTGAGTAGTTACGGCCGGAAGGATAAGCTGACGAGGAACGATCGTTGACAAAGAAACAAAAGATAGCACAAAATACGTGCGAGAAGTTTGCAAAGCAAGCTTTGGCTGGATCAAAAAATTCCATAGTCCTCAACCCACAGAGGTTGAATATTCATTCAAATACCTACCTTTAATCCCGTGATTAACTCGGCATCTTCAGTGTGTAGTCAGCCCGTCCCTCCTATTGAATAAGCAACGGCCGTGTATGTCACTGTGGACGTCGCTGGACATACCACAGTAGCATCGCATCGTTCCAAGAGCCGTCGTGCACTCACGCAGAGTAAAATGGCAACGATCCGCCAGGATGGAAACACCGGTTGCCGCTCGAACACCGACTTAAAGCATCGATGAGCTCGGTTTGAATTCGAAGGGGTGATTCCTCCTTCCATTCGTCCGAGTACTCCTGAAAATGGCAGACAGTGAATGTGAAATGACCTTGGGCGTCGAAGAACGTGAAGTACTTCTACTCAAATTCAAAGGCAAATCTTCCGTTGTAAGAGAGGTCATTATCATCGTCAATGGTGCATTTCAGTCCCACTAGTAGCATGACACTGGCGAAATGGAGGGTTATCCGGCGCTATTGTTAGAATTCAAGTTCCTCGGCGACTAGATCGAGAGGATAAGCAGTGTTGCTATGAAGAGGTCTTTGAACGTCTGTTCGGCCTTCAGCCCAATGTTTCACCTCTCTCGCGTCCTAGGCGTTCTTCCTCTGTCCACCACGAGAAGGAAGAGCCACGGAGGAACCTACTACAAGACCTCCATGCTGGCTCAGGTCTACAGCTTTTTCCTGATAAGTTCTACCGTGGCAGTCGTCATCTATTCATGGGAAGAATGCATGCATCTGTTCAACGAGCTCGTCAAGGAAGGGAAGGACAGCCACAAGAGGATGCTCGTGAACAAAGTCGAGTACGCCTGCGCCCTCGTCGCTTCTCTCGGCAATTTAATATTCAGCATGACGAGCGGAAAACAGTTGGCTAGGATATTCCAGACTCTCAGCCAGGTGGACTCGACGCTGAAGTTTCCCGCGGTGATCTCAAGGGACAAGAGAAGTCGCCTGAGGACCGTGAGGCTCGTGGCGGGCATCCAGTCCTTCGCGCTCCTGAGCTTGTGGTTGCTGGCCGTCTCGGTAGATTTCTTGAGCTACGGGAAGGGAGACTTGAGGTTCTTTCAGATGGCTCCATTCTACTTCCTGCGCCTCCATACTTTCTGCGTCGAGCAGCAGTTCATTCAGGTGGCGTTGATAATCCGCGAGCGCTTCGTCGTCATAAACGAAGCCTTGGAGGACGTCTGTCCGTCCACCATCGGCTTCCCTTGGTCCACTGGAGGCAAGGAGGGGGCGTGGTCCTCTGGCTGGATCTCGCGCAACGCGGACCAGAAGGGCCGGCGCTGCGGCGGCCGCGTCTGGCCCTTCGAAGAAGGTGGGGATTCTGGGAAGACGACAAAGGACAGGTTTCTCGGGAGAAGAGCAGAGGTGATAGAGAAGTTGAGGGTGGCCCACGACACGCTTTCGCTGGAGATAGGGACGGCGAGCAAGGCATACGAGTTGCCACTGCTGGCGGACATGCTCATGATGTTCTTCGACTTCATCGCGGGCGGCTACTTCTTCATCACGGATCTGTTGAACATGGAGGATTTGAGTTCACTCGTGTCGTCGTGCTCTTGGATGATAAACTCTTCGCTGCGCATTGCCTTCCTCTCCTGTGTCGCGTGGAGTACTTCGGAAAAGGTCAGTGAACAGTACGGACGTTCAATTACGATCACTCATTGAGATCGCGAAAAGCATTAGCACAACATTTTTATGCTGAAAAAAACATTAATGCCGCTAAATTTATAGACATATGAACCTAATACTATCCATCAAATTGGCTTCAGTATGACGTCTTCTAAAACGAAATATTACAAGAGAGAAAACAATTTCTAGGTCGATTTTGACGAACAACGAATTGCTTGTGAAGAAAAACCAGCATTTATAAGTTTTTTTAAATATAGAAATGTTTATTTTACCAAAAAATATTACAAACAACACACTTTACATCGTAAAATATAAGATCTTAATACTTTTTTTTATAATAATGACACAAAAAAAGTAATCAAAATTACATCATCATATACAAAGTAGTATTATTTCCATGACATGTTTTATAATAATGGAAAAGGAAACTTTAAACAAGGATCATCAATGTATAAAAAATATAATTGGATAGCAGTTTTAGTGTTGGATAATAGTCTTTTTTCAATAATGAAACAAAAGGAGAAAAAAATAATAGTGCCGTTGAGGTCCTCTTAAGCCAAAGCGACTTGTCAGCAGGTGCCTTTAGTTAATTAATATTCATTTTTACTGTGTAGTGTTTTGGACAATTGAGAGCTAAACAATGTTAGCCTATGAGCCACTCTTTTAGTGATTTTTTAAGAACAGATATGCTATTAATATCATACATTGACATAGGTAATTCGTTTAACAATCCAGGGACTACATGTGCCAAAGACCTCTTGCCATGGAGGTTAAAATACTTATGTACAGACAACCTATTTATTCGACGCAGTTGCATGTCAGTATTAATCACACATTGCTTTATTAATTTGCTGTCCAAGAAGTTGTCACAAATTAACACATATTTATACAATTCTTTTAATGGTAACAAACAGTGATTCTTATATACTTCTCTCACAATGTTTTCCCTGACCATCAAATGCCCAACCATTTTATTTTGTAAGTTAAAGTAATAAACCTAAGGTAGAACCAAGTAAACAATCTAAGATCTACAAAAATGTTTATTAAGCCCAAGCTCAATTCGTCTCTGTTCAGACGCTCATTTTTCTATACACAGGGCCAAAATTATTTCTTAGATTGTCTGATGATATGAGGTACAATTAGTTTAACATCGTTTTTAAACAGTGTAAAAAGATGGTTATTTGATGTAGAATATGCAAATTGCTCTTTTTGTGAAGAGTATGGTTAACACTCACTATAAACTGTATGGATGACAGGTTGAGATTAAACAAAAAGTTGTTATATTTTTAATGCATATATTTATGTTGCGTATCTGGTGCCAGTTTATTAATTTATTTTTAATTGTTCGCAATGAAAATTGTTTCGAGAAACTCCAGGTATAGAAAAAGCCTAAAAGGGATTCCTAATATATCCTTTTTAATTTGAAATGTAAAATTGTATTTGCAATGTTGATTCAACGGATAACTAAATATTTTTATCATAAGCTAATGCAAAAAATCAGCCTATTTAGAAGATGACGATTGAATTCATATTCAACTTTCATGAAACGTTACTTATTGGTGAAATAAAAATATCATACCTGCAAGCACCTATCACAGCAAGTAGCTCTAACCACTCTCAATATTTAACATTTAAAGCCGATTATGATTTCCTTAAATCTTTTTCACTGCGAATGTACGTTTAAAAATGACATGAATGTGAAAATCATTATTGCCCGTAAGCATTCTTAGTTATTTAAACTCTCGATGTATAAAGTTGGTGGTTTCCAGCGTAACTTTGTTGAATTTGCTACACATTTTGTATAAAAAGGCAAAAACTTTGTTATTTCCAAATTATATTTTAATATTGACGTCCATAGTTTCGACTTGACGTCATCTTCAGGTCGATATATATATATTTCTTGAGGATGCAAAATGCGAACAATAATTTTTCTATAAGATCAGATGTGACTTAAAAGTTTGGCATTTAAGGGATTATTTATGAAAAAGTTACCATTTGCAATCTGGCCAGTTAAACCGGACATAAACAACTAAATATCGACAAACTGCACTTGATCCACATCTTCAACTAACAATAAGTTAGTAAGGGAGAGGGCTGAGTAAAATCCGTTCGTAAGCACGCTTTACATTACACGGTACGTTGATCCATGGCATTCTGTTGCAACAGCTCGTATGGCACGTGCTTCCAAATTTAGATGGTATTCGTGAACCATGGTCGCTAAAATTAACCACTGCATGCTAAATGAACGAGAAGAGAAGCTGTTAACTCTTCGCTGTAAACTGATGTAAAAGTGCCTTTGGCGTCACGTACTCATGGCTTGAGCTTCATGATAATTAATCGAATACGCCGGAGAGTCACATGCCCAGCGAATTGGCTGAAAATTGGCAGAGTGGCAACATAAAAATAACGAAATAGCCAGTATCCACGAACAGCGAGACTCAAGTCACTCAATTTTCATGATTTATGTGTTTTCTAAGTGCCACTTCTTGTAGACATTGTAATAATTTTGGCAATGTTTCAAGAGAAAATAAGTTAAGCAGTTTTTATTGCGCTGGTAAGATTTGGAGACTCACCGTTCGTTTTCATATTAGGAGGACAGAAAGGTAACGTGAGCTACCAATCAGTTCATCGTTTTTCTAGATAACTTTTAAGGGTGGTATGAGCGAGATAGTTCCCTAGTCATGATGGAGACCATATTCAAATTTTATTTTTTTATTTCAGCGTCTGTGAGAAGTATGAAATAAATATTGAAATATTAATGGCGCAAAGATATAGTTATATATATGATCAAAATTTGCAGTAATTAAATAAATAAAGCTACATAAGTCTCTAACTTGACACTTTTTTTCCCGCCGTACGGCTGAAAACCCTTCAAAACAGCGGGTATATTTGCGACGCTGTCAAAATTACTGTGGTGAGTAATATTTTATTTTTTTATGAATAGTTGAGAAAACATGCAATCTACACACCGTTAGCTTTTTGCCGAAATCTAGGTCCTAGAAGTTCCTAATTTGTTTGAATATTCTCCCTCTGTAGCGCACAGCCATAATGTATCCCATGTAAAACAGTTTATAATTTAAGGCAAATAGCTCGAAAAGTAGTTCGGCAACGGGTTGATATATCGATGTCATTGGTAAGATGAGAGTTTTTTCTTTAAAATGAGGCCAAATTCATCAAATTCTAGGTGGAGTGGTTTTTCGCTCAAACCACCGTAAGTCGACAGGAAGTTTGCTCACTTATGCCAGGAATCTGGTGACGAGTATCTGTTACGTTTACATAAATCCCACAAATAACTGGAAATTGAGAAAAAATCAAGAAATAAAAAGACCACCTCACGGTTTCAGGCATGAAAGTGCTATTTTCCATAAAAATTGATACATTCTAGGGTTTTTCTTATTATAGCCTAACGACAGAGACATAAAATCAAATATTGTGTGAAAAATAGTCTCTGAAAAACAATTGAAATGTAAATTCACGGAAACTATGTACTGACGCAACTGCTGCAAATCGAAAAATATGTACAACAGCCAATTCTTATATCTCCATTTCTGAGTTAATGTAATGTTTGGTCCTTATGTTAAAATATTTAAACTTTGGCCTTTGCACAAAATTAAGAAAAGCTTGTATAAAGTCTTATATTAGTGACTCTGTGATTACAAATATGTTCACTTATTCCAAAAATTAGTGAACTATTTCAAGAAAAATTTGTAATAGGCGATCCATGGAGCAGAAAAAAAATCGAGGATAGAAAAAATGTCTCCAAGGCCTTTGATCGTGTTGATCACAATATATTAATTTTAAAAAATTGGCCGCCATGGGAATTGATGGAAGAATAGTGAGCTGGGCAAAATCGTTCCTGTCAAATAGAACTCAAAGTGTTAGGGTGGGAAACGTTGTGTCTGATAATATTAATGTATCTTCAGGCGTTCCACAAGGAAGCGTGCTTGGACCTCTTTTGTTTTTAATGTACACAAATGACATCGCCAAAAATATCCATAGCAGAAACCGAATGTTTGCAGACGATTGTGTCATTTACAGGGTTATTGAGGGTAGCAAAGACGAAGAAATCCTGCGAAACGATTTCAATGCTTTAGAGCACTGGGGAAAAACAAATAGAATGATCATAAAATTAAAAAATAAAACAAATCACATAAGGTTTGGTAGGACACAGAAACTGGTAGAACGCAAATATACGCTTGGGGGTGATTCACTTGATGAAGAAAAAATGTGTAAACACTTAGGAGTTACTTTTACATCTGATTTAAACTGGGGACCGCAGGTTGATAGCGTCGAAACGAAAGCGTCCAAGATTTTAAATTTTCTTATGCGAACATTGAGGGAAAGCACGCGCGACTCAAAAGAGTTTGAATACAAGACACTTGAAGCGTCCCATTCTAGAGTGTGGGGCCGCGGTCTCGGACCCGCGTCTTTCGGGGCAGATAAAAACCATATAAAAGGTCCAAAGGAGGTCGTCAAGATTTGTAATGGGAAATTATAATAGAGAAGCCAGTGTTAGTGCAATGATCACTATATTAGGATGGGAATCGCTGAGAGAGAAGAGAAATATCTCGCGGCTGAAGGCCATTTTTAAAGCATATGTTGGGGAAACTACCTGGGTGGATATGATAGGGAGGTTAAGATATCCGGCTTACTTCTCTTGGTAGCTGCATGGGTTTAAAATCGAGTACCGCCCCCCAAACAGAGAACTGAGTGGGGGAAATTCTCCTTCTTGAACAGAGGGGTGGAAGGATGGAATGGGTAAGGTTCAAATGTTTTAAATCCATTCCCGAATAATGTCAGGTACTTTGCAAAAAGACTAATCCATGACATGCATTTGTATTGTTTTTTAAAACGAATATGTATTGTCTAATATCTTATATGTAGTCGTTAGTTACCACCTGACCATAAGATCAACTTTTAACTGTTTTATCTGTTATAATTATAAAATCATGGGTACGAAATCCGGACCACCAGCCTCTCCGTGGCGTACCTGGTAACGGCTTTTTCCGCCTAATGGTGGAGGTCTGCGTGTGGGGCTAACCACCCCAAACGTAGTAAAACTGGTTCCAAAGGAAATAACCAGGAAAGCCACCCACAACCTGCCCCTCTCGGATGGGGGCCCTAGTAGCGTTGGGTTTGGCAATGACAATTCGCCACCTCATAAGGGAGATTGTATGCAGTGGACGGAAGCCCTAAGGGGCGAAATCCTCGCATGCCATTCTGCCAGCGAGCCCGATCGCAGGGGGTATATGGCGAGGATTGCACTCTTTGTGGTGTGAGATTCATCCGGAACACCACCACCTATCGCAACAGAATCTGCGCAATTATGCCAACCACCTGCGAAAAAAAGGAAACTCTCCACCAACCGCCAGTTCAGAGGAATACACCACCGGCCAGTCCACCCTCTACGACACAGGCAGCCTCACCACCGCCAGAGAGAAATTCACCACATCTCTCTGCGGGGTAACCACCTGCCCCAGTTGAATGGCTTAATCGACGAAATCCTGACGGAAACGTCAGACCTTTGGACGGTAAATTTCGTGGTCTACGCTGATGCCAAAATTATGGCTCACTTCCAAAAGAACACCTTTTGGGAGGACAAAACAGCAAAGAGGCTGGAATAGTTGGAGGTCAAGATCACGCAGGCAAGACTACAGGCGTCGAGAATCCAGTTTGTGATGAAATACATCGTCTTTGGGCGAAATTTCACTCCCAAAATTTGGCGCATAATGCGCAGTCCCAGATACAACCATCAAACATAGAATAAAAGCGTGCTGCAAACTATTAAGCAGCACGCGGTCGATAGTGTACGAGCACTCACCACTGCCCGGAAAAAAACTCCTCAAGAGGAGTGAGGCCGTGAGGGAAAATTCCACCTTTCTCCTTCACCCGTCCCGTCTCTTTTGACCATCTCCGCCTGTCGTCGAAACCCGTCCAAGAAGTTTAACGTTTTTGGAAGGAGATGTACGAAACGTCGAAGCCATTCAACGGAGACACTCCGGCCATAGGCCTCTTTAAGCAGTTATATGACCACCACCTACAATATGTGAATGGACTTCTTTCAGTCACAGAAAGTGACGTGAAGAAGGCCTTCTCTGGCAAGGAGAACATCTCGGCTCCAGGAATGGATGCCGTGAATAACTTCTGCTGGATAAAAGCTTACTTCCACCCACCAACACCTCACCAGAATCTTCACGACCTTTCTGATAGGTAGACAACCTATTCCACCTTGGCTGACTGAGGGACGCATGGTTCCGATACTGAGAAGGGAGACTTGTCCAATCCTAAGAACTACCGCCCTATAACCTGCCTCAACACTGTATATAAGGCGTTCACCTCCACCTTGAGTGACCTTATCCTCCACCACGTCCAACCTGTATGGGAGGAGGTGTACGAGCAGAGAGCCTCAAAGCGGGGAATCTCGTGTGGAACCTACTCATTGAGAGGTGCATATGCCAGGATACCATCCGGCATAAGCGAAACCTATTAATGGCCTGGGTAGACTACAAGAAGGTCTTTGACACCACTTCGCATGAGCTTTTGATTGTCATGCTGAAGTTGATGGAAGTCCACCCAGAGGTAGTGTTCCTGCATCCTACGCCAGTTACCACTCTGGAAAACGCGCTTTGAGCTGACTTCAGACATGCGGTCAGTCTCCACAGAGTTGATAACATATCACCGTGGCGTTTTTCAAGGCGACAGCTTGAACCCCTTACTGTTTTGTATTTCCCTCCTACCCCGTTCCTTAGGCTCCGACGAGGTAGAGGATACATTGCGGTGTTCCAGGTGACAGGAAGCATAAGGTCACCCATTTGTTCTATATGAATGAACTGAAGGTTTATGCTTCTAATGCGAAACACTTCTGCACTGCCCTGGACACCGTACTGGAATACAGTGAGGCTATAGGGATGGAGTTCGGATTGGACAAGTGTGCATCCATCCATCTGGCGAGAGGATGATTTTCGGAGATCAAGGAAGACGTGCAACTTGTTGACGGGAGCATCATTCGTCACCTCGAGGACGATAATAGCTATGAATATCCCGGCGTCCCCCAACGCCGAATGCAGGAGGCTGCAACAGTGAAGGAAAGGCTCACCGCCAAGTACAGACAGACTTACAGGAACATATGGAAGTCTGAGCTGCCTGGCAATAATAAGGTTCTTGCCATGAACATATTCGCGGTTACTACACTGCCGTTTACCTTTGGATGCATGAAGTGGAACGCCAACGAGTTGCAAAACCTCAATAGGGGAACGAGGAAGATGATGACCATCTACAGAAGTCTTCATACGAAATCTTTCATCGCCAGATGGTATCTCCCTCGCAATGTAGGTGGTAGAGGACTATTGAGTCTCGAGGGTCTCCGTAACATAGTTGTCCCGGGTACAGCATGCGGAGTGTTGAAAGGCAGGGACCCCCTGCCCACTCTTTTGAGAGAGCACGAGAGTGCGGGATCAGGGGCGTTTCTCATCCAGGCGGCAGAGAGGGCAGCGGATGAAACTGGTCTCGACTTCGACCCGTCATCCGAAGGAAGCGACAATGCCACGACCATCTTGTCATCGAAGGCAGACGTCTCAAGCTCGAAATAAAAAAAGCCGAGCAGAAGGCCTTGCTCAAGGCGCATACCGATTCTATCGAAACATCGAAAAGCATGGGTTATCGAAGGAGCTGACGTTTGCCTTCCTACACTCCGCCGGTCTTAAGTCCGAGACCGAGGGGTTTGTCCTCGCGTTCCAGGATGGTGTCATAAACACACTCGTGTACCGCCGCATAATATTCAAGGCGGAGGTCGCGGACACCAGATGCAGGGCGCGCGGAGCCCAGCCGGAGACTTTCAGTCACCTTCTCTCCGGCTGTAGTTATTACGCCAGGTCAGCGTATCAAGCTGGGCACAACGCGGCCCTGTGGGTGTTATACTTTCACATTCGACACCATTATGGCATCGACGAAACGTCTGTGCTGCCCCATGCCCCTGGAGAAATTCATTCCGTCGTGGAGAACGATAAACGTACGATCTGGTGGAATTACTCCTTCTCCACCACCAGGCAGTTGGAGGCGACCAAGCCTGATATCGTTCTCCTCGACCACTTCACACGCTCCATGTTCGCGATCGAATTTTCGGCTCGGGCTGAAACTAACATGGAGGCGAAGGAGGTGGAAAAACGGACGAAATATCAAGACCTGCTTTTCGAACTTCGACAGATGTACCTCGGACACTCTGTGAAACTAGTGTTCCTCATCATAGGTGTGCTCGGTGGAGTGAAGAGCTCGCTGCTAAATAACATCAAGTGCATTTCGTCCTGCGTGGCACAGGCGGAATCACTAGTTGCACACATGCAGAAGGCCGTCATCCTGGGGTCACCCCGTCTACTGCGGACGCATGACCCGACAGCAGCGTAGCCACTCATCCGATGGGCGTCGGACGTGGCTGCGATCACTGCCCAACCCCTCTCAAGTCTCCGGCCATTATGATGACAATGAAACCTGATGCCTTCCGGGGACTCGGAGGGGAGTGTTAAAACTGTAACAATTAAAAATAATAAAATCATCGCTTAAGTTTAGCACACAATTATAAGTACGACAAGTTGTGTTTTAAAATTGTTCTTTTATTTCCAGGCAAAATTGGCCGGCTCAATAATTGTCCGATTGATGGGGAGAAGAGTGGAAGCGGAAGTCAAGGAAGAGGTCAGCATTGATACTCTTGAGCAACGTTTACAGTGTGCTGCACCGTAATACCTCCGCCTAAAAACTTTTCTAATTTCAGTTGAATATATTTCTGATGCAGCTTTCACAGTTGGAGACGCGTTTCAGCATAATGGGTCTATTCTATTTGGACATGACTGTTTTACAAGCGGTAAGGAAGAAAGACTTATAATGACCAATTCTGAGGGCAGAAGTGACAGTAACTATTATAGCTAATATCTATTCGGCGACTCAGAAAAACAAAAAATGGCGACCCCTTTTATAATCCCCACCTCCATCCAATCTAGATGTTTTGCAATTCTTCTTTTCGATAAATTTCTTATCTTAATCTGTTTATTATCTGTCACTGGTGATATTTGTCCCGGTTTCTCTAATATGGTACAGAGTATCATAGAGGGTTTTTTTATATTTCACGAACAAATGCCGAGGATCGTTAAATTATACAGAGAGAGGCCAACGTTGGGTCTCGGAGCTTGGGAAAGGGTTGCAAATTAGGACCCTCGCGAGCTTGGGGCCCACCCATCTTGCGAATACCTGGACTTGGCCCCAGAAAATCGAGTTTAACCGAAAAATTATCCAAATACAATTTACCACTTATCACATGAATGCATTGCTTAGTTTTTAATACCGGTTGCAAAAACAATTTGGAGTAAAGTCTACCAACGTATTGCGGATAATTTCATTAATTTCCCTCTGTATACAATTGGCACATTGAATTCGGTTTAATTATATGGCCTCTAACAAAGTATTCTAATAACCTAGAGGTTTAAAAAAATATCGGTGCCTCATTTTCTATGTTTTAACATTTTTAAATGTAAATATGCTGATTCACATTTAAAAAACAAGTGTAGTATAAAATGGATCAACCAATATCATTGATATCCAGTATCACAGTCAATCTTCCTCTTCTGATCTTTTTCTTGCAGATGACACAAGCGGCGACTTCCTACTTGCTCGTCCTAGTGCAGTTCCAAACGTGAGAGACATAGGACGATCAGCCATTTCAATGGACGACACGGTTATAGTTGATCAAGAAAACAGCTCCGACCTTTCTCCGACGATTACAATGACATTTGAATCAGAGAATGCACGAGTGAAATGTTTTTTCTTATAATTTAGTTACCTTATGCTAGCAACCAAATTCGCTGGATATGTTTTTCAAATTTTGTAGAGGAAATAAAGTTTAAATTTACCAGCACTGGTAATTGTCACGACACTATATACATTGTGGTAATATATGATATGCGACGGATGGTGTGATTGGTCTCTCAGCATGCCGTAGTTTCTTCTGAAAATACGAAAAAAAAAAAAGATTTCCATTACTGAAAAAATCTCTCAGCATTTCAATCGTCGACGAATAGCGAACGTCTATCAAAAAAATTAAGGTTCACGATATTGGCGTTCCTCGGTCAAATTTTTAAATTCACATGGTGCATCTTCAGTTTAAAACATATCCAGTCCATGCGATGTTCCTTATTATCAATCTCAGCTGTAACACATTCTAAAATCGCACAGACTGTGAGTTAAAAATTATTTAAATATCCATAGACACCTTTTTCGCGAAGACTTTTGCTGTAATAGGGATAGGCAGAAGAACACTAGCTACTGCCAGATTCCATTTAGATAATTGAGTCTCTCTAAAAGCCCTCTCATGGATCTTGCACTCTATCGTTCCAAAGGCTAAAAGGCACGATTCCGAGTTGAAAACAAATGTTTGTTTCTAAAAACACGTCCGAAGCAAGCTATCGTGGTTTCATCAATCACTCTACACTGTAGATTGATTGATGCACTGTAGATTAAAATAGAGTGATTGGTTTCAACACATACGGTCTAATTATTGCAATAACAACGTCATAAGTGCTTCAAACTTGTTTCTGCAGCACATCGATCTCTGGTGCCACCAAGCAGAGCAGCCACACGATCAAAATATCGATTTTGTATCCACTTTCTGAAAACTTTGCCAGTGATTATGATACTACACTTTTGATCGTCTCAAATACATATAACTACTTTCTTCTCAAGCGTAAAATAAAAGAAAATCATAGTCCACCACTTTTATACTCAAAAATGTAATTTTTATTAAATAACAAAGGATATTTAAAACATTTAAAGGGTAATTATATATCGTGATCTTATTTAGTCAAATCTCACGAATTCAACGAAATAGGGATTTCAGCTGTTTAATTGCCGCAAATATCAATAAATAATGAGATTTTTTATATTTATTTTGCAAAATATGAGTAACTTTGCGAATCTGAATTTTATTGCATATTTAGTTCATTTTTACCACGGCAGAAAAAAACCCCAGGACTGGAGAGGTACGCAGCGCAGGAACTCCACTATGAGAAACTTGGCCGTATTGTTTCCGCTTTCGCCCACTCTAAAAAACTCATCGAAGCTCCGTCGATGTGCTTACAGGAGATACAAGCATGGAAAAAATGGATATAAGTATGTTCACAAGTATGCAGATTCGGCTAAAGCTTTTTTTATACTCATGGCCAGACTGGGCGAATCATGGAAGTAGAAGAGGCGTTACGTTTCAAGGGTTTAAGGTAATCGCGGTTCTACGCGCTATTTCACTGTGTGGGAAAAACATAATTCCGAAGACAGGTTGCGGCATATAGCAATACAACTGTCTGATTAATGAGGAATGCCTTGATATAGTTTTCCAATGAATAACATTTTTGCCCGTAAAAAAACAAAAAAATGAGGATTTTCAACAGAAAATAAAACTCATTCCATAAATGGAATTTCACGATGACTATCATAACTACACTACTTTTTTCAACTTGCTTACGACTACATATTGGTCTGTTATATATAATAAGAATACAGCCTCTCAAGCGTGTGAATCAACGTTTGAATTATTTCATAAGTGTCTTGAGTCTTCAAAATTTGTTAGTTACGGGAGGTCAAAACATGTTAAATTAAAACCTAGGATGTCGGATGAGTTGTTATGTACTATAAACAGAAAATATTATTAGCAAAAAATGAGTAGAAAGCACTATAATAACAGTAACTTAAGGTTAGAATTTCTGAAGGTTAGAAATAAACTTCGTAACAGCTTGCGAATTGCCTGTAATAATTGTTACTTTAAAAATTCCAAAGATTCCGTGGAATTGATAAAGAGCAATGACTTTTTCTTAAAGAGATGACTAGTTAAACTAAAACAGAATATGAAGATGTAGAATTAACGGTTATTAGTAACAATATTAAACATCCTAATATATTGGTAGATGAATTAAATCAATATTTTTTCAGTGCCATATTCAAAAATTGTGTCCACATCATCAGTAAAAAATCCTTTCAATTCAGCGAATAGATTGGAATTCATATTCATGGAGTCTGTGACTTCGGATGAAATAATAAATTTGGTGAAACGTCTTAAGCCAAATAAAGCACCTGGATATGATAATATGAGGTCAAATTTGTTGAAAGATGTGATCGACTACATCGCGGCTGTGTTTGCTTGCGTATGTAATCTAAATTTAGTAGCAGGTGAATTTCCTGCTTCTTTAAAAAAAGCTGTAGTTATATTCCTATTTAAAAAGGCAATAACTGTCAGGTACAAAATTATTGACCAATTTCCTTTTAGTCTGCATTTTCTAAGGTACTGGAAAACAGTAAAAAATCGTATTTGAAAATTTCTTGACCAGGGTAATTTTTTTAGCAATAATCAATACGGGTTTACGTCTGACATAGAACATAAGATTCTCTGGAGAAACACATAATCAATATTATATAAAGCTATTAACTCCAACAGGCACGCAGCTGGTTTATACATATATGTTAAGAAATCATTTGATCCGCTGTCTAATTCGATTCTTAATTCATTGTTAAATAAAATTAATGAATGCTGGTATTCGCGGTATCGCTTTTGATTGGTTTAAGAGCAATATGTTTGAGCGATCACCAAGTGTGAGAATAAACAGTTGTATAAGTAAAGAAAAATGGATAAATTCTGGTGTTCCTCAGGGTGCTGTGCTGGGGCCAATTTACTTTCTCTTATGTATAAATTTCTTATGCTATTATAAATTCCATGGAAATGTGACTGCTTTTTCTGATGATTTCGCTCTTTGCTATGATGCTTCAGTTTGGGAAATCTGTCTACGTCATATTCAAAAATATTTAATGTTTCAGCGTCAATGGATGGACTCATTGGTGTTGAGTGAAAAAAATAAATATGCTATGATATTAGTAATACTAGCCATATCTATTTTCAATTGGTTTACCATTCCTTAAATTGTCCAGGTCGTCATCGTAATTCTTCATTCATTGAGCGGGTAATTAAATTTGGTTATTTGGGTGTGTCACTAGGTAAAAGATTAACTTGGCATAGACATATTTTAGATGTAGAAAAATATTAAGATTTGCCTTGTCAAAATTTTATTTTATACGAAACAAATGACCTCGTACTCGTTTATAAGATCAATATATTTTGCCTTGGTAAAATCAGTGCTAGATTATGGTGCAATCTTTTGGGGAGGTACTTATAGAAATATATTTAAACATTAAGAGGTCATTAAAAAAAATAATTGTATAGATAATAATGTTTAAAAGGAAGTTTGAACGCTCTTTCCCCTTCTTTTTTCGGACTAAGATTGTTGCCAGTTCGATCTTTGTACATTTACAAAGTTTAACATCTTTTTATACTCGAAGCGGCTTTCACCATCCTTTCTCCTGAAAGGAATTCTTACAATTTGAGGGGAAAAAGCAATGTACGGCTTTCTAATCCTATGTTAACAGTATATTAAAGATAATTTTTGTACATGGGTTCCAAAGCATTCAATTTTTTCTTGAAAATATACAAAAGTGAACATTTTTTCCGCAAATTTCTTCATTTAGTGTAATCATGGCTGTTTGCTCAGTACAATATTGAAACTCTGTTTGAAACGTATAAACTTCGCATTGTATTAGGTATTTTATTGTATATGTATACATACATTTTTCCATATTTAAGATTGGTAAGACAATTCTTGGAGATTATTGGTGCATTATGCATATTTTTTGTATGACTAAATACCTATAGTTTGCTTCTCTATCTGTTAACCACGCATGTCTATGTAAACTGATGGTAGTCTTCACAAACGAAATACCTTTTAAAACTACCTAAAGCTTTCATTTTCCTGTTAAAACAATTTGTGTACATTTTTCTATTTACTGGATGTACCTTATCATATCATACTTGAATTGGAGTGCAACAAAAAAATATACTAGTCAAAGGCACGTGCCGTGATGAGTGAATACCGCTGACCATCGCTGGTCAATAGATCGCAAGCAATCGGAATCATTTGGAAATGGTATGGAAAACAATGGAATACATTGTGTTTTAAGCCTGCACCACAAGATTTGAGCTAAAATCTGCTTATTCTCTACCGTGCTTTTTAACTACAGGAATTAGAACTACGAGCAGACGATAAGTCTGAATGTCTTTATCGAGGTCCGATTTAATACTCGTATTTATCCGAATCTTCAGCGGGGTGATTTAAATGCGGAAGATATCATCTGAGAAAGCAACAAACACGCATTCACTTCACCGGCCCCGACTTTTCCCACCGTAACGAGTTATTTTTGCGTTATTTTAAAATGAACTCAATGGCAACGACAGAATAGGTTTATCGACGTGCGTACGGCGTGACAGAGAAGCGTGAAGGAGAGGAAATACAGCCCAAGGCATTCAGAGTCATCAATCTATCAGGCGACGGGGATGGAAATGACACGACTGAATGACAGCAATACTTTGCCTTGTGAAAAGTATAACAAAGCAGCGATCTTTAAATGATTCACGTATTGTGTTACAAACGTAGTGCTTTTGAAATGATAACGTGAAATGCCATCATCTAAATTGGTTTACCTTCCGTCAAAGGAGCTTCTTCGAGGAAATGTGTTCATCATTTCAATCAACAACTCAACGTATCAAACCTTCTGATGGTGAGATACGGAGAACTTAAGGTGTCGCAGCACGATATTCACCCGATAGGACGTATTTCTGCAACAATAAAAAGAGGAATAAAGTGCATGTTCCCACCGTTTACTGACGAGGTCCACGGTGTGAGCCAGTGGCATCTTCCTCCAACTGAGTTTCCACTCCTAGCCAAATTAAATATCACATCGGGTGTTTTCTCAGTTTAGTTTTTTTTCCACTCACCATACAGGCTCAAGAACTTGTATTCACGTGGAACAAGAAGACTATCCGTTGAACTACGGCCGATCAGCAATGCCCTAGTCAGGCCTTCCTAAGGTCAGCTCCTGATAAATACTCGTACACTCGGACGGATAGTTTGAGATGGAAGCAGCACCGAGCGGCAAAAGACCTCCGAAGGGCTGCCAATACTCCTTCATGCCCATTCTGCACCCTTCCCGCGTCGCTGGCGTCTTCCCGTTCCGCAGGGCACGAGATAGGGAAGACCGGTGGGTCGTGTACGAGGTGTCCCGGCCGATCCAAGCTTACAGCGTCCTCTTCATCCTCGCGGCCTCGGTGATACTGCTGGTCAATTACGGCGCGGCCACCAAGCTCCTAGCGGCCCTGGTCACGGACGGACGTGATATGGGCAAGAGCCTTTTCGTCAACAAGATGGAGTACCTGATCTGCCTCCTGAACTCGCTGGGAAACCTTGTGTTCGGCATCGGCTGCGGCGGTCGAGTCAGCCACCTCTTCGTCACCCTGTCCAAGGTGGATGCCATGCTGCTCATGCCTACATCTTCCCACAAAGCCCTGCGGCCCAGACACGGGCTCCTCAGGCGCATCGCTTACCTCCAGGTCGCCTACGTCTTCACCTTCTCGTCCATAGCCGTGGTCGTGTACCACATGAGCTTTGATACCTCCGCTGCCTTCTACACGATCATCTTTCCCATCAACCTGCTGCATTTGGGGGCCTTCCTCGTCGAGCAGCAGTTCGTCCACTTGTCCTTGATGCTGAGGGAGCGATTCCGCCTGATCAATGCAACCATTGAGCACATGGGAAACTCTCCGGAGTTCGCGAGGTGAGAGTCCCATAAAATCTCACAGGACAGGTGCACTCTGGGCGGAATGCAGAGACTTTTTTGTCCCCATATTCCAAATATTGAAAACAAAGTCAAGCAGTAAATTTTAAAGCCTGTCCATTTTCAGCGAGGTGACAGAAAAAATGGTAAATTACAAAAATGAGGACAAGTGGATCGGTTGATAAGGAATGAATTAATTAAGGAATGGTGGAAGAGTGGAGAGAAACCCAGGGGAGGAATTCCGTCCGATCACAATAAAGGATTCTAAGGGGTTCCACTATTTTGAGTCCAATGTGACTGACAAAGTGCTGTAATTGAGGTGCTATTCATATGCAATTCAATTAGGGATAGAGTTTCCATTGAAAAATCTCCGGCACTTCGTTAAATAATGTCACAGAACATTACGCTTAAGTTTAGACTCGAACCCGCGACCTTCGGGTTGGTAGGCGATAACGTTATCCCACCACCACCGAGGCCGACAAAGCTGGCGTTGAAATAACGGCACTGGGATGGATTTAATTTAATTCAAAAGGTGTTTATTATGCTGGTCCATACGTTTATATACCAACCAGTTGTGTGTTGTAGAGGGTGTTAGCACACAAGCCACGGAAATGGGTGAGAATAAGAAAAGAGGTTGTAAGAGGAAGGAATGAAATGCAAGGTTTTCATCACGTTGGTTATATAAGTTAGCTTAGCTGGTTGTAGTAGCCTTCAATGGTATGTGTGAATAAGGAATTCCGAGGCCTATCTGTTAGGCTGAGTATCCCTTTGGTTTTGTTACGTTAGCTTGTTAAACACACACAGTATGGGGGAAAAATAATGTACCCCGTCTTTAACTTGAAATTCGCGCTACCTGAATTTTTCCCGTAACCTATGAACAAACAAAGCGGCTTAACTTAGTATTTTGTTTCATTTGCACTTTAAATATATTTCTATTTTGGGATCCCAATGTCTGCAGTGTGCACGAGTTGAGGCCTAACGAAGCAAAATAACTTCTTTCTTTTACATTTTTGTCCGCGGTCCTTCCATCTATTTCCTCAGGCCCGGTTTTAAAATCTCTGGTGGTACGCTCTCCTACTGGCAACTTTTACGTCACCTAAACGACATTCTCATTCAATTTACTAAACAAAAACTCGTGGTTTATAGCGCATCAACACAATCGCTTTATCAACTAATGGTTGTCGTTAATCAGACATTAGAAATCCGGGACTTAAGTGTATTTTCAGTATTTTCACTACAAATAAGTCAGTAACAAGTGGTCACTTTCATGTATTTGCACTGTCTATCATGAATTTTCGTGTCATAGATCGATTCAGAGTGCGCCAGTTCCATTTAAACTCACGCTTCCTTCTTACTCAAAACTTGCGCCTTTGTATGTACCAACCCAGATGTTCTCCTCCGCATTTCCATGTGAGTTGACGCCTGACGGGGGCGCCCGACAGCCCACGCATTTCCAGCAGGTCCTCTTGGTCGGAGGCGGCCCGCCGGCATCGCATGCGCCCCGTCGCGGACAACGTGGGGAATGCGGCCCGCGTATTGGTCGAGGCGATGGAGACGCTGCGCCTGGCGCATGCGCAGTTGGCGCGGGAGATCGCGAGCACGACCAGGACGTACTCCTTCTCCATCCTGGCGGACCTCCTCCAGCTCTTCTTCGACCTCATCGCTGGCGGCTACTTCATGCTGAACGTCATGGACGGCGAGGGAGGGATCAAGTCGGCCAGCATAGCCGGACTCTGGATGGCCAACTCCTGGACGCGCATCGTGCTCCTCTCCTGGGCCACCGGCGACACGTCTCAAAAGGTTGCCGACCAATCATGGATAAGCTCTTTATCTCACAAACCACGCTTACGTCTGCACTGTGTTCTCCCCTGCTATTTCTCCTTTGACATTGCAAGTTCGTCAATAATTCCCAAGTATCTAATTCATGTGTAGGCTTACGCGGGTTGATGGATGTGAAGATACAGGTCTTCTTGGTTTTACTCCGCGTAGGTCCATTTTCGTCGGTGTTGCAGTCTGCTTCTTCAAGTCAGTGAAGTGAGGATTCTTTTGGCCGCCTTATATATCTTAAACCCGTTTCACACGATGCTTAATCCAGCACAAGACCTAGTATGCTAGCTGGTACTTGATATTGAGGACGGAACCCAGTGTGATGGAAACCGTGATAGAAGGTTTCACACGACCATTGAACTTGTGCTTGCGGAGAAGCGGCACTGTCGCTTACTGTTAAAAGAAAATGGAAAATTTCCATGAAAGAAGGAGACTTTTGGCTGCTGCAGTAATACGAGGGATTGTCGAGACATTTTCACCGCCAAAGAGTGCGTAACACCCGCGATAAAGTTAGGCGCTGATTAAAAAAAGAGTGAAGATCGCACTGCGACTGTAAAAACTAACGTGATTGGTCGACGGCTACTAGGTCCTACTGGGAGCTAGTAGCAAACTGGTACCGCATCAATTACGAATCAAGTAGCCCAGCGAGTATAATAGCTATCATGCTTGTTAGCCAGCATGCTGGTTATATATCACACGGTACTGGAAAGCTATCATGCTAGCGAGTATCCTCGACTATGTGCTGGATCAAGTATCGTGTGAAACGGGCTTTTTCCACAGAGTCATGTCACTGGTGCTTGGCTGTTGATGCTTCCCTTTTTCCTGACTCTACGGATAAGATATACCAGGCGGCCAAAAGAATGCATCCTCAATTCGCTGACCTGAATGAGCCGACCGCAACGCCGGTGAAACAGTCATCCGGAGAAAATGGATCAACGCGGCGTAAAACTCGGAAGACCTGTATCTTCACATCCCTAGTATCTAATATCTAATTAAAACATCCATCTTCCAACTTTCATGGGGTTTCTTTTATTCCTTACGTAAACAACAAAAAATTTCTTCATTTAAATTTAAATGTTATATCTCCTTTTGCTGGTTATTGCAATCATCCCATTTCCTTTTACGTTCCCATGAATCCTTAACGATTTCGCATAATTTGGTACTTACTCCTCCATCAACTAACTTTCGTGAATACCTCCTGTTGATTTTACTGCTTTTTCAAATCAACGATTGCATAGAACTTCAGTCGTACAGACATATTATAACGTTAAGGAAACTTTATAATAATATTTGACCAGAACTAATTCTCAGACCACAGACAAGGAGCACAGCTACAAGAGAGAAAAATATTTAGGGCAATTATTAAAATAATCGGAATATTTTTGAGGAATTTATTTGCTCAAGGGAAAAATCTAGTCTGTCCTATGAGCAAGAGACAACTTTCATGAGGCAATACGTAACACTGCAGTTCACAATAATTGATCACATTATCTCCATCAATTATCATTTTCCTGAAGAAAGGAATGGAATCACCTCAGTGTAATCAATCGATGAGCAAAGAAGTATAATGCACGGGTGTCAATGTGTGGGGAATGTGAGAAATAATGATCAGGTGACCGTTAAGAGGAATCAGTACACAATTATAAATACTTTTCCACGTTTTTTAATAGCAGCAGCTATATAGTTTCTCATTAAATTGAACTGCATCTGCCATATAGTTCATCATTAATTTGTTTGAGAGCAAAGAGGAATTCTTTTAAATGATTCATCTTTTGGGCTGTCCTTAAAAATACAGTCAAAGAGTTCAATAATGGGAATTAAAGGAGAATGAAGAAGAAATCAAGGTGCTCCATTTTATTGATGACATTGCAGTCATAAAAGAGAAGACAAAATACCTTCAAACTGCCTTGAATGCATTGGATCGAGTACTGAAAGAATATTAATGAAGATTTAAGGGAAGCAATTGAAAATCCTAAGAGAGAAGCTGAATGCAGATATCACACTACAAGAAAAGGTGCCACAAAAGTGAAATCCTTTATCTACCTTGGAAGCTGCATGACATGGGACCGAGCAAGTTCAAAGGACATCTAGGGAAGAATAGCTCAAGCTAAGAAAGCATTTACGACGAGAAACAACTGTATTCTTCGAAGGAAATGGGAATAACAATAAGGAAGCACTACTTAAAAACATTCGTACGGAGTGCTGTGTTATACGGCTGAGAGACCTGGACCATTAAAAAGCTGGAACAGAAAAGAATAGAGGAGGATTTGGGTACTTGCACTCGAGATGGATGCAGAAGATCAAATGGACGGATAATAGTAAAAATGAGGAAGTGTAGAGAAAAATAGAAAATCAGCGAACCATATGGAGTTCTATTAGGAGTACAAGATCCGAGGTGGATAGGCTACACTTTGAGACACCACGAATTTCTAAGAAACATAATAATAGGGAACGCTCCACGGCTAAGACTGAGGGACAAATAGGTGCATAGGTACTAAACCGAATATAAAACAGGAGAATTTCAAGGACATAATGGAGTCAGCATAATCTTAGGGCTGCATGGATAATAATAAAAATTACGGAATCATCTTATGAAATTTTCACGTGCACTCCAGCTATTTAAAGAAATATTTCATCTTCCATATATTTTTTGAAACTACATTAGTTTCCACTTGTCTTAGTGGCACTGGAAACACTCATTAACTCTATTCCATCGTATCTATTTAAAAAACGGGATTTATGGTGCCACGACCACTCTTAAGACTCCTAGCTTCTAACTCTTGTCTTCTTCCAGCAGTCACTCACCATCCATTTGAAAGTAAATCCTAGAGCGAAATTTTTTTAGCCAACCTTTTCCCTTTTAACTGAGTAACTGAATTTCAGGTTTCATAATTAATATGTGTTGAATATCAAAAACATAAAAAGTTAAGATTATCTTTTATGCATTTAAAAACTATCATTTGTGTTTTTGTACCGAAATGACATTTGGAATTGTATTGGTCAAATGATGCTGCATTTTTATATAATTTATTCATTCATGTTGCTGTTGCTAATACATTGCTGTTATTGGGTTTAAGTTTGACTCCACAGTCAGCCAAACAAAATATTCATTTGGCTATATCCGAGTGTCTCAGAAAAATGGCTGATATTCAATGATGGGTACTGCTTTATATTTCCACTTACTGAGAAAATTTTAAATTAGAATAACACTTGTAATTTCAGGCAAATATGGCTGGACCCCTGGTAGTCAAACTGATTCAGAGAAAAATGGACCCGGATGTGAGGGAAGAGGTGAGTAGTATAGTAGCGAATGTTTTCGTGACTTTCCACGCCTTTTGGAATAACGAGCAGCAGATGTCTTCAAGGATTTTCCATCTTTTCCCTTATCAGCTAAACATCTTCGTGGCTCAGATGGGTCAAACGGATACAAAGTTCAACGTCTTTGGCCTCTTCACCTTGGACATGACTCTTTCTCAAGCGGTACGTAGCTTTATTCATTCCTCTTCCAAAGGGTCATTATCGCTATGAAAAATGTGATTGGGCAGAAAAGAGTTTTAAAAGACTTTAACTTCCTCAAAATCCTAATCGTTCCGAAACTAAAATAACCTCCAGATATAATGGATGTATTTCGGTGGCATCTTTTTTGCATTCACCATTTGCCAGCATAGATTGTCTAATCTCTCAACCATGCTTCGTTCTGAAAGATAATTACCACAAAATATAAGCTAAATTAATTACTATTGCAGGATTGCATAAAAATCGATTTCATTAAGCAGTGAAGTGATGTTTCTAGAATCCTGTCGTCGCAATGAACATTGTCATCAGAGTTAATTTCCATGCATGACTCAAAACGGCCAAGGTTAAAACAAATGTTTAACAGGAATCAACTCAAATCCTCGACAAAATTTAATAAAACTGGTTTACTTCCATGTAAATAGAAAATGACGCAGCGCATGCCCGTGCAGATCTTTTAACAAAGAGAACATTATTGAGTCCTAAAACTCGGTTGTGGAAATGCCCTGGACACGAACATGGGTGAGTCACATTAAGGTAGTTTGAGCAAGATAGTTCCCTAGTCATGGAGGCCATAACAGAGACCACATTCGAACTTTTTTTTACTTCAGCGTCACTAAGAAGTATGAAGTAAATATTGTAATATTAATGGGGCTAAACTATAGTTATATATATGAAAACATTTCTCAGTAATTAAATAAATATATGCTCATAAATCTTTAACTTGACTCGTTTTTTTCAGGCCGAACGGCTAAGAAGCCTTCAAAGCAGAAGGTTTTTTGCGATTCTGTATACATTACTGCAGTGAGCAATTGATTCATTTTTATAAATAGTAGAGAAAACATACAAAATACACACCGTTAGCTTTTTGACGAATTCTAGGTGTTAGAAGTTCCTAATTTTCTAAACTCTCTCTCTCTATCTATCTATCCCATGTAAAACAGCTTAGCTTTTCAGGCAAATAGCTCGAAAAGAAGTTTATATTTAGATATCATTAAAAAATGGGAGTTTTTTTCTTTAAATGAAGTCGAATTGTTGAAGTACTAAATTAGTTCAAAAAGTGTTAATATAATTTAATATGTGAAGAAAATTAGATTTGTCATGGAGAGCAAGTTTGTTTACTTACAATTGGAATTCTCAGAAAAAGCCAAACTAACAAGATGTGTTAGTGATGCGAGTTATATCACTTTTTATATGAATCGGTGTCTGTGAGTTAATTTTATTAAGTAAACATTAATAAAACTCAATAGGTTATGGGCACAGACACCCAATAATTAGTGGGAAAGCGTCTAATTGAGAATTTCTGAAGATTAAGACAAGATTGATCTGGCAAGGCATTTTAAACCTCTCACCGGTGAAGCAGATTGACCGTTGTGGAAAAGGAAAATTCGTGATTTTCTTACTCAACTCAATAAAAATTCATCAAATTCTAGAGGAAGTGATATTTCGCTCAAACTACCTTAAACGGTCGTCAAGGTACTTCTTTCATCCATCCTTTGCGGTGCGCATTTGGTTTTCCAACGCTCCCGTCACACCCGTTCCGCCACGGACAATAGAGGTGCTGATTAGACGCCCTTTCCGATAAGATTCGATCTCTAGTACATCCACTGGGAATTTCGAAGAGTATGGGCTGAAATTTGAAGCATCAACCTTATCTGAGTAATCTACCGGTTAAAATTAGGTTATTATGAAAGTCAGAAAAAAACAACAGAGTCTTACACGTGCAGTGCCCTATCTACCTCTAGTATTTCTCTCTTCATCTCAGTGTAAGTCCTACCTTCCCTCATCCTCTCCATAAAACCTATTCTCTTTCTTCCCCTTTCCGGCTTGCACAACATCAATCCCTCTACCATGGCCTTCAGCAAACCATCGCCCCTCATTACCGCTTCCAGCCACCTACCCTGCCTTCCCCTAATCTCATCCAGACGTTTCCTCTCCTCTCAAACTAAGTCAAGCACTTCTTCATTTGTCATACTTTCCGTCCACCGCACCTTCTCCATCCTCCTCCACACCCACATCTCGAACGCCTTCAGCCTATTTTTGACTTCTTTTTTCAAGGTCTGCGTTTCTGGCCCATACAACGTCACACTCATTATCATGCTCTTCATCAGCCTCTTTTTTACATCCTTACTTAAGGTCCCCGTCATCAGCTCCCTTCTATTAGTGAACGCTTCCTTCGCTAGCGCTATCTTCCTTCTAATGTATTTGCTACTATGTCCATTTCGTTATAGCGTAATTCCCAAGTAATTAAATTGTTCTACTTGATCCAGTTTGTGTCCTCCTACTTCTATGATCAGCCTCGCTTTCTTTGCCCTAGATAATCTCATTACTTTTGTTTTCTTATGAGAAGTTTGGAACATTACTTGAAATTGTATTGCTTACTTTTTTTCACAAAAACATATGCCAAATACAAAGTCAGTTTTGGGCCAAGCATGACAAATTCAGAGGAGATATTTTGTTTGGTGAACACCATAATCAGATCGCTACCGCATCGGTAAAGCGGTATGTGCGATGCGCCTGACGCATTCACGGGATCATCTCGAATTCATCCTTGCATTTCAGTCGTTTATTTTCTGAAAAAGGATCATATTTTTTTCAGTCGTGTAAAAAGTCATGAAGTTACAGAGTGGTATGGGGTGGACCACCTTGGAAACGATACACCATCGTTTCCGTCTTCAAACCTCTTACTCAGACTCAGTGTAATGACATATCGGTGTCATAGATTCATAGATTGTGTTCATAAAATTAAAGTTCATAAAAGCTCGTTAAAAAAACCTTCCCGAAAACCATGTTTCACTCTCCGGGTTTACTGTAAGATACTTCATTTTCTTCATAAATATGCTGCTCGTATACGCTACCAGCATCATCCGATCGATTGCTACTTCTGGGTTCGTAAAAGGCTCTTTTGTTTTCACTACAAGACTCCTCCAAAATATGAATGAGTGAATTAACAAATGAGGTTGTATCTTTATCTAGCAACATCCATTTTAAGGGCCATTGGAAGAGTCAAGATAGTACCCCTAACATTCACGTTGACCATTGTAGGGAACTAATTGGGGCATTCATTAAATAATACCACTCACTACTGAATCGACCAGTATTTTAACTTTTAAGATAAATTTTCTAATAAAGAAAGACAACTATACAATGGGCAAATTAGGCAATAGGAAAATTAAATAAATAGGTCAACAAAGGCAATAAAAAATTCAAATTTAATGGACGAATAAAAAGTAATCGTTTTTCTAGCTGATACACGCAGAGTTATTTACCACAGAAACAAAACTGGCAGAAACCAACCAAGATTAATAAAAATACCATAGTTTATAGCTGGACTTTACATACATTGGTTCATTTCAAGCCGGCAGACATTATTTTGATAAAAACTATTTTTGACATAAAAAAGGCACAAAAATATTTTAACCTCGTTGGAGCGAAGGCTTTAGAGTGGCTTTAAGAACTGGATTGCATTTTTTCAGGTTCAACTGCGTGCTGCGTTAAGATGACAACGGCTTCTCCTCCGTTACAGGAGGTGTCTTTAGGTAAAAGTGGAGATATTGGATCGCTGCCGATATATAGTGGTAAGCTAAAATCACCAAAATACTGTATTTTGGCGCCTCTAGCTTGAATATTAACAGAAACTGTTGTCATGTTAACGCTGACGCTTGCAGTTGAAGCTGAAAAAATGGGATCCATTTATTATTACCTCGCAATCACGGACAGAGGAAACGTAATATACAATAAATATTCCTTACAACTACTGTAGATTTTATCCAGGCCACGCTAAAATTACGAGGGCGTTGAACATGGTCTTTTGTTAATTGAAAAACTGAAGGAGCTGCGAATAAGTCTGTAAAGAGCCCTTTAATTATATATCCACTTTGAATGCATCATTACGCAATACCGAGGATTCGCAGCTGTGCTGTCCCGGCTCCGATTGTTGCGAGGCCACTCACCCGAGGAGGAAATCCATAATGCACATCAGCCACACCACTCCTCTCACCTTCCGATGAAACCCTTAAAGGGTTCGTCTTTTGTTCGCGATCGGGGACAATCAAAATGGGGGAAACCGCGGATGAACGGGAATAGCATGACCATTGATTTTAGAAAAAGGAGGAACAACATAAACCCTAAAAGACTTTATCGGCATAATTTATCGAGAAAACACCAAATACGTCAGAATCTTTTCTCCTTCTTTCAAATTTTGCATATTAACTAAATATCTACTATATGAGCATAACGTGAAATTGGTAAAACATTTATGTTCAAAAAGATTTACCATTTGGTAAATACATACATTAGTACATTTAGTGAAGGTGTGAAATGAACTCAGACACGTCGAGGTATCTTAAAAAAACTATAATTATCAACCTATCTTGTATATTGTGGCATCAGTGACCTACTCTTTATACAGAATTATTTTCGTAAATTTACCTTTGCATTATTTTTCCCTGTCTTCTGCTCTGATGGCACGTTCTCTTATAAGGTTTTCTTTTCACGTTGGGATACGATGATTCTTCGTAAGTGATAATGTTCAACAATTTTATTTTTTTTACTCCCATAAATATGTCAAATTTTTTCTTCTCATAAGGAAAGCGCTTGGCTTGAATAAAATCATGCCCTTTATCTTTAACAATCAGGTGTCTTTCTTTACAATCAGTTTTACATAATAACAGAATAGATAAGAAATATATTTAATGTTTTGTGGGGCTTCCGAAATTAGGATTTCAAAATTGACGCTCATATCATCCTAAACCAACTCTTAAGTATGCCTAATGCTGAAGGCTGTTATTTGTCTCACGACCTAATATTCACATGGCACGAAAACAGTTTGTGAATTGCTATTTACCATTTTATGTAAAAGTTAATTAACATTTTTAGTGATTACTAAACTAAGTCCCTTCGTATGTTTTATCCTGTCTTACGTTTTTTAATATGATTAAGTTTAACTATGCACTTCATTGATGGTATAGATCCGCAGAAGCCAACCGCTTTGTTTAACATCTGTTTCATTTATTAAGTAAGGATGAATATCATTATTCCAAGAGTGTGAATCACATTCTAAGGCATAGACTCACATGTAATTATCTCTCTATCTATTTCAGCTAACACAGGCAGCGACGTCATACCTGTTAGTTCTTGCGCAATTTCAATCTCAATGACCAGCAAAGCAAAAGATTTGGGTTCAGTGCCAGCCTTTTAAACGGACGCAATGCTGCTGAAGAAGGCGTCCTTGCGTCACTAAGAAGATTCAAGTGACATCAGGCGTTGGAGCTCCTTTCTCCTAAATTATTAATTCCGATAACTACTACTACATTTCATAGAAAATGTTGTGAGGTATACATATCAGTCTAGTTTCTATCGACTCATAGTTCGAATTATTTGTAAATATGGTCAGAGTAAATATAACCTTATTTTAAACCAGCAACAATTCATTACTTATACAAACGGTAAATATGAACGTGGTGGTGAGCGAATTACAAAGTGGTGAATTATTCATTAGGAAGTTATGGACATTTTTCACCTAGTCTAAAATATTGAATCCTAAAAATGTCCTCAAATATATTTAAATTTGTTATGATACAATAACCTTAAGATGTGAATATACTCAAATCTATTTCCAAAGTACAGAAACAATTGTAAACACTTTCAAGGGTTGGTTGGTTTCAATGAAAAAATGTGGCTTCTCTGTGAAGACTTTTTTTTTGTTCGGAGCAAATATCAGTCTCAAGCCGTCGTAAAATAACATACTAACTGGAAACGCTGAATAACTATGCTGTATATTTCAAGCAGAAGAAAGCGAAAATTTATTTTATAGAAACAAAATATTTGATATATAAATTGAAATCATTCCTATTTCATTCATAAAGGCTTCTATTATGCCTGAGAAATAAAAAAAAAACGGTTTGAAGTAATTCTTGAACAAAGAAAAGGCCTACTCACAATTTATGTTGTCTTCTACGTTCGATGGGGTTCCTTTATGTCACTCTTTCAGAGGAATTTCTGATGAAAATCACGCACAGAAAACAAGGGTTTTTGAAAACAAATAGTCCATGGACAGCCGTGTTCCTTTCCTCTGGAGAGCAAACACTGGCTCTCAGTATCTCTCGGTCCCAGCAGAGACGGGGAAAGGCTGCCTTTTTTTAGCATCGCCTACCTGCGCCAGGCACCCAGGGGACGAGGACATGAAAAGGTGGCGACGTCTCGCCTTTGATTAAGGCACAGCGACCGGCGAATGCTCGAAAACACAAAGGAGGAACATGAAAGAGCGAAGTGAAGAGAGATGAGGAACAAAGAGTAAGCCCACTCACACAGTAAAGACCACAGGGAAGTGCCCGCGGAAGGGGCAGTGCAGATCAAAGTTTTTAAGGTAATGTTGCAACGTGCAACAATGTAAACGTGCTACATTCGTGTAGCAGCACAGGAACTTCACACATTCAGCATACAGATTCACTCATGCATAGTAATCAACTAATTGTGATCGAAAAAATTCCAAACAGAATAATATCACTTCAAAGGAGTTGAGAGTGATAAAAAGAGGGAGAGGGATAAAAAGAGAATTTCCTCCAAGGAATTGCTTTGCTTCGCAGGCATTATTTTCTCCAGGAATTCTGAAAAGGAATGGATATTGGACCTTCACGCAGGAAAACAAACTAATCTCCGGTGTAAGCCAAGAAAGTCGTACATAAAATGATGTTTTGGCCAGAAGGACTCCATAATCAAAGGTTAGTACCATTGAAAGAAAGAACCGGAGAATATTACGCTTTAGAACCTAGTGCAGGAGGATGATGCCGGCAATCACGTGGACAAAGACCATATGAACGAGAAAATATACATGGCAAAAAAGGAAAGAGTCTATGGATGAGGTTGAATAGAAATGAATAGCCAGGTGGGTTGGGCACATCTTGAAACTCAGCGGATTCGGGGGGAGTACAGTGGAAGGATAATTAAAGCAGAAGGCCCCAAGATCAAGAGATATGGTAACAAGGTCAAGATTTAGGGAATCTTGGTTCTATTTTTCAAAAGACATATTCAATTCATATGACCACTGACACAGAATTTCGGTTAGAAAGGCGACGGTTTTTTCCTAAAAAAATTAACACTTTTCAACCCTCATACGTACATGAGAATACATGCACCCCTTTGTACGCGAGACGCTTGATATCAAAATGACTCTGCACGCAGTATGTCAGTCAATAATGACCCAGGAAGATCACCAGCTACGGTATGTTTCCCGTGCATCTGGAAGAGATGTATATTTTGCATGCTATTTGATGCCCTGGATTCAATGCAACATAAAATACTGTGGAACTAATTAAATGTGGTGGAATGAAAACGCTAGAATAAAAGTAGTCCTTTTCCAGAGAATTAGAGTAATTGGCAATAAACATTATGAATGGGGGACACAAGCATTCTGTACGCATTTATTTGACCCGCGGTTAGAATTCTTTTTCATTGGTAAAAAACACTATATTGTAGTTGAACTTCAAATGTTGAGAGAATAAAATGAAACTGAAATTTTACGAAGTACTTGACATTAATACTTCCATTGATTTATTTTACTTTTAACTGCAGTTGAAGAAATGTTCAGAATAAGAAATATAATCTTTAACTTTGAGATCACTTCAAATAATAACTTCGTCAGACATCCAAAAATACGTAGCACAGAGTTACAGGGTGCAGCAGTGTAGTTACCTTGGCTCGTAGATACATATTGGCAGATGGCAGTCTGGACAAAGAAATACAGCACCGCATACAGGCAGGCTGGATGAATTGGAAACAGGTTTCAGGAGATTACTGCGACAGAAGAGTGAGTGAAGGAGTCGAGGGAAACTTCTATAAAACTATGGTAAGACTAGCGTTGTTATATTGTTCGGCAACCTGGCCCATGAAACATTCCCGAGAAAGTAAGCTGGAAGTGACAGAGACGTTAGGTGGATGCTCGGTATAACAAGAAGGAATAAGGCATGGAATGATAGATTGAGAGTATGAGCTATTTCCACTGTAATATCAAAGAAAGTCAGTTAAAATGGTAGGGCTACGTAATGAGAAGACCAGGCGATAACGTGTGTGTGACCGATATGAATGTGTAAGGCAAGAGAAGCCGAGGGAGACCTAAGAAAAGGTGGAGGGACTGTTTACTTTGAAGGGCTTCAGTGGCAAAGGTCTTAGGGGTGACGATTTAGCGGATAGAGTGGAGTGGAGACACTTCTCGAAACCAGTGACCCCAAATGAAAATGGCAAAATTTGAGGAAGAAGAAGAATCGGTCATGTAAAGCCAGCATGCATTCGTTATCGCTGCGCATTAGTTCAATCTTGAATGTGCAATCTGATGTTGCTTAGAATTACGCAATATCTACCACTGTGTAAAACGGTTTGAAGGTTGAGTATTGCCCCAACGGTACCCATCACACGATACGGGTCACGCCACGTATCAGAGATGAGACAACGTCCACCGTCGGCATAACTGCATCGCTTCCCAATGCTGTACATCCAACAGCATGGATAGAAGCTAAGACGATGTTTTTTTTAGGAAGTAGAGAGTACAGGCAGTGACAGTACAGAGTCAGTCAGTCAGTGATGAAGGTAATTATATATTAGCAATATTTGGTTGGATAATTGAGAAATCTAAAGATAGAGCATTAGGTTGAGGCTTCTGTCATTGCCATCTGACGATCTTCATCGCAGTTAATGCATATATCCATCAAGGCTGTAATGTGGCGCAAAATAGCAAAAATATTTCAAACCCGCGTTATTTTAAATAAACATCAAAATACGCGAAATTTGCGCAAAAACTGTGGAAATTACGTTAAAATTGGCGTTTTCTCAAATGTAAAAAATTTAGGCCCCTGCTGATTACCCAATAAAGTGCTTGTTTCTGTTTCGCATTTTAATGCAAGGGGCATTCATCGTAATTCAATTACGTATGCTTATTTTTGGAAAACTTGAATAAGATTGCAGTCCGTGTTTATGCATGAATTAAATCTTTGCAATGCATATTATCCAATGTTCTGGTCATTATTTTCCCTATTTGTATCAATATGTCAACTAATCTTCTTATTTTTCAAGTACAGCATTAGACAGCTAAAAATACATACAAATGATTACCAACAGAAAAAATTCGAGGGAAATTCTGCTTCAAAGGGAATCCGATCAAAGTGAGACTAAGAAGATATCTCTCGGCTTCCAGACCAGAGCAGTTGAGCGTGCGCCGTGCAGTGCTGTCACCTGTGTGGTGACCAGAGGAGATAATTCAATAATGAAGGGTCTTTCACCGTCGAAAAATTCAACTCAAAGAAGTGAAAGGGGACTAAGAACCGTAAGAGGGAAGGGCTAATAACGAACTCAACAAAGATTATCGACTAAATGATAATTCAGATAAAGCCCCATAAAATCTGGCTAGCTGCAGCTAATTGGGCAGTGGGACGCAGGCGAAATTTTAAGTCTGTTTAAGGCTCTCTTCCTGTGGTCTTAAATTAAGTGATAACAGAAATATTATTTTTACCTTCACTGGAAATAAGAGTTTATCTAATTTCTCTGTATTCAAATAGAATGTTCAAGGCGATGAGAATGTTAGGGAAACATTATTTATGCGCAAAGGTTTCTGGCTTTATCTCAGTGAAAATACGTGTCTCTCAATAAAGTGCTACCTTGCACAGGGAAAAAGAAGAAAACTGGACATTTTTGAAGAACCTGAGTTCATCAGCGCAGCATGCATGATGAACAACCTGATCTTAGACATCCACTCTCCCCTCATATCAATAACCCTACCCAAGAAAGTTTGACGTCATAAACACCCGATTAATTCTACCTTAATTAATTCTTCGATGAATCTGAATTCTGTACAGTGACAGAAACTGATATGAAATGCACTTTGATGATGACAATTACTGTCGAAACCATGGTTGTACTAAAAGAGCGTGGTAATTACAATGTAAAAAATGTATTGAGTAAATTTTTTTTCGAACTAGAGCTCTACTTTTAAAAAAATATGCAGCAACGATTGAGGACTAATCAAAAGAAGACCTTCTCCATGAACTTGATGAAATTCGTAAACTATTTTTCTGTTTGAGGCTTTCGCAGCGCTGGATTGCAGTTCTCTCCATAGTTTTTCGGGTTAGCTGCGTCAAGTTTTGTTCAGATGACGTTTCGTGGCCTATGCTGGCCACATCTTCTGATCAGGTCTGAGCAGGTTGGCCTACTAGTGGCGCGACCAATCAGCGTCGAGGACCCAGATTTTGGTGCGCTTTTGCGTATGAGTCTTTTCCAAGTGGTGTGTAGTCTATGCACATCATCTCTATTGAAATTTTCTGCTACTTTTTCAATTTCAATAGCCTCACGGTTGATGCGAGGGAAATAATGCTTGCCTTTGGTTAGGACTTTTGCTTTATCAATCATAATCTGAGATTCCCTGCAGCTGCGGCCAGAAATACGTCGGGCAAACCAAGAGTGCCATCTCCGTCCGACTGAACGAACACCGCAGGGCTCTCAAAAATAAGCATTGCGAACAATCAGCAGTGGCAGAACATGCGTTCACTAATCCCGGGCATCAGATTATGATTGATAAAGCAAAAGTCCTAACCAAAGAAAAGCATTATTTCCCTCGCATCATCCGTGAGGCTATTGAAATTGAAAAAGTTGCAGACAATTTCAATAGTGATGATGGGAATAGACTAAACACCACTTGGAAAAGACTCAGACGCAAAAACTCACCAAAACCGGGGTCCTCGACGCTGAATAAAGCACTTTTTGAATTGAATTGAATCTGTCGGCACTCAGACCTGATCTGAAGATGTGGCCAGCATAGGCCACGAAACGTCATCTGAACAAATCTTGACGCAGCTAACCCGAAAAACTATTCGTAAACTATTACCCAGATTCGTATAAAACAACTGTAAAGAGGAAAAGATAAGTGGAATTTCAATTAAACAAAGAAGAATCCGAGTCCCTTAAATCACAAAGACAGCAATGAAGGTCATGACTAATAAAGGTATCCAAGATTACTTCTGAAGTTTAGGAGGTAACCATCACTAAATCGTCAGATTGGATCACACAGATAAAGTAAAGGAGATGGACACAGTGTTAAAATTCTCTTTAATGCATTGTGCAATTCGTGACCATAACAGAACGACGAAAAGAACCCAAACACTGAAAATATGATGTTATTACTTACACACAAAACAATTGTTCATTCACTTAAAAATGTCAGCGTACTCCCAACACGGTTTAAAGTGACGCCCCACATGGTACAACGTTAATGTAGTAATTTCTGCCTCAGACGCAGTATACGTAGTCAGTCTATCAAAAACGTAGCTTAAGAATGTCACCCTCCCCCCTCCCTTTACGGGTACCTATAAAAGTGTAAGCCACCCAACTGCTTGCACTTGATGATGGCATGATATGTCGAAACCTAGGTCGTGTTGCTTTAAATAAAGTGCGGAATTATAACCAAGTATATAATTGTTTTTAATTCATTATGATGGAGTTCCACCAAGTAACGCCAGAGACAGTGTCTTATAAAAATACCACCGTTGGCCTAGAATTAACATCTGTGTAACAATCTGGAGGCATAAAAATATTGATTTCGAATTGAATTTTTTTTTCGGAAAAGTGTACTTAATTGATTCCCTGCAATGAATTTTTCTGTGAGAAAGTGCTGTGTTAGGTCCTGGTTAAAATAGTTGATCCTTGGTGACGCGGGTGGGGAAAGTTCATTCCGTCACACCACATCTGGGGGTGGTGGGCCATGGGTGGGCGCCGTTTTAGAAAGTGAAAGTGCTCCCGGGAAAGGAAAGGAGGCTACGATTGGATTGTGCGGCGGGCGGGTTGAGGTGTGGGGGTAGGGAGGTGGGGAAGGAGGGGAGGGAGGGGGAGGTGGGGTGGGAAGTGAAATTCTCAGGGTCATTCCATGTCAGATGAAAACACTTCAGATAAAAAAGCTAACCTCACCATCTCAGATTTTAATAAAATTTGGCACGTAGGTAGCCTGTACGTTTTATAAGAAAAACACCAAATTTAATTAAATTATATCAACCCGTTTTGAAAGTGTGGCTTTGTAAATGTCGCTTTCAAAGCATCGAGGGTAGGTCAGGAACAATTAAACTATAGTACAAACCTTGCCGATATTTCGGAGTGTAATGCAACCCCATCATAAGGGCTATACAGAAAAGAATACATGAAGGTACAACAACCATCAATAAATAAAAGGATCCCTTATACATCAATTACAATTTAAAATTTCAATATAATCCTTTTATTTATTGAATTTTGTTGTACCTTTATGTATTTTTTCTATATAGCCCTGATGATGGGGTGCATTACTCTTAGAAACGTTGGCAAGGTATTATAGATTCATTGTTCCTGACCTACCCTCGATACTTTAAAAGTGGTTCAAAATTAAGAGCTCGATAGATCAACACTATTTGTAAATTTCACAAAAAACGTCCAATATCGCATGACCGTCATTTTTAAAAATATTAATTACTCACCTCCTAATTAAGGTAGAGAGTTGAAAGAGGTGTCAATTTGTAGCCGTTTTAATACCCTTTCCTATTATAAATAACACACTATGGATTGTAAGGATTTTTCTTTCAAATTCCAAAATAACATTTTAATTTTATATTTTGAAAAAAAAAAACTTCTCCAATTTAAATAAAAAGTTTAATCTAGGAATTTGGTTACATAATTGTTAAATGATATACAAATTGTGAAAATGGGAGGGTAATGGGTTCATGGTCAAAATAATGTAAAACAAAAGTGGTTTTCATCAAAATTAAAACAATGATAACATCATTTAAATCATTCTTTCCTAAACGTATTTAAATCTTAAGACGAAATAAGGAGGAGAGGAGAAGAGTGGCATGGAAAGAAAGGACCCAAAGACGAAATTGAAGAGCACCTGCTGTGAGAACTAAGGTAGTTTGAGCGAGATAGTTCCCTAGTCATCATTCATTCATTCAAGTATTCTACCAGCTGATTGGTAGGTTCTTGGACAGTCCCCATTTTGTATCCCAACCTAATACAAATTGTCTCGCATTCCCTCCTAAGGATGGCCCGTTATTAGATCCCTCTACAATTCTTCATATCTTCTACCTCCTCTTATTTCGTCCAGAATTCCTATCCTCTTCCTTCCTCTCCCACGCTTCCCCAGTGTTCTCCCCTCTATCACTCTCTTCAACATGCCCTCTCCTCTCAAAACCTCCTCCATCCATCTCTTCTGCCTTCTCCGAACCTCTGCCACAAGCTTCCTCTCCTCTCCGACCATATCCAATACCTCATCGTTCGTCTTTCTCGCCATCCAGCTAACCTTCTCCATCCTTCTCCAAACCCACATCTCAAACGCCTCAAGCCTACGCACATCCTCCCTTCGCAATGACCAAGTTTCCGACCCATATAGCGCCACGCTCCATATTAAAGTTTTCACCAGCCTCTTCTTTACGTCTCTTCTCAGACCCCCCCTCATCAATTCCCTTCTCTTCGAAAATGCTTCTTTAGCTAGCGAAATTCTGCATCTGATGTCCTTACCACTAAACCCATTCGCCTCCAAAATACTACCCAGATACGTAAACTGCTCGACCTGCTCTATCTTCTGCCCTCCCACCCTTATATTCAGCCCCGCCTTCTTACTTCTAGAAAATCTCATTACTTTCGTTTTCTTGTGATTGATCTTCATCCCATACTTTTCGCACTGCACCTCTAATGCATTCACCATTGACTGTAACCCCTTGGCCGACTGACTAACCAATGCTTGATCATCTGCAAATCTCACTATTTTATCAGCTCCCCTCCTACCTTTATTCCTACCTCCTCCTCCCCCCAAGCCTCCCTTACCATTTCTTCTGAATACACATTAAAAAGCAACGGCGATAGTGGGCACCCTTGCCTCACTCCCCGTCCTATCGTGGCCCATCCCGATTCTCCATTGGCTACCCTAACCTGCGCAGTCTGATTCATATACAAATTTCGAATCAGACGCCTGTCCCTCCAATCGACCCCTAATTTCTTCAACACTCCCATTAATTTCGTCCATTCCACCCGATCAAATGCCTTCTCGAAATCTACGAAGCATGCAAAAACATCCTGTCCATACTCTAGGTTTCTTTCTACTAGTGTCCTCATCACCGCTATAGCGTCTCGCGTTCCCGTCCCTCTCCTAAACCCGAACTGGTCGTCACCCAGGTATTCATTTGCCTTCTTCTCTAGCCTTCTGTTTAGAATCCTCAGAACTACTTTGGCCGCGTGGGATATTAAGCTTATTGTCCTATAGTCTTCGCAAGTTTTTGCCTTACTCTTCTTCGGTATAGGAATTAGTACAGTCTTCGCGAAGTCTTCCGGCCACACTCCATCCTCATAAATCTTACGAATTAGCGCAAAAAGTTTTCCTCTTCCGTTCTTCCCCATGCTCTTTAAAAACTCTGCAGGTATGTCATCTATTCCCACCGCCTTATTCCTTTTCATGTCTCGTACAGCTCTTTCGATTTCGCTATCTAGGATACTTGGTCCGATGCCATATCTGTCGATATCGTCTTCCCTTTCTATATCTAACCTATTGGGCCTTATTTCTTTACCATACAGCTCTTCAACATACTCCTTCCACCTCTTCTGGATCTCTCTCGGTTCAACGATTACCTTTCCCGTCTTGTCTGTTATCGTTGTAATTCCCCTTCCCTTATTACCACCCGTCAGTTCCTTTACTTTCCGATATAATGCATCTGCTCTTCCCTCTTTTTGGTATTTCTCTAACGCGTCGATCTGTTCTCTCCACCACGCCTCTCTCGCTTTCTTTGTTTCTCTTCTAAGCCTGTTATTAAATTCTCGGTGTTTTCTCTTACCTAGCTCTGAGTTTACACTCTTCCATTTCCTTCTCTCCTCCATCTCTCTGATCATCTCCTTCGTGATCCACGGTTTTCTAATTTTAGTTGCACTCACTACGCCTACCGTTGCTTTCGCCGCTTCTATAATTCCATTTTTCAAACTTCCCCATTCATCTTCCACTGATCTAACTCCATGATCCTCACCCATTATCTCATCCACCTTCTCCCGATACTTCTTCTTCATTGCCCCAGTTAATGCCTCCATATTCCACTTACGTACCCTCCTTCCCATTCTTATCTTTTTCAGTTTTACCCGACATTTCATGACTAATAAGTTGTGGTCTGTGTCTGCATCAGCTCCTGGATAAGTATGCGAGTTTTTAGCACTATTCCTGTATCTGTGACGTACCATTATATAATCTATCTGGAACCATTCTGTGTCTCCCGGCTTCTTCCAAGTGTACCTACGTCGAGGATGATGTCTGAACCATGTATTCGTAATTACTAGGTTATTTCTGCGGCAAAACTCCACAGCTTTCTCGCCCCGGTCATTTCTTCTTCCTAGCCCGTAATCGCCCACCTCCCGCCCATGTCTTCCTTCACCCACCACCGCGTTCCAATCCCCCATTACTACCAGGTGCTTACTTCCTGGTATCCTACCAATTATTTCCTCTAGCTGATCGTACACCCCATCTACCTCCTCCTCTTTATGATTAGAGGTAGGCATATAAACCTGGATCATAACTAAATTCGTTGGTTCTGCTTTTAGTTCCACGACTATTATTCTATCACTCTCCTGTTCTGCATACACTACTTTTCTACCAAGTTTCCTATTCATTACGAATGCAACCCCGCGCTGACTTTCATTCCCTCCACTATAAATTACTCTATAGTCGCCGCTCCAGTAATCCCCGTCATCCTTCCATCTAACTTCACCCAGACCCATGATGTCTACACCCACCCTCTCCATTTCTTGCTTTATATTCTCTAGTTTCCCTGCCCTCAGCATAGTCCTAACATTCCACGTGCCTATTCTAATAGTTTCGTTCCTCTTCTTTATCTTCTTTTCCTCTGCTGCTGCGTCGTCTGAGCAAGGATTTCGTGTGATGACGACCGCAGGGGCCTTGCTCCCACCGCTGCCGGGCACGACACCCGGCCCTCTTGGCCGAGTCCCGTAGTTGCCAGGATTCATTATCAATTGAGAACTGTCCATAATTTCAAGGTTTTTGTTTTAATTGAGGTAGTATTCCTTGGCCTTACTCAATGGTGTTTTTTACGTGACACCATCACTTCAGAGGCCGCCCCACTGGGGTCAGACGCCTTTTGCAGCCGCATCACTGAGGTACAGACGCTGCGCGGACTACCATTCGTCTGTCTCCTAACCTTCGACCAATCTGGCATGGGTGACCCTACCAGGAGCAATGCTCCCGCCAGTGCAGCTCTAGGGGTCATCGGAGCACGCAAGCCCTTCAACCACGACAAGGTTGTAGTCCAAGAGAATCATAGAGAACATATTTGTTTTTTTTTAATTTCTGCGTCTATAAGAAGTATGAAGTAAATATTGTAATATTAATGACACAGAAATATAGTTATATATGACCAACATTCACAGTAATTAAATCATGGACTCCATGAAATAAATATATCTACACAAGTGTCTTTACTTTACTCATTTTTTCGCGCCGTACGGTAAACACGCTTTCACAGCAGAAGGTTTTTTTTGCGATTCTGAAAACATCCGCTAAGCAATTGATTTTATTTGATAAATAGGTATGAAAACATACAAACTACACAGCGTTAGTTTTTTGACGAAATCTAAGAGTTAGAAATTCCTAATTTTTCAATATTCTTCCTCTGGAGCGCACAGCCGTAATCTACCCCATGTAAAATAGCTTGTATTTTTGTCAAATCGCTTGAAAATTAGTTCGGCAAGGGTATAATATTTTGATATAATTGGAAATATGGGAGTTTTATCTTTAAAATTAAGTCAAATTAATCAAATTCTAGGTGAAGCGATATTTCGCTCTAACTACATCAAGAGGAATAAGGGGGAATCGGCTATGGACCATTCGTGGCCTTAACTCTTAAGGCCTGGTTTTATGATGCCTTCATAACGTTAACCCCATTATGACGTAGCCTTTTCGTAGACTTGTTAGTAGAGCGTTTGGTTTTTCTATTATTTTACATCAGACTATCGGGTAGTTGACATGAGCGCTAATGATGGGAGAAAATATTAGCATTAGTATTCATACCGAGAATATATTTAACCAGATACCATTAAACTGGGCATAAATGTTACCAAAAATAATACCACGTTTGCAGCCAAGTTTCAAGACCATGGTAAAGGGTATACGTCGTATTCTGTCCCACAATTTTATTAAAATTAAACATCACTTCCGAAAATCATTTGCGCCCTGTGAAAGAAATGGTACATTATTAATTCTCAACTTTTAATACTCTTTCAGCTAAAAAAACAATCTAAGTTTGTTGAAATCAAAAAACGTGGATGATATTTACCAAGATTAAACCACCTAAACTGGCCTCCGTGTTTCTGAGGTGAGCCAAAGATCTCAATAGTCACCCTATCTCTCCTAATCACAGAACCGTAATTTAGGCTCCTATGTTGCTCGCCATATGCTGATTACAGTAGCTTTCGTACCAACTGCAATGTCTATTTTCTTACTTGTTTCGCCATTACTGTGCACTCTTAATGAGTAGATATATCTTTGGTGTTTGTTTTTGGGTATAATTGGTGTGGCATTTTTCATACACCCCCACTCTTTTTTTTGGCCAAATTCCCCTTTGCGGACAATTTACCCTTTGGACTTGGCCGAAGGACTTGCCCGAGGCGCGCCCCGTCATGCGCGCTAACGACATGTGCGCCAACGACGGCCAAAATGCCTACGACTTCAAAATGCAGCGACTCCTGTCAGAGACTTCTGCCACGACGTTTGCCACGCCTTCAGCCACGCTTTTAGCCGCGCCTTTGCCTCACCAGGTCCTGCATCGTTTATATAGCCCCTAAAGTGAGGCAAGATTTAAAAAATGCGTCATTCTGACCAAGGCACAAAGGCTGTGATCCTGTATTCTGCGGCCGAAGCCAGAAAACAGTTCCTGGCGCTCCAACTAAAAACTGCCACCCTATCTATCACCCATACCATTATTTCCTCCCCTCCAAGGCTATCAATTGCCTATATCCTGAGCTTACCCATTCCACCTCGTCCTTGTCGACAGACCCCCTCCTCACCTGTCCCATCCTTGAGCTCGCTCTCTTTTGCAGTAGAGACGGCGACCAAGTAGCACTGTTGTGTGATCCTGCTGAATTTGTCATTTTTGTACTTAGAGAGAAGCTCAACCTCTCGTACTTGTATATTTTAATTATTTTCCGAGTGGAAACTCTCACTACGGTCGCCTGGCACTCGACCTGTGGGTAAATTGCTTGTAACTTGGTTGGTTCTATGTGTGAAATAAATTGATAGTTTAGTTATTGATTGATAATACTTGTGTTTGGTTCGATTTCCTCATTTGTCTCACCCGAGCTTGGAAAGAGTTTGTTTTTACGGGTGTTATCGGCGAGAAAAACTATTCCCTTCTCCCGATAGCGCTTCATTTGGATAGTAAGAATATATTGTGCATTAAAATGTTCACATAGGCCCAAGTGCGCCATTACTGTTGCTGTTTGCATATTACTGTTGCTGCAACTCACTTAGAATTTTAATAATATATTATTAATATTTTATTAACTTAATTCACTTGATACATTTTTTACATAAAATACCAATGCAAATTAAATACCAAAACCGGGAAAGGCTTTCTCTTGAGCGAAATCTTCACATGAATCTCGAATACGTTAAATGATTCTTTTTAAATGATCTTTATAGAATTTTTCTTCCTTAGATCTTATCGAGCCAATTGGAGACGGATGAATAACCACTTAATACTTGCAGGCACATTTTTTTCTTTTAAATGAGATTGAATCTTCCTGTACTGGCTTCATAATGCCAACCATATTCAATAGGAGGCCAAAGCAAAGCTAGTAGCAAGGCTCCTTAAATATTTCATCCGAATATTCCCCTACTTTTAATTTCGAAAAACCCTATCTCATTTGATGAAGTTAGTAAAACGTATTGAATGAGTTTCCACCAATTTTGTCTCCGCCTATGAAAACCAACTTAAAAAATACTGTTACGGCACAAAACGATTTCCTGCTTCACTCAAAACTCAATTCGATGCCCAAAATTTTCCATTTTCCAGAGAAATTTTTCACATCACCTGACGTGAACTCGAAACTAAAATACCTTCCTAAATATACACGTGGAAATTTGTGCTTTTCAACGGCGAAATTACATGGCCATCTAAACGAGTCATACATTTCCAAGCACAAATATTATCCTCCACCGCATATTTTCTTTAAGTTACATTTCAATGACGAGAAAATTCACATATTTTTGCTTCAAAGATTAAATTGACCAGCTTAAGATAAACATCACCTTTTTCCAAGACCTTAGGATTTCTCATTTCTATTGGGTTTCAGCGTGGCTTAACATGATTTATATTTTTCGAAAAATCACGCAATTTATTTTTTCTTGTTGATTCAATTGTTTCCACAATATTTCGCTTGAAGTAGGGATGTAGTCATTTGTGCATTTAATAAGTGTTGAATGATAAATAATAAACGCGTTCCACCCTGATGACGCCCCGCCATTATGAATCTTGAATAGTTACTTTTTTTACTTTTTCCCCGTCGTAATGTTCAGTGATGGTGAATAGTTATGACATGAAATGCACGCTTCTTACTTATATATTAAGAGAGCCTTGGTCACTGTTGGAGGGTGGAGTCATATCCAATAACTTCAACAAAGAAGACAGTTACTCGCTGTCCAAACGCATGGAAACACGTTTTGCGCTGGCAAACAATCAAAAATGACAACGACCAATCAAAACGGACCTGACCCCAACGGATGATGGATATAAGACGGCTGAACACCTGGATCTTCACTTCACGGATCTGAAGAAGCCGGCTGCGATGACGGCGAAACGGTTGTCCCAGCATAATAGACGTACGCGGAGGAAAGCCCGGAAGACTTACATCTTAAAAAAGAAGGTAGACACTGTATTTATACCGAATAAAAAGGTCTTTACGAACAATTCGCCAAAGACCATTCATTTCACCGCCTGGAGTAAACTGGGAAAGTACGAAAGGTCGTATGAAACGACAATCAACAACACGAAAAGGAGTGTGTTACAAAATTCCATCTCGGAATCGAAGATGGAGAGAGGATTAGAATTTAGAAGATACTAACTAAGATGGTTCCGCCCTAAATGACTTATTATTTCATTTATATTCAGCCCACTTAAAAGAAAGTGCATTCCCTGTATGATATGTACGATAAGGATCATGCTTTCCCAGGTTAAATTTTTTCGCAAATTGAACTTGAAGTTGCATGGTGTTAAATGCGAGAATGAGCTAAAACATGGGGAAAGTAGTATTTTTCACCTAATATAAATGCCATATTCCACAACTACTTTCGATAAAAAACTTAAAATTCTTCCAGGAAATCGAATGGTGATAAAATTAGGTGAAAATTCATCTTCACAAATCCTTTTTACTAACTTCTCCTTCGTTAACAGTATGGAATCAGAACGACTTAAATTGTGATTAAATGGGGTTATTTGCATTTAGTAAATGTAAAGAAGGTAGCTTAGATTGCTGTTAATTACTTTACCAAAAGTCATTCCATTTTAACAATTTTCTTCGTTACTATGCCAATCTCTAAAGGCAATTCACGCCCATCTTTTAGTCGAATTCCATTTGAAAAAAAACTCCAGCGTTTACTTTGCTAAAAAATAAAATTCTATTACGAAGGAGTCTCCCGTCGAATATTTTTAAAGAAGTAGTATTTTATTATTTTTTGATGAGAGAATACAACGTCTCCATACAACGGGCACACTTTTTAATGAGCTCACACGCATGAGCAAACACCATAAAATTCAGGAATAGTTTTAATAGCGTTATTTTCAGATAAGCAGGGAAGTTCCAGTATGTCGATTATCCCGACAACATGAAGTTCCTTTTCAACATCAAGGAGGGATTTCAGGAGGAAAATTATGTTTTCCAAGAATTTTGAAGAAAACAGAGGGACCAGTTGTTGAGACTATTTTCATGTTTTTTAACTGACCTATTCAATGTGAAAATTTATATTCTAATTCAGCTGAATCCGGTAGAGAGATAGGTACTCAAAAAATAAGATTTGATACCTCTAATTGTGAGAATTTAAAGTAATCTAATAATATCCATGTTATCATGCAAGATTAAGCAAAATTAATAAATACCATGTTTTAATCGGAAATAACGAGATTTTAAGTGCAAAGGATCAGATAATTGACCATTAATTTATCAAGTTATGAAGTAAATGACTTCATATCTTTACGTAAAACGGCTATAAAGCACTAAATATAGGTATTTTTGACCAAATGGGATCCGTAAACTTTCAAAATAATATATATAATATAATCAAGGAAAAATTCCCAAAATATGCTAAAAATAAAAATAAAATCCCGGATTTTTCAAGGAAGACGGTTCACAAGACATTTCAAGACGGTTTTCTTGGAATTCGAGGGGCGTACGGCCACCTTGACCGAAGGACTAAAAGCTAGACACCCGAGGAGGGTGCAATTTTACCCCTGAATGACGGTTAAGAGTTCAGCTATTATTTCCAGCACGTTTCAATGTTTGTGTATAAAAATCAGCATCCTCAAATATTTTATTCCACAGCAGAGAATATTATGACAGGACCAAAACCTTGAAGGATACTCTATATCGTCCATGAAGTCTACACATAACTATTTTAAACTCCGTACTGATGTTGCTCTCAGGTAAGTTTTTCCTTCAAGAACATTTTAGCCACTACCTCTTGAAAATATGCAAATGCACCATTTTGCACTCACATAAATGCACACTGGCTGACGAATGGTAAGGCTTAGCTGGCGTCAACTTCTTTTCTAAAAGAAAACGTACGGTATACATACAACACGTACGAAATGCGTAGAATGAAAATACAATATTCTTTCATCTTTTTCCCGAAGTAATTTTTTTTAAATATAATATGAAGATAAGCATCTACACCACGAGATAATTTATTTGTCTTACATAAAAGAGACTCACTTAAATATTGTGTAAAGCCAGTAGTTTATTACCTACTATTTTCGAAATTCTAGATGTTGTTCCTAGGTTTTAGCATTAGAGGGAATGGAAGGAGAAAGTGTTAGCATTAGAGGGGAGGAATAATGTTGAAAACTACTTAATTTAAATTGGCGCACTTGCTTATTTGTATTGCAAGAGATCATTCCCAACAGCAATGGATATGAAAAATAATTTGCGATTAGTTTCATTTCTGTTGAGATAAGAGGAATATTCCAAGGGGAAAATGGCAACAGTACGCTCCAAAGAAGAGGTATCAAAAGAGAGTAGCTACGAGTTGGGCCGTTTAGAATTTAGCATTTTCCCGTGACTAGATGAGCTACTACGTTCAAATGCCGAGGAATGTCAACTATTGGAGATGTTCCATTTACGCTTCAGTTTCATCTTAACAAAAGATGGACTTAAAACTTGAAGTAATGATGATCCTTTTCCTCTTTGCGCGAACCAAGAAAAACGAAACTAACAACAGCCGAGAAAATATTTTGCTTATTCTGAACAGTTAGAATCCAAGGCTCACCCATTTTTCGCTTTCAGCCCTTCAATTGTTGTTTCGAGGGAGCGAGGAATCTGCGCTCGGGAAAAGTAACCCCGATTGTTACGCTAGAGATGAGATTCTCGGGAGAGGATGGTAAATGGACTGGAAGGACTGAAATCGACGAAGAAATAAGAATCTACCCTCAGCAAACTTGAAGCGAGATAGAATTAAATAACGCCGAATAATCCATTAGCTAGGATGTGACCTGAGGCGAAAAGAGGCTTCCAGAGTAATGTAGTTGACTAGGGTCACTACCTTTAGGCCTGAAAAGTAATTATCTGAAAAATAAATTGGGATAAGTAAATTATTATGGCGCTTAATTTGCCATCGAAACTGCCTTAGAACCAACCTAAGAATATCCTCGACACGCAAACTGATTATCCCATGCAAACTAACGCAAAGTCACGTTGGAAACGTAATAAAATATTCTCAGCAGAAAAGATTAAATAGAATATATTTCTTTCTCGTTCAGTTTTTCCATGTATACAGCTAACTGTAACCCAATTTGCTACTTTTGAAAATATTTCAGAGCCCCCTAGCTTGAGGACCGTGCGATAAAATTACTATTTCATGAGTTTTAATCCGGTTTATTCTCAACATTTGGCGTGTTTAACACTGCGCTACGAAACCTTTGTTTTACAGAATAAATTAAGAAACAAACCTTCCTTGATTGGCTGTCATACTATATTTCTTTCACTAAATGAGGAATCAAGGCCAAAAATGTGAATTGAGCAATGTCGGTCCCATAGTTCATGGTCTCATACCTTTTCCAAACCACATTGGATTGGATTTTTGGTAGAGAATGATCGAAGCTGCTAACATGCAAGATGAATCTGGCATTTATACATACTTTACACCACGTAACAATTTAAGATGTTAATTTATACAACTACACTACCTAAAAAAACAGACGTGGTTGCAATTTCAAAACAGTACGTAAAACACTGCATAAAATTACATTAAAAAATGATAACGAATAAAATAAATTATGAAAAACTTCATGGTTGTAATTTAAGCAGCCGATGAGATAACCTCCAAAGAAATACAGGTCAAAGGGCAATATATATGGCACTCACTAGTTGCTTCAATGTTACGAGAAAGTTTCAATCATTGTGACACACAAGCGAGGAGAGTAGGGGGCTGGACCATGGCTTTTTAAGAGGACAGAGCATAAATTGTTGAAAACCCTTACCGGCAGGAAAAAAAATCTGGCACCACAATATTTATTTTAATGAAATCCGTAAAGAGACGACATTAATATAAGAGTATAGTTTCCAAAAAATAAAAATTCTTTCATAAATAAATATATTTAACCATTTTGTATGATAAATCAATTAGGAGAAATTCGATATGAATTCAAAGGCTGCATAACGATACATAAAATATGATTGAAAAATAAAATAAAAATAATATAAAATGATTAAGTACAAAAAATATAATGCTTCAGTCATTTAAGCATCCGATGATATACCCTCCCAAGAAATACACAGGGCAAAGGCAATGTATTGTATATGGCATTCAGTAGCTGCTCCAATGTGACGCAAAAATTGCAGCCTGAGACCTTCGCAACCTAGTCGATGAACATCGATAGGGGAACGAGGAAGATGTTGACCATCTTTCGAAGTCTTCATCCGAAATCTTCCGTCGCCCGATTGTATCTCCCTCGCACTGCATGTGGTAGATGACTATTGAGTCTGCCGTGTCTCCACAGCAGCATGGTCCAGGGTACAGTATGCCGAGTGCTAAAGAGCAGAGACCCCCTGCTCAATCTCGTGAGAGAGCACGAGAATGCGGGAGCAGGGGCGAATCCTTTCAGGCGGCAAAGAGGACAGCGGACGAAACCAGTATGGACTTCGGCCTGTCATTCGATGGAAGCAATGATGATGACGCATCCATCTTGTCATTCAAGGCAGACGTACTCAAGCTCTAAACTAAACCAGAAAAGCATCCCAGTATCGAGTAAACCAACTAGTTTAATTCTGATGCCGCTACTGCCAAGGGATTTTGAAAAGAATATGAAGAGCTGACGGAGAAAAAGTGCTAAAGAAACGTTTTTACGCACGGCAGAAATGCTTGAAATTAAATTTTAGCGAGAAATATTTTCCAGCACGGTCAGATGAATCTTCCTGATCGTTACACTACGCATACTAATTACAATAACTGTGTGATCCAGTTCAGAATGTCCTACCTATTACGAACACCACATAAAGTATGCTTGCACTAAAACTTAGCGAATGCTTCAGAAGGTTTAAAGTAAATCTTAAACGATGAAAAAATCAACAAAAAAATTGGAAATTATTAAAGTTAATCTATCAAAACTTAGATAATTATAAATTTTTTGTATGGTTCGGTTGTCTGATTTAAGGTACTGTATCTTCAGGCCGCAAACTCAGAAATGGTTTTTACTAGGCAAAGCTGCTTGCAGAACTAGAATTTCCAAGAGGCAGCGGCCATAGAGGCAGGGGATGATGGGAGGGGATGGGGAGAGGGGAAAGGGAAGGGGAGGGAGGTTGTTTGCGATTGTCGTGAGGATGCGAGACCGTGTCGCCGCCGTTGCCATGGAAACCCAAAACAAGGGAGGGATTGCAAGGAAAGAAGGTGAGATTTTCACAAATTCTGAGAAAGATGACACATCATTAGCCCATACACCAACTTAAAATGTCAGTAAGTCCCATTAGATCCGGATTTCGAAGGCACTAGCGGGTTTTAATCAATTGTTCATATAATAAAGTTAAAACGTTCATAAACTATTCTTCACGTCTCCGTTAAAATTCTTTTCGTCCAATAGTTTAAAAACATTTTCATAATTTCATTTCACCACTGTTAATGCACTGAAAATTGTGACTGTGAACCAAAAATTCCGTTTATCTTGTGTTCAGGCATTTATAGACACCGAGGAACATAGCACTGACTCTTGGTTATAAAAGATGGCTGGAGAAACTCGTGAAATATATTGAAAGCTTTAAATAATAGCTAAATATGGACTAGATGCCCGCCATTTTCACTTGTAAAATCTTTGAGAATTCACAAGTCCTCCGTTTTCGTTTGAGAAACGCTTGTAAGTCACACTTGTAATATCCGACTTGTAACTTGTAGACATGTAGCTTTGAGAAACAGGCCCCAGGTGGTTCCATGAAACCTGAAACATCACGTGTAGTTTAGGTCCCAATGATTGCTCTGGCGAGCGTGAAATATACACCCCAGTCCCGAAAGGTCCTCTGCGTATACATGCTTAATTTTTTATAGTCCAAGGGAAAATAAAGGTTCTGGCTATAGATATTAAAAAAAGACTACAAAAGAATTCGTAGCAAAACATTTATACTTGCAATACTTGCTATGCAATAAGCTTGACTGTAGGCAAATTGAAGATGGAATGCAGAGGCAGTTCCTGAGTAGAGTTTCCGTAGCAGGAGAGGTTAGGAATTAGTGGGTCATGAAAAAATGGGGATTGAATAGTCCAGTGATGGACATGTATGAATTAGCATGCTCCATTGGTGTGGTCATGGTGAGAGAAAATATGAGAGTTAAGTAGCTAAACGCGAGAGGAAGTGGTTGGCCCAAGAAAGTCACCCTTGACTACGGTGGAAGAGATTATTAAGAGAAGGAACAGTGGCCGGAGTCCTAACAACAAAAAGCACTTCAGGAGTGTAACATAAGCCAAAGAAGTATACAAGGACATGGAATTAGGGAAGAAATTATAAAAAGAGAGAACATTTACTAGGTATCGCACCAATTATTAATATCTTCAGGCTGTGCCTATCCCTATAGGAAATAGGGCAATGGGTAGAGTAGTATATATGTGTATACGAAATTTAAATGAATTTCACAGTCCATCGGCTCATTTTACCAATAATTTAGCATGAGCTTATTATTCAGGGAACTAGCATTAGATAGGGAAGGGGTTGGGTGGAAGAGGGGACCAATAGAGACTGAATCTCACCCCACCAATCAAAGTCCATTGTATTATTCATCTCCTTTTCTCTTCTCCTTCTTCTCTCGTCTCATTGTCCTCTCTTCAATCCCTGTTAGAATTCTCGCAAGTCATATCCTCTCCGTTCTGTGGGGTTATTGTGTAATCTCACCTTTTAAGTGACTCTTAGTGGAAAGGCGGGAGATCCGTTTCCCTCTCTTAATGATCGGCTCACGAACGGTTCGTAAATTGTCGAAGCTTCAATTACGTTATATCAAATAAAAGGTGCCGAGACTAGCGAATAGCCAGATTGCTCAACATCTTACGGAAGATATCTTACACTGTACATACCACGAAAATCTAAATACAGTCAAAACTACAAGCGACATGTAAGCGATCACTCAATATTTAAAAAACATTAAGTGCATCTAATTAGTGTTCGATTCACAAGCACGGGAAATATCTACCAAGAACGTAGATTTTAAGGCAATATTTGTTCAAATTATGAAATTATGGTATAAATAACTGAATTCCATTCTCCATACACTGGCGGATAGGCACACTAAAACAAAGGTATCAGCAACATTGTTTGGGAAATTTTGATACGAAATATATATACAGATAATTCAAGCTAATAATAACATAAGCATTTCAAACAAAGCATACCTTCAAGTACCCAATATGTTGGAGTTGAAAATGCTGAAGTTCTTCACGTTTAGCAAATTACAGCAATACGATTTAAAATCGTTTGTATCTTTCGCGCCCTTGTTTATTTTCCAACTCAAGCTTCAAGTGGAAACGATGGTGGCTCCATGTCACGTTCTTTATGACAGGTGAGATGGAACTAATGGCAGGCGGAGATAATGAAACGGATCAAGAGTCGAAAGATACGGATCAGAGCGGATGAATCGTCTAAAAGACCAGCACATGACCGGCAGTTCACCGCTTGAGATCCGAAGATGGTCACGCCGCCTGGGTGGCGGAGTTGAACTACGAAAAAGTGACATTTTATGACGTATTCTCACTAAAGTGAGATTACAAAATAACCCCCCTGCTCAAGTACCGCCTCCTGCCCAGAGACCACCCCCTCTCCCTCCCCTACCCCCCCCCCCCCCTCCTCCCCCTCTATCGTACTCACTCGTTACGTGTCACATTCTCAATTAAAGAAAGCGCGCTTGACATTTCCTCCTCTTCGGCCCCTTCATCGTGACGCTTATTCATTCATCGCTGCCGTAGCTCACATCGTTTCTTTTTTTTATTTCAACTACCCCCGTTGCCCGTCAAAACGACAAAAGAACGCGTGCGTGCGCTCGGTGAGGATTGCTTTAACCTTTGACCCTTGTGTTGCCGATTGTGTGGGCGAGGTCATGAAAGGCCGCCAGAGATTTCTCTCGAGTTTTGTGGAATGCTTTGAGGGTCTTAAATTCGGAGATAAATGGAAATGCGCACTCGCTTTCTAAAGGACGTTCTTCGCGGTACACGTTGGGAAGATTCTGTAAAAATATCTTTTGGTATTAGAAAATTTGGTTCATGCTTGAGTTCGTTTTTCCAATACTTATTGAAAGTATTCAATGACGGATCGATGGAAATAGCGATGCTGTTAAATGGCTTGAAATGCCGTTGTTAAGGGAAAAATGGGATGTTCTATAAGGTTTCTTCTCATTATGTCTTAATTATCCCTAAAAACGAGAAAGTGGACCCTTTGTGTGAATATATGCCGTGCAAGTTGGAAGATGGAGAAGATGGCCTTAATCAGGGGACCTTTCTCGTAATTGCATAGTCGAATCATCTTCCAAGATCTCGCTATTCCTGCTTAGAAGATCTAACATTTGCCCATCCTTTAAGAACCATAATATGTGAATAACGTCTTTGGTCGTTCAGTGTTAAAATTGGTTGACTGCAACCCCCGTATCCTTGTCACACGGTAATTCAAGATACAGACAATGCAAGTAGACTATAAAAAGCATACCATGAAATGTTAAGGCAAAAGAGAAGATCATTATCAAGTTAACGGAATAAGGAGTTGAGATTTAAGCGCTGCGACTTGAAATGTTTGCATTCACGGGTGATTTTTTTTTTCATTATAAATTAGGGATGAGAGTAGATACAAAATAAACGAAAATAATAAGAAAGTGAAAACCATTTCCTATTACGTTTTGTTGACCACAATCAATTAATCTATTAAAATATTCTTGAGGTTTTTGGTCGGTGCAATTTAAATTCCACTCTTTGCCAACGTTTCGGTTTATTTGTAAACCGTTATCAGGGCTTGAAAATTGATGGAGAGAACGGAGAGCATAAAATCATAATAAAGTTAACATATGTTAGAATACAACATTCATTCAAAAAACCAAAAACATACCATTCGTTTGTTAAAAACAAATGCACATCTCATATCTTGGTTAACATGAAAACAATACATAAACCTAAATAAAAAATACACAGAATAATTAGATAACTCGTATACAATTTCCATTTTACAATACCGTATTTACACGCATATAAGACGCACAAACATATAAGACGCACCCAGAACGAAAATTAACAAGTCACAAAAATGGGCTGAAATGAGGTAAAATTACCTCAGAATGGCGCATTCCCCTGATTTTAAAATCACTTAATCGTAGAGTTATCCCACTTTCTACATAGATCATTTATTGAATGAACTGATTTCAACTGATGACGACTTGCTGTGGCAGCACGACGCCGAAAATGAAGACGAGCACGACCCTGAGGCTGTAGATGACGATTCCAGGATCCAGAGACGGCTGAGGAGAACGAAGATGACTACTGATTCGGACTGATTACCGTATTTTTAAGAATTTTGTGAAAAATTTCTTGTGTTTAGGCTAACAAATGCAATTTTGTTGTAGCTGTAATGTTTTTATAAAACTGCACAGTTAAAAAAAAAAAATTTTAGAACTACGGTTCTACTCACGTTTCTGGGCAGTTTAGAATTTTCTGTGTTATTTTTTGAAAAATTGTAAACCTTGACCCTTCTACGATGTTTTAAAAATGTTAAGTAAACAGTATTTCTGTTAAAAGAGCTCAGGCTTTCCCGGCGAATAATATTAGTAAAATCTGTTGTTTTAGCATCAAAAAATCATCACCAACTTCTCCGATCCTTCCTCGAGGCACGAAGTACCAATTTATTTATAAACTTTTGGCAATTTTTCACAATTTTTCGCCTTTTGTACACTCGTATAAGACGCACCCCACTTTTTGGGCCTCAGAAATCGAAAAAAAAGTGCATCTTATATGTGTGTAAATACGGTAATTTGATTCAAATACATAATTTTATAGACCAAAAACTTCAAGAGTCGCGCTTAAAAATGAGCAAATTCCACAGTGATCGAAAATATTTCGACCGTTTTCGTTTATTACAGCATCTTCGGGACCTTCAGGGTTTTCCATTTAAAGCATCTTCAGGACCTGAATATGCTGTGAAAAGCGAAACCGGTCGTAATAAATTACGTTTCCACTCAATCACGCCTGAAATCTCAGATTTTGTAAACCTCGAGAATATTTGAATGGGTGAAAACCATTGTTAAAAAAACGTTGAAAATTGGCTGTAAATGAAACTTAACTTTAAAAAAAACCACTGCAGGAAAACACCCCTTTGAGGGAGGAGGGTGAGTAAAACTTGCAAATCTACAGGCAGAGTGGCAAAGTCATGCAACGTAAAATACAAAGTGAGGAGGGAAGGAAAGGGGAAGTGAGGGAGGGGAAGAGAGGGAGGGTGGTAAATAAATAAATAGATATTTATTAGCTCTAGGTACAATACCCCTAAGAGCACCAGTGTTATAATTACAATTACGGTGAGCTTAAACAACCAAGATAGTATCAAACATAAACAATGAGTACAAACATTTTTGAAAACATATAAATACAAAGATAATACAAAAATTATTATGCATATTCATATCACAAAATAACGAAAAAAAACTAACAATAAAAGACATTTTAATGAAGATTGCACAATAACAAAGTAGGAAGCGGATGGTGATAAAGATATAACAATGCAAATTAGAGATTTATGTCTATATGTGAAAGGTAAGAATAAAGTTTCGTTTTGAATGACTGCCTGTTTTTATTAATCTTTAGGTCTATGGGGAGAAAATTCCATAATTTTGTGGATTTGACTAGGAAAGAATTGTGGTATTTGGTGGTTCTATGGGCAGGGCTATATAAATCAGATGCTTCGCTCCTTGTATTCATATTACGGGACTGAGGTTGGTGTATAAACATATCCATCAAATATTTAGGTTCTGTAACGGAAAATAAGGAGAACAGGAAGACGCTTAGCAAGTAATTACGCCTGCTCTTGACAGTTAACCAAGATAGTTTTTCCCTATACGAAGAAACATGTTCATCATATCGAAGGTTAAAAATGAATCTGATGCATGCATTTTGAATCCTCTGTAGCTTGTCATTAACCTCTTCTGATAGGTCACCAAAAACTAGAGAACAGTAATCTAAATGGGGAAATGCTAGAGTTGTAACAAGCAGCTTCCTAGTATGAGTCGGTAAGACGTATTTCTGAGTTGGTAGTGGTAGGGGAATGATATAATGGGTAGAGAGGGAAGATGAGGAGGGGAGGGGGGGGAGGAGGGGAGAGGTGGTTTCAGGGGGGTGTAGCGGGGAAAGGAAGAGAGAACCCATATCGATCGACGTGTAGCCGACGAGTGCCACGGAGAGGGGAGGAAAGTAAGGGGTGGCTAGGGTTTGGGGGTGGGTAGGGGAGGGGAGACTGTGGAGTGCTCTCCTGGGGGCGCGCGGAGGGTGGAGGTGAGTGGGGGTGCAGGGTTGCCGTGGAGACAGAGGGAAGGGGGAAAAAGCGACGATGGTTGTTTCCCCCCCCCCGCCCACCAAGGGGGGTAGACACGGGAGGGGTCGGAGAGGGAAGGGATGGCGAAAAGAAAAGAGGGAAAGGGGGTGATTGGAGGGGTAGAGTAGTAGAAGGGAGTCCGCATCGAAGCAGGGGAAGGGAAGCAGGTTGGGGTTTATTTTTTACAAAGGGTTTTGGGGTGCAATGGGTCCAGGGCTGGCGAGGAAGGAAAGAGGGGTTGACATGAACCGCCCCACATGACCTAACATAAGAAACACTAAGCTACCGAATTTCGTTACGTTCTTTAGCTAAATTCGCAGATGACGTGAATGACAAAACTTTATTTTGTGCAAAACCCTCAAGTTATATTCACACACAATACGCACTCTAAAGAGAAATACGTAACATATTTTATCTCAGGGCTTTAAGTAACATTCACAAAGACGTAACTTAAGAACTTAACACAACTGAATTTAGTTTTATAATCATATATAACGTAACATAAGTACACAAAGTAACTTAAATTGGTGCGATGCTCTTCATCCAAGATCACAAATAACGTAACATGAGAAGAATCAACTTAATTTTGTGTCATATTCTAAGTTACATTCGCATATAATGGAAATTAAGACAAAAAAGTAACGTAATTTGTGTTGCATCTTCCAGTTACATTAACGAAGACGTAGCTTAAGAAAATAAGGCAACTTAATATTAAGGGGGGAGGGGAAGGAGGAGAGGGGAAACAGATCAATTCCATATCTACCAAATTCTGAAGCTTCAGACCATATTGTGGGGAAACGATACATCACTGATAAATCACAAAAATGGGCTAATTCTACAAGTAAAATATTTATTGCGACCTAGGTTTCGCTCAAGCTTAAACAAAACCTAGGACGTAAAGAATATTTAATTAGTAGAAATAACCCATTTTTGTGATTTCACAGTGACTATTTCAGTTATTCGTCTTTGACAGATATTAAAATCATTCACGTTACTAATGCAATAATGGGGTAAATAGGGTGATTTGACGTTATTCTCATTCACACATACATTAAACAAACTAGACTCATACGTGTTTAGCGGGAGGCAAGGGGAGGTAGGGGTGCAGTTCAGCCAAACCCTCCCCCTCCACAAAGCTCAGGTTTTAAAAAAACGACACGGGCAGGGTGACCCTTCTGCCTCGACCGTCCGCCCCAGAGCAGCGCTGCGAAACTCTTCGTCCTCAAGCTACGTTCTTCCCATCGCCATTCGCCTTTTAAAAAAATCGGGAAAGAGAAAGAGAGAGGGAACAAACTAATGAATAAACCAATACGAACTTTACATCCTTTATTTAAAATTGGTAATAACGCTTTAATTGACTTACCAAATAAGGGATTAATTAATCTGATGCCTAGTATAACCTTATGATGATTTCTTCTTTGTTCGGCCAATATAGCTGCCCCTCCTACTTTAAATTTATTAGGTGAAATTAGTCTTTTTAATGGTTTAATTTCTTGGAGTTTATTTTCAATATTTGAATTATTATTTCTTCCTTTTTTTAGAGCTGGTTATACTTTATATTTATATTCTTATTCTCAACATGGGAAAATTTTTTCTTGCTTATATGCATTGATCCCTATAGTACGCAGCCTGCCGCCCCTCCCCCCCCCCCCCGGTTGCGTCCGCCAAGGACGTCCATGCGTTGCGAAGAAAAATACTGAAGCATGACCAACATATCGATAAACTGAACCTTTCCATGAAGAAGAATGGCAGCACTGGAAGCAGGAAGGGTGAACACGAGAGCTTGGAGGCTCTTTTCCGGGTGAAAAAACCGGAGGCAATTTGAACAACAATAAGAAATAAAAATCGATCGTAAATAATCCACTTCTTCTGGTCGATTTCAACCCCATTCTCGAGTCTCAATCGTGAGCACAGAACTCCTTCGTGGACTGTCCGCTTCATATGAAGGAACCGGTACTGGATTCGGTAGGTACAATTAAGTCAGGAAAACTTTTAGCTATCGTTCCGTGTTGATTAGAGAGATTCTACGGAGAGGAAAGAAAAGAAAAGTATTTCGGAAACGATGCCCAACAATGTTTGAAAAGTTTTCAACAAGAAAGCTTATATATGTGTCAACATGAAAATAACACTTTTTTTCCCGCAATAGTGATTCACGACGGATTGATTCGAAACAAAGTTCAAAAAGACGGCCCTCTCACTAAATTGCTTTTCTTGAGTTCCAAATTTGATGCCATATGCATATGGAACTCCCTCCCTTAACATATTCGTCATATGCATCGTCCATAAATTCGCTCCGGTCAAAATTATTTCAATATCTCAACTCCATATGTTTAAATTGATAATATTTGGTCCTAATGCAGTTTAAGATTGTAGCACGATATGTAAGCCTATAAGCATTATATTCAAGCTCTGATATTTTTACATGTGTTATATTTCAAGTTAAATTATATTTGGTTGATATGTAATGTAATTTTAGAAAAAGGCAATGTTTAGTTTATCAAGCTCTGAATTTTTGTTTTTTCTTTTTGGTGATATTATTTATAAAGGGGCCTCTCAAGGCCTAAACCATGTAATTAATCAATGTAATGTTATTAGTAATGTTTCACGAACTTTTTTTATTGCCGACTTGAACCTAGGGGACATGGGATCCCAGGTTCTAAATATAGTTATTGTATTTTATAAAAAGAAATAAAATAACCGCGATTACTCCCATTGATCGAGTCCACCGCGGAGGATAACTTGTTAACGAGCCGGCCTAGGAAGTAAAAAAGCCTCTGCGTCGAATCCTGCTTCAGGCACGGATGCAGTGATTGTCTCAGAATATACATAACCTTGGCAGTCGGAGCAGATCAATCCTATTTCAGGTTTCAGGCCATATTGTGTGTAAACGAAACATGACTGATAAATCACAAAAATTGGCTGGCTAATTCCACAAGTAAAATGTTTAATACGACCTAGGTTTCGCTTAAGCTTCTCATAAATTATCCTGTATTTTGCAAACTCATTTTTTAATTAAATTACTACAGTAGATATACTCACTCATGTAAGTAGAAGGCAAAAAAAACTATTTAACACTGTAAACTGATTTTCAACTGCATTTGAACAGGCTCAAGAGGACTCTAATTATTTTCCCCTGGTTTTATAAAATGTCCCTATTTTTAACATTTTTTGTCCAAACTGTTTGGATTGGCATCATATTTCTGTTAAACACATAAATAATAACACATATTGTAATGTTATGCACAGCTTTTGTGATGAAATTGCGTACTTGCTCTTTTTGTCATGACTAATGTATCTTTTTCAAATCCTCAATAAAATTATACTAATTACAAAAATACAAGTATATTAGAGCTGTGTCGTTCATGAATGAATCGTTCAAAATGAACGATTCTCGGGCATGAACCAAATGAATTGAATCATGATTTTCATTCAAATCGTTCAAAATGAACGATTTGCCTGGAGATTTGAGTGATTCAAGAATTATTCTATTCAAATCGTTCCAAATGAATGATTTGCATGGAAAGTTGAATGCTTCAAAAATGACTTGAATACAAATCGTTCAAAATGAACGATTTGCGTGGAGAATTGATTTGTTGGATTTGGATTTGGGGATTTTAGACATGGAATTTTGATATAAAAGTATATTGATACCAGAGATTAATGGATGGAATTTATTCAGAATGATAGTTGTAATAAATAGTACATTTAGCGCCAGAGAAATAATTGCAGGAAAAACGTTTATTGAAAAATGAAGATGTTAAAAAGTAGTTTTTCCGAGTTATAGAAAAATCTATTGATTTTCCGAAAAACGTTTCAAACAAAGTTGTGCGTGTTAAGAATAACCTACAAAATGAGCCCAACCTTATCAAAATTTGTCTCATTGTTGATCCACTATACAAAACTGCTTTTTGTCAATTGTTTATAAACATGCATGTGTAACATATTTGTGCAAAAACATGTTACACATAAATCATATCTGAACAATATAAGGCTCTAGTAGTACAAACCGCAAAGTAGGTGTCCAAAATTTCAAGACTATTCAATAGTTTTTGCACAAATAAATTTGTTTATCCCATTTTCATTTTTTTACAATGTCATTTAACAATCTTTGGGCGGTCCTACATCAAGTTGCACATGTGCACATTGAGGTTTAAGGGTTATAACAGAAATTTAAACACGAGATAGAGTTTTTAAAAATCTAGTAGTTATAGACGTTATACGTGTATTCATCAGGATTTTCATAGACCTAACTAATAGCATGATCTGTATTATATTTGTTTGTAACGCAAAAAATCTCTTTAACTCTCTTTAAAATCTTGAATTTAAACAATTTAATCCTAATAATTCATTCATTCTTTTTTAAATTAATGGTACAAACCTTGAAATTCAATGTGCACATTTGCAACTTGATGTAAAACCCGCCCAAAGCTTGAGAAATAACTTGTAAAAACCATAAAACGGGATAAACAAATAAATTTGTACACAATTACTACTGAATTTTTAAAATATTGTCTTGAAGTTTTGAATATACCTTAATTATTACTTCAAGTTCCTTATGGATTGTTATACAAAATTAAAAAAAAGCCATTTTTTTGTTTTTTTTATAATAGCGGATCGGTTTGAGACGAATTTGAATGCGATTACGCTCATTTGGTAGTTTTTTAATACGCACTAATGTTGTTTTAAAAGCTTTCCGGAAAAATCAATATCTTATTCTTTAACTCAGAATATCCAATATTTCACATCTTAATTGTTAGATAAACATTTAACCTACAATTTTTTTCTGTGACGCCAAAGATACCATTTATTATCACTATCATTCTCATCAGCCTTTTGTATAAAAATTTATGAAATTTCCTCTTTGCAGTGACAGTATGTACGCAGTACACCAAGTACCTACCGTGCACTCTGAAATTCTGGCTGTAAAGGATGGAAATAAGTTACATTTTTCTTTTAGTTCACAAACCATGGCTTGTGAACTGCACAGTTATAATATACCTACAAAACGTTGGGGCGATTGAAGAAGTTTTACATTCTGAAGGTGTTTCATTTAAGGGATCATGAAACGGAGAAAAAAAAACCTATGCTTCGGTGTGATAGCCGTAGTAAATCTGGATATTATTAGATACCAATCAGATGGTGCGCAAACGCTTACCTAAGGATTCGTGGATTTGGTTCAATCCATCAAATCGTTGTGAATGAATTATTCGCGGCTTTCCCACCTGGTGAGATGTTCAGCCAGAGCCGACGTTTCATTGGCTAACTCTTCCATCGTCCTCGGAGCGTTGAGCCAACGCCCTGAGAACGATGGCAGAGTTAGCTATTGAAGCGTCGGCTCGGGCTAAACATCTCACCAGATGGGAAACCCGTGAAGAATTCATTCACATCGTGCGCCAGGAAAGCACCAAGTCTTACATCAAATCGTTCATTGCCCCATTTTCGTTAATTATGAACGATTTGAAGAATCGGTTCACTACCATGAACCAAATCACATGAAACGAATCATCAAATTGATTCGAATTGCCCACCTCTAATGTACATATATCGAAGACGAATAACTCAAGCCAGTATATTTAATGTTAACCATCAACTTTCGTACTGGGTCAAGCATATTTAGTCGAGTCATTTCATTATTTCTTGCAGAAGATACGAACTCGTAAATGGGGATTTTTTTTCACGTTCACGGGGAAACTATAGGCAAAGAAAAACGTGAGTCTCCTGGTCAGCGAATCCAACGAAAAGGCCCCAGGTTGTTGCAGGTGACGCACAACGTTTCCCGAACTCATTTATTGGTGAATTCCGCATCGGAAAATGAGAGTCGTGGGTTGGCACGGATGAACACGAACAAATCCCCACCGGTGGCGATTCCACTCGCTACAAATGTATGTATGCCAGGAAAAAATATAAAAAAACGGGTGCAAATATCGGAAAGCCAAATCGACCGCCTGGAACATCGCGTCAACTGCCATCTAGCGACGGATAACAATGTATGATTTCAGGCTTCCCCGGCTAATAATGCTGATGAGTTATTCCCGGTTTTCCCACCGGGTTATGCCTCCGTATGTATGGGCTCCGTATGTATCCATCGAAGCCTCCATCCAGAGCCTTGATAATTGCAGGAAAAATATTCTGCCGAAACGTCGGCTAACATGGGGAGCCTAACCCGGTGGGAAACCCGAGAAGAACTCATCAAGACGGAAAACAACATTTAGAGTGAGGATGGAGACAGAAATGGAGGGAGAGGAGAGTGAGAGGAAGTGTGAATCGAAGAAACGGCGAAGAGAATAGCGAGATGTGTGGGATGGATGGTAGTTGGTGGCGCATTCATCCACACCGCGGCGCCACTTTCGCCCGCGGCGGCCATCTTCCCCGCTACTCCTCCTGCCCTCTGACTGGAGAATGTTCTCCCCACCTCAGTCGCAGTTACACACAATGTCCACCCCTCAGTCCCCACCCTACTCCCCGCCTAAATTTCCCGTCTCCCCCTTCCTCCCCCATCCATCCTCCCCCACCCCCTCTCTTCGCCGGTCGATCCCAACCTGCCGGAATCGATAGCTTTTCTGTGCGGCGGCTGGAGGTAGGGGGGGGGGGGGTACAAGCCCCCCTCCAGCCAGTACCCCTACTGCATGTTCACGGGGGCGGGGGTGGAGGGGGTCGAGGGGTGGGGAACGTATTCTGGGTGAAGGGTGGGAGAGGATGGGGGAGTTTGGTGAGGGGGAGGGGGGGGTGGAAAAGACGTCCACGCAAGGAGGACCTCTATCGAGAGAGCGTTGGAACGACGAGGGAGGGACGGATCACGGGGTGGGGGGGGGGTGGTGGAGAGAGACAGAGAGAGAGAGAGAGGTTCCCTCTTCTTCTTCTTCTGGCACGCTTCGCGTAGAGTGAGAGTGTTCGCCGATATAGTAGGGCGCACCAAGGACCGGAGGACACTGGTGGCTGGGGAGGACAGGACTCCCCCCCCCCTTTCACCCTTAAGAGGTGTCAATAATACAGTGCGTGTACCGAGGAAAAGATAAGAAAGGGTGCCTCGCGCATGTATGCCGTGCCTAGGCTTCGTATTCGAGGGGGGCGGGGGTTGGTGAGGGTCGGTGGAAGGTGTGCACCTAGTTGAGTAGAACCGTAGTTGTTGGGAGGAGGGGGTGGTGGTGTTTGGTGTTGTTGGTGATCCTCTGGTGCCCGAAAACCCGTGCGGCGGGTAGGATAGGGTCCCTTTCTCCATTCCCACTCGGATGGGGGCGTGAAAAACTCCTTTTCTCCCCCGCAGTGAGAGGACGTCTTGGCGGTCGGTCTATCGTCCATAGCTTGTTTCCCTTCTTTCTACAAAGGGTGCAGATTGGCTTAAGAGACTGTGGAGAATTTTTTTCCCCAAAAAATAAACTGTGCCTTGTGAGTATACACATTTCCGCATTCACGAGACGAACAAGAGGAAGCCATCTCCTTCAAGGTATCTTTCACCCACCAGCAAGAAGTGCGGTGGTGTCGAGAGGGAAAACCCTTCCAGTTCCAGAGCGCTCTCTTTCTCTCTCCCGATCGCATAAGAAGAACGAAGACGTGGAAAAGTTCTGCGGGGAGCCTCCACATGATCGCACATCGGAAGCCATGGTGTCCCATCGAATGAGAAAATCACGGTGAGTAAAAGTGAACCTTCGTGTGAATGGAAAGGTGGGCTCTCTGGTCCTGCTTTCACGGGTGGACAGCCATCTTGAGGAGCGACCGATCGGTCGTGGATGATTTTTAAACACGTGACTTCGCCCCGCAAATTTCTTACTCGCACGAGAGTTCCACTCGAGTGGACGCGAACGTGTGAGGTAGAAAGGATACGGAGACGGCACGAATAGAATGCCATCCACCGAATTAATCCCTCCACTATTTCGCTAGAATCTTAAATGTACAATTGTACAGCGTTAGCGCGCAGGGCGACATTCGGCTGTTTCCTCGGAGGTATGGCGTATCACCATGCATTCCCCCCGAGAAATTTTCCGGATACTATTTGAATGCTAATCTTTAACCTGGAACATAAATACCATCCACCTTTTAAATACCTCCAAATTTAATTAAACTTATTCACCAAAGACGGTGAAATTCGCCATGAAAAAATCACTTTAATTATGATTTTTTCATGGCGAATTTCGCCGTCTTTGGTGCATAACTTCGCACCCGCGCGCGTGACAGCGTAACACATCATTTGTGTAAATGGAATGATTGTAAATTCATTAAACTTCACCATTTGAACAGTTCAGGTGCTATAAATTGATTTTTAATCATCATCATTGCCATCAACAGTCATCAATACGAAGTTTGGTCAACTGTAGGTTGACTTTCGACTGTCCTCTAATCTGACTGTTTCACATCAAGACTTTGTATTGATTTCAAGGACTAAACTTGAGTTCCAAAACATGCCTAATGAATGAATTTTCCTAAGGGGGCTGTCCAATAAGGTAACATTTCAAATTTCCCAGATTTAATGCAACATAGAGGTGTTTGTATCAATGTTTTATTTCCACTACAGCTCATCAGATATTTCAGAGCCGTCAATTTTTTTACAACAACAAATCCTCCTAGCCAACAACGAGGGATGTTGGCCTTATTAAGCAATTGGCATGTGCTATTGGCCGTAAGAAAGGATAACCAAGTCTCAATAGCTGTTATCTATTTACCTTCACAGAAAGCTTTTTGCCGGCCTCGGTGGCGGCGGGGTAACGTCCTCGCCTGCTAACCCGAAGGTCGCGGGTTTCTTGAAACCCTGGAGAGGATTTTTCACCTCCCTGGGCATGGTTGTGTGTCCTCCTCCATTGCTAATTGTTAAAACAACGATATAAAAGCCAAATAGAGTTGTTTTCGGTGGTCGTTGTTAAATAAAAAAACGTAATTTACAGCAGAGTTGAGACATTTAAGATCTCTTCCTCTGCCCCATACTTAACCGGCTTCCCATTTCTCGAGTGCTATCCACACCCACAATTTACACTCCCCCGCAGAATAGGCGGTGGGCTGGACAGTGGACAGGGTGTCAGTTAAGCCCCCCCCCCCCTCCATCAAATGCCGATTTTCCCACATTCCACCCACACACGCGCCTCATTGGCTGACCCAGTCAGTCACGAGACTCCCCGGTCGTCCCAGAACGCTTACCTCCACGGGAGAGAAGGATCGATAGTATATCACGGCGCGGAGGAGAGTACAACGACGGGCACGGCCCGGCGACTCTCCTAGCTCAAGTCCTCCTCGACCACGACCACCTCCATAGGCCCTTCTTCGGACCACGCGGCATTAGAGGCGACAGGTGCCGGCGGGAGCGACGTATAAGCCAAACCACCCACTGCCATCTCCCACGAGTACGTACTCTCCTCAATGTATTCCCTTCCGCCCCTTTGCGCCACCTGCTATGACCCTTCTAAGGGTCGCTGGTTGATTCAGATACAGTAAAAGTCCAATTATCCGGATCGCTTTTAGGGGAAAAAGTCCTCAAAAATCGGCTTTTTGCAGTAACGGCAATAGGTTATTCTAAACGTGTATTTTATATTTTATGCCATTGATTTTTTTGACAGTTATTGGTTACAGCACACGCGATTCTTAGCGTTCGTAGATCAATCCGAAGCGAATACTTTTAAGTAGTTTCCAAAGAAATTACCTTTCTTTGTGAGTTGTTCATTTATTCGGGTATTTGATTATTCGGATTGGGTCCGATCGCAATTGATCCGGATAGCTGGAATTCTTACTGTGCCATATAAATATTCATTTGTCTCCAATGGGAGTGCGTATAGTCTCAGGAGTTCCCACAAGCGTCAACTTACATAATAAAGGTGCACTTCTACCCTTGAATGTTTTCCCTCTAAAGACGTATAATTATATAATTATTACATATTACATAAATATTTGGATAATGTCATGGTATTTGGGTTTTTATGGTGACTAGAGCACTAGCTTCCAATCCCAATGACCCGAGTTCAAGTCCCAGCTCAGGCCGATACGTCTTAGCGGAATCTGGTATACAATTCCCTCTTCGGGTGTCTCTTGGAGGACATTCTCAGTGCAGTACTCAGTAAGTTGTTGAGACTCTTAGCGCATCTTGTGTAGAGTAAGATAATACCAGGGGCCTTATTCAGTAAGGACTCGACGCGGTCGACGCTGGTAAAATCCGAGGGTGTGACGTCATAGTCCCCGACAAATCTCAATTTTCGAATGGCCCTAATTGAATTGTTCGTGACTGTGACGTCAAAATTTCGTCACAGTCGAGACTCGGAAATTCCGCGAATAGCCCCTCAGGATTCTTTCTGCTCCTTTCTACATTTCTACTCTAATCCTATCTGACAAACCATACCTACTTATACTACCTACCCACACATCATTAATGCTGAAAATTACCTCAGCTGTAGGTCGACTCTCTAAAGAACTACTTCAATTAAGGAGAAGGGCAGCGGTTTCTATTCGGCGTCGCTTTCTATTACACCCGCTTCATATTCTCCCAGAGGCACTCTTATTAATCAGGCAACAACTTCGAGTGGTTCGCCATCGAACCCGTCACCGATATCGAGGCGTTGCATAAACATTTCCCTCCCCTATTCCTCCTCGCCCCCCAACCTCCAACCACCCAACCATTTCTTCGACTTCGACCACTCCGAAGCTTCCGAACCACTCCACGTGCATCTTTGGTTGTCCCGCTGCTGTCACCGAGGTTATAAAGGATTTGACTGCGAGGATCCTGGGCGATATGTTTTTTTTTTAATATCGTTCAACTTCAGGGGCGATGATTCGTTCTATGTGGCCGCTAGGGAAATCGTTCGTCTAGAAGTAGACTGAAACAGCTTGAGTGGTGTATACATTGAGCAAATACATGCTTGACATAACAGTATGTTGTCATAAATGTCAGACAAGATTGTCATAAATGATTTTTTATAAACGTTACTAGACTCTCCATTTTCAATTTTAAAAACTAAGTACTCTTTCACACTTCATTTAAAAACTGCGACCGGTTTCATCTAAATAAGGCACCTTCCAGCCAAATTATGCCAGACGATGACTTATTAAGGTGAAATCGGTCGCAGTTTTTTTAATAAAGTGTGGAAAAGTACGAATTTATTTTATTCAAAATGGATATCTATCACTTCTGACGATGTCAAGCCTGAAAAAATCAAATTGATTCGTGATAAATGACTTCGGGCTTTCCCGGTGAACAGCGTAGATGAATCTTTCTCGGGATGCTTACCGGGTAAGAGTTGGAACCATTCTGACGTTTCGAAAGCTGACTCTGCTGTCGAAACGTCGGCTTGGAGCCAACTCTTACCCGGTTAGAATCCCGAGAAAGATTCACCTAAATGTATTTGTTACTATAGACTGTATACCGGAGAACGCTTTATCGGTGTTCAGTTGTGCCGCACCAACAATATCCTAACATTTTGTGGCTTCATTGCGGCAACGGCGACGCCAAACGTCAGGTCTCCACTTCATAAAAAAATTCGATCTTCTATTTTTTTTTAAATTCAATCGCCTTCCTAGAGGAGCAGAGTGGAACGCAAACGGGATTCGGTGGTCGACACACTGACGATTGGAATCTCCGCCAAAAAGCCCCCCCCCCCCCACCCGCCCATCAAATATCCCTCCCCCCCCCGGTAAACCTCCCTCCATTGATTCGCTAGTCGTCTGTCCGTCCTCGTCTCTGGCGAATGGCGAACCAGCCCACCCCCCTCTCATTCGCCAACATGGCGCCTGCCCGCATCGCAACCCGCCGAACGAGGCAGTCGGGCCCGTTTGCATCGCCGCACGCCCTAAGGGGAAAGATTCCATTTGCGTGGGAGGAGATGCTTGCGCTGCGCTCTGTCTTCTCGTCTCATGCCTGCATGCATACAAGATAGCCGCAGGAGTTTGTGGCAAGGGGGGGGGGAGTGTTAAAACAGCAACCGAGAAAATGGGAGGGAATAGGGAAAATCAATTGGAAAAGGTGAAAGGACGGAATAGAATTGCATGTTAACGTAATGTCTTATTTCCTCATTGTTGTAGTCACAAATGTCGAGTGGGAAGAAGGAATTTTATTTACCTACCAGTCTGGCAGAGTATAAGGTATATTCTCGCTTGGTATTTTTATCCACTTACATCAGCTACAGGGATATTACGCGGTTTAACGTTTTAGGCTTCACTTTGTAGAACCACGCCGCGTTGTACATTCCACACAAAAACTTTATTGGCTGGCCACACACACTTTATATCGACCATGGTTTCGACATGTAAATCTCATTACCAACCTTGATATTTACATGTCGGAACCATGGTTGATATAAAGTGTGTGCGGCCAGTCCATAAAGTTTGTGTGTGGAATGTACAACGCGACGTTTTAGTTCCAGAGATATAGTACCTAATTACTTACTCCTACTCCCAGGGCCATCTATATCTTAGGCGATATTTAGCCGCATCAAGAAATCCCCTCCACCTGGATTGATCTTTTGCCTGTCTTTCTGTTGCTCCGATCTTTTCCATATCCTTCTTCACTTGGTCCCACCATCTTAGACGTGGTCTTCCACGGGCTCATTTTCCTTCAGGAATCCCGTGCAGTATCTCCTTCAGCAGACATCCCTCCTCTTTCCTTAGATTATGTCCAGTCCACCTGATTCTTCTGGACTTTATCTCACTTTTTGTGTCTGGATGTGTGCATAGATTCCTGATTTCTCTATTGTGCTTCTTTCTTCATTGTCCTTCTTTGTATGTGGGCCTATAGATTTTCCGCAATATCTTATTATCGAATAATATCAGTTATTTCTCCTCCTTCTTTGACAGCCTTAATGTTTCGGATCCGTATAGCAGTACTGGGGAAATTATTGCTTTATAATACAGGGATGTAGTACCGAGTTAACATGGTGTCATCCTGAAACTTGCGTGATCTGAATTGCTTGAGCAATCCAAGCCTAGACCCTGAACCCAAGAAGAGGCGAATTTGACTTTCAAATGAATCCTATCGATATCGGATACTTTGACGTAGCTCATTATTGCCACGCATTACATTGAACTGTCGCTTAGCTGTCGTGAGCATTATCGTTGAGAGACCGCATTGAATTCGGTTTATATAGCGAGAAACTATGTAATTGGAGATTTTAAAGCCTTATTAATTAGTAATTAGTATCTAAGTCATATATTATTGAAATCGCAAATAGCTTAACCTTCACCACTGCCAATTATCTTCGGCTTTCATAGTGTTCCACTAAAGACTGGACAAATTAAATTTTTTAACAGAAGAAACGGTTTAATTTGGTGGTGTTTGTCCATCACGGAGAAAATAAAAGAAAAATTTGCGAATATCACTTTTAAGAATTTATTAACACAGCCCGGATTTCGACATTCGTGACCCGAAGGTAACACAAAGTACCAAAACCCGCATTGTGACAATTTGATCTTAATAGTGGTATTCACAAAGTTATTTTCTATTTTCTCCATAAAGCATTTTACTTAAAAACATGATATTTTGTAATAATTAATTGAGAACTGGTCAACATTAATGAAACAAATAATTAAATTATTAAATATTTCGCACTTCAAGTTAGATACTTCTGGATTTTTCGCAGTGAAAAGTGCGTTGCTTATGACCTCTGCTGTCGAGCCACCCGAATCACACTCCTACTTCTCCCCCGAGACGACTGGCGTGCTCCCACGGGTGTACTCGCTTTCCCTGAGGCGTGCGTAAACCATGGGGGAAGGAAAGAGGGGGGCAAAAGGGGGATTCAAATGTTCCACAACGGAAACTGCTCACGTACTCAAGTGCGTCATGAGTTTGGTGCCCTCTTTCATCCCTCTATCTAAACCACTCCCTCCACTGCTCTCTCTACAGTAATGTCTCACCGTAATGTCTGAACTGTAATAATAATAATAATAAAACGTTTATTGTCGTAGACACTTATCAATCAGCCAGACATTTTGGTACATAAACATAAGGTTTACACAAGATATAATTTTTTAAATATAATAATAATACTTACAAGATAGAAAGTGATTGCAGAAGAAACAAAAAAATAATATTACATGATACACAATATACACAACAACAGATTGGACACTTTTGATTTTGAATGTACATAGACTTTCTCTGTATAATATTTACACAGGAAAATTAAAATAATAATATTACATGATACACAATATACACAACAACAGATTGGACACTATTGATTTTGAATGCACACAGACTTTCTCTACATAATATTTACACAGGAAAAATAAAATAATAATATTACATGATACACAATATACACGACAACAGATTGAATACCCAGATTGAATTCATAGACATATTGAAGACATAGACTTTGAAACAATAACCAGCATTGTGAATTTTCCAAGCTTTATATTCAATTTTCACATCAGGTTCAACGGTTTAATACCATTTTCAAGAGTTGCATCTGTCAGTGTACTTGAAAATGACCGAAAACTGCTGAACCATGATCGGCATTATATATGTGAAACATATACACCTACCACGCTATACCCTTAGGAGAAATTGAGATAAAAGAGTAGGATTTTACGTTTGGCGTTACTTTGTTAATAGCATGAATAATTTGTATGAAAGTATAAAATCACTCTGGTATATTTCCAAACTATACTTAAATAAGGAATCGTAAAAATCATATTTCGTTCTTCTCACAGTTTTAATGGTTCTATTCTATCATCATTGAAAATCAAGAAGGGCCAGGTTTTGTTGATATTGCTAGAAAACTATCTCCGTTTGCATTTTATTCTTTATCGAGGATAAAAGCCACTAGTTTCATTTCATTATAGAGGAACGTATTCACCACGTGAAGCTTGAGATTATATACCGGGTCATCCACTTTCCTTCTTGTGTCTCTTACTTCACTACGCTCGGCATTTCTCCAGTGGAAATCGATGATGTTCACAAATGATAATCGATAAATCGTTTAGATTATCTGCCGAAGTATGATTTGTTGTTTTGATCTATCGTTGTCACATAGAAAATTCAGGTTCATACGTAGTGACGTCACACCTTCTGTGTGGCCTTACTAGCATTTAAGTCACATGCTTTTCTTACCCTTCATTTTCGAAGCAACTGCCAGGATAGCCTTCCAAGTGGAATGAATTTTTCCAACTTGACTATTGATCATTTAAGTGCCTAAAAATTTTTCAGACCAATAAGTTACGAGCCCCAATAAAAAATCCGAAGCACTAAGACAAAAGAAAAAAACTACACTGCTCATAAAGACAAATTAATCACAAGAAGGGTTGGATTTTTCATTGAATTGCACAACTTTCTCAAAGGTAATGTGATAGAGAGGAACAGATATTCTCTTCAATCAAAGTAATCAATAATGAACGACAATTAATTTTTATCCATGAAATACTACGCTATTTCTATCAGCGGTGAATATATAGAGATAAATTTCTTGTTAGTAGGTACAGGAAGAAAATGAAAACCAACCTCCACTAAACTGTCAAAGTCATGTGTGCAAGGTATTTTTCATTTTCTTCTTGAACAATTTAATTCCACAAGTAACCTCTGCCAACCTTACCTCCTTTAAGGCTTATTTTAGGTTTGAATGAATTTAAAATTAAATTATCGAGTCCCGTACGAGAGGTATTGAGCTACCTTTAAAACACTTTTTAACCACTCGCAAGCAATTCCATTCATGCACTGAAAATTATTATTTCACCAAACAATCGTCCTAACTGAACAACTTCATTGGTTGAACTTTATCCAGCTCAAATGATACTCGATCTCTCATGAATGTTTTCTTATCCCTAAAGCCGAGCTTTTAAGGTAATTAGAACAAAATATCACTTTACCTAGAATTTGATGCATTTGACTTTAATTTAAAGAAAAAACTCTCATCTTTCCATTGACATCAAAATAACAAACCCTTGCCCAACTACTTTTCGAGCAATGTGCCTGTTAATATTAGCTGTTTGACATGGAATAGATTAAGGCTGTGCGCTCCAGAGGGGGAATGTTGAAAAAAATAGGAAATTATAACACTTAGAATTCGTCAAAAAACTAACGGTGTGTAGTTTGTATGTTTTCTCAACTATTTATAAACATTAATCAATTACTCACCGCAGTACTTCTGAAAAAAAAATCGCAAAAAACCATCACATCTACGAAGTACCATGCAAGTCACCACTAGGGTGTGGCACGGAGTGATTCCGCACCTGGCATGCAGCACTCGTCCGAGCACAATTCGGGACCTCGCACGTTCCCCCGGCCGCTAGGTGCAGACACCAAAAAGCAGTCAGGAGAACAGTGAGCAGTCAAACCAGAAACTGGGAGAGTACTACGTAAATAGAAATGCAAACATGCACAACAATGCCATAGACACATCTAGTGGTTAATATCCATTTTTTGTGAGGGCGTTTTCACCGTACGGCGTGAAATAAATGAGTCAAGTTAGAGACATTTGAGGATATATTTATTTAATTACTGAGAACGTTCGACATATAAAACTATAATTTTGTGCCAATAATATTACAATATTTACTTCATACTTCTTAGAGACGTTGAAATTGAAAAATAAAACTCGATTATGGTATCCATTATGACTAGGGAAATATCTCGCTCAAACTACCTTAACAAGCGGGTGTCACCAAGTTGTGTCTCCCCTGTTCTCTGGGACAACGTGCTCTTATCTTCTGCGAGCACCCGCCTCGCCCTATCCTTACGCTTCGTCCTCACGTCCTCAAAGGGTGCAAGGCAGTCGGATCGCCGAGGGGTGGTGAGCCCCGTCGGGATCGTAAATGAATCCCAGCGGTTTCCCCGCCCGCAGAAGGTACGATTGGCACCGCTGTTCACCCCGAGCACCAAGACTGTGCCTTCTTTTGTGCACCACGCAAGCCGCTCCCCTCCCCGCCTTTTACAGTTCCCCCCCCTTGCCATCACATGCAGCAGTCCGCACCGCCGGCAATCCCTTGCAAATGGGAATGCCTTAGCCTTTCATCATCCTGCACACCCCCTGCGTTCGGTCTTGCACACAAAAAAAGACCCCCCTCTTGCACCCCTTGGTGGGCCGATTGCGTTGTGGCGGTTGGGGGAGTGTAGGGGGTGAACTGTGAGGGACGGGGGACGCAGGGGGGGGGGGTGAGTTTGTAAGGGGTAAGCAGGGCGAAGGGGAAGGAATAATAATTATAGCGATAATTCAAGGCTCCATCTGGCGAGAGGGACTGGGAGGGGTTCAGGGTTTTCGCAGAAGGGGGCAGGGAGGGAAGGCGGAGGGATTATTCCAGGGAACGGTGGCTCAGAGTGGGTGGGGGAGGAGTGGACTAGATATGGCAGGGGTAGGGAAGGGGATCCCGCTTCGGAGTGACGTCAAGAGGAGCGAACACGATGACGTCAGAGCGTCGCCGTGTAATGGTCGGACGCGTCGTCGGGGCTTTAAAGCAGCCGCCCTTCCCCACATTCGACGGCGGTGGCGGCTTCCACGGCCGCTCCCGGCCTCTGATGGCTCTCCTGCACCAGACTGTGGGGTGCCGGAGAGAATGCTCAGTCCATTGTAACCTATGACAACGCCCTTCCTCGTCCTTTAGTACACACTAGCTGAGTTACCCGGCGTTGCTAGAGATCACACTTCCTTCATAAATCATCATGTAAGAGGAGAGGAGGTTAGTTAATAGTTGTCATTAGCATTAGCATTCTTAATCAGCCTAACTAGGTATAATGAATTTTAAATGCGTTAAAGACCAAAATCTGATTGTTGATTTCAGAGAAGAATGTGCTTTTTTGCAGCTAAAAACTCGATTTTCAGACAAATACGAATTGAAATTAGATTTGACTTCCATTCAATTGTATAAACACGACGTCTACCACGCTCACGCTTTCCGATTAATGCTTGGGGATTAGGATTATTCTGTTAAAAACCCGCATATTAGGTTGCTATTTCTTTCGGATCTCGTGATAGTTTTAAAGTAAACAGTACATTTACTGACAATCTCTCAATAATATCAAGAATAGTATAACGAAATGTTACATGCGATCCTCATTCGTTGGTATGGTGGAGTCCGTCTAAGGAATGTTGGTGTGTTGGACATTTATCGGGCAACGGCCTGCCACGATGGAAAAACCGGTTCCCGATCAGTTTTGAGGGGTGATCCTCCGATTCGTCCGCGTGCTGTTTCCCCGTTATGCACGTGTCAGACTGCATGTGCGACATGTCCTCAACTGTCGAAGCACGCTAAACAAAAATACTACTACTTGGACTTTTATCGTTGAAATCCTTCAATTGTTGTAAAGTAGAGGTAAAACATCTCAACAGTAACTTTAAGGAAATCTTTCATGCTCAGAGCGAAATATGAACTGAACAATACAGCCACTTCCCTGCATAATTTTATAAAACACAGCCATAGTTTCACAGGTCCACCATGTTGCAATGTTATGTTTTTATGGACGTTATAAATATGTTAAATAAAATGATCAGGTGAATTAGCTGGGTTTACTGTGCAACGTTCTTTGCGAGCTGGCGCTAAAGTTATTCGTTTCTGGGTCACAATTTGGAGCCCTCACAAATTCATTACGAGTGAAATCTCGTAGTTTTTAAGCTAAAATAGACGCTGCAATTCACGTTAGAAAATAAAGAGAGGGAGGTTTACTTAGCGTCAGGGCCCTGTTTCATTATATATTATTGTCATCATCCGTTATTTAACGTGAACTTGAATTGGTGGTCAACAAAGGATGGTATTATGCAAAGCACGTCCGACTATCAACCATGTAGCGTGAGCGTTGACCAGCGCTTGACGGCTCTAATTCTTCGGATACCTTGGATACTGAGTCATAGGTGAAAGCGGAGTCTTAAATGGAAGTATGTGCATAGTATCGCACGGTATTTTGGTTCTTACACCACTAATGAATGAATGAATGAATGTTTTATTTACTTCCACATTAATTTACAAGAATCATGTAGTTTTACAAACAAATATTAGAAGCTTTAGGTGGTCTCCAAGATTTTGAAAACCTGTACTGAGCCACCGTCACAAGAGAAATTGATATTGCATCGCCATCATCGACATAGGTATGTGAATAATCACAAGAAAATCCAAACACAGTAGCATTATAAAGAAAGACATTTATACAAAAATGACACTCAAAATAGCATTTAAAGATATAATAATGCAGTAACATTTAAGAAATTAATAGTTCAGATTAAATGTTTAAAACATAGTTTAAACGTTTTGCTGAGTAAATAGCCATGTTTTATCGTAACAGAGAATTCTCTGAAGGTTTAAACCTGTTGAATTTTTTCAGGTAATTGATTATTTAGTTTTATATGTATAAAAAAGATCTTTCGCAAATAGTGGCTCTTGGTTTGGGTATGAGAAAGTTGCGCGCATTGCGCAAATTGTATGTAGAATTTTCTGAAACATTTGGCATGTTTCCACTTCTTACAATGAACATTGTCAGAACCATAAATACAAACCTCAAGGGCAGCAATCTGAGACCAACAAATAAAGGACGTGAATGCTCACGTCGTTTCTTTAAAGCAATGAATCCAATAATATGTATCTGCAGAAGCAGTACATGCTTTAAAGTAGGTATTCTTATAAGCACCACTCCAGCAAATTATGCCATTCTGCAAATTAGAACTTAGACTAAGGCTGTATCACGCCGTCCAACCCACGACCTTAATCCTAAGGCAGACCCAACGTATATTTCCAAGGTTGGATTCGAACCCATGATCATTTGGTTACCAGGTTTTCACGTTAAAAACCGGAAAGTTGCGGAAATATCACGATTTTGACGAGACGGCCGCGACCATTGAAAATCTCTCACGGCCGCAATCGGGATTCTTAGCAGAGGCAGTGACGTCAAAACTATGTCACCGCCGGGGATCGACGTATTTCGTCGGTACCCTTTCCCGGATAGAAGGCTCGCTTTTTGTATCTTGAGGTGAAAGGGAGGGTGCAAAGAGGAGGGGCGAGGAGGATGTCGGTGACAAGAGGAGAGGTTAGATAGGGAGTGGTCATCGCACGCACGAACTGTAGGAAGGTGGGACGTCAACTGGAGAGAATGGTAAAGGCGGCCGGAACGAGATGGAATTGGAATATGGAATTGGTGGAATGGAGCGCAAAGCAGGAGGATGATCTGACGGTTGAAATAACAACGGCGCACGGGAGGTCCTTACCCCCACAACCACCCCCCTGCCACTCATTCCTTTTCGTTCGCCCTCAGGGCGCAACCACGGGTGGCCGTGACATTCCCAGTGATCACCATAGGGACCGCGTGGGATTTGAGGATTTCCATTCAAGGTGTTTGAAGCTAGCGCACATCGGATCACATCAGCGAACTCTAACGCTCACGAACTACGTTGAATGGAACTATGTGCGCTGGCCAAATGTTTTGTAACTAGTAAGTATGTAGCAATCTGTGGTTGAAGAGCAGTTACCGTCGAATGCGTAGTTGAAAATTGTTGAATTCGTTCTGTAAAAGTATTTAAAAACGTTAGTTTTTTTATAACTGAGTAATTAAAAACATCACAATATGCATGTTTGACGCCTTTACTAAAAATCAACGAACTCGACAACAATCACGGATGTGATTTTCGACATTCTTTTGTTGCTAAGCGCACATCAACTTTGCTCCCGATCTGGTTTGAAGTGCGCTACTTGGTGCGCAGGGTCGGAATCACGAATGGAAGGCAAGTGCGCTGTTCTGCTAAGCGAAGTGATTAGTGCACTAGGTCGAATGGAAGGCACCCATTATTTCGTGAGGCACGGATCGAGAGCTAAGGCAACAAATCCTACGCAAATCTCATCGCCTCCCGTCTACATCGAGTCGCAACCCTGAGTTTCTTAACTTCAATGAGGAGTAAAATGTGGAATATAAGTTGAGAAGAGCATCAGCATTAGGGAGACAAGGTCCGGGTGGCTAGGCCGCCTTATGAGACACAACCAACTTGTAATGAACATAACACATGGAGAAGGCCCATGAGGAAGTTAGAGGAGAAATACAGAGGCCAAATAAAACGAGATATAAATCAGAAGAGCTAGCTGCAAGGGCATAAAAGGAGTTAGCTAGGGACAGGGTAGAATGGAGGGATGCAGTCAGCCAATCTTGCGTTTGAATGACTAATGATAAACATGTGCGCTTGTGCAGAACATCACTAAAAATTACTAGTTATATTTTATGAAAAAACGCCGTCAGTATTTCTACAGAGTTAACTAATATGATACATTAATTGAATATATAACAAGTTTACGTAATGAAAACTCTTACGAGAACGATCAAGTAATCCGAGCTTCAGTATGAAATCGTGTCTCCCTTTGTGTAATCCAAATGAATTTTTTTACGAGAACCCCTGTCTCTGGAATCCTTTCGCCAGCGATGTTCTGTTTTTTTTCGGAGCTTCCAAGTGGCAACACTGTCTCTCTCTGAGCGCGCTGCCCCTCTCGCACCAATCATCCCCCATTGCCTCCTCCTCCTCCCCCCGCCCAACCCCCTTTCCAATATCCGCTCCACCCCGCAACACACACCCCTTTCCCCCCCTTCGACAGCAGCCGCTGACCTCGCCCGTCTCCACATCACACCGAAGAAGCAGCAGCATATTGGATTACGATTCCCTTGCTCCGCCGGACGAGAGAAGAGTGCGGGAGTAGGCAGGCAGGCAGGTGCGACGGGCGAAAGCCGTGACAGACAGACATGTAGATCGCGGATATTTACAGCCGCTAAGTCTCCCGCAAACCTAAAGGTGGTCGGAGCGATTTTCATTTAAGGTAGTTTGACCTAAAAATCACTTCACCTAGAATTAGATGAGTTTGACCTCATTTATAGAAAAAACTCCCATCTTTCCAATGATATCAAAATATCAACCCCTTGCCGAACTACTTTTCGAGCAATTTTCCTCAAAATATGAGCTGTTTTACATAGGATACATTACGGCTGTGCGCTCCAGAGGGAGAATATTGAAAAATGAGGAACTTTTAGCACCTAGATTTCGTCAAAAAACTAACGGTGTGTAGATTGCATGTTTTCTCAACTATTTATAAAATATAATCTATTACTCACCACAGTAATTTTTACAGAATCGCAAAAAAACCTACTGTTTTGAAGGGCTTTCAGCCGTACAGCGGTAAAAAATGAGTCAAATTAGAGACTTATGCTGCTTTATTTATTTAATTACAGAGAATTTTTGTCATATGTAACTATATATTTGCGCCCTTAATATTGCAATATTTATTCCATACTTCTTACAGTCGTTGATATAAAAAAATTACATTTGAATATGGTCTCCATTATGACTAGGGAACTATCTCGCTCAATCCACCTTAAGGTAGTTTGAGCGAATTATCTCTTCACCTAGAATTTGAATGATTTGGATTCATTTTAAAGATAAAACTCTCATCTCTCCAATGATATAAAAATACTAACCCATTGCCGAACAACTTTTCGAGCAATTTTCCTAAAATTATAAGCTGTTTTACATGGGATAGATTACGGCTGTGCGCTCTAGATAGATAGACAAAACGTCTTAATTGGGGCGAGATTGAGACTTTAAAAGACCCTCCTTCCACCTAACCCCGTCGTCAGTATATGATTACAGGAAACATGACAAACACTGCAATATATAAATCAAAAAAGTAATACTAAAAACAATAGAAATAGAATGTTAACGCGACATAATGAAGCATCAGAAATAAATGTAAAAGGACATGTACAATTTTGGGAAAAGCGTGATGATATTGGCTGGCATCCGTCACGTAAAAAACCCACTGCAGGAAAACACCCACACATGAAGGAGGGTGTAAAAAACCTGCGAAAACCTACTGATTGTGTGAGAAGCTGATGTGACTCATGATAATGAATAATATATATATATATATATATATATATATACACAATAAATACCAACATTGAAATTTTTATGTGCATTTCTTGGAAGAGAGAGTATTTTATGTGTATTCGGCATATCACGGTGTATGTTTTACTACTATCACCGTGCTGTGCCTTGGGAAGTGTCTTTATGTAATTCCCTTTTTAAATAAGACAGTGATGGAGAGGGAGAATATCGAAAATATTAGGAACTTCAAACACATAGATTTCGACAAAAACCACACGGTGTGTAGTTTTTATGTTTTCTACACTATTTATGAATATTAATCAATTACTCACAGTAGTAGGTTTTTACAGAATCGCACAAAAAACTGCTTTTTTGAAGGCTTTTTAGCCCTACGGCGAGAAAAAATGAGTCAAGTTAGAGACTTGTGAAGACATATTTATTAATGACTTAGAAGTTTTGTCATATGAAGCTATATTTGCGCCATTTATATTACAATATTAATTTCATACTTCTTCCAGACGCTGAAATTAAAAAAATAAAATTCGAATATGGTATCCATTATGACTGGGGAAATATTTCGCTCAAACTACCTCAAGCACATATTTGCGTGAAACTTTGCATACGTGTCCTTATTAAGTGATATCTATTGATAAAAATGGAAAAAGCCTAGCAATCTTGTCGGTTTCAGAAGTTGACTTCTGCCCCCTGCACCTTTATAGAAGTTTTGAAATCGCTTGCTTTGTTCCTTCTAGGAGGAACTAAGTCCCTAGTACACCCATCCTAGTTTATCTGATAATCAAGGTATACTTTTAATGTGCTGCACTTGAACAGAAGTGTGTTCGCCGAGTCTATTGCAATGGAGTGCAAGTACTAACTTCCAACGATAAAACATCAGGGTCCGTGATCACCAACAATTCGCTTCAGGAAATGTTACTTCATGGATGGCGTTGTTGAGAAAATCCACCGGAGAAACCCCTGGTTTCTTAGGCTCATGACACGATAGAATGTCTGTATACCTCTCTGGAAAAGTAACGAGCAATTCACAAATTTGTGAATGCTATATATTTTATCCAATAAAAAGGTTAATTCCAAATTATTAGACATACTACCTCAGAAAATTAGGTCAATTAATTTCTTTTAATTCTACCATGTAAACAAGTTCATCATTATTTAAACTGGGAATTATACCAGCAATCGGGCAACATTATTCAAGGAGGTATATAGCTTTCGGTAATGAACATTTAAATATTTATATAAAATTCTTTTTATTCATAATTCTCATCACGAATTTTTTTTCTAGGCAAAAATTGTTATTTTTTCATGGCCCATTCATGTTTTTTTGTTTTAACTGTTCAGAATGTTTTTTAAATTTAATACGTATTGTAAACTTAAGGATTATTACCTTTCGATTATCTTGTATCAATACCTATATTCGAATTCATTTGTACCAATCACATGTACAATTATTGTTTTTCACTGAGGGTTGTTGTTTTTGCATTTATTTTACTTTGATATTAAGCTCCATTTATTTTCTGATTTGAACAAAATCATTTGTTAATTTGTTAATTACCTCGCTGCTATTTCATTGTATCTTATTGTTGCTCCAGGGGACCTGTCCCAAAGTATAATCAAGGCTTAATCTATTTATTCTATTCTATTCCCTCTAACAACATTCACTCCTATATCATACATCGGCTAAGTTTGTTCACTACTCTCATCCATTCTCTCAAAACAGAGCAAACCAGCGAAGCGCAATACTTCCATATATTTCCATTACTTAAGCACATATCCCGCGTTCTTTCATAACCTACTCATTCCTGACCCTATTCCTCCAATTCATACCGCTAACTCGTCTTACCCACACCCACGGAATTTAGCCAGCACTTACTGTATTTCTCCGAATATAAGCCGCACTTTTTTTCCCGATTTCGGGGCCTCAAAATCGGGGTGCGTCTTATATTCGAGGTGCGGCTTAAATTCGAGAAGTTTCTTAAAAAATCGTAAAGATGACCGATTTGAGCAAACCAGCCATTCGGATTCACGCGGATGCGAGCTAAACTCGCCTAAGCCACGGGGAAAGTAAGAAATAACGCTAAAAAATGTCAAATTGGTGCACAATTTATTCATATATTAAAGGATAATATAGGTAACATTGTGTCACAGTTACATAGGCAATGTAAAAACAGATATAAAATTCTAATGCCTAATACTGTAGGTGGTACGGTATGCACTAAAAAAAGGGTGCGGCTTAAATTCGCGCATTAACCTTTTTCCCTGTTTGAGACCACAAAAACGGAGTGCGGCTTATATTCGGAGAAATACGGTATACTTACACGGATATGCTAAAACGTGAAGATAAATCACCAAAATAATTGCAGGCTTGATTATTTCGGATGCCATGCACAAGCGAGGATGTTATTTAAATTTCATGCTCTCGTTTCCACGCGTGTGTAGGATTCCCGAATGACTTCCAAATGTCACTGCGTCACTGGTATACCTACTCGTTTCTTTTTTTTCAACCCCGACATTCGGTGCAAACAGAGAGAGATTAACTTTTCAGTCGGGGACGCTTCCCGAGAGACGGAGACTCAGGAGGCGAAGAGAAAGAGAGAGGATCTTTGCTCGGAAGAGCACAAGCGCGTGTTTCCGCGTTAGTTCACTATTACTACCCCCTTCCCCGCACCCAACCATCTGAGCCCCGTTCCTCTCAAAACGCCATCCCCTTCCCCCTTTCAGCCACGGCGGCTGGCGGTCGGACGGGCGGAAGGTGGGTGATCTAAATATAGATTATTATGTGGGTCATGCCAGCGGCGTGTGTCTTTATCCCTGAAAAGAGAGATGGACGGGCAAGAGAGCTAATGAGCAATTGAAACACTATGGGAGCCCCATCTACACGTGCTCAATGCATCAACACAACTACACTGAAAGCCCCAGCAGGGGCGTGTGGCAGGGTATGTAAGTAGTGGTGGCAATGAAAGAAGACAACAGTTTCATTGCAACCGTTCCACAACTGAAGCAGTTTCAAAACGAAACAGTTCCGTGAAACACCCTGTTGCGGACAACAGCTAGAGGCACACCAAACAACAGGCGATCTATTCGCGCAGTTAGAACATGGATGGTAGTTCAGTAATCTACGTTATGAGAAATCTTTCACTTAAATAAAGTAACAATTTCATTTTGATTAATGAAAGATAAGTATTTCACAGTTCTAATTCTATCTGCAACGACGGGCGGACATGTGTTGGCTGAATGAACCAGCAACCGCCTGCAACAGATTCGAACCAACAAATTGTAGCTAATAACCGCAACGCAGCCACACGTGCAGTGCAACTGGAACGGAATAGAAGACGAATCAGTCAACTTCAGCTTCATCAGTTGCCGCTGCATAGCACAGAGCGCAACGGCGCGGCTGCGGCACGATCACTAAACTATTTAGTTTAAGTTCACAGTACAAAGTTAAGTACAAAGTTTAACCTGTTGTTTGCAACAGCTACTCGAAACAGTTGTCTGGCCGAAACAGTTGCGGCTGCAGTCGTTTCGTTGCAACAATTCTTTATTCCACCACTACATGTGAGTAGTTCCTTTCCGAGGAGGGAAGGGAACAGGGATAAGAAGTTCGAAGAGTTGAGAGGACCATTCTTCTCGAATTAGGACGGATTGGTGGAGTGACTGGCAAGCACAACTGATCTACAATCTGGAAATCAGGATTTTCATCCCGGGCAAGTCTAATGTTTTTTTTCCTGGAGAATTTTTTAGTTTGGCGAGTGCACCGGGTTAATTCAATGCATGCACTGCGAGTACAATTATTCCTCGTTTCGTAGAAAGCAATTTATAAATCATGTTATTTGCCACTGCCTGACGCCTCCCTAAGTAAAATTTACAGCAATGACAGGTGAGTCAAAAATTTGGCAGAAGACCTTTAATCTTCGAAACAAAGAAGTAAGGCCTTAAGTCACTTGTAAACTTTATGATAATGGCAGGAACTTATTATGCATGTAAATGGTTTTGGACCTGTAGCAAGGATTACAATTTACAAAACAAATCAGAAATAACAAATCAAAAGTGCTCATCAGTATTGAATTCAATTCTCCGAAAGTAAAGTGACATCACAACTACAACGTAGGTGTACTTGTTGTACAAGGTACGCATTGCAATAGGTATTTTTAAATATGAAATAACTACTATTTGAAATTGCACTTCTTAATTATGGATCAGGGGCATAAGCCATTCCTATGCACGGCATTGTATATATTATGTTCAGATATTTATCACCTGTTTAACATATCTCATTAGTAGTCAATGGATTGGATTCAATTCATCGCAATCACTCGTCCTCTTGAAATTATTCCACAGTATAGTTCCTATGGTGCCTAATTTAATGCGTATGGGATAAATTAGTCCATCCCTTGGGGCCTCCAGTTCCACTCCTCCAACTGATCTCCTCAAAATTGTCTTCCTCTTCGGTCCATGCAGTTTATCACCGTCATTCACCTGTCGCCCAAATTTTCTATTACTTCCTTCCATCTTTTCCTTTTCTCTGCGGTTACGAACGATAGCGGTAGAACTTCACCATGTAGTAACCCTCACATATTCACTCTTGGCCCGAGGGGTGAAATCTTATGAGTAAAAAAACATTTAAATTAAGAATAAGGAGGACAAAGATGGTGTTAAGGGTTGCCACGTCATTTTCAGCGTCACATAAGGGTTCTACATCTACATACTACCCCGCAAGTCGCCTCAATAGGCGTGTGGCGGGGGATGTTAGGACACCAGCCGTTTGCATATAAAAAGGAAACTCTCTAATGAAATTACGCCTAGCATTTATTAAAGTCCCTTATTGTTCGGGGGAAAAACGAATTCCCATACCTATCCGTTCGGCAAAATATCTCTCTTAATTTATCGTTTCTGTCGGACCTGGGAATATAGTGGGGTTTTAATATGATGTTTTCCGTGTCGCTCTTAAAGATATCTATCCTCAATTGCTCAAGCAATCTTAGCCTAGCGCGCAGCCTCCGAGTCTCTAGCGGCTCCCATCCTAATTCGTTTAACATCTGTGTAACGCTGTCTGTACGCCCGTAGCAGTTTTTGACGAATCGCGCAGCTTCCCTTTGTATTTTATTTATTTCCCGGATTAAGTCTTTCTGCATCGGATCCCATATGCTCGCTTCATATTCAAGGTGTGGCCGGACGAGTGCGAAATAGCACCTCTCTTTTACTTTTTCATCCGAAAAAGGGTTGAGACCGGGCGGCTTGAGTTGGCATTCTCTTCATTTTATTCCGTGAGACGGAACCCGGAGGCGATGTCTTCTGCAAAAGAAGCGCTCTCCGAAGGGTTTAAACGTAGTCCTAAAACATATTTCTTACTCCTCTATGTCCCCTGACCCTTTCCGCCCCAATTCCTTAGAAATAACACTGAAACCGCGAACACAGTATTCTAATTGAGACAAATGCCGTCGCAGACGAGTTCTGGAATTGTTGGAAATTAGGTGGGGCGAAATAAAATGAGGTTATTAGCGCTGATAAGGATAGGTGGTCGTGTTAACATGGGTTGCATTATTTGAAGATAAGAGCAAGTGAGGAGAAAAACCAGTCGTCAGCATTAGTTAACTCTTGAGGAATGGCGCCAAGGGGGGCACACGTATATATTTCCCTGCTGGCAGAAAGAGTGCTGCGCTTGAACAGACCTCGTCCTGGCACCACATTAGAGTTCCAGATTCCACCAAAATTATCCTGAATTAGAGGACCCCGCGGGGAGACTAATACTTTTCGTAAGAATATAACGTAGTCTTCGGAAAGTTTGTGATATTTACGAACTGTCATGCAACGACTGTGAAGGTGATTACATGGGGCAGACTTCGAGAAGTTTCCAGACCAGAACAAAAGAACATTATAGTGCATTTAAAAATCACCATGAAGAAAAGAGTAATTTTGCCAAACACCTTTTTAACTTGTGACCATGAAAGTGATTTTAAAGTTAAAGTACTGAATTTTACTGATAACCGACGTGAGCTAAATGCATTTGAACAGCTCGAAATTTTAAAACGAAATGTTGACTCAGTTGTTAATCTTTGAAATGAATGCTTGCTGCCCGCAAACTCCCCTATCTTTTTCTCTTTTGTTGACCATTCCCGTCCCCCTCACCCCACTACCCAACTGGCTGATAGTATATAAAGGATTGCTTTACATTTTTGATCACCTGATGATGACGCTCAGCCTTTGAAACACGGGTCGTGGTTGTGTATAATTTTTTAAGTGGTTTTGTAAACGTTTCTTCACTTTAATAAAAAAGACTAATACTTTGTTCTTAACCCAAAGAGGAAGTTGAATCAGCGATTTTCCGAATGTGAGCCTCTCAGTCAAACAGAGGAACACGCTGCCTACGCCAATCAAGATATTGAACGCTCCCTCCGAAGGCAAGGGAGCCATCTAGAAGCGTATCTCTTGAACTTTGATAACATTCACAATCATATTGGCATCGGATGGATCGTGAGTCACCCATCGTTACCGTCACAAAAAGAAAGACCCACTGTATTCTCATTTAGCAAATCGATTCATAAACGCTCACGTTTTTTATCAAATTAAATTGAATTTTCATCGCTATTGTTTTCGTGATATCGCCATGTTGTCAGCGATCATATTGGTGGCAACTTCCATGGCCACGATGCAACGTGCGCGATTGCAAATGCCTAAATAAAATCCAGCACATCTTTAAAAATCGTTAGTTTTCCACCTGTTGGCGAGGTATCACTTTTTAAGCAACCAAATACATTTTACTCCAAAACAGAGCGAACTTTCTCTTTCTCAAGCTTATCATGCAAGGATCTTTACCTCCATGGTTAAACCAACGGTACATGCCACGGCGGACCAAATGGAGGAAGGAAGGAAGGACGTCTTGTGCATAGGTTGCAATAGGCAGCATTACCAGCAGAGATAGGTTTTGAGTTGTTACCATAATTTTTATGAAAAAACATTAGTCCATCAATATTCATTTTGGCGTTATTCTTTGTAATTACTAAAAGATGAATAGGAAAATGCAACGAGGGCTACCATTAATTAATAATTAAAATTGCTGCCTCCCCAAAACGCCTTTTCATTTTTCTTTGTCTCTTACATTTCCGGCGCTGAAAACATCGAGTTGATACTCACTCATAATTTCGATTTTCATTTTTTTAAACGATATCTGCTCCATGTAAGGGATAGCTCGCCTGTCATTTGGACTACTTGAGAACATGCGTTTGTACAGGAATCTATATGAAAATAAAGCTATAAAATCTAAGCACGCTCAATGTGTGGTAATGTTTATAAGCATTTCTCCTAGTCTTTTGCCCAATAAAACAGAATTTACCGTGGGCCAGCAACATCCAACACTTTCGCAAAAATACTTTCATTAGGTCACTTTTCCGGTGAGTACACAAGCTCAGTTAATAATTTCTTGCAGTAAGGAATAGAGCCTGCAATTTTGGCTGGACTCCATTCCATCTTTCTTGAGAACCCTTTTTGATTAATTGGAGACCATCAACCAGCTTTGGGAGGGAAAGAAGAGAAGCAAGGGATTCTTCGAATGGAACGTGAAATTCACTAACTAGTATTAGGTGTCTCATTTCATTTCGATGAGGCCTGCATTCTACATTTACATACTGCCCTATGACCCACCGCAAGGGCTTGTAACACTGGGTGTGCGGACATAGCCATTAAAAACTTAGTAAAAAGAGAAAATTAGGTTCTGCTTTGTCAGAATAGCGTCTCAATTTGGTACTATTCACGTAGACGCTATTCAACCAACTTTGATTTGATTTTTCCCACACCGCATTCCAACTGCTCGTGAGGTAGACAATTAAATGATGACAATTTGATGCGACCGTACAAATATTTCATCAATCCAGCAGCTGAAATACTTTGATAAAAGCATAAGGGAAAATGAATGAAATCAGGGACGTCATTCAGTAAGGATTCCACACGGTGGAACCTCGGAAAATCCGTGGATTTGATGTCACAGCCCCCGACAAATGTCAACTATTGAATGGCCTCATTTGAAATTTTATAGGCTGTGACGTCAAAACTTAATCACTTTCGAGGCTCGGAAATTCCGAGAAAATACAGAATAGCCCCCAAAGGTTGTAACACGGAAAAAAAATTGTGAAAACTCTATTTAACGCTCTTGAAAGGACCACCTACGAAACAGGAGCGTCGCCACTCTCGGCCACCGAGGACGAATCGCATTGCAGCAGCAAGGGCCGCTTCCCTAGTGACCCTACTGCACCGGAGTTCCTTCCTCCCGCCCCCCCCCCCTGGCCCCCCCACCCCTCCATACAACCACACCCAGCAAGAATCCCTCCGGCACTTTTAATACTCCCCGTTCCTCTTTTATCAACCCCCTTCACGTAATCCTCCAGTCCCCTATCTCTCACTGTCTGGCAGCCCCTCCAGCCACCCCTCCACGGCTGCCAACTTTCCAGGAAAACAACTCCAGAAACGAATTGGCAATATTCTGAAAATTCTCTTTGGCAAGCAAGGCTCGGAATTTTTCTCATTTTCATATTCATAAAATCCTATGTCTCTCCGTTCTCTTCCTTCACAGTCAGTGGCGACTTGGCTCATTAATATTTCGGGACCGGTAGTGGTCAGCATTGGAAAAAGTGAAAATTTGATTCTATTGCTTGAAACTGGGATTGTCCTCTTGGAGCAAGTAATAAAACCAAGGATTGGACTCGATGCTGAGTCATGAAGTCCCTTAGCTGCCCGAGTAAGGTAATTCGTTCACTTTTTACGACGATTTGGTATATTTTAAGGAGTAAAATCATCATTACGCCACACACTTTGTCAAATTTATAACGTATTCCTCCAAAAGATCCACGAAAAAATTAACTTCCAGGGAGTTATTGCAAACAATACCACCCACAGCATTTTAGGTGACCATATAGACAACATATAACGCAGTTTCTCACTCATATCTCCAATCAGCCAGCGTCTTAATGACTTCATTCTCAAAATAAACCCCCGACATTTTATGATACCATGCTTCTCATACTTCTTGGTAGACCTTACTTTTTCCTGCAAAAACCCTAACATCAGCTTTTAAGAATCTATTTATCCATCTAAAAAGTTCTGAAAAGCACAGTACAGCACATAAGTGCTAACTACCCGGTTTTTTTATTTAAACGAAAAAAATGCTATTTATTTTCCTCTAATGCTATACTCAGCAAAGGATTTGAACTTTTAAAAAAATCTTCTGGTATACACCACGGATGAATAGTTCCGCAGTGATAAAATAGCTGTGATTCTCCGACAATGGCAGGCCCCTACAAGTATGGCGAACCAAATTATAAATTAAAATAGTTAATTAAAATGAAATTAAATTTATCCATTTTTAATAAAAAACTTTGTACTTTTCCACACTTTATTTCACAACTGCGACCGGTTTCACCATAATATGGCATCTTCTGGCACATTCTGAAGCTTAGGTCATACAATATATACCCAGAGAAAGTTAAAAATGGTGGGGGTTGGTTTGAAATGGGGGAGAGAGGAGCAGGGCGGTTGGGGCATGGCAGAGTGAGAAGGGGTAGTGGAAAAAACGAGAGGAAAGGAAGGAAAGTGAATCGGGGGAAGAGAGTGGGAGGAGTAGAAGGTCACCAAGTTACACTGTTTTCTATTTTTAAAAAAGGAAGATTGGTTAAAGCCCCCGCCCAAACATCTGTAACTGAAGGGCAAGGAAAGTAGGCTAAAATATGCCGAAACAATGGTTCAAAAAAGGCCGCGAAGTGAGGAGCTGCAAAGAAAGGACCCCAGAGGAACCACGGGTGGGTTTATGAATGGAAAAAGGACGGAGGGTTGTGAGGGGAGGGAAGGACTCCTAGCAACCATAAGTGGGGAGAGGGAGAAGAGGAGTGGAAGGGCCGGAGAGGGAATAGGATGTGGGGGAGTGACAGTTACTTTTGCAAACATGGAAATATTGAAAACAGCGGAGAGGAATGCATAAATACATGGTCATTACATAGATTAACATTTTGGTTTTTCGCTAGCACACAAATTTCTAATTGTTCCAAAGCGTCCATTTTTAGGCCTTTTGGTAACATGTGTAGGATTTCAGGTTTAAAATAACTGCTGTGGTTACACTCTAATAGATGCTGGGAAAATAGGGAATGGCCATCAGCATTTTTGAGGGAGCGTTCATGCTCCTTAATACGGGTGTACACTCCTCTTCCAGTTTGCCCAACATAACAAGACATACATTCATCACACTGCAGTTTATAAATACCGGATTTCATATTTCTGTCAACCTTATCCTTCCCACTATACAACATTTTCCCTAAGGTAAGGGGGGAATAAAACGCTGCCCTCAAATTATTTGGCATTAAGTTACTTAATTTATATGAGAGGTTACCCACGAAGGGTAGAGACCTCCATTTTTCCCCGGAAACACAAATAGGGCTAGAGGGAACTATCTCTTTAATCGCCATCTGTTTTTGTTTTGCCCTAACAATTTTGTCCACCAGTTCTATTGAGAAACCATTTGTTGTGGCAATGAAATACATTGTTTGGAGCTCTGTATTATAACTCTCCGGTGATAGGGGAAGTTGGACGAGACGGTGTGCCATTGCATGGAATGCGGCGTGTTTGTGGGAGAAATGATGGGAGGAATCTTGGGGAATGGTATGATCCGTAGTGGTAGGCTTTCGATAGATTGAAAATTGGTGCCTCTGTGCTGTAATTGAGATAGTTAGATCGAGGAAATTAAGACTGCCATTCACGTCCTTTTCCATCGTAAATGACAAATTATTGTGCAGATTATTTAAATTTGCGAGGAACTGATCCAACTGTCGTTCCGTTCCTGTCCAGAGGCAGATTATGTCGTCCACATACCGATACCAATAATGGACACATTGAATGAGTTTGTCTTGTGACGTGAATAGTTTTTCTTCTAAATTATTAAGAAAAATTTCGGCCAGAAGCGGTGAAAGTGGGGAACCTATTGCAAGACCCTCTTCTTGTTTGTAGAAAACGCCGTTGAAAGTGAAATAATTTTGAGCAGTTGTTATTTTTGTTAAGAGCACAAGATCATCCCTGACGTTTGAATTAGTGTTTGAATTTTCTAACAGGCTTTCAACTAAATCTAATGTTTCTGAAGTAGGGACCGACGGAAATAAATTTTTAACGTCAAAGGAAACTAATTTTCCCTTCTTAGGAACCACCATGTCTTTTAGGATACTTGCTAGCTCTAACGTATTTGCAACACTATATTTTGGTTTAAAATTTGTATATGATTTGATAAGTTCATTTAACTTTGAAGCCAGGCGGTGACATGGCGATGACATGCACGACACTACCGGTCTAATAGGAACGGAGGGTTTGTGCAATTTAGGCAAGCCATAGAACCTGGGCGCTAACGGGTTCATTTGTAAAAGGTTCCTTTTTTCCCTTTCTTTAAAAATGACAGTTTTAGACACGGCACTTTTCACAGCACTTTGAAATAATTGTGTTGGGTCTTTCGGCAACATACAAATACTATTATTTAAAATGAAATCACAACACTTTTCCACATAATCACACTTGTTCAGGATGACCACACTATTTCCCTTGTCTTACTTTTTTCCAATGTTACTCTTACTGAAAATAATTTAACAGCTCACATGGGCGTTAACTTTGGGATAACGATGGATGTATCCCAGATTTAACTTCTCTGAGGTATGTGCAGGATTCACGATGAAAAGATTATTATTCGTATCGACTGATATTCAAATCCTGATAATAAGAACTGGCGACAAGGGATTCAATCGATTAAGATACCCACCCTTACATATGCACAAAGCACAATGAATTTCTTCCACGATTCGGAGGAATAAAATTCTGTCACGAAATACACACGATGCATACATGCAGACATATTATGCATGTCTTGAGGTATTCGTATTTGTGTGCATGGCGCCACATTCCAGTTGAGGATAAACCGACAAGTGATAAATTCATAAACTCCATGGGAACCAGCCGTGGCAGTGAACTTAGCCGAGACACTCATCCTCGAGATTTGAACCACTGGGGTCTTGGTTTGAATCCCCATTCAGGCGAATGATATTTCCTAGGTAGATTTTACTAGTTCATGTACGTTTACCCTTTGCAAGTTACACCGCTAATGTTTACTTACACGGCTGGTACATTCTTAAAATCAGGGGTTCCTGACAACTTTTTCGACTGCCGTACCCGATAAACGACTCACTCCTATTAAAGAGGCTCGGTGGTTTTGCTCAACTTGAGCGACTTCGATGAAACTTGCTGGAAACATTACTTTTGTTGTCTACTAAGCTACTTGATTTTTTTCAGAATTATTTGCCGCTAATTTCTTTGGGTATTTGAGCGAGAAGTGGGCATGAGTTTTCACGGTTTGTTATAGGAACGCAAGGCTTTATTCATCAGAAAGAACCTTTTCTAGTTACTCCATGTATAATAATTTATATCATGTATTTAAAAAATCTATAACATTTGTTTTACTCCGAGCGCCTGAAGAAATCCCTCGCGCGTGTTGCGGACGATGTGGAATATGCACCGCTTGTAAGGTACTTGAACGTGGATGCATAACATGCAGGCTGTAGAAAAAAGGCATAACAACCCGTGTAATTTCATGCTCAATCCTCGATCAAATGTCTTAAGAAATCTGCGGTAAATAATTCTGAAAATTTGCAGGTAGCTTTAGAACAATATTATCAATTCTTTCAGGAAGTTACATTGACTTCCCTCAAGTTGAGTGAAGTCACCAAACCTCCTTAATTGTAGCCCTTACATAGAGATAAAACTCTTATAAGTTGCATTTTTCTCTCTGTATATGTAACCCTAATTCCGCCACTATTCAACTCCCGTCACGTATCGAACCCTTAAGCACGAAGCACGTACCCTTCAAGGCACTCGTACTCCAGTTTAAATACCGCTGCTTTCAATGCTCATAGGCCCTTCTCCAGCTGAATAGGGTCTTCCTATAGTTGGCACCCCTGCCACTCTGTCTCCGGCACAGTTCTATCCCACGAGCCAACCTTTTACATTTCCACCCCCACATCTCTTTATACCTCCCTCCCACCCCCCTAGGGAAGGGGGCAACCCCCACCCTCCGATCGGAAGCTGCCCACCCCACGATGACACACGCAGCATTTCCTTCCCTCTCCACTCTTTCTCTCTTCCCCGTTAATGGGTTTGCGGAGCAAGGCACTAAAATCTCTCCCCTTTCCCCACCGTATCTTCCCCCTTTCCCCTGCGTATCTCCCCCCTTTCCCCTGCGTATCTCCCCCCTTTCCCCTGCGTATCTCTCCCCTTTCCCCACCGTATCTCCCCGTAAATAATGCGTACACAAAGCATGAGGGGGCGACATGAGAGCGAGGGGCCGCCGCGCCGTATCAAAAACGTCAAAATACGTTCCCCTTCGGTACGCAGGGGATAGGAGGCAGGCAGGCGGGGAGGGTGAACTGGGCCCCAGAGGGGAGGCGGGATGGGAGGTGGGATAAACAGGGCCATCTCCATGGAGACGACTTTCAGCAGCGGAAGCAGCATCCTCCCTGAACGAACGAGCGATTCCATTGCGCTCAGGATGGAGGGGTAGGGTTTCAATATTTCTACTTCAAGGGGCGGGCGGCGCGATGTTTTGTTTTATATATTTCTCGATGGGGAGGGGACGACTACTGATATCCGTACACATGTCTAACGTCATAGTATACCACCAGGAATATCGGGTTCCATATCAACATACAATCTCCATCGTATCAGGCTCAACCTTGTGGAAGTTCATTTTATCGTAAATGAAAAGGAAAACCATATGTTATATTCCACCAATTTATTTTCAGGTACAACTAGTTTCGACGCAGCGAAGGTACCTAAAGATGACGCCGCTGCGTCGAAACTAGTTGTACCTGAAAATAAATTGGTGGAATATAACAAAGTTTTCCTTTTCATTTACGATCAACATATAAATTTCCGATCATTGCGATTGCACAAGTGATGTGGTACGCAGTCACGCGCACGGGTGCGAAGTTTCTGTCAATGACAGTTACCGCAATAAGTTATCGATACTGACTTGAATAGTATTGGAAATGTATATGAAATGAAATAAAAAATTCTTGCTCCGCGGATTTCTAGGTTTTTCATAGGATGTTGCGCGCAAAGTTAATGACATTGTCGTCGCATAAATAAGGAGTTTGCATGATGCATAGAACACTCATTGGAAAAGTACATTGATTGCTCAAGTAGAAGAGGTGGATAATAGGGGCGGTCAGTAATTTACGAGGGATAAATTTACGGAGGCAATTAATAGTCAAGGGTTATTAGATATCTGCTACGAAGAAATGATAATGAAGGCGATATCAGGATTTGAAGTAGGATAAGGGGAGACGAGGAGATGATTTGGCGAGTAGGTTACTGATGAGAAAGCGTTAGACACCTGGTCAACTTGGATTTTGCAGACATTGTGGAAGGCATTCGAGCATCAGTGTGTGATTTAACAGGATAACCATGAATATACATATTGATCTAAACCTTTGGAACCACTGTACGGACAGCCAAGTTGCCTAGCTTTCTGCAAAAGATGGGCCGGCGCTGCAGTCGGCATGGTTCGCTTTTGTGCGTCAAAAATGTCGTTGTTAATAGGGAGGCCAATTCCATGTCCTTTATTTCCAGTATCTCCATTTGAATCACGGCCTTTCCTTATTACAACCACCTTCTGTAGAGTGGCGGCGCTACAACCTGTATGGCCCTGATTTTTTGGTGCATGCGGAATGTTTGGCAACACCCACTGGGGGCAAGTTTAGGATCCATATGTATATTCATGGGGATAACCTCGCAAATAAACAAGGGAATGGATTGAATATATTTTTAGAAGTAGGAAGGCTAGATTGACGCTGAAGGTATTAAAACTGGACAGCTTAAATAAGAGCCGGTTAAGAAATTTTTGTGCCTGGTTTAGTTCTTAAGTTTGAAATAACAAGAGCACTAGTAAATGAAACGATGGCGCAGAGAGGAAATTTATGACACGACCACTGCGATCAAACACGAACAAAAGATTAAGATTGACGACCACAGACTTTTTCGCGGTTTTGGGGGCTAGTTTGGCCGAAACTGTCCAAAGAACTTACTCAGCTCATTTCCCCGCTAATGGTTTTTGCTACAAATTACCCGACTCGAAATCGGCTTCAACCCAAACTTTGTTCGTATAAGATAGAAACTGCGTACGCCACTGTGAAATGGCGAGACTAGAAAGCTCAGTAAGAGACCCCAAACGGCAGGAACGGGTAGACACAAAGGGACCACTACCGAGCCCGCTCTGATCCAAGAGATTAATGTTCTGTGCCCGGCGTCCCAACCCTTCCCCCTCCCAATCCCCCCACCTACCCCGACCCTACTCCCTCCCTATTCCAGCCCACCGCCTCATACCCCTTTACCCGAGATTATCCCCTCCCTCGCCAAAAATGCCGCCTTTGATCGATGTCACTGAAACTCTTTACTGACGACCCTTTGGTTTACTCCAGTACTCTTTAGAATCGTCTAATATTTCTGCTTCCGATTACGAGTAAACACTTATTCCAAACAAAATATTTGAGTTAAAAAGCTGCCACCATGTGGGATTCACGAACTCTTGAGAATAAAAATGTTTTAAGGGTAACACTTTACCAGTTTTATAAGCCGACAATGACAGTCAAGTTAAAAGCAAAATAGAAGTTTTACTCCTCTTCAGCGGAGTCACACAAGTATATATTTATCTGATGCCTCGCTCGCAAGATTTAAACAACTCCACTATAATCTTCATTGGTCTCATGGGATTCAGCTTCAATCGGCGTTCAACAGAATACTCACACAATGATTTCTATTTCATTTTCCCGCGTATGAAAACAATGAAAAAACCTATGTATTTTTAGATATGCACGATGGAAATCGTTTTCAATTTATCATTTTTCCTACCAGGAATCCATTAGAGGTATGTTGATGGGTTCAATCTTCATTCACGTGCCCTTCAAATATTTTTGGTGGAGTTCAATAACTTCCTAAATGTCGGTTTTATAATGTCTGGATAGCGTTAACCGCAAGATGACGCAGCCTTTTCGTTAATTTGATGTTAACTGAGAGTCCGAGTTTTGTATGTCACATCATACTGTCATTAACTTGACGTGAGCATGACCAACGGGGGAACATTCGTCAACCAGGAAACAGAACCAGGAAACCCATCATCGTCTTGGGTTTTTGCACCACCAAATGTTCAGGTTACATCGCACAGCGTAACTTAAGACACAAACAACATCAAAGCCCGAAATGGGATTCGCACCTACCAATTTGGTTACCAAGACCGACCAGGCTCCCGTGATCGGGGTGATGTGATACTCAGTCAGTCCCCAGCTTACATAAGAGCAAGAAATCTGATGTTGTCTTGCCACACAAAATTGAAACCATGTTTTTTGCAAAATGTGACCCAACTTCTTCGGTTATCACACGGAATTCCATCCATAATACTTATGTATCTAAAAATCAAACACTCCGTATCATTATCTCCAGTTATCTTCAGTAACAACTTCGTTTGATATTTCTATTTTTGGTTTCTTACATCATTGCTTAAATTTGAAATACCAGCAGTATTAAAGTAGACATCAACGTCATATGGTTAAGAGGTACGAAAAATATTTGCATAAAGGCTATACTCAAAGGGATTGTATTGGCTGTTTAAAATATTTGCACTAAATAAATTCAGTATTCCACAATATGTACAAATAGTCCATCTTCCTTGTCAGCAGTCGCCGGCGACAGACCATCTCCTATGATATCGAGCGAAGCAAAACTATACGAGTTAATCAAACAAATTCTGATGAACATCATTCTGCTGATTTAACTCAAGGTGATTAGCTATTTCAATGAGGCATCTGAAGCTTCATTTTGCAGCTATTCAGTAAATGCACACTACAAGTATATTTTTCATGAATGCCGTTACAAGATCTCTTTGATAGAAGGGGGGGCTTATATAATCGCATGTTCCTGAACCCTGCACCTTTCGTTTTGGCACCGTTAACATCTCTGTTCAACATTTATTTTCGGTAACCATCTTAGATAGCAAATGTAATGACTTAATATGTAAAGCTTTCTTCCGACTCACTTTTTATATTCTCGCGTTAAGGAGGTTCCGCCGCGACTGTGAGTCAAAACAAATACTAAATTCCACATTTTTTATAATTTGTTCAAAAATCCTGCTTTCACTGATGAAATGCGTTACCTATAGAAACCCAAAAGTAAGGAACAAAAATTGCAGGTTATTCCACGAATGTATTTTAAATTAGCACTTTTTTCCAGCCATAGGAGCCGACTGCAGCCCCATTTTCTACGAATTACCGCATTTTGACTTCAATTACGGCAGTAATTCCCTAATAACTAAAAGAATAAGGTGGTAAGATGCCTATATTAAATTTTTATTCAATTTCTCTGGATTATATCCTTCTTATAAATAGTTTTCCGCAAAAATGGCATTTATATTTTATGGAAAAATACTATTTTTCCCCGTGTTTCTTTCATACTCCCATTGAACAACATGTAATTTCAAGTTCAATTAGAGAGTAATATAGCGTGGAAAGGTATTATGTTTTTGTTCATATCAGATAGAGGACAACCTTTTCTTCAAGTAGACAGATTATGAATAAAATGACATTTAAGTCATTTTACGGTGGAACTACCTTAAGATTAATTACCATTTAATCTTAGCCATTCTTCCTAACTCCGCACATTGAGTGCATGCCCATTTTATTTGTTTAGTCCATGGTGTATTCCCAATTGAAACACTCGCCCACTATCATGCGACACTTTTCTACACACATAAGTATTGAACTATTATCCTGAATAACAACGCTGATATTTCACAAGTGTCGACATTATTGCGATGTATAGACAGGGGCACGTGAAGTGGGCATAATGCGCAACAAACGACTGGGATGGAAAATCGTTGGGTCTTATCGCGAAAGTGGCTTGTCGATATCACCACGAAAGCTATTAGTTATTGTTGGACATTCCAGTCCAATGGGGGTGTAACACCATTTTTGCTTTTTTAATTTATCGTGCAGGGGGGCATAACGAATGATCATTTGCAAATCCTCACCTAAAGATTCCAAAAATTGCCAGATATATATAGGAGTCTAAAGTTGAATGGATGGGCAACCTTCCCATAACGGCCGTGACGTCATTTCATCCATGGCTTCTACCCGATACATTCTAAAAGATGCCTTAAAAAGGCTTCTGTGAAGATGTCTATTTCTGCCGGGAATACAACAGTATAAAGATTTAGGAAATACATTGAAAAAATATCCGTCTTCACCGGGAATCGAACCACACGGGCCATTGATCGATGGATGCAATGACGTCAGAGGTCGTTTTGCGGAAACAGAAAAAAATGCAACTTTCTACGATCGGTTATTTGGTTATAATGGTTAACATGCCTTAATGTTTCGAATCAATTCCGTAAATCTATATGAAAACCTTGGCAAATATGCTTTCAACGGTAATATTGAAAAACCATTCAAATGGTAATCCCCCATTATACGGGTCAACGACTGGTAATATAAATACGATGGGCAGAAAAAAAACACTGTATCACCTTCATCATGGATGTAACACAAAAGGTTGCGAAAAAGGGGAAAGAGTGATTTCGACTTCGCAGAACAGAGGGAGGGAAATAAGGAGAGAATTTGCGCAGCAGTAACGAAAATAGGACGTTGAGCTTAGCAAATAAAACGCGATTCCAAATGGGGAAAGAGGCGTAGAAATAATTCTTCAAAACAGAGAATAACAGCGCGCCAATGATTGTTCTCAGCCAAGCACGTAATTAATCTTCTGCTGATTACCGTTCGCTTTCACTTAGAAATAGACGTCATTGAATCGCGCACATTCCTAATCAGTTTGTATCATCAGCAAAGCAATCAGCAAAGTTTCCTGGTTCATCCCACGTTGCTTCATATTAAATGACAATTGAGGGATTCCTCTTGAAAACAGTTTAAAAATGAATGCGGCGTCAGTTAAAAAATTCAACGAAATATAAATATGCATAAGGTAATCGCGAATAACATATTCTATATAAAAAGCCCTTGTGACTCACTCACTGACTCAGGATCGCTGTAAGATGGAGCCACAGTCACTTGAATTTTAAAATGCCGTTATTAGATAGAGCCACAGTCACTTACTTATATTTGAAAATGCCGTAATTAGATGGAGCTACAATATATTAATTTTACAAATGCCATTATTCAACTGCTTGCAAGAAATTTACATAACAGTAAGAATAATTTCTAAGTTGATTCCGACTGAGAATACGCTCCCTTTCATCTTGCGACGACAACAATTTCCGGTGATTCAGGAATATGCGATCACCATCAACAAGACGCAGGGTAAGTCGTTTGACCACGTTGGACTTCAACTCCAAACAGACTCCCCTGTCAGGCAGACAGTTAGCACTATTCTCACAGGGGCAACTGTACGTTGCTCTTTCTCTCGCTCGCTCGAGAAATTACCGCCCAAAAGTGAAAGTGTTTTCTATCGAGCCCGACCCTGAGCAGGGACTACTACGCAACGATAATTGTCAATTCACACGCAACGTGAGAAACAAACGGAAAACATGTAAGTGCGATATTCCACAGAGGAAAAATCATCGACTTGACCGGTATATCGCACTTATGTGCACTTGCGGGTGACTCCGTAAAGGTAACTACCGTGGCTAGAGTGGCTAGACCCGGTATCCTCAAAATTAGGAAAAAATGTAATGTATTTAATGTTGGGAGTAAACTCATGATATCAAGTGTCATTAAATTGCAATATCTTCTTTGAATAAGCGTTAAAACCTAGTATACCTATATTCGAGAAACTGGGCTCCTGCGACCAGGCCAGGGGAGGAAGGGGATGAGACGACGTCGCATTGATCCACGGGAAGGGGCTGAGAAGGGAAGGGAGGGAAATGGAGAGGGGGTGCTAGTTTTGCAGACGGCGAGGGGGTGGTGGGGAGGGAAAGCGGAGGGGAAGGGAAGGGAGGGGAAAGGACGAAGGTGAGATACACACTGTGAGCAAAAAAATGGCAAGCGCCAGTACATATGTTTTACGCGAGAGAAAGTTCGTATTATCGAATGCGGAACCTTATGAGGCGTGTATGATATGGTATTTTACCAATTCACGGCTACGGTTTTGGACAGTCCTATCTTCAACTCAAACATTTCGGGGTCGTCTTTTAACTTTCCCATAAAGTCCCAAAATCAAGCCTCTATTAAGCTCTACATACAATCTGCATTCCTTCGTTCCGTCGAAAATTCCCATTTATTTACTTCCCCTACCGTACTTAACCAGTCTTCTTTTGCCCAATGATTACTTTCAATACGCCTTCTCCTCCTACACAATATGACCTCCATCTGCTCTTGTAGCCTTCTCTGTATCTCGTAAGCGATTTCCTATTCCCTCAACTATCTGCAACACTTAATTCAATGAAATAATAGACTAAGTTAAATATTGAAATGCGAAGTCTTGTTATTACACATGCTTTCTCATATATTTCGGTGAGTAGTTAGGCTATACGGCAAGATTTAGTAAAACATCATACTGAGCAAAGTAAGGCACTATAAAATCCACAAAAAAAATTCTTAGATCGATCTAATTTTCGCCAATTTTCATTTACAATACTGCGAAAGAGGACGACTGTATAATAGTTGACACAAAAAAGTAAATAATATTTTTCCTCAGTAGGCACTCTGTTGGGCATTTGGAAGACTCCGCTTCTCATTCAAACAATTTCACATTATTTACCTATACTTCGACTAAAATTGAGATTTGAAAGGTAGTTATTGATAAACGCTACATTTATAATAATTAATGTCTACTTCTTCACTGTTTTAACAGCCAAGTCCTGAAATTGCGGTAACAAACATACAATACTATAAACACATTTTTCACTACTAGGTGTTAAGGACCTACGTGTTCCCTAATGGAGTACCGAAAGCTCTCAACATGTGTCCATAAACGTTGACCATTTAATGACTAAATTTCGCCTTATACTTCCAGTTAAAGCCATAATTTCTAGGTAACTCCAATAACTCTTTTTTTATATGCTCTCCTTCGAAGAGACTGGCAATCCTCGTATAACTAGACTACCTAGAGCAGCACTCACAAAATATTCACATTGCCATCTTAACTTTCTCGTTCCTTGTATTAGAGAAAAAAATTAACAAATGTTTTTGCAATACCTGATGAAGAATACACTATATAAAACGAGCCTAAGAAAACTAATATAAAAAGAATAAAATTAAATTTAAAAAAGAGATAAATAGATAAAAACTGATTTTAAACATTTCAGAAATTCATTGTGGCATCAGAGAAAAAGCTGCTTCATGACGCGGATAACCCAGAAGCTCATTTAACTACCTTAGGTTGTTTAAGTACCAGCCTATGAAAGTGAGTCTATGAGTGAGCACAATTCTTCAAAATAGTTGATTTTAAGTTTCTGATATATTTTTTCCATAAAATCAAAACAGATTCTCCTATTTCTCAGTGTCAATAGTCAATTAGGTGGCATGGGAGCCAAAAGAGTTTAGTGCGTTGGAATAGAAGGAAGAAGACCTAGAATTCCAATTCCAACGATTAAAATCCACATCTAGGCCCAAAATGCGTGCCTCTCCGAGCCACTGAACCATCCGGTAAACTTGAGGTGACTCGCTGAAAAAAGCAAACTTTTCCAAACTTTTTACCCAATTTTTTTATTCCCCACATCACAAGGCTTAAAAGGTAAGGGTAAAGTTTTCCCCATGCATGAAAAACAGCCTCCAGATCGGGGGGATTTACTTTATTATGCAAACAAAATTTCATGGTGAAGGTTGCCTTTACGCGGTGGCTTTAGTTAGTTTACATAGTTCTCCCGGTGCTTTAACCAAAATTCGAGTAACCTTGTCTAATCGCGCAGGGGAGGCAAAATGATGGTGACTTAACACATGGGCGAACATTTGGATTGACGGAAGCACTTCGTAAGCTTCTCTTCCACGTTGACTTTATCCGCCTTCACATCTCACTTCAAGACTTTCGGATGAAAAAGTGAAAGAGAGGTGCTATTTCGCACTCGTCCGGCCACACCTTGAATATGCAGAGAGCATATGGGATCCGGTGCAGAAAGACTTAATCCGGGAACTTAATAAAATACAAAGGAAAGCTGCGCGATTCGTCAAAAACTGCTACGGGCGTACAGACAGCGTTACACAGATGTCAAACGAATTAGGCTGGGAGCCGCTAGAGACTCGGAGGCTGCGCGCTAGGCTTAGATTGCTTGAACAATTGAGAATAGATATCTTTAAGAGCGACACGGAGAACATCATATTCGAACCCCACTATATTTCTAGGTCCGACAGAAACGATAAATTAAGAGAGATATTTTGCCGAACGGATAGGTATGGGAATTCGTTTTTCCCCCGAACAATAAGGGACTTCAATAAATGCTAGACGTAATTTCATTAGAGCGTTTCCTTTTTATATGTAAACGGCTGGTGTCCTAACAACCCCCGCCACACGCCTATTGAGGCGGTTTGCGGGGTAGTATGTAGATGTAGAAGACTTGCTGGAAGATCCCCTCTCGCAGAATAATGTCAAGGGCCACAAAAAATTCGAAATGGATTCTTTAAGGATGAAAGAATTAATAATAATGTTCATTTAAAAAGGAAAAGAATTTTCCAATCAAGTTTTAGAATGGCAAATGACGACTATCGATATTAACGCAGAATCACCTCATAAGAAAGAACGATGATCGCATCTTAATGTGTGAATTTCTCAGGCCGTTGGACCAGTGACCTATCTTAACTCTCGACATTTAAAACCAACCGTCGAAGACAGTCGTACTGAAATGCATTGGTGGTGATTCCGTATTCAATGGATGACGTCACTGACAAGAGAGATACTTTCAATGGTCATAGGAAGAATGAGACGTTAACCACTGCTGAACTCCACTGCTATCAGAAGCAAGAGAGTTGATAATTTAAGCGGAAAAAAAGGAACAGAAAAGTTTTTGATTTTCCCTGGCCGTTTTCCACGACTTCATTTTTAAAACCCAAAAGAATTTTCCTAGCCTCTTTGTGCATATTGCATTACTCAAATTCATTTATTTGCATGCTCATTGCTATTATATCGGATGAAAACACAAACTTCATATTATACTTCTTTCTGATACCTTATTCTCCCAAATATCCTCATTCTACAGGCCACAATTTTTTATGTAAACTGACCGAAGCATTTCCATTTCTACTGGTTAAATATTAAATTTAGCATTGCAAAAAATTATGTGAGACATTCATAACGCCAAGCTAGGATCTCGTGATTAATTAGGGGAAATCACTCACCATATCTATAGATTATATATGGATGCCGCCATACTTTTCAATTAGATTATCCATTCTTATGGCCAGCAAGTAAAATTAAATTTGGCTTGGCGATAATAAGGATAAAATATTCGTTGAGTATTTTGCTCCATGAGAGGTTTATGGAAATCCTATGTATACACATAATATATAATGATTACGGTATTCGTATGAACTAATGACGCTATCAAGTGCCGTTAATTTCATTGAAGTAGAAGCAGGCCCGCCATGAGAGCAGCAGTGAAACCCCGAATTGAATCAACGAGATGGTTCTGAATTTAGCAAATGAAGCCACTGATTGTGTTTTGTTTCTCAATAGAAAAGTAAGGCTAACTAAAAGTACACCTAAAAGTTCATATATCTCTTCAGTGCTAAGCAAACATGTTTCGTTCATCTTAGGTAATGACAAGTTGATAATTCCATGACAAGAGATAATTTTTATCGAGAAAATTGAGGAAAAAACTCAAGTATCAAGGAGAAATGCTAGCAATATTAAAAGTATACAATTGAATTACTTTGAAACGTTTGGTTTAAGAAACTCATTCCCGAATGATACAAGAAGATTACACATCTACCCAAATTTTGGCTACAGGTTCAATTCTACCAATCGCTATTGAGCTAGGTCGACTAAAAACTTAATGATCTTAAAATATCCGATAGTTCTTTAGGCTCTTAAATATTTTCTAGACTCAAGAAAGACTTTTGTGAACACTACCCTTTGAGGGAAGACGTGGAACAATTTCCAAAAAACAGGGCAATACAACCAGCTGGAAAAGGAGCATTTTTTTCTTACAAATAAGCATATATTTTTACTATAAACGAAGTGTTTTTCTTTCAGCAAATTGAATTTCGACGTTCAAAATCGAAATATATTTCCATCATCCATCAAACAATAATAAGTTATGGCACAATTTAATGCAAAACAAATAGTTTTTGCTACAACGTTTTCAGCATCAGCCATCTCAACAATTGTGTTTGCCAACACTATCCAAAGCGCTTGGCATCAAGGACCCTTTTGAACTTGGCCCCTCTTCGCTTTCGCTCATTATCATCCTTCATTGTGCAATGTTAGAGCATTTATAGACATTGGCTCGAGGCCCGGAGGTCAGAAGACGAGATCCCATGGAAGACTCTGTTCATGGTATGAAGCATACCGCAAGAGTGTGTGCATAAAGGAGATTGCGGGAACTGTCGGCTACAAATCATGCCTTTAAAAATTGTAATTTTTTCCCGCTCTGATTTCATTAGCATAAACATTGCTTTCTTCCGTACATTTTCTGATAGGTATATTGCTAAGTTTATCGCATATAGTTTAGGATGTATAAGCCTGATAACTATACTTATTACATATTATATTGTAATTGAAAGTTTTAATAGTAAAGGAAGTTGGCAAGTCACGGGTAGAGAAAGCATGGTGATATTTAAACTACGACTACAAGAAAAATAACCAAATTGTAACAAGAAGTGGAGAGCCGGGGATAGGGAAGCAGGATTATCTCGAAGATGCACAAGCGCTCGTAAATTTGAAAAAATTAAAGGTGCGCATACCGTCCCCGAGGATAGAAATAGGATTCGGCCGTTAAGGCTAGCGTCAATTCGTTTTTGGTGGTGGGCGGTGAGGAGCTATTATGAGAACAGTTCCGCTGCACCAGCGAATCAGCTGTCCACGCCGACTGGCCCTGCACCCGGAGCGAGCTAGGCTAGAAAGGGCTGATGCACATAAAAAAGACTCGGTTGCATAACCATCAACGGAAAGGTTTCCCTAAAACGTTTGCAATAGGTCGGAAACGAAGTTTCACGAGCGCACTTATCTCGAAAAAATAACACGTAAGTGATTACGAGATCTCGCAAACATGTTTTTTTCCCTTGATGCAGACGTACAAGAGTACCTACTCGATTTGGGGAGTACACATTCCAAAGCAAGCGGCTCAAAAATTTAATTCAATCATAATATGGTTAAGATAACAACGGCTTACATCGATGCTTGCAGCCATGGGAAGTATATTTTAATAGCATTGTAAAAAGGAGGAAAAAATGGGCAACTCACAGAGAAATTCTTACCGAGAACCGGATACTTAAAAAATTATCACTGTAATTGTTTCTGAAAGGAAACGACCACCAAAGTATAAGCAAATAATGTAAATGGTTAGACAATAACGAATTTTTCACTTCATAATATGTGGGAGAACATGTTAAATACCGGACAGACATAAATATTAGCGCAGCGTCGTTGATTTTGACCGAGAATGGGCGAGCATTCTATGGCCACGTCTGACCTAAGATGAGTAGGGTACGAAAGTTGAATTACACGTACTTTTTCTGTGGTAATACTACTAGCTCTTTACCGACTATGTTCCGAAGTAAACATTTCCCTCAAATGCGTAAAATCACACGAAGCTGGAGAAAGAAATTCCCCGTCCAGGTGGCTTTTTTCTCATGGCAATACCTAAAAAACAAATTTCGCTCGACGAAGTGGGTCACCAGGCACGTGTCACGTATGAAAACCCTTAGCATCAATCCCCTAAGGGATTTGAGAATAGATTAATCACACGACAGTAATGGACTGTCAGTGACTACTGAAATAAAAAAGTATTATGCAGGATGAATTATTCATGACAAATCATTTCACCTCGTTTTTACCTCTCGACTGACAGGATTGGAGGATCAACGCTCATTTGTATTTTTCTAATCCTTAGAGAAAAAGTCAGGGAGAAATTTGCATTTACAAAAGCTTTCGTTACCCATTCAATTAGCGAAGTAATATCTCCGGATTATCGCATTTAACTCGGATTCCAGGGTGGCTTCAATTATTCAATTCTCCCATTGCGCGTATTTCAAATTGCGAATTAACTAGGGAAAAATGTCGAGAGCACCGGAAAAGTCTTATGGACGGAATTCCCGAAAATGACACTCGGTCATTTAATGATAAATTCGTAGCATAGGATTATATGGGCGTTATATTCCTAGTTTTCAAAATACAAGTGGGCAATTTCTATCTGCCGATAGAAAAGATGGTAAACCACCCCAGTCAAATATATAAGATCAAGTAAAATCAATCGTCTGAAACATTTTATGTTCATTAAGTATTTGGACACAGCAATTAAGGCATCACAATTGATCCACTGAACCACATAGCTATAAAAAATGTAATGCTCTTGATTGTTGGTTCCCGTTACACAAATTTAAAACATAAGAAATTGAAATCCCAAATTGAGACCAGTTCCATATTTCCTCTAAATTACATGTAACAATTACATGACCTTTTTACATTAAATTAACTAATAGCAAAAACAACGTCTATTCACCAATAACCTGAGGTAAGCTGAGAAATAAGTTATTAAGTCATTCTGAAAACCTAAAAAAGACATAGTAAAACATATAGACAGACATGGAGATACAAAATGCCAACGCGAAAAAAATTACCAAGCTATCAGCACGAGCTATAAAGGATAGGGAACTTAATATTTTTTCCTAAACTTGAGTCTCACTTTCGCCTTGTTTTCAATAAACAAGCGTTTTCCTCAGGTAAAAGAACACTTCAATTCGCGGAAATTAATGGAAGAAAAATTTGTGAAAATGGATTATTTACGAAAGCTGGATGCATAGAATCTGGGAGATACAGAAAGGTTGTCAACCCTGCTTCGGCAGACACACAAACTCAATGAGAAGTGGCGGAATACGAGTTTAGCCTCGTTTCCATCACTAACATTCCACTACGGTTATTTCAATCCTCATACCTACCTGAGTTTCAATTAGCTACTGTATACCCTAGTAAAGCATCATTTTGTGACGTAGAAATACCAGTTCAAAGGATAATTAACGAAAGATATCTAAAAGCGTACGACTTCTCGCCTGAACCAGAAACAACCATCACGATTGTATTTTTTCACCACGGTCTACATGTACTACATGTACGAAGTACCGTGCAAACCACCACCAGGGTGCGAGGCACGGGGTGATTCCACATCAGGCATGCACCAATCGCCCCAGTACAAATCGGGACCTCGCAGGTTCCCCCAGCCGCAGACCAAAAATCGGTCAGGAGAACAGTACGCATTCAAACCAGAAACTGGGAGAGTGCTACGTAAATGAACATGCAAACATGCAGAACAATGCTATACTCACATATAGAGGTTAATATTAATAATACTGTTAATTCATGAATGCTACGAGATGCTACTTCATGCAGAGAACAAAATAAAATAATGCCAGACTTATCAAACGGTGTGACTTATTCCTGTGATCGCTTCTACCGTAGTACGTTGGCTCTAGAAAAATATGTTGAACGTCTGGCAAAAAATTGTCTGCTTCGAAATTGCGCAAAAGATTTAACCTATGTTTCTCCCTTCGATCAGTTAGAGATTCCCATTCATAATTCCTTCATCAATTCGGTAACACTACTGAGTTTATCCTTAGAACTTTTTACAAATCTTACTGCTCTCCGTTATATTCAATCTATTAATGAGATTAGTCCTACTTCATAAGGGTACCACATGCTAGCGGCAAACTCCAAGTGAGGTCTCACGAGTGAAAAATAACATTTCTATTTAACTTTCTCGTTTTATTTTCCTAGTATTATTTTAATAAATCCCAATTTGCGACTAGCCTGTCTACAGATTTCCCGGACGTGTTTCCCCCAAGACAGGTTGTAAGTAAGGGTCACACCTAAGTATTTAACTCACTCTACATTTGATAAGTTTTTATATGTTTTATTATTATTAAATTAAGTTAGATTAATTGTGTACGTTTCGTTGATAGAGTTATTCTTTTGCCCAAAATTTATAACAACGCACTTTTTTAAATTGAATTCTAACTGCCAAGTATTGCACTATTCATTTATAGAATTTAGGTCTTTTTGTAACGCAATCCTGTCAGACTTATTGCTTAGATCCCTGTACAGCACTGAGTCGTCTGCGAAGGGGCGAATTTTGCTCGTAGCAAACGGTAGTGATATCATTAATATATAAAAGGAATAATAAGGGACTGATGACACTTCCCTGGGGTACACCTGATGTTAAATTCACTACACCTGAACTAACGCCATGTAGAACTACCCTCTGTTCGCGGTCGGCTAAGAACTCTCTTATCCAACATATTACGTCGTGGTGTATTCCGTAAGCTTTCAACTTAACGAGTAACTTCGAATGAGGGACTTTATCGAAAGATTTTTTGAAATCTAGAAATACTGCGTGTACCTGGACAAGCCTTTCTCCCGAGGAAAGTATATCGTAAAGAAAGAGGGCCAACGGTCGGTTCACTAGACACCACGGTATATCATCTTACTAGGCTAACTCAATGGTGGTAGGATTATCTACTGTGGTAGGCGTTTTCGAGCGTTTTAATTACTAGCATTGCACGGGTAGAAAGTTATCGTAGTAGAAACGGGGCTTATGGAAACTGCACGAACGAGAAGAGGCAGAGAGCTGTGCCGTTATGACCAGTCGAGTCCTGGTGGTTGAGAGTAGGTCGTCAGGGATGGCACGGGGGAGAGGAAAGCTGACAAGACAGCACCCACCTCCGGGAGCAAAGGGGGGCATAGCGTGGGGGTGGCCCTTTTCGCCGGGAGGGGGGAAGTAGTACGTGTGAGATTGAAGGGGGGGAGGAAAGGAGGGGGGAGGAAGGGAATACAATGGCGGGAGTGAGTGAGTGAACTCACTACGCCGCCGTTCCAACCCTCACTCCCCCGCCACCTTTCCGTATTGACGGAGGGCGGCGCAGCGGGCAGGAGGGTCGGCCAGGCTACCGAGTTCTCCTCTTTACGGGTGCTAACAACGTAGGGCGACAGCGAGGGCAAGTGTACTACATACTACATAAATAAAAAAATATATAAGAATTCGACCAATAAGGCGCAACCATAACCGGCAGATCTATCGCGTACTGAAAATAAAATATGGCCTGGAGAAAAAGTGGTAAACCCGGAGAAGAAGATGGCCTGGAGAGAAAACAAGACGGTCTGGAGAAAATGATGGTTTGGGGAAGAAATAGACGGCCTGGAGAAGAAGAAGACGGCCTGGAGAAGAAGAAGACGGCATGGAGACGAAGAAGACGGCATGGAGAAGAAGAAGACGGCATGGAGAAGAATAAGACGGCCTGGAGACGAAGATCGCCTGCAGAAGAAGATGGGGAAAAAGTTTATTTATTTTTTGTGTGTAAAATGAGGCGTAAACCTTGGTACACACCCTCAACTGTAATTTAGGCGAATAAACCGGGAGAGATTCGAATGGATCTCTACTCTTTATCATTATTATATCACTACTACATCCAGCGTGCGGATTGGTTTGTTGGTTACATCTACATCTACAAAATACCCTGTAAGCCCCCTCAAGAGTGTGTGGCAGGGGATGAGTAGTCACCAACATGCATTACACTCTAGTCCAGTGATGGCTAACCTATGACACGCGTGCCAGAGGTGACGCACCAAGGCATTTAAGGTGACACGAAAATTCAGAGTGATCGACAAATAAACATTCGATGGACGGATCTGCGTATCTGAAGTGCTCTTCACCGAACTAGGGACCTGGATTCCACTGAAAATCTCCGCCACCACCAAGAGTCAAACCCGGGCCCTCGGCATGGGAGTCCAGTACTCTAGCCACCTCACCAAACCGATCCTCCAGCGTGCCTAGGAGTGAGTCCAATATGGTATGCTCACCATGTGCGCAAAGGCATCATTACACTGCTCATAAACAAGTAGTTCAACTCTGCCATTGACATAGTGACCCTTTTATTGATATTGTAACCATTTGTGCTGTGTGACAAGTATCAAGTTGACCTGCGTCGCAGTCTGGTCTCTGAATGTGTTCATATATTTATTTATTTGTCACGCTTCAAGTTTTTTCAACAAAAAAATTACAGGGAAAACATTATCACATATTACATACAATCAAATGTAACACACACATATGTATAGAAAGAGAAGTGTCTTCAACATGACTTATAAAACAATTTTGTTTAGCTATGAACAGAAGTGGCTTCTCTTTTGAAACGATTCAAGTTCATGGCAATGTTCGTTAAAAGTTTTGGCACAGTCTGTATAATGTTGAGTTTTTACCATATTTTGCTAGTACTTACATTTGTACATTGTTTAAACAAAATGCCTTGCACTAAAGTTTTGGTGCTAAAAAAATTAATTATTATACGTTCGGTAAAGGATATTTCTACTGATTGCTATGAGTTCGCGATACGCACTTCCCCAATACCCTAAGTGAACCATGGCCTACGGTAAGATTCGAAGCAGAAGGAAAGGGTAGCGCTCATCAATTCATCACGCGTCGTATCTGCATGAGGAGTACAGACTTCACGCATTTCATTTTCACTCAAGTGCACCGAGATATTTATTTGCGAGTAGATGCTTTAGAAGTGGAATGACTGTTTTATTGAACAAAAGTTGAGAGAATAATGCTTTGATCTCTCAAGGATAGTATATGATTATTTAAAGTTGTGATGATTTGACTGAATACTTTTACTAAAATTCAAATACTGTACTACTGTCCATCGCGTTCAATATTTTTGAAGTCGAAATTAACTTTTTCTTAGGTCTTTGGTAACTGGTAGGGGATATTTTATCAAGATGATGGAATAAAGCGGTGAGCTGAAAATATAATGGAGATGAAACTGAAAGAATGAAGTATGTAATTCGTTCAATCAATTATCTTTTCCAATTCGTATTTGTCTGAAAATCGCGTTTTTAGCTGCAAAAACGCACCTTTTTCTCGGAAATCAACAATAACATATATTTCCTTGGCAATCAGATTTTGGTGTTTAACGCATTTAAAATTCATCTTGCATAGTTAAGCTGATTAGGAATGTTCAGAATTGGGTTTTGTGCAGTGGTTAATTTTTTTTATTTTTAAAACTACCTTCACTCTAGACAGAGATTTAAAATTTATTTCATCAGATACCCGCTAACCCTGTTAATTCTTCTAATTTGGTCCAACTTTGAGTTATTTGACTTTTTACTGATATTGTTTTTGGGAGATATTGTCATACTGATTAATTAGCTGTTGTCTTGCAATGGCATAGGACTTCTCCAAAAACAAATTATTTAAATAAATAAAATAATTAATAACACAGTAGTCTGTTTTGACAAATACTAACTAACCCCTCTCCTATTATATGATGAGTTACGAAGAAGTTATGAAGAAAGGGATCACCGAGAAATTCCGGGTAATTCAGCTCGTTAGTTAATAAATAAAACACATACATTTTGCGGCCCAGACGTAATTGGCACGAATCTGTTACTACTTAAAGCATTACAACTTGAAATGTACACACTAACCCTCAGTGCCTGGGGAAAACACTGTCCCTCTGCTCGCCTCTAAGGATGAGTGCAGGTGCAGTGTCATGAGACCGCACGTATTTTAGGAAACATTAGAAAGCAAGTATTAGTGGGAGCAGGGATTAATAATGAATTAGCTCATTTGAGCTTTGAAGAAACGATATCATAAAAATTAGCATCATCAAAGCTAACATCATAGGTTAAAGATCAGAATACATGAAACCATACGGTACAATAATATTGGGGAATATTGAAGCAATTAAAATGCGCTATAGGCCATATCGAATGGATCGGTTGTGCTGCGGCATTGTCGCGGTATTATAATGATAAAAAAGAAAAATGCAAAATGGAAATAACATGAAAAAATACACTATTATTCGGAAAAATTTACGGAGAAATTGCGCGAGATAGTATTATTACGTGGGTCATTTTTCGCAAAAAAAACTTCATTTTCGTGTGTCAAGACGCCATATTCTCTAATTCTTCAAACCATGGCTGACATATTTCAGGGTTTGTTCGCTGAAATACGTCAACTGTTTTTCCTTTATGTTAACAACGTTTGTTGGGTGAACTGTATTCGACCATAGAGCATAGTGAAAATGGTCGGAACTAACTGAACTAATCGACCCGTCCCGTTTTGGATTTTTTAAAAGAGTACTTGGCAAGTGCGACGATAAAGTTAGGGAATTAAGCTACTTCTCCCTTGTTAGACTCCACTTGGAATACGCTGCCAGTATTTGGGATCCTTATGAGGCAGGCTTCAAAACTGGGTTAGAACGCGTGCAGAGAATATCGGCAAGATACGTTTAAGGCCGTTATAATAATCTCGTTCAATTAACTGACCATTTGCAGCAACTGGGATGGGAATCGCTTTCAGACCGATGATTAAAATTTAGACTTAATCTATTGTGTAAGTTTCAAACCGATTTATTCTCTGACGACGGGAATAATATTTTACGAAATCCGAGATGCTAATATAGATCAGATCATGATAATAAAATTAGGGAACTGTACTGCAGAACGAACAATTTAAAATGTCATTTTTCCCACGAACCATAAGAGACCATAACAGCTGCCAATGAGACTTTTAACTAGGTTTGTCGATACGTAGTGTAGCTCTTAGTAGTAGTAGTACTCCCTAATACTTGTCTTTATCTGCTACCTAGTGCTTACAGCACGCAGTGCATGTTTTCGGCATAAATCTAGAACCTCAGTACATTTATGTAGGGTCAAAATGCATAAATACTTACGTTCCCTCTAACATACGTAGCAAACCTATATAGAGTAGTGCATGTTTGAGAGGCATCGCCTTGTCACAGGCATTAGCGATGTATGCTAATGCAACAATAGTCGTAGCTACACTCACTTTAATAGGGTTAAGTGTAATGCATGTTGGTGACTACTACCCCTGCCACATACCCTTGAGGTGGCTTGCAGGGTATTTTGTAGATGCAGATGTCCAATGGATACTACATATTGGTGACTACTTGGTCTCATTTTTGCTAGTTCTTTCGTCCAGCCTCGATTCTCCGAGATGTAATTTTGAGAGGCTGTGAGATCACTCGTGTTCTTCTGTCGCAATTCGCGGTGCGTGACGTGGAGGCAACCGATTGATCGAGGTGTTTCCACGGGAGGAAAATGGCGACGGACCTCCCGACTCGTATCCGCTCCCATTTCCCGAATCGCACTCTCCACGGCGTAGCAGAGAAATAGAGAGAAAGAGACCACCCGACGACCACCGCGTCGAAATGCGCATTCCGTTTCTCTTGACTGCGGGAGAGAGAGGAAGACCCCGAATGAGGGAGGGTGGGTGGGTGGGGGAGGGGGTGAGGTGGGGGAAAGGACCCCCCCTCACCCTGCTTTGAAACATCGACCCACCGCATCCAAAGACTGCCAACTCCTCTTCCACTCTTCCTCTTCCGCCCTCCATCCTCTTCTCTTTCTTTCCATTGAGTGCGCGACCCTTAAGGGTCTTCTCCGCCGCCGAACCCTTAAAGCCCACTCTCCACACGATGGCGTGTCCACATCCTGTCTTCGTCTCCTCATCACTGCTACAATCTACTCCAGCCGGTAGGGGGTCGTGCCTAAACTACGTTCCTTTTTCCGGAGATTTTGTTACCCCCCCTTCTTTGAAAACCGCAGCATTTGTCCCAACCCCTTCCCCCTACCCCGTCGACATGTAACGTTGCCTCTAAAAAATGAAACTTTCAATTCAAAAATATTTTCTCAATCATTGAAAGAGTTTATTTTTAGGGATAGGTTGAAATAAGACAAATAAGTAGCCGAACTATATACATATAATAGAACAGTCTAATCTCAACTGGAACAAATAATATTAATTTTTAAAATTAAAAAAACAACCATGAATCACGGCGCAAGGTGCTGTGCTCATTTACTTTGTTCTCTCCCCTCCCCACATTTCTGACTGCTGCCTTGAAAAGTGTTGTCACGAGGTCGCTATTTAACCCGCGAGGAGTTAAACATGTTAGCTTTTTGATGGTATGAAGACTTGCAACATTCTAGAGGCGATGGTTCAGTTACATTGGGTTAAAGTAGACGCTTGTGGTGTAACAAATACTCCGCGCGCCCTTCCTCATGTTAAACTCTGTAGTATTTTCGACGTGACGTTGACGAGTAAGAAACGAAAACAGGCGCATTGTAACGGCTACGTTACTTTGAGTGAACCCCCCCCCCTCTCCCTCGTTACCCGCCGTAGGTTTTTAGGCGACCCCCTCCCCTAAGTTGTAAACGTAGTTTATCCACGACCCCTGGGGCACTCGCACACGGTGGCGAGAGGTAGGTAGTTCGAATCCCGGCAGTTCCCTCCACCATGCGCCCAACTCTTCCAATCCCGACTCCTTCTCCTTCAAAATACAGAATGGAGGCACTTTCTCCTTTGGGTTTTCCACATTTACTTGACAGTACGGGGCTCTTATGGAGGTGCGTTTCAATTGGGAAAATCTCAATAAGGCCGGAAGGGAGCAATGTTTCCGCAAGCAGCAGTAAGATTAACATAGTGAAATGCAGTGTACTGCATACTGCACATCTATGTCTCCCAATACGCAAGTATTACTCCTTAAAGTAATTTACATAAATGTAGTGCGGAATATAAAAGGCCGTCTACGTGGCCGGGAGATGAACAGACAGAGCGTAAGTTTGTCAACAGCATTCTTCACATGGTCCATACTGTCCCACTAAATGTGGAACGCTCCATAATTCCTCCTACGACGATAAAACAACATCGACAGTCATTTAATCCTGAGATAGGTTGAAAGAAGCCCTCCATTAATCCCATGCTAACTCCTTTATGCCCTCGTAGCTATTCCGTTTCATGCATGCCTCTTTACCTGAACTTCGTAGGTCTTCCTCGTGGTTCTTTCCCTTTCCATTTTATTATTTTCTATGATAATTCGTTGAGTCTCAAAGGTTGGTTGGTCCATCTGGACCTTGATAACGCTCTAGATCCTGATAGCGCCACACATAGTTTTCCCCTCTCATATCCTTCCACACACTTCCATATTTCTCATATTACCCGTCCTTTTGATCTTCAGCACACCTATCCATAACAAAGTCGCGAATGTTTGTATCCATTATATTTATATATTTATGATAAAACATAAAGCTTTCTTACGAGTAATCTGCCGTTCAAAAGTGGACATTACTGCACATTCAGTACTAATTTCTGAATGCTTACGTTTTATAAACCGCTGTAACAGGCTAAGCTCATAGTAATATCTCGATGGTAGGTTTATTTTGTGTAATCACCTAGCGCTATTTTGCTCTCTAGCTCAGCATATTTTCTAAATCATCTTGATGAGCTGATTCCAGAAAAAATGCCAAACGTTTGTTTAAGTAAAATATGTAAACTTATTAATGCATTTATATGTTTTTCAGTGAATCCCATAAAAAAACACGTAAAGCTGATGTTTGGTTTTGTTCAGACCTTATTTCATTTGCAAAATTTAATTAGAAATAAATTTCTTACGAAATCGGGAGAAGTGCCTATAGAAATAAAATTGATTAGAGATTCATATTTTTATAACTGAATGTTGTTTTTCAGTCGAAATTGAGAAAATTTTAATAAAAGGTATTATCGATACTTAACACACTTTTTGCGTTTTTAAATCATCGTTCCTATAACGACCATGCTAATTGTTGAAACCGATATTCCATTAATACTTATTTTCCGCCCATTATTCTTGTTTCATCCCCCTCCCTCTTCCTTGCATCCCGATCCCATCGCCACTTCAATCCCATCTCGCTCTTAGGTGTCTCCCCCACCCACTGCGCCCTTCAAATATACTCCAAAAACTTCAATTCCTTTCCTACCTAACTAAACACAGGTGAACTTTTTCCCTCTTTCGTCCTCCCACGTTACTAAACCCATCCTCCTCTGAACTCACGTCTCAAAAGTCCACCAAATTGGTCGCGTTCTCTATATTCACGATGCATATTTAAGTACCACGCCCCAGATCGATGTCTCCATTGATTTTCCTTTTCATTTCTGTCATGGATCCCCATCATTCGTTTACTTTTGAAATTATAAGTATCTCTTTACGATTACCATTCTGAGAAAACATATATAAAATAGGAAATTAAAGGTTAAAACTAGATGCTTAGATTAACTCACCAGAATAGTTATTCAGGCAAATTGACAAGCCTTCTCTGATAACATAGACGAACTGAAAGAAAATAAGGGACTAAGGTAGCAAGTTGGCTCACGCAAGATGAATCAATTACACTCAAAGAATGGCATAAATTATAACAACTATAATTGTCTGGTGAGATAGCAACACGTTATAATGAAAATATAACGATGCGGGATTAATGTGCCCTCAATAGGAGAATTATACCTAGACTACCTCTAGCCTAGTCTAGAGAAAATGATAAACTATCATATTCTCAATTTCGATTAGAGAAATAGGTATTATGTACTGTTGCAGTTGTAACACGCCCCTCCGAGTCCCAGGCAAGCATCACGTTTCATTGCCGTCATTATGGCCGGAGACTCGAGAGGGGTTGTGCAGTAATCGTTGCAACGTCCGACGCCCATTGGATGAGTGACTACGCTGCTGTCGGGTCATGCGTACGCAGTAGACGGAGTGACCCCAGCATGACGGCCTTCTGCATGCATGCAACTAGTGATTCCGCCTGTGCCACGCAGGACGGAATGCACTTTATGTTGTTTATCAGCGAGCCATTAACTCCAACGAGCACACCTAAGATGAGGATCACTAGTTTCACAGAGTGTCCGGGGTACATTTGTCGAAGTTCGAAATGCAGGTCTTGACATTTCGTCCGTTTTTCCACCACTTTCGCATCCATGTTAGTTTCAGCCGGAGCCGAAAACTCGATCACGAACATGGAGCGTGTGAGGTGGTCGAGGAGAAATATATCAGGCTCGGACGCCTCGGACTCGGTGGTGGAGAAGGAGTAATTCCACCAGATCGTGCATTTATCGTTCTGCACGACGGACTCAATATCTCCAGGGGAATAGGGCAGCACAGGTGTTTCGCCGATGCCTTAATGGTGTCGAAGGTGAAATTATAGCACCCGTAGAGCCGCGTTGTGCCGAGCTAGATACGCTGAGCTGGCGTAATAATTACAGCCGGAGAGAAGGTGACTCAAAGTCTCCGGCTGGTCTCGGCACGCCCTGCATCTCGTGTCCGCGACCTCCACCTTGAATATTATGCGGTGGTACAAGAGTGTGTTTATGACACCATCCTGGCACGCGAGGACAAAACCCTCGGTCTCGGACTTCAGAACGGTGGAGCGTAGGAAGGAAAACGTCAGCTCCTTCGATAACCCATGCTTTTCGATGTTTAGATAGAAACATCCATGCATGGGCTTATCGGTATGCGCCTTGAGCAAGGCCTTCTGCTCAGCTTTTTTTATTTCGAGCTTGAGGACGTCTGCCTTCAATGACGAGATGGTCGTGTCATTGTCGCTTCCGTCGGATGACGGGTCGAAATCGAGACCAGTTTCATCCGCTGCCCTATTTGCCGCCTGGAAGAGAAACGCCCCTGCCCCCGCACTCTCGTGCTCTCTCACGAGATTGAGCAGGGGCTCCCTGCCTTTCAACGCTCGGCATGCTGTACCCAGGACAACTCTGTTGTGGAGACACACCAGACTCAATAGTCCTCTACCACCTACATTGCGAGGGAGGAACAATCTGGCGACGGAAGATTTCGGATGAATACTTCGCAGAGGCGTCGATGCTCCGTCCGAATTAAAACTTCGCTCCCGGCGACGCCCACCTTGTCCATTCCTTCCACTTTCTAGACCGCTCACCCAACCCCCCCTCTCCCACGTACGTTCCTTCCCCTTGTCCCCCCCCTCCTACTCCTTTCCCCCTCCCCTCAATCAGAACACCACGCTCTCCTTTCCACGTGTTCTCTTTAACGAGTCATTCTCTCCCACGCCCCTCCCATTCTAAACGGATCGATATCCGAGTAAGAGAGAGAAGGAGAGGCTGGACGGTGGACCACCACCCCCGAACGCGGTCTCTTGGATCGAGAGGAGTAGCGGGGGAGGGTGGAGGCGAGAGATGGAGAGGAAAATAGGGGAGGGAAAGCAGGAAAAATCCATGCACATGCTCGCTAAGGTAGTTTGAGCGAGATATTTCCCTAGTCATAATGGAGACCATATTTTATTTTTTTAATTTTAGCGTCTGTAAGGAATGTGAAGTAAATATTGTAACATTATTGGCGCTAAAATAAATTTATATATATAAAAAAATTCTCCGTAATTAAGGTGGCGTTATACCGGGGCTAAGAAGCTCGTTTCAGACGTTTCCCTCTAACCCAGTAACGGCTTTGCCGTGACAGCTGGAGACTTGCAATTTTTGTCTTCTGTAAATAAAGAGTCATTTGTTGATTTAAGTGGAGTAACTTTATCATGAAGTGGTTGTGTGTTTTTATAAAAATTAGCAAAACTTTGGTTTTAACGAAATATTTTGGTAATATTCCGGGGCACATTGCGAAGGCTAGATTCCGAAATGAGGATTTTCAGCCCACTTAAATCAATGAATCATCTTTCATATACGCAAAAAAATCAACAACCATTGATGCTGTTTTCGTATTAAGGCTATAGCAATGTTAAGCGTTCAAGCCTGCATTGACAACGGAGTAGACCTCATCCATCCCCACCCAAGGTTAATCGTTCCCCACTCCATTTTTGTCAGTGCCGCCTTCACAGTTTCCCGTTGGGCTTCTACCAACCCAGCAGGCAACCACAGGCGGCGATGGTTAACTTGAGTTGGCTTGGAAGTATAGACCCATCTTAAATAAATATATGTCCACATGCCTAATTTTCCCTGACGTCCATCTACCAGCTGAGAATACGAGCATGCTCACCCCATTGAAATCAACTTATTACGATGGAGCAATTAACCCTTTGAAGGCTGATTTTTTTGTTTGCCTCTTTGAAATAACATAAGAATATTTATCCGAAATTTTCTTCCCTGACGTGTGCCTCAACCATTTACAGGAGAGATATTCTCGGGGAAAATGCGTCCAATTAATATTTAAAGGATTGAAAATCGATTTTAATATTCAAGCAATACATTGGTGGGATGGACATGAACAAAATGCGGTACATTGTGACAAGCTATCGGGATAAGCACACCGGCTCGTGGTGCTGGTCTATATTTCCCAGCCGCTCCCCGAAGGAACGGTGGCCACAGAGCGACACTTTTATTACCGGAGAGTTACCAGGTGGGTATAGTGCTTGAATAACTGCTTGCAGTTCTTGCACAAAAGGCAAACTAATGTCTGAGTAGCGCTTCCAATCTGATAATTGTAGAAAAATAAAGTAATGAGCATTAGAATTTATGAAAATTAGCATTTCAAAAATATTCAGAATAGCCAGAAAACAGCTCAATACCATCCATGAGCTTTAGCGCTACAGACACTATACATATTTTTCAGAGATATGAACAGGGATTTTCATTTCTCTTCAAAAGATTCCTGCCTTTTGGTGAAGGAAAGCTGAAAATTGGGCCAGGGTTTTCCTTACGCATTACCGTCGGACACTAATCCTAGTAAAGCCAGGAATCCCGTGGAAAGGTAGGCCTCCTACGACAGGGATTTAAAAAGGTTTAATTGTATGGGCACGAATACACTACCATCACAGGGGCTCGGTTAATGCCACAAGCTTCAATCCCTCCATTAATTATTTGTGAATCCCGAAAGAAAAAACTCTGCCACGGTTCACCATTTGCCCTACACTTTACAATCTACAGCACAAACTCCTCTTGCAGCGTGATTTCTGGCACATATGATTGTACATACAAAAAATCTCAATATTCTACTGTGGTTTTTAGGCTCTCTGCGAACAACATGCCATTTTCCCTACGAGCCAAAAGCATAGCAAATTTTTAGGTTGTTGGAAGGCTGAAGGACTCGATAGAACACTTAAAGACAGGTATGAAAATAGGGTGAAATGTAAGTGAGGTAAACACATGTGTTATCTTGGAAGTCCGATAACAGAATAACAACAAAAATTATTTACGTCATAAAATAGTATTCCCAATACAATAAAGACATACTTATGAGTAAAAAACTTTGTTCGTAATTCAGAAGTATTCCTAATACCATAAAGACATTATTAAAAGTAAAAAACTTTGTTCGTAATTCAGAGGTAAATAGTTAAGAAAGTTGGACAGGAAAAGTAAATTAAATTTTCATCTGCAAAATGTTTCATGAAAAAAATTCGATGGAGTTGATTGGTTTTAGAAAAATTATAAGAAGAAAGTACGGTAATCAACGCGATAGAGAAAAGAAAAGAAAAATCCGCTGATTATTAGGTGAGATTCAATAATATTTGGGGAAAAGCGTAGAAGGTAAAGAACTTCGGGACCGGAAAGGGAAAGGATATCTTAAAAAAGTGTAGGTATTCATACAATAGCCATGTGTACATTTATTTTTAAAATGAAGCGAAGAAATAATGAAAGCGGCGTATGCATACCGCCATCAACAAGGCGTAGCCTTTAGAACACGATAACGATGGATAAGGGAATCGCAGCCAGTGGCGTATCTAGAATTTGACTCTCAGGGGGGGGAGGAGTTCTGGAATATATTTGATAGGTCCGGGGATCTTGGTTCATGCCAAATGGGGGGGCCATACCCTGGAAAATTCTGACAGCAAAACGGCATTTTCTAGCCCTTTTTTATGTTTTTAAAGATAGTATTTACTTAATTTTTCCATCAAAATGTACACTCTCACGGGTAACTATGTGAATTTTTTCCATGATGGAAAGGAACAAACTTTGCGAATTTCACTGTTTTTTTATTCAAGACCCAGGTTTTTTTAACAGTTTATGTCATCTTCAGGTGACCTGACCTGAAGATCTGAAGGTGACATAAACTGCAGAGGACCTGCAGATGACTAAAAAATGTTGAAACCCGGGTCTTGAATAAAAAACGCAGTGAAATTCGCAAAGTTTAAAGCAAACAGTTACAGGCTTGACATTGCGGAACTCTTTCATAAGAAAAGAAAGAAGAAACTTCAAATCGTATTGATCAACACTGTTATATTAACCGTCATGTATTATATCGTTCGTTTTCCCCCGAAAAATAAGGGACTTTAATAAATACTTGGCGTAATTTCGTTAGAGAGTTTCCTTTTTATATGTAAACGGCTGGTGTCCTAACACCCCCCGCCACACGCCTATTGAGGCGGCTTGCGGGGTAGTGTGTAGATGTAGATGACATTTTCAAGGAACTTTAAAAATGACGGTTACCCGTTGAAACCTGGGACGGTAGTGTCAATAAAAGTGTGGATAAATACTGTTTGAAATTCTTCTTTCATTAATTCGCAAAGTTTGTTCCTTTCCATATTTTTTTATATTAATGTTGGTACCTTTAACTAAGTTGCTTCGGAGGGGAGGGTCCAGTCCCCTCCCGTAAATACGCCCATGATCGCAGCTACGTCCTCGTACTCTGACCGAGGAAGGTGAAAGGGTTTTACGTCGCGCCTTAGTGAACAACGGTCGATAATAAGGGGTCAGATGCGGCGGGGATAAAGCGAGAGATGGGATCGAGCAGATTTGGGGGTGGTGAACGTGTGATATCGATTCCACCCCTGACTCTCCCTCTCTCGTGAGAAAAAGAGGCAACTCCTGAAACCCACCCACCCCCTTTCATCAAAACGCCGCAAACCTAAAAATAGGAATTAAGACCACACTCCATACCCCTCTCCCCACTTGGTATCTAATTGGAAAACGCCGCGTTAAGCATGAAAGGTTAGCGAAATATTTGACCACATAATGCTACCCGATTGAAATGAGATGCGTTTTCATCATTTTACACAAGAAACTGGAATGTAAAACCCCTACAATTACCGAAACAAAAATGGGAAACATGAATTCAAGTAAAACTTCAAATGAGCTTAATGCAAAACATAATGGCGAATTCTCATTACCAAAAGGAACATTTTTGTAGCTTAAATTTCGCAATACTGGTCAAGTAAAATATGAATCAATTTGCATAACGCTAATAGATACTCATATAAGAAAGAAGGTTAATGGACGAGGTTCGGCTTTTGCTCCTTTCCGAAGAAATATTTACAGAACATAAATGCATTAAAATATCGGCACTTCGTGGTTTGTGGCTGTCAACATTTATTATCATTATTTTCCAATCATATATATTGATAGCCACAAAATGCATATATATTTTTATCTAGATTGCGGCGAACACTACAGCGAAGCATTAGTGAAAAAGTGAATACAACTCCGAGTAAATAAATGAACCGAGTACATTTAGACACCCAGTAACATCATGCATAAAATAACGCCTCAGTCACTGTACTGAAAACATAAGCAAATTGCACAGTGCATTTTTCATTAGTTGAAGAGTCGTCAAATTGGTGCCAGACAAAGATATATCTCTTTTAGAGTACGGCATCGGACTCTCTTTCCCTGAAGTTAAGTGGTTTAAAAAATAAAGAATTTGGAGCATGCCTATCCCTAAAATATCAAAAATTGTCTTAATGTTGTTGTATGCTTTCATTTTATTACAAGATAGCTTCCAAACAGTAGTGGGTTTCTGTTATTAAGAGCTATGCTAAGGTTATATCTCGCTTTCTAATCTCAGACTTTAATACCAAGCCATGGCCGAGTATGGATTCGAACCCGCGACCATTGGGCTTCCAGGATGGCGCGTTACTATCACAGCAAAATTTAAGTACCGTGCAGTCCTGTTTTAGAGTACGCTTCGAGCGATACAGGTATTGATTTTGATGAGACCTCTTCACGGGACAATCCACACAAAACCCGGCCAAGAGACGAGTGAAACAGACAGTAAACCACAAAGCGATGTAACAACCAAACATCACAAAGCGCACACTACCTTCAGTAAGGGATTCTGCGCTTTTTTTGGGGTTCCAACATCTTCAGCTAATCCCTGGCGCAATTCATTTCTTCCCCACAATTAGTCTGCTCGGAGCTATGACGTTGTTTTTAACGGAGCGTCCACCAGCAGCGCTTGTAGCAGTCACTTTCATTTTTTGCGGCCACATGAAAAGACTGACACGAAGTGATCGTCTTTATAGTTCACTTCATGGATTAGCTCAATGAACTGTAGTTCACCTAATGAAATTGCTTGGATGAATTATTCACTGTCGTCTTGATAGCCTAGTATCAAGGGCCAATATAATGGCGGTAAGTATTAATATAAATACATTCCCTGGCTTCGTTCGCGATTTTTGACCAGGTGCACACATGTGAAAATATGGAATTTTGTCAAAATTTCCATTTTCAATCACTATCAAGGACTGTCCAAGGTTTAAGTGCATTAGAATGTTATTAAGTGAAATTACTATACCTCATCTACATGGTATCTTCGTCTTTATTTTACATCTATATGATATTTTTTCCTATCCTCAAGTCGTAATTCTGCATGCGAACTAGACATATAAGGTCATACAGTTGAAAGATACCCCAAGAAATTCAAGCCTTTGTAAGGGTAAGCTGTGTTCCAGATTCGACTGACAATGAGTAGAGAAATATCATGAGAGGGAAGGTGTTCAAATACATACGCAGAGGCATAGGCGTATCGGAGACAACGTTCACTATAGCAGGCCGGATCGGTAAAGGCTGGTAAACCCCGGCACAATGATACTCTGTGTCGTCCTGTATAGCAATGGTTGAGGGTTGCGTGTAGGCATTACCATATAATTGGCCAACTTTTATCTAATTTGTTAAAGCAAGCGGTACACAATTTTTCTTTGCAAAGCATTCCTCATGCTCAAACAGGTTTAATTTTATTAAACAACAAGTTTGTTTCATATAGAAGACTAGGGCTTATCTTCAATTAAAATCTCTGCCTAAATCGCCTACACCAGGTACCTACCGTACCCTTTGTTCTAACGTTACGTGTATTCTATAATTTTAGTGCATGCCCGGTGTAATATGAATCACGCACCTGGTTAGTTATTTTTTCATGCTCCAATCTTAGTTATCAGCTAGTTTATGATAAATAAAAAAAAAGTGATAACTAAGGCTATATGATTCCATACAGTGGCTTTTTTTATTTCTAATTACCTACGAACATTATATAAAACATTTTTTTTCTATTTTGATAATTTATTAAATCTTTATCAAAGGCATTCAATTTTCCTTTCGAAGTGAGTACCAAATCGCGCAAACTAGCCCCATCGCATTGATGGCGTGATAGCTCAGGTTTTTCAGCATGAATAATACATTTTATTAAATTTGTCACGGACTCGTGTGCAATTTATTATTGAATTTGCTTTACAAAAAAATATAAAACTACAACAGTATTATCCTCCCAGTCTTTTCGCACCCCCGACGTTTCGCCAGAACCTCTAATATAACTGTCAGGAGCTGAAAATATAGCTAAGCAATGGGTAGTACAGGTAACTTTTTCTCGCACCACTCGTCTTTCAAACTCAGTCTTATGAGATTGCTTTTATCTTCACAAAAATCGTATTTCCCATATCCTTCGGCTTTACGGCTCGGTCAGAGTCTCCTCGAAGTTCTAATTCGTTTTTGTTGGCTCATTTCTTCAACTGCCAGTAATTATAATTACTAATTATTATACTAACCATAAAAAGTATATCAGCATTCAAAAATGACGGGCCGTGCACAAAACGAACTAGAAGTGAAGCCTCCAGTCAGCGAAATAAATGGTCTTATCGCCCGCGACCTAGTCACCTTACGAACTTGTGCGGCCGCCATTCGGCTAAGTAAGATATTTCATTGCCTGATTTGCCATTTGAATGTCAAAGAACTAAAATTCTGTTTCAGAACCGAATTCACAAATTTTATATTCTTGGTACAACGACGAATGCGAATTTCGCCTCCAAATGTTTATTCAATCTCACGAGTGAAATTACTTTTCCTGAATTGGAAGAAATGGTGGGAGGCTTATAGCATTATATCGCAGAGAAATTCATACCTTTAATACATACTTAAGTTGTAGCATGATTATATTACCAAATATTCTTCACTGCGTTATACTACGCAGCGCATGCCTCATGCTATATATATTATGTTTCTCAAAGGTAGAAAGAGTACTGTAGTGTATCTTCAACGGAGAAAGAAATATACTATCGGTTGCTGCATTTCAAAAGACGAACGATTCTAGCTGTGGCGATTGTTATCCGTCGAACTGTTTCTTTCTTTTGAACTATCGTGGCGATATAAGCTTTGGAATAACGTTTTCGTTATTTTGTCCTCTCCGAACTCGATTTAGGTTTGCAGAAATAAATTACCCACAGTATTTTGAGCTAATCTCCTAATATCAAACGCTTATATGCGCCATGCAACAATTCCTTTAGGTATTGATTTAGAGAGCGAGATAAGGAGCGAGGTACCTTTACTTAAATACTTGTAGATCTTTTATAATTTTTGGGTAACAAACACCATGACCCCCTATTTCGTGAAAAACGCTGGCTATTTGAATTACGAATAATCTATACATATATTAATTTTGTAGCGTGTCAGTCAGTCATTCTGTATCCATTTTGGTTTTTTCTCTCTCTCAAGTTTTGAGCTAGAGAAATGAGGTTTGGTGCATTAAATGTGGATTCTCTGTCTCTATGATTTGGTGGTAGTTTTGGATTTTTAGCAGTTGGTGGTGCAAAGAAAATTGCAAAAAATCGTGGTTTTTGAGAGTTCAAATTTATTTAGATTCCGGGGAAGTTTTTTGGGACTCCCAGGTTCACTTTTTCAGAGCGTATCTATCTTTCTCGGACTCCTGGGTTCACTTAAATAGTTTATAATGCAATTGCTGTTTTGGGGAAGAAAAGTTATTCTGAATGTTTTTTCATTTTTGGGAAACATATACACTCATTTAGCAACATTTCTCACTGCTTCTACTTGAGTGGTGCAAAAAAAGGAAAAACACAAGGTTCACCTCAAGAGAACACCAGACAGAGAGCCTGCAAAGCAGGCAGCAGGTCTGCTAGTTATTCATTTATTATCTCACACAATCAAAAACTGCACAATGGCTAATTAAATTTTTCGATGTATTAAAATAAATAAACATAGAGAAACAATAAAGATTAACATGAAGAATGTTATAAGAATGCTAAATTTGGAGGGAATCTGGTAGAAAAGGGAACGATGTGATAGGAAAGGACGAAATGTCTGGATGTGTAGGAGTTTCGTGTGGGGCGAGGAGGGACACAAATTGTAAAAAAGAGAGGTCATAGGTACCTACGAAGTGGTCCATTCATTATACTGAGTAAGAGTTCCTGACTAGATAGTGCATGTCGGTGGGAGAGCAGATGAATTCTATATACCTGTGTAAATAGACGTTTTTAATTTATAAATGAAGCTACTCTGAATAAATTAATTGAAAGCGCTTTGGAATTTAATGATCGGGAATATCTCAGACGGTTCAAACACAAACCCCCTGTAACATACGAGTATGCTAGCCTTAGTAACCTGTATCCAGGTTATTGTTTATAAGTTGTTTGTTTGGTGGGGATTGTCAGAAGGCTTCTAATAAAATGTCTTACCTGAATGGTAACTGATAATTAACTGATCATTACACCCCCAGTAACGAGGAACGGACTTTCTCTTCCCATCCGCCGCTCGCCGTGATTCACGCCAATCCTATACACGCCTAGATACATCTGGAGTCCGTCGGAGTGGGTTTAATCAAAGGTTCGGGGCTTGCAGCGTGTGTTTTCCCCGGGGGAAACGGTGTTCCGTCGGGGCAAAGCTCCGAGAAAAGGGGATTATCCTTTTGTGCCAACAACGCTCAGCAGTCGCTCCAATGCGGTGGATTTGCTGCGGAGGAGTTTGTTGGGGAGGCGCGGGGAGAAGGAGGGGGGAGGAGGTGGGGGTGGGGGAGGGAGGGGGGTGTGGGAGGTGGAAAGACGGCAGGAGAGGGTGTGGGAGCGGGGGATGCCGGGAATGCGGCGCAAGGAAGGACACGACATTGAAAGGAGGTTGCGACTTCAGGCCGCATTCAGGGCGGCCAACTAATATTCCTGGAAAAAAATAAGCAAGCTTTAAATAAATAAGCTTTCGGGTTCGCAATATGATCGGTGAGAATCAACAACGAAAATAAATCCTGCCAAGAGCGGAAGAGAGATATGGGATATTTTAATGAAAACCCTTACGTATTTAGGCTTATTCGACACACCCAGAACCTGATGAGCCGTGTACACAACAGCCGTGAGTACCACTTAGCAACCCTACATTTGTTTACACTACATTGGTGACCCGATCATTAAGAGAGCGAAACGGGTCTCCCGCCTTCCCGCAAAGAGTCGTTAAAAAGGTGAGATTCCAAAATAACCCCCCAGGGGGATTGTGTTTGAAGCAATCGAGATAATTCCGATCACGTAACCAAGGCGTCACGTGGTACAACAACGAACGTTTGGATCATTTTAACAATTCGTAAAAATCTCACGCCGGCTTCCCGATCACGTTTTTCTCGCGGGAACATTTTGGATGGAGTTGCATATCGTGATCAGAGACGCGATGTTTAACAGCATATCAGACACTTTTAAGTTATCCATCCGAGTGGTTGAAACTCACTAAAATCTCCAAACGTTCGTTGTTGTACCACGTGACTGACTCCTTGGTTACGTGATCGCCATTATCTCGAACGGTTTAAACGCGGTCCCCAAGCAATTGCCGTGAGCACGTGAAATGCAATCAGGTACCTACATAATTTCAAACGAAATTAGAATTTCAGATACCATGATACCTTTTGCAACCATTTTGTGATCCTTTTCTGAGTACCAAGCTTAATATTTCCGGTTCCTCCCCCGAAACTCCAGCAAGCGCCAACCAACGTAAGGCTGGCAGCGTAAGGAACTATGTGTTACAGCTCTCCGAACGTGCATTTCTAACACGGAGTTTCTGGGCCTACAGGCGTAGGTATTACGTACTACGTCGGTGCGTACGGCCGTTTTGTAAACGGGTCATGAGCAGCCTCCTGAAATCAACAATTGAAGAAAAAATGAAAGGGAAGAATAACCGAGGAAGAACAGGGATATAAGGTGAATTAACATGGATGCTCAAATAATCATTAAAAATTGCAAAAGAATTATGCGGTTAGAAAATAAGTAAGTAGGTATAGTTTGGAGAGCTGTAGCCAACCAAACCTCAGACTAATGCTAGATTATGATGAATATCTTACTCTCCTAATAAATTCGACTATATCTGGCGTTACCTGGTGGAACAGCATTTCAGTGATTTAATAAATCTGCAGTAGTATTACATGTAAAATATTACACTACACGTGTTTCGACAGGTATCTGATGATGACGTCCTAAGCGTCGAAATACGTGAATTGTAATATTTTACATTAAATATAAGTGGACAGTACAACTACTGCAGTTTTATTTAATTATCTTTCTCTCCTGTTCAAACACTAAATTGCAAATCCTTTCATTCAGCTACAAGAGCACCAACAATTCACAGTATAGGCAGCTCATAAAAAAGTTCCTTACTTGAAGGAATAGGATCACCGTCTGGATACGCAATGAATGTCTGTGTTTCGTATGTTGAGGGACTAATTTAGAAGAAACGCTAAGGCTGACTTTCATATTATTTAATAAACTATTTTTTTAAAAGGTTGACACTTTATGGAATTTGATGATAGCTTGTATGTGAGCCCTTCAATTCTGGAAGAGCCATGATCGGACTAGTAATTAAGTTGAAGTAGAAGGGATATTGCCCATAAGAGAAAGGGGAAAAGCTTCTACATTTGCCACACATTAAGTCCAATCGCGAGAGAACAGAAGGTCCGAATTATTGATGAGGAACTGAGAGGATTGAAATGTCAATGCTACATCAGAGATAAGATGAATACGGAAGAAGCCCTTCGGTGTCATAAGCTGCTGCGAGGGCAGTAGGAAATCTTGCAAGTGTCGTCATTTGTTATTTCCATTTTGCTGTTGCAAAGAAAAACAGAGAGAAAATAAATTACGAACTAATGATTAGCGTAAGCATGTCAACGAGGAAACTAAAAAACTTATGATTTGTTTGGATATTAAAAAAAATCATTTAATTTAATTGTACTCAGCCAAAGTTTGCGCAAATCCTGGGCTTTGGTAGCAGCTTAATGTGATGTGGTAAATGTGATATAAACTTCACGAACCGATGGCTGCTGCACCGCCGATCACTATGTAAACTATAAGAAAATTACACAAATATAAAAGTTCAGTTTGAGAAGCTCTTTAATAGTTTGCGGTCATAACTTTATCTCATTAATTTCTTGAGTTTTATTATTTTGAATAATTAACTCAACTCACTGACACAGATTAATATAAAAAGAGATTTAATTTATATCACTAACAAACCTTGTTGGTGTCTGTTCTAAGTGAGAATTCCAATTGTTGTGTAAACAAACTTTCCCTCCATGACAACTCAATCATTTTTCTTTTCTTATTTTAAATTAACATTTCGATAATTAATTAAATTCTTGAACAATTTCATCGCTCATTATTTCATTATTGACACTAAACACTCTCTAACTCAGCGCACAGAATATCAATAATCTCATCAGATCATGCCATTATCAGATATGCCGAAACCTAGGTCGTGCAGCTTTAAATAAAGGGTGCGATGCCAGAATGCGATGGGTTACCAGAATGCGATGGGTTATCGAGAATTGCAAATTTTATTGTTTCGTCGATTCAATATCTTTGAGTTGTAATATCCTGTCCGATTACGATAATTATTGCATAGTACACATGCAATTATTATCGTATAAGCAATTACATATTTAAATACGATATACAATCATCGCATGATAAACATGCAATTATGCAACTACTTTATTTTATTTTCATGTTACTAATCGCCAGTTCCAAATCACAGAAAATGATTGTTAATACAATATTTGTAGTATCTCTAATTAAACTGATACAAGAGATTTTTATGTAAATAATGTTCTCTATTCTTTCCCTTGATGTGGCCATCATTCCGAAGGACTAGAAAATGCAGTTTGATTTCCAACATTTAAGTGCATCCTTCCACTTCTATACTAGCATGCCTTAAGATATGATTATCCAACGAACCTAAGCGATAATCATTTATCTGCGAATGCGATAACTGTCGTGGTGAAATTTCGAGAATCAACTCCCTGAGCCGAGGCATCATTACTTTGAGCAATTTATTTTTTTTTTGCGGTGAGTAGGTCGCTAGCCTCACTCACCAACCCTCCTACTTTATCGGGGCTTGGGACCAGAATGGTACCGTGAGCTACTCAACACACCCACGGTACCGAGGCGTAGTTGTTTATGTGAAGAAGTAAATGAACAAATAACAAAAGCGGAAAGGATTGGGAGCTGCCTGAACCAAACAGGATGGAGAAATAAATACTTACGAAAAGAAGCAAAAACCAGAATATACAAAGCAGTTATCAGACATTTAATGACATATGCCATGGAAACTACAGCACAAACAAGTAAAACAAAACAGAGAATACATATTGCAGAAATAACTGAGAAATATAATGGACAATACAAGATTAGATAGGATTTCTAACTAAAATATCAGATACCTATGTAAGATACCTCCAATAACAGAATGGACACGCAAAAGGAAAGAAAAATGGAATGAACATGTACCAAGAATGGACGACTCAAGAACCGTCAAGATAGCAAAGGGATTGAATGTCATGAGGAAAGTGGGGTATTGGTCGACCACCAAAGAGATGGTCCGACAACCTCAATTAATAAAGGCACAGTCATAAGGAACAAGCAAAAATGCCTTCGAAGAAGGAGAATACTCCCTGATCCATCCATCTGCGTACATACCAACTCCTCGTCACAAGTTCCCCCACCAACTTCCCTCCCTCCCCCACCACACTAACTGGATTAAGATGCAAAATGAAACACGCCTAGAGGATCACCACCTCTCTTATCTGCTCCGAGACTCCTTCATTATGAAGTGCGCGCTCCTCGCTCTTCACTTGATAGTCGCGACGAGACGACGACGCACCAGGGGCATCTTACTCTAAAGAAGGTCCTCCTCCCGCGCCCCCGCGCAAGAAAGACACGGGGGGACGAATTAAGGTGATGCGCGCACCACTGCGCTGACAATGACTGGTGCTTACTGTCCATGCAAAAAGTCGAGGTACCCGAGTTTGAGATGTTATATCTCATTAACAAATATACCTATTGCATCACAGTAAACTACGTATCAAAGGTAATATATTCGCCATATGGGCTTTCATCCGCTGCCAACGACACCTTAAAATATCTCGTATGCCTTCAAATAACGAAAATAGCAGACTCTAAAGCAGTAAACTTTATCCGATATTATTTATATTTTTTGAAACATTCTACTTCAATATTCTTACTTTTAATAGTCTTGTGTTCACCAATATAAAATTCCTTGTGAATACAGCGGTAACATTCTAAGTTATTAACGTATGAAGTAGTGCTACCGTTTCTGCACCGGCAAAAAGCGTGCCTTTTTTCAAACAAGCTCACATAAAAAATATTTAAACAGTACTAAAAAAGCACAAAGTAGAGCAGTTGACGGAAATTCAAATTACCTTTGATGTGCAGTTTACTGCGTTGCAATAGGTTTTTTGTTAATGAGATATAGCACCTCAAACTCGGGTATCATGACTTTTTGCATGGACAGTAAGCGTACTACGGAGAGGAGCCGAGGGAAGTGAAACACTAGTGGTTGTACTTCAGTTTCGCGTGCTTCGACTGCTGGGGTCATTTTGCACCGACCCTCTCCAGCTTCTGCAGACAGGGACAGCAGCACACTGGACGAATTTGAGGTTTACATCACCCAACCAAATCCTAGCACGGTCCAATGATGCTGTCACCATGTTAATTAGTGAGAACTGGTGTTTACATAGTGACCGGCTGATCTCCTAAGTGAAATAGGTTGACTTCGACTGTGTGAGTGGAAGGTGCGTACGTGTCCCCTTTCGGTGCTTGAATCTAAAATTGCTGGGCAGTGTAACACGCTCAGCAGTGTCGGAGTCCTTTCATGAGTTGAATTTCTGGAATCGTGGTACATAATCGTGCTACGAGTATTGAGGATCATGGTACCGAAACACCAATCTTCTTCACGATCATCACTGTTATGGAAGTCCTCCAAACACGTGCATCGACGTGGACTAAGTCACATCACCGTAGCCTAATTAATCACCCTCTAATTCAGCAACGACCTCTTAGCAGAAACACAAAATCACTTTATACTTCGAAATTAGGTTCATAAAAAATTAAATATCCATCGGATTTGTTGCGCTAAATATTTCCTGAACCGAAATGTGGCACTCTTACCCAAAATTTGCGCTCGGATTTCATCCACATTCCTTGTCTCACAGATGCAGCAGCAAATCTCACTTCCACTGTTTTACGTAGAAGGGAGTTGGCTTACCAATTATTAGGCAAGATTCAAGCTCTAATATGACTAAATTAAAAAAAAAGTTATGAAGTCAAATAATAGCACAAAATACAGTGAAAGTGATCCCTACTACTAGGTGCAATCTAACACGTAACAAGTGGGCGTAATTAAAGATTATTGGCAATTTTACACAATATAAACTTTAATGCGACCCGTTTCGATACACTGCATCATCATGAGGTCACCTGTTATCGAAACCCGTCGCATTAAAGTTTATATTGTGGAAAATTGCTAATATTCTTTAATTATGTTATTCCACCAAATCAAGCCTAAAACGACTCTTTTTATAAGTGGGCGTAAGTTTAACACGATAGGTACGATGCCTAACTTGAGTTGAAGTGAAGACGTCTCCCACTACTTCGAGGTGAATGTTCCACACTGGCTGACGTCAAAAATTTATTTTTGACGACAGGCAGCCGTTATACCGCCATATTTTTGACACCGAATAGTCACTGCGGATCATAGGCGTATCCAGGGGGGGGGGGGTTGGGGGTTGTAACCCCCCCACCCATTATATAAAAAAAAGTAAAAATGATGTGTTTAACACATGCTAATAGTACACCTATAGTTCACCTTCCATAACATAGTAGAACACCTTCAAAACGTCATTTTAAGATGTATATTTTTCAAAATTCCTGGACCCCGTTTTAAATGGGGGAGTATTCCATACCTCCCATAGGGGGGTGTGAGGGACGAAGGGGGCAGACGCTTCTAGATACGCCTGTGCTGCTGATCGACGAGAACGCGTCACACGACCACCCACCCTTCTGAGAAATGATTCTGCGCAGCCTTTCCGGGAAGAGCGTGATATCGGTGGCTGGGAAAAGAGTGGAGGTCGGAGGAAGAGAAGAGACGAAGTAGAGGTGTTCTCCTCCGTGGGTGTGTTAAAGGGGAGCTACGCCTTAGAATCGATCGCTAGATGTGGAACCGCAAGGGGAGAGGCATGGCAGAGCGGGGGCGACTTGGCGAGTGAGAAGCGGGTCTTAACGCCGCGCCTCGCCGGGCGGACGGCGCGGGTGTCGCTGTGAAGTTGAATTCCCCATTTCGCTTAAGGATTGATTGCGTATCTGCATCGCGAAACATGGTGACACTCACCAGGGAGGTGAGAGTGAAGCAAGCGTAGATGAACGAGAAGAGAAACGGCGAAGGGACCCCTCCCAGGAGGCATTCCTCCCCGATCCTTTTGCACCTACCAGTCTCGTACGCTTTCCTCTATATGACATCATGTGAAGCGCACGAGAGTGCCACCAGGTTTTGCAATGCCTCCAATCTTCGGATAGTTCAAATACCGGTGGCCGTGTCCTCATCTCACTCGAATATTAGGCGCTCCTTCGAACGACTTTCAATATTACGAACTGTGGAATCCGTATATGATTACTTTACAATTCCCATTTATTAACCCTGAGGGGCTATTATTAGGTATAACAAAACCACCCATTTTCAGGCGCGTGGTGTTTCTCAAAGGGGCAACGACCTGCTACGATATAAACACCAGTTCCCGCTCCATCACCGAAGGCATGGGCTAATGGAAAATTGTTCAAGCCATACCAGGAGTTGTTGCCCTAGTCTGCAAGTGGTAGAGAGTAAGTGCTAAATGACCACAGCCATCAAAGCACGTTATACTAAAATATCACCACTACTATTTCATGAGGAAATTGTTTGAGAGTTGATACAAGTTGTACAAAAAAGCAAATAAGGAATACATGCAGTGCGCCAACACACCCCAAGAAATAGTGACTAGTTCAAAAAAGACGTATTCCAAGTGCTGTTGTATCCACATTCCCTGGTCAAAGAGTCACGATAGGAATAAATATGACGAAAAACTGCGCGGAGGACTCATTTTCGTCCGGTGAGCAGAGCCAAATAGGAATGGTGTATCTTCTGAGCAACGTGGGGAGGAAGCAAGAACAGATGGAACGGCAGAGAGTTCAGAGATGGACGGCAGATAAATCCAGCCGCCAAAAGGCATTTGATGCCCCCACTGAGATCATGGCAAGTTACACCTTTTTGCTACTATTTACGATGACAAAGGTGATGGTGTGGCACTACAGTACTTCTATTTTCCCCGACTGAAGCCCGCATCAAGATGTCCTTGATCATACAGTAATGTGATGATAATAGATAACAGAAAGGTCCTTCCTCGGTAGAAGGCAATATTAGCATAGTTAGCATGCGGGGTCTTTCACAGGATCAAGCGTGGTATGACACAGGACTTTTTTGTGCGCCCCGGCCTAGCCCAGCTCGCACACCATGGATATTTACGTGATTGGCCAGCCCTGGGTCCGGATGAAGAGTTAAGCACATTATGTAAAAAATACCAAATTAATGCCATGCATGAATTGGAGAGGAATAATAAGGATTATACAGCACCCCGTGCATGTATTCGGCATAACTCTTGAATCCCTGTCCCTTTATGTAGTTGCAAAATACATTAATACTAACGGTCCCTCTTACATTGGTAGCATAGCTATAGTGTAGTGCATGCTTGTGAGGCTTCGCCTCCTGACAAGCACTAGCGGAATATGCTAATGCATCAACGATCGTACTTATACTAATTTTAGGGTATTGTGTAAAGTATGTTGGTGACAATTCACACCCTACCACACACCCTTTGAGGTGGCTTGTAGGGTATTTGGTAGATGTAGAATCGGAGAGGAATAGCATCGACAGATATACGCGTGATATGGGATTTTATTTCAGTCTACGATCCGTACAGTTACAGTCTCTCTAGCATCCTCGCATTTTACGAGCCGAGCCAGATCCGGAGTAGGCCCGGCCCCACCTCGCAACCTTGAAAGAAGAGGTTTTTGGGGCCTCGTCCCGGCCCGCAAACCAAACGGGCCGAAGCCAATCGGGACTAGCCCGACCCGTGAAACCAGCCCTCCATCATGTGGCTGGGTAAACTCAAAGAATGTATCCTAAGATGTCACGGAAAATGCCATGCATGTTGCGATCCATGTGAAAATTGCTGGGATGAGTGTAACGAAATGTCCTATATCCTTGGATTGATATCCTTTACAATCTAAAATTTACTATTTATATTACATAGAGATGTACACTTTTGACTCAGTGTTTAATAATAAATCTGAATATACTTCCTCATACTAACTCCTATACATAGCTGAGCTATTGAAAGCTTAGTTTAAAAAAGTATCGATGCCCGCTTTCACAATTGGCAAATATGTAGTACAAAGAGGATTCATAAAATTAAATGTGAAAATTAAGGAATTCAATTTTATTTTTCAAGTGCGATATTACACAGAGGAAAAATCATTCGCCTTGACCGGGATGATCACTTTGACCGAAGCACTTGCGAGTGACTGTGTAAAATGTTAATATCGTGGCTAGTCCCAGCATCCTCAAAAAAATTTATTTTTCAAACTTGAAGTCCCCCGAATGTGATATAGTAGTCAATGATGCATCCGAATACTTAAAATGAGAACTAAGGGATATTTTTAATGCGTGGCGTCGCAATTAGCCTGTTCATTTTAGTGATTCTATGAGTTTTGAGAAAATTATTCGATTGAAACCATAATATTTTATCATTTATTCAGGTTGGTATAGTCTCGCATCCCGCCAGGTAATTGGATGTTATGTTTGTATCAAGATTTAGGTTTTAAGCTAAATGTTACGGTATAACCTTAGAGGTGGGAGAATCTTCGGCCAATTTTGCCATGATGGTTATTCTTCTCTTATAGTGGCCGAATGAGGCCAATCCCTTTGCTCCTTGTGTGAGCTCCTTGATGGGAACAAGCTCAAAATCGGAATACGTGCCATAGCTAGTTAACCAGTGAAAGCATCCTCGTTTTCACGAATAGGCTATGGATGAATTTAAAGACTGAGCTACTAGTTTGTTAACTAAAAAAATAAACATGAACCCGGAAAATAATAAAGTAACATTTTGCGATGCATAAGCCACCAGTACAACAATAGTACAACAATAGCCATAAGTACAACAATAGTATGAAGGGGAAAATAATAGAACGACATTTAACGATGATTCTTCGAATTGGCTCATTGCATGATAACGTCACCAGATAAAGACACTTCATTATACATGTTCCTCATGTTAGTGATGAAAAATCAGGCAATTACTCATTGAATATTAAATAGAAAGTTAAAAAATTTACAGGTTTTTCATTCAATCTCTCGCTTCCCCGGTTCAACATGCAATATGGACAGCGAAGACCTATTTTATCCGAGATAATAATATTTCTTACCCATAACAAGTGTTGATTGTTCACTTAAGAGTTTCTACAGGATTTTTTTATTTCAAAATAGATATATGTATCCGTTCTTGTCCCTGCCTTTTTTTAAACGTAGGCAACTAAGAATTCAAGCACCGTGTATACTTCAACGCTTTGCTAAGGAATGGAAATGAAACCTCGTGATACATACAGGGAAATGTTTAAGAATTCTAAGACAGATAGACCTCTAAGCCGTTAAAGAGAGGTACTCCGTCAAGAAATAGGTATTCGACAATTCAAGCCCAAGTCGGAGATGTCACTCAAGACTTCTATCCCTTGCTTCGCTAATTTCATCTGTGGACTCCATAGCTGCATTCCTTAGCTTCCCTAAAACTTCTATTCCACCTTGAAGAACTTCATCGGCTAATTCTGTGAAGTGTATTCATTCTTATTCCGTACGTATAATTTGAGATTGCAATGGAACTTAAGACAAATGAAGAAGTACTTGTCATAGACGGAGGGCTATCAAAGTTACTTCTGAAAATCAAGAGGAGGTAAATTCAGCGGACAGACCAATAAATAAATTGGTAGGGGATACCGCAGGGCGTTCTGGAACATAGAATACTGGGAAATATGGAGAGTGGTAAGGGATAAGCATTTTAGATGCAATGAAGAGATGCTGAACAGAAGAGAGAGATAAGCGTGAGGAATAGGAGTGAGGCAAGAAAGGGTAAACGGCGAGAAGCAATGACCAATAAAAACTTTACCAGACTGCATTAGTCTTTTGCAACAAGTACACATTCCCATGAGAATAAACCCAGAAGGACCTGGAATCAAACCACGGACCTATGACTTGCCGAGGCTATGTGGAGACCACTCCATTATCTGTCCCAAAGAATCGCGGCAATTTTTAGAGGATTGTTTATTTATTTTCCAATAAACGGCATACGCCAATTCACAAAAAAACAATACTGAATATTAAAGTCACGATTGATCAAAAAATAACAGCAACAGCTGGCCAGATTATAGACAACAAATGAAGAAAAAGGAACACGAAAAAATAAATAATAATAAAAAAATATTTTTTTCAGTGACAATATAAAACTAATGCAATGAAATTTGAACAACATTATATAACTTATGCGACAATATAAAGATGAACACCAAACAAAACACCTCCAGCCGCTCAACTTAACATGGTGATGTCCTAAGTAATAGGGAAAACCGCAGTACAACTATGTATGCAGCACATTTGGCAGTTACCGATGGTATTGCCATGTGTGATAGATAATTGAAGAGTTAAAAGCCTCAAAGAGACAAAAAAGCCCTTATCAGACGACATTCGCTATCATGAAAGAAGACATGCAGAGGAGAGATCAAGTTGCCGAGCTTGTGAATTCGCGGAATTGTGCCATGTAGCTCGTAACTAGTTGAGCACGCACGACGGCTGAACAAGTGCTATGAACGAGTCCTGCAAGGAATTCTAATACGTATTCACCAATTTTAGTAGTTCTGGACAGTCGATTTTACCAATTATAACTCTACGGAGTAAAGGGAAACTTGACGGTATGCCCGCAATAGTCCATGAAGGATGACAACCTACGAGACAAGAAGACTTAAAAAAGAAACCACAACCCCTGATGTCACATCCTCTGCTACCGCTAGCCGTAAGATACGTAAATTAAGTCCATTCACTTCTGCCCCAAATACAGCCGGGAAATACGCAGAACTTGCCACGAGAAAAAAATCCACTTGGACCGAAAATAGAACCACAAGTCTCTTACTTTCCTGATCAACGCCCAGACCTCACCCAGTCTTTCTAAATCTTTTGTAGCACTCATGTCCCACTACTTCTACGATAATTATTGTCTTCCTAAGCTCCCGCTAGCGGTAAAGCTCGAAAAGTCACGACTGTAACATTCTCGACGGAATTATCCGGCTAAAAGGCAAACAAACGAGAAGAGACAGGGAGAGTGCATTCTCAGAATTGTTTGACAGAATTTAGATATGGAAACAGAAACAGCTTTTATTGCCCTGGGAACAATGTCCCTTGGAACATAATTTCAAAATAACAAATACAAATAAGAAAATAAAACATACAAATAATAAATATCGCTCAATTTGTGCGACTCGAAAACATGGTGCTCAGGACACTGAGAGAAATAAATAAACAGTCATGCTCCTTTTGAACTGTGAGAACGTTCTTGGATAATTTGATATAATTTGGCAGGGAGTTCCACAATTTACAAGAGGAAATGTAGAATGATATTTCGCAGTTATAGTTATGCGGTACTTGGAGATATGAAATGTTTTAGTTATGCGGGTTGATCTCTTAGTGGTTTGGGCATTAAATATAAAAGTTTCATACAAGAATGATGGAGTTTTCGAGTTGAATACTTTAAATAGTTGTATTGCCTTGAGAACCACTCTTCTCGGCTCCAGTTATAGCCAATTCAACTTTATGAGTTACGAGTTCATCATAACGGATACTAAAAATGTATCGTAAATAGAAATTTTGGAGTCTTTGTAATTTGATGCTTAATTCTTTGTTCACGTCGTAGGCCTGTGTGGTTCGATTCCCGGTGAAGACGGATATTTTTTCTAAGGATTTTCTAAACATTTATACTGTTGTATTTCCGGCAGAAGTGGACATTTTCACAAAAGCCTTTTTACGGCATCTTTTAGAATGTATTTGGAAGAAGCGATGGATGAAATGACGTCACGGCCGTCATGGGAAGGTTGCCCGTCCATTCAACTTAAGACTCCTATACTACCTCTGGCGATTTGTGGAATTTCTAATAGATGATTTGCAAATGATCATTTGTCATGGTCACCTGCACGATAAAGTAAAAAGCAAAAATGTTGATAAACCCCCATTTAGAGACGGATAATATGGGCCCTGCACAGACAATGGAGATCCACGGGTGGGGAAGAGAGAAGGAGGGTGATTGGGGGGGGGGGGTACCATAAGGGGTCACGTACATAAGGGCTCCTCTAGGCGCCATGGCAACGGAAGCCCTGAAAGAGGGGAGGGGAAGAGTGGGGGAGGGGGGGGGATTTTTTTTCAAACAACCAGCGAGGGAGGGAGACTGGGCGATCCAAAAATATTTCTGTGTCCCGTTGGCACGTGGGGATGTTCGTGGAGTGGGGAGGGCACCTAAGTGGGATGAAGGCTGCGTCGCTCCCTTCCACCCACACCAATCTATACAAATACTGCCACAACACCCTACCCTTCCACCTCATCATTTCAGCACTCCCGCCAGCCAACCAATCCAGCCTTCCTCTCCAAGCCTTTACACTCGACTCGTCGCAGCACCAACGGGATCCTGCCACCAGAGAAAGTCAACCCACTCCCCATATACCTATGAAGCAGCTGCCCTCAAACACGGATGAACTCGACATTCTCAGGTGTTACTTGGTGAGAATCCATACCGACAGAATCATTACAAACTCTGTAACATTCACAATGAATTTTATTTAATATGACCGGTTTCATCGCATATGCGACATCATCAGGTTTACTGACAAAATGTAGGTGTTAGAAGTTCCTACTTTTTTCAATATTCTTCCTCTGGAGCGCACGGCCGTAATCTATCCCACGTAAAACAGCTTATATGTTTAGACAGATTTCTCGAAAAGTAGTTCGGTAAAGGGGCTAATATTTTGATACCATTGGAGAGATGGGAGTTTTTTTCTTTAAAATGACGTCAAATTCATCAAATTCTAAGTGAACTGATATATCGATCTAACTACCTTAAATAAAACTCATTGTGAAATTACAAAGTTTGTATTGACCCCCCCTCCCCCAATGGCATCGTCTGGTCCATAGTCTCTGTCACCGTGTCTTCACTGTCTCCTCTCTAATGGCGTTCACAGTTCTTTGACCCCTGCATCCCTTCCCCACCCCTCGCCCGCCCGCCCCCTATAATGCCTCGTGCCAACTTTCCCCTCTCCCCACACCGCATAAGAACCCAAACATAACATATAAATCGCCCACCCCTCGACTCATCGGGCCTAAATCATCGCCTGAGACATTTTCCCATTAGGATAACATCGCTCCGCTAATTCGTCGCATGAGCCAGATTTGAAAAGAAACATAATAGGCGAGGTTAACGTATCTTCTCGTGTGACACGACAAATGTGTTTTATTGTCCACTTCGTCCCAGAACTGTACCGCATAGTGGTGGAATAAAGTGCTTTCACATGGAAACGGCTGCAGCCGCAACTGTTTGGGTCAGACAAGTGCTTCACATAACTTTTGCAAAAAACAATTTAACTTCGTGATCGTGCCGCACCCGCGCCGTTGTGCTCTGTGCTGTGCAGCGGCAACTGAAGAAGCTGAATCTGACTGATTCGTCTTCTATTCTGTTCCAGTGTCACTGCACGTGTGGCTGCATTGCGGTTATAAACTATAATTTGATGGATTTGAATCTGTTGCAGGCGGTTGCTGGTTTATTTAGCCAACACATATTCCCCCATCGTTGCAGATGGAATTATAACTGTGTAGTACCTACCTATCTTTTATGAATCCAAATGAAATTGTTACTTTATTTAAGTGAAAGTTTTCTTATTACATGGCATACAGAAATACCAGCCATGTTCTAATAGCGCCGATCGATCGCCTGTTGTTTGGTGTGCCGCTAGCTGTTGTCCGAAACAGGGTGTTTCGCGGAACTGTTTCGTTTTGAAACTGTTTCGGTTGCGAAACAGTTGCAATGAAACTGTTATGCTCTTTTAGTGCCACCACTAGTACCGCACTACTCTTTCACCACCGCTCAAAGCGGGATATTAGATAACTGGCTCCCTATCCCCGAGGATCTGGGTTCGAAATTATAAAGCAGTGGAACTTATTCAGTGGAATCCTTATCCTATAGACACTTAGATATATAGATAGTAAACGTCTTTTTTTGGGGCGAGATTAAGACTTTAAAAGTCCCTTCTTCCATCTTACCTCTTTCGTACTTAGGTGCCTTTGTAGAGAGCACTTCAAAAGCTGTATTCGATCTGTACAATGAGATTCAGAACTGTGAACGTCTTTAGCCTTTCTTTGAAGAATAATTCGATGCCGGGGTTGAGTTGCTCGTCCTTTCGTTCCTGAAAAATTCCACCGATAACAAACTTCCAAGCGGCACAAATGACCTCAGCTGTCGATAACTAAGGAGGATAATGCCAACAAACATTTGAACTAATGAGGAATAATAATGGTAGTAATAGTATCTAATTTGTTTGCCCTGTTCAGGCAAAATGGACTATTTTTCATTACCTATGGTTGAATGGAGCGAGAGGATCTGAATTTTTGGAGTTTTCTTCCGGTATGATCTTGCATGCTGCACGGGAAAATTATTTTCGGCATCGAGATCTTAGACATCGTAAGTCTGTAAATGAAAATGGAAGTGGTAGCACAGCTGTAAAAATAACGCGGGACTATTGGCGATTTGAAGCTACCCCCTAGCCTTGCCTATGACATGTCGAGACAACATAAATCGCCATTACGATCCTTCAAATGACCATTCGTATTGAGGGGTAGGTAACAAAACGCACGATTCTCCTATGCATTTTTCCCTATTTGAAACTTCAATCTGAGCTGGGTCTCAAATATTCAAGGCGTACTCTAAACGAAGTGTAACTTTACAGAAAAGTCAATCCAATACGACGATAGAACCATTAAATACAGTCTAAGACAGGGGTCAGAAAACTGCTGCTCGCGAGACAAGCACGGATCTTTGGTTACATTAAAATAGCATTGAAATAAAAATGAAAAACTATGTGACAGAATATTTCATTCCATTTTCTAATTTTAATAATCTAGAAAATTAATGATCTGATTACTTCATTTACTAATCCGCAGTACTTTGCTTCACAACAGGAAGAATAACTATTTTGTAAACAACATTTGACCGTTTAATTTTTAAAAGGAGTATAATAATATAATGTTAATTTTTTTCTTCATCTAATAACGAAACATTTAATGTTAAAACTTTTTATACTATCACTTAAAATTGTCCTTATTTCTAAAAATACATTTTTCGCCCTCGAATAATTTTTACACTTCTGTGAGGGACAAGATTTGGCTCTGCCGCCTCAAAAATTTACCGACCCCTGGCTTAGAGATATAGCTATATTTTCAAACTCACGCTATTAGAGCTTTATCCTCATCATCTCTTCTCGAACCTACCTCCGGGTTAATTTCTTCACTCTGGCCGACATTTTGAAAGGAGATCGTCATCAGGGCCGTTGAGATCAACAGTTGAACTAAAGCATTTGACACCCACGGCGACATATATAGGGGAGACCGGAGCTGGTTGGGATACTTTTTACATTTTGAATTTTCTAATTTTAGTGGTGTAATATTTTGAAATTTTTTAAATTCATGTTCTTAGTGCAATTATTTTTCTGCCTTATAACATATTTTTAGGATTAGTAAATACGTCAAACATGAGGTTATAATTAATTTTCTTTAAGCGTTACATGTGTCCCAACCTGCCCCAAAGTCGGGGTTAGTTGGTACAATGTGGACCTTTCTATAAAGCGCTTTGACTCAGTTTATTAGGAAGCTCAGGAGTTAAAATTGACAATAGATTAACATATATAGTCTTAAAAATGGATAAAATAGCATGAGTAATTTAAATATTTAATTGCGATAAAATAAGATAAAACTATTGAAGTCATTGTTTTATGAATGTAGTGCAACAATGATTAAACTAACTTTAAAACAAATGAAAAATAGGGGATGTTTCAGTCAGAGTCACCGCAGTTAATGCAATTGAAATACGGCCCAGATGGATTGCAACATTTTACATGGTCCCACATGATGCATAATTGACATTGGATCCACTTTTCTTTGGTTCAACTGCGGGAAAATCGCTCCGTGAAAACCAAGCAAAAACATTCATCCTCATCTGAATCCTTGCCGACGGAATTCGGTGCTCTTGCTTTCTTAGATTGCGATTGTACGATTATTTTTAGTAATTATGTTTGCTTTAATACAAATAAATAAAATACATAAACCGTATCATCACCATACGTCGCGCAGTCGGCGAACATTGGTTGACGCCAATGTTCGCCAATGTTGACCCTCCACTCACCCGTTCATGCTAATTTCATGATGCCTTGATACCTATTATGTTTCACATCTCGTTCTATGTGACTCATGTTCATTCCTCTGTCTTTATCATGGAACATTCTCGCCCATTTTTCACCAAAACATATAAGGCATACAATGTTTAAGCCTACAATGCAAGGAGAAATATGATGCAAAAACGATGTATCTTGCACCATAATATGCTGGAGAGCACTTCTGGCTTCGAGCTCAAAATTTAAGACATCGGCTACTTGTCACTTTATGGACGGCCACTCCAGTGCAGGGCCAAGTGCCAGAGAACCTACAAAGATGGGTTCCAACGTTGTAAATGGTAAAAACAATGTTTTTATAGAAATAGTAAGCCTTAAACTAGTCCTCTGAATTCACTGATCTTTGATCTTAGTGATATTATTTTATATCCCTGTTATATATGCGTGATTTAGCCGAGAACATAATCTGAAGCCCATCTCTAGATGCGCCTGGCTTCTAAATTGGGGAATGCCTGCTTTACGTCCGTGGTGGCCGAAATTCCGCCAACTCCGCAAACAATTTTCGCGAAGTTTTGAGTTCTGCATCTTTTTCAATGCCTTCTTTTCCATTGAAAGATGTCTGACTGGAAGATTTTCTGTTTTTGAAGGTTTAATTGGTTGATTTCTGTGGTGACGCGCCCACCCCCCGAAATCTTTCTCAAAAAACAAAGAATTTGAGATTTTTACCGAACACAATAAAAAAATGAAGATCACTGAACGCGAGATATGCTGTTCATCTCAAATATTTTTGGAAAACGTTGGGCTGCTTTCTAATATGAGAAAAAACAGCCGTGAAGACTTATGCACCCCCAGAATTTAGCTGAATACATTCCACCACACTACTCTCAAAGAAGGTACTCAAGAAGATTTATTTAAATATTCCCAGAAAAATTACTTCAAAAAAGGATGCATTGGTTAAAATTGATAATTTCTTCCAAAAGGAAACCCGATGTGTACGTCATTACAGTTATGATACCCGGAATATTTCCACTCACAAAATCGTGCATTAATTGGCCTCGTAATATTCCTAATCGAGTTATCGGGGGAGTGTTTCGCGATATGATGGAAAAATTTGTGACTGTAAAATACTTTGGCGGTCCATCGTGTGCGTCTTTAAGGAACGAAAGCAGTCGGTGTCGCGCAGAAAGAGCTAGTCCACCATATGATCCATATGGCGAAACTCAAAATCTCTTGTGTTTTGGTAATCTCCAATTTAAACTACCAAATTGTCCAGCCCAATAACTTTATGGTCAACCTCGCTCGGAAGATTGAGGTGGAACAGCAATTTCGAAAATGATAATCAATAAATATAAAACTGCTCACTTTGGTTTACATTAACACACACGTTTCGGCATAATGCATAGCCATCATCATCATCAACATATTGTACCTGACGTTGGCTCCTCATTACTCGGAAACACGTGTCGTTGATGCAAAATAAAGTGGACAGTAGTATATCTATTGGCTTTCATTTTTTGCAATAACTTTCCCTAGCAATAGGCATTAGCTAGAGAATTCACAAAGACATGCAGACAACACTCGACAAGTTTTGATATTTTTCGCGTGAATATGAAATACAACACATGCTTTGTTCGCTAACATCCCCGAGGGAATATGGAGGGATTAGGGAGAGTACATACATAATTACTTATCTCCTGCAGTAAATGTTTGCAAAATAACCTGATAATGTAAGTACTGTAGCAAATAGCCCTGGGAGTTAACTGCACGACTAAAATTTTCATCTAAGGCATCTCATAATTGTCTAAGAACAAATGAATTTTTGTTGTCGCTCATTTTTTTATTGCGGCATGCATGCCATTAAGGGAGGTAGAAACTAGGGCGACCCGTAATCTACCCGCGACAATGCTCAGTTTCACACTCATGCGGGTGTATTTGAACCGTGATAACGCTAAGATCTGAGTTTATGGCTCTCCCCTAAGGCACGAGACAACGAACGAGATTAGCATCACAATTTCTTCATACGCACTTAACGCTCTGCACTCCCCTTCACATCCTTACCAACTCAAAATTACTTATCTTCACTTGGACGACATAGTGAAAGCTTTCATTTAAGCCAAAGACAATGCTAAACCTTTTGCGTTCAGCAATATTAACGTGGCTCTATACCGGGGCTAAGAAGCTTGTTTCAGACGTTTCCCTCTAACCCAGTAACGGCTTTGCCGTGACAGCTGGGGACTTGCAATTTTTTTTATTCTATAGATGAAGAGTCATTTGTTGATTTAAGTGAAGTAACTTTATCATGAAGTGGTTGTGTTTTTTAATAAAAAATATCATAAATTTGGTTTTTACGAAATTTTTTGGTAATATTCCGGGCCACATTGCGAAGGCTAGATTCCGAGATGAGGATTTTCAGCCCACTTAAATCAAAGAATCATCTTTCACATACGCAAAAAAATCAACAACCATTGATGCTGTTTTCGTATTAAGGCTATAGCAATTTTAAGCGTTGCAGCCTGCATTGACAACGGAGTAGACCTTTTCCATTCCCACCCAAGGATAATCGTTCCCCACTCCATTTTTGTCAGTGCCGCCTTCACAGTTTCCCGTTGGGCTTCTACCACCCCAGTAGGCAACCACAGGTGGCGACCGTTAACTTGAGTTGGATTGGAAGTATAGACCCACCTTAAGTTACACACTTCATTAATATTTTAATATCGTATATACATATCTTAAATACATATTGATAAGGTCCTTGCTCCCAAGCTCTCCTTGCCAGCGGTCAGCAGATTCTTCTTCTGGTTAAAGACCCTACTTGCTTGGGATAATCTGCTCACTATATCTTGCTACTATTTCCCATTACGGGTGATCATGCTTCACATGTAGCAAAAATTTCCCACATGTTATAGTTTTTTTATCCAAGTTTCATGGTGATTTGAGATTGGGAAGGGTGGGAACATATGTTATGGATTCGTGCAGGGAGATTCGTCGGTATAGAAACATTAGGAGAGGCTACATGATGCATTTCAACTCTCCCTCCTCCCCATACAGCTCCAAATCCTACCCGTGTCCATGACTTAAAGATATTTTTATTTTATTTTTAAATTTAAAGAAAATGGTACACTTGAAGCAATGTTGCCAATTTAAAGTGCACTTATAACAATCACGAAAGAGACACGTTAAAAACAACAAAATTAAACAATAACAAAACCAATATGAAAGCAGAATGCTGATTATTGACCATATTGTATGCTTGTTCCCGAAAATTTGAGTTGAGTCAAAGTCAGTCTAAAATTTTAAGGGATAGAGAAAAGGGTTCAATTTCAGTAGGGAGAGAGTTTATTAAGGCGGAGAGACGGAAGAAAAGAGAACAATAAAAATGAAGAGAACTTGGTAATTTTCTTAAGATTTTTATTAAGATGAACTTCCACAAAGCGAACACGTCTACCATTGATCAGATTAGAGAACGTTTAATTAATGATAAATTGGGTGTGGGCATGTGGAGTAGTGAGTTAGTACGGGTAGGACGAGAAGGTACTCTGATATTGATGAGAGAAATAAGATCGGGACTACGTAAGAATTAATCATGTTGTAAATGAGTTTGATGTCCGATTGAAGTCTATGATGGGAGAGACTGCTGATAGATAGTGAAGATAGTATTGCGTCCGTGGACGCATTGCGGAGATTTGGGTTTCTATATTTCACAATTTTTGCGAAGAAATTCGTAACACTGTTAAGGGTGGCAAGATTTGTGGCAGCTGACATTGATCATATAGGGGAGCAAAAAGTGAGTACCGGAAAGACAATGGATGTGAAGTAGGACTGTGCAGTGCTTGTGTACAAGTGATATCTGTGAAGCGGTAGAGAAGACCTAAAAGAGACATGGCTTTCGATTTAATTTCCTGAATATGCTCACCGAAATGAAGTTTACAGTCAACGATAATTCCCAGATCTTTGATGGAGGACAATCGATTCAGAGATGTTGAATTTATAGCGTAGTCGAAATTTATAGGGATTTTCTTAACATATACTGTCATGGCGTTGCATTTTTTATAATTTAACCTTTGCTGCCAGAGACTGCACCATTCTGAGGTCTTAGATAAGGTATCCTGAAGGAGATAAGAATGGGGTTATAATGTACAACACATGGATTTCCCAAACTGAGGCTTTCTAGCGCTCTTGAATTTCTCCCGAACCGAGATTAAATTCTTAAAAACATGTGTCAAAATTCTGAAATTGTACACAAGTACCTTCACCGTTTCCTCGAGTATCCGCATACCTCTTATCAGGTCATTCTGACACATGCCATCTCAAGGTCGACAAAGATCACGTGATTTCCTCTTTGCTCATTTCCCATTGTCAATCCACAAAATCAGGAATGAATTACATTAAGCATATGTCCATTACAATTACTACCGATACCACTCTGTACGAATAACAATAATGGAGCATTAGAAAAATATCGGAGACTCCAAAAGATATGAGAACAATTCTGAAGAGATCCTCCAGTAGGTAGGTATACATAGGTGGAATATATAAATAGAAGAGGACGCATTGAAAATGCCAATCTCATTAATAATTTCAAGGTTATTCTCATCCTCCTTTCATCAAATATTCTAAAATGTCCTCCAGTTATTAAATACCAAAGATTATATCTTCTGAAATGAGCATATGCCACAAATATCTCTGTTAATTGGTACTTACATGTACTTAAAATTTCAATTTTAAAATGCAATAAAATTAAATTATTATGCATTGGATATTCCATAATTCAGCTTTATTCTTCAGGTTAATGTTCTAAAACAGTTTTAACGTCACTAAACTAATTATAACTTCACCATGAACTACATATTACCACATCACATACGGATGATGACTTTCTCCAATAGTAGTCATGTAAAAATGTTCTGCTCAATTTACTACAGCTGGAGCAAAATGCAAACCAGTTGAAATGAAGCATTTTCAGAAACACTGTGGACTAAATAACTTACACACCGGATGGAGAAGAATTTGAAAATCGTTATATCTGTCCCACAAATTCTATTTTTACACGACTGCGCAAAAAAACGGGAGTGTTATGTTTTCAGCGGCTGGCTATGCATGTATGCTTGTTTGTTCCACCGTAGCAACTTAACGACTGTACCGATTTTGATGCACAGACTTATTTGAACCGCTACGTTACTGGGAGTGCCATAAGTTACGTAATATCGTAAGTTTACTTCCCGTTTAACCGGAAGTGCTAAATTTGCACGTTAATATTACCGTGGCAACCGAACGTATCCATAGATTTCGATGTGTGACCATTTAGTGGACTTGATAATATCATTGTGAGTGTCTTAGACAAAGGTATATGTTATCGGAAATTTACTTCCGGCTTAGACCGGAAGTGTTATCTTTGCATCAGTATGACCCTTCTGTAGACTTAATAATACGATCGAATTTTAAATAGACTATACGTTATAAGAATAAAAATTAAAATATTTTGTTTTCTCATTTCTCCGATTCATCTAAAAAGCTTTATTTTCAAATTTTTATTACCTTTTATAAAAATAATAATAATTCTCGAAGAAATAATAAATAATTGAAATGATAAAATTATTTTAAAAAATAGCACTAAAAAGATAAAAACAAGATTGGTCAAAATTTCCCAATTGATAAAAGGCGTACAAGGTGACAGATGTCGTTGCAGATTACCACTAACACCTATTCGTAATAATAATTTTATTAACAGATATTAATGAATATTTATTAAAAGAAGCGAAAACCAATCGTACTTTTAGCTTTTTAGTGCTATTTTTTGCAGTTTTGTTTTTAATTTTTTAAATAATTTTATTATCATAATTATTTATTTAAGATATTATATTTTTATAGTGGAACATGTACCCTGGAAGCAATACAGCGTACTCCACGAAGAAAAATATGGATATTCTCGTTGAGTTAATCAGAGTATGTATGCATTGGCATGTATTTTATGCTGCAATTATTACTGAATGCCCTTCTCTCTTTTATTTTCAGAGGAATAGCAACCCACGACCGCGCAAGGGCGGAATATGCACAAAATAAAAAAGGGCATAAAGAAAAAGATAAAATCGAAGAAAGGCCATAAGGAAGACGACCTATTCGACCCGGCCGAGCTAGAGAAGTACCGCAGGGAAAAGGAACAGAGGGAGGCTGCGGCAGCCGCGGCTGCTGCTGAGGCTGCGGAAGGAGGCGGAGGGGAAGGAGGCGAGGGGGCGGCGGAGGTCGGAGGCGGGGCGGAGGGGGAGGAGGGCGAAGCTCCCCCGAAAGAGGAGGACGAGGAGTGGCAGCGCTTCAAGCTCCTGACAGCCGGCGTCGACTCCGTGCTCAAGAAGACCCAGGGTGACCTAGACCGCATCAAGTCCACCAGCTACTTCCAGAGAAGGAAGCCGGGCCCCAGCCAACCAGGGGACCAGAGAGGCCCCTCGAAGGCGCCGGCCAAGGGCTCAGCGCCCCCGCCGCGTCCGGAAGCCCCCAAGCATCAGGGTGGGGCCAAGCCAAAGAGGTGGGTGGGCTTCGAGGAGGGAGCTCCGATAGACGAACCGCCCCCACCGGAAGAAGAGGAAGTAGAAGAATCAGCGGCGGCTAAAGAGGCGGCGGAGGCGGCCGCTCAGGAGGCGGAAGAGGCGAAGGCCCACGAGGAGGAGGAAGAAGAAGAAGAGGAGGAAGAGGAGGACGCAGGGGATGACATCTTCGACACATCTTACGTCGACATCGTAGCGAGCGGAGAGGTTAAGCTCGCGTACATACCGGAGAGTCCGACCGACGACGGTCCACCGGAAGACGACCCCTTCGACACATCCATCGCAGAGAAGGTCATCGGCCCTGAACACGAGCAGCCCCAAGGAAAGAAATCGAGGCAGTTGGTCAGCTTGGGCTGCGCCGTTGAAGTCCTCACGGGCAGAGTCGACAAGTCACAGGTGACCCCGGTCACACACCCGGCTCAGTCGTCCAAGAAGAGGAGAGTTGCACCTCCGAGGAGACCAGAAGACGTAGATCTATTCATATTAGACGACGAGGATCAAGACGAACCATCAGCGACCGAGCCGACAGAAGGCAAGGCACCGCGATCCAGAAGAGCGTCGCAGGTTGCTGCCGACCCATTCGGGGCATTCGACGACGATGAACTGCCGGACACCACTCCGATCGGAGAGGCACTGACCACTGTACCTCCTGCACCAGTCACAATCCATAAGGAAGGGGTCCAAGAAGGGGACCAAGGCGATAATAGTGGTGCCGCAGAAGAAACGGTACTGAAAGATTTGGTCGCGGAATTTGATCTTATTGGAGAAGTAGAAACAGCCAAGGCCGAAGAAGAACTAATTTTCGGAAAGAATCCGGAAGAAGAAGAGAAAAAGGAGAAAGTAGAGGACGAAGAAGACGAGTTCGCAGCCCTCGCGGCCGAATCCGTCAAAAAGTCTCCGGCGCCTCCGACCACATTAAATTTAGGGGAGGAAGAATTCTTAGAGGAAGACGATCCCTTCGACACTTCAGCAGCAGCTGGAGTACTTGGGGAACTCCCGACAACACCACCCCATAAAGTACCGCCTTGCAGGCCTCCGCGTCCCGTGTCATCGCCGGACGTGGACGTTCTTCTCGGCGGAGGAAACGACGAAGACTTGGGTTGGGAGGAGTTCGAGCACGACCGTTCGGTTACCAAGGGCCCACCGCCCCTTCGACCAGCTCCCCCGTCCTCAGGACCACCCACACGGCCGGCACAACCACCAGGCAGGCCGCCGCCCATCACCGGGGTCGCAAACGGCGACAGCGGTTTCGTACCGAGTCTCGGTCAACCTCCACTAACTTTCACCGAAACTGCGATCGAAGAGATATCGCGAGACCTCGATTCTAAATTCGAAGCAGTCGAATCAGACGATCCGTTTGACACTTCATTCGCTGACGTAGCAGCCGCACCTGGAAGAGCGGAGCTGCGGCTCATCGAAAGTGAGATATTAGGTGACGTTGAGGAGGAACCCTTCGACCCTAGAGCTGGTGAGAGTTTCAACAATAGTGCCGAAGTTCAATCATCTGTGACAATTCACATTTCCCTCCCGAAAGAGGAAGAAGGAGCGGAAGAGGTCTTAGGGGAAGGGAAAACAGAGAGGAGGGCAACAGATGATCTTTTTGATTCCACAGAGTCACAAGGAGAAGGAGAATTTGTGTCGTCCCTTCAACTAGCTCATAGAGATTTGTTAGGAGGAAGCACTACAGACCTTTCTAAATTGGGCCACGATCCTATAAGTCCGGACGACGCAGTTGAGCAAACAGTAGAGGAAGAGTTAGAAGACTACATAGATCCCTTTGACACTTCAATTGTAGATCCTAGGATAGCACCAGGTAAAGCTGAGCTTAAAATTATAGAGAAGGAATTACTCGGTGAAGTAGACACACCTCCTGTAGCGGGGCCTAGTACAATCAAAAGAACAATCAGTGACCCTGATTTTGATCCGAGAGGAGAAGAAGAAGCAGCCCAACCTGAGGTAGCAAACGTACAACCAGCATTAGATTTAAGCAAGCCGGATCTATTAGAAGCAGAGAATAGAGTGCAGGAGGCGCCTGAAAATTTGGATTTAGTCCTTTCTCCGTCAGCAAGACCGGATCTGTTATCCGCATCTGAAGCAGAAGGGGAATTTTCAAAACCCCTTACACCTTTAGTTGAGGAAGGAGAAAAAATATCAGAAGCTGTCCTTAGAACTGACGGGGTTGATCCTTTTGACACAACATTTGCCGAGAACATTTTGCCAGGCAAGGCGGAGTTGCGGATAATAGAAAGCGAGCTTTTCGGGCAACCCGACGTTACCGCGGGCACAGGTATAACAAGAAGCCTTTCAGATCAAGATTTTGATCCCAGAGGCGATTCTGGCAATCAGCAAACCTCTCAACAGCAAACAGGCGTCGCCCTAGCAGGTGCTGCCGTCCACCAGCGGCGGTTTTCAGACTTTGCGTCCATCAGTGGAGGAGTAGGTGAAAGCACGGTGAGAGTCGTTCCTCCGACGACTTTGCCACTTCAAAACGTAGCTAACCCCGCGATTGTTCCTACCGTCGCCCCGGAAGTAATTCGGCAGAATCAGCCGGACCTGTTGGCGGTCGAGGAAGAACAAGAAGTGGCAGCTAAGCTACTCTCACCGGCTAGGAAGTCAGAGGAAAACGAGGAGGAAGACGACCCGTTTGATACATCCACTGTGTCAGTCAGCGTTCTTCAGCCAGGAAAGGCTGAACTAAAGGTTTTGGAGAGCGAGCTCATAGGTGAGCAAGCCCAAGAGCCACATCCGGTGGCACCACCCACCTTCCACACGAATATCACAGCCCAAATTCTAGTGACGCAGTTGCAAGCAGCATCCCAAGCACCAGAATCCGTTAGCCTAACTAATCCGTCTTCTTCCGAAGTGAAACCCCCAGATCTCTTAAACCTTCCAGAAGTGGAGGAAGCTCCGACGGGACCAAAGCCTTTAACTCCTTTGGTGGAGAATTCCGACTTTCCAGGAAACGAGGACTTCGACCCTTTCGATACATCTATAGCGGAAGGAATTGGCCCCGGTAGGACGGAGCTGAAGCTCTTGGAATCGGAACTCATCGGTCAATAAGCCAATGTGTACTTCTAAATGTAAATATATCTGTCTATAGACGCAACGCAAATAATTGGAAAGCATTGGTGAATAGCTTTTTTTTAAGCCCACTTTCGCTTATTTCCTCTAATTGCAATTCCAATTTATCTATCACCCAGTATTCGAAGACGTGCCAATCAATCCAAAATGGCGGGAGCTAATCCGTTTCTCAGTGACGCCGACTTCACGGACTACGGCAACTCCGATGCCGACGTGGCCGTATCGCACATGGGCGTCAACTCCAACCCTTTCCTCAGCGGCGACTTCGGCATTTCCGACAGTGGCGTCGGCGAGAATCCCTTCCTGAGTGGAGACGCCGGCGGTGACGATGCTGGCGCCAACGACTTCCTCATGGGAGGAGGTGGAGGCGGCGGCACGAACCCCTTCGCCAGCGACTTCGCCGGCGGGGAAGTCGAGGAGGTTGATTTTTTCGGAACGGTCGCCGCCGAGGTGGAAGAGCCGATGCCCCCGACGACCACCGCCGCGTCCTCCGCCTTCCAGGACATATTCTCCGACGTGGTGCCCCAAGATCTGCCTCCGGCAACGGCACCCTCGCCACTGGCGCCGACACCCGCTGTGGCTCCCGCGCCCATGCACCACCATGGCCCCGGCCGACCCGCACCTCCACATCCACCTCCACATCCACCACCCCCGCGGCCACCGCCCGCCTCCCACCATCCTCCCGCGAGACCACCGGCTCCCACCGCCGCCGAACACCACGACATCTTTGGCGCGGACGTCATGCATCAGCAGCAACATCCTCAACCGCCCGCGCAAACCCACGAGGCATCCACCATGGATCTCTTGGGAGGAGGCGATGAGGACGAGGACGATGAAGCAACCTCCGCCGAGACGTCACAGATTATGAGCCACCAGGAGAACTTGCAGCAGCAGCCTCCGGAACACCCGGCCGATCACCACGCCCCGGGTAGGCCGCCGCCCCCTCGTCCAGCCCCGCCCTCCAAGGAGACGCAGGAGCTGATTCTGAGCGTCACGGGGGCCATGGAGGCCACGTCCTCGCACCTCCTGGACCGCCTGAGGGCCACCAAGACACCCTCGCCGACGCCCATCCGAGAGCTGCACTCTCCCTCACCCTCCCCAGACCCCTCCGCCTCCTTTCTCATGTCCGACGAGCCACCTCCTGTGGACCTCATGGGCGATGCGGACGATGAAGTGGACCCAGGTTCAGCGGCGGCGGAGATCATGTCCCCGCAGCAAACCCCGGCGATGGTGGCCTCGGCCCAAGAAAACGAGGATTTCCTCGACATCTTCGGCGGGGGAGGGCACGCGTCTGAGCCTCCACCGGCCCCAGCGCCCCAGGACTCGGCCTTCCCACACTCACCCCCGAAGCCTCCACCCCCGCACCACCCCCCGACCTCGAACGCGGAACTGCTGGCGCTTTTCAGCGCCTCACCGCCCATCGAAGTCTCCACTTCCGCACACCCCCCGGAGACTTCAACGGCCGTGAGTTCGGCGGACGTGCTCTTCACGACCGCCCCATCGGCAGCCCCGCCACCCCCGAGCATCGTAACCACGACCATCACGGCAGTCCCCGACCCTTCCTCCGCCGACCTACTCATGGGAGACTTTGGCGAGGAGGCGGAGATGACCACTGCTCAACCGGCGCCGCCTCCGACGCCCGCGGCCGCATCAGTCGTGCCGGAGGAAGTCAATTTTTTGTCGGATACGCCCGTGAACAGCGCCCCAGTGGTCGCGGTACCTGCCGCGCAGCAGCCGGCGCCAGCAGCTGCCGCCGCCCCGACGACGGCGGACGCCGGCGGGGGCGGCTTCGGGTCACTGGTGGACGGCGTCGGAGAGGAGAGCGATTTCGATGCATTCGCAGCCAAGTTCGAGAGCGCGGCCGATGAGGAGGGAGGAAAGGGGGGCGGCGACCCCTTCGACCCATTTGCAGCAGGGGGGGCCGGAGGTGGAGGTGGAGGACATGGAGTTGGAGGGGGTGGAGGAGATGGTAACTATATATATATTTCTCTTCTTTAACTCTTAAGTCTGTAGCATATGGTCCATGATTCCACACACATTCGAAAATACATATGTACAATAATTGCAATATCAATAATGGGGTGAGCTCTTACGGCTAGACAAATACAAAATTAAAGGGAGTCTCCAATAGCCGTCAACAATTGGCACCACTCGTCAGAGATCACAAACTTTGCTGTGTTGGTTTGCCAGGATGGGACTTCCACAGCAGAGACCGACCCCAATAACTGGAGACTCCCTTTAATTTTTCTACAATAATTGCATTGGAGTATCATATGATTCTAATTAAAGCCTAGTTAAACTGTTGCAGACCTATTCTGGTATTTGCTCCTGGCTAAACCAGGTACCTTTTGGCCAATACATTCACATTCATATAGCCACGTTGTTGTTTTTAAAGACATTTCAATGCTCTACGCCTGTAAGGTCAATGACCATATTAATGCCCTGAGAATTCAATCATATTTAACCTTTTCCACTCGAGTGTCGAGTGAGGCTCGTCACAGCCTTGCTCACTAACAACTCGCATGTCGGGTGCCACTTGACACACGTAATATTCCATTATTTTAATTAATTTGATTTACTTGTATGAACATGTAAACACATTTTTTGTTAATCTACAACTTGATTTGGCAATATTTGCACAATATAAAATGTAATACACTTCACACTATCATATAATTTATATAAAGAATCACCATTGTGAAATCTTGGTCGTGACGGGCCCTGGGTTAAATTCCAAGCGGGCTACTGGAACCGAGGCTCAAAAAATTCAAGTGCAAAGGGTTAAGGTTCATCATCTGGATTTGAGTGCCAATTTATCAAACAGAGTCCTGCATGCGATCAAATATTGCATTATACAGGTTTTATAACCATTAGGTGAATACATTCTGGGTCCCGAACATAATCATGATCAGCTAGTTAGTGGATCTCTAATTGCTATCCTAAATTTATTCCAATTCGTTTTTTATGGATATGTATCTCCTATTTGATGATTCTTCTCCAAAACAACTCTCTTATATCAGACAAAACACTCAAGTAACAAAAGATCAGTGTTAACAATGAGACCTTCCCTTAAGATGATTTTCCTAACAAATATGTCTTGGCAGAGCATACATCCAATTAAAATTTTTCATCCCTCACATATTGATTCCTTGCTCACTCTCAATGGACTGATTCTATAATTCTCTTTCATTTACTTCTTCATAACTTGTTTTATATGTGACCAATTTGAATGCACAAGATACTGATGCTAAAAGCACAGAATATTTTTTGTGAAAACTGTCACATTTAAGAAGCAAGTTGCAGAGTAAAAACATGAAACGTAAATCAATGATAAAACCATGGTCCCATCTTTGATGGCATAACTTTTACTAGTTTTTTTTGCTGGTCCAGGATGGGTGAGCAGAAATTGTTAACGATTGTGACTGGTACCTTATTGATTATATGTATTACTCCTCATAAATGCTTCAATTTCCACAAAAAACTGTGGATGTTTACAATATCACACACATATACAGGGCAAAATCTCTGCAATACTCAGTAAGTTCAGAATAAATGGTAGCAAGCTCAACAATGGTGAAACTTGATTTTCGTGGGAATGACCTTAGTCGTCGAAGCACCCAAATCACCCCAACTTGATTTTCTATACATTTTTCACATTTAATTGCATTATATCTTTTAAAAAGACTGCATGAAGGTCATTAATGCATTCATTCTCAAATGTGGGATAAGGTTTCATCAATAAGTACATAGGTATATTAAAAAGTTAAAGCATCAGTAACTAAATACATCTGCAAGTTCTCATAATGTGCAAACACTTTTGCTTTGGACCAATGCCTTCTCAAATCAGTTCATTAAAACCACTTCTTACAAATCCTTAACCCGGAGATGAAATTGGTACACATTTGTTATTTTAAAATAAGGATAAGAAACAATCTGCATGTATTAATTTCCTCAATGCCCCTTCTTAATGTGTCCTACATTATCATATATCCAGGGGGGGTTTTGGGGGTTGTAACCCCCCCCCCCCCCATTGATAAAAAAGTTAACATGGGCGGGGTATGGAAAACCAAAAAATTTTCATCTGAGGTAAATTACAGTGGTAAATTACGGAAATTTTCAAAAATTACCGTATATTTCCAGTATTTTTCAGTTTTAAGGATTAAACAGAAAATGTATGGTTAAATTCGAATTCCAATAGCTAAAGGGAGAGGATATGATGTTTATACCATACCTAATTTAACATTAATCTATTAGAAATTTTCAAAATTGTTTTAAGAAATACGGCAGCAACACGCAATCTGGCGTTCTTTTGTCAAAGTATGAGAAATTTTCAAGAAGAATATTCTACTAATAATTGCTCAATAATGTTATAATTTAAGTAAAATATGCCAAAAATGAGTTTAACATTCCTCAATTCATAATTAAACACGTCATAAATGTGGACTTAGCTTAAAATAACATGTTGGGAATATATCTGTATGAAAAATTATCTCAAAAATGGGTGAATTATCTAGAAAATTACCGAAAATTACAGTAATTTTCAAGGGGTGCGGTAAATTACGAAAAATACCATGGTAATTTACGAAAATTACCTTGGTAATTTTTTAAGTGGCCCATCTCTACGTGTAAAACCCCCCCTTTAGTGGAGGTAACACCCCTTTCAGACGCTTCTAGATACGCCTATGGTGTCCTATGCAATTGCCTTGTACTTATGTATTGTGTATCATGTCTTCTGGACGGATAAATTTATTATTATTATTATTAATTATGAATTACGTTCTCATTACAGCATGGGGATCATCAGGAGCAACTGATGGAGGAGGAGGTGGCACTGGCTTTGGAGGAGACGATGACCAATTTGATGCCTTTCTCTCCATGGGTGAACCACTTGCGCCAGCACCAACGCCCATTCCAGCCCCACCCAAAGTCAATCGAATGGAATCTGCAGATTCAGATGATGACGGACCAGACTTCTCCATATTTATTAAGTAATGCATTTAAATATAATTGCCTCAGGCTGGACCTGGTGGAAGTTGTGCACTCTTCCATGGATTTAATTCAAATGCAAATCTGTGGAAGAGAACTAAGGGTTTTATTCAACATGAAGAAATGTATTTAAGCTTTTTATAATTCAAATTGGATCGTAAACCACTAGAATATTTTCCCTCTTCGTATATTTTTTGGAGCACAACTGAAAATTGCAGACAATGTTTCCCAAGATATAGCAAATCTGTGGAAAAAAGTGTGTTGTGCGTCTGGGAAAAAATATGAACACAAAAGTAATGAGACCCTTATGTATTAACTCCATGAAATGGTAACCTTAATTGGTATTCAAAGTGATAAAATATTTAATGAATGGCATCTAAATTCCCTACTCAGGATAGAATTTGTAGATTCCCCTGAAATAAACGATTTACCAGATGGTAGCAATCAGTCACTTGTGCTGAAGAACAGTCAGTCAAGTAGATGAATCATGGAACTATGATATGAAAAATCACCCTAAATTTTCTATTGGAGTCAACCACACTCCACTAATTTCAGTCCCACACATTGCGCATTTTCATGCAAAGCACAACTACAACTCACTTTCCAGGCCAAAAGTACAAGGTGAGGATATCCCTGCAGAGTATGATGCATCCGGCATGCCTGTGCTAGCTCCACCACCAAAGAGTCCCGTGAACGCAGCATACACCGAGCAGGCAACAGGTGGTTCCAGATTCAATCCCTTTGATAAAGGTGGACTGGCAGCCGATGCCTCTGAAGTCATATCTGCGGGTGTTGCACCAGCGCCCCTAGGACTGGATGCCAGCCAAGTCCAAGGAGGTATGTGGCCTATCACCAAAAGTGGTAATTTTGTCATACTAAAACTCCAAATTGATGTGAACAGAATTCCTTATGCAAAGACATGTTTTTTTCTATTTCTGGGAAGTAGCAGTAAAGCAAACAAGGGCATTTGGTGCAACATAAGTGTTTCACAGAGGAATTTGATGAAGTAATGAAAAATAGCGTGCACAGAATGTATGAAATTAAGAGGGTGGGATCCACAATATGAGTAACTTAGCACTTCTGTTTTATTCATCCTTTCGCAATATACCACAGTTGCAAGAAGGCAAAGGAAACAACCAGATAAATCATGGGTAAATTCTTAACAAAAGTTTCACTAATACCATTATATTTACTTTACTCACACATAGTAAAACTGGGATAGTTGCCAATGAGCAGATCAAGATTCGGTCCAAATTACACACACTATCCATGCAAAAAGTCAAAATACTAGAGTTTGAGATGTTATTTATCAATAATCAACGATGACATTGCAATGAAATTAACTCCATATGAAAGGTTATTTCCATTTACATTTTGTGATAGGGATAGGATTATCTTTACGATAGTTCAATATATGTATTTTGTTGGCTTTGATTGAAAAAAGTCATAGTTTTCGCCACCAAAAAAATGGTAGCACCGCTTTGAAGGCCAATAACTTGAAAACCACACAGCCTACATGTGTAATTACATGCATTCATTTTTCTTAAAAATTATTTGTATGAGAAGTTGATAGAAGCTCTTGAAATTGTCAGCAAACAATATTTTTGACGAAAATATTCCTTGTTAAAATCTATGAATGACTTGTGGTATCAAAAGACTATTTCACCCACAATGTGTTGGATGAAGTCACAGAATGGTATTGCAGTAGAAACTTGATAATACGAAGTCAGCGGGACCAAAAAATCGGCACTTCATATCAACGAGTTTCGTAACATCGAACCCAGTGATTCAGGGGGCTCAGGGTAATTGCTTGACGACGAATGGGGCGTGATTCGGCATATTTTCCATATCGCCGTCAGTTTGTGATATACTAAGCTTTCAGTTCTATGAGCAAGATTTTTTTGTCTGGTGGAGTAATAATGTGGAGGTTGTGGAGAATGATAACGAAGAAAACAGTACCGCCTTTAACGGTTATCTATATCAATCCTTTAGTACATAAATAATACTACAGTAATTGTACTGTCCACATAAATTTTGATGTAAATATTACACTACACGTGTTTCGATGTTTCTTAGGGCGTCATCATCAGGTCTACATGGAGACAGGAGATTCTGATACGGATGGCCAACTTTTAAAACTTTTTATCCAATTGACAATCATCAATGCCAGCAGTTGGTGCATATATCAATAGATTATATACATATTTGAGATATTTGGAAATTTTTCTGTAAAGCTCACTACTCAAAAAATGAATGTTCTCACCCTCTTCCCATTGGCAATCTAGCCAGTTGCCTTCACCACCAAATTAGTAAAAGCTTACCAATCTCTATGATCTCTTCAGCTGGTCCTGGCATGGGTTTGCCAATTGGTGAAGATCCAGGACTGCAGAGGAGCGATTCCCAGGAGACGCCACCCACCCCACTGTTCGACGAAGACGTGTCTCAGCCCCTAGAGGAATTTCCTCGCATTATCCATGATGAGTCAACAGGATGGGAAATGCAGCTCAGGCAACCTAACAAAAAGAAAATCACTGGTCAGAGGTGAGCACAAAAGGAGGCATCCGAAGCAGTTACCCTAATGCATATTAACCTAATCACTGTGTTTTATATTTTGAACCTCATATGAAGTTTTGAACATTAGATCAAATTACCAATTTCATTGTTTTGTAAATTAACATAGGTACTCCAGGAGGAATGAAAAGTCACGATGACATCATCCTGATGTCATCTTCAGGTCATGGCTGTAAAGTCACGGTGACATCAAAATGGTCCCTTGAAATGATGTCTTTCATGACTCACCTTGGCGTCATCATGACCATTAATGAACAGCCATTATTTTGACCTCACTTTGAGTGTTCGTGACCTAATCTAATATTTCCTTTTTTGGATTTAAAAATAAAAATGTAAAATATAAGTCATCATGTAACCTACACATTGATCCATACTACCGATTCTCATCATCAACACATGATATGAAATCATTCTACCTAACCGAACGCATAGTTGAAACGTACATCCCATGCCTGCCTACGTCATGTATAACTTGCAACTGGAAGTGGCGTTTCAAGAATGTCATACATATATGGTCATTCCCACGTGTAAAAGTGACTGCAAGAACTAATTTTTAAATGTCAATGCCGTGATATAGTTTGAGGAAATACCATCAAATCACTATAACAGTTATCAGGCATTAATTAATTGAAACCTATATTACCACATAGGATGAATATAAAGTCAATACTAATTAGAGTACACAAGTTTTTTTTATAACTACCACACGTTTGTGTACATTTCAATGAAGTCGTAACATTACTTGAGAAAATGTTACAAACATGAATACATACATATAGACATGATGTAGGTACTATAGTACGAATGTGGAAAGGAGAAAACTGATGAATGTACCAATAAAAGTATAACAATGATGTAATGTATAATGGAAATTAATTACTCAAAGCTATCAATGAAGAGTATACAGGCAGAACCCAAGTCTCTCCGATTTGTTTGCAAGCTTCCCATTTATGCCAAATTTTCGGTTGAAGGATGAACCACAGGCTAAATTTAAGTTGCTATAGGGACCTTGGTTGCTATTAATATCAAGAATATTTCATGAAAATAAAAACAAAGGATAAACACAGTAAATGTTTATGACGTAGTTAACTTGACGTCATCTGAACGTCATTTTGACTTTTGTTTCCGCATGGGAACGTGTGGGAACGGATGATCACAAACAAAAGACGATGCAGACAGCGACTAGTCCAACTACTCTAGTGCATGGTCGTAAAGAAGTGAGAAGCTCTAGTGCCTCTAGTGTATGCAATGTAGACGTCGAATTTCATGCAATCATGTGATAACTAAACGTGAAATAATCATGAGATAGAATTTAAAAACTCTATTAATTATAGTAATTTAATATTCAGCCCAGGGAAAACTTGCAAGACCAGAATTGGGTGCGACAGTTAATATTTGAGCTACGAGTTATTATTATTGCGCCAAATTTAAAATGCCATTTATCAGTTTTCGATTTGCATCGTACGACTCAATAGTAGGTATATGCATTAACACTAGAAGGTCCGATAGCGGTCAATTGACCGTTCGCAACTTTCTTATCATCCTCACTCAAAAAGTAATTTTTGTGCTGATCTGATTTTTTTTTGACTTTTAATATTTTAGGGGCATAAGCCACTGTGTGAAATATTTTGTAAAACTAACAAGTACTTTTGGCGCAACAAGCGGGTCTAACTACAAGGTCCGCGAGCGGTCAATTGACCGCTTTTGCATTTTAAGCGTTTCCGTTGACATCGGGCATGTTTCCTGCCTAATATGGGTCCTAATATCTAGTTCTATCATAATAAACGATCATAATCATGGGTTTTATACTAAAAAAATGTTTTTTTTTTCATTTGTTGCTGATTTAGGGCCATAACTGTTGAAGCTTTGCTTCAAGTTCCCGAATAAAATCCCCCCACCCCACCGCTCGCTAACACGGCAGTGTGCAGTGCATATTCACACGCTTGGACCGATGCATGTCTTGTAGGCTTGTGTAGCTCAATCAACCCATGTTAATGATCTGTGGCACACTCAATGGGGCCAACCATTTATTTCGGCGACAATGTGTAGAAATGGTTCAAGGAAATCATGAGATTTTTATGTTTTGATGACAGGGCCAGCCGTGCTGCCCGTAAACAAACCGAAAAAGTTTGCTTCGTATCAGATCTTTGGAATAAGTTTGTTGAAAATTGCTTAGCATGCTACAGACCTGGCGAAAGTATTTCTGTTGATGAGTAACTGTATCCGACAAAGTGCAGGTGCCCATTTTTACAATACATGGCAAATAAACCCGATAAGTTTGGGATTAAATTTTGGGTCGCTACTGATGCGAAAAACAGGTACGTGCTCAATATTATTCCCTATGTAGGCAAAGACGAGGCAAGGCCCAGTACAGAGCATGTCGGCGAAAACATTGTCAAAACACTTGTTGAGCCTTACCTAAACAAGGGCAGAAACGTCACAATGGACAATTACTTTACCTCCTTGAATCTTGCGAAAGAACTCAAGAAGAAAAAAACTAGCCTTGTAGGGACGCTAAATCGAAATAGAAGAGAAGTACCGCCTGTTTTGAAGAAATGTGGTGATTCTCGTTTTAGCACTGTTATCTAGAAGCACGAAGAAATCACCTTGACCGGTTATCAATCTAAATCTAACAAAAACGTCCTAGTTCATAGTAGTATGCACCCCTGTGTACAAATTGACGGTGAGACGGAGAAAAAAAAGCCAGAGACGGTACTTTTTTACAATAAGAACAAATGCGGAGTCGATACGGTTGAACATATGACTCGTAAATACAGCGTTCGGTCTGGCACACGGCGATGACCCGTGCATGTTTTCTATAACATCCTAAAACTAGCCATGATTAATGCCCATTCATTGTACAAGTTAGTCTTTAACTCAAATGTTTCACGTAAATCAATTATTTTGGGAGTAGCAAAAGAAATGTCAAAGACTAACGTAGAAAGTAGAAAAATGCAGCGTGTAGCAGACGTCGGTCCTCCTGACTCAGGTAGTCGCAGGCAGTGCCAAATTGGGCTCTGTAAACAAAACAAAACAAAGACGTCATGTAACAGATGCAAGAAACGTATGTGTGGTAAGTGTGAAAGTGATATTAAGGTTTGCAAGAAATGCGAGGAAGCCTAGAAATACAATAGACCTGCCTATTAGAGGTTACGACTTTTTGTTACTAAAAATGTTCATTTTTATGTGTCTCCTTAAAGCGCTAATATAATATGTACAAGCTAAGATTCTCAATTTTATTATCTTGTACGTTTTTTTTACATATAGAATATGACACTAAGAAAAAACCTTTGTTACTTACCTCAAGAACAAAAACCATGTTCTTTCGTACACTTTTAAGTTTTTATTTTTGTTCCGTTCCTGAAAAAAATGTAATGTAGTGGAAAGCTTTATGTAAAATGTCTTCTAGTAGATAAAAACAAAGTAGCAATATGTTAAACAAATCATACTTAAAATTTAAAGCAACTTTTGTACTCGCCTGCAAATTTGCCATGTTCTCTGTGACAGTCACTTTTTCACTAGAAAATCTTCTGTCGAGATGTCATTCTTACTTTGCTGTGTATGATGATTTTCACTTCTTAAAAACCAGTATTTTAAAACATTTTCATGTAATTGTGTTATAAAAGAAGATATCTTTACATTTTTTTTAATAAATAAAAAAAAATCGAAAGAAAATGAAATTATTTCCGAACAATTCCATTTTATGAACTGTAAAACCACTCTAATCCGCCTAAAATCCAACTATAACCGGGTTCAAGTGCCAAATTGTAGTAATAGAAAAGCTCATGACGTAGAAAAACAATAAAAAGGTGCATCATAAAGCGCGAATACAGCGAAGTCCTTCTAATAACGCATAGCGGTCAATTGACCGCTCGCGGACCTTTTAGGTAGGCAACATACCCCGGACCTTCTAGAGTTAAGTTATTAAGGTAAAGTGATGTGTGTGATCAGATTGCCTGATAGGAGAAATAAACAAGGTGTTTTGGAAGTTAATTGTAAACGTCATGGTGACGTCAATGTAGCATCGCAGTGATGCCATTAACCTAATTTCGTATTTTTTATGTAAATCTGTCAGGGTGGTGAGAAAACATGTTTCTTAACTAATATCGACCATTTATGACTTCTGACAATAAATTTTTGAGGGGCAATTTTTTTGTCAAATTTAGTCAATTAGAGTCAACAACCAAATGCAAGTGACGTAAAATTGATATCAAAGTGACGTCGTCAAGACTTCCCTTCCTCCTCGGGTAGGTACTGTAATGTGGGGTGAGTTGGAACAAATGTGGTGAGTTCAAGCTTTTGCAACCACTGGCATGTAAACTGCTTCATACACTATGCAATGTGATAGAGTCCTGCCTTAGTTGACAATATGCGACACAGTATCTCCCCACAAACACATGACTAAATTTCACCACATTTTAGAGAGGGACACGTGGTTAAATTGTATCGAAAGACAACAGTGAGAAGAAATCATGGTAAAGCACCAGTGGTCACAATTGTTCAAACTCATCCCACATTACAAAGTTGTAATGTAAAAAATGTAAATGCATGACAGATAAACATATAGACTGTGCAGTCTATAGTCCCATGGGGCATCCTGGGAGGGAATAATATGTTTCAGGATTCCCAAGGATAATTGCTATTTGGGTATACTCACCCATTTTTTCCAGAATCCAGTCAATGAATAAATAAGTCTTCCCATTTACTGATGAAAGATAATACATGCATTGTAAATACTCCAACAAAATGTTACCAACTGAAGAGAAAGGATAGAAATCACTCATAATGAAAAAGAAGGCAGACTTATCTTAATTAACTCAGGGAAGGTATGAACCACAACAAAGGCAATTATATTTTTTAAATGACAAGAGTTAACCATCCAGTTAAAAGATTACAACTAACCATAAACAAAACTCATAAAAACACAGACCAGCAAGGTCTTAGCAAATCTCAGCCAACCCTTAAAAGCTCCTAGAAGCTATCTACCACAGCACAACAATTTTCCTCAACATAAAGAGTGAAATTTTTCTTTTTTTTAGATAACAAAACACAATTATCTTATTGTCGTACTTAAATGAGTAACATTAGTGTATTCCACAGCAATTTATTACGCACTACCCCTACATGGGTGTAAAAAAAAACATGAGGTTGCATGCAAAAAACTGTGTGGATACACAAAATTTATTCTTATTGATGCATGCTTACAAAATTCCAAATTGTCAACAAAAAAATTATTCAAGTCATTATAGGGCTATGATAAAACGGAATTCCACCCATCTCACTTACTAAAGTCCACTTGGAATGTTGGCACAGAATAGCACCATAAGCTAGTGCAATAAAATAAACAAAACGCAATTCAATTATTTCAGCCCAAGACTCTCCGATGGCCATTCATAGCCACTCCTGGTCTACCACATGCCGGTCCAGGTATTAATCTTTAAACGCCGAAAGTGCCAATTTGGCAAGCTGTTTGTTGCTTCTCATTGCCGAAAGTGCAATTTTTGACAGAGACACAACGAGAAAACTTTAAAATGGCCAATTTAAATCCGGCAGGGAGGGACTTCGAAGGACATTGAAATCCAGTTTTTAAGGTTAAGCAAGCTTCCCCAATCATTTTCAGCACTCCATGTTTCCTCTTGACTCACTTCGTCCCAGTATATACCAATTTTCTATACATCCCTTCTAGTGTAAGTAAATTTATAAGTTAGAAATTCCTATTTTTTTCAATATTCTCCCTCTGGAGCAGCGTCGTAGATAGGGTCATGAGCGCCCCTGGCAAGATTTGAATTTTGTGCCCCCAAAGACTTATTTTCTAGGAAGAGAAGCAACACAAAAACTTTGAAAAGTTAATTTAAGGAATGTATACATTTAGGCATAAAATTATTTCTTACTTACTATAATGAATGAAGGGAAACAGTACAATACGAGTTCGTTCATTTAGGCATTATAAAATCTCTTAAAAGTTTACTTTTCCGGTGCGCCTCCCGGCCGCTTTGGTCAGCGTGTGCCGGATATTAGAAGAACAACCAATGATTTTGTGTGTTAAGTTAGGAGCACCTATTGTAATCAAGTGCAATTTTTTAAAATGTGAGTTAGCATCATGTTTTAATTTTGTTTGCCTGTGCCCCAGCGTGCTGCAGCGGCCTGCAGGCTGTGGGTCTGCAAAGTGCGCCCCCATGAGGGTTGTGCCCCTGGTAGCTGCCCACCTAGCCAGCCCCTAGCTATAACACTGCTCTGGAGCGCACAGCCGTAATCAATCCCATGTAAAACAGCTTATATTCAAAGGCAAATTACTCAAAAAGTAGTTCAGCAAGGGATTAGTTCAGTGGACCCCCACTTAACGATGGTAATCCATTCCGCAAGACCATTCATAATGTGAATTCCATTGTAAAGTGAACCAGTACAAGGGCGTAACCAGGGGGAGAGAGATCACCCTCCCCCTGGTTATGTCCAATCGTCCCCAACGACAGAAAAAAAGATCAATTTTAATATCCTACATTATAAATTTTGATAAATGAATCAAGCACGCGTTATCGGTTTTGACATGTTGTAGGTTAAGTCCTTTTTGAAGGTACGTTATCCAAGGAACAACTGTGGCGATCATTACTGGTAAGAGTCGCCAAGGGGAGGGGAGGGGCACAAATCTAATTGCCCCCCCCAGAGCTTTCCCTGGTTACGCCCTTGCAGTATATTATCGGATGAGGGATCGGTTTAAGTACATCAACGCCAGTGCATTCAGTGGTACACAATAGAGTATAGGTACAAAATATGCTGGAATAAAATTATTTAAAATGGAATTTAACCAATATTTAAGATTATATTAGATTGTAAGGGTGGGCGAGGGCCTTCTGAGGTCCTCCTGACACTCATACCTCTTGGTCCATTGTGCCACACCACATTTAACCTGCCTGCAACTTGCAGACAGGGGACAAGAGCACCATGGTAGAGATATGAAGGAATGCTTCATACCTCTACCGTGGTGCTCTTCACCAACATCCTCACTCTGCAATAGTTTATTTACAAAAAAGTTCTATACATAGTCGTGGAAGTAAGTTAACAATATCTGTTAGAATATAAAAAACATTTTTTATACAAAGCTGGTACAATTTTAATTAATAGGTGACCAAGGAGTATACAGAATAAAAGGTTTTAGAAATGCTAATCTAGATTAAAACTCATTTGTATAACAAAGAATAAACAGGAATTAATTAATCATTATATGATGAAAAGCCAAAAAATATAATAACTGGTGATGAACTTTAAAAGATGAGCAAAATCAATAAATATAGATAGTCCCATTTAATGAGCCTAAGAATCTGAATATTAAGGTTCAACATTAGCAGTGGAAAGAAACATAAAATAATCCAACCTATCCCAGAAAAAATGTAAAACCCCATATAGCTTTGGGAAATGACAAAATACATATTTTGTTTGATTAAGAAGCAACAAGTAATATGAAATTGCATTTTCCAGGTTCTGGAAGAAAGTTTTTGTGAAATTGGTGATTCAAGGAGATAACCCAGTACTTCAGCTGTACAACACCAAGGATGACAAAGATCCATTCCAAGAGCTTCCCTTGCAGCCATGCTACTCAGTTTCTGATATAAGTGAGTAAAACTGGGTGAACAGGACATTTATCACAAATCTGAGTAATGTGAACAAGTGTCAAGAGCTTCTGCACTCCCTTAAGCTCATCTGCCACCCAGGTTTGATTAGTTGGCTATTTTGGGGAGACCACTAACAATTAAGGTCACTTGTGCCATTAAGGATAGGTGGATAGGCTGATAGGTAAGTAATTTTGGGAGTTAATGAAGGGTGAAGATAAACCAAATATCAGCATTAGTCTGAACTTAATGAAAGGGGCCAGTTTATTGTCCCAACCAACAGACAGAGTACTGTTGTGTCCTCAGTAACAATCCTCTTCATAATAACTACCTCGGGTTGGCTCTGGTTTAAATCAGGGTTTTATTTAACATGTATGCGTACACTCACTAAGCCATTGTCACTGTGCTTTTTACAACAACACCACCCGTTCTACTACCAGGTGGCACCACTATCCCATGACAAAACACACACACACTAAACAGACAATCTTTTCACCATACATAACAAGTACTGTCCTTGTGCTCTCCCCACAACACCCAAGTAGGGGTCAGGGTTCCACAGAAAAAATCTGCACTACTTCTGGGATTTGAACCTGGGCCCTTAGGATACGGAGCAAGTACTCTAGCCAACATACCGATCCAATCCTCCCTGGAAATTTAAGACACCCCACAGAGGATAAGTACATCTGTCAACACCAACTTTATGCTTATATCCTCTTAAACTATAGTATCTTAAAAGCAAAAACTTGGCCTTTGGCAATATAAGGCTTGACAATACAAGCAAGTTAGTGATAGAATACTGCCAAAGGAAATGAAGACATTGAATGAGTTTATCCATAATTTGAGTATAGAGCCAACTTTTAGACATTTAGGGAAGATGTACAACAAGCAGATGGAAACAATACATTATACTCCGGGTAGTTCTTAAAAATTTTTCTGTATCAACAACTAAATGAAGGTGGTGAGTAACAAGACCTGGGGGAACATTTCCCACTGTCTTAGGGTAATGTTTTGCATTTCAAACATTGTATAGGATGATATAAAAAAAGTAAATGTATTTTAACAGTCAGAAATCAAGAGCCACCTCAATGTCCTCTCAAGAACTCTTGAAATACATATTTGAGTATTGCAGTACTAATTGCTCACTTTTGTTTCAGGTGCTCAGCAATACGATGCATACGGCAAAATCTTCACAGTGAAGCTCCAATATGTGTTCTATAAAGAGAGACCAGGTGTTAGGCCAGGCCAAGTTACAAAAGCAGAACGCATTACTAATAAACTTAGCCAGTTCGCAGCATACGCAATTCAAGGTGACTATCAAGGCGTTAAAGAGTTTGGGAGTGACCTCAAGAAACTTGGTCTGCCAGTAGAACATGCTCCACAGGTAATACACATGTTTTAAACTAAATCTTCTACGTCTTGGTTAATATACTTGAGTGGTGAGTTTTTTTTCTTACTGTCTGCATATCAATATTTCAGATATCACAGCTATTAAAACTAGGATCAATGTGTTATGAAGACCTTAAAGTGTTCAGTGTAGTGATTGAGGAAGCACTGTTCAAGTTGTCAGCCCATAGGGATCGAGCTCTCAACTACAAGACCGATGAAGTGCAAATAACAGCAGTAGATGAGCTGTATGTGGAGCAAAACAATGAAAGCCATGTCACACGCCAAATAGCACGAGTGCGGGTATTCTTCCTAGGTTTCTTAGCAGGTAAAGTGGAATATTTACCATATTGCCCCTAATCTTAAGTTAATATTGTTAACTGCCTATTGAGGTATTATTGATTTCTCACACTTCAATTTTACTAGGTATTTATTAATGAATCAGTGTTACAATCAACTACACCATAATAGTTCTCGACTTGTGGTCCAATACATAGACTGTCTTGCTCTGTGACGTGACTTTCTAACACCAGCATGTCCTTCATGAATAAGAGTTAAAACCTTTGGTCTTTCTCTATTTGAGCATAATTTCTTTGAGCATCTGTGAGTGCACGTGAAGCGAATGCTATGGGGCATCCTGATTGTAACAGACAGGACCCCAACCCATTCTTAGATCCAACACATAGTATCACACTAGGAATTTTATGATTGAAGTTAGCTAGGACTGGTGCTGAAGCTACTCTCATTTTTAGCTCTTTGAATGCTTTGTCATGGAGAATGATATCTTTGTTGATAATAGTATGTTATTTTTTGGACACAATGTTTATTTTTTATGCACTATCCAGCTGCAACATTGTGGGTTTTTCATTGAGGAAAATTGTTTCCCACCGTTTCTGATCCTGATGAGCACTTACAGTATTCACTTCCTTACAATTAGACAGCTTATTACCATTACTCTTTTTTGGGGATATTACAGCAATTTCTTTACACAACAGTGTATCATAATCATCATCAGATTCAAATTTCAACTCATTCACTTTTATGTAGGAATAAATCAGTTAACATGGCGCAGTCGGTAGGATACGGACCTATATGACCTATATATATACAGCCTACTGACTGTGCCATGTTAACTGTGGTGCTGCGGACTGGATCCAAACCTGCACGGGCAATGCCCATTGGATTTCAAATCCAAATCCTTACAATAATTTCTGAATTCCAATGAATTGAACGGCATGTTGTCCGCTCTGATAATTTTAGGCAAACCATGAATGGCAAAAACATTTTTTCATGTACTCTATTAAATCATAGGCAGTTTTGGATTTAAGTTTACATATATCCATCCATTCAGAAATATAATGTACAATTGTAAGGTAATCATGACCTCCATACTGAAAGACATCAGTGGCTACTTTAAGATAGGGAATATCAGGAATTTCTTCTGGAATAAGTTGGGCTTTAATTTTACTCACTCTAAACTCCTCACAAAGCTTACAATCTCTGGCTTTACGTTCCACCTCTCCTTTTGGATTGGGCCAATACATAGACTGTCTGGCTCTGTGACATGATTTTTCAATTCCAGCATGTCCTTCATGAATAAGAGTTAACAAATATGCATACGAATTTGTAAATATTCACCTCAAGACCTATTTTTTAGATTGACCTCCCTCACAATGAAGTATCCCCCACCTTACTTGGTTATTACCACTTTTCCCAGCCCATATAGGGTGAACTGGTCCTTTGGGAACACTGTGATTTTTTGGGTTAGAGTTTTGAAGAAATGAATAACAATCAGGATCCATTAATGTTAACAATTTACGGGAAAACATGGGATCATTAACTTCAACAAGAGCAATTATTAAAGTTATTCATTGTAGAATCCCAAAGGAAAATGAATGATAGAGTGCACCTGTAGCTAATTGCTGCCGCAACGCAGTCTGCGCAGTGAAAGCAGAGAGATGGGCATCACCGATGGCAATGCAAAATCGGATACATCAAAACATAGTTTTACCTTCAGCTATATGCACACTGGTTTTAGAATATATTTTCGAGGAAAAAAGTGCATCTTGTGGGCTAGGAAATATAGTATTCGCTTCATGGATACAAATAGGTTGATTTTGGAATGAACCAGAGTTAAACTTTGTTAAAATCAATGCAATCTCTTGAAAGTGATCGGTATGTACCACTCGGTGAGAAAAAATTTTACTGCGGGTTTATTCTTACACTGCAGTAACAATCTAATATTTCAAAAGCTGCCATCCATTCAATGCTAAAATACTTTTACATCCTATAGGTATGCCTGATATTGAGCTTGGTGTCAATGATATGGTCAGACAGGGTAAAGAAGTTGTAGGACGACATGACATCATCCCAGTTGTCACAGAAGAATGGATAAGATTAGAAAATGTAGAATTTCATAGTTGTGTGGAAACAAGTGAATATGGAACGACAAGAGTAATTAAGTAAGTACAATTCATACAGTCTAAAAAACATCAAAGTTTTACTAGTTTTAAAACTAAAAACTAGCTTCTATTGGCAACTGCCATTCAATTTAATTCTAATCTTATGTAAACCATTTGCATGGTTCAATTGCCTTTGAACATTTAAAATTTTATAATATTTTTTATAAGCATCTGAACATGAATAACAGATAAGTTATTTGGATATCACATCAAAAGTTTTTTATCCTTGTGTACGATTTTTTAGGCAATCTTAACAAACTAATTCTTGTTACATATATGCAGTTCCTCTCCGATTAGATGTACCTAGCATGGTAGCAACTGTTGCATTAATATTCCTAATGATTCCTAATTAATCTTTTACTAATTGCCTATGCTTAACTAATAAACCCTCATTTCTTATCTGACCTCTGAATTTCCTGGGAATTTGAAGATTCAAGCCACCAGATGCATGCTACATTGAGCTGATGCGTTTTCGAGTGCGTCCTCCAAAGAACAGAGAGTTACCCCTTCAGCTTAAAGTGACAACATGCACAACAGGCAACAAGGTATATTTAATTACAGTTATTACTAGAGATGGGCCACTCTGAAAATTTCTGTATTTTTTGTAATTTACTGTGCCCATTGAAAATTACCGTAATTTTTTAGATAATTCACCTGTGTTTGAGATAATTTTTTATACAGATAAATTCCCAACATGTTCTTTTAAGCCAGGTTCACATTTCCTACGTGTTTAATAATAAATTGAGGCAAGTACAACTCATTTTTTGGAATATTTTACTTAAATTATAACATTATAGAGTAATGCATTAGAATATTCTTCTTGAAAATTTCTCATACAGTCAACTCTCGATTATCCGGCTTCCGATTATCCGGTTTGCGGATTATCCATGCTATTTTCTTATCTCTACACCTCAAAGTTTGAAAAATATTCCAATGGTAAAATTAAGTAAATTCTTTGAAAGTTCGATGTATCTAAATAGAATTGCAAGTTTGTAAATGCCTCTTTTTAGTTTAACTTTTTTATTTAATCACAATATTATGGAAATTGTTTGCTTCGTTTAAGAATGATGAAAACTCAGCCGCATCTGCTTCTGAAATTATTTTATCCGTTCTTTCCCATTACCCTTTGCCACTGAATATTCTATCTTCCTAAAACAAACAGAATAGTAAATATAGAATGGAAATAATTTCAAATAAACTACTTGTAAATAAACTAACTTATATTATACTTAAAAATAACTACTTATTGTTCCGTATGTTCTTACTATTCGGCCTGAATTAATAAATACGAAACAGTATCAGTGCTCCCTGGTCATTATTCGCCGTTGAACAGTTATTTGTTTTTACCCAGATACGATTTGTGCCAGCTCATTCATGTGGAAATCTCAATAACTTTAAAGTTGCATTCATTACTATAGTGCCGTGACAAAGCTGATGCAAATTGCAAAAAAAACGGAAGAAAATTGTCCTTTTAGTAGCGAAAAACTAGAATTGATTAAAAGAAATGAAAAAGGAGAGACTCCGCTTAAACTGGCAAAAGAATATGATGTGGAGTTACAAACAATTTGCGGTATAATTAAGAATAAAAGTAAGCTAATGAAGTTTGCTGCAACCTCAGAGAGTGGTTTGGGACCCTCAAAGCGCAAGACTATGAAACGATCAACCTTTAAAGATCGATTTAGACTCAGCCATGCTTCTTTGGTTTGATCAAAACCGGTCAATTAATGGTATACCCATCTCAGGCCCCATGTGCGCACAGCGGGCGAAACTTTTTCATGAGTCTCTTGGGATAGAAGGAGATTTTAAAGCTTTTTCTGGGTGGTTGATGAGATTCAAGCAGCATCATGGAATTGGTGAAATTGCCATTCAGGGAGATCGATTGAGTGGCAATGTTTCAGCCGCTGATGCTTTTTGCTTTGAGTTCACAAAATACGCAAAGGAAGAAGAGCTGGCACACACACAGAAGCTCTGGCTAGTGTTGAAACTTAGCTGGATTACATGCGACAATTTTATTTCGATTATTGCAACGTAACAAAAGAACTGAATTAAAAGAAAACATGAAGAAATCAAGTAAACAGCAAAAATAACTTGTTACTTCCGAGATTCACAATAAAAGAATGTGCTCTATTCTGGATATTCACTTCGATAATGATTTTTACATTGACTTCAAATACGCAAGACATACTATTGTTTTTATTATCGATATGGTAAAGTTAAGCGCCCATTATCTTTTATTTCAAGCATTAGAAACTATTTATTAGATTAGAAAATATTTATAGATGAACACTGAAGATTTCATGATATTCGAAATAAACAAACTGGAAAATTAACATTTCGTTATTCACTTGTTTTCTTGGCATAACACCTGCTGTCAATTGTAATGCAAAATATTTCTAATCCTACTAATGCGGAATCTATATATTATATCGCGATATATCAGAGGCTCACAATTATAGCAATGTTTTGTATTATATAATCACTTCGATGTCATACATTTACTGAAAATAAGCAAGATGTCAGCTTTTATTATGTACGTGGTCAAGCTAAGTAAGTACCCATTATGTTGTGTTTCAAGCATTAGAAGCTATAAATTTATAAATGTTTAAGATATTATTATATTTCGAAATAATAGAAATATTTAGTATTTCAATAGTTGTCTTGAGGTAACCACTGCAGTCTGTTATGTGAAATAGTTTCCATCCTACGAAGTGAAATGTCAATATCACGACCGCATTTTCCACGTTTTTTGGTTATCCGTGTTTTTCAATTATCCGTGCCTCGTCGTGCATCCATTAGCACGGATAATCGAGAGTTGACTGTACTTTGAAAAAAGAAAGCCAGACTGCGTGTTGCTACCATAGTTCTTTTTACAATTTTAAAAATTTCTAATAGATTAATGTAGTATTAGGTATGGTTTAAACATTGTTATTCCCTTCATAAAATTATTGGCTTTCTTATTTAACCGTACATTTGCTGTTAAAAACTAAAAAATACTGGAAAATTACGATAATTTTTGGTACAGTGGTAATTTACCTCAGATGAAAATTATGGTAATTTTTCCCATCTATAGTTATTACAGATTTTTAATGCATGACAGAAGACATTTTATCAACAATTTAATAAGTTAATAATAACACATTAAACCCAATTATTTGAGTAAGGCAAGGATGATTTACACATATGCTTACCTATATTTTTTAAACTAGCTGAATTACCTGGCATTACTCGGGAACACACTTCCTTCATAACTCATCATATAAGAGGAGAGGGGTTAGTTAGTAGTCATCAAAACAGGCTACAGTGTAATTAATTATTGTATTTATTTAAATAATTTTCTGAATATGTTGTTTTCAGACAAATACTATTCATAAAAGAAAATCAATTGAAAAAATGAGAAACTTTATTCTTTCGTGCATCTGATAAATAAATTTTTTACTCTCAAATATTAAGTGAAAATAGTTTTAAAAAGCAAAATAATAAACCACTGCACAAAACCCAAAGCTTAGCATTCCTAATCAGCTAAACTAAGCAAAATGAATCTAAAATGTGTCAAAGACAAAACTCTGGCTGTCAAGGAAATATGCTAGTGCAAAGTTCAGAGAAAAATGTGCATTTTTGCAGCTAAAAATGCGATTTTCAGACAAATACGATTGGAAAGGGGTGCACTGACAGAACACATTATAGGCCAGATATATCCTTAATCTCAGGCAAGGGCCTAGCCACGTTGAAACACCGGTTCCCATCAGAACACCGAAGTTAAGCAACGTTGGGCCCGGACGGTGGTTGGATGGGTGACCCTCCTCCATACCTCGACCAGGCATGGATGGAGGGATGATACTCCCTCCATACCTATACCGGCAGGCCAGAGGGGCCAGGCCAGACCGGGCTGGTTGGAGGGAGGACATCCTATATACCTGGTACTGGGGTGAGGCAGGGGGAGGATAATCCTCCATACCTCTACCGAGGTGCTCTTGTCCCCTGTCTGCAAGTGGCAGACAGGCATCGGGTTGGCACAATGGACCAAGAAAGGTGTAAGGTCCTGACGAAGGCCCCCCCAACAACAACCTATCTAGCAATCTATCTATCTATCCTTAATCTCCATCTTCACATTTTTGTTTTCCTGGTCATGAAGTGTAAAAAGACTTATTCACGACAAGGAAGTCATTAATTTTTGCTTATCAAATGGAGCTTTGTTACTCCGTCAGGACCTAATTAAGTTTCTTTTTTATATTTTAAATTGCCAGCAGTACTAAAGGCTATATTTAAATACACCATTGCTAGAACAGTGCAAAATATTTCCTTGCATCTTCTTGGGTTATTTTGTTGGCTTTCACTGCTCCAGGGCAGAAGTTGAATCTCTTTTACTTATTTCCACATAGTATTATTGGCTTAAGAAACACCATCAAATGATATATTCTGGGCACAAATAATGCAATTGTGACTTTATAAATGACATTATTATGGAAAAGTAATACCTAATTTCACTGTATGTCAATACCACACAAACTTATCCAAATGGCTATACTCCACTTAATTGCCAATTTTATATCTCACAATTATTGGCAAAGAGGATTATGATACCAATATATTTTTTTCACATCATTATTCCTTAATAGGGATGGGTTGGTTTGGTTCTTTGTTCCACCGAACTTGAGCTATGAACCAAAACCAGAAGCGGTAACCCAGTGACAAGTCAAGAGTGACTTAATACCAAAATAGAGCATACAAGTCAACTGAAGTGTTTATAGAGGAAAACAAAATGTTTTAGCACTTTACTAAGAATCATATTGGTTACAGAGGTCCATTACTAATCTTGTTGACTGTTTTCACAAAAAAAGTGAAAACCTGGCCTATATCTTTAATTTGAATGAATATAATAAAAAATACGGGAAATCACAATCCCTTATATTTTAACTTTTGTTCCAAGGAAAGTTTTAAGCAAATTAATAAACTCAAACAAAATATAACTTTAATAATATTTTCATACCTTCAGAGTCAGGAATGAAAATTAAATGTTACTGCCTAAATATTAAATTAAAATTTAATAATTAATTTCAAACCAGATCGAGATAAAAGGTGACATCCTTGTGCCTGGATTTGCAAGCAGAAAGCTGGGGCAAGTTCCTTGTGAGGACATTGCAGTGCGGTTCCCAATTCCTGAATGCTGGATCTATCTCTTCAGGGTAGAGAAGCACTTTCGCTATGGCTCCGTGAAATCAGCTCATAGAAGGTAAGATACTTTGAATCACGTAATTATTCAATGGATCAAGGTTACTAGTTAAAAAAATGGAATTCTATTATAACATTTACTATTGCACCACCAGATTCTTAACTTGCAAGCCAAAGGTGGAAAGAGAAAAATCAAGTGATACATTTCATATTGACAGGAGTATATTATATAGAGTTCCAAAATAAATAAATATTTCATCAGTTAGTCACCAATCTGTTCACAGCAAATGTAGAAGGTTATTAAAATGCAAGAAACATAATCATACTGTTACTTATATTTTATGAAATAAACCAAAAAATATTATTGGACAGCCTAAGCCACAATAGAAGCTGTTTAACCCTTTTAATGCCAGCGGGCCAATATATCGGCCCACGTTGGATGTGTGAAAATTGCCACGGGCCGATTTATGGGCCCAACTTTAAATATCTGAATTCAATGGCCCAACTTTAAAAACATGAAAAAAGCCTTGGCAGTTTTTGCACATCCCACCCGAAATGGGCTGGCAGTAAAAGGATTAAGGTTGACCCACTTTCATATGGATGTTCGGGCAATATATTAAATTTATATCTCTAGTAATTACTGCCCCCGATAATTATATGGATTTTATAAAATTGTTGAGTTGTTGAGTTGAGAGAGGATGCCGACACCGGTTAACTTCATAATAACGACACTGGTCAAGTAAAGACTAGCTTTTGTCACAGCAGTCCCCAAATGTTCTCTAAGAGCCTTAACTCTTATTTACTTTGTTTGTGTCAAGGGGAACTAGCTAATTGTGGGATTCGTGATTGCTTTCATAAAACAATCTCGGTCACTGCCGAACAGTCTTACAGTATCAAAAACATTACAATGTAGCGAAGTGAGAACCCTGAGTCATGTCCTCAATTCAAGTGGTGCTGCTCGGAGAAAAGGGAAGTAGGAGAGGCATTGAAAGGGTAGAAAAATGCCTCACAAGGGAAGCCTTTTTGAAGGAATGATCCCTATTATTAGTACAAGTTTGTTTGCAACACGCTCCTTTGTTTGAATTAACTGAACACTTCTTATTTTTGGGATTTATCTCCAATATTAACGATGAATATGGTTGATGAAAAGAGGTAATTTATACCCTGCCTCCTTTCTTTCATGTCATAGTCAACCACTCCAATAATTTTGATAAGGAACATTCAACGAGCAATATTACTTAGAACAAAATTCATAGTGCAGACCTTGTCAGTATGTACAGCGGACTCTCGTCAGCACGCTCTTGAAGGGGCCTGAACGTGGTAACCAGGAAAACGTGCAAAACAGGGTAGGCATTCCATGGAAAGTCAAATACGTATTGGTTGGTGGCATAACTTGCAGAGGAATGTCTGCCAGTTGCTCATTTTAACTCATGCCTTAGATAACTTGGGATCATTTATTGTAAAAATAGTTTTTTCCACCTATTTCGCCTCCCAAGAAAATACATACGATACCTAACGATGATTCATACTCAATTGTTAATGATTATGACAATTGTCATCATCATGAATAACCAAACAGCACGTTTAGTTTACAGATGCTGTTTTCACAAAGTTCAGTGGCAAAGTTAAAGAAGCCACCTAGCAATATTTTTCTCTTCGCACTTCCAATGAAATAATTAGGCCAGAGGACAGACAAATCCATGGCGCAAATGCCCACTTCTCACTTAATAGCACTTTATGTTTATATTGCTTGAAGTAAATTACAATGATTGCACCGAAAATGCTATATTTGTGTTTACCATGATGAACATTTTAAATTCATGCACAAATATTATAGCATTATAAGGTATGTCAGGACTCCTTGAAAACATGAACAAATTGAGCTACCAGCCCAAAAACACTTCTTTCCCGTGCGTAATGGCGTAGACTTGATAGCTTGTAACACAACAAATTTGGAACTTCCCGCATGTTCTCCACAAATATTGCAAATAAAAATGCATAATTTAATGGAAATACATACAAACTTATAGTGGCTGGAAGAATCTGTCCAAGGTGCTTTGTTTTTATCATTTTCAGTCCTAATTCTTTGATTGTACAGTCCATTTTTATTTATAAGTATTCATTACACTTTCATCAACTTCGTGACTGCTGATGAACTGTCGCCATCCCTTCCACTGTTTTTGCGAATGTTGCAGGATATTTGGGCTCTGCTTCGTCTTTCCCGGTGTTTTCTTCTTCCTTTCTGTTCATAAATGTCATCTATTGACATCAATTTCTACTGATAAAAATATGCAATAATGAGATTCACCGGCTTTTTCAATTACATTTAGGAAGATGAAAGATTATGTTTGGAATAGTTATTATTCATTTGTTATGTAATTATCTCCATAATTAAGCTTCATTTTTAGTAGTCACAAGTTCCGACAACCAACCTGTAGACTTGGATATCGGTGTCACAGGGGATGCTCTCCTCGAAGGTCATATCCTCCCCTTCTCCGAACAGCTGATCCCAGCCCTCAGGGGTGTGCTCATGTGATGCCTCGTCCCTCAGCTCATGTGATGCCTCGTCACTCAGCGACGTGGAATTGTCCTCATTTGTGCTGCGATGAAATCCAGAGGTCCGAAAGCTATTTCTTATGCTCTTGGCTTCGACGGAGTCACAGGCATGCTTCACAAAATGCATCGTTTTCAGAATATTTACTTTTCTTCGTGACTAGAGAAGGCTGGCCAACCTCTCATTGATAAGTAGTTTCCTGTACTTATGATGCTTCATACATCGTATGATGCCTTGATCGAGGGGCTGAAGAACACTCATGTAATTTGGAGGAAAAAACACCACTTTAACATTTATTAAAAATGCAGTGTCTTGGATGCGCTGCACAGTTATCAATAAGCAACAAAATTTTATGATTTTATCCACCCATCTTTGCGTCCAGTGCTCGCAGGAACTTTTCGAATATTGTGGTGGTCATGCAGACATTAGAGTTGAAATCATACGTCCAAGGTAATGTTTAGACATGTTTGAAGCATCTGGGACATTTATGTTTCCCGATCACTTACGGAATTAGTTTTTCCATTCCAATTTCATTGCATAGGACAGTCAGCCTCCCCTTACTCATTTTACCTCCATGGCACTTATCTCCTCTAAATGCCAGTGTTTTATCAGGAAGCAAATTAAAAAATAAACCCGTCTCATCAGCATTAAAAATGTTATTCGGGCTGTAGTTTTTGATGATGACATCATTGATGATCACTTGCGCTGTTGCTCATGCAGTTTTTATTCCATACACGATAACGGCGACAGCGATAAAACAAAAGAATATCGCAATAAAATGAGCAGCTTGTGGGGACCTTGCCAAGCGTTGAATAGGTGATTCTAATGCTTGCGATTGCTTTTTTCTTGCTTCATAAACAATTTTTTAACCATAACAAACAATCAAAATAGTATTTGAAGCAATAACAATCTTTTTTAATGCGAGAAGTAAACCTCTTGAGATTTATCCATCATCTGATTAACCTACGAGGCGGTTATTACCCTTGGACAAATTTGGCTTGGTCCTCCTCCAAACGTGCTAAAGAGGTAACCAAAAGGTGCTAACCATAGTTTTTTTACGTGCACTGTGACGCAGACCTGAGGAAATGGACGTCCAAATGAGGAAAACGTGCTTTTAAGGAACATCCTAACGAGAGTCTGCTGTACTTTCTTTTAGAGAAAAATGGCTTCCAGGGAGTGATTGGTCCAAAATTCGACCTATTTCCAGAGAAAATCAGCCAAAAACTCCGAACCCACTCTAATAAACAAACAAATTTTTCGTGCATTTTATACCTATCGTAATTAGGGGGGATTTGAAAGGGGGTAGGGAGTTGGGGATGGGAGGAGAGGGAGGGAGGGGGGAGAAGCCAAAGTCAGGCAAGGAAGTTGGCAGGGAAAGGAGGATTAGCTGGGTTAAGGGTAAAGGGGTAGTGACCTTCACAGGGACAACGGAAGCATGAGAGGTTGAGGCGGGGAGAAAAGGAAAAAGACAAGTGCTTATCCATTGTTTCTTCCCATTCACCCCTCCTCGTGCTTCCAGTGTCCGTCCGAAGTTTACTATCCAATGGGAGTCCTGTACCCACAACCCAGCTAAGTAGCTAATGCAAAGTATCCATTGTTTACCTGGTAGTTCTCAAGTTGTTGGGTAAAGTATGTGTGGAAAAGCTTCACAATTTATGATGCAACATTGTGGATGCATGGATAAATGCCATTGTTTATGCATCGTTTTGTAATAAATATTTTGTTTCTGTTGGACCCACGATGTAGGTTTGTAATATCTGAAATTTTGTTTCTTTCACAATAACTTGGATATACCCCTTTGGTCAGGACCAATGATTTTGCTTCGTAAAAACAAAAGTTCATAAGAACGTGGTTAGTAATAACTAGAGTCTACTGTACTTGGAATGATTAAAATTCATGTCTAATAAGTTTAAGTGGAAATAAGATTAAAGGAAAGAGATTTTTAAATCATTTATACAGCATGTCAATCATCATTAATTTGCTTACAGCAAAACCTACCTTCTAATTTACCATACTATGGGTAAGGGATAGGTATGATGATAATTCAAATTAGTTATTTTTCTGACAACAGAAACCGAAAACGGAGACAAATCCTTCATTGTTTATGTCTACAAATATTACCTGTAAAATTAAACAGAAGCAATGGCATTGACTTCTACTCACATTGGGAATAAAAATACTAAAAGTCTTATATTATTTGTAAGCACCAAAACTTTTGTTCACTAGTCAGATTTAACCTCTAATTATCAAAATGGATGACAATATTCAAGTTGTGACAGGCTTGATAATCAAGAAGTCACACAACACAATAGCACTTCAGTGATGCCAACGCGAGGAATCCTCACCCGGCCCAGCACCCGCCTGCAGGGTGAAGTACAGTTACCAGCTATCTATAGGCACAACTACTAGCAACTCCCATAATTTTTAATCATCCACAGAAGGCTTATTCTTGAATTATTTTTGTTTTGCACAGCAGATCATACCAATCTAATTGTTAAACCTTGTTTTTTCTTGTTCTTTATATGTTCATTTTTTATGCCCCCTCTTTGCCTGCACCCTTGGCAGGGGCCAATCTCACCACTCCCTCCGTACGGCCCTGCACACAAGTACTTTGGATACCATGAAGTTGGAATATCAACTCAAGGAATGTGAAAGATTTTATCCTTTATAAATGCATATCGAACTGCAATTATGCTAAGTGTACTAAAAAATGAAATAATTCAGTTGTGATCACATCAATGAAATACCTGAAATAGAATTATATTACCAATGAGAGGCACTGGAATGTAAGGAACTGCAGCTGCCCTGGCGAAAATGTTCCGCTTCCTCGACCGGTCACGAAGGGTACTCGAAGCGGTGATTCGCTTAAGGAAGCGAATCAACGTTTGGATTGCGGTTCCTTGACTGTTGAACTAGCATACACGAAACGTACGGAAGCGGTGTTCTCCGCTTCCGATTCCTGCCGCTTCGTGTACGGTTCTTTGACTGTTAAAGTAGCGTACACGAAACGTACGGAAGCGGTGCTCTCAGCTTCCGCTTCCTGCTGCTTCGTGTACGATTCTTTGTCTGTTGAAGCAGCGTGCACGATGTACCCTGTGATATTACTCCACTTACTACCTTCATTCGCCTATATTACGCCATAATACGCCTGTGAAACGAGGTAGCGTGTTACCTATTGGCTGAAACCATGCTAAACGAGATGAAACAACCTATTCCTCTCTAGGTAAGACAAGGAGATTCAAGAAGAATCAAGCTGCCCAGAAACGACAGTTACTGGTTGATACCACATAAATCGAGATAATATTACCTCAATTTATGGCCCGCAGGCTGTGGGTCTGCAAAGTGCGCCTCCTGAGGGTTGCGACCCTGGCAGCTGCCCACCTGGCCAGCCCCTAGCTACGACGCTGAAGCTAACGTGCGGGAATTGTAAAAATCTTGTTTATTCACAGTAATATTGCATTTATATTCATACTATGTGGCAACATAGGATAACAGTTATCTGGCATTAATTATTGGCAAATAAATATGATCAAGATTTTATGGTATTTCCTCAAACTATCACGAAATTATCATTTAATGATTATAGATCTCGAAGTCACATTTATCCAGGGAAGTGACTACATATATACGTCTTTCTCAACGCCGTATCTTCAATTATGGATGCGAGAATAGTTGCGTTGCGAGTCGTGGTTTTCCTAATGATGCGATATAGGTACTATAACGTTAGGTAAATACGAGGAAATATAATAGGACGTATATATCATGCCATTGGGCAATAACAGAATCAAAATTATTTATTACAAATTGTCATTTTTTATTTTACATAAATTCAATATGTTTATCTTTTTGGCTTTTTTTGCTTTTTGGAATGGCTTTTTATCTTTTTTTACTTTGAGAGAGCAGCGAAGTCAGTGAAGGGATAATACAATATTCCGGCTCGTAAACGTTTTCGTTTGCTAGGTTTCCGGCTCGGGAACGCTTCTGTACGCTAGGATTCCGGTTCGTGAACGCTTCGTTTGTACGCTTCCTTGTCTCATTTTACGTATCATTTCGCTTCGGAGACGGTTTAGTTACGGTTTGTTCACATTCCGATTCCCTTCGTGTATGCTTAAATCTTCGCTTCGTCAACGGTTCGTATCCGCTTCCCTCTACAATATTTTCGCCAGGGTGGAAAAGTGTATAATACCAATGCAAGCACCTTGGGCTATGAAGCCTGTGGTTGCTGGAGCATATGATAAGGATGATAGATATTTTTCATGATATTATGAGACACTGGATGATGCATAAGTTCTGAATGGGTGTCTTAATCACTATTTCCATTTTTTTCTTTACATTGAAATTAATTTCCATGGTTTGATGAAAAAACCAATTTAAAATATAAGATTTCCACTGGAAAAAGGTTTTTTTAGGAATTCCATAAGGAAATTATAAAAAAAATTGTGTCTAATCTAACAACCAGTGCCCTGTCTCCTACCGTCAATGGCATGCTATCATAAGACATGGCCCAAAATACTGAGAAGCCTTTACTAAGAAACTTCTATAGTTTAAAAAGGCAGACATCGAGGAGTTTCTTGAAAATTTGTATCAAGCCTGAAGATAATTATTTGTTCTAGTTACCCACATCGCAAAAAAATGTAACATTCAATTATGTCAAAATAATTTTCCTGCTATTCCTAATAACAATAACATGGTGAGATTTTCTTATCCAGAAATACGTATCGATTTTCATAATTTTTATCACATGTACATGAAGGATTATTAAATTTGAATTTGCATGCATATCTTAGTGACCATACAAATCATTGTACCATTCTAAATTTCAGGACAGGAAAAATAAAAGGAATCGAGAGGCTGCTGGGGACCATGGAGACTCCTGAAACATCGCTCATTGAAGTAACCTCAGGGCAGGCAAAGTACGAGCATCAGCACAGGGCCATAGTGTGGCGAATGAGCAGGTTACCAAAAGAGGGGCAAGGTAAGAGAACCTAGAACTTTTGGCATTGACAAGCAAATTTTTAAGTGGTGGCAGTTGGTAGGAAACCCCAGAAATTATTCACAATAAAACCTACCCACAATGAACCTCCATGCTCAGAAAAATTCTGTATTGCAAAGTCAATTCAGGGTCTTAGGATATGCAGAGTATGCAAAAATATCTCCCTTTAGTGATTCTTTGTGTGAAGTCTATGTGAGGGTCTAAGCATCAAGAATATCTTCTTGATGAAATGTTTGTAATAAATGAAAAAGTAGTGTCCTCTGTATTTCATGGGCACATCACAAACAGTAAAACCTCTTTTTTACACTTTTGACGGGGGTGGAGGTAAAATGTGTAAATCTTGGGAAAATGTAAATCGAGGGAAATCTTAATTTTTTAGGAAATAGAAGTCAAATCATAGCCTAATGTTAAATAATTTTACTTTATAACAGGTGATGTTTAATATTTGATGGGTCACCAAAAAGAGACATAAACAAAAGTTAACAAAAATTAAAAGTACATATTCTCATATTTTAACTCAACTTAATTTGAGGTGGTGTCTACCTACATATATTTATCTTTGCATCAAGGGCATGCTATTGTTCTTCAACAGTATTCTATGTCATCTGTGTCTTTGTGTTGGCTGCATAGCTTGTAGGCAAGGTCTTAATGTTTTTAAAACTGTGGATTTTTGGACTTTCCAAAAACAAAGGGCTTCTGTCTCTCCCAGTCATCTGCATTAGCTCCTAATAAAACAGTAAGGCCACCTTTGTTGTGCTTGGCCCAATGACAGGGGTTCCCTTTGAAGTCTATAGGGTCTTGTGTGGCATTATTTAAAAAAAAGACCTGTCTTGCTCACATTACAAATGTCTTTAAGCACATAGCCATTAACCTGATTATGCAAGGTTGTGCACTTCCATTGAGAAACTGTTTTGGGATCAACGTAGTGTACACTTTCAGATCACCACAAATTGTTTTATAGACAATATTTAAATCGACTTTTGAAATGGTCTATCCAGTCATTTGATACATTGAAGTCGTCAATGTCTAGTCTAGTTGTCTAGTCATGTACCCAGCTAGCACAGATTTGGTCGTATCCTTGGAGAAATCTGATATTTTGGGGATAAGATTATCTTCCACGTTCAATATCCCTGTTTTCCACGCACAGATTTGGTCGTATCCTTGGAGAAATCTGATATTTTGGGGATAAGCTTATCTTCCACGTTCAATATCCCTGTTTTCCACGATTGCAAGCGTTTGGGGGAGGGGGTGTCACAGTACTTTAATTGTATATGCAGTGTAATTATTGAACAAATTAAATCACCAGCGAGAGTGAGTTATTTTAAGTTGAAGGGGAGTGTTGAGGGTCAAAAGTGACATGTACTTTGTGTTGGAAGATAACATCGTGGCTAAAAATGGATAGTGACCTGCGACTGTATTTATGATAATGAATAGTATGGATAAATTGTCATTGGTGTTAATCATTTTGAGCCCAGGATCAAGAGAAGTAATCACTCCGAAGCGTAGCAGTAAGTAAGTAAAAAAACCCACTTAAGTCGATGAATGGTGGGACATGAAATGGCCATTCGAAATTGGCGGCATGAATGTGACCGTGAAGTGTTAAATAAAGATAAAAATGAATTAAGTCGAGTCAATAAAATAATAATGCATAACCGTTAGAAGGCCATAATAAAATGAAAATCAATGAATGAGGTCTCATAGCGCTGGACCCTGCAATAACTACAGAAAACATCTAAATAGGAGTTAGTAATCGCATAATAATATGGTGGTTGAATGGTAGGAGTATAAGAAAATTTTGGGTTATATATCAACATTTCTCAACCTGAAAATGCAAGTGTCAGTGAACCTTAAGCCACCAAAAATAGCAAAAGCACGGGAAGAAATCCAGAAGAATATAGTTTGCTCCTAGATTTGGGCTGATTTCCACAATTGCGCCTTTGATTTCCAGTAGTTCATATGAAAAGCCACTAGGGGCGCGTGTGTATTGGTGTTATTCACATAGTTCTTAAGATTCTCGCCCAATGGCGCTGCGATTGTTGTCCGCCACCCGTATCTGTCTTTACGGCGTAAGGATAAGTGTATCCCTGAAAATGCGGAAATTCATCTCCAATTTCGCCTCAAATACGGAGTGGATTCATCATACTTTATATCTGCACCCAGATAGGTTTAGCCACGGTATATATGTAGACTATCCTCGTATTTAGGGATGCGGCCTAACCTGCGCTAGCTGGGTAGTGCCTTTTCATTTAACAAAACTCCACTAATCGGTATAGGTACCTGCTCCCAATGGCGAATATAGGTCATATCTTTGGGGGGAGGGGGGCCAAGACTGGCTAGCTAGCGGCGACCAGCTGTAGTTAAGGTATCCGCACATGTGCAGAGCACCTGAGGGTGGTTCCGCCTCCGCCCCCATATATTCGCCACTGCCTGCTGCTCTGGAAGACTGAAACCATGTCTTCAATATTTCTTCAAGTTCATCATACTTGGTGTATTTAATGTATTTATGCCTTTTACCAATAGGGCCGCAGTCCTTAGCACTTTTCTCTATACATTACGGGTTTTTTCAATTGTGTTCCACGTTGAACTTGGTATATCAAGTTCTTTGGCCAGGGACACGCGAGTGGGTATGGGTACTAATCAACCTAGAATGAATTCATTTTATTTCTAAAATTTATCCAATGGTTTTTAAAATTGGCTTCATTTTTATTTCCCTGAATAGGTGCATACACGACTCATCAATTTGTCTGCCGACTGGCGTTAACATCATATGACCAAATGCCAGAAAAACTTGATCCTTATGTGTACGTAGAGTTTACCATGCCAGCAACCCAAGTATCGCACACAACCATTCGATCAGTCTCTGTCTCAGGAGGGGACAATGATCCTCCCGAGAAGTATGTGCGGTACCTGGCAAGGCACGAATACCGTGTCGAAGTAGAGCACACACAGGTGAGTGGTCCATATCTTTTTTTGCATCCTGCACATTTATTGAGTTGATTTCTGAGGTAGAGATAAGAATAAAAAAACCAAATAAATATGATATCTGTAAACCACAATTTTCAAATTATTGGTATCAATTTGGCAACATTAAATTATGTCACCCTGAGTCAAGACCTTAAAAAGCTTGAAGCAACATATTGGTGTCATTTTGGACCCATACCCCTTCCAACTCTACTCATTACAACATTAGTAGTTAACCCTTTTGCACCGATCAACTTTTTACGAAATTATCTTTAGTATCCTGAGCTTCATGAGAGCCTCAGTTCAGCTCTGCACTGGGGCATTTCGAAAGGAAAATCCTCTCCAGCATAGCTTTCCCACCCTCCTGTCCCTTCTCAGCGGAACTCCCCCCTTCCCTCAGTACCTGGTCTCTATCCTCCAACTCATTAGCTGACCCTTTCACAGATTGTGGTTGCAGTCAATTTATTACATGCACAGTGTTTTTTTTTAAACAATCATTTATTGCAAACTTGATAAAATGGATATCTGAAATTAATTCTTCATGTTTGCCTGATTGTTTTCAAATTTTGAATGAATTTCTTGCGGTGATATTAATGATTTTAGGATATAAACCTACGCAAATAATGTGGTCACAAAATTTTCTCAGATGAAACTGAAAAATCATATTTCCCATTGGTCTTTTTCATCTGGTTTTTGGAGTTTTTGTGGGAGTGGAGTTTTTGTGGGAGTAAGTTATTTTACACCCAGTAAATTTACTGTCACTTCAAGTCATCAAAATAAAAACTGAAAAAATACTTAGCTTGGGTCAATTTTTAAACATGAATTTCCAATACGTAGAAGCCAGCTCTATTAACCTCAAGTTAATAAATTAAATCAAGTTATTAAAAATTATTAAATCTTTATAGGATGAAATAATGGAAAATACATGATGGAAACTAGAGATTCAAAGGAAACAGAAGACAACTAAGTTAGTATTAGAGCTTGAATTTCACTTAAAAATTGGTAACGATCAATAAAATACAAGGAATTCATTTAAATGCTAAATATTTTGGAATATCCTACAAATATTTATTCAGAAAAACCACTGCACATATAATTAGTGATGGCAAGCACACCCTGAGAGAACGGCCACTAATGAGCTTGAGGATTGAACAGAATTACCTAGGAAAAAGGTCTTCATCTACATCTACATACTACCCCGCAAGCCGCCTCAATAGGCGTGTGGCGGGGGGTGTTAGGACACAAGCCGTTTACATATAAAAATGAAACGCTCCAATGAAATTACGCCTTGTATTTATTAAAGTCCCTTATTGTTCGGGGGAAAAACGAATTCCCATACCTATCCGTTCGGCAAAATATCTCTCTTGATTTATCGTTTCTGTCGGACCTGGAAATATAGTGGGGTTCTAATATGATGTTCTCTGTGTCTCTCTTAAAGATATCTATTCTTAATTGCTCAAGTAATCTAAGCCTAGCGCGCAGCCTCCGAGTCTCTAGCGGCTCCGAGGCTAATTCTTGGTGCCCACGGAGTTGGGACTCGAAGCCTGGGAGATTAACCCTCCCAAATACTTCAGCGGCGGTCACTTTCCCACCCCTCGCGACAGCTGACGTCTGTTCTTTTGAATATGGAAATACCTGACTGCTATAGCTGACGCTCGGTGCGAAAGGGTTAAAAGGATAACTGATTTTTATTTATTTACCAGAAAATAAATGTATCTTCCTCTATAATGATAATGCTGCTTATTAAATGATTTGAAAACTTATTGAAATTAAATCATTAACTTTGTTGCTCCACATAAAAGTTAATGAACCTGCAATCCAGGTTATGACATACGATGTCGTCATAATGTATGAAAGTAAAAGCAGGTAAAATTAAGTCTTTTTCTGGTTCAATTGAAATCCCGTGGAATTTCTTCCAAAGTGTGGAAACACTTCACAAAAGATTCAGGCAGTGGGTTTTACACACAGTGTAATAGAGTAGAGCCCCCATATCCCCAATTCCCATATTTACTCACCTTGGAAACTAGGAAAGAGAATTTCCTGAAATAATTGACCTAAGTACAAATATGCACCATTCTTCGAGGTGAAACCTGGTCCCCAAGCATTAGCTGCATGGCTCATCACACTCTTTCCTAAGCTAACATCCTAGCCCACAAAACACACACAAGTAGGCCTTGAGCACATTCAGTGCCTGTATTACTTGCCACATCATGAGTTTTATTTTTTTAGGTTAGCTTCAAACGTAAAAGTAGTGATGGCAGTACAGCAAAAATGAAGAAAAGCTGTGAAGAGCCCACATTAACACATTCAATGTGGGTCGCGAATTTAAGGGAGACACTAGAAATGGAACCCATTTTTTAAAGGGCCTAAAGTTTAAGGACCACGTCTATTGACGTGGTCCCGTAGATCGGCATAGACGGGACCACGTCAATAGATGTGCTCCACGCTGAATGTGTTAAGAGAGAAGGGTATATCATTTATTTATTTCAGAAATATCAACAACAGCAGGGGTTGCCATAATTTATGACAAGAACATATCCCTCATCGGCGAGGTGGTGAAGAAAAAACAAATATTTGATCTACGTTCAATATTACAACAATTTAAATATTTGTGCATTTTGAGAGTAATTTTTCCAGAAATATTTTTTATTTCTCATCCTTGCTCACAGTCAAGAGCAATAAACGCTAGAAACGAAAGAAAATATCTCATGCTGCCAAAGGGGAGACTTGACTGTCAAGTACCAGGCAAAAAGCTTGGGGAGCTCACAGCCATTACGAACACATTTCCGATAGTAGGGAGAGAGACGTGATTTGGGAGGGTGTTGTGGGACATGTCCATTCCATAACCCCTGCTGTTCCCAACTGCACTGACCTGGGGTAATCAAACTTGCCATTGGTTAGATTAGTTGGAGAGCTGGGGCACTGTGGGTTCATTGTAATAATGTTCTGCTATCGAGCTGCTGTTGTTTTTTCCTTGGGACTAACCTTTGGGTGAGAGGAGTGAAACCAAGGATTGGGGGAGTCCCAGTCCCCACTCCCATAGCTCATTACTCTGAGACAAAGAAGAGATAAGTCCTTGTTTATATACCCCATTGTTTTCATTTCCAGAGAAAGAGTTGGCACCCAGATTCCCAACATGTTTCTTAGTTCAAGATGAATGAAATTTAGGATATGGATTTACCTCAGACACAAAGGCAAAAATAGATGCAACTAAGAGCCATGCAAACAATTATAAAATCTATTTGGGATCAACACCGGGTAAGATTGCTGCCAACATTTTGATGACCAAGTCATCCATTGTCTTCAAGGCTGACAATAATGGATGACACCGCCATCGAAACGTCTGTAACAATGCGGAATTTGGCCCGGTGAAGATCCTGAATAGATTCCACAACCAGCACATGCTAAGAAAACATAAGACCTTTCTTCATTCAAACTATTCTTTAGAAGTGACAGAAATTTCAGTGTTTAACACATCACCATTTTCTCCTGAAGGGTACTGGACCAGGTGCTTATGTAACAGCAACTCTGACAGCACCAAAGGCACCAGAACCAGTCGCTGAAGAAGAGAAAGCGGATGATGTATCGGCTAAGGATTCGGATAGTGATTCATCTAGCTAATGAATAGGAGTGTGAGTAAAGAGACTGCTGTTTTACTGATCATTAACATTCCACTTGTAAATAAAAACCTTATGCCGACTTACTTGCATCACCTGTGAGAGTCTGTGGTTGAGACAATCCAAATATTTCCACTCATGACTTCCAGTAAAATAAAGAAAACTATTTGTTATGTTAGATATCTGTAAAAATTTTATGTAAAATAACAATTTGGTGTTGTAAATGGTACTTGTCTTCTATTGATGGTGGTGGAAAATATATGTTTTGATGGAAGTAAAAAAATCACACCCTGAGTCTGAATGAACCAGGTGTGTATACCACAGTAAGAAGTTCCTCAACAGTCTACACAATGTAACATACAAAAAATATGTGTACATTATTTCAAGTCATTGGGTGATGTTGCTAATGCTGCAAACTTTCATAAGATGCAAGCAACCTATCATCCATTGCCATCTTTGTAGTGATTTTGTAAGAGCTGCATTTATTCGAGTCATATCCAAATGTATGTAGTGACTACACTCTTCTACATACAATTATACTTTATCCAATATGCTGTAAAATAGAGATACAAGATGTGTCAATATGAGCATCTGAATATGATGGACTAATTGGCTGTGCTAATATTGGAGAACTTGTTGATTTAGAAGGTTTATCACATTAATGCTTCATGTAATGGTCCCTCATGCAGGATGAGACAATTAAAAATTTGCCTCTCCAGACCTTGTAAGAATTGTAAGTACCATTAGCTTAAGATATGAGTTGAGTTTTGTTTGGAGGGGTGAGCTATATTGCGATTGATATAACATAACCCCATTATTTTTCCACCTGCTGAGATATGGGCAGGTGGCATGCAGCAATATACCAAAGACAAATGGAGTAAATATGTCCAAACAAAAGTTATGAAAGAGTGACTGACTTATGAATGACAGAGTGGAGTATGAATGTGTGTTGTTATAGATGTAAATTACACAAATTTATTATATGTTGAAAATGTTTGGGATAAATGATTTTTATGTACAAAATAATTTATCAAATTTGTTCCTTTTTTATTTTAAAAGGCGTTGTTATAGAATGTATATGAATAGTAGTACCACGTGAAATAGAAATATGCACAGAAATTTTAAAAACACTTGGTAATACTGCTACATGTCTATGTTCGTTATCTGTACTTGGAGCTGCAATGCTCAAGTCCCTGGGAGGAGTGCAATCTAGTCAAAAAGTGTGAAGACTCAATGGAAAACATTGGTCAAAGCATTTTGTAAATATCTACATTGAATAACATGAATGTTGCCTAGTGAAGTGTGTACCTAATATTATTAATACAATTTAGTAAATGGCTAATTATGTAAAGTTGCCACATTAAAAATACAAGACAATACTCTAGTGCTGTGTTGAATAAACTGGTGAAATAACTGGCTTTCTAAACATGTGTGAGCCACTGTAAAGTATCCCTTTGAGACATTGAGTTATTTTGCAACCATAGAGGATTAGCCCATCCATATTTCATGTAAAATTGGCAAGATATTACCAAATTTATAAATTACTGTACAGAGTTTTATTCCTTTTTTCAGTTTGCTCAAAAAGTTCATCCATACCATAGAAACATTAGAGTCAAAGATGACAATTAAATAAACCCGGAATGGCCATGTACCTAATAAAAGAAGTTATTGATCATCTACCTAAATATATCTAGAATTCAGAGAGCCTCAATGTAGACTTAGGGTTGCCAAATAAGAGAAATGCTCATTGAAATGATTGGCAATCCAGGGTAAATATTTTTTTGTTTAAATGTGATTGATGATGTGTGTTATGTAACTAAGGTTGAAATGATATGAAATATGTAAAGAGACCAAACAAGGGGGGAGTGAATGATTCCCCTGACTACTGTAAGTAGTAAAAAAAAGGTTACTCTATGTACAGTATTTATTCTTATGTGCAATAAATGTGTGACCTAAAATTATTTGAGCAAATAAACATGTGTAAAGTAATTTTTAATTATGATTTAAGTCATTAAAATAATAAAACTCTAAATGAAACACCAACCCCAGCACAAAACTCCCTTGCAAGTGTAGCATCCAGTTTATAAGGGATAAGTCCCCCAGGAATAGGGGATAATTTTCATCGTAAGGGAAGTTTTGTTCTCATCAGAAAATGGGTCCCACTGGAAGAAAGGGAACCATGGGGACTAGTGGAACTTAAATGCTCCGAAAAACTCTGGCCAACTGGACCACAACTGAGAATTTAAACGCTGTGTTATAAGGTTAATGTACAGATGATATGCAGTTTGTAAAACTAAAAGCACTGACCAGGGGCGGTTCCAGCCAGGAGGTGAGAACCCCCCCTCAAGAAAAATATAAAACATTTTGAAAGCTAACATAAGCACACAGCTAACGCCAAGTATTTCTTTAATCCAAGTGTTGCATTGATGGCCAAACGTGATGCAATCCATCGGTAGTTTAAAACACTAATATTTGAGTGCATTGTGCCATTGATTGACTAAAACAGTAGACAAGTTTTCTTAAAATCTTACGTGCACAGAGGACAGTGAGTTCTATACATACACATTATTCACTATGGTGATATGATGCAATTTTCGGGCGATAGTCAATTCCGCTGCAACTACCGCAAATGCTACTGGTGCAAACTTGTGAGGTGGCAGGTAGGATGAGTCGAAGGGAAGGGCAGGTGAAAGAGTGGAGGGGATGGCTTCCTGTAATACGCAAACATTTGAAGTGTTGCAGGCAGCACGTGAAACAGTTATAGTACAATGTGAAAACACATACTGCCAGCAACGATGGGGAAGACAGGACAGCAGAGTGTAAGTGCAGTGGCAAACCTCCAAGGGTTGTCTCCGCCTCACTCCAATGAGAATGAGGCTAAATATTAACACTTTGTACAGTCCTCACTACTTTTTCCAAACAGATTTCTCTTATCATGTAACCATTTTCAAGGTCGGAGTTAACGGAGGTTAGCTGCTGCACGAGATAAGATACTTGAAACCCAGGTAGGAAGAAAAGGTTCTTTGCCGACAAAACAAAGTGTTTAATGGTATCAAATTTGTATACATTTCCATTAAGTAACGCCTCATATCGTCTGATTTCTTGTTTCGTTCATACGTTTCTATACGAATATAATGTGTGCCGCTCAGCTGATACCCCAGTCATCAGATTGCCACTAACTGCAGACTTCAGATATTCCACTTGTATAGAAAATAGCTATTCAATGGATATTTTCTGCATGTTTTTCCCCAAAATTATTCAAAAAAGTTTTTCAAATACCAAACAATTTCACTGCAGAAAATATAAAAATTTCTGCTTAAATTGCTGCAAACAACTCTGCAGAATCTACATGCAGAAAAAATAGCACGAAATAGTGCAGAATTTTATGTAGAAAATTGTGCAGAAAATGATGCATATAATTCTGCAGATCATTATCACAATTGATAATAATAAAAAATTAAAGTTTCAGAAAGAAAAAAAAGGCCAATTTTCCAAAAGCTGAGCCAAGGAATTCAGCTTGGCTACCAACATTTGCTAAATTTTCCAGGAAAGGATTCACAGTTCTCGCTTTGCTGGTGGGTATTCCGGCATGTCTTCATAACCTTAAAACACCTTCAAGAAAATCCTAGATCCGTCTCTGGCAATGACTGGTGAAGTGCATGCTAGAGCTATTGCTCACTAGCTATGATCCATTTCCAGGCATCAAAGCAACCCTAACGTTGAGCACTACACAGTAATATATTAATAGAGATAATTTAAGTTGATATTATAGATCATCATTTAAGACATTGGAAGTAACTGAGATTGGCAAATAGCACTGAAACAACATGAATTTGAGAGCATAACATTTTCCTTGAACTATGACATAAGAAGCATAACAAGAGCCACGTGAAAATACTGCAGGTAATTTTTTATGCAAATAAAAATTTTTGGGTCATGACTGGTTTTAATTCACAACACATTGCAACTCTTAACCTCATTGAGCTTAGAGAAAAAAATAAACATAACAATTTGTATTACAGCCAAACCCATATTTAATGTAAGAACTTCATGCAAGATGGCAAAGTTTAGTCCATCAATAGTGACATCTACGCCATCACAAATAACATAGTTTTCTACATATTTAATGAGTCTTTTTGCTGAGCTTAAGAATTTGGAGAAAAAAATCAACCACGCACTGTCTCCTATCAAGAGAAAGAAGATGTCCACAATTACTAATTGTAAGATAAAGCAATAAGTGAGAGGGAAATCTAACAGCTCCCCACAGCTGGTGAAGTCCTGGTTAAGAATCCCACCCCACATTCCTCATCAGCACAATCATACACATAATTTTACTCCAGCTTTATAAATAGGAAAAATTGGAAAATAACAAGACAAGATCACGTGTATTTATGCTGAAATTAATTTTTAAAACTCCATCTTCAGTAAATTTGTGGTATTCATCAACAACAAAGCTTATTGCACCAGTAAATTTTACAAGTACCTGCCACACACCACTACCTACCTACCACAAGAAAAATTGCAACTCATTACCCAATAAAAGCGTATCAGGCTTAAATTTGTGGAAATGCTTTATGTCCATTTCAAATAAAACAATATTGGTAAATTTCCACACAGCATATTATAAAAACACAGTTAAAATACACCACTGACCAAGGTTTCGGCACGTAATGCCATTATCAAGGTACAACTTTCTCAGAAACTCCGCCCTATATACCGCGGGATAGAGGCGAGGGGGTGGGGGGGTATTAAGTCACAGAGGGGGAACACAGGATTTTTAAAAATAAAGGGTAGAACATAGAAAAGCCATTGTTGGTGAAGGTCAGGAGGCATGGTCATAAGATTTTCGGATGGGAGGGAGAACAAGGTTTAAGAGAGGCGATCGATCAATAAAAACAATATCATTACCTAACTTAGCTGGGCTATGAGTAATTTCATATTGCTCAAAGAAATCCAGCTTAGCCCCTTTGTCAAAACGGTGTAAAATTCCATGTCAAAATTACTAACATGGTTAAAATCACAAAGTGTTTAGCGAGACAGGATTTATCGTCACAATTAATAAAACTAGACCTATGCTCCTTCACTCTGCCCTTAAATCTTCTGCCTGTTTGGCCAATATAACAAAGATCACAGTCATTGCACTTTAATTTATACACACCACTTCTGTCTACGGGGTCATACCGGTCTTTCGAGTTGATTAAAATTCTTCCTATTGTCATAGGATTATAAAACGATACAATACAACATTCATAAAGCACAGTTTTCTGTAATTTGTAAGATACTTTACCAACAAATGGAAGTTTTACCCAGCGATTAAGGAGGGAGCTATTGACAGGCAGACCATGCCTCCTGACCTTCACCACCAACGGCTTTTCTGTGTTCTACCCCCCCCCCCCCCCTCCTTTTAATTTTTTTCCTCCTGTGTTCCCCCTCTGTGACTTAATACCCCCTGCCACCCCCTCGCCTCCTCCCCCCCACCCCCTCCATGTATGTATGGCGGAGTTTCTAAGAAAGTTGTACCTTGATAATGGCATTACGTGCTGAAACCTTGGTCAGTGGTGTATTTTAACTGTGTTTTTATAATATGCTGTGGAAATTTACCAATATTGTTTTATTTGAAATAGTCATTACCAAGTTTTGATGAATGATTGTCATCATCAGGTGAAGAGGTGCTGCACTTCTGCTTACTAATGCCTGTTGCTCACGGTAAAATTTTCGGTAAAAAGTTTTATAAAATCGATTAATTTTATAAAAATGAGCTTGCTAACGACAGAACCGTTTTATAAAACCTACCTATTTACCCTACCTATAGTACCTAAAGACCCCTCTGCTGTCACCACCACGGAGGTTAGAAAAAAAATGGAAATGACAATATGCTATGTTGTTGAAGCCAATTCTGCCATTACAGTTGGCACAGTTTAAGCCTTTCTCTGACTTACGTTTTTTGTGTTTGCGTTTGATTCTTACCATATATAAGTTGAAATTCACAGTTAATGTTATGTTTTGTGACTGGTTGGCCATGTCTACTTGGCACAAAATCCTTCCCAAAGACCCCTGCTCTTGCTTCACCCTCACTCATGATCGAGCGTTCACGGCCATGTCACCTCCGCTTCATTTTTACCTCCCTAATCACCAACACCAGCTATCATTCTCCCTACTTTTCCTGTTGTGTGATGTATATAAATAGAGAGTAGCGCAGCAACTCTTCACCTGATGATGACAAACATCTATCAAAACCTAGGTCATTAGTTGCCATTTTTCTTGTATCATTCATAAAAGTAAGTCGAGCAATAAATTTGTTGGATATGAATTTCATTTCATACAGGGTGCGGTAACATAACTCCCTTTTTTCAAGACGCAATGAAACCCATTTTATGAATCAGAATTTTTTTATGTTTTTGTAATGTAGGTACATATTTAAAGTTTTGTTTTACACAGTTTTGAAAACCAAATCAGGTAGATGACGCCCCCCATTGTCCATACACTGAGTAAGCCGATTTCTGGCGTTTCTCAAGACCCTTACCAGCATAGCTGCAGATATGTTGGCAATTTCTGCCCGGATTTTGGTCTTTTTCCGGGGGTTTCTTGAAATCCCGCATTTATGTCAACCATCCAAGGACCCTACAACACCTGAAGGCCAACATCCAGGCAATAATTGACAACAAACCACTGCTATGCTGGTAAAGGTCATGACAAATGCCAGAAATCGGCTAACTCAGTGTATGGAAAATGAGGGGCGTCATCTACCAGATTTGATTTTCAAAACTGTGTAAAACTAAACTCTAAAGATATACCTATATTTAAAAAAAAATAAAAAAATTCTGATTCATAAAATGGGTTTCATTGCATTTTGAAAAAAGGAAGTTATGTTGCCGCACCCTGTATCATTAAATCCCTGAGGAAAGTTCTTCAATCAGGAGCCCAAAAAAAATTTCCTCTGCAGTGTATAGATGCTAGTGCAAGAGGAAGAGTATAAAAGAGCTGAGGGCCTCAATAAAGGCTTTCTCATTCCAGCTCGTCTCTTGCTATGTAACCTTGTTGCTGAGACTTCTAACTCCCAGGAGTTAGATGTCCATCCTGGTAACAGGCCAGTGTCTCACAAGAAGTGTGCAGGACTCGTTACTCTTAGCATATCAGTGCATGGCACTGGTGCATCAGTACATGGTGCAGGCACATCTGACTACTCGGATATGAAGGGAAGCATTCAAAATTCAAATGGCACACCCGAATTCTCAATCAGCTTGAGAGTGGCATTGCTGGATCAATCTCATTGGGAGCAAAAAGTCTCATCACCATCCGTGAGCTTGGCCAATCAACCAAGTCCTGCTCCGCAAGCACGCCTTCTTATCATTTTGGCTGTTGAATGCTCAACATCCAGCAGGGGTACCAGAACCTATCACCTTAGTAATGCTGTGTAAATTAGTTTAGGGTAAGCATTAACATTTATGACACAATTTGTGGAAATCCAAGGAGGTGAAAATGTTGGTATGATCATTAGAGAAGGAAGGCCATTTTAAATGGATTCATATTGTTTACTTCAGAGCATGAATGTTCCATTATTTGCAGTTCCGGATACTAAAAGAGCCTTCAACAAAGTTCTATCAGCCAGACACAAGCTATTTTGATCTTAAGTGGGAGTGTTGACAGACAAACAGAGGCTGAAGATGGAACCTCACAGAACTGGGTTCTATGTGTCACCAGTGATGAATTAACACACTTGGGGGCCTGTAGGTAGTACAAGTAGCGGGGCCCACGTTAATAAACAAGTGGCAAGAGAAGAAAGAGGAAAACAATTCCCAGGGCCCCTATCAGGGGCCCCCAATGCCTTGGGGGAGTATTGTTGTTTGACATATTAATGGAGAACACACAAAGAGAGACAATTTCAGTGAAACATGAGCTTTTGGCATCGAAACTTCAGTTAGAACGAAAATGCTCCAAAGTTTTCACTTCCAGACTGTATCACATATCTGTAACCTCTGACCACGACAAAACATTTTTTGAGGCAAAAACATTTTTGCGTGAACATGCAACCATTCAATCAATCAGGTAACCTGAGGAATATTTCCCCAGCTTCCATTCATAGAGGCTGACATGGCATTTGAGCTCTCTGTAATTTGAGGTTTACCTAACAATAATAGCGATATAATCGCGATTTAACGTTATTTCCAAAAGTGATATACTATGAATTAGTGGACTCACCAAGACAAGGAATGGAGCTCAGTGGGACCTCGATGCTTCAGCGTCAACTATTCAAAGTATACACCACTCAGGATTCCATTTCTGCGTGCAAGTCATATAACAGGAATCACTATGCCTGGTACCCTGTCAATTTCTGTAACAATAATGACTGTTCCCTGTCAGTTTGAAGCCTGTTAACTGTTGGAGATTTAGTGAACAGAATATGAACAAATAATGACAAGGCCAACTATGTTTAAATCCACAGAGTATTTTATTGGTACAACTAGTTTCAACGCTGCGGTGTCATCATCAGGTCAACTAGTTGTACCAATAAAATACTCTGTGGATTTAAACATAGTTGGCCTTGTCATTATTTGAAAATGGACTTCCACAAAGTTATACCAGAACGGATTGAATTAAGAATATGAACAGCCTACGAACAATTTCGCGCCACACACACATGGAAACAACTTGGAAACAGCCTTCCAACAGTTTGCAGCTTGTTACTTAACCGGCAGACAACAAGCATTTTGCTGACGATAGTGAACAGACTCTTAACAGGCAGGGGTTGGTTGGTTGTCTGTTTCACACAATAGGGAACAAACAGACAGCAGTGAACAGACTCTCAACAGGCAGGGACTGATTGGTTGCCGACCCGTACGTGGTGGCCCGATGTAATGATGTTTTTTAATTATCTATTTTTATTTATGTAACAGTGTTAATTAATTTCCATTATACTTACATTATATATTATTTCTATGTGTTTGTTGGTGTACCAGTAAATTCTACAATTTTCTCCTTTCAAAATTTCCACAAGTTAGTTACGTCTGGATTGAAACGTGAACAAATGTGAGGGCATTGGAAACAAGTCTTGTTTATTCTCAGTAATATTGCATTTATATTCATACTATGTGGCAATATAGGTTTCAATTAATTAATGTCTGATAACTGTTATCGTCATTGGATGGTATTTCTCAAACTATCACGGAATTGCCATTTAAAAATTAGTTCTCAAAGTTAAATTAATCCTCGGAAGTGGCTATACATACATAAGACTTTCTTGACGAGACGTTCAAAATATAACAAAGAAAGAACCGTCTGATGACAAATTAGCAACAGCGCATAGGCCAGCCTGTTTACTGACTGTGTTCGAACCGTTCGAACAGGCAGTGGCAGCGAACTGGCAGTTCACAGTCCCCACTGGCTGTGGTCCAAAAAGCAAGGAACAGAGTATGCTGCTACCCACAACAGGGAGAGAACAGAAAAGTAACCTTCTTCTCACAGACACGGTGTTCCTATTTACATTCTACCAACCATCGCTTGCTTGTTGTCTCTCGGACAAGGAACAGGAAACCAACAGCCTACCGAGAAGACATTATTGTTACAGAAATCAACAAGGTAGCACATTATACGTGCTGATGGTGCAGATATATCATGAAGGTTTGAATAAAATTTATCCCGATGTATATTCCGACCTCGATGAGATACATTGCCAGCCTTGCGTGAGTTTGGCCCGTCTGGCCTACTACCGCGGAAACATCAAGGCTGACAACATATATTCCACCGGCTAAAATCTTACAAGTAGGCACTATTTTATATTCAAGCAGTATTCTTTGCACACAGCGGCATTTCAAATTTTAAGTAGGTAGTGATTCAAAAACGTCGAAGAATTTACCTCGATCCGAAGGCCTCAATATCAAGCATCGGCCAGCACGCAAGCTAGGTCTTGTGTAGGATCTAGTACGTATGGGCTCCTATAGATTCCACGACAAGTTAAGAGCAAAATCCCCTTGTCCACACGTCCATTTATGTTTCACAACTGTAAACAAACAATAAGTTTTTCAACATTGGATTCATCCATGATGATATGCCATAATAACTTTTCAAGAACTACTGACAACAACATTGAGCCGATTTAAATATGGCTGTCCTCAACCTTGCGCATGATTGGACACATTGATAAAATAAAAAAAAACTATTTCTTATTACTAAAACTACATAAAAAATGTTAATAAAGAGCATACAATTAATATATGAGATGAAAAATTATACGATATCCATTGAATTATTTGAAATTCCAAATGCAAAGAAACAGAAAGGCCCCATTGAGAAATTGGCTACAACAGCGCCTCTGTGCTTCAACAAGGAAACCATGACCACAATGATCGTGATCTGCACCATCGATAGAGTTTTCTATACGAGATATCGCACTTTCGTCGCCCGCCTGCCTATGGCACTATGTGAAACGGACTTTTTCTCTCGGGCTCTCGGCTCTCAATACCTACTGGCCGAAGTTTCGATGCCCGACTCGGGCATCGTCACCAGCAGTAGCGTAGCCGGGGGGGTTTGCACCCCCCCCGCCCCTTGTTCTGGCGCCCTAAGTCTGTGTATTTTTCCACTCTTAAGTCCCAAATACGTATAAATAAATGTTACAATACATTGTCAATTGTCATATTTTATACAAACCCATCCACCTATTGTATCATCAAAATTTGTAAAGTTTAATAAACTGGTTAATATATGAGTCGGCGCCCCCTAAAAAGTTTCCCCCCCTTAAATTTTTCGGCCCCCCTCCCCCCAAGACCCAAAACCTGGCTACGTCACTGGTCATCAGGGCTATCGAGCGTCTCACAGTGGTCCGGATCCGAAAAAAGGCGGACAAAAGTCATTTTTTAAAATGCAGTTCTAGTAGCAAATTTCCGGGGAATCCTACCGCACACTTAATTTTGCATTAAAAGTTTTGTTAAGTTTAGTAAATTGCTTCAAAGTAGAGCTAATTTTAGCTAAACCGCGCTCTTTTAATTTTTTCGGAAAATACACATTTTTTTGCTCTATTTCGTATTAAAAATTGGTTAAATGACTGTGGACTATTATAATATGGACACTTTACTATGAGAAAAACTAGTTTTCAATTTTGTAGTGGTTGTGATGGTCGCTGAAGGAGTTCTTCAAAAGGAACCAATTTTTCTCACAAATTTCGCATAAACGTTGGATTATAAAACGATTGACACCGAGGGACTCGGAGATTCTTATAGTAGCAAGAGTGGGTTATATTCGAAAGATATTAATAAAGAATTAAGCTGCAAATATTTTCAAATAAGTGAATGACAATGACTTATGTGACTCTCTGCCGCGGACGTGAGCGTCGGCACTAGACACGCGAGCTTCGGCACAGTGGAGACACATTGTAAAATACGTATTTTCCAATGTTTTATTGATTAGGATTTTAAAAATGAAGAAGTATACTATTTTTTATCTATTATATTCTGTTCTTGGCCGAATTTACTCTAGAAAGAGCAAGAGAAAGAATTTCAGACTGCGATACTAACAATAAGCGAAATTGTGACGCTGGAAGAGGAGGAAAATATTTTCTTCGATCGCTTCTCAGTACGATTCCCATCGAATTTTGTTAATCGTTGGAAGGGTTGGAAGTATATAAGACTGGTGGTATGCACTGCTGCTGGGAAATCCCACCTCTGGCTGTCCCTTTCCTCAAAGCCTAAGTGACAGGAGACCCGTCACCCGCACACGTGCCGGACCCAAGGGTAGTGGGTAAGGTCCTTCGTCGGGATATTTTACTGTCCCTACTTAGCGCACCACCCAGCTTGTGTTTATTGCCTAAAGGCGGCTTCTTTGACCTGCAAGTGAAGTTGCACGAGTGAACAGATGTGGTATTTACCCTCCAGGCGCATCTTTCCAGATGGGTTTTATTGGAGGGATGCCGATGGTATGCATTTTCGCACAAAATTCAGGCATTGCACATTTCTCTTTATGCGGTCCACCAAAAAACCTCCTGGTTATCCTCGGGGGTAGACCCAGGTTCTTGGGGGTGTTGGTAACTTTTCTTCTTAACCTCCTCCATGCTTCAGTCGAAACATTTTGGTGCTCTTCAGTTGCTCCTTTTCCATCGATGCGTAGTGTGTACACATGCCAGTTAGTCGTTGGGTACTCGGTTGGTAATAGTTTTCGTGATTTGAAGTGATCTCTGAAGTAAGTACTAGTGTTGTGATAATCTACATCTACATCTACATCTACATACTACCCCGCAAGCCGCCTCAATAGGCGTGTGGCGGGGGGTGTTAGGACACCAGCCGTTTACATATATAATTCGGAATAGTGTTGTGATTCAATGATTCTTTTGTTCCTGGCCACCACAGCAATAAGGATAATTAATCAGGTATGCTATTTCTCTTTTATTACCGTTTTTGAAGTTGATCTAGTACGAGGTACCATACTAAATTTTGATTTGTTTTTGCTTTCGTTTAAATTCCTAAATTTCTAGAATAAAGAATATTTTTCAGTATTTAACGAACCAATGATTCTAATTTTTAACTCACAGCTCTGTCGTTAACATTTACGCGGAAGCAACTTCACGATAAAATGCAGGAGACAAAAGGAGAGTCAATGGACGACCGGAAAAGTAATTTGACGGGTTTTCTTGAGGATTGCCTACATTAACACGGATATGAGCACGCAATAAATGAGCTCAAAAATATTTGGAAAGTAAATATTTTTGTTGGTTACGAGAAAAGATGGTGAGCATGCTCGCGAACGTACTCTTTTTTTGTACAGAGGTATGCGACTTGGTTGGATCAAATCGTTGATTTCCCTGATATTGTGCATCGTAACCTTCCAATTAAGCACCTCAGGTTCGTATTTTCTCTGTGTTTTAATTGTGATATGACACCCCTTGGGCTATTGTCTAAGTAATAAGCCTTTTTTTAATCAGGTACATCTCAAAAAAGAAAGGGTAGGCCAAACAAACAATTTTCGGATGTCACTATCCGATTAAAAAGAAGGAAAACTAAATTCCTTAGAGAAAGTACTTCCCCTGCAGAACTGTCTTTTGCTACAGCCACGAAGCTAAGAGAGAAAGGACTTGGCGCAGAAGCGTCTCTAGTTAATACGATGATCACCCCTACACGGGCAAAACGAATATTGAAAAAGTGGAAAAAGGAAGTCTACTAAGTCCTCTGATGACGGTTTATCATTAGTTGTCAATTCAAATCTGACCAAAAACAGTACACATTTGCAGATAAGAAACGCTGCAAAATTAAGCATCGCGAAATAAAGAATATTTGTTAAAAGGATATCCTGGAGTAATACCGTAAGAACAGTGAATCTGAGAGCAAATCAAATTTATTTGCTAACTAGCTGAAGTTTCTTTTCGTCAAATTTTGATAAATTCCTCGATACGTGCATACACTTCGTGACATGCCTATTGGATTTTAAAAAGAGTGCCTAAATTTGGTGATTCCACTTTTTAAGGATGACAATCATACCTCAACGAATGCAGACGTCATAGGTATCTTTCTTGTTTTTACAAAATTTTGGGATGGTGAATCGTTTATTTTCGCTTAAAAAATTATCATGACTGCTAATTGGTAATTCCTCTACAATCCTTTCGCCTTCAATTATTCAAAAGAATCGGTATATGCAACATATAAATTGACACACTTCGTGTTAATCTAGTTTAAAATGTCTTTCAGAGGGCTCTAAAGCTATAATCTTATGATCAATGACTTTCCTGATAACATACCTACAGACCCCATTCTGTACGTAGATGACGCAACTTTAATGCATGTGTCCAAAAGTACTACTTCAGTAACTGCTATTACTGATGACCATCTTGCTCTGGCCAATGAATGGTTCAAGGTAAATGGTTTTTCGCTAAACTTAGAAAAAACACAGTGGTTAATTGCAAAGTGGTAAAACATCTCGATGCCAAATTGTGCTGGAACTCTCATATAACAGCAGTCAAGAAGAAATTATCCAGAGCTCTCTTCATTTTAAGAAAGCTTAGCATGTTAATTCCAACCTCATATATGAAATAAATCTATTATGCTTTTATTGTCCAACAGCCATCTCAACTATGGCTTGGAGATACGGCATGCACCTATCGTGAAATCAGTTATAATTCTGCAAGTAAAAGCTATCAGGATAATGACTCATTCCTCATCTGTGGAATACTGCAGACCACTGTTCATACTATTAAAAATCATGACTGTATACAATATTTATGTTTATTAAATATTGATCTATGCTAAAGAAAATATCCATCTTTCGCCGACCAGATGTGCAGTACACAACTATAATACAAGAAAACATAGTCTCCTCTCTTTGAACCAATGTAGACTAAAATAAACTCAACAGTCTTCGAGTAACATAGATTTAAGATTTTTTAACCACTTGCCTGTGTCAGCAAGAACTAAAAGCACGGCTATATTTTAAAATGTTATTCATTACTGGTTAACTTCTGTAGCACTGTATTCTGTGGATGAATTTTTTTTCGTATACTGCTTCTGAGATAGTTTTTTTACTATTTTTATTTGTGTTTTGATATTTAAGATTTAGTTTGGTGTTCTGAGATGGGCTATCACATTTTTTATACTGCTTGTTCGTTGACTGTTTTGTGCATACTTGTAATATTCGTACGCTCTATGGTTTCAGGCTTTAGTTAGCGGTATTAGTATTTAGTATCCATACTAAATAATTTACTTTGTATTTTTTCCACATAATTTATTAGCGGTAGAACGCGTTTCACCGATCTACGGCACCATCAGGTACAAATTCCTAGTTTGTTTTGTTTATTGAGCGTTGTTTGTTGTCGTAGTTACGGGGTTGGTTTGAGTGAGGGAGGAGGAGGTTATACCGTGCCCACACTTACAAGCCAATTTTGAAATTTTGCAGACTAATAGTTCAAGACAGGAAAAAAAAATTGTAGACCATTTTAAAAATATCTCAGGGCCCCAAAAGGCCCAAAATGGAGCTCTTTGGTGGTCTACGCTACGTATTGGGTTTTGCGCAGTGATTTAATTTTTACCTTCTTAATATAACTAACGTTCAAGATAGAGAAGGGTTGGGATTTTTTATCAATTGGACTATAAGAATTAAGGTTTCATTTTATGCTTTTTAATATAACTTCCGTTCAAGATAGAGAAGGGTTTGGATTTTTTATAAAATGACTAAAAGAATTAAGTTTATAATTATTTCAATCAATTATCTTTACTAACTCATATTTGTCTGAAAGTCGCGTTTATAGCTGCAAAAACGCACATTTTTCTCTGAAATCAACGATAGCATATTTCCTTGAAAACCAGATTTTGGTCTCTTGACTCTGATTAGGTCAAGCTGATTAGTAATGCTAAGCATTGGGTTTTGTGCGGTTGTTTATTTTTTTTGCTTTTTAAAACTGCTTTCACTCAAGATAGAGAGTTAAAATTTATTTTATCAGATTCTCGAAAGATTGGAGTTTCTCATATTTTCAAAGACTTTTCTTTAACGCATCTTATTTGTGTTAAAACAGCTCTCTCAGCAAATTATTTAAATAAATAAAATAATTAATCACTATCTACTCTGTTTTGATAACTACTGACTAAGCCCTCTCCTCTTATATGGTGAGTTATGATGGGAGTTGTGATCCCGAGCAACGCCGGGTAACTTAGCTTGTGTTGTGAGCGGGATTATTTTGACTACTTGTTGTTAGGATTTTTCTATTGTGAGATTTCCATTTTGTCTGTTTTTCACTGAATAAGTGAATATAGTTTCACTTTCGACCTTCCACACCTGGCCCTCAGCCTTTTCCCGCGGGAGAATAGATGTTTGCATCTCCCGGATTTTCCCTCCTTGTTTTCAAGTTATGGACACTTCCCGCTTCCTCCCCTCTATCGCTTCCTGCGTGGAAGATCCGCGGAGGACGCTATATATTAGCTAGCACCGTTAGTTGTTTGGGTTGTTAGTTTGGTTGGTTAGTTGGAGCTGGTCACATTGTGTGTGTGACAACTGTGTTGCATTGACTGGTAAGACCCTTCGCCCTGTACTCTATATTTTCCTTCGCCATGTATTTTGTACTCATTTTGGCTCCCGCCACGAACGATCTCCCCTAATGTTGTAACTCCTGAAGTGAATAAATGTTCTTGTATAAACTCGAAGTTATGTGTCTATTACTCTCACCATTCCGACGCCAAGGGCAAGAATCCTAAATCATATTTAATTCTTAGCGGCACTCGCCGCGCACAAGACTTGTACTGGTAATATTTGTAATTATTATTGGACGAGGTCTCTGTATCTTCCTGAATATTTGATAACCAATAAATAATAATAATGTTATTATTATTACATTGCTGCCGTTTCTGTCGCTACTCGGAACCTTATTCCAATTATATTATCGCCGGTCTCCCACGCGGTTGAGTTTTCTCGGCTTCGATTTCTCATGGAAGGGGGAAGGAGGGGGGTGGCCACGGGTATATTGACGATGGATTGGGGTGGGGGTAGTCGAATATTCCTCCCACTCCCCAAACAGTGAGACCTCCCAAAAATTCCACACCCCCAAACCCTGCCCTCATCTACACCCCCCAGACCACACGCGAAACCCACCCCCTCAGTCCCTAGCGATAAAACCCACTCCCCATTTTACCCCAAAATACATCATTCCTTACCCTGCGGTCGGTGAGGAGAGGAAGGCGGACGGATTGCCGGACGGTCTAATCGCCCCTTGGCGTGGCCATAGCGACGTAGTGCGCTCTGGAGGCCCGTCGTCGAGCCTTTTGCTGGGTCCTGAACGCGGATCTAATCCACTGGGAAGTCCCCCATCCACTCACGAAGGATTACCAAACGTGGACGCGGTTTTGAGTGTCGTGCAGTTTTTTTTTAGGCGCCGCTTACCGTCTTACTTGATAAGACCCGCAGCGTGATTGATTGCCATATTTGCTTAAGTGACTTGAAAATAAAATCTTGGTGATTGAATGTAGGAGTGGAGCAGGTCCAACCGCGGAATCGTGCTGTTTCAAAAACATAAAACCAAAAAGCAAGCAGCCTCGTACTGCGACCTGCAACGTGCTGCCACGGCGAAGAGAAATAATTAAAAGATAATACGCGCTCGGTGAAGTGACCAACCAATGTGAACTGAAGCGGAAGGTTTTTCGTGTGTCTGTGGTTCCTTCGGCTGAGCTCAGATGAGCATAATCCACTCAGTCGATAAAATGATTTCTTTCTTCGAATTGCATTGTTGGCGGAAGTTGCATTTTTCTCTCTTTCATAAAGTATCTTCACCAGGTGGGTATTTTATGGGTGGAGGTAGGGTGCTTTCGTTGAGTAAAAGAAGTGTCGAGGTTGTCGTACTTGTCTCTGACGTCCCATTCCACAAACGGTTTGCTGGAGCGTTGGAGTTCTGGATATGACGTTGAAAGCGGGAAATAAGCATCAAATCCCGTTCCGTTTCGCGTCCAACGGAGTGGAAACAGACGCAGTGGAATTATCTGGACGAGGATCATCCTTTCCGTCCGATAGAAGAAGCGAAGAGGGGGAGGGGCCTCTCCAAGCGATAGAAGAGGCGGAGGTGGCGCTATATCGGCGCCATCTCGCCCCCACCCTGCATCGAAGAGGTCGATTATGCAGACAGGAGGAGATCCGTGCGGCAGTTGTGGCTGTCGGGCCCAAGGGTTTGCCCGTCGTTTCTCCCACCACATTCTGCAGGGGCGGTCGGAGACAATCACCCTCGGTCTTCTGAGCGGTACGTTGCTACGCCGTCGACGTGGACTGCGCTTAATTACTCCATCGTAGCCGGAGGTGCGTGCTTGCCCCCGGGGGGGAACGGTTTTACGGAGTTCCCTCGGCCGACTCAGCTCCACTCTCTCCTAATCGTTTCCACGCTGGGACAGCGAGGCTGCCGTCCTACTGCCTCTTCCCACGGTGAAAAACTTGAACTAGAGTTCTCCCCGACGATAAATTATTAACAGCAACTGATGCACTAAAATGGAATGGAATTCGCCGTCCTCTCCTACACATCAATGTGATCAAGGCCTTCCTAGCAACGCCAGGGAAACGTGAGAATTGAACTGAATCACGTCTGCGGAAATCAAGGAAAATAGTTGTGATCTCATCTGCTCCGTCGCAAAGCGAGTCAGCCTGAGGAGCTCCTTGTCTTAGAGGATTCATTCGGATGAGGAACTAGGCTGCGTTTAGAACTCGATATGGATTTCCCGGGCAAGAAAAAAAAATCTATTGACAATATTTTAGGATGTTGTTGCTAGCGGATGTGCACACTCCCAAATCTCCAACCGGTCCATTTTGTATCACGTGACTCGTTGTGCGTCTAATAGAGATTACATCGAGCCGTTTCCCACACGTCCTCCGAAGAGAATGACGTACAATTCCGAAGTTTAAACCCTCACCCTCCCTCCCTGTTTTCCCTGAGATCTGTGATTCCTCGGCGATGTGTTCTCTTTCCTTACCGTCACTTTGCTCCTCACTCGACGGCTTGCGATTCCTCGAAACCGATCGGAACCTCCGCTTTCAAGAGCCTCGGTGACCTTGCAGGAGTTGTCCAATCTCCGCCGGTGGCAGTTGACCCCTTGACCTGATCGCCCAAGCCATCGAGCTTGAGTGTTCAGGTGGATAGTGACCCCACCGCGATCTCCTTCACCTCTGCCTTCCTTCCGAGAACTTCTTAGCTCAACGGCTCTCGTCCGAGATGCGCGTGGATTCGGTTCCGTGACCTTGAAAAGATCGCTGTAGTTTAAGCATTTTTGGTGGTACAAGTGACGTGACCGGAACAGTCCTATTAGAGATGTCCCTGGACACGAAACCCAATCTGCATGTTATGCTGGTTTCTCAGAGCATCCTCTTGAAGCCGAATTCAGTGTACTGGATTCTCCATGAATCAAAACTGTGTTTTTCCCTCAGATGAAGAATTGAGACCTATGGCGGTGAACTGTCACTCTTCGTAAGCTCGTCTAAGAAACGTGACTATCCGATGGATACGTGCCTAAGGGAGGGAGCTATACATCAATGACCTTGGTGAGGAGGATAAGTTTGGTCGATGCGCGGAGTGGTCCATTAGCGCAGGGGTTCTCAAAGGGTTTGCACACTAGTTTGCCGTGAAATTGTTGGACTGTGACGCGAAAAAATTGCACTTTTACGTTGGGGTGTTCCGCAATATAATACATAGCGAAACAGTGTGCCGCGAACGAAAAAAGTTTGAGAACCCCTGCTTTAGCGTCTTCGTCTGGGAGGAAGGGGCACTCTCGCTGGAAGGCTATTGGAGCGGCTCGGAGCCCTCTAATGTCCCAGCCAACCGTTTCGAGTGGTAAAAGGTGGTAAGGCAGTCACCTTCGGCAATGGGATCTTGTCGCCCGGCGTCGAATGAATCCCAAACGCTGGCTCCATTGTACCCTGGATTCGATTCCAAGTCGCACACTTGAATAGGCCCCTAATCCGGACACCCCCCTGGCCGTTCCTCAATTTGGACCGTTCCTCATTCGACAGCCACAACCTTGGGCCTTAAAACACCCCTCCCTCCCTCCCCCCTCCCTTGCCCCCCCTTTCCTCCTTCGCCCAAAGCCTTCCCACCACTCACAAATTTCGATCCAACTTTTTTAAATAATCGATCTCGTTGGTATCCTTTTCTTAGACTCCCGTGCACGAATTCACGTGTTGCGCCTCCAGGCCTTCCTTCTCTTCCCTCTCTCTCTCTGTGTCGTAAACCCCGCCCCCACCACCCCCCCTATTCTCCACCCACCCTCCTCCCTTCTGTACCGGCAGTTGAGGGGGGCGTGCGTTTTTATATATATACATATAACGACTTGGGCACTTTTATTTACGAGGAGGTGGCCGCGTTGCCCCTCCAGCCGAAGTGCAACAATTGCCCCTTCCGAGACCAAAGGCTATCCGCGGAAAGTGAAATCGTCGACCGCGTGTCGCGAGGTCACACCGGAATGGGAACAAAGGTCAAAAGAGATATTGAGTTCAATGCAAAACCTCGGGTGCTAGCTTACGAGTGGCACTGAGGAAGAAAAATATCACTATTGAAGCCGTTCCCGAAAAATTCACGCAATCGTTTAACTTATAGTACGCATGGCATGACCTGAAAGTCAAAGGTGAAGATCGTATAGCGTGCGCGAAAGTGGATGTGAGTGGTCGACATATTTTTGGTCCATCCTTGGAGCAAATACTAAATTAGGACTGCGAAAGTTAAGCGATCAAATATACCAGAAAGTATTGTTGCTGGTGATCATGTGTCATGTCCAGCATGCTATTTTTAGTGGTGCAATATAATACTACGCCGTAATGATGCCGAAGTATCCTCGCATCAAGTAATGCGTGATGTAGGGTTAAGCGTTGAACTTACCTTGGTTATTGCGAGGAAGTCGCGAGCCATAGCTGACCTCCTCGGACTTGAAGTCGGTCGCGTGGAGTGAGGTGCGCATTGTTGTGGGCGAGACCCTTGGCATCCCCCTTCCCCTTTGACCCTGTACCCTTCCCCCTTATCTCTCTACCTCCCCCTACACCCCCTCTACAACCTCTTAGAACCGCCTACTAGGAGAAGTCGAACCCAAGGTAAATATTGAGTCCCCTGCCTACGACGTGCTGATCTCGGTGCGGTCAAGGGTCCATTTGAAAGCAGTCGCCAGTTGTAAATAGTGATCAACACCATGTCTATTATTTGATATTCAGTAACGACACGAATTTCTCATTAATCAGGCAAAATACGGCCGCCGTCCCTTTCATAGGGCCGGGTTCACACCTCAAACAGTATGCGCTATTCTACATCATTGATTAAATTAAAGATATTACATTATAATAGTGACAAATAGGTAGTTGAAGTGGCACATTCAAGTGAACATCTCATGATAAGCACTATTGACCACTCATTTATATCATCAATCGCAATTAATATGATGTTTTTTAGTGGACTTAGGGAAATCCGTACTTACTCTAGTTAATTGCATTCCAGAAGCAGATTTTTCCCATGGGTTACGTGTCATTATTGTTTGACATCCAGTTCATGAACCTGAATGAAACTGACCGAAAATTTGGGTTGTGGAAAGAGACAAAGTATACTGTTCCCGCAGAAATTAAAGAGCAATTAACACAACTATTGGGGAGATTTCATAGCCCAAATGTTGGAGATTCAACAGATTCTGAAAATAAAGTCAGTAGTCCATTCAAAAGTGTGTATGTCATCCTAAAAGGTAAATAACTCAATCGTAAGGAGGCGTTTCTTTTAGAGGAACTTTGCACCCACCACGGCTGGGAGAAGAAAGGAATCTTCTGCCCTCCCTCAGGGCCTTAAGCGTGCAAGTCATTGAAATCTCAGGTGTTCAAATGTAGCCGGAGGAATATGACCCAACAATACGTATTTCCTCTGCGTCCGCTCCGATAGAAGTACCGTCAAAAACAGTTTGCCGCGCTGTTTAGAAATCAACGAAGAAACATCGCATCGCTCAAATCAACTCCAATAGTACGCGGTGTTTACAAGGTCATATTTCAAGAGATTCGCCGCCGATGTTTCACCCAACAGACTTCCTGCCATGCTAAACCTCCGGAGATCCTTATAAAATGTTTACGGGAAAATATAATTTATTTGATAATTATATTGTTGGCGGCGCGGGAGAAAGTCATAAATGAGATCATTTAGCAGAAGATATAAATAATCGAATCTTAAGGGATATTTTGCGACAGAGAAGTACTGAATTTTAGTCTAATTAGGTATTTTTACTAGCAGAATGATGGTCAAGGAAAATTTTAGCTAGGCCTCTTCACAGAATTGATTTTGGCCAATAACTTTTTAGAGTATCTCTCAAAGAAAGAAGGGATATATTATGAAGTGAACCGAGTTCTGTAGCAATTCGTTCACAGTAGATAAACATATAAATATTAAAATGACCTCTTCACAGAAAAGATTTTGGCCGATAACTTTTAAGAGTGCCTCTTGAAGAAAGAAAGGATATATTAGGAATTGCGCCGAGTTCTGTATCTATTCATTGACAGTAGATATAACTATAAATAGGTATTTAAGATCAAATTAAAAATTTATCTAACTGTTCCCCTTTGGAGACGGAGACACGTTTTACCACTCGTCGAAGAGTTTAAAGGGAAGTACGGGATTAGGGGAAAGACTAGGCGCTGTGGAATGGGCAATAAACGCACATCCCCCTTCGAGCTAGAGATGAAAATAGTCTCTCCCCCTCTCTCTCTTTCCCTTCCCCTCCCTAAGGCGCTTGGGCCACGCCCTTACTTCCTCCGCGGCAGTCAGTCATTACTCGGAGTTCGGCCGCTCTTAGGCGACTCGGAGAAAAGAGAGGGTGCGACTCAAGGAGCAGCACTTTGATCCAATTGACGCAATTTAGTTCCCATAGACTCCCACGGAAAAAAATGGAAGGAGTGAGACCTTAACTGGCTCTCTCTCTCGAGAAAGAAAAAATAAAAGAAAAGGAATGTCTACGGAGTTCCCAGAAAACAAAAGGGAATCGCGGCTCGCATGCCCGGACGCTGAGAGGGCGATGAGTTTCCCAGCGGGAGAATCGTGGACCGCGATGCCACAGCCGCTTAATCACACCCGTGACTTCTGGATGCTTCACTCCTCCTTAAGGCCGTTTTACACGATGAAAGATTTTGTACAAACGTATGTACGTGAGATAGTACGTTTGTCTCAACGAAATTAGAACAGGTTCTATTTCCCGTGCAGGCATTGAGACATTCGCACAAGCGTTCATACAATTGGCCGCTTTACACGATACATTTTACCTCATACAAGAGTTCACGGAAGAGTTTGTTCAAACAAATGTACCGTGTAAAACGGCCTTTAGGCTTCCCATGCGATTGACGCAGAAAGCGCCCTGCATCTCATCTCAGGGTGGCCAGGAAGTGATTTTTTTGGGGCCAAGTTCAACCTTTAAAGGACTAGCGTACATTAAAATGTACACTGGGATGTGGGGGTCCTACGGCCGTGCTAACAATATATTGTACGCTGGATGTGGTATTTAAACCCATAGAGTTCCTACTGAGTGTTCAAAATTAAATCCGGCCGGCAGCGTCCGAAGCGGGAATTTTAATCCGTACGCTTAAGCAGCCAAAATATCCTCACAAATCCCTCATCTACCACCCTCGGAAAAATAAATGAATGATGGGTTCTCATGTCTAATCTCATCGCTAGAGGCTTCTACCGAGTAGACGCTCTCATTCATGCAATAATTCCAACACTCGAGTCGATCTTTTCGTCTCGCAAAACCGGCTTTTGGAAATTGTAAACAAAATGTGCCGTTGTAGATGCAGCGTAAGTGAAACTTTTACGTTTACATTGAAAGAACAAAGACATTAATAAATAAATGCACCTAATTTTTGATAACACAGAGGAACTTTTACAGCAAACACCGAAATAACTGTATGTCCGTTGGTATTTTTCACTATCAAATCGACAAGTTCGACCACAATTCACTTCACGGAAGAGTAGCTTACCGGCGAACATAACCCCCACACTTCCACTCACCTACCGTTAGATTTTGATGAGATTTTTCCTCGGATAAATATTATTTAAAGGGGTACAAGAATCTTTTTTTTTTCGGGAAAGTTTCGAGGAAACTTCAGGACTTTACTCGAACCCTTATATAAATTTTGAGCACTGGTATTCGATCCCAAGTTTCCTTCACAACTTCTCTCACTTCCCAAGAGAAGCACAGGATGTCCAAGTGGTCTTCCTCGGGCGGCAAAACGGAGACTGTTCCGATCGCTCCTCTGGAGAATAGGATGTCATCACGGCGTCCAGCGTTTTCGAGGCCAGCGTAGAGAGGCAAACTCCTTTCGCCGGCAGGGAAAAAAAGTACTATCGGGTGCGGCCCGGCCCGGTAAACCTTCCGAGCGGTAATCTAATAACATTTCTGTATCACTTTGTTATTTTCCACGCAAATGTTTATTGAGAGCACCGCCGCAGTTTCAGAAACCAACCTAATCGTAGTGAGAAAGATACACTTCAAAATTTCCTTTGTGTTTTCAAAATATCCTTAAACTTAGTTGGGTTTCCGCGGGGTTTTTTAGTTTATTAATTAGTGTAGCACCTTTCGTGCGTTCCTACGCGTGATGTCAATGTTCAACAACAGTTATTTCTCCAGCCATCCTGCTGGCGTCTTCAGATCTGAAGTGGCGATGTCTGTTTTTTGCCCGTCTTATAGCTTGGTTTCTTTGGCAGGAATTTTGTTGATTGACTCGTTGCCGACTTCAGAAAACCAAGGATTCTCTCGAGGGAAAACTACTACTACCCTAAAATCATCCGGGAGGCAATAGAAATCGTAACAAAACCCAAAAAACTTCAAGCGGGCGGACGGTTACAATCTCCCAAGTACATACCTGGAAAAGGGTTTTTAAAAAAGGAAACACAGGAACCCAGCAACGAGTCAATCAACAAAATTCAAGCCAAAGAGACCACGCTATAAGACGGGCAAAATTACAGACATCGCCACTTCAGGAACGCACGAAAGCTGCTCCACTATCCTTATAATTTTTCATACAATTAGTATATTTCCCTGGGAATTAACAATGAGTTGCTGGCACTGAAACGGAGCTCAAACAACGTGCGTACGTGGAAATTCACTTTCTTTCATCCATTTCATGTCATTGCATCACGGAGGTGTCCTGCACAGCGTGGCACCACAAGTAAGTCGAAAAGTCTCCGATGTAGGCGTGAATTAAATCATTGATCGACGCGCAGCCCCAGCCGCTTCAAAAGCGATGGATCTCAAGTGGCAAGTCCCTCTGGAGCAACCGTGTCACAAGTCCACGGCGCCACCCTTCGTGGTGTACAAGAAGATGAGCGCTCGTCGCTACAGCTCCCCAAGCGGCCACCTCCACTTCCAAGACGGGCAACATCATTACGGCGCGGCGGCGGCGAAGGGGGCGCTGCCGCTCATGGAGACTGCCTCCGGGGGCGGGGGGCAGGAGGAGGAGGAGGAGGAGTACGTCGAGGGGCGGGGTGGGTCCCCTTCCTCCCCCCAGGGGTACGACGTCGCCTTCCCCGGTTCCCCGCCGGAGGGGTGGCGGGGTTTCCGCCGCCCGCCCCGCACGCCCCCCTCCTCGCCCCTGGCGGAAGGCTGGGGGCGCGGAGGCGGCAGATTCCTGGATATTCCATCGCTGACGGACGCCCGGCACCACCGCCACCGGAGAAGAGCAAGATCCACGGGAGCGGTGAGTCCTTATCTCTCTCGGTGGTGATGTAGTATAGAATAGTATAAACTATCGGTGGTCCTTGGCACGACTCGAGATCGATAAGATGCTGCGTCCGCGCCGCTTCGAGATCTCGCGCTAAAAGCTTCCTCAAGCTCACCCAGTCCTCCACTTCCATTTGAGGGGAGGGTGGTGGAGGGGGTAGCTCTGACGTCATTTGCATGGAGGGGGATGATTGGTCGAGCGGATAGACGGGAGAAGGGGTAGGCGCGGAAAGAATCGCGAAGATTTTGACGCTTCTTCCAGAAGCCCACTCGATTTCTCCCTTTTTTTTTAGAATTAAGCATGACCTATCCTTAGAAGTGAATATCCATAATTTGCTATTTTTCCCGTGGCGAAGGTCTCTTATGTTTCTACTGCGCATTCCCTCAAGTTTTCGCAGCAGTTGCAGTCAGCATCATCATCCGGAAAATTCGTCATACTTTCTTCTATCCTGAATCATTGAAGGTTTGTCCATTTTTCGGGTTCCCACCACGTTCATAGTTGCAATTGTTGCATTGTTGCAAATTCGACCTGAACACGCTAGGAGGATAGCGGGCGATACTGCTGTCCAATTCAATAATGGACGCGGTGGGAACCCAAAAATTGGACAAGCCTTCATTCAAACCCCGCGGAAACCTGTACCGCAATGTCCTGAATCATTGCTTGTGGGTATGTTCATCGGGAAAAATGATTATTTTTTTCCTAATGATGCTGCCCGCAAAGATTTAAATAACGCAATTTTTTACTTTTTTATAGTTTATTATTTTTCCTGCTACCTGTTTTAACTTGATGGTTTAATACCTTATCAAGGTGGAACCGGCCGCAAAAATATATAAAATGTGGAAAATTACAGATATTTGTAGTTCAAATGGATATCAATGGATACATTGATTATTGCTCTGATGATGCAGCCTGCAACAGCTGCTGAAGCTTGACTGAAAATATGAACACGACGCAGAAACCGGAAGCCCTTTGTTGATGACAAAATTGCACCCCTGTGAATGCCTGTGTTCTTAATTAATCCTTCCTTAAATTGTTTTCCTCAAATGTGCATCATACTGCAAATATAGTGCGTACTCTGCATAAAACATCAATTTTGTACAGGCATTCGAGGAACAATTATAATTATTTGATTGTCGATTTGCAAGTGATACCCGTATAATAGTTTCCTTAACCAGTATAATAATACTTGGTTTCTTGTACCTCCGTAGCCATTATTATTTTGTTGTGCGATACTTCTTATGTCAATCACGTTAAAATTTTGGACAATCAGCAAAGAAGTACGAATCAAAATCCTTTGAGATCCTTTTAATTTCTATGTTACGCCAGCTTTTGCGAACATATGTATATGCATGGGATTACGGTTTTCAAGCACGAGTGCTTCAGAGCTGAATATCGAGAGCGAGCTTTCTCTGTCGTTTATAATATTTCATATTTCTTAGCAATACGTAGAGCGTGGTGGCCTAGTGGGTAGAGTGCTTGGCTACTGATCGAAGGGTCACGGGTTCAAATCCGGGTGGACGCCCCCGAACAAAAAATCCTCGGAGTGCGAAGTGGCCCAGGGAAAGGAACTGACAACTGGCTACCCTAACCTGAATGAGTGAAATTCATACGCCTGTGGCTTAGTCCGGGGTGAGCTCTACCCTCAACTATCCAAACCAACCTTCGGGTTGAAACACTGTATGATTAGCAATACTTAGAGTGAATATACTTACACGCGTTTAACCTGGAAGTGCATATATTTTGGAAGAAATTGGTGAAATTTGAGTGAGAAATTGTATGGAAGGTGGTAACAAGGCTTAGTAGGATAGGAATACAGTTTATTGTGACTCATTAATAATCCAAGAATTACAAATGTAAACTTGTTTCATTAAAATGAAACAAATTATTTTTCTTAAACCAGTATTTGCAGTAATAATTTCATTAATTTAGTTACATAGTAATGAATGACCAACTGCCTTCAGATATAATAACTTCTGCTATTGTCGTAGCGGTGTTTGGCTGAGAATTAAATTCCGTGAGGATATATTTTCTCCAAGTGGATTTTCACCAAGCTCTAAGACGTGTGCATACTTCAATCAATGCGAGACCCGCGTGTGAACACGCACGCCGAACTGCAATCCAGTCACGAAACGATTTGATTAAAACTTGATACGAAAAGTAAGAAACCCGACGTTTACAAGCGGAGATTTTTAGTATTAAACTCCATCTTTGAGGGCTCATAAGTAAAACAAAATACATAAAAGTGGTCAAAGTCAGTAGGGTGACCAGACGTCCGGATTTCGCCGGACATGTCCTGCTTTTTAAAAATTAATATGTGAGCGTCCGGCCGGCTTTATTTGATAAAGCCAAATTGTCCGGCTTTCTGCCTTTCAAAAAAAATATGTACCAAATGATGAAATACAGCAAAAAGATAATATCCGAGGGCAACAATATTATTTTGTTTCTATCTTGATATGAAAAACATGCATTTTAAAGGGAATTTTGATGTTTGTAAGATGACGAGTTTCGGCCCTGCTTCCGGTTAGCGCAGCCACAACGATCGCAACAGAGTCTGCCTGGTCTGGCGTATAGATCAATTTCCGCTTCCTGCTCTAGTTTACGTATCATCGTTTTAACCCGCGATAGCACGAGCTTTTTTGTTACGCGAGAACACGCGGGGCGGTGAAAAGATCGAAGGGAGGACTGCAATTAGACAGAAATTACTAAATAATTCAAAGAATCGTTACTAGACACTTTTGGCAGAAAAAAATGTTTGGCTCACAAAATATGTTGAACTTGAAGTATAGCCCAGTGCATATGTAATATGAAAAAAAAGGATTCTTAGTAGCGATTTAATTGCGTAAATGTGTTGAGTGCAATGGTAGAAAAGGCCACTTTAACTAGTTCTAATTTCGTTTGTCTCTCATATAACGTTTTGAAATAAATTACATATTATAGTTTTGATGATTGTTAAAAAGATGCGCTAATTTCAGCCCTTAATGTTTATTTAACAAGGTTTAATGTTTATTTTAAAAAAGTTGCTATCTTGGCTTCTATTGGTTTTAGATGGTTCCATTTTTTATTGAATTCGTGTTTGTTAACCACCTTTTAAATGTTTTTATTAAAAAGTTTTAACATTGAAAATAACAAAGATAATCTATTTGTTTATAAGCAAAAAAGGTACTTTTTTAAATGCAAATTTTACGACCTTATTAAAAAAATATTGACCATTCATTTCCACACCTTATCAAACAAGCTCTTGATCTTAAAAATGCGAGTTGTTTATCCTTTTTTATAAAAAATTGGCAACTGTACAAGCGGTCAAATTTGGCGGTTTTTGCCCCAGGCGGCATAAACAAAGAGGATTTTGCAGCAACTGTTGAACCTACAGCGCTCATCTTTTGCACACATTTTAAGCCTAAGAAAACTCATGTAGATAGATTGATTGGTTTTAAATGAGGTTTTGAAAAATTATAACAATAACAAAAAAGGCCAATTTTCATGTTTTTTGCAATAGAATTTTTAATTGTTGACTGATTTTAATTTAACAAGTCTTAAATTTTAGGTGTGTTTAATATGCACAAATCTTATGTGCTTCATTTTTCTCTACGACCGATAGTTATTCCAATATTTTGGAAAAACTATTTTTTCGACTTTATTGTTCTAATTAAACAATGACGTGGAAAATAGTTTTTGAATCTCGAGATGAGAGGCCTATTCTATCATTGCCCTCAGCACATTTACGCAATAAAACCGCTACTAAGAACCCTTTCAACTTTTAGCCATTTTTTTCGACATACGCACTGGACTAGAAACAAAGTTACAAAATGTTTCATGGAGGACATATGAAATGCAACATTTTCTGTTTTTCAGTGCGATGCATTTTTGTTTACTCATCGTCTCTATTGACATTTTGGCCACATGATGTACAAGTGAAAGGCAAATGAAAAGGAATTTAATGTGTTTTCAGGCTTTTTTTTTTAATATTTCCTGCTTTTTCCTTCAAATGTCCTGCTTTTGAAAATTTTGATCCGGTCAACCTATGACCAAGTGTAAATAACTCCCTTAATTAATTTTATAATTCGGAGTACCCCAAGTATGGTCGTGTTTACCGGCAGTAGAGGTGAGAGTTTTCCTTCGTAACTATTATTCACTTCATTACTTCCATAGTATTTCTTTGAAATTATTGTTGGTTCCGATAAAAAAGTTTCTCCTTGGATACTTTAAAGCCTCTTTTAAAGTATCGAGGGTAGATCAGGAATAATGAAACTATAGTACCTTACCGAAGTTTCGGAGTGTAATGCAACCCCATCATAAGGGCTATACAGATAAGAATACATGAAGGTACAACAACCGTCAGTATATAAAAGGATCACTTATACGTCAATTACAATATAAATTTTCATTATAAAATTACCTTGGAATTGATAATCATAGGGATTCATTTACAGTGGTTAGACCTAATTAGGGCAGATTCTGTCAGTGCACATTCCAGCACCAGTTTTTATTTATTGACGGTTTTTGTACCTTCATGTATCCTTTTCTGTTTAGCCCTGATGATGGCGTGCATTACACTCCGAAATGTCGGCAAGTTTTTATAGTTTCATTGTTTATAATCTACCCTCGATACTTTAAAAGGGGTTCTAAATTAAGAGGTCGATAGAACAATACGATATTTTAAAGGTCATGGAGCAATATAGTTATTGGTTTCTTATTTTTATCATAAAAGGTATTATGTAAGCTTATATCCCTAATGAAAGCAGTGGAGATACTTACTTCCTCACGGTAGGATTTCTAAGGACCCGCTGCCTTATTCGGTGCATTTATTTAGCTATAGAAGGTAGGGACTCAGGGTGCGAGTATTCACATGTATTTGTAGCACATTTCGATATATCTGTTTTCTTTTTGTGACGGACTCCTGTTGTTTTTGTGATTGGAATAAGCCGTAATTATTCATGTAGTCTAAAAAGGTCAGGAGTGGAATTAGATTTCACGCATTTTCACGAAAACTTGAAATCGCAAGGTCCACTTAGACACGGCAATGCTTGAGTTTGGCACTTTTGATCGCGAGGGTATTCCCACTCTTTGGTATAAACAATACAGAAGGAACGAAAATCGCAAACACGTATTCATACATTTACTGATGACCAGTTAAAGGAATTATCATATAGGAAATACAAAAGTTGTCGATTACAGCAGGTTCAACGGATACTCAGCCTTTGTCAGTATTATCAGAACCACAAGGTAGTTTGAGCGAGATAGTTCCCTAGTCATAATGGAGACCATATTCGAATTTTATTTTTTTGTTTTACCTTCTTTAAGAAGTATGAAGTAAATATTGTTCCATTAATGGCGCAAAAATATAGTTATAAATGACAAAAATTCTCAGTGATTAATTAAATATGATAAGTCTCTAACCTGGCTCATTTTTTTTAACGCCGTAGTACGGTTTACAAGTCTTCACAACAGAAGGTTTTTTGTGATGCTGTAAAAAGTACTGCGGTGAGTGATTAGTTAGTTTTTATAAATAGTTGAGAAAACATACAAACCATGCACCATTATTTAGTTATTCTTCTCGGGCTCTGCACCAGGTAATTGGTATCATATTGGCCGAAGTTTCGGAAAACGACTCGTTTTCCATTTTCAAGGCGTGTTACTCTCTCTATGTAGGATTATAAACTGAACTGAATTGACCGTTTGACGAGTCCAAAAATTAAGCTCAGGTGTCGTCTGAGTATAGTCTGAAAAAACTAATGGTATTTTACATACCGTTAGTTTTTTGATGAAATATAGGCGCAAGAAGTTCCTAGTTTTTCCAATATTCTCCCTTTGGAGCACACAGCCGTAATCTACCCTATGCAAAACAGGTTCTATTTTCAGGCAAATAGCTCGAAAGGTAGTTCGGGAAGGGATTAATATTTTGATGTATATGGAATGATGGGAGTTTTTTCTTTAAAATGAAGTCAAATTCATCAAATTCTAGGTGAATTAATATATCGCTCAGACTGCTTTAGCTACTGACGGCAGTTCAGTCGTCCTTGACCTTTGGGAGGTGGCGCGCGTTCATTAAAAAAAAGGGTGAACTCAGAAAGCGGTGACGGTGACAATTCACTGAGGTACGGAGGTTTATTTGATGACTTAGGCGGAGGGTCCTATGGTCCAAACCTCAATCCAACCCAGGGTCTTCACTCGAATTATCCGCGCGAAAATGGCCTAGTTCCCTTTTACTGCCTAACCTTTATATCTCGCTCTAAGGGTGTATGGCGTCTCCAGAGAATTATTTTCCAAGCCTCTCGTCACCATATGGTTGTGCTCTATTAGTACAAGTTGAAGGTGCGAGCTCCATTTTAAGTCAGCTTATTAAATACCCAACACAATTCTAGTTTATCATTCTAGTGCAAACTGATCTTGAATATGATGTCCCAGGAAGAGATTTTCTTTTATTATGAATTCCGAATATCAAGGTGATATGGCGTGGAACTTCAACATGATAAGGTTGAAGAGTTGAAAGCAATTTCCCACAAATAAAAGTATAAAAAAGAATTAATTACGACCTAGGTTTCGATGTTTTACACATTATCTTCAGGTCTCCTGAAGGAGATGCGTAAAACATCGAACATCTGAAGATGATGTGTAAAACGTCGAATCCTAGGTCGTAAAAAAGTCTTTTTTTTAACTTTTATTGGTAGTAAATTGCTTTTAACTCTTCAACCTTATCTTCTTATATTATCCCCGATATCTCATTATGAAGGTGGCGTCATGGGAGATAGATCCACATCGCCCACATTGTACAGCCTGATGAAGCCGGTTATGAACACTAGGAGGTGATAGAGCTGGTCAATGTCATTGAATCACCATTGTATTGTCAATTAAGGTTAGTTTTTGGCTTGAAACAAAATTTATCACTTGTTCCTAGTCCTCCATAACCTCAGTCACCTACTTCTTCACGCTAAGGCAACGACGAGCGACAAGGTGGATCTCTACGCTTCACGTCACTGACGAGGATGATTTTTTCGAATTTGTTTAATAATTCCTCCTCCATTGAAAGCGTTTTGAAATCCAAGCTTTCCCCAAAATTCAATGGTTGGCAACAGTCATTAGATGACTCACAATTCCTCGGGTATGAAACAAGTGATAAACAAAAGATGGGTAGAAAGCGTCGGTTAACCTTCCCTGCCGTAGCTTTTATAACGCCGACTGCGTCGAAAATAGAAAGATGGGAAAACTCGGACGGCAACGCAGCCACCGTTGAAGCACTCGCATTTGATTGGCTACGCATTGTGTGGCAACGCTAAAACGCATGCACGGAAACGTAGCTTTGTACGGCGCAGTCGGCATCGACCTGTTGAGAGGTTCTTCGTGCGTGTTGAGGGCTTGAAAATTATAGTGATTTTAACATACTTTTGTTTTAGTTTGAGAAACAGCTAAAATACGATTAGGGATTAAAACCGTCATGGCATATCCCCATAAATGTGATATAATATTATAATTTTCAATTTCATTGATGTTCCATAGGAGGTGCCCACCTCGCCCATTTCAGCTCAACGGTCCATATAAGAATATTATTACAGGCTTTTTCTGAAGATAATTGCATAATGTCCACTTGATTTTTTATCTCCTATTAATAGACACCTATCTTGCCGAGGCAATTATTGTCCTGTCCTTTTCATCTTACATTATTCAAATCGAATATCCTTAGATTCGGTATAAGTAAAGAAATTGAATCTTACCTTTTGCGTTCCAATTATCTTGTATATTTGAAGACCTATTGAACTTGGAATACCACAGAAGTTCATAGCAATGGCAGGTTATTGTAGGTTATTCTGGTATTTTTTTCTGAAGAGATAAAAAACTGAATAAGGACTCCGAGGCGCTGGCTGATTACCTAGACCATATTTATGTCACTAATGCCTTTAAAGGAAAGCAAATGTCAGTGCAACTTATTGCCAAATATGTTAATGGCACACATTTAAAGTCATAAGTGACTCTCAATATTGAACCTTGAGTTGATGGCTTCTCAGCCAATGGGCTAAGATCGAAAAGATAGCTACGATTTCAATGGGTCACATACACATCGCAATGCCTGTTAGTTTGACATAGTGCAATTTTGAACGTATTCCATACTAAAACGGTAAGTACCTCTTTCGATTTTACTTAATTAAATGCACACTTGCTCCCCTGTGACCTTGACTGTGTCCTTACAGGGGTCAAGGTTGGATTTCCGAAAGTGAAAGAGGTTCCATCGTATTCCTCCAGCTCAAAAACCCGGGCATTAAAAGTTTTGCAAATAAATTCTGACTTTTTTGTGTCTCGAATAATTTAACATCTGAAGCCAAAATTAGGCAAATTTTTGGCTTTGGGTTTGGACCCCCATTCTGGGGTCCAAAGGTAAAATTTTTAAAATTTCGCTTATAATCAACAAAACATACGACTTTTTTTATACCCTGATGCCAAATTTCATCAATGTGACAGTAACAGAAGTGTCTGAAATTAGAGGTCAAAAATGACACGCGATCAATGGGACAATCTGTATGTGATAGGAATTATGATTTTATTTCATAGGTGTTGGAGGTTTATTTGCAAAAAGCATTTCTTAAAGTTATGAAATAATACGTTCACTAATAAACTGTAATCAAGATATTGACAAATTACCAGGTTTAATTGCCAAATTTTTCATTAGCTTGAAATCTCGGACTTGCTGTTGGATTATGAATACAAAAGTAAATATAAGTTGAAATATAAAAGACTAGCTGAAAAACACGTTGATTCTCAACGGGAGGAATAAAAGCAAGACACAATATAGTTATTACATACAAACAAAAGAGAATCTGACTTCTAATTTCTCATCCTAGTTCTTTTTACTAATTTTAAGTGGAAATTGCCCATTTTGTCGCTTAAAGTAGTTTGAGTGAGTTATTTCCCCAGTCATAATGGAGACCATATTCGAATATTATTTTTTGATTTTAGCTTCTTCAAGAAGTATGAAGTAAATATTGTAACATTAATGGCGCAAAAATTTAGTTATATATGACAAAAATTCTCAATGATTAATTAAATATAACTACATAAGTCTCTAACCTGGCTCATTTTTTTTACTCCGTACATCCAAAGAGCCTTCAAAACATCAGGTTTCTTTGCGATTCTGTAAAAATTACTGCGGTGAGTGAAAGATTAAATCTAGATGTTATAAAGTCCATTTTTTTATATTTTTCCACTGGAGCACACAGCCGTTGTCTATCTCATGTAAAACAGCTTGTATTTTCGGGCAAATTGCTCGAAAAGTAGTTCGGCAAGGGGTTAATATTTTGATATTTTTGGAAAGTTGAATTTTTTCTTTAAAATGACGTTAAGTTCATCAAATTCTAGGTGAAGTGATGCATCGCTCGAACAATCTTAATGATGCATAGTACTCGTTTAAAGCTATTTTACTGAAATTGTTTATTTTCTGAACGGCTAAACTAAAAAGAGTATCCCTGTTTCGTGAGGGGTGCGTGGTGAATTTCAACATTAACTTTGAGCGTATTAACTTAAGAGAAATTTACTGAATTAAGCATAATGAAACAACATACATTACATAATTGAACAAAAAATATTATCCTTTCACTTGGACGTAAACGTAACAAGACGTGCGATCGAAACTTTCTTCCAATATAACGTTGCATAGCATTCTAGACCACTATTAACATTTGAAGTCCAAGAATAGCATGTTGTAAATGATTTGTTGTTCACAAAATATATCACACTGCGATACTTCGTCAAATATCATTCAAATTAAAAACCAAAACAACACCATCCACACATTTTTACTCTCCAACAACAATGTCGACTTCACGCATGCGCAGAAAAAAATAGTCAGGCGAAATCGGCGGAGTTTCCATTCTGATTCCATAAGTCTCTATTCTGTGGTACGATTTTAACTCAATCGACCAAAAAATTTTCATTCCGATATAATTCCACGTATCTTTCTACATTGCTGCTATGGTGACCAGGAATCAAAACATAAACATAAATTCCCCATTAGCTTTGCGTAAATTGATTTATGTAGATATGTAAATAGTTAGCCTTACAGTCTCTGTATTTAGTTTACCATAGAAAACTCATAGCCTGCAAAAGTCACCAGTTTCCACCTCTTTCTTGATTGAAATAAGAAAACAATTTTTACTCTTTTAAGCCTCAATTTTCGTAGATCAAGCATTCCGTAGATCAAGGAAGAATATTAATATTATATAAATGACCCTTGTTACCACTATTTATGGATTATTTGGTTATAAGATCCATATCTTAAAATTGGTAAAACATTTTTTTTATAAATAAAAATTTATTGTCGCAGACCAACAGGACTTTTACACATTCTGTATACATACATACATACTTGGCATAATACTTTAGAATGAACAATACTATAATAAAATGAGATTAAATTTTATCTTTTACATTCAGAAAAAGTAAAAAAAAGGAAAAAAAAACCTAATAAGAGAACCGTTACTTGGTATGCTTACATCAAGTCGCTTTACTAGGCAAACATATAAGAATAATGACCACAAATGATTAGTACAAAAAACATTGTGCATAACGTAAATAAGTGTTCAAGTTAACAAGTATATCTTATGACAGAAAATAACATCAGCTGGATAAGTGAAAAACATAATGAACGAGAAATAATGCATTCCTTTGAGATATGAAAGAATATATACAGGGTATTACAAGAAAAGATACATATCAAACGTAAAATAGTTTCAAAACCGGTACAAAATACAGCTTCTGCACATAGTAACTAGGTGTGTTTGTGTGTTTCAACTAGAGTCATTTAATGTTAAACGATCTTTAGAATACTGCTCCTATAACCGTTGATCTGAAGTTTTCCAATGCTATAAAAACATCGCTAGCCCGCCAAATAACATCCTTTAATAATAATAATTTCCTCTGGCATTTTTTGGAATCTTCAAGGTAGTTTGAGCGAAAAATGACTTCACCTAGAATTTGATGAATCTGGTCTCATTTTACAGAAAAAAATTCTCATATTTCCGATGATATCAAAATATCAACCCCTTGCCGAACTAATTCTCGAGCAATTTTCTTAATAATACAAGCTGTTTCACGCGGTATAGATTATGGCTGTACGCTCCAGAGGGAGAATATTTAAAAAATTAGGAAATTCTAGCACCTAGACTTCGTCAAAAAACTAACGGTGTGTATGTCGTATGTTCTCTTACCTAAAAAAAATAAAATCTATTACTCACCCCAGTAATTTTTAAAGAATCGCAAAAAACTGCCGTTTTGAAGGGTTTTCAGCCATACGGCGGGGAAAAACGAGTCAAGTTAGAGACTTACGTAGCTTTATTTATTTAATTACTGAGAATTTTGGTCATACATAACTATATCTTTGCCCCATTAATATTGCAATAAGTATTTAATACTTCTTGCAGACGCTTAAACTAAAGAATAAAATTTGAATATGATCTCCATTATATCTAGGGAACTATCTCGCTCAAATCACCTTAATATAGGTTTGGAATCGAACCCGTCGACTGAGAATCTTGTCGGATGGAACACTGACCACTTCATTCGCCCGGCCGACTTGACAGTGGTTATTTTCTTCCGATCTGCGTCCCTTTAGTAGACGATCCACGCACGGCGACGCTATCTGCTTTGTTTAAGGAGTTATAATACCCGCGGGGCAAACATTTCTCTCGCCGAGAGAATCGATATCTATCGGGTCGTGACGAGAACCGACGGCCCGAGAGGGGAGTGTCTGTGTTTGTGTGTGGTTTTCGGAGGCAGGGTGGGGGGTGAGGAGGTGGGCGCCATTAGAGACGGGGGGGGGGGGGAGGGGCGCCACGTAATAATAGGAGGTGCTTCCCCCCCCCCATTCACTCCAACTCCGCACGAAGCGACTGTAAATCGGCATGGGAGCACGTAGTTTTCTCAGCCCTCATCAACAATACGCGCGTCTGCTTCATCTACATCTACACAAACGCCTGTAAACCACCTCAAGGATGTGTGGCAGGGGGTGAGTAGTCACCAACATGCATTATACTATACCCTATTAAAGTTAGTGCAACTGCGACTATTGATGCATTAGCATAAATCGCTAATGCTTTTTACGAGGCGAAGCCTCACAAGCATGCACTACACTATAGATATGTTACCAATGTTAGAGGGACCGTTAGTATTTATGTATTTTGCAACTACATAAACGGACAGAGATTCAAGATTTATGTATAAAACATGAACAGCGTGCTGTAATAACTAGGTAGCAGATAAGGATACAAGTATTAGGGAGTACTGCTACTACAAATAGCTACACTGCCTATCGACAAACCTAGTTAAAGGTCTCATTGGCAGCTCTTATGGTCTCTTATTGTTTGCGGGAAAAAATGACATTTTAAATCTGTCCGTTCTGCAGTCTAGTTCCCTAATTTTATTTTCATGACCTGATCTACCGTAGTATGTTGGATTTCGTAAAATATTATTAACGTCCTCAGAGAATAAATCGGTTTGGAACTTTGGTAATAGATTAACTCTGAATTTTATTCGTCGTACTCAAAGCGATTCTCATCCTAGTTGCTGAAAATGGTCAGTAACACGAACGAGATTATTATAACGGCCTTTAACGTATCTTGCCGATGTTCTCTGCTCGCGTTCTAACCCGGTTTTTATGCCTACCTCATAAGGATCCCAAATACTGGCAGCATATTCCAAGTGGGGTCTAACGAGGGAGAAGTAGCTGATTTCCCTAACTTTATGGTTGCACTTGCCAAGTACTCATTTAACAAATCCCAATTTACGATTAGCTTGGCCGGTAATTTCCCGAATATGTTTACTTACTGCCTTTGGGGCGTAACTATGTAGGTTGCGTCTCTTTGAGATTTATATTGATCATGTAAAACGATTTTAGCGTAAATATAAATGCATTCTAAACTATATATATGTGATGTGGAAAACGAAGAGGGACCTCTTGTAGGCAGAGTAAAATTTTCAGGACAGATGAAAACAAGTTGTCAGGGTATAAAATATCGATTTTCGGTACTTTATCGATTTATTTATATCGAAAAACTTTTTCTCAAATATGCTAGCCAAAGAAGGGCATTCCAAAGATTATTTTTATGCGTAAAGCATTTCTTAAATGTGGCATTATATTTTTTTAAAGGACCATTGCAGTAAATCCTTCTTGTCTTGCTATTAAATTTCAAATTTTTAAGGAAAATGGAGAATTATATGTAAAAAATTACTTCATTTAGAGACGTAATTTCAAATGGAGTACCCCTGAAATTGCGATTTTGTAAATTAGCCTAAGTAAATGGATATTTTTTCATTTATTTGTAGACATACATTAGAAGAAAACTGTAGTATATGTGTTATGGTTATATTTCTGAAATATCTGAAATCAAATGCGTTACATTCCAGTTGGCTAAATGAATTCATAACTTTGGACGAACACCTTGATGTGGTGGAAGGGCTTGCGCGCTCTAATTGCCTCTAGAGTTTTACTGATAGGAGCAATAATAATTACTTCTGTTTGGGCAAACCATGCCATAATTAGGTGGAAGGATATGAGCCAGAGGAAAGGTAGTTCGCTGGTTGGTGTCGCGTTAAAAATACAGTTGGGCATGGCAATGGGAAGCCCACTCAACTATTTTTTTCAACTTCTAATGGAACTCAGTCATATAGTGTTGAACTTTGGGGCTCAACCCACTAGGGCGGGTGTCGTGCCCTTCAGCGGGGGAGGCAAGGCCTCCGTGGGCACCATCTCCCGAAATCCTTGCACAATTTTATAATTAATGTATTTATTATTAGATTTGATGTACCAGTTAGGTAGATAAAGATGGAAGATTGAATGTCTATAGTGTTACCAACAATATGTATAGAATATATATGTCCTTTTCAACCACAGCCCCTTGATTATTCACTTGGTTTCATTCTTCAGCTCCACATCAGTCCTATTCCCATTCATTCAATCCATAAAGCATTTTCTCTTTCTTCCCCTTCTCCCCTTACCCAACATCCTTCCCTCAATCGCTGTCTTTAATACCCATTCATTCCTTAATATATTCATTGATAGTTAAAATAACAATACCGAGGTATAAGATCTTGTGTTGAAACCGAGGTCGGTTTTAATTAATATATCGTGTAAATTTACAACTGCGTTTGCTCTCACAAATATCGAGATTAAGTGTTTCCAGCAAGTTACGCCTGAAACTCTGTCATATACGTATGCGAATAAATGAAAAGGAACAATCCCTCTCCACTCAGAGTGCCAATTCTGGTTCTTATTTGCAGTCGCTATCTTCACGTAGCGACGATATTAGCCACTGTTGCTACGGACTTGATTACGATTCAATTCCAATTTTGATGAACTTGATTGTTATTGAATTAATGCTACTTGTTTACTTCACCGTTGCTAACCTAATTAAATTTTCCTTGTTTTGTTCTTCCTCGTTGCGCTGATTATTGGCATTACGTCACCATACGGTGGGATCATTCGCTAGCTTCCCGAAGTTGTCCGAGCCTTAGCGACCGCTAACTTGATATGTACGGGAATAATTTTGCTTCTTAGCGTCCACTAAAGTTAGCAGTAGGTAGCTACCTCTTAGCGACAGAAGAACCAGAATTAACGCCCAAGCGTCGATCGGGGGTGCTCGGAAGTGCAGAACTTCATACTACTATTTCCCCCTCTCATGCTATTTGATCAACTACTCATTTGATGTTATCTGATCATCATCACTAGCCATCAATCCGAAAGTTGGTTATCTGTAGCTCTCCACTAAACTATTTCCTCAGCTAAAGCTCTACTCCTTTACCATTCCCCGTTTTGATATCCGTCATTAGGCAATTGCCTCGGGTTGATTGATTGATCGATTGGGTGGGCGAGGGCCTTCTGGAACCCTCCTCGCACTTAGACCCTTTTTGCCACGTCTACACTCAAGGTGTACTTAAGTAGGATGCACTTAAGTGCAGCAGTTAAATGCAGACGAGCGTCTACACACAGATATTATATCTACCTCAGCGCTGCGTAAATGGAAAGAATTTTGCATCGCGCAAACATTATGTGCCCGAGAAGTAACTTAAGACATTTCTAGAATCGTATAACCCCATAAAAAAATGTAAAAGAAGAATAAAACCCTCAAAATTAATTAACTCTTCATAAAAATGATGTAGACATATGTAAAAGGTGTATGATTATCGAAAATCCTCGACCTATCGATGACGAGATTTCGACCACCTCGAAGGTTCACTATCGATATCATCCAAGTCCACTTAAATAGGAGTACCCGGGTCTTCCTTAGTGGACCCATTACTTAAGTGGAAAGAGAGCGTCTACAACTGAACCGAAGTGTATACTTAAGTGGTCTTATACCGCGGTATTAGTAGACGCGGCATTTGGGTCCAGAGTGCCATCCCATATTTAACCTGCCCACCACTTTCAGACAGGGGACAAGAGCACCGCGGTAGAGGTATGATGGATGGACCCCTCCAAACCTCGTCCGGGTCAAAAATTGCTTAACTTCGGTGATCTGACGGGAACCGGTGTTTCTGCGTGGCTATTTGCCTCGGGTAATTCACCCTCAGTAACCCTTCCGATTCTCATTTATACTCCGATTACTATTTTACGGAGGCTACTTTGTCTTAGTTAGTATTTCTAAATCGCTTCTCAGAGTATCACACACCTTTTCTCCCCTGTTTTTCGAGGTATTTCTCCATTGGTGATTCTCCTCCCTCGTTTAATCTTCATCATCCTTCAATATAACGCATTTCCATTTCTTTTTATTTCCACCGTTCATTCATAGATTTTGGAATGTGTCTGTTTTTTTTCAGCTAAAGGTAAATTGTTTCAGGGTGTATTACCCTATTCTCAGATTGTAAATTTCTCTTCTCCAGTACCTTTTTTGGCTCGTGAAATCAATTAATTTATGTTCCATTGAGGGATTAAAATATTCTTACCATGTTTGAGGACACTTAAACATTGAACAATTCTTATGGGAGAATATAAGCACTTGAATGTCTCATCAACAACACTGGAAATTGCTATATTTTCACTCGGCCAGATTTGCCAGTCATGCTTCTATAGCGAACATTTTGGTCAAATGCAATGTTCACACACATCTAAGTCGACGTCCATATTCGAAGTAACAGCGCCTCGGCGATAAAAGGAATGTGGGATTTAATAAACGGAAAACATTTTTTAGTAAAAGTAGGTGTAAAATGACTATGGGCACATTTCAGTGCCAGTGTTTTTGTTAACCCTGGAGATTTTCCGTCAGTTACCGATAACAAGCGTAAACTTCTGGGGGAAAAAACCCAGCTAATAAGTGGAAGCCACGAACACTAACTGTCATGGAGTACGAATTTGAACTAACTGCTGAGATAAACCTTTTTCATTTGTCAACAGCTATCATAACAACAAAAAAAGAAACGATATAAAAAAATGATGCTTAGACAGGAAGTAAATTGAGCATTTATATTTTTTTTAATGGAGGCTTGGGGTAGAAGTCGAGGAGAAGTGGACAAGAAGCGACTCTCTCCTTCTCCGGCGATTACGTCCGCGTCACGAGAAGAAAGATAGACACTTCTCTCCCACGCTCTTCATCTTCTAGATCTGTCCTCCCTCTCCCCCTTACCCCTCCCTTTTCTTCTCCCATCCGCTACGCAATCCATCAACCTCCATCTTCTCCTCTTCCTTCCTCGGCATCTCTGTTTGGATTAAGCTGCAGGGCATCTTAGTCAACATCGGTACGTCATGTGTATTTCAACGGGCTGGGAGAGCGAAGACGTCACTACCTATGCGGTCATGTGACCGCATAGGTAGTGGGGAGACAACTATTAAGTTTTAATATTTTAATTAATTAACTCAACTCACAGACACGGATTAATATAAAAAGTGATTTAATTTATATCACTTACAAATCTTGTTGGTGTCTGTTTTAAGTGAGAATTCTAAGTGTTGTGTAAACAAACTTGCCCTCCATGACAACTCAATTGTTTTTCTGTGTTTTTCTTTTCATAATTGAGGGCCTGAGAGTCAAAGTAATACAAGTGACAAACATATTCCAGTGTCACCTGTATCACTTTACTCCGGTAAGAAATGACAAAAAGCAAAGTAGCTCAAGTATTCGGCGGCTAGATCGCAGCACCATACGTTAGTACACTTGTATTCCATTTCCTGTAGCTTCCTGAAGGTACTCTACGGTACCAACTAAGAACATATGCAATCAAATAGTTTTTGTGTTAATATCACTTGTATTACTTTGAATCTCAGGCCCTCAATTTAAATTAACATTTTGATAATTAATTTCTATACTTCAACAACAAAAATGGACGATAGCTCATGGATTCCGCAGTGAAAAGGAGAATGAGCTCACTTGAGCATTCGAAATTAAGATACGAGTAAAGTTAACATAAACTAATTTAAACTTTAACAATTTTTGCGTATTATTTTGAAATTAAAAAAAATCAATTCAAGTATGAGGAGTAACCTTAACAAATGACAAGTGAGAGGAGACTGAAATTTTAAACAGAAAAACCGCACCAGACAGAACATACTGGAATCTAAAAGTAAACTGCTTTCGAGGGGTACTAAAATAAGAATATGTAAAACCATGGTACAGCCAGCCAGCCAGGGAGCCGGAAAGGAGTGGGGAGGGATGCGGAAATAATAAATCGGTACAAAGGTTTATGGATTGTCTGATATTTCCTGTGTGTTAAGGTGCGTCCATTTTCAGGCATTTGGAAAGAATGTGTAAAATTTCGGGTATATTTCTGTACCTGACGATGCCGTAAAGCGGTGAAACGCGTCGTACAATAAACATTTTTGTAGAAAATTAATAAGTATTTGAAATTAATCATGAGTACTAATATAATTAACTTATACTATGTGAAGCCTGCCGCTGTTAAGTTTAAATACTGGTTAATTGGCCAATCTACTTGGCAATAACTCTTGATACTTTGGTGCTAGACGAGCACAGAGATACAACCAGTAATACACCTAGTGTTAATCAATGGTATTTATTTAAATATTTCCTACACCCTGGGATTTTTCACGATAATTAAAAAATTCTCCGTTACCTCTGTTTGTTTTATTTTTTTTGAGAGATGGAAATAACACATTGCGCCCAATCTTAATCGCGGTTCTTTTTTTTTTGGGTGAATGTCTAATGAAATACCGATATCGCTTGCCCTCGGATGTTTCTTCATAGCGCGTGAACACTTTTCTCTGCTCTTTCATTCGCTTCTGTCATCGACAAATTTGACATCGCGTGGCGATATGAGATAGCGTGTTGGCCATTTTAGCCTCATGGCATTTCTTTCTTTCCGCGAAAAGCTATACTTAAAAGCTTTTGACAAAAATAAGCATTAAGAAAAATGGTTTTGAAATAAAAGCAGTAAGTTTTGCGTCTGAGTTGGAGCACCACGTAAAATTATTCTTCAACCGGGTAGTCTTGACGACTCAAGATTTTCTTTCCTCCTTTTTCCCTCACTGTCACATAAGTAGGTGAAATAAATATTTTTCCCTTATCTCCCTTCGCCCATTGTAGCCCAGTAAATCAAAGAGATTAAAAACCAGGTTTAATACACAAATAAGCGGAAATACGTTGTAAAAATCGACTACCTAATTTAATATTGATACAGGCAAATGTGCCACATTTACAACACAGATGCAAAACTCCCTGCTTTTATTTTAAAATAATTTGCCTCGTAGCATATTTACCGTGAAATGGCTGAGATATATGTGAAATACGCATATGGAATGTAAGTATGTACTTCATACAATACTATCCTAAACAACTCTCACTATACGTGGTCAAGTCTATTCTAAACAATGGAGTATCTATGAGTATGTTATAATTTTCTATACAATGTTTTGCGAAAAAATATCCTTTTTATAATGAATGAAGGGTCATACTTAAAATAACGAAAGTAAGTTGTCTAATATATTTTAAATAGTCGAGGATTGCATGGCAGTATGGGAAAAGTTAATTTAAGGTTTTCTTCGGGAAACAATTAAGCAATTTCAATTTGAAACAACTAAAAAATCATTTTCAGAAAACTGAAAAAAGCTCAACCCTTAGTCCTTTAGCATAAGATACTCCATTATTCACCAAGTTTCACTGATATCCGAGATTCTCATTATTTAGCGTCACTAAGGGTGCTATTCATAGTCGAAATTTTAAAGATCATCTTTGTAAAGACCCACTAAATGATAAAGTGAGACTTTACGTAAAGTGCGTTTCATAGTTGCCTAAAGTATCTCACTTTACAAAGTGAGACTTTAGCTGCCAAAGTGTCGATATCCCAACAAAAAACTGGCATGTTGGTAATTCAAGTATATAAATATGTAGTTTCGGAAAAAGTTGACAGACGTTGCATTCTCGCCAGATTCAATTGAGCTATGGTTTCGTCCTCAGAGATTGTGGCATTCACGGTGATCTTTTTGGTTAAATTTCCTTCTTTTAACGTGGTAAGGTGCGAAGTTTAAGTATTATCGTTCTAAGTTTAGGTTTTTCTTCTTGTTTCTTAATATAATAAATACGTAGCGTAGTTTTTAATTAATCAATAAGGATATCCGTCAATAAGTTTCGATATTAGTTTTAGTTTTTTGGTTAGTTGTTTTTGGTAAATCTAGTAAACGGAGTTACTTTGGTTTTGTTTATTTTTCAAGTGCGTTTAAGAGTCCTTTGTTAAGTCCTTTGAGTAAGCATAGTATTCGCGTTTCTGTCGCAGTTGACATTAGAAATTATTAACATTGGTTATGTTCGTTTTTTCAATTTTTATTGTAGAGTTATTTGTTAGGATTGTAAGTTTAATAACCGCGTTTCTGTCATAGTTAGCCTTAGGGAGTTAACGTACTGTTTTTGTTTGTTTTTTTCAATTTAATTTTAAAGTCATTTGTTAGGTTTGTAAGTTTATTAATCGTGTTTATGTCATAGTTAGTATTATATTTGGGTGGATAGAGAAAATTGAACGCAAAAGGTACGACAAAATTGGATGACATTATTGGAAAACTTATATCTAATCTAAATAATATCGACGAATAAATTTATCTTCCCGGAATTATTCAACCGGATTTTCCTTCCCAGCAAGCGCAAAGCCGACCGTTTACTTGAAATTGGTGACAAATTCGCCATCAACGGGAAGGCAACGGCCTCAGACGTTGACGGCAACGTTACGGCAACACGGGTGCAACAGCAGGTCAAAATCACCATAAAACGGCGCCAAATTAAAGTCAACCGTTGCTCTAACCGACTAGAATGACATTTCTACAGGCACTTTGGAGAAATATGAAAAAAAATATTTAAAAAATGATTGCAGTGTGATTTAAACCTGTACCACTTGAGCATCTCAGGTTAACAATCCAGCACGTCACCCCTAGGCCATCTCTCCTTATACTTTTAGGCATGGGAATGAGGCTATTTGTTCCGAAAATCAGAGTTAATACACGCAATGACTGACAGCAATTTCGTAAAGGTTTACAAAGAGTGCTTTAAAGGCCGTTTTACACGATGAAAGATTTTGTACAAACGAATGTTCGTGGGATTGTACGTTTGTCTCTACGAAATTAGAACAGGTTCTATTTCCCGTGCAGGCATTGAGACGATTAAGCTATTCTCACAAACGTCCATACAATTTGCCGCTTTACACGATACATTTTACCTCATGCAAGAGTTAACGGAAGAGTTTGTACAAACAAGTGCATGTTTGTACAATTCAGAGTGAATACACGCAATGACTGACAGCAATTTCGTAATGGTGGACAAACAGTGCTTGCCATTTTTTTACTATACATACAAACAAAAGCCATAACCCAGCAAAAATTAAACTTGGTGCTTTTAGGGATAGGTGCTGGATGCATCCAGCCAAAATCCAGGCTGGAATCCAGCTTGCATGCTATGTGGGTGAGTCGGCAGGAGATACTTCCGTGAATCAATCCTTACATCTTTAATAAAATACCAAAATTTCCCCAAAATATCAAATTATAGCAAATGTGCTCACAAAATAGACGATACGAGAAGTAGCAATCGTCGCGGAGCAAGTAGGGGGCAACGGTTGTCGTGATGTTGCTGTCAAACTCGGCGCAACGGCCGCGCAACTGTTGCTCCACCATTGACTTGGGCGTTTACGTAATCCAATTTGAGTGTACTAGCTGGGTTGTCTCGAATGCATCTCCCGGGATGTTATCCCTCCAGCATTTCCTTTTCCTCGGCGATATCAATCCAGTCGACAAGGTTTTAAACTTCGCTTACAACCAGCGCATCCATTTTTTATCTCTAAAGATCACTTTAGCATGCACTCCGGTGAGCACTTTACGGTAAAGTGACACTTTAGCGTTATTTCGTCTAAAGTGACGTCTATGAAATGCATAAAGGACACTTGAGCTCATCTTAAGTATACTTTAGCCTAAAGTGTTGACTATGAATCGGACATTAAGAGCTTTCAAAATCTAGAATTTATATATATTTCAGAAAATGCGTTTCAAGTAATCCAGTAATTGAAAAATTTCTAGACATGCTCAGTTATGTGCTCCTTAGGGACAATATGGGTAGTTATAAACGATTCTCTTCACTTTTATTTCCACTCGTCTTTTTCCGAAGGAAATTCTCTCTCTCTCCCTTTACTCCAGATAAACAGATCCTGCCTCGCCGCCGTAACAATTAAGATAAACAAACTGACGCGCTCCCAAGCGAGGGAGTGAAGCACTAACTTGCAAATGGCGGTGATGACGTGACGACATTCAGGGGATCACGAGGATTGACGTCAAACTCACACGGAGCACTGCGAAACCCATTAAATTCAGTCAAGGGTGCACTATTTTTGCAAAGTAGAACCTTGCAGGATGCGCACGTTTTACGGAACTACTAGCACACAACCTTTTATGCTTTCTAAAGTGAAAATCGACGATTATAAAAATAGCATTAAATTTTCTTTCCAATTCCAAGATGGGGCTTGGTATAAATATTAAAAAATTCTAAACACACGTTTTGGCGGTGACAATAGGTGTGTGTGAGCAAAATGGAAGCTAGTCGTTTTTTTAATTTAATAACGTTAATGTCTACGTTTAAATAATTGAATCCTTTGAAGATTTCGAATAACGCCCAAGGTGATTTCACTGTCTCGAATAGATAATTGGTCCATCTTTGGAAGTACGGACCCACCCTTGACGATGAAGGGGCAAAAGGACAAATGTGACAGCAATTCAGTGTTTAAAAGGGTTAGGTTATCGGATGTCAAAATAAATATTTGTGAAGGAACAAAGTTAGAGACTCGGAGGCTTACACGCTAGGCTAATATTACTCGAAAAGTTCAGAAGTCATTTGAGCTTCATGGTGACTCGGTTGATATCATTTTGACCCCGAAATTCATCCCTAGAACTGATGGAAGCTGCAAAATAATATTGAGATACTCTGCCGAAATGATTGATGCAAAAATTAATAATTCTCACGCACCCATTATGACTTCATGCCTACTTACAAGAAAAAGGGAGAGAAACTGCTAAATTCGCTCCATCATCAAATATCTCACTTTTTGCCCTTTCCCGATTCCTTTTACCTATTCACCCACCAATTAATTCATGTCTGGTATCCTAGCACCCCCTGCCTCAGGTCTTTGCAGTGACTTGTAGGGTAGTGGGAAGATGTAGATTTAGAATACGGTTAGTTGGAAGGAGACATGACTGGAGAGTCGCACAAATCAATGACTGCTGATGATGTTTAAACAAATTTGAAATGTTCACTTCGGCGTTGAGAGGGCAAACAATCAGAGATTTACATTCAAAGTGTTATCGCACATCGGAACACATCAGCGTACTTTAACGCACACGACCGACGTTGAATGGAACGATGTGCTCTGGCCAAATGTTTTGTAACATGTCGGTAAGTAGCATTCTGTGGTTGAACAACAGACACCACCGAATGCGTAGTTTAAAGTTGTTGAATTCGTTCTGTATAAGTATTTACAAACGTTAGATTTTTATCAGAAAAGTAATTAAAAAACCTCAGCACATGCATGTTTGACGCCTTTACTGAAAATAAAAAAACAAGGCAACAGTCACGGATGCGGATATCGACGTTCTGTTGTTGTTTAGCGCACATCGCATTTTCTCCCGATATGTTTTGAAGTGCGCTACCTAGTGCGCAGGATCTGAATCAGGAATGGAAGGCTATTGCGTTGTTGTGTTAAGCGAAATGTTCGACGTAGTAGAGCGAACGGAAGACACCGAATGTTAGGTGATAAAATGATGAAGACGTTTCAGTTGACGACGCGAGTGATCAAGGAGCCGAGGTTAGCCAAAAAAACGGGATGTGCTCGCTCTCTCTCTCTCTCTTTCCCACTCTCAAAAGGGAGGAGAAGAAGTGAAGAGACGCATTATGGGAAGGGGTTCTTTATTTACGGCGACGCGAACAGAGGGGGGGAGAGAAAAGGGGGAGGGGCTAAAAATATGTTTCAGGAGCGCATGCTTCGCGCACGTGTTTGCCGTCGTCTTGGAAAGGGCAGACAGGCAAGACAAGAGGGTGGCTAAAGACTTGCCTCTCTGCCTCTGCATTTGAATTTCCACGGATTTTAACCGCGATTATTTCAATTTCACCTGTTTGTTAGTGGGTTTGTCTGGATGGAATCTTGTAATCGAAATCCAAACCACTTCCCAATGTTCAATCGAACTGAAATTTGACACACTTACTTATTCTTGATGACAATGCATGAAGAAGAAGATTCTACTTATAGCTGCATATACAAGCGTGGAAGTGAGGAAACATTTCATTTGAACATACACCTGGAGGATTCTACTATATGGCAGCGAAGCATGGACAATAACAGTAGAAGAGAAGTCCAGGCTGGAAGCATTTGAAATGTGGTGCTATTGAAGAATGAAGAAGATAAAATGGATCGACCGAGTGACAAATGAAGAAGTCTTAAGAAGAGTGGGAGAAAAGAGTTGTCTACTGAAAACCTTAAAAAGGAGACGGGACATCTTAGTTGGCCACATCTTAAGACACGAAGGTCTGATGAAGACAATCGTCGAGGGAAAAGTGAACGGGAAGAATGGAAAAGGCGTGAGATGTATGGAACAAGTTGTGAAGGATGTAAATGAGAGGAGTTACGTCAATATGAAGAGGTTGGCAGATAGAAGAATTGAGTGGAGGGCTGCGTCAAACCAATCCTAGGATTGTTGACCGATGATGATGATGAATTAGTCATTAAATTCACTAATTACCAAGTTAATCTACTAAAATTAAATGGTTTACATTTTATATGGAAAAAATTCTTTTGCCAATATAAGGCACAAGTAGAAGTTAGCATTTGCAGTGAGAAGAAATGCTAATAATTTAAATTTCAAAGAACCGTTGCACAATTTACATAAAGACTAAAAAGTTAAAAATGAGTATATATTGGACACAAACGTATTTTCGATGATAATAATACATGAATTAATAATCAGATAAGTATATCTTTTAGGTAATCAGTGTATTTGAACTGTAATATTATAAGAGACTACAAGGTCAATTACAAGATTCGTTTAAGACTAAAAAGTAGAAAATAATGACATTGAAAAAATACATTTTTTTAACCACGCTCATGTTCAACTGTATAAAAAATAATTTTTTCATCACTCAGAAAATAAAAGCATGGGTGCTTTTTGTAAATTAACATCCAAGCTATGTCATATATATTATCAATACCTATTCCACAAGCTCCAACCATTTATTAGGAGAGGGATGAAAAAAATGATTTTTTTTACTTTTTAGTACACTTGAATATAAATAAGCGTGGTTTTTAAAAGTATTTTTTTTACGTTTTTTAGTATTTTTACAACTCCTTCGGCTCCTTCCAAGCCCCCAAAGCCGTGACCCTTCCTCCCCACCGAAGGGGACGTAGGTGGTGATTCAAAGAAAACGATTACTTTTCAAGCGACTTCCACCGCATCTGCCGCGACCACCTCGAAACATCACCAGCTGATCGAAAGGGCAATCGGCCAAACTCAGGGGAAAATTCGTCGGAAGTTTTGCGTCATCGTAAAGGATTCCTCACGTGGCGTCTCTTTGATTCAAATTTAATCTTGCCGAGAGCAAAAGCTGTGACTGCAGGCCAAAATGAAAGATTCGCCGTTCACATCTTCGAGTACATACACCCTTCAGCTCGCGGGCGTACATAGAAGCCTCTTCAGTCCTGAGGTATCCGATATGGTGCTCAATCGCGGTGCTCGACGGACGTCATACCAGAGATTTGAGGTGCGCGCGGCCAGGAGTTTCACTATTACCAACTGCGCAAAATGGTAGTGTGCATTGCCGCGGGGCGATTTTCTTCTCTTTGGTTTATTTTAAGTAAGAGGAATAATATCAACATTTCCTTACATGAAAATTTTTGCAATATTTTTTCCATAAAGCTTACGTAACTTCGATATTAATATACTTTTCTACGTCTCGGGAATTGAAATCTAGCTTTCAGCCATTTTAAAAATCAAAGAAGGGGTAAAATTGAAATTTAAAAGAATATTTGTGATGCGGAGATGTCGTTCTCTCCATAAAAAAACAATAAAGAGCCCCAATTAAATATAGTGATGTAGTGAACGTGATATGGAGCCAACATCGTACCTTGGCCGATCGTGAGCCGATCATCAAGAGAGTGAAGCGGGTCTTCCGCCTTCTCGCAAAGAGTCATTGAAAAGGTGATATTACAAAATAACCCCTCTGATAGGAAGAAAAGCTCCTTCTTTCCATAGCGCTGTTAGTTCAGAGAAAACAAAAAGAGAATTACACTGAGACACTCCGTTCAAATTCAGTTCACTTTCATCCACTTTTCCATGTTTCCATCCCCTTTTCATGGCCGGTGTCCCAACACCATCTGCCATACACCCGCGGGGTGGCTCGCTGGCTCGTGCTTAGATGTCTCGTTTTACATATTTAAAAGATGGAAAAAAATGCCATAGGGAGATAGATACACGATCCAAAGTAGCTAATTAGGACAATGTAGGTTAGTGCGAGATTTCTTGTCTTACCTGTGCATGATTAGTCAGAACTTCATGGAAAATTGCAGGTGGCCCAGGGAAAGGAACTGGCCCCCCTGCCCTGAATGTGTGAATTACACACGCCAAAGGCATAGTACGGGGAGAGTTCTACTCTCACCCATCAAAAACCAACCTTCGGGTCGACATCATTATCACAGAAACATTTGGTAAATTTCCACAAGTTAATTTTACCGTCCTAGGTTTCAGCAAAACATCGCCATTGTCAAGGTCACCTTGATAATGGCAATGTCTTGCAACTCATGAAACCTAGGTCGGAAAATAAACTTGTTGTGGAAATTTACAAAGTGTTTCTGTGATAATGATGTCTGTAACACATTTCCATAAATTATCGCCTGATACTCTAAAATCTCTTCGGGTTGAAACACTGAGTGAGTGAATGCATGATTTACAAAATTCCGAACGAAATGGTAATTTTTATGTAAGTGTTTCTTGCAAAATGTCCCTTCTCCTCCTTCCTGATTCCTTTCACTCCTTTCCTCTCTGTCCCTTTTCAAAGCCGGTGACTCAACGACACCTTTGGCTTGCTGTCAACGTGGGCGGAGGTGTGAAAAACCCCCTCCGCGAGCCAAAAGTGACCCCCTTCTTGATCTGGCGCCGGAATTGGATGGGGAGAGACACGCTCGTGGGGTTCAACGGGGATTTTCTTGAATGAAACCGAGATTCCGCCTCGGAGCGGCCGACTCCCCGCTGCCTCTCCGATAGAGGCGAACTCGTTGAATACGCCGCGCATCCTCGACCGCATCTCCGTGCAACGGATAAACAAATTAACATATCTCAGCAACAAATTAACCGATTGACCTTTACAAACACTCAATCGATTAGAAATTGAAAAATATTCCTTTTAAAATGATCACAATATTTAAAAATTGCTTTTGTGATAAATAATATTTTTTTAATTGGCCGTTTTGCACGGTTATTCGTTTATTTTTCAATAACAAATTAATCGAATCAAACTTACGACGGCTCAAATAAATGGTCTTAAAATTACCTACAAGCATGTATCTTATCCTTTTAATTCTTTTAAAATCTTATATTTGCTTTTAGAATTAAAAAACGTGTTTTTTTCCATACGTAGCTCCGAAAAGACACCGAATCTCGAGTTGCAAACATATTGGGGGATCTTCTTTCATCCCCCCCCCAAACAACGTAAAACAGCTCCCATCTATTCCTCAATAACATCCCTGAAATCGCTATATTTTCTCTGTTTCTTGGACTAAGAGGATGCCGTTCAAGCGAACCTCCTTGCCCTGCCTTGATGTAAACGCCCCCGTGGCACAACAATCCACTCTGGCACTACATTTGCTCTCACGCGGCTTGGCACAAAGTACGGTAGGGTATCCAAGGGAACAGAGTGGTCAGGGGGTTGGGCGGAAGATTGGAGGGGGGGAGCACAAAGGCGGGGGAATCCTCCTGCTATTGCGTTACTTCGTCGGCGTGAGCCACGCGTGGAAAGGGGGGAGGGGGTTGAGTGCAAACGGGCGCAGATTCAGATAACAAGAAACGCTCTCCAATTCTTAGGGGGTTGTATCGGACAAGAAAATGAGGAACTTCACTCCCAGATGCTGTCAAGCGTAGAGCGTTGGAACAACCCGACATAAATTCAAATTCTCTTCTTTATCATCTTTAAATCACTAAGAAATTAACCCCGACGATTCAGGCGATATGGCGTGGAATTTCAACACGATAAGGTTGAAGAGGTAAAAGCTATTTTCCACAGATAAAAGTTAAAAAAAAGAGATTATATTACGACCTACGTTATTACGAGCACTATTTAATGTTAAAATCATGTGGGGTGACTTTTTTCCAAATTATTTTAACTAACTTACGATAACAATGAAGTTGCAGGTTGTCGAAACATAAATGGTTATGAAGAAACTACTACCATCAAAGTGACCTCAGTTAATAGTTTAACTTAGCTAATAGACCAACTTAAAAAAATATATTCATCCATTGCACCGCACCAATTAAACTGAACTATCAAAAAAGGTTGTCATTTTTTATGATGTGAAAATGCTGCAATGCTAAAGTTATTGTGACGGCTACCATTCATAAATGTCATCAAATTTAATATGTTTACTACCGCAGAGCTCTGAAGGAGCGTCTCGTTCCGTCCCCAACGAGCTCTTCAACGCCGACCGCCGAGTACTCAAACGTTCGCTCAGTCGTTTGGGCGACAGGGTGCGATTGAATTTAATTTTTTCCAAAATCCCTTCGTGCATATAAAATTTAATGCATATCATGGTATTTTGAATAGATAAATATTTTTCTGCAAAATAAATGTGCTGAGAAAAATTTTTCGCTTTGTACAGTCCACAATTTTTTATTTTTACCGACCATGATTTCGACATACGTCATTTTCAAGGAACTTATTTCTTATTTCAGTTCTCAAACCGGAGGTGGGTGGAGGGTAACGAAAATTTGTCACTAGAATTTTTAGAACATAGCATCGTAACTAGCGATGTTTCATCCATGTTTGCTAAGCATCTCCTGGAGTTTGACCATTCCAATAACTTTGAACCGGAAATTTTACATGTTCAGGGTAAAGGTAATAAGTTGGATTTTTTATAGAGCAGTACATCTACATCTACATACTACCCCGCAAGCCGCCTCAATAGGCGTGTGGCGGGGGGTGTTAGGACACAGCCGTTTGCATATAAAAAGGAAACGCTCTAGTGAAATTACGCCTAACATTTATTGAAGTCCCTTATAGTTCGGGGGAAAAACGAATTCCCATACCTATCCGTTCGGTAAAATATCTCTCTTAATTTATCGTTTCTGTCGGACCTGAAAATATAGTGGGGTTCTAATATGATGTTCTCCGTGTCACTCTTAAAGATATCTATTCTTAATTGCTCAAGCAATCTAAGCCTAGCGCGCAGCCTCCGAGTCTCTAGCGGCTCCCAGCCTAATTCGTTTAACATCTGTGTAACGCTGTCTATACGCCCGTAGCTGTTTTTGACGAATCGCGCATCTTTCCTTTGTATTTTATTATGTTCCCGGATTAAGTCTTTTTGCACCGGATCCCATATGCTCGCTGCATATTCAAGGTGTGGCCGGACGAGTGCGAAATAGCACCTCTCTTTTACTTTTTCATCCGAAAATCTTCCCACAATACGCTTGACGAATCCTAGCTTCTTCAGAGCTCTGCCACAAATATTTCTTATATGTGTTCCCCACGATAGGTTCGAAGTTATCGTAACTCCCAGATACTTCACTTCATCTGTCGCCTTTATGTTAACACCATCCACAGCATATACATGGTGATAGTTGGACGACCTCCGCAAGAAATGTACCGCCGTGCATTTGCTCAGTTTAAGTTTGAGTCCCCACTCTTGGCTCCACACATGAACGTTGTTTGACAGTATGTATGAGATTATAAATGCAGTAAGGAAAAACGTTTATCTTGTTAACGATCTTACTTTTGACTTGCATACACCATTGATGTCAATAACCTTTTAGTATGCTGCCCGATCTGTTTACGACATAACCTCCGTCCTTGTCATTGTTTTTCTCTACCCCCTCCCCCTCTTCCAGTAATTCACCTTGAAACACCAACCTCCCCAAAGCATAGCTTTATCGCAAAGCATAGCAAGCATAATTCTATTAGACATTAAACAAATTGGATTTGCAATAGTCTTCGTCATATACATAAGAAATGCATAAGTTAAGTGATTTAAAATTACATATACAAATAGTTTACATAAAACAAGTAAATACACAAATACTCAAAATACATTTGGCAAGGCAAAAGATTATACATCTACGAAGGACAACACAATTTCGCAATCAAAAAACTCATTTACAGAGTAAAATGCATTTTTTTTGTTAACCAGTTACGGATAATTTCTTTAAATTTCGGCACACTAACATCTTTAGCCTCTGGGGGCAATCTATTGAAAAGACGTATTTTTAAAATATTAAAAGAATTGCTGTATTTGGCTAGTCTACAATAAGGGACATCTAGGGCATCACTGTTCCTGGTATAGTGAGTGTGAAAGTTTGACCTTTTCGGAAAGGAGCTAAGATTTTCTTTTACATTGCATAGGCACTTGTATACAGGCTATGCATAGAAAAACATGACCTCTCCTTCCCTCCTAACGAATTCTCCCTCCTTCCCCTCTATTTCACTTCCCTCCCCCCCCTCACTCCCTGGTTTGAGTATAATTGGACAATGAAATAAGAAATAAATATGTACCTTGAAAATGACGTCGTATGTCGAAACCATAGTCTGTAAAAATAAAAAAGTGCGGAATTTTCAAAGCGAGAAATTATTTCATGTGTCGCGTTTCCACAAAGCTAAGCCTGAAACTATAACTAATATATGAATGTGCTGAATTGAAAAAAATAAATGTAAATTTAAAAATACGTAGTTTACCCACTTGTTGGTTGGGTCTACTAATAATAATTAGCAATATTTTTCTGTAATGAGACCTCGCAACCCTTGAAGAAGTTTTTCGCACCTCTGGTCATGAACCACTGCTTTAAAAGAAGAAGATTTTGCGATGATGATGATATTGGTTTGTAGCTATTGAATTTTATCATTTTAAATAATTAACTCAAATCACGGACACATTAATATAAAAAGAGATTTAATTTATATCACTAACAAATCTTGTTAGTGTCTGTTTTAAGTGTTTAAACAAACTTGCACTCCATGACAACTCCCTTGTTTATCTTTTCTTAATTTAAATTAAACAATTTCGATAATTAATTTAATACTTCAGCAGTAACAAGTCTCCATATTCCTCTGTCTCGAGACTTTCTTTCCATTTCCACATGGTTGGAGCAGTCTTCCATTGTACGGGATTTATGTACGGGAGCCTTGCTAATCCCCCGTGGATTTCTCCTTCTACCATTCCTTCAAAAATGTGTTCAGAGTTCCCTGGTTTTATTCCGTGGAATTCCAGTCCAGGCGAACGATATCTTCACTGTGAATTCAAAGCACTCCTCCATAGCGGGGAACCCCCGTTGAAGCATCATACTTGAAATTCGTTTAAAGTATACACCCATTTGTTTACAACGGACTATAATTTCGTGGACTGTGGCGTATTTCTCACATTGTCCATACGAGTACTTTGTGCCATCATTTTCACGGCACCTCAATACAACACTATGTATGCATCCAAAACGCTTGAGGTCCTGAAATTGATATTTTAGGGACAGAACTGTCATTGAAAGACACCTGTCACTGCAGGATAGTGCAGAATGAGTAATCCTCTTTTAATATTAGAAGATATAAGGTCTAAGATATGTTTTATTAAAAAATATTACTTTTGGAGAGAGAATATTGCAAGCTATTGGAGGGACTTTGGAGCTACTAGAGTGTCAAAGTTAACTGGTCAATCTAAACCCAGTGGAAAAATTCGTATATCAGGCCAAAACTCGAGACCACGAAGAATATCCTTACCGAATGGCCTTTATCCGTGTCTTGCGGGTTCATGCAACCATTGAATTCAGAACCCTTTGATCATATGCATCCCTCCACCTTCCATCAATCTTCGCTAAAAAATATCGTCTATGTCAGTGGTTCCCAAGGTGTGGTACTCGTACCCCTAAGTGTTATGTGAAAAAGCTGATAAATGGTGGACGTGTGGCAAGTATATACCCTTACTGCAAGGGGTTCAAGTGATTAGGAAACCCAGGGGTACCTCAGGGAAGAGTCGGCCACCAAATAGTACGAAATCGAGATAGGTTGGGAACCGCTGGTCAAGGTGTCCGGCTACGGAAAACTTAAAGGCTATAATTTAGAGTTAAGAGTAACAATGAATCGATTGATATAGATGGCATTGCTTCGGGATGAATGAAAACCGAGAACGCATAGTTGACGGGCTACCATACAGTGACGGATGTACCGAATTTGATTATATATTTACGAATAGATTAGAATAGAATATTTATTGATTGTTCTGGGGCCAAGCCCCTTAAGAACATAAAAAATATACATAGTAATGTGAGTTAGTGAACAAAAATAAAAAGTATAAATGCCAAAGACGAATGGCACAAGGTTGTATGAAACATTACATTTTAACATAGACGTAATATGCAAATAATAAATAGTTTAAAAGTATGCAAAGTGATGTGCGAAGTATTACATATAATGAAGTTAGAAATTCAGCAAACAAGTTCATGATATAAAGATACACCTAAAACATTAAGAATCGTCAAGTAATACATTTAAATATTTCAGTTTGAATGTTGAAAGAGAGGGACTTTTTAAAGTATAAATGCCAAAGACGAATGGCACAAGGTTGTATGAAACATTACATTTTAACATAGACGTAATATGCAAATAATAAATAGTTTAAAAGTATGCAAAGTGATGTGCGAAGTATTACATATAATGAAGTTAGAAATTCAGCAAACAAGTTCATGATATAAAGATACACCTAAAACATTAAGAATCGTCAAGTAATACATTTAAATATTTCAGTTTGAATGTTGAAAGAGAGGGACTTTTTAAAGTATAAATGCCAAAGACGAATGGCACAAGGTTGTATGAAACATTACATTTTAACATAGACGTAATATGCAAATAATAAATAGTTTAAAAGTATGCAAAGTGATGTGCGAAGTATTACATATAATGAAGTTAGAAATTCAGCAAACAAGTTCATGATATAAAGATACACCTAAAACATTAAGAATCGTCAAGTAATACATTTAAATATTTCAGTTTGAATGTTGAAAGAGAGGGACTTTTTAAAGTATAAATGCCAAAGACGAATGGCGCAAGGTTGTATGAAACATTACATTTTAACATAGACGTAATATGCAAATAATAAATAGTTTAAAAGTATGCAAAGTGATGTGCGAAGTATTACATATAATGAAGTTAGAAATTCAGCAAACAAGTTCATGATATAAAGATACACCTAAAACATTAAGAATCGTCAAGTAATACATTTAAATATTTCAGTTTGAATGTTGAAAGAGAGGGACTTTTTAAAGTATAAATGCCAAAGACGAATGGCACAAGGTTGTATGAAACATTACATTTTAACATAGACGTAATATGCAAATAATAAATAGTTTAAAAGTATGCAAAGTGATGTGCGAAGTATTACATATAATGAAGTTAGAAATTCAGCAAACAAGTTCATGATATAAAGATACACCTAAAACATTAAGAATCGTCAAGTAATACATTTAAATATTTCAGTTTGAATGTTGAAAGAGAGGGACTTTTTAAAGTATAAATGCCAAAGACGAATGGCACAAGGTTGTATGAAACATTACATTTTAACATAGACGTAATATGCAAATAATAAATAGTTTAAAAGTATGCAAAGTGATGTGCGAAGTATTACATATAATGAAGTTAGAAATTCAGCAAACAAGTTCATGATATAAAGATACACCTAAAACATTAAGAATCGTCAAGTAATACATTTAAATATTTCAGTTTGAATGTTGAAAGAGAGGGACTTTTTAAAGTATAAATGCCAAAGACGAATGGCACAAGGTTGTATGAAACATTACATTTTAACATAGACGTAATATGCAAATAATAAATAGTTTAAAAGTATGCAAAGTGATGTGCGAAGTATTACATATAATGAAGTTAGAAATTCAGCAAACAAGTTCATGATATAAAGATACACCTAAAACATTAAGAATCGTCAAGTAATACATTTAAATATTTCAGTTTGAATGTTGAAAGAGAGGGACTTTTTAAAGTATAAATGCCAAAGACGAATGGCACAAGGTTGTATGAAACATTACATTTTAACATAGACGTAATATGCAAATAATAAATAGTTTAAAAGTATGCAAAGTGATGTGCGAAGTATTACATATAATGAAGTTAGAAATTCAGCAAACAAGTTCATGATATAAAGATACACCTAAAACATTAAGAATCGTCAAGTAATACATTTAAATATTTCAGTTTGAATGTTGAAAGAGAGGGACTTTTTAAAGTATAAATGCCAAAGACGAATGGCACAAGGTTGTATGAAACATTACATTTTAACATAGACGTAATATGCAAATAATAAATAGTTTAAAAGTATGCAAAGTGATGTGCGAAGTATTACATATAATGAAGTTAGAAATTCAGCAAACAAGTTCATGATATAAAGATACACCTAAAACATTAAGAATCGTCAAGTAATACATTTAAATATTTCAGTTTGAATGTTGAAAGAGAGGGACTTTTTAAAGTATAAATGCCAAAGACGAATGGCACAAGGTTGTATGAAACATTACATTTTAACATAGACGTAATATGCAAATAATAAATAGTTTAAAAGTATGCAAAGTGATGTGCGAAGTATTACATATAATGAAGTTAGAAATTCAGCAAACAAGTTCATGATATAAAGATACACCTAAAACATTAAGAATCGTCAAGTAATACATTTAAATATTTCAGTTTGAATGTTGAAAGAGAGGGACTTTTTAAAGTATAAATGCCAAAGACGAATGGCGCAAGGTTGTATGAAACATTACATTTTAACATAGACGTAATATGCAAATAATAAATAGTTTAAAAGTATGCAAAGTGATGTGCGAAGTATTACATATAATGAAGTTAGAAATTCAGCAAACAAGTTCATGATATAAAGATACACCTAAAACATTAAGAATCGTCAAGTAATACATTTAAATATTTCAGTTTGAATGTTGAAAGAGAGGGACTTTTTAAAGTATAAATGCCAAAGACGAATGGCACAAGGTTGTATGAAACATTACATTTTAACATAGACGTAATATGCAAATAATAAATAGTTTAAAAGTATGCAAAGTGATGTGCGAAGTATTACATATAATGAAGTTAGAAATTCAGCAAACAAGTTCATGATATAAAGATACACCTAAAACATTAAGAATCGTCAAGTAATACATTTAAATATTTCAGTTTGAATGTTGAAAGAGAGGGACTTTTTAAAGTATAAATGCCAAAGACGAATGGCGCAAGGTTGTATGAAACATTACATTTTAACATAGACGTAATATGCAAATAATAAATAGTTTAAAAGTATGCAAAGTGATGTGCGAAGTATTACATATAATGAAGTTAGAAATTCAGCAAACAAGTTCATGATATAAAGATACACCTAAAACATTAAGAATCGTCAAGTAATACATTTAAATATTTCAGTTTGAATGTTGAAAGAGAGGGACTTTTTAAAGTATAAATGCCAAAGACGAATGGCACAAGGTTGTATGAAACATTACATTTTAACATAGACGTAATATGCAAATAATAAATAGTTTAAAAGTATGCAAAGTGATGTGCGAAGTATTACATATAATGAAGTTAGAAATTCAGCAAACAAGTTCATGATATAAAGATACACCTAAAACATTAAGAATCGTCAAGTAATACATTTAAATATTTCAGTTTGAATGTTGAAAGAGAGGGACTTTTTAAAGTATAAATGCCAAAGACGAATGGCACAAGGTTGTATGAAACATTACATTTTAACATAGACGTAATATGCAAATAATAAATAGTTTAAAAGTATGCAAAGTGATGTGCGAAGTATTACATATAATGAAGTTAGAAATTCAGCAAACAAGTTCATGATATAAAGATACACCTAAAACATTAAGAATCGTCAAGTAATACATTTAAATATTTCAGTTTGAATGTTGAAAGAGAGGGACTATTTTTTATATATTTTGGTAGATTACTCCACAGATGAATCAATAAAAATTATACAATGCTAATAAAAACAGTAAACAAGTATGCAAAGGTGAACTGCGAAGTACTACATATAATGAAGTTAGAAATTCAGCAAACAAGTTCATGATATAAAGATACACCTAAAACATTAAGAATCGTCAAGTAATACATTTAAATATTTCAGTTTGAATGTTGAAAGAGAGGGACTTTTTAAAGTATAAATGCCAAAGACGAATGGCACAAGGTTGTATGAAACATTACATTTTAACATAGACGTAATATGCAAATAATAAATAGTTTAAAAGTATGCAAAGTGATGTGCGAAGTATTACATATAATGAAGTTAGAAATTCAGCAAACAAGTTCATGATATAAAGATACACCTAAAACATTAAGAATCGTCAAGTAATACATTTAAATATTTCAGTTTGAATGTTGAAAGAGAGGGACTTTTTAAAGTATAAATGCCAAAGACGAATGGCACAAGGTTGTATGAAACATTACATTTTAACATAGACGTAATATGCAAATAATAAATAGTTTAAAAGTATGCAAAGTGATGTGCGAAGTATTACATATAATGAAGTTAGAAATTCAGCAAACAAGTTCATGATATAAAGATACACCTAAAACATTAAGAATCGTCAAGTAATACATTTAAATATTTCAGTTTGAATGTTGAAAGAGAGGGACTTTTTAAAGTATAAATGCCAAAGACGAATGGCACAAGGTTGTATGAAACATTACATTTTAACATAGACGTAATATGCAAATAATAAATAGTTTAAAAGTATGCAAAGTGATGTGCGAAGTATTACATATAATGAAGTTAGAAATTCAGCAAACAAGTTCATGATATAAAGATACACCTAAAACATTAAGAATCGTCAAGTAATACATTTAAATATTTCAGTTTGAATGTTGAAAGAGAGGGACTTTTTAAAGTATAAATGCCAAAGACGAATGGCACAAGGTTGTATGAAACATTACATTTTAACATAGACGTAATATGCAAATAATAAATAGTTTAAAAGTATGCAAAGTGATGTGCGAAGTATTACATATAATGAAGTTAGAAATTCAGCAAACAAGTTCATGATATAAAGATACACCTAAAACATTAAGAATCGTCAAGTAATACATTTAAATATTTCAGTTTGAATGTTGAAAGAGAGGGACTTTTTAAAGTATAAATGCCAAAGACGAATGGCACAAGGTTGTATGAAACATTACATTTTAACATAGACGTAATATGCAAATAATAAATAGTTTAAAAGTATGCAAAGTGATGTGCGAAGTATTACATATAATGAAGTTAGAAATTCAGCAAACAAGTTCATGATATAAAGATACACCTAAAACATTAAGAATCGTCAAGTAATACATTTAAATATTTCAGTTTGAATGTTGAAAGAGAGGGACTTTTTAAAGTATAAATGCCAAAGACGAATGGCACAAGGTTGTATGAAACATTACATTTTAACATAGACGTAATATGCAAATAATAAATAGTTTAAAAGTATGCAAAGTGATGTGCGAAGTATTACATATAATGAAGTTAGAAATTCAGCAAACAAGTTCATGATATAAAGATACACCTAAAACATTAAGAATCGTCAAGTAATACATTTAAATATTTCAGTTTGAATGTTGAAAGAGAGGGACTTTTTAAAGTATAAATGCCAAAGACGAATGGCACAAGGTTGTATGAAACATTACATTTTAACATAGACGTAATATGCAAATAATAAATAGTTTAAAAGTATGCAAAGTGATGTGCGAAGTATTACATATAATGAAGTTAGAAATTCAGCAAACAAGTTCATGATATAAAGATACACCTAAAACATTAAGAATCGTCAAGTAATACATTTAAATATTTCAGTTTGAATGTTGAAAGAGAGGGACTTTTTAAAGTATAAATGCCAAAGACGAATGGCGCAAGGTTGTATGAAACATTACATTTTAACATAGACGTAATATGCAAATAATAAATAGTTTAAAAGTATGCAAAGTGATGTGCGAAGTATTACATATAATGAAGTTAGAAATTCAGCAAACAAGTTCATGATATAAAGATACACCTAAAACATTAAGAATCGTCAAGTAATACATTTAAATATTTCAGTTTGAATGTTGAAAGAGAGGGACTTTTTAAAGTATAAATGCCAAAGACGAATGGCGCAAGGTTGTATGAAACATTACATTTTAACATAGACGTAATATGCAAATAATAAATAGTTTAAAAGTATGCAAAGTGATGTGCGAAGTATTACATATAATGAAGTTAGAAATTCAGCAAACAAGTTCATGATATAAAGATACACCTAAAACATTAAGAATCGTCAAGTAATACATTTAAATATTTCAGTTTGAATGTTGAAAGAGAGGGACTTTTTAAAGTATAAATGCCAAAGACGAATGGCGCAAGGTTGTATGAAACATTACATTTTAACATAGACGTAATATGCAAATAATAAATAGTTTAAAAGTATGCAAAGTGATGTGCGAAGTATTACATATAATGAAGTTAGAAATTCAGCAAACAAGTTCATGATATAAAGATACACCTAAAACATTAAGAATCGTCAAGTAATACATTTAAATATTTCAGTTTGAATGTTGAAAGAGAGGGACTTTTTAAAGTATAAATGCCAAAGACGAATGGCACAAGGTTGTATGAAACATTACATTTTAACATAGACGTAATATGCAAATAATAAATAGTTTAAAAGTATGCAAAGTGATGTGCGAAGTATTACATATAATGAAGTTAGAAATTCAGCAAACAAGTTCATGATATAAAGATACACCTAAAACATTAAGAATCGTCAAGTAATACATTTAAATATTTCAGTTTGAATGTTGAAAGAGAGGGACTTTTTAAAGTATAAATGCCAAAGACGAATGGCACAAGGTTGTATGAAACATTACATTTTAACATAGACGTAATATGCAAATAATAAATAGTTTAAAAGTATGCAAAGTGATGTGCGAAGTATTACATATAATGAAGTTAGAAATTCAGCAAACAAGTTCATGATATAAAGATACACCTAAAACATTAAGAATCGTCAAGTAATACATTTAAATATTTCAGTTTGAATGTTGAAAGAGAGGGACTTTTTAAAGTATAAATGCCAAAGACGAATGGCACAAGGTTGTATGAAACATTACATTTTAACATAGACGTAATATGCAAATAATAAATAGTTTAAAAGTATGCAAAGTGATGTGCGAAGTATTACATATAATGAAGTTAGAAATTCAGCAAACAAGTTCATGATATAAAGATACACCTAAAACATTAAGAATCGTCAAGTAATACATTTAAATATTTCAGTTTGAATGTTGAAAGAGAGGGACTTTTTAAAGTATAAATGCCAAAGACGAATGGCACAAGGTTGTATGAAACATTACATTTTAACATAGACGTAATATGCAAATAATAAATAGTTTAAAAGTATGCAAAGTGATGTGCGAAGTATTACATATAATGAAGTTAGAAATTCAGCAAACAAGTTCATGATATAAAGATACACCTAAAACATTAAGAATCGTCAAGTAATACATTTAAATATTTCAGTTTGAATGTTGAAAGAGAGGGACTTTTTAAAGTATAAATGCCAAAGACGAATGGCACAAGGTTGTATGAAACATTACATTTTAACATAGACGTAATATGCAAATAATAAATAGTTTAAAAGTATGCAAAGTGATGTGCGAAGTATTACATATAATGAAGTTAGAAATTCAGCAAACAAGTTCATGATATAAAGATACACCTAAAACATTAAGAATCGTCAAGTAATACATTTAAATATTTCAGTTTGAATGTTGAAAGAGAGGGACTTTTTAAAGTATAAATGCCAAAGACGAATGGCACAAGGTTGTATGAAACATTACATTTTAACATAGACGTAATATGCAAATAATAAATAGTTTAAAAGTATGCAAAGTGATGTGCGAAGTATTACATATAATGAAGTTAGAAATTCAGCAAACAAGTTCATGATATAAAGATACACCTAAAACATTAAGAATCGTCAAGTAATACATTTAAATATTTCAGTTTGAATGTTGAAAGAGAGGGACTTTTTAAAGTATAAATGCCAAAGACGAATGGCACAAGGTTGTATGAAACATTACATTTTAACATAGACGTAATATGCAAATAATAAATAGTTTAAAAGTATGCAAAGTGATGTGCGAAGTATTACATATAATGAAGTTAGAAATTCAGCAAACAAGTTCATGATATAAAGATACACCTAAAACATTAAGAATCGTCAAGTAATACATTTAAATATTTCAGTTTGAATGTTGAAAGAGAGGGACTTTTTAAAGTATAAATGCCAAAGACGAATGGCACAAGGTTGTATGAAACATTACATTTTAACATAGACGTAATATGCAAATAATAAATAGTTTAAAAGTATGCAAAGTGATGTGCGAAGTATTACATATAATGAAGTTAGAAATTCAGCAAACAAGTTCATGATATAAAGATACACCTAAAACATTAAGAATCGTCAAGTAATACATTTAAATATTTCAGTTTGAATGTTGAAAGAGAGGGACTTTTTAAAGTATAAATGCCAAAGACGAATGGCACAAGGTTGTATGAAACATTACATTTTAACATAGACGTAATATGCAAATAATAAATAGTTTAAAAGTATGCAAAGTGATGTGCGAAGTATTACATATAATGAAGTTAGAAATTCAGCAAACAAGTTCATGATATAAAGATACACCTAAAACATTAAGAATCGTCAAGTAATACATTTAAATATTTCAGTTTGAATGTTGAAAGAGAGGGACTTTTTAAAGTATAAATGCCAAAGACGAATGGCACAAGGTTGTATGAAACATTACATTTTAACATAGACGTAATATGCAAATAATAAATAGTTTAAAAGTATGCAAAGTGATGTGCGAAGTATTACATATAATGAAGTTAGAAATTCAGCAAACAAGTTCATGATATAAAGATACACCTAAAACATTAAGAATCGTCAAGTAATACATTTAAATATTTCAGTTTGAATGTTGAAAGAGAGGGACTATTTTTTATATATTTTGGTAGATTACTCCACAGATGAATCAATAAAAATTATACAATGCTAATAAAAACAGTAAACAAGTATGCAAAGGTGAACTGCGAAGTACTACATATAATGAAGTTAGAAATTCAACAAACAACAACAAAGTAAACATACCACGTTGATTATTTATTAATAATTTTCATTACTATGACTCAATTCCACGAAGTAAACTTTCCTACCATCGATTTTATACAACAACAACATTAATGGCCAAAAAAAGTTTTAGCTTTTCTGTGTTCGGATCATGACTCACCAAATAATCGTAATAATAATGCACCATGTATCTAATCACCGTTGCCTGTTGCTCACGGTAACATTTTCGGCAAAACGTTTTATAAAATCGACTAATTTTATAAAAATGAGCTTGCTAACGATAAAACCGTTTTATAATACGTTTTACGTACGATTCATAAAAATTTCAATAAAAATTTTTATAAACCTCTCTTATGGAAAATTTTATCGTGAGCAACAGGCATAAGAAGATCCTTCCTGCATACTGGTGAAACTAGTGGTATTGTTGATTTTAGCCGTCTTCCTTCGACCGAACTGTGGTTGATCTCACCGTTGGCTCATCGATATCCCAGGAAATGGCGATCGCCTTTAAGTCTCGAAATTTTGCCAAAGACGAGGGAATGGGGAAGGAACGTCCTCTCCCTCCAACCACCCCACCCTTCTTCTCTTTTTCCGCCAGGGGGCAGCGGCGTCTAAGGGGGGGAAGGGGTGGAGATGCATTCGGGAGAGAGGAGTGGAACCAGGGGGGTAACAGACAGACAGAGATCGCGTGAGTGGCCGCTGCCGTTTTGTTTACATCCGGCTTCTCGGAGCCAAGAAAGGCCTCGTTACTTTTATTCTAGCCGTAGAGGCGTTAGCCCGATTGGCGTTAGAAGAGAAATACTCCTCCTAAGAGCCTAATTCTCAGTTGCCTTTGGGCATGGAGGCATTCTTCCCTTCAATCTACGTATTCCTTTGAGGAATGATTCTTTAAAAGAGTTGATAGGGCTTGACTAAGTTGTTGATAAGTGAATAAAAGTTTATTATGCTCTAGGTTTCCCCGTAAGAGCAATACAAATATTACAAAAAATTTCTGCTTTCGAAAAAAGCATTGCTGGCAAACAAGTCATCAATTTACAAAAGGATGTCATGAACAAATATATGACACACCTAAGGCAAAAGGCAATGGCCAATTGAAGTCATAGAAAGGCTAAAAAGAAACAATATAAAATAACCAATGTGTAGGTAAAGAAAATACTATAAAATGAGATACAAAATTAGAGGACAAAAAAAGAAAAAGTAAGTTGAAGTAAAACTGTTGCAGTCAACATAATAGCTTAAAGGCATACATGCTTACAAAGTGAGGTTACGACATTTGATGCCACATTAATATAACCGATTGTTTCTGTATAAGGTCTAAAACATGAAATTCATTTGGCTTTATCACTGATTCACCTCAAACGATTATTAAAAACTTGCACTGCTATGGCACTCCGCCTATAAATATAGTATGCCTTGTTATAAAAATTTGATTCCTTAAGAAAAACCGTCTATTAAAGTTTTTTTTTCAATTACAAGAAGAGTTCAGCTGTTAGGCGACTGCGAAAACTAACATCATCTTATTCAAAGGGCATTTCGTGCTATATATGTATGAAGCTGAATGTAACAGAATGTACTTGGAAACCTATACCGCTGAATGACAAACAAAAACGACCGATATAATAACGTTACTTGCGGACAAGGTGACTTAAATTTTGACTCACAGAGAAATATCTCCGATATTTTCTATAAATTGTTCGATATTATTAATTCTCTCTCGTGAATATACACATTAATATTTCATAAAATTCTGAAAAGAGGGAAATAAAAAAATCAAGTATACGTTCATAAATACGTGCCGAAAACATGGGAAATAATAAGCCGTCCAAAATATAAAATGGGTTTCCAATGAATGAATTTTACCTTCGTCAAATCAGTATAGAGCTAGACTTTGACGTGTTTCACATTAACACTGAGGATGACTGGTAGGACACGCTGGAATTATAATTAAGTTGCTTTTAAAAAGAAATGTATTTTATAGTGATTGCATTCACCTGCTCGATGTAGGTCATTATAGTTCAAATAAAAAAAACGGGAAAATTGTCCAACTTCACGACTTGGTCATTTTTACAACGTTGTGGCACAACAATGGTGAATCACAGTAATGCCAAAATGTTATCACAAATTGAGTGTATAGTCATAAAGTCGTCTAAATCTTTTCAAGGCTCGTCCTCGATCGATTAATTGCTTATGCGCGATTCAATTAAAAATCGATTCGGAGTTCGATCGATCGGAATTCACAATTTTTGTACGGGGGAGTTGAAATTTAAAGAAGACCTCATTTGTTGGTGAAGTCTATTCGGGTTCTCCAACGGTTCCCACTCTGCATTTCTGCCGACGTTTCGATGCACGTCCATCGTCATCTGGGCATGATGACGATGGACGACTTGTACATCGAAACGTCTCGAAATTACTTCCTTTAACCAATGATTGAAAACGAAGAAAATTTACTAAGATCGCAATGATATACAAATCTATTATTTCAAAGTAGTTAATTGGTGTAAATAAAAAGGCGTCAGAAAAAGGATAAAGATAATGCAGCCAGACTGAATCACCGATGAAGGAGTCCAACGAAGAGTTGGAGAGAGAAAATAAAAACTCTGAAGAGAGGCAAACTTATTAAAAACATTTTGCGACCAATTAGCCCCTGAAAAATGGAAGGAAAAACGTTGAGAGGGAATGACCAAGGAAGATATATGGTGGAATGTATCACGAAAGTTGAGAAGAAAGTCACAGTAAAAACTTAAATGGGAATGAAAGGGTAATCTGAGAAGAGAGTGAAGCAGAGATCCTCAGAAAACCTATCTTCGGATTGGGGACTGGTGATGATAAAACATTGCAATGTTATTATTATAACGTAAAAAGTACTCATGGAAATGTAATAAGTTCATTTCTCAACAAACACTGCCTCCAAATAGCTCAACAATTGAATTTCGACTTTTGGCGGGCTAAACCGGCATTCTGACCCACTGTGCGTCGCACCGGCAGAAATGCAGAGTGGGACCCGGAGGAGAACCCGAATAGACTTCACCAACATCATACGCTTTATGAGAATCAGATCATTCTTCACAAGACCTCATTTGTATTAATGGCTGCTAGAAAATCATTTTGAAAATAAAATAATTCGATAAATCAATTTTGTTGGAACTAAAGTGCTTTATCATAATTTTGACCTTAAGGCGCCCATCATGAGAGGCAGAAACCTAGCAGGCGAGTTGTATCTGACCGATGAGTGGTAGAATACGTCTAACATTGTGGCTCATGTATGAAACTCTCTATGAAATTATGACCGAACTTTTAAATTATCGAAAGTTGTGCTCGCGCTTGGTACCGCAAATGTTGATTGCTCCATGACAATGCCCGTCTACACACGGGTAATCAAACTTAAGGTGGTTTGAGCGAGATAGTTCCCTAGTCATAATGGAGACCATATTCAAATTTTATTTTTTTATTTCAGCGTCTGTAAGAAGTATGAAATAAATATTGTAATATTAATGGCGCAAAAATATATAGTTATATATGATCAAAATTCGTAGTAATTAAATAAATAAAGCTATATAAGTCTCTAACTTGACTCATTTTTTCCCACCGTACGGCTGAAAACCCTTCAAAACAGCAGGTTTATTTGCGATTCTGTCAAAATTACTGTGGTGAGTAATATATTATATTTTATAAATATTCGAGAAAACATGCAATCTACACACTGTTAGTTATTTGACGAAATCTAGGTGCTAGAAGTTCCTAATTTGTTTGATATTTTCCCTCCGGAGCGCACAGCCATAATCTATCACATGTAAAACTGTTAATATTTTCAGGCAAATAGCTCAAAAAATATTTCGGCAATGGGTTGATATTTTAATATTATTGGAAATATGATAGTTTTTTCTTTAAAATAAGGCCAAATTCAACAAATTCTATATGAAGAGTGGTTTTTCGCTCAAACCACCTTAATATCTCATGGGATCATTCGGTTGGGAGCAACTTGATCACCCTCCGTACAGTCCCTGTATAGCGCCCATTGAATCCACTTGTTATTGCATTAGATAATGTATATGGTTGGTCAGCGCCACGACGACGATAATGAGGTCAAAACGACCGAATTGCAGTGGTTGTCAAATCAAGCGGGAGAGATCTATGAGGATGGGATTCATAATGTTTCTACGATATGATAATTGCCTTATTATGAGTAGAAATTAAGTAGAAATGTATATTAAGGTACAGGCTTTCCCGTAAAAATAAAAATGTTAAGAAAAGTACTTATACATGTTTTGCATACTCTAAAACGTACCTACTTGCTTATAGTTATATTATATATATAATTATAGTTATATAACACGCCTCGTATAGTTATTAGACCTTGGTCTTGCTCTCAACTCCGGAGCCATTCAGCTGCTCTCTTAGAATTAAAAAAAAGGCATAATCATTTGGGGCTATACGGTGAGCCCTCTTGCATATGCTAACTCTATGCTAGAACACGTGAAAATTTCGAAACTTCAAAAGTAGGAGTCTTTTTTCAGTTCTTGTTACTGCTCACACAAAACCTATTAACAAATCATGGCTGTTTCTGACTTCTCGCTGCTGTTATCCTGATTGCCCATAAAGATAAAATATTTTTTATTCTTTATACATTGTTAAAATTATTTCCAAATGTGTAAAATGAATTTTTTAAAAGGGCCTAGAAATTTGGTGAAGTGGTAAAATACTCTTTTTTCTAGGAACCGGCATCTCAAGAGAATATTTTGCACATTTTTAATCCATGATTTATATACAGAGAAAAATGATTGTCCAATAAAGGCGACGAAATGGTTTTTACAGTGATGTCAAGGATGAGTATAGGCTCATTAATATGACGCAATAGTTCATTTTCTGTGTTGTAAAGGATCTTGCCTGAATTCATTGATCGTATTTTTCTCTGCTGAATTGACGTCCTTTGTGCTACCTGCTCGTAAAACAACGAAATTCCAATAGCATTATTAAGTTCGATAGCTTTGAACTCGTCTTAACTAAAACTCGAACTCGACAACAGATTCAAATATTTCACATTTAAAATGTAGATCGTTGTTGTGCAGTTGATAGAAGTCATTAGTGATATTTCTCATTCGAAGATCATCAGATATATATTTTTTGTTTTGTTCCCCATTTGATTAGTCCATCTATGGTTTCATTTCTATAGTTAATTTTATATACGAATCTTAGCTAATATATCTAATAAAGCATAAATCTTTTAGTTTTCAACTAGCTTTCTCCGCGTTCACTGGTTACTGATAAACATTCTCTTATATTCGACAAAATTCTACTTATTTAATCATCATAATACTTGATTGTGGTTTCCTCTCTTACAATAAGTGTATTCCTCTTTTCTTTTCTCCGGCAAAGCTATAACTTCATTTTCAGGCATGGTAATCAATTTTAATTGTTGAATTGAGAATATTCTATTTTTTTCAAGATGACATTTCAAGATGATATATATATATATATAAAGGGAACAGAGCGGACTCATCATTTCTCTACCGCTGACGATGGCGTCCTGACGCCGAAACGTACAAGTTTTCTTTTGTGAGTGTCCTTTTTGCGTGTTTCTGTGTTTGTTTAGTGTATCACTGTTTTATTTATGCATGTGCATCGTCGCCGAGAGCGATTTTCTACCAAGACATTATATATATATATATATATATAGTCCCAAACTCATCATTCCTCTACCGCTGATGATTAGATGGCGTCCTGACGCCGAAACGTACAAGTTTTCTTTTGTGAGTGTCCTTTTTGCGTGTTTCTGTGTTTGTTTAGTGTATCACTGTTTTATTTATGTATGTGCATCGTCGCCGAGAGCGATTTTCTACCAAGACATTATATATATATATATATATATATATATATATATATATATATATATATATATATATATATAATAAAACAGTGATACACTAAACAAACACAGAAACACGCAAAAAGGACACTCACAAAAGAAAACTTGTACGTTTCGACGTCAGGACGCCATCGTCAGCGGTAGAAGAATGATGAGTCCGCTCTGTTCCCTTGGGAAGGAAAGGGCAGAGAGGAAGGAGGGGGGGTAAGTGCGAATGGATAGTGGTGGGGAGAGAGAGGTGGCTATTGGGCTTTTGATTCAATGGGCTAGGTTTAGCCCGGGCTTTTCGAATGCCCTTGTCACCCAAATATGGGCGTATTTACGAATTTTCACGTCAACATTACTGATTGCAAAATTGCGAGAACGCGAGCACGGAATTAGAGCAGGAGCCATTTTCCCATCTGTCGTCCATGCATTTGCGCATGCATTCTTGCAATTCACCGCATTACACGAGGCAATTTTCAATCATCAGGTTGTGCAGTAAAGTGTCTCTTGTGAAAAACGGCCTGAATTCAACTCACTCCGACGAGGTGACTGGATGAAACTGAAAGGTTGCAATACTGTGAAGTCCGGTTATATTATCGTCGTCATTCATATCGGATTGTACATTATTCTAAATGTATCAATAACTTAAGAGTAATAATACCTTATTATCCGACTACTATCGTATTAATATACGTAAGTACTTTTATTATTTCACCTATTATTTTATTTTTATTTGCCATTCATGCACTAAAATCAATATGGATCAAATATAAGATATAAAATATCTTGTGAGAGGATAATATCACTTCAATGGGTTCGGGCCAAGAGTTAAAATTAAAATTAAAACGATAAGCTTTAGGTATCAAGACAGTCAAAGCGATAACACACTTGCTTACCTACCTCATTATTCGACTTCTGTCGTATTTTTTTTTTACTATTTCACCGATTATTTTAATTTTATTGCCCATTCATATACTGAAATCAATCCGTATCAAATATATGATATAATATCTCTTGTGAAAGGATAATATCACTCCAATGGGTTCGGCCAAAGAATTAAAATTAATATTAAAATGATAAACTATATCAAGGCAATTAAAAACTGTCGTCATGGAGACTAGTATAAGAAATCCTTACGAAATGATAGCGACCGATCGCGACATTCGCCTTCATTAGGAGATAAGAATGTTTCCTATCGCCATTCGTGATCGACACTTCCCCCCTTCTCTCTCGAAAACTTAATATAAATATATGTATGAATTCGCCTCCGCCATTTTATGAGTGAGTAACTCAGGCCGCCGCCGCCGTGGGGCGCGCGGGTAGCTGCGCCAGTGTTTGTGCTCTTCAAGGTCCCACCTTAATTATTCCAATACGATCGTATCCCATGAAAGACTCATTTCCATGAATCGAAAATATTTTTTTCCGATTGGAATCCTCAAAAAAAAAAATAATAAAGAGAGCATTCGTTAATACCCTGTTGTGGCACGAAATTATCTCTTAAGATTATTTTTTGTGCGATACGAATTTTTTTTCGTAGTGCAGAAGTCACGCGATAAAAAATTATATTTCAGCATCCACCAACAGAAAACGTAATACTTGAGGCACGAATAACTAACTTAGCATTGATTGTTCTAATATATTCACTAAGATCGCTTAATCACGTTCTAAATTTTGATTTTATTTATTATTTTTAGCGACCTACTAATACGATTACCTAAGCATATGCTACTCAGCTAAAACTGTTCAAAATGACAATCAACGCTTTCTATGAGTATGAATCGTTTCCCGGCTACTAAGCTAAGCGTATGTCAAACAGGAATACCAGCTCACTGCATTTGTGCAGATGAGTCAATGCGGAATTAATCCCAAACCCTGAAGTCACGTTCGAGCCACTTGGGAAATCTTTATAATATTTTATCCATGCAATGCAATGCATACAATACAATGCCTAATATGACAGAATTCGAAGCTCAAAACATAGCATTCAGCGTGCGTAGGTATTCTTCGCTAACACGCAAGCAATTCTAGGACTTCACCATCAAATCAAGCAAAACAATGAAATGAACGAAAATTGGCCAATGAATACATTATTTAATCCGTGAAACTGCTTTTCTATTGGCCCTAAATAGTTTTTTTTCCACTCACGGCAATATTCATTTTTCCTTCCAGGAATAGAAAAGCTGGATTGAATGTAAAGGCAGAAGGGCAAAAGATGAAGCACGATAAACAGTTCACGAAAATAGCGAGTGTTTAGTCTGTGGAACGTGTGTACGGGTATGTAGTAATAAGGACGTGTGCAGGATTGCATTACTAGATGAGAATCAATTATGGGGACTCTGAAAAAAAAGCATTGAAAAATGAGTTCATATGATGTCTTTTTGTACTTTGTAACACCTCTTTAATTTCACGATGTAAATATCAGGAGTTAAGGCAAAATAAAAAATGCAAAACTTCAGCCAACGTTTCGGAAATATCATTTACCCATCTTCATGGCTATAATGAAATGTTATTTAATGAAAAAACATTTTTTCTACGATCCTTTTTTGAAAACTGCATGGTTTAAAATATATAATTAAAAGTTATTAGAAAGAAAAATATATATAGAAACTTCAAGATAACATTACCTTTTAAGTTTGTTGATATTTTATTTGCATCTGTAAATTCGTTGCTTGGTTTATTTATTTGTTGAACAATTATGTTTCATTAATTAAGTAAAAACTAAGTTCAATGTACTATAATTTGTCGCGTAGTTCCTGCTTGAACTTTATCACTTCCATGTACTATTGTTTTCCTCTTCTCCTTATTGCGTTTGTAATATTATAGAAGTGTTTGTTACTTAGTATTCGGGGAAGTTTGCAGGTCTTCTCAATTCCGTGCTAAGACTACGATGTCTACAAATTGGATCTTATAAATATTTTCCCCATCCACTTTCATTCCTTGTATTACTTTTTCCTCTTCTTTCCTAGCTATTGCCTCCCATTGGTAAATATAAAAAAGGCTGGTGAAAGAAGTTCACCTTTTTCTTACTTCTTTGTTAATTTTATATTTTATATTTCTTCTGTCATGTATGTGTTACATTTTCTCTCGTATTTATCCACCGCGAGGGTGAAGACCGACTAATGGCAGTTGACCATTGGCATCGTCCTCAGAAAATCGACTCCAAACCTAAACTATTCCACCATTAGCTGTATCAGTCCCCTCATAATCACTCAGAAAATTAAATGCATATGACCCAACTAACAACTGCACAAGACATGTTAGCTTTATAGATATCCACAGTCTGACCCCAATTACGAGTGAATTCTTCCATCACATTCCATCGAGTCTAGGAAATCAATTTAATGTCATTATCTCGACAGCAGTAAGTCTCAATATTACACTTCCCAATAACATGAGCAAATGGCTATCAAAAGGGACTGGTGCTACTCTGACTTAGCTTAAAAAAATTTTATGGAAAAAGGGAACGAATTAGACACAACAAATGCAAAATTTCTAAGCAGAGAAAGCAAAGACTACCCCCGGATCATGAGATCATTGAAATTGAAAAAGGCCAAATAAATTGAGCAGGGATGATGGCTTCAAATTACTACCGACATAAATGAGGCTTCTAACATCCTAAGAAACAACAGCAAAAATAGAAAAGCTGCCCATGGCGTCCATAACTTTATACCTACTTAAATTGAAAATATGAGAGAAGAGATTTATTCAATGCTCTGGGTACATACCCCTAAAAGCAACAATTACGTAACGTACCCCAATTACGAGTATAGCTATTAAATACGAGTATACCCATTTTGAATAGCTATTAAATGTAAAAACAAAATGAAAACGTAATACAAAATTTACATAGAAACAGGAATTAATTACATGCTCAAAAATAGCTGAAACATCAAAGTAAAAAATGGATGGTTTTATTACTGCTGTAACAGGTAACTATAACATTTCTACTTGAAGGTTCCACAGTCCAGTCCAGTTCCAAGCAGCAAAAGTATATTTACATGGCATTGTGAATTTATGTTAAGTAAAAACAAAAATAAAAACGTAATATAAGATGTATTATAAAGAACAGATATAATTACATACTCCTAAAATAACTGTGACATTAAAGTGAGAATAAATAATTAGACTACTGCTGTAGCTTATACTTAAAATGTATAACGCACATGACATTTTGACACGAGGGCATATTTGTTTAATTACTCATGCTTATTTTTGGCTATTCAACGAACGATGGTTCCAAATACAGCTCACTTTCATTCATTCCTGACGAAGTGAATGCAGAAAATCACCGCAAAACTGTTGCTATAATATAAATATGGGAAAAGTCAAGCAATAATAGCTGTAAACCAAAAACATCATACCTGCTCTGAGATTCTCATGTTTATTCATAGAGGAAACGAGCAATCCAATCTCATGGTGCATTACTCATGCTAAAACTGTTACCAGAGATTCTCATTTCTGGTAGCTTACGTCATGAGTATCGCCCCTTTGTAAGTGCGAGCAACTCTTGTTTGCACAAGATCCTCGCTCTTAAACCATCCGCCTCCACATTATTACGCCGTCGTTGAAAGAACTTTTCGAGAGAGAGAGAAAAAAATATCCCCCTCGGTCCTGCCCTCTGGTCTCACTTATTTTCTGCGGGTTTACTCCGAAAGCAGCAGATGGCGCCTGTTTATTCAGTTTCCCTTCTCTTGTGGGAGTCCAGCCAGAGGGGCAGACTGGCACGGTGCGAAGAAACCATACCACCATTCACTAATTTTCATTTTTCCTCTCTCTTTAAATAATTTTTGTCACGTTAATCTCGTAAAACTCTCAGACTTAACAAACACACTGATAAAGCCTAACATTTTTGGTGGATTTAGCGACGTTTACTATTGAAAAACAAATACTTGGTTATGATTTCACACTTTATTTGAAGTAAAACGACCTAGGTTTCGGTATATCAAGCCATCATCAGGTTATGCCGAAACCTAGGTCGTTTTACTTTAAGAAGGTTCGGTGGTTTCGCTCAACTTAAGGGAATTCGACGAAACTTGCCGAAAGCATTAATTATGTTTTCCTAAAGCTACCTGAATTTTTTCAAAATTATTTACCGCAGATTTCTTAGGATATTTCATGTGGAAGTGGGCATGAAATTACATGGGTTCTTATGGGAACACGAGGTGCGACTAGCTTTATTCATCGAAAAGAACGTTTTCTAGTTAAGAATAAGAAAAAAAAAATAATTTTAATCATCAATAGAATAATGTATGAAAATCATTTGACACTTTATTTTTATTGTTTTTGTTTTTCTTATTCTTTACTAGAAAAAGGTTCTTTTTGATGAATTAAGCTACTCGTACCTTGAGTTCCCATAAGAACCCATGGAATTTTTTGTCCACTTCTCCATCAAATATCTTAAGTAATCTGCGGTAGATAATTTTGAAAAAAATCAGGTAAATTTAAGACAACATTAGTAATGTTTCCAGTAAGTTTCTTCGAATTCTCTTAAGTTGAGTGAAACCATCGATCCTCCTTAAATAAAGTGTGAAATCATTACCAAGTACTTGTTTTTTGATTACGAAGGACTACCACCGAGTAACACCAGGGACAGTGTCATAAATTTAGTATTATTCGTGGGCTATAATTCATTTCCTTCTCCTGACCCACGTCTTCGAACGCTTCAAATATCTTCTCAATCACTCTCGTAAGGGTCCATGTTTTGCTAGATATTAGTGCTGCGCTACTGCTCCAGACGCTTCACTAGCCTTTTCTCAGTATAATTACCTTGGGTCCCCGGAATTAGTCCTCTCCTATGAATAAACGTCTTTTTTTCTAAGGGACCATTCAAAGTCTTACGTAATGTGATTTTGGTTACGATTTAAAAGCCCCCTACCCAAAAAAAACAAATTAAGGCTCCACATGTCCCCTCCTCCCATTTTTTTTAATGTATAACAAAATTTAATGTATAAACAAAAGAATTTCTTATATTCATTAATTATGTATCTTTACAAATAATCGTAACAATTTTGGTCCTGATAAGTCCATTAGGACTTGTCACCAGGTGCCAGTTTTTACTAAGTTCATCTGCTGTGTTGAATTATCATTTTGATTTCCTTAATCATAATTGTTTACATTAATTATAATATCATTTTGTTTTTATTTTATCGTACAATATACAGTTAATTTATTCCAATAGCCATTCCTTTACCTTTTTTTTTCACTTCATTTATATTTTTGATATTTCGAATATCTTTGGGTAATTGGTTCAACATGCTTGGTAGTTGAACAGACCTTTTTTTTCTCCCATATTCTGAATAAAATTTTGGTACAATATACGAATTATGTCTACGATTGACGTTGACTACTTTGTCTCCCGTAGAAGGTAACTCATTATTATAATAGTTTTCTAATATACAAACATATTTAATTAGTTTATCAATTGGTAGTATATTAAACTCTCTGTACATTGTTGCTATGTTGATATAATTACAATTTTTATGATTTGTTCTGTGTATGATTTTAATTATTCTATCCTGATTACGTTTTAATATGTTTAAGTATGTGCTCCCAGTATTTCCCAAATTGTGATGCCATATCTTAATAGGTTTTCTACTAAACTGAAATATATTAACCTTAATATTTGTGTGTTTGCAATATTTTTAATTTAGTGAAATTGATATATTATACTTCTAATTTTACTGTTTGATTTTTTAACATGCATACTGTAGTTAAATTTCGTGTTTATACCAATGCTAAGATACTTATAGTTTTCTACTTGTTCCAGTCTTGGACATTTACAATCTCGTTCTATATGATGTATACAATTGTGGTCATGTGTTTGAAGTATAATATTCTCTTTTAGGTTAATTTTCGTAACTATATGCATTGTTTTAGATTTGCTAAAGTTTATCTTTATGTTGTTGTCATGGGCCCACTTCAGAATTTCATCAAAGTCCTTTTGTAGCAATAAATTTGCTTCAATAAAGTTTACGTGTGAGCACATCAACATCGCATCATCTGCATCATTTAATTCAGTTGTCAGAAGTTTTCGGAAACGTTGGCACAAATTAACATTTTGATGAACGACATGTCGCGCGATTTCGGCCAGCCTTGGGGATTTGAATAAATATATTATGTTTTTCTGCGGTATAGTTATTAATTTGAGCAACAGTTTCGTCGTTCTATTTTTACAGCTTTCTTCAAGGCTTTCTGAATCAACAATCATAAATAAATAAACAAATTTCGGTGGTTATTATGAAACAGAATTAATTTATACGTGAATTTTGCAAGTCTTTTTTACGTATAAGTGAGTATGGCTACACCATCCTCTCCGTTTAAGTTTTTGGGTCTTTTTTTCTATTTCAATGGCTTACCTGATGACCCGTGGATAGTAGCTGCTTTCTTTACATGAAACTTTCGCCCTTTTGATGTCTATACTGTGACCTTCTTCTAAAAGTGTGTGCTCAGCCACGGCTGAGTGATACCAATCTTTCCTTCGAATAGCCCGTTCTTGTTATTTCAGTCTGCATCCTAATATGGCTCTCTTTGTCTGGCCAACATACGATTTTCCTCTGCTACAGAAAATTTCGTATATGCCTTCGATCATTGTGTGAGATAATGAATATTTAGCTCCTCGAAGATGATAATGAACTTTTGGAGGAAGTATTAAATCTTGTAATGATGTTATGCTTCTTCATTATTTTACCTATGCGATCAGTGGGGTTATTTTGTACTCTCACTTAAGTGAGAATACGTCATAAGATGTGGAAAATTACGTCATTTTTCGTAGTTCAACTCCGCCACCCAGGCGGCGTGACCATCTTCGGCTCTCAATTGGTGAACTGCCGGTCTATTAATTTGATTCTTCCGCTCTTTCGACTCTTGATCCGTATCTTTCAACTCTTGATCCGTTTCATTTGGCTCCGTATTTCATTAGTTCCATCTCACCTGTCGTTAGGAACGTGAAATGGTGCCACCATCGGACCTTGGCCGATCGTGAGCCGATCATTAAGATAGCGAAACGGATCTTCCGCCTTCCCGCAAAGAGTCATTTAAAAGGTGAGATTACAAAATAACCCCCAGTTGTTCTCGCGATGTAAGGTAGCATAACGTATCCCTAAGGTATAGATGTCTCTTTCGCTTTAGGTTTCTGATTTATAACACTTTCAATTAATTTATGACCTAACTTTGACTTAACATTACTTAATTTATTACATAACTTTATTAATAACTGTTGCTCAAAAAAAAAAAATGGAGATGAGAAGAATGAGTCTGGATGCTTTTAGGTTGTCCTGGATGCTGGATGAATTGCGAAAAAAATGGCCCGAAGAAGGGGAATTCTGGAGCGGCAACCATAGGATTATCAACTCTGGATCTACGAATGGATTGCCGATCTTCGCTGCTAGCGATCTAGGCCTGTGCGATTATTCGATTAATTGAATCGTCGATTCAATTATTTTCACAATTGATCGATTATTTATGCACATCGATGTCGATGACGGTAATCGACTCTATTGTCAATTTTTTTAAAGTGTCAAGTATTGTTCAATTGTTATTCAATTCACAATTATTGTCCGGTAATCGATTAATTGACGATTATTGACGGTGGTGACGGCCATCATCTACCCCTCCCTCCCTCCAGAAGTTAGCTATAGCTATCCCGGCAACTAGCACTGCGTCCGAGAGGTTGTTCAGTTTCGGTGGAAACATATCCATCGACACACGCCAGTGTCTGTCGGATGAATACGCTGAGGATCTCATCTGCCTGTCTAAATAGCGATCTGTTCCTTTAATGAATGAATAAAAGCTAACTGATTGAATTATCTTGCTGTTTTTCAAATTAATTCTTTCATTCTTCTTATTGGCAAAAGAAAAGCCTTTGAAAATCATGATCCAATTGAGTCCTGTCAGTTAATTGGTTGATGACAATTAATTGACGCCCATTTCGATGTTAATTAATCGACCAAATTTTCAATTAATCTCATAATTGATCGATATCAATTATTTTCGATAATCGCACAGGCCTAAAGCGATCTAACTCAGTTTTCAAGCCTACCTCATAAGGATCCCAAATGCTGGCAGCATATTCCAAGTAGGGTCTTGCAAGGGAGAAGTAGTTGATTTACCTAACTATATCGTCGCACTTGCCAAGTACTCTTTTAACAAATCCCAATTTACGATTAGCTTGGCCGGTATTTTCCCGAATATGTTCGCCCCACGAGAGATCATTAGTCAGTTACATCGTTCCATGGTGAGTGGAAAATAAATATTAACCATATAAAATCCGAAGATTCTTGCGATATTGGGTGGAATTTGTACGTATATAATGAAGAAATAACATGTGCAATTCTCTACAAAAATAAAATAAAATTCTGACCTGGGTTTAAATGCTGATACGTCATCTTCAGGTGATGACCTGAAGATGATGTGTCATCATTGAAACCCGGGTTGGAAGTAAATTTAATTTTTGTGGAAAATTGCACGTGTTATTTCTTCTTTAAATATTAACCATTTATTGTGTGACTAAGCTCATTTATGAGCTACCCTCTCACATCTGTTCCTGCCGCATCTTCCCCTGTGTCTTTCGTACCACTAAGTGAATACCGATTCCGAATACCGAAAAATTCATATCGATTTCCAAATCAATTTACCTCTCTTCATCTTTAGAATCTCACATTCCTCTTAACCAACACTAACTTATGATCGGAAACTTTTCTGGTTTCGGATGAATATCTACTGACGAGTTGTTAAATTCACAAATGTAAAATTTGTTTTGCTGCAGACTCATCAAATATGCGGTCAACTGAACCATAAATACCATCATCTGTTGATTTTTTATTCGGTAGCATTCACCATGTTATCTTCACAAGATCAAGTTTTTCCTAGCAGGTGCTAAGGTACCTAAGCTTTTATATTTCGGTCGTCTTCTATGCGTTAGATAAATTGCCTAAAGGGACAAGATATTTTCGATACGACAATCTGAACTGTCCATGTTATATGGTGTAACGTCGTGTCTTGTCAAGCTCCATTTTTATTTGTTTTATTTGGCTTTATGTATTTAATTTCGTTCGTTGTTTTGTTTTTGATAGTATTAACTTGTATGTTAATGTATGTTTCGATGGGTTGATGTTTTAGGTTGTTTATTGTTTTTGTTTGAAGAACGTTGCTATGTACGGTTGATAAAGGAGGGGATTGTTAAGAAGTTTGAAGAGAAAAAGACGTGTAATAAAGAGGGGCAATGCCCAACTGAGTTTTTAAGAAGGTTTCTATTATTTTGAGGGATCCCGACGTCACAATGGGTTGATGTATCCTCGTTGAAGAAAAATTTAATCCGTTTACCAAACGGAAGGAAAAAAGAGGTCAGAATCCAATCACATTCTGTTTTTAAATGAATTCCCCAAAGGAGGGATGTCATACGATGATATATGCCGTGAAGTAATTCGCACCAATTTAATGTGGAGGTTTCCATACATTACTACGTCAGCCAATACCTTAGCATTGGGATCGAATCACTGCTGCTCAGATTGGCGAATATCTTAACTTTTTCACCCAGAGATATATTCCATGGAGACTAAAATTTTACTTTCTTCTTCGGCAGGCAAAGGACCAAATGTTTGGGAGGCGAGGCTATGACTTAAAAAGCCTGGCAGAAGCCGATATTGATGGCATCCAATACGACAAGAGGAAGCCGGAAGTTGCCACGGACTCGGACGAAGGCATAGAGGCCATCAACGTGGAGAGATACGCGGTGAGTAGCGACGATAAATAAGGTAGTAGCGACGATCAAGAAGGTAGTAGCGACGATAAAGAAGGTAGTAGCGACGATCAAGTAGGTAGTAACGACGCGACGGTAGAAAATAGAAAATGACATTTATTATTCCGGGACAAGTGCGTCCCTTAGGAACATATATTATCTTTAGAGTCAACAAATAGTACAGTAATAGGAAGATATACATGATGCATCATATATCACAGAATCCGACATAGTATTTAACGAAATATTTAACAAAAAGACAAATGTATGAATACACTTAAAAATACATCAGATTTTGTACAGTGTAGCACAATATTTAGTTCACTTACAATATTTAGTTCACTTGTAGTAATATTTCATGATATTTATTTTCGAATTTACTTGCATTTTCAGATTTTTTTACGTCCTCTGACAATTAATTCCATACTTCGCAAGAGGTGACATGGAAGGACCTAGCATAGACAGATGTTCGATAGTGTGGTACATAAAGTTCTTCCCTGCGGCGTGTTGGACGTTTATTTGTTCTAGCGTTATATTGTACATTTCGGTGTAAATATTTGGGAAGTTCTGTCGTTATCAACTTGTACATGAATGTTGCCTTATAAAGTAAGCGCCTATTTTGTATTTTTAGCCATCTGAGTTTTTCAATTTATGATGTCATATGTTCATAATATGTGATGTCAAAGATATACCTCACACAGGAGTTGTGAATCCTCTGGAGTTTTAGATTTAGTTCGTTTGTAAGGTCAGAATATACCACAGAGCAATAGTCTATGTGTGGGAAAACAAGAGTGGGGAAACAAGCTGCCCTCACAGGGGTGTCATCCGCTCGGGAAGATCTCGCATCGGCAGTACAGGAAATGCAGTACCAGGATCGTGGTTGTTCTTCAAGAATATTTAGCTCCACCTCCGTAACTTCGGCGCAGGTTAGATCTACATCTACATCTACATCTACATATTACCCCGCAAGCCGCCTCAATAGGCGTGTGGCGGGGGGTGTTAGGACACCAGCCGCTTAAAGATAAAAAGGAAACGCTCTAATGAAATTACGCCTAGCATTTATTGAAGTCCCTTATTGTTCGGGGGAAAAACGAATTCCCATACCTATCCGTTCGGCAAAATATCTCTCTTAATTTATCGTTTCTATCGGACCTGGAAATATAGTGGGGTTCTAATATGATGTTCTCCGTGTCGCTCTGAAAGATATCTATTCTCAATTGTTCAAGCAATCTAAGCCTAGCGCGCAGCCTCCGAGTCTCTAGCGGTTCCCAGCCTAATTCGTTTAACATCTGTGTAACGCTGTCAGTACGCCCGTAGCTGTTTTTGACGAATCGCGCAGCTTTCCTTTGTATTTTATTAAGTTCCCGGACTAAGTCTTTCTGCACCGGATCCCATATGCTCGCTGCATATTCAAGGTGTGGCCGGACGAGTGCGAAATAGCACCTCTCTTTTACTTTTTCATCCGAAAATCTTCCCACAATACGCTTGACGAATCCTAGCTTCTTCAGAGCTCTGCCACAAATATTTCTTATATGTGCTCCCCACGATAGGTCCGAAGTTATCGTAACTCCTAGATACTTCACTTCATCTGTCGCCTTTATGTTAACACCATCCACAGCATATACATGGGAATAGTTGGACGACTTCCGCAAGAAATGTACCGCCGTGCATTTGCTCAGATTAAGTTCGAGTCCCCACTCTTGGCTCCACACATGAACGTTGTTTAAATCCGATGATAGAGTTTCAAAGTCAGAGTGATCACTAATTTCACGATAGATGACAGCGTCGTCGGCGAATAGACGTATTTTACTGCTAATTCGAGAGCATAGATCATTTATGTATATAATGAACAAAAGGGGTCCGATCACGCTTCCTTGCGGGACACCTGATGTCACTTTAACGACATCAGAGCTAATTCCGTCAAGAACTACCTTTTGCTTACGATCACTCAGAAAGTCGCGTATCCAGTTTACTACTGTTTCGTTTAGGCCGCATGACTGTAATTTGTATAAAAGTTTGTTATGAGGTACCGTGTCGAAAGCTTTCTTAAAATCTAGAAATAATGCGTCAACTTGTCTTTTCGATTCGCCAGATTTGAGAACGTCATGAAGAAAGAGCGCGAGTTGTGTTTCACATGATCTACCTTTCCGGAAGCCGTGCTGACAGCCATGGAGGACGTTACGACTGTCCAGGAACGTCATGATATTGCTAACGACGATATGTTCGAGTATCTTGCCTATAATCGACGTTAATGAAATTGGTCGATAGTTCCCTGGGTCGTGTCTGTTTCCCTTTTTGAATATCGGTGTAACGTTTGCAATTTTCCAGTCTAATGGTATCTTTCCTTCAGACAATGACTTCTTGAATATTATGTCTAAGAACGGTGCGATCTGTGGCGCTAACTCCTTGAGGACACGCGCGGGTATTCCCTCCGGACCCGGAGATTTACTATTTTTTATCGACTGTAGCTGTTTAGTTATCCCATCACGTTGAATAGTGATTTCTTTCATCGGTTCCTCAGTGAATTGTATTTCAAAATTACATGCAGTATCGTCTGTGGTGAATACACTTTTGAAGTGGGAATTTAACGTGTTAGCTTTGTCAATATTTTCGGTGACAAGTTTGCCATCATTATCAAATAACGAATCTACGGTTGAAGATTTTCCCTGAACCTCTCTCGCATATGACCAAAAAGATTTCGGATTTTCTTCGAGTAATTCACCAAGTACTTTTTTCTTGAAATTTAGCAATGCAGAACGCATTGATTTCTTAGTTTTTGAGCGTTGCGCAGCGTAACTTTCTTTTGCTTCAAGTTCCTTCGATTTGTCACCTACCGTAGTGAACTTTTTAACCAAGTTGTACAATTTTCTCTGTCTCTTAAGGTCCCTCCTAACATCGTTGTTATACCAGCGAGGTTCTTTACTGTCGCATTTCAATTTTTGCGGAATATATTCGTTGATTCCCCGTCGTAGAATTTTTAAGAAATATTTCCATGATTCATCAGTGCTTTTATCCTCAGTTTTAGCTACGAAATCCGTGTACGAATCATTAAGCATCTCGCCAAATTTGATGAAGTTGCATTTATCAAATAAATAAATATTGCGTTTCGGTTTTACAGCTGACTCTACTTCAATTTTTAAGGTTGCAAAAATTACTCTGTGATCACTTATGCCGTCAATAATATCGAGCTGTTTTATCAACTTAGGATGGCTTACTGCAAAAAGGTCTAATATTTTATTTCCTCTCGTAGGCTTGTCAACTACTTGGGAAAGTGAGTGATTAGCAAGTGTGTTGAGTAAGATCTCGCTGATTTCCCTTTTCCTAGAATTCGGTTTTACAGTGTAAGAATCCCAATTTATACATGGCAGATTAAAATCTCCCCCAATAATTATTACACTTTTACTGTCTCTCACAGTAAATGCGGATATTTGATTATCTAATTGGTAAATAACATCAATTTTGGAGTTTGGAGGTCTATAGAAAGAGCAAACATGTATACTCCTTTTGTTTCGTTGTTTAATTGTACACCACACGCTTTCTATTTTATTGTCAGTTATTTCGTGGGCGGTGCTGTGTAAATGTGATTTAACTGCTAGAAAAACTCCGCCACCTGCCCTATCGCTTCGATCGCATCTGTAGATTTTATATCCTGGAGGAAAAATTTCGCTGTCGCTTAAATCCTCAGTAAGCCAGCTCTCCGTTCCTATGACCACGTCTGCGTCCTGAAATATATGCTCGATTTCAGCGCGCTTGTTTTTAACGCTACGGCAATTAACTACTATAAAGTTAATGTCATATTTTGTCGATTGAGTGTCGGTTGGTTCTTTTCCACGCTTATGGGTATTAGGTGGGCGAATTTCACTGGAAGTGCTTATTACATTTGATATCATTTCTTTCACTGGAGTACGAGTTTTGGGAAAATTGCCACTATTTACCGGCTTTAGCGCTCCTAAGTTTACTTGGGTGTGAACATTTTCGCAATGCGGATTTCCTCGGAGGCTGCGTTTGGTTAAATATTTAAAAATCCCACTATATGACCTATCCTCTAGTCTAAAAAATATCTACAGTGCTCAAAAATCCTACGAGCCACCCGTTCAGACGCCTCTTTGGAATAATGCACCCCAGACGAGTTGAGGGGAGCCCGGCATGATCTAAGCACCGGCCGAAGATCCACGAACTCTGCCCCAATGCTCGCACAGAATTTCCACAGCCTCTTGTTGATCCAGGCAATCCTGTCCCAAACTCGAGGGCCGCAGTCAGTCCGTGGAACAATGCTGCAGATGGATAGTCGCAGATCGACACCAGTGCCCCTCAGAACGCGTTCCACCTCCGAGTTTAGATCCCTAAAGGAATCCAAGATCTCATCGGCTCTACGCTCGGAAGCATCATTGGTGCCAACATGGGCCACCACCCGCAGTCTAGAGCAGCCCGTGTACTTCACCGCCGCTTTTACCACCGCCGTAGAATTGGGTACGATTCCCCCTGGTGTACACCAGGAGGTGACCCGTTGGTCCGCTCCTTCTCTCCTTGCCCTCTTCTCCAACTGGGGGAAAATCCGCCGGACGTTCGAACTCCCTAACAATACTATTCCTGCCCTCCCAGCCCGGCTGCCGTTCGAAGTTGAGTCCCTTGCAACGGGGGGTTCGTTCACGACCTCGCTAACTGGCTCCCCAGAATTGTCCTCCGACAAAACCGCGAAGCTGTTGCGAACGGGGATGGGATTAGCCTCCGCATCCCCCACTCCCCGTCTCGGTCGAGCCACCGCCCCCCGCCCTTGGGGCACAACCACCCACTCGGGCCTCAGGCTGTGAGTCATCCCCAGACCCGAAGATTGCACCGTCTTCCCCAAGGCCGCCGCACTTGCTTTCGCACCCGAGCATGCCCGGGACACCACCTTGGTGCTGTGCAAGGTCCTGGAAGAAACGCTACAACCACCGGGGCCCGAAACCCTCCCACAACCCGTAACCCGGGCGAGTATCTCCGTAACTAACCTCTCCAGTTCGGCGACACGTGCCTCGAGGAGGTCGCTCTTCACCTTGCTCTTGAGGCTCGCTACAGAGGAACTAGGGCCAGCCATACTATTCTACAGGCTTTAGCACTTAAAACGATTTGAATTTACACTAAGTCCTCTAAATATATAAGGCGGGTATAAGCAAATCAAGTACGATACGCAAGGTTGCGTAAGAAGTACTTTCTAGCAAAGTAGTTAGACGGATAAAGAGCAAAAATGCAATGGATCAGTTGCTAGAACACGCACGCACGTATAGGATCAAATAATTATTAAGAGTCAATACTAATACTTTGGAACTACTAATAATTTTAAGTTCTATAACAATACTTAACCACTGAAGCAAGACAAATTATAACTAAGCAAGCACTACAAATTAGTAATACACTTGAATAAAGGAAAAAAGAATTTAAGAAAATAAGATGGTCAGCGACTACTTATCCGTTACACCGTCGGCTACAGGACCAGGCTGCTTCACAACACTACTTCACTACACAGCACTACTTCACAAAATGCGATTTCAAAAATAACACTACTTCACTTCACAGCACTACTTCGCAAAATACGATTTCAAAAATAAAACACTAAATTCACTGCTGCACAAATCTAGGTGTACGGTGCCGCTGCCGGTCAGAGGAGTCAAATAGGTGATCGCCGCCGGTCAGAGAGGAAACCGGTTTCAGGAGCGCTCAGTAGACACAACCTCACCCTTCGAGAGCTGGTTGAAGAAAATGATGATACACCTCTTGACATTTACCGGAACATATAAATTTTTGTGCCGTTTGATGGCAACTCCACATTTAACACAGGTATTCGGTATTCCGTGACGAGAGCGACTAACTGATACGTGCTTTCACGACGCGAGCTGACTCTAGACTGGTGAATACGGTAGTGACGACAGTAAAGAAGGGAGTTTTCGTTGAGGGGCTATTCAGTATGGCCTCGGAAGTTCCGAGTCTCGAGAGTGACAAAATGTTGATGTCACAGTCACGAAAATTTCTAATAGGGCCATTCAAAAGTTGAGGAAGATTATTCCGTAATTCCACTTTCGAAAAAGCTCTTTCGGAAGAGCACCAACTCAAATGAACGACTCATTGGAGCTATTCCGCTCTCAGAGTACTCATTTTAAGCCCAATTCGACGACCGAAAGAACTTGAAATGAATCATTCTCGGCAGAAATGAACGAGTACATGTTCTCGCCGTCTGGCGGGCACGGTTTACAACTCCACTTTCGGTAATATTCGCCATATAAGGAGTGATCCATAACTTCATGTTCCGTGAGGTGAAATTACAGAATAACCTCCGAAATTTGTCGGAGAATTAGACGTCACACCCACGGATTTTCTGAGGTTCGACCGCGTCGAGTCCTTACTGAATAAGGCCCCCAGAACTGTAATTAGGCAAAGGGGAGCCAGTTGAAAGAATAGAACCCTATTAAAGTAAAATTCAATGCTAAAAATCATTTTAAAAATTATTACACTGTATTTCGATTCACACGCAGTAAATAAATGAAAACTGTTTGGAGAGATTCGTTCCTATGCAATAAAACATCAGAAATTCTAATTTGTGATAAATTATAAATACTGTTCCATTTATTCTGCTCGAAAGGCAGACAAGCCCTGTTTGGAGTGCCCTATCTGATCAAATTTCATCTAAGGTAAACGCCAATTACGTTGGGAGTTGACAGAGGAGGAACGGGAAGTTTAACCTTGAACACTCGATGCTATAAGCCTTGAAGCTACTGAATATAAAGTTGGTTTTCACCGTTTCGTACCCCTATCCCTCATGCATCAAATTATCTGTTCAAAAACCGATTTTGAGCCAAAAGGTCACCTCAGCATTTGATTTAATTAATGCATGAATATGAATCAGAAGGCACAGGATAGGGGAGCCGATGGAAAATCGGGATGGGCCACGATAGGACGGGGGCAGTGGTGTCTACTATCGCCGTTGCTTTTTAACGTGTATACAGAAGAAATGGTAAGGGAGGCATGGGGTGAGGAAAGGGTAGGAATAATAGTAGGAGGGGAGCTAATAAAATAAGTGAGATTTGCAGATGATCAAGCATTGGTTACTAACAAATGGTTAGTCAGTCGGCCAAGGGGTTACAGTCAATGATGAATGCGTTAGAGGTGCAGTGCGAAAGGCATGGGATGAAGATAAACCACAAGAAAATGAAAGTGAGGAGATTTTCTAGAAGTGTGAAGGCGGGGCTGAATATAAGGGTGGGAGGGCAGAAGAAAGAGCAGATCGAGCAGTTTACGTATTTAGGTAGTATTTTGGAGGAGAATGGGTTTAGTGGCAAGGAAATTAGATGCAGAATTGCCCTCGCTAAAGAAGCATTATCGAAGAGAAGGGAATTGATGAGGGGGGTTCTGAGAAGAGACGTAAAGAAAAGGCTGGTGAAAACTCTAACATGGAGCGTTGCGCTGTATGGGTAGGAAACTTGGTCATTGCGAAGAGAGGATGTGCGTAGACTTGAGACGTTTGAGATGTGGGTTTGGAGAAGGATGGAGAAGGTGAGCTGGGTGGCGAGGAAGACGAACGAGGAGATATTGGATATGGTTGGAGAGGAGAGGAAGCTTGTGGCAGAGGTTCGGAGAAGGCAGAAGATATGGATGGAGGAGGTTTTGAGAGGAGAGGGCATGTTGAAGAGAGTGATAGAGGGGAGAACACTGGGGAAGCGTTGAAGAGGAAGGAAGAGGATATGGAATCTGGACGAAATAAGTGGAGGTAGAAGATATGAGGAATTTAAGAGGGAACTAATGGCAAGACATCCTTAGAAGGGAAAGCGATATAATGTCTCTGAAATTGAGATGTAGAATGGGACTGTCCAATTACCTACCAATCAGCTGGTAGAATACTTAAATGAGCCTTATAAAATCAGAATTAATTTCCCATCAGCTAGACTAATTCAGTTTCAGGGTTGAATATGTTAACTTATCTCTCCTGTGGAACAAAAAACATTCATTGATGAAGGATAAATATGAGCTAATGCGATTACACTTGCGAACCAGTTGACTGTGGCACAATTTCCATCACAAAATATTAACTTTGGCTCTTAAATCAACCTTCCGTCTCTGATGCGTAAGTTTGAAGGATGTATCGCATGTGGATTGTATGAATGTATGAGAATCACAAATGGTTTAGGAACAGGGTGAAAAAGTTTGAAAACCGGCGTTGAGAAATAGCGTTTTCTTCGGCATTAAAAATATATATTTTGAAATAATAATAGCATTTGGAAAAGAAAGAGATAAATTTATTCTGGGTATCCTAGGATATCGACAAAAACATAAATTTATAATATAGTAAGTATTACTTTTTTTCACAGATAAATGCTGATGATTCAGGAAAAGGGTCTCACGAATCGTTACGGGCTGCAATAGCTGCAGGAATCAGGAAGAAAAAGAAAAAATACGACTGCAGAGACTGCGTGAAAGGATGGCTGTCGTTACATGGATTGATTATTGGTGAGTTATTGGTGGAAAAATTTCTGTTGAGCATCTCAGTAAAACATTCTGAGATCTCTCTCTGCAAAGAGCCGAAATAAGCCCTTTACTCACACGTCGCGGGTTCGGGTCCCACGTATTTGACTCTGATTGAATTTGAAAATTTGTAATTTAATAATGGTGGTGGTAGATAAATAAAACATTTGGAGAAATAATATTGATTTCTTTGTAATGAGAATAGTAGGTACTGTTAGTCTCAAGGATTCCATGATGAACCTCACGAAAAACTAGAATTAGCATCATGAAAACCCTGTGGCTAACAGTCGTGTTCTGATTTCAAAGAAAGTAATATCATTTCTCCATCTTTTTATTTATCTATCACCACCTTATTAAATATAAATTATCAAACTCAAAACAGTTCGTTGATACTTTGAATACTTCGCGGAGAACTTCGTGTTGCATATGCTGTCAGGATACGTATAAAATGAGAAAATGTCAGTTGAATCCATTTGTAAAGAACTGGAGAGGACTTTACTTGATTTGAATGGTTTGAGCTAAATTTTTCAACAGGAATTAACTTGGTAACGGCCGATTTTCCATAGTTTTTACTGGACCTCTTCAACTGAAGCTTACAGGGTTCAACGTCGATTTCAGCTAGTTTTAACAGGAATGAAGAGGGACCAACAGGTCTCACTTACATAGATTTAACTGGACTTAGCTAGCTCTAACTTGCATCAAAAGGGAGCAATTAGCATTAATGGGCTTGGTTTTAACTGGTATGAACTAGAACACCGCAATTTTCTTCTAGACTTAATATGTTCCAACTGGTTGATCTTGGGCCTTTTTAGCTGGAATTGACTGGCTTAAATCAGTTTGAAGTACTTGGTCCGAAATAGCTTCAACATTAAATTACTAGAATGATTTAGTTTGGTTTTAACAAGAATGAACAAGCAACATCACACATCTTATCTAGAACTTACTGGTCCCAACCGGTTGACCGTAGACAGGTTTTAGCGGAATGAATGGGAATTGATCTGCCACAAAATTGCGTTTAACTAGTATAAATGGCAAAAGGAGTTTGTTTTTGTCTATTCTCGTTGCTGGGTAATTTCTCTTATTGCTTCAAGATGGATCAAGTAGACTATAGGAAATATTGTTCCATGCAAAACCAGTTAAATCTGTCACCCTCTAAGTGTAGTTCATTACATTTAATTTTCCTTCAAGTACTTACTTGTTAATGCCAGTTATTTCAAAAGGAAGTGCTGTCTATTGGAGGCAAGTTGGTTTCTAATCTGAATGTTTTTGTTCAAGTCCAATAAAGTCTAGTTGAAATGATTTCAAGTTCAATCTAATTGACTCCAAATCTAGCTATTGAGAGTTATTTCCAGTTCAAACCAGGCAGTGGTGATATGCTTTGAGCGTACACCAAAGGGGGTAACCATTTGAGTCGATTTTCTTCCTGCTGGTTCTAGTTAAAGCTAGCAGAAAGGCAACTGCATTCAACCAGAGTTTTTCACCAATTATGTAGCTACAGAGAAACGTGACATATTGCTAAACCACTTGAGATCAATAAAGGATTTGGTTCTTTCTGGGCAAATGATATTAATAAATAATTCTCGGGTTTCCAGCCGAGTAAGAATTTGCCTCCAAATGTCTCCCAAAAAGAAAAAACCCACCGTGAGAGCTTGTCTGCCATATTTTTCAACCGTCGCCGGAAAAATCTCTAGGATCCTAGCGAAATGGAGCATCGAAACAATTCATAAACCACCGAAAAAACTGCGTGGCGATTTATTGCGAGTCAAGGACGAATTGGGACTCAAAACACCTGGAGTTTATAGTATCCCATGTCAGCGTGGAAAAATATACATAGGAGAAACAGGGCGCACGATATATACGAGAATTATTTATTAACACTTGAGATCATATTGCCAGATCATAAGAGATAAATTCTAAACATGCCCTAAATAAGAATATAATGTTTTCTTTCAAAATGCTGTAATGGGCAAAGATAAAAGCTTTAGCCTTTAGTTTGGAATGGAAAGAAGAGATGAATATGACATTGCTCAATTACAGCTCTCGCGAAAGCTTCCATTTTTTTAAATGCACTCATACATGGCAAAAATGCCATGTCTTCGCTTTCCCCTACGCCAATTTTACCTACCCCTTCCACCAAACTTTACCCCTCCACGACATCTTCTTCTGCACATCCGAATGCCATAAGCTTTCACGAGAGCTGTAATATATAACTAAATCAAAAGAAGATGCACCCGACAGCAGCTGTTGGGGTAACAGTTTAAGTATATTAAATACCTGCCATCTTCAAGCTGTGCCTATGACCAGGTGATTAGCAAAATCTGTTTGTGACAGATAATGTGAGTGGTTTATTGGGACGACCTGTACAATTTTAATTGCATTTAGTGTTCAACTGAAAACCTAGAAACCATGTCATAGGCAAAATATAAAAAATGTTGCTACTGAAAGAAAATGCTAATGTGTAATTTTGGAAAACTGCCAATCCCGACGTGTAAAGAGAAAGATTTGAAAACTTATCTCTTGTTTGCGTTTTGAGTATGCCCACAAATAAGCATTCCAAACTAAAAAGGAAAGAGCAAAATACAAATTCAAAGAGTGAAGAAATTTACCTTATTTCTTCGTCGAAATATTATTTATCGAATATATATCAAAGTCGAAATATTATTTTCGGGCCGAAAATATCGACTAATATCCGTAACTCGAGTATGACTCGAGGTGAAGAAAAATGCTTTAAGTGTATCCTTATTGCGCGAATAAAAAAGCGAATAATTAGAGGAGCATGGATGAATATTGAAGCTATGAGTGACAAACGTTGAAAATAAAGAAAGGCAAATTTTCCAAAAAATATCGATAACGCCTTCAACTGCTACAAAATTGGCCGTGTAGAGCATGTCTACAGCATCCTTCGATGCTATTGTCAGCGTTCGCGACGAAGAATTTATATCGCAACCGCAGTCGTCTTGATTGAGGGAGTCATCATATCTTTCTTGCCATCCACCATGGCTATCGAACCCGTAGTGTTGACATATCGACAGATGGTAACGATAAAACGATAGGTCGGTGACGAGAGATATGATGTACACTTGTGGTGTAAAATCTTGTCCTGAAAAGAATTATCAACTCCATAAGAGTAATTTTGTACGCGATCAGATATCCTAAAATATGCCGAAGATGATAAAGAAAGCGAAGGTGAATAAAAAGTGATTCTTTGGATTTTTTGGCATCAGAGGATCCGATAAGCTGCATTTTTGGCTTCAAGGAAAATCCACCATCGTCGCAGATGGTTATGGAAATGTGAATATTTGCAGGAAGAGAATTGGATATTTACAAATACTCGCGACTCAGATACGAAGGTTTTATAGTGGGGCAGTTGCGAGTTTTAACTGACTCAGCTGGCCGTCCTGTGTGTGTGGTGTATCGCGGGAAGCATAGAAGTCGCGGGGCGATTCCGAATTTTGTGACGAGAAGTCTACACGCTTTCGTTCCATATCGTTATTGAGTTCGAAATTCAGAACCATTACGTATTTTTAGTAGTTATTTTCACCGACGACACATAAAAAAGGCAAATCATATTAATTAGTGTGGATCAGCATATTTGCGGGAATTTACCGCTCCAGCGGCGCCCGTTGCTAATCGGGAAATTCTTTTGTTTCGGGTTAGTTGTGCGATATTTTCACGATGTAATAGGCCTTATGGAATGCATTTATACCTGAAAGCTGAAGTACCAAATGTATTTCTCAGTGGTATATCTTAAAACTAAACTTAGAACGTAAGTCTAACGCATTTCTCGGCGAATATTCTCCGTTACGGCGGTTATGGCTTCAAAGGAACCATATATTTAGTTTAAATAGGGATTATAGGTATACGCGATAAATATATATAACACAAGGTTTACGCGATCTGCGCGCATTTAAAAATCTCTTGGTTGGTAATTCTTCTGGTCTTCATTAAGGATAGGTACAGCCTCGTGAGTGGGAATATATACCCTTTGTTTTTACTTTGTGATACAGCTGCACTGGGTTAATGGACTACTTCGATCTTTACGAGGAAAAGTTTTCCGTAGACTGTAAATATTCCCTTAAAGTACCTTTCATGTTTTTCGTGTGCTCACAAGATTTCCAGTTATCCATGTAATGCATTTTTCAATAGCTGTAAGGAAAAAATTGACATTTTTGTGATTTGTAAGGGACAAAGTTTTTTAATACCTATAGTTCCTGGGAATTTGGCCGACAAATTGTTTGACACATCGTCAAGAGAACCTATGTATGTGTTAATGGATATTTCTACGTACCAGGGACCATAATGAAGGATTTATTAACCAATAATGAGCAATTTTCTAACGTATTGGGGAATTTTTGCGATAGCCCATTAATGTTCAAGTCTTAAATAAACTATTCCTACAACGGAGTGGTCCAGAACGGTTCTAAATTATTATTATTATTTTTTTTTGCCCTCCGACTATTCTGGTGGTCAGTATGCCCCTGCGATCCCGATAAGCCATTTTCTTATATTCAGGTTTCGCAGGGGCCGAACCACCAGAACTTGACAGAAATACCCATGCCCTGTGCAAGTGAAAAACCGATCCAGGCGGGACTCGGACCCGCGACCCTCGTACTAGCAGGCGAGGACTTTCCCCCGCCGCCGGCGAGAATTTTTGCGGCACTATGGTGGGGGACTGGTACCGGGAGGGTTCAAAGTTCGTGAAATTACAGAACGTCTGTTGTGGCGTGGGGTGGGGGGAAACAATGGAAAGGGAGATATCCAGTGGGCCACCAACGGTACTGGTCCGCGAGTGTGCCACGGCCATTGGGACTGATCCGCAAGAGTGCCGCGGCAATTGGGATTGGTCCGGGGAATTCCGTGGCCATGGGACCCGTCCCATAGGAGTTCCACCCAACTCCTATCAACTGTTAGCAGAGAAAAGGATACGAAAGGAACTAAACATTTTTGTAAGAGCATCAATATAAAACCGAACTTTCATTCATGACATGATGATTATTATGTCTACTAGCGGAATATACAGGTTTATTATTAACTAGCAATAACAAGCATAAAAAGTAACACAATCACCATTGTATAATGATCGTACAGTAATTATCAGAAGCAAGAAATTACTTTATGCTACTTAAAATTAGTATTATACTATACTACTTAATAGTAGTAACCTACCTACTACTAGTAACTAGTAACCTACTATACTACTTATTAAATTAGAGCTTAAAAAATATTGGGAACATATATATGCTACAAAAACTTGGAAAGTTTGCAAAATATCTCTCATTTCGTTAACAAAAATCGCATTTCAAAGAATATTCCGTTAATTTCACGATACATCCGAAAAGTCGGTTCTTATTTCGTGGATCCGGTTGCGAAAAAAGTCACAAAATCGTTATGTCCCTACGTAATCAGTAATAGAGGAGACGTATGGTTTTATGCAGCCGATACACAGGAATATTGGCACCGAAAAAGTCACGATATTTAAAGACTCGAGTATAAGTCGAAGATAGGTTTTCATTGACCTAATAAAGGAAGAAATTTCTTGACTTACACTCGAGTATACACGATACTTGAGAATTATGGACAGGATTATTCTCATGCTATCGTTGTTTTCCAGGTAAAGTCCTGCTGTTTCTCTTCCTCCTCACTGCCACTTTAATTGTCACTGCATTGTCAGTGAGGGCAAGTCAATTAAGGACAGAAGAAGAGGCTGAAGCCAGTTGGGACAATACTCTTCTAGTTCAAGGAAATGCTGTATTTGCCTACACATCTTGTGGACCAATACAAGGGTAAGTCTTAAACACCATAGTTATCATGGTCAGTGCCATCAAGGATTCATTCAATTTTTTTAATTGAATTCATTAAGTTCTTTAGAATAAGCACTTCCCAAAGGACGGAGTAATGATATCTTTCAGACCAAGGTAATATTCATACTAGCCATGCAATTGTACTCTTGCTAATCGGTGAAATAAAATATTATTATTATTATTACTGAAGAGAAAACTGCAAGTGATATGGGAGAGCCATCCTTTCACATAAAAATTTTCTCCTCTCTAAATGGCACCTGTTAATTTAGTAGCAGTCAAATCACCATTTACTTTTGGGGCCATTCCAAAATTTGTTAATTCCCACATTTTATATTCTTGCAAACCACATACAATCTATGCTATCAAATTAAACTCTATGGATATTCTTTTTAGTTTCCTAAACTCTCTTCCATATACTCTTGCAATGTTATTTCTATTGGATATCTTATTACATACATATACCTATATGAACATATGTATACAGACATAATAAGATTTCCATCTGAGAATCAATCTTGAATATCAATGAAATAAAATTTAATACACATATATATGTATGTCTCTGCATATAAGCTTAGGAATATTCTAAGTCTTGAGGAAGAAAAAAGTGACCTTTTGAAGAAGCACCATTGAGTATTATCTATTGAATATTGACTTGCAACTGTGGGTGGAGGGAAACTGAAGAATGATTAGTTATAGCAAGTTAAAGACTGCATTTTGACCTGTGAATTAGTTTCAACATTACCAGTGCATAGTGATCTGACAATTGTATCAAAAGTGAGGGGGAAGGAATAATATAATTTTTCTCTATGCTTTAAAAGTCGAGTTTAAGAGGTCCTGATGACGTCTTCCAAGAATTTTGAAATCTTAATTGAGACTACCCTCAAGACATAACTTTAAGCCTCAATTAGTCTAAAATAATTGGCCAAAAATCTCTAATGATTTGAATAATACACCCTAGCTCAGTGGCGTAACTATGGGGGGGGGGGTCTAACTGGCTCGAGTGACGGGTGTGATATTTGTTCGAGTAAGGTTCCGTCTGGGCATATTGGGTTTCTTCTCTGCCTCTCCCCTGACCAAGGGGATAGAACCCCCCAAGAACCCTAAAAAAAATATTCATATCACAGCTATCCTACTTGTTTGAAATACAGTAATTAAATGTTTTAGTTTTAATTTGGCCTATCTAATGTATTGAAATTAGTAGTTTATTTGCATAAATAACGAATTAACGTGTGGTGTGCTATTCAATCTGATCCATCCCCCCCAAAGCCAAGTCCTAGTTACACCACTGTCCTAGCTCAAGATAAAAACTGTCATCATATAGATTTCTGGACAAAAGCTTCAGAGGTCATTTTTTGGTCATCTAAGACCAAATTTTGACCTTTGACTATGTGAAAACCATATATTCTGACTTTCATATAATCCTGCAGTGTTATTTACATTGGATATCTTATTATATGAACATATGTATTCATAAGACTTTCATCTGAGCATCAATTTCTTTCTGATAAGATTTTTATCTGAGCATCAATTTCCTTTGTACATATTCATACATATTTGCAAATTTAACACAAGTTTTTATATTTGGTGCAATTTTCAAGGGAGTAAGAATCAACTAATATTATCACATCTTATATATCTAGCTATGTCAGGTGAATATATAGATGCTATAAATTATAGCTATTGAAGATATATTAATAGAAGATATAGATTATATCCTATATACATAGTACCCATTGGGATGGCAAAACTGTTCCAATCCCCTTATCTCCTTCTCATAATGGACGTTGTGTAATGTTTTCCTCAGGGTATGCTATCTTTGAAAAGGATTCGCCAACCTTACCCACTCCTTCCTCCCCAAGTTTTTTCCCCTTCGATCCCACCTCCACATCCTCTCCTTAAGATAGATGCCATACGCTTTCTGTACCAGTACTTATTTGAAGTCTGTTGATGATGTTTTAAACATTGTGATCAGTTTTTGAATTAAAGCAATGCGTTGAATATTACCAAGTGTTAATTCTTTGATAAAACATGGATTGGTTAAATAAATAAGAATAAAAAATTAACAAAGAAATATTTATGAATGAGCATTTTTTTCCCCAGGTGGGCAGAAGATGGAGCGTATGCATTCCGTGGAATTCCTTATGCCCTTCCTCCAGAAGGGAAACTCAGGTGGAGACAGCCAGTCCCTTTATATCGCTTAGAGTACTGCTGGAACGACACCTTGATAACTCAAACAAAAACAGATCCTCTGAACTCCTGTTGGCAGACTTATCGCAATGGAAGTTTAGATGGCTCGGAAGATTGCCTGACAGTGGATGTGTTTGCTCCCAAGACCAATCGCAGTGGCACAAAAGCACCAATCGTGGTTCTGGTGGCGGCAGAGACATTGGGTGGAGGGGGAGGCCGAGGGTTTGACTCACCCCAACTCTTGACTCCAAAGCTGGCTCGAGTGACGGGTGTGATATTTGTTCGAGTAAGGTTCCGTCTCGGCATATTGGGTTTCTTCTCTGCCTCTCCCCTGACCAAGTCCACCCATCCTCCTCGGTCAGGAAACTATGGGCTGGCAGATGTCCGAACTGCTTTGGAGTGGATTAAATTGAATTCTGTGAGTTTTGGAGGTGACCCATCGTCCATCACTGTCCTTGGGCACCGAGCGGGTGCTTCCCTCGTCCTTGCTCTCACTACAGAGAGAAAACCCTTTCGTTTTCTCTCCAGAGTTTGGCTGTCGGGCCCAGCTCCATTTTTATCTTTGGACAATGAACTTGCACGGAAAGACTGGTTGGCTGCCCAGCAGCAGGGTGACTCTTTCCTCGAGGATCTAGATTGCTCATATGAGGCGTCGTACAGTCAGGAGGGGGTCAATTTGACTGCATGCCTGCAGGGCATGGATGCAGAGGACCTCGTGGAGTCTGCACCTGAAAACTGGAAGTGGAGACCGGTTGACCTTCCAGCTAGAGATGAGAGTAAAGAGGAACTCCACAAATGGCTGACAGTGGATGGAGAGTTGTTTAGCACATCTCCACTCACTGCTTGGGAGTGGGATGGAGTGAAAGTACCAATTGTTATCGGTAAGTAGAGAGTATAAGTACGCAGAAAGTCATAAAGCTCACATTCATTGATAATAGATGTGTATATGCAGGCCCGAATTTAGGACCTCTGACGCCCCTGGGCAAAAAAACATTTGCTGCCCCAAAACTTTATGTTTCATGTCTATGCTTTTTTTTGTGCAGCTTTCCAGTAATTTTGCCGCCCCCTAAAATGTGCCGCCCTGGGCAGTTGCCCGGTTTGCCCTGCCGTAAATACGGCCCTGTGTATATGTATGTGAGCAAAGTATGCCATGATTGTAGAAATATACTTAGAAATTCTTTCTCTCACAAGTGTAATGGTAATTACTAATGCTTGTATAAAACTTTTATAATAAGAACTTAGAAGTAGCAATTTTCCAGAGTTAAATATTTTAATTCGACCTGGGTTTTGATGCACTGCATCATCATTAGGTTGCAACTTCTAAGTTCTTATGATGTTCATATTCCACAACATCTCGCCTGATTCCTCCCTTTTTGTAAAACTTTTATCTCGTGATACCCTTAGCCAAGGAGACTCCTAGTAGTCCCCATGTGGGTAGGTCATTCAGGTGATGGTGCCATGTCAAAAATAGAAATAGGAAAAACAGGGAGCAACTCTGCATGTGCTTCAATTATGCTTCATGGTAATTATGGACAGATTTGATAGGACAGTGGGTGATGTGCTGTATTGATAGTCAGCCAACTTGGGAGGAGTAATGTCAGACACAAGGGAATGCATACAAGACCTTTGCGAAAGTCATCACACTTAAGTCTTTAGACAGCTGAGACAGCAGAAATGGCATACAATAAGTCACGTTCAGTTAGGGCAAGAGCAACAAATTCTTAGCCCCACTGCAAGAATTTGTAAAGGTCCCCTTTTACGTAAAAGAGAAAAGAAAGAATAAGTTGTTAATACTGTCTATTTGATATGCTCATTTTGAAGGAATAAGATAAATGAAATTAAATTCTTTTCAGCATGCTGTGGTCCCCATTGGGCACCAAATCCGTGAAATTCCCCTCCAAGTATTGCAGGATTTTTTTTTTTGCTCTTGAATGATTCTGGTGGTTCATATGCCCCTGCGATCCCAATAAGGCATTCACCTGTGTTTCAGGTTTCTCAAGGGCCGAACCACTAGAAATTGACAGAAACGCCCATGCCCTGGCAAAAAACTGACCCAGGTGGGACTCGAACCCGCAACCCTCGGATTAGCCGGCGAGGACTTTATCCCACCACCACCAGGCTGGAATTTTGCTAGTATTGGTCTGGACATTTATTACATAAGAAGGCAGTTGATGTTATAGCACTGATTTTGAGTGCGTGGACAATATTGAGGGCAATGAAGTGAAAAACGTATCAAAGTGGAGCAATTAATTATTTTTGCTACTTTTCCAATAATTGCTGTTGCACAAGTGATGTGGTAAGCAGTCACATGCACGGGTGCAAGGTTTGGTTGTGTAACTGGCTAAACAACCCTGACCGGCAATTGGGAGATCTGGGTTCGTATCCCAGTCAAGTCAAATGACTTTTTCACGGTGAATTTCACCATCTTTGGTGTATGCTAGGTTTAAATGAGATGACACGGTACGTCAGTATTAAATATTAGACGAATAATTATGGAATAATTTTCCTACTCTCACCTAGGTGATCAGCTCGCATACTAGTTTACAGCATTTCTTTCAGCTCCCATCCTCTGCTTCTATAAAGCTCTTCCATCCTCTGCACTTCTCTCATTCTCTTTTCCATTTCACTACTCAATGCATAAGTCCCTTGTGCTCAAGTATGGAACCTTTTAAATAAGCTCTCTCCTTTATTTAACCACTTCAGTGTCATATAAAAAAAATATTTTTGGCCAAAAATAATCAGGTTTTTTTATTCCTAGTTTAAAAAATCTAATTTGACATATTTGATGGAGAAACAATTTTAATGTCCAAAAAATTAATGGTTTATGAGGAATACTGTTTTGCAAATTTATTATAAAAATACATTTTAATATATATCTTAATGTATTTGGTATTTTTAGATGGAAGAGGACACTTAGGAAGTTGGTATGGTTTTACAATTTACCTACAAATAAATGTTTATAACAATTAAAAGTTTAAATTTTTAAAAATTATTTTGCATTTTTGAAAGTTTGCAGTTTTAACTACAGTGATATTTGTGCAAGTCAAAAACGATTTTAAATTGTAAAAATAAAAATATTGTGCAAAGTTAAAAAGTTTTCAAAATGACAACTTAAATGTTTTCTTTTGTGTGGTATATACGAAAACATGGAGCCACACAGAGACCTACATCACAATTTGCACAATAATATCGACTTCCTCTCCTCACTTTCTTCCCTTTGTCATCTCTTTTCATGCTACATACGGCACATTGCCTCGCAGGGTTTGTTTTTTTTCCAGTTGCTGGTATCATTTCAGGAAAATGGCATTCAGTCAGACGAAGCGGATTTCTCGACGTACTGGGTCTCCTGCCTTTTGGAGAGAATTCTGGAGAGTGGTACTTTTCAATCTTCCTCTCTATGACTGAAATTCTATATTCTACTGGTGGCTTTTTTCCTCCTGACTTGGTGTACAATACGCATGAATTCCACAATGTTTGCTCTAGTAGGTGAAAAAACATCTTCTTATTACACTTTATCCCACGTTTTCTTGGGATTGGGTAGTGTGACATATGCTGACCTACTTTGTCCACACCACCCATTGTGCAATTGTAATCAATTACAGCTAGTGGTTTCTTCATCATTCCTCCTCTCTTGTAAACATTTACCATGGCAGCATTGTGGATGGTTGACAATATCGTCACATCTTTCTTGTCTCTCCAGCGCACAACCGCTACCTTTCCCCTTTGATATGCCTTCATTTCTCCTTCTTTTGGTTTTCCATTCTTCAACTCTGGTGGCATTTCCTTTCTTGTGATTTTCATGGTCTCATACTTATCCGTCGTTCGCAAAAGGAGTATATCGGAAATTCTACATCCCCCATAACAACAGCGCTCTTCTGGTTTCATGTTGGCTGACAGAAATTGCTTGTTCCATTACCATACAGCTCAAACAAATACATACTTTCAATATGTTTAACTCAGTATTCCCATGGCTAGTCAGAATTCAGTAATACATCATTCATTGAAAATTTAACCCTATCACTACGAATGCTCCGTAAACAAATTGTAGGATTCTAATCCCATGTGCACAAATGCCATTTATAAACAGCATATTTTTTTCTTTGCAAGAGAGCAAATGCCATGTTAACATGGCTCTGTGGTGAAGCAAGATGAAATGGAGATAAAATGTCTCAGGTGTCATTAGGGACCCCACCCTGCTTGACGTGGGACCCTATCCTCAGCTCCTGAGGGTGGTAATATCTAAACTCTTTCACTCAGTGACAGCCTTGAGTCACAGCATCTGGCCATTGTCATCTAATTGTTTTTGCAGTGGATATACTAATAAACTTTTTATTGCCTACTTGTAAAATACATATAGGCTCCAAAGTTCATTCATTATGTTCAACTGATCATTTACAAATTTTAAATGCCATCTCTTAATGTGATTTCTGGCCAAGTTGTTGGGAGTCTCCTTTAACCCTTAAGCTGCTGCAGCTAGAGCGCATGTCGTCCACCCTGTGAGGGAAATATCTATCCGGACGAAGCCTGTCCCTCCTTCCCACAGGCTGACGCCGGGCAGTTATGTGACCCATGTAATCCCCTCCTGACCCTTTTCTTGGGATCTCAGGGGGTGGGCACAGGAACTTGTTGAAGGATCAGTGGGACTTTGAACACATTTTGAAAATTTGTTTATAGGCGTAATTGTTAAAAACAAATATGAAAATATTTTTTCTATCAATTTTCTGTTTAGTTTGATACCACACACCAAAGAAATCCGTTGATAATTGAGTCGGGCACGAACATTAGGCAACTAACTTTTGAGACAACCTTAACTCATTGAGCGAGCTCTCATAAGAAAGGGTCACACCTCATTGTGGTGGTATGCGATCCCTAAAGAGCGTGGGATGGGAGTGGTTTGGGTAAAAAGGGTGGATTCCCAAATATTCACCACTGGAAAGAAAGAGTTCGGGTCATAAAAATATGGAAAGGCTGAGGGAGCAGGTAGACAGAAAGGGTCAAACATACAAGAATGTTTTTCCCGCAGTTGACGGTACACACGTACATGTACGTTTCCCGCAGTCTAAGGGTTATATATAATTTAGTTAATAATTACATTTGAGTTCTGTTTTAAATTTATTAATGCACAGCAAAAGATAAGGAATGCACATCTGAGTCCATATTTTCCGAGAATGGAACAAATGTGTCTTTAGTCAATCCACTGCATGAACAAATTGTTAACCGTGGGCACATATTGCGGGAGGGATTGGCACTTAGGTGAATAGTCGAGATTTCTTCGTCGAGAACTTCTTCCCACCGTCCGAGGAAACAAGTCTGGATTTCTGAGAACATATGGGTCCCAAAATGGACAAAAAGCATACCTACCCATGCAATTCCTTACTCCAAGAGAGTTCCATACAGAGTAGTAGAGTGCAGTGCTCACTGTCCTCATGAAAGAGAAAGCATTTCCCATCCCTAGGCTCTTTCATGAAAGGGTTAATATTTGTACAAACTTTCAAATTTCAATGACTCCTAAGAGAAGAGAGATGTGGGAGAATTCATAATATATTACATTACCATGCATAGGAGAAGGCGGAGTTAGCAAGTGGCCAAATCACCTTGCCTAATGCTGTAATTGCATTTCTATTTATTTTTGCATAATAGAAAGTTAACAATATAGTTTATAGCTCTTTTGTTCTCTCAGAACTATTTTGTGCATATGTATTTCAAAACTTCTGCATTGAAGAATAACTTTTATAAACTAATATTTCAATAACATCATTACTCATGACACCTAGCGAACAAAGGGGAACATTTATTGGTAATACTATGATAGGTACCAATATTTTTGCCAAAAATATGTAGGTATGTATTATGTGACCTTCCAAGAATTCATTAGGAATTTCCAATGATTCTCTTTGGATCATAGTCCATGGTTTGATAACTAATTTTACTGTTGTTCAAAAAAATGCAGTATTTTGACCTCTTGAGTAAGTTTCAGTGGAGAGTATTGAGAATCATAATGGTGAAATTTCATAATGGTATTCTACTGAAATAACAATTTTGAATCCTAATGCTACTTTTTCAATGCTCTTCAGGCACAACCTCACATGGAGAATCTACAGCAGAGCTCATAAAGAGGAAAAACTGGAGCGCTCCAAATGCAGTGGAGAAACACATTCGAGAGAGTTCCGTTGGAGCAGCAGGGCTGACTTCCGAGTCCCTTCGCTTGTATAATAAAACTTTATTCAATGCAACGCACACAACAAATCCTGAGCCCCTTTCTCTGTTGACTGCAATGATAACGGACATATGGTCAATCTGCCCACTTATTTCCATGGCTCGCTTTGCTTCCATGAAAGCCAGGAAGTCTCCGCTTTACTTCTACATTGCAGAATCTCTGCCAGGAGAGATGGGGGTCCAACCTGGACCCTCTGATCCTGTGGATGGAGGAAACGTTGTGTCTCCAGCCATTGGTCCTGGGGCCGATTTGCTGGAAATACTTACTCATCCTGTGAGCAGGTCTGAAGATCGTTACGGTGCCATAGCTCGGATGTTCTATGCATTTGTGAGGCATACTCCTACAGAGAAGGAATTCACAGCTCCACCATGGATGAAGATTCCAGCGATGCCGTTGAGGCTATTGCTCGTGAGTCGAGATGGTCAAGTGAGGTCTACAAGTGTATATCCGACGTGTGAATATTGGGAACGCAAAGGTTTTGTGACACCAAAGTTTGCAAGGTCAGACTAATTGTGCTCCTTTCCAAAAGACAATAATAGGGAAATTGCAGAAACGGGTCTTTTTTCCACAAAATGTTCTACCCCTCCAGGTAAAGAGATCTTCCAGAAGTGCTCTGGAAGGAGGCTGAGTGTTCATGAGTGAGACGTTCTGTGACTCTGTGGCCTTGTTTTAAGCACAAAAAGGATTTAAAGAAAAAATCCTCAATATATTTTCTCATTTAACGGTGTGTATTTCAAACTATCTTAGTTCCCAATGGTGACAAACATTGTGCATATATGAGGATTGGGGTGCTTGCTCATGATTATTTGAAGCTAAAAGGATGCAAACCATCAAGCACCATCTCCATGAATTCCTGCATTCCCGCTTCATAACTCAGAAAAATATAAATATTCAAATAAAATCATACATGGAGTATCATAAATATTTTGGAACAAGAAAATAAATAAATCACAAAGCCAAAGTTTTAGACATATATATGTAACTTAATACTCATTGTTCAACTCACAGAAAAACTTTTTCCCATACTTTTTTATTTTATTTTCATAAAAGTATTCCTTAATTAAATTATTTATTATGAAACCTAAAATAAATAAAGTGAATGCCATAATCACTATCATTTATTTAACTTTGGATATTGATAACTACTTTCCTTCATCCCTCTAAAAACCAATACCATTTAATGCTGGTCTCTGTTACAATATTATTATTTTTGATGTTCAGGGTTTTTCAGTAAGGTTTTTAAAAACTGCAAAACTCGTTGATAAATATTCTTTTGTTACTCTAATGACCCTTTATCTTACACTGTATCATTCTCCAGCTTCACAGCTTCTTCACTATCTTCATTCCATATGAAACGCCTATTCATTTCCTTTATCTTTCCAGCTTACTAGGTATTACACCTCCTTACACTTTCCATTCATGTTACATACTGCTTTCTCCATTCGACTTTTCTGCCACCTTTGAATATACTCCAGTAGGTAACTTCCTTGCCTCACAATCATTCTGCTGACATTTGTAGGTACCAAAGTAGGTAAAACTACCCTGGTAAAAAATATCTGGTCTGTAACTAATCTGAATGTGGTCTGTAACTGGTCTGGACCAACCCAAGTAGCAATATCTTATGAAAAAATTATTTTAAAATATATTGCACAAACATATTAGTATCATTTTAAAATTATTTTGAAAACATATTAACTCTCTCTTTTTAGGCTTTTAAAATTTTTTTCATAATTTTAAAATGATTTTAACATAAGTTTTAAATATGTTTAACTCTTTAAGAAGCTACCCAGTAAACACAAAATGATGCAGATGCGCATCTGATGCACTGCGTAGTAGCGCTGCAGCTACCGCGAGGGCGCTGCTGCCGCGCGTCTAGCACTCCTAAACTTCCCTTTTTTGAATGTCGGATACGCTGCAAACAGGTGTCAGGAGCGCTGCACATGCGTTTCTCGATTGCTTCAAACTGCAAAAAAAGGGTACACCCATGGACAACTTTATATTACCTATCTCCATACCGTATAGACTCGTCTTCAATCACACATCTATCTACGGTAAGTCTATTTCGCAACTACCTACGTCATATCCTACTCGCAACTGAAAGATGCGCTCCAAGAAAGTTGTATATATACGGCCATTCCCGTGCGTAAATGTGTTTGCGAGAACTAACTTACATATAAATGTCAATGCCATGATAGTTTGAGGAAACATACCATCCAATCACGATAACAGTTTTCAGGTATTATAATTAATTGAAACCTATGCTGCCACATTAAATGAATATAAATTCAATATAAATGAGAATAAACAAGATGTTTTCCAATTGCCACACGTTTGTTTACATTACAATGAAGACGTAACTTACTTGCGGAAATGTTACGAAAATATGCATGAATAATCAATGTTACGAATGCGGAAATGAGAAAGCTGATGAATGTACCAATAAAAGCATAACAATAATTTAGTGTACAGCGGAAATTAAATACAAAATGCTATCAATTTTTAAGCTATAATTTTAAAATTATTTCAAAATAATTTTTAAAAAGTTTTGAAAATATTTTAAAATGATTTTGAAATAATATTCTCACATTATTTTAACATGAAATGTTAAAAAAAGACTTTTCATGCAAATAAATGTCTCAGTACTTCCTTCATATGCATGTAAAGGTATCTTATCAAAAAATTGAGAGGACAGGATACAGAACTTTAATATCATACATTATTTTAAAATTATTTTAAAATCTTGAAAAAGTCATGATTTTAGCCATATTATGATATTTTGATTTTAAAATTATTTCAAATCATTTTTCAACATTCTTTTGCTACTTGGGAAGTGGTCTGTAACTGGGAAGAAATTGAAGCACCGTTCCAGACCAGTCTGGTCTGGACAATGGGTGGTCGTTGCTCTGGAATTATGCTGGACCGAGGGTTTATCTTTTAGCCGGTTTTATAGTCTGGCATACCCTTGCTGCCTATAATAATGCCCTTGCTGCCAAGTATGGATGTGTAAAGAATGTCTAAAAGGCCTGTTGGTCTGCGAAAATAAACCTTTATAATCGTTATTATTAATTCAAATGGTATTTTTTCTCGACCTCTTTATTTAATGGTGCAAATTTATAAGTATATTTAAGTATAGGTCAAATGATTTTTTATTTTTAAACTTTTGCCGGCGTTTCGGATGTTTATTCATCCATCTTCTGGGCTATAAACTATGATGTATGATGATAAATGATTGACAGTTCTGTTTTGGTTACATAATTGTAAATTTACTGACATTAAATATAAAAAATACATAGACATTCAAGATTTTTACCTTCAAAGTTTGGTGCTGTTTTTATTTATTTACAATTTTAATTTGGTTGCTTGGATATATTTCTTTGTTGAAAAGTTTTGTGTCATTTATTAAATTATGATAAATTTTTCTTAGATAAGTGATGTCTGTTCTTTTATTGCAACTTTTTTTATTTCTGGATATATATGTTACATACCTCGCATCATACGTCATTGTTTATAGCCCAGAAGATGGATGAATAAACATCCGAAATGTCGGAAAAAGTTTAAAAATAAAAAATCATTTGACCTATACTCACGAAATTTGCACCATTATTATTAATGAGCTGGTACTCCCTTGCGCTCTTCACTGAAACTCCCTTGCCGTCTATAATAAAACTCCCTTGCCCACAACACTGAACTTCCCTTGCCCTCCCTCTCCACTGCCTTCTCTCTGCTCTCTCAAAATAAAAAAATGATACATAACTTTCATTTAAGTACTAAGACTATATTATTACGCGATACCATGTTTTAATATATTTAATTATCCTTCCTAGTATCCACCTACCAACATTGTACATATTTCAACTATTCATCTAACCTATGGTTCTACGCAGGGGCGGATCCAGGATTTTTCTTTGGGGGGGGCACAAGGGTCTGATGGGCAAACGGTCTTCTCATATTTGGGATTAAAAAACAACATACAACAATTAATGTACGAAATGTACTTTTTATTTTCATATAGAGATTACTAATATGCAAATATTAATTAGTTACATAAATAATAACGGCAGTTTTCTATTGTTTCCTGCTGAAGAGTTCCAGTACTTCATTAACGTTCATTTTTGACACAATGTCTTCCTTCCCACTTGGGCGATGTTTTTTTTCGAGCGCTGACTAGCGAATGACCAATGACCGGCAAATCAGTCTTCTTGACTTGTGCTTAAGGCTAAAATGAATGCGGCTCCGTAATACACAAAACAAAACGAACGTAATTATAACGGGACCGTATTAAAAATATTGTCCATTATTTATGCGTCTGGGGGGGTGGGGGGCACGTGCCCCCCCCTAAATCCGCCTATGGTTCTACGCATATTTTCTCGCGCCCGGAATCAAACTACCCACGTCAAGGAAGCGGTATATACGAGTTGTGATAAAAAATAACGGGAATTTTCGTTTTTCTTCAAGAATATTTATTTATTAATCAATATCAATTTTGTTCCCTTCACAGTAACCCCCCTAAGATATAATACACTTCTGCCAGCGGTATTTCCAATCATGAAAGCACTTCTGGAACTCCCTTATCGGTATAGAGTTCAGCTCTATCAGCGATTCTGTTTTTATCTCATAAATGGTGGCAAAACGTCGTCCGTTCATGGTTCTCATCAGCCTCGGGAATAGAAAGAAGTCACAGGGGGGCATGCCCGGCGAATACGGTGGCTCAGGCAAAATAACGCTTTGTATTTTGACCAAAAAATCACGAATAATCAGTGAGGTGTGAGCGGGAGCATTATCGTGGTGCAATTTCCACGAGTTATTTTTCGAATATTCTGGGCGATTCCGTCGGATTGCTTCACGTAAACGGCGCATAACTTCCAGGTAGTATTCCTTATTGACCGTACGACCATGTGGCAGGAACTCGGAATTATTGAAAATAGGAATTATGAAGCCCGCGAAATGAAAAATTCCCGTTATTTTTTAATCAAACCTCGTATCTGGCAAATTCCTTGCTTTCAAGTGATTTCGAGAACTAATTATTAAATGGCAATTCTGTGATAGTTTGAGGAAATACCAGGACATCACGATAACAGTTTTCAGGCATTAATTATTTGAAACCTATATTGCCACATATAGTAAACCCTGAGGAAAAAACCGAGTTAAAACGAGGTAAATTCAGTTACATTTGAACTCGGATTAACTCGTATGTACGAGTTGTCACCTCGTTTTACATGGTTTTAACTCTCAAGCCCCGCAAACACATACAACACGCATGGCAAGCAGTCCCGGTTAAAAATCGAAATACCTAGTTTCAACCCGTTCGATGTGGAATTCGTGTCAAGTGGTTTCAACTTGTAGACGAGGTAACTTGTCTAAACTCTGTTTACCTCGATCGAGATGGATCTCGCATCAACTGGTTTTACCTCGTATCCCAAGCTTCTCGTTTTTACTTGATTCACCTCGTCCGATGTGGATCTCGTATCAACTGGTTTTAACTAGAATCCCACGCTTCACATATTAACTTGATTCACGTCATCCGATGTGGATCTCGAATCAACTTGTTTTACCTTGTATCCCACGCTCTCAAAAGGCTAAATTTTGGTCTGTTACAGGAAGGTCTGGATTTCAAAGAGGCGAAGGAAATTAGTGTGTAGGACCTACCTAACTGATCTGGTAACTGGAAAATATTCTTGGCAGAAGCAGGCTTCACTTCGTAGAAGTTAACTATATCTCATTACCTTATGAGTCAAGATAACACTTAGAACTTTTCTACGAAAATGTTTATTGTACGACGCGTTTCGCCGATTTACGGCATCGTAAGGTACAGACGTTTGTGAAAAGTACACAAATCTCTGTAACATGACGATGCCGTAAATCGGTGAAACGCGTCGTATAATAAAAAAATTGTAGAAACACTAAGTATTATCTTTATTAATGAGTAAAAATGGAAAACATTCAATGGTCTGCACCTGGTCTGGATTCTATTCTATAACTGTGCTGCAATATTCGATGGTTTTGAACTGGTCTGCATTCAGATATGACACACAGCTCTAATATTTTATTCGACGATCTGCAATTGCTCCTAAATGTTATTTGTAACTATTCAATGATTGGAATATATTTTAGGCATTACTACTTAATGGAATTAGGATTCCCAAGCTTTGAATTAATCACCTTGAAATCCACATTATTTTTTTTTAACTTTAAAGGGAAATAAAATCACCTTTCAAAACTACCAGACAGCCACTTGTTATTATAAAGGAAATTTTTCTCTATTTGTGGTTCATAGCCAAGCTTCATTAATAATTGCCAACGAATTTGAATTAGGAGCATCTTCCCGGTATGTTTTGCCCGTAGTTCATCCTTCGCCCAAAAGTTTGGCAAAAATGGGAAGCTTGCAAACGATTTGGAGAGACTTTAGTTCAGCCAATAAATACATCTCCGAGCTTTGCGTAATAAATTTCCGTTACACATTATATTATTTCTATGTGTTTATTGGTACATTCAGCAATTTTATCCTATTCAATATCTCCGAAAGATAGTAACGTATTTTAAAAAATTCCGTTTCTATCGATAGCTCGCTTGCTAGATTTTTGCTGAATCAATACACAGCTTTATTTGAATTTTTCTGAAATCATTCAAAAGAGCCACAAGGCCCCACAAGTGTTTTGATGCAACCTCAATGGAAACGGTTTCTTCCTGTAAAATACAATTAACGTTGTTAATACTTCTAAGAAGATGATTCCATAAGATAAGACCAAAAACAAATAATTTTTAAATTAATCATTATTAAACTGATTTTAGCTGAAGATACAGAATCAGCTGTATATGTCCTCCTTTCATTAGTTCCTTCTGAAATGTTATGCACTTTTTTCATTATATGCGGTAATTGAGTATGTAATACGTGAATTGAACTATACTTTAATAACCATATCTCGTATCGGAATGACCCTTCAAAGTCAATTTTAAATTTCATAAAGCTTGCCAACGTTCAATCGATCCGGAAAAATAATTAAAAATATTTTGCACTGTGCCAAACAAGCTTTTTATATGAGTTAGCATTATGTTTTAATTTTGTGTGCCTGTGTCCCAGCGGGCCCGCAGGCTATGGGTCTGCAAAGTGCGCCACCTGAGGGTTGCGCCCCTGGCAGCCGCCCGCTTAGCCAGGCCCTAGCTACGACGCTGAAGCTAACGTGCGGAAAAAAATCTTGTTTATTCACAGTAATATTGCATTTATATTCGAACTATGTGGCAATATAGGTTAACAGTTATTTGGCATTGATTAATTAATGTCAAATAACCGTTAACCTATATGTGATGGTATTTCTTCAAACTAACACGGAATTATCATTTAAAGATTATAGTTCTCGAAGTCACTTTTATCCATGGAAGTGACTAGATATATACGACTTCCTCAACCCCAATACTTTAAAATAGATGCGAGAATTGGTGCATAGAGTCGAACGGTAGCCATTTACGCGATATAGGCGTTGTAACGTTAGGTAGATATGAGGTAGAGTAAAATTACGTATTATAGCATATCATCGCGCAGCAGCACATTCAAATTGATTAAATGCAAATTATCATTTTTGTATTTTGAGAGAGCAGTGAAGTCAGTGGAGAGGTAATACGATATGCATCGAGGTAGCTTGTATTAGATCAAACGGGCTAGTGCTAGGTAAGACGAGTTGAGTATTACACATTTCAAACGAGTTAAACCGATGTGAAAGGAGGTAGCGTGATACTAGCTGAAACCAGTTGAAACAGGATAATGCTAGATCGAACGAGTTGGTTCTCATACAGTTCAAACGATGTAATACGATATGAATCGAGGTAGCTTGTTCTAGATAAACTGGCTAGTGCTAGGTAAGAAGAGTTGAGTATTGCACATTTGAAACGAGTTAATACGATGTGAAACGAGGTATCGTGATACTAGCTGAAACCAGTTGAAACAGGATAATGCTAGATCGAAAGAGTTGGTTCTCATACAGGTCAAACGATGTAATACGATATGAATCGAGGTAGCTTGTTCTAGATAAACTGGCTAGTGCTAGGTAAGACGAGTTGAGTATTACACATTTGAAACGAGTTAATACGATGTGAAACGAGGTAGCGTGATACTAGCTGAAACCAGTTGAGACAGGATAATGCTAGATCGAACGAGTTGGTTCTCGTACAGGTCAAACGAGGTTATACGATATGAATCGAGGTAGCCTTTTCTAGATAAAACTGGCTAATGCTAGGGTGGAAATAACAAAGGTGGTTTTCTCATCATGGATATCCATTATTTCCACGAGGTCAGGCCTGAGATCATCAGTTTTATAGGTAATACGAGTTGATTCTTGCACATTTGAAACGAGTTAATACAATGTGAAACGAGGTAGCGTGTTACTAGCTGAAACCATGCAATACGAGATGAAGCAACCTATTACTCTCTAGGTAAGACAAGGTGCTTCAAGAAGAATCAAGCTGCCCAGAAACGACAGTTACTGGTTGATACGGCATCACTCGAGGTAATACGAGGTCAATTTACGGGTTAAAGAAGGAAAAAGCGGCCATAACCGACTTAAAACGAGTTGAAAGATCGAGTTAAATCGAGTTGGAAACAGGTAAAAACGTGCGAGTCGAATCTAACTCGTTTTTCCCTAGGGCAAATATAAATGCAATATTACTGAGAATAAACAAGATTTTTACTAACTAATACTAACAAGTGGTAGTCTGGCAGTTTAGAAGGCTGACTTTATATCCCTGTTAAGTTAGTTACTGTAGTATTAAGCAGTCCCCTACATCCTTAAGCAATTAATCATTCATGTGATACTAATTATGAAGGAACCAGTCAAAAAAACTTAGTGTGGATCATTATTAAGAAGTAGCTTTAAAGTTTGGGTTACCTAGAGTTCCTCTGTAAAAAAAAGTTTTCACTCGTAAATTTAGTACCTTCAAATTACTAAATTTACGAGTGAAAACATTTTTCTCTTTGTAGTATTATAATTGTTATTAACTGTATTCCTTGCATTGTACTGTAGCCTTGAAGAAGCCTGAATTAAAATGCCATGCGTCGCGACGCATCGCATTTTACTTAAGGCGCGTCGGCGGAAAAAAGGAAGTTGAGTTTAAAAAAAAAGACATGACCAAACCTCCATAAATTAACCAATGTAAATAAATAATTGATGTTTATAATTCGTAAGTGCAGTTTTTAGGCCCTATTTAAAACAGGATCAGTTCGCTCTATAAATAATTGTAATGAGCTCTTTGAGCTATTCCAATGTTTAAAAATAATTTATTTTTATTGATAAGATCCGGAGATATAGCGCACTTCCCGGATTTTAAGTCGTTTGGTCAGATTTTCAGCCGAACGCTCATAGTAGCGAGTAGCAAGACGACGAAGTGCTTCTGAGTCCGTCCGGCTTGCTGCATCACGGAAATTTTTCTTGTCTTCCGATCATGTTATCGTCACTATGCGACAATCAAGAGGAAAAAACATTTTAATCCTTATAAAAATAAACTAAGCTGTCCTGTGGTCAACGATATTGTTCAGAGATTGTGTTATCCAGAGAAAGGTGATGGCCGATAGCACCGTTGGCGTGTCTCAATCGTGATTAATAAGAACCATCCAGTGGTTGCCAACGAGGGCGTCATCGTAAATATTACTACAGGGTGCGGCAACATAACTTACTTTTTTCAAAACGCAATGAAACCCATTTTATGAATCAGAATTTTTAATTTTTTTTAAAAATGTAGGTACATATTTAAAGTTTAGTTTTCCACAGTTTTGAAAACAAAATCAGGTAGATGACGCGCCCCATTGTCCATACACTGAGTTAGCCGATTTCTGGCGTATGTCACGACCCTTACCAGCATAGCAGCGGATATGTTGGCTATTTCTGCCCGGATGTTTGCCTTTTTCTTTTTCCGGGTTTTTTTTTTTAAATCCCGCGTTTATGTCAACCATCCAAGGACCCGACAACACCAGAAGGCTAACATCCGGGCAGAAATTGCCAACAAACTGCTGATATGCTGGTAAGGGTCATGAACAACGCCAGAAATCGGCTTGCTCAGTGTATGGACAATGAGGGGCGTCATCTACCTGATTTGATTTTCAAAACTGTGTAAAACTAAACTTTAAATTTGTACCTACATTACAAAAAAATTTAAAAATTCTGATTCATAAAATGGGTTACATTGCGTTTTGAAAAAAAGAAGTTATGTTGCCTCACCCGTAAATGGACGTAAATATTTGCTGGTGGTCTTTTCGTTATCCTTTCCTCAAAATTTCTCCGCTAAAATTGCCAGCTCTATCTGATCTAACGAACTTGAAACATTTTTACTACATGCCAACCACTCTTGACCTAGTATAGTATAGTGGCGGATTAAGGAGGGTGAGAGTATAAGGCCACCCCCGGCAATTCCTGGTAAAATAGGAAAAATGGTGGTCATAAGGTATTCCATACCTCCTGACCCCTGGAAAGTAGAGATCCACCCATATCCCCCCAAAACAACGACCATAATCCACCCCTGTCTTGACCTACGAGTGGCTTAAATTACTGCATACGACTAACACTCCAATAAACCTTACTCGCTTAATATTAACGGACATACAAGAGAATAACAAACAACTGAACAAAGACACACTTAGTTGGATGTTTTTTATCAGAGTACCTACTCAATGAATTACGGTATTGAGCATGCTATTTTGCTAATATTCTAATTCATGAAACAACTCTTAGTAAACAAGCATTTTTCTTTCATTTCAAAAGAGTTACCTAAGTTGAAATCAAAAGAACAAATTTAATGAATTTCAAATATTGTACTGAAGAATCTTCAGAATATTAATATTCTAATTCATGAAACAAGTCTTAGTAAACAAGCATTTTTCTTTCATTTCAAAAGAGATCCCTAAGTTGAAATGAAAAGAACAAATGAAATTAATTTCAAATATTGTACTGAAGAATCTTCAGAATTTTAATATTCTAATTCATGAAACAACTCTTAGTAAACAAGTATTTTTCTTTCATTTCAAAAGAGTTCCCTAAGTTGAAATGAAAAGAACAGATGAAATGAATTTCAAATATTTTACTGAAGTATCTTCAGCAGTTTTTAATCAAATCACAACGGCAAAATATGTCCATCATAATTTATTACTCTTGTAGAGAATGTTTCATTATATTCACAGCCTTGGTTTAAGAAAATGTTGTGGAAATTTCTCCGTTTTCATGACGGTAGAAACATTTTTCTCTGTCACAGCCCACGCGAGGATCAATTAACTCATCAACTGATCCTTCATAGGAGTCACCAGAAAATGATTAGAACAGCAATAAACTCTCAAAATAACCGCGTATTGGAACACTTCTTTATAAAATATTTAAGATGATTTAAAATATTTTTACTCAACTTTTTTAATCTCAGGATTTCTAATTTTAGAGTCGCATTGTTAAGTATTAAAAAACGACGGAGTTTATCATGTTTTTAAAAAAAGTTGATTGTTGAGATCTGTACTCAAAGCCACCTGAGAGAGGTGGGATGGTCAGAGCAGTCTTTTTTCCTAGAACGTGTGTACACGTGCACTCAGAACGTGCTCACGAAAGTTGGGTACTTTTTAGTGATTTCGCCTTCGTTCACAGTTTCCGGCATTCTGTGCTCCACACGGCCCTCCGGAAGTTCCACGCGATGGCCGCCTCGACCACTTCGTTCGCCCGGAAGTAGTCCGTGGCGACCACGTTTGCGTAGTGCCCCCAGGTCCCACCGAACCACGTGGTTACGTTCCTGTTGACGGCGTCGGCCATCTTGCGCAGGCCGCCAGGCCCGTCTCCGATGATGTCCCAAGCGTTCGGGGTCAGCTCTGCCATGGCCGACCACACGCCGGCCGGCGGAGCGTTCAATACGGAGGAGAGGTAATTGCGGAGGTCATCTACCGACCGGACGTTGCCCCACCTCTGTACCACCTCCTTCCAAATGATGCTGCCCCCGCGACCCTGAAAGACAAAACAAACGGGCAGAGTCAAAACTGTGGATTGCAAATTGTGGGCGCATCTCAAAGTTACTTAAAGAGTTTCCTTATTATTCACCAAATCGATTTCACCCACTTACTCCACTGATATTCATGTATTACGGAGACATCAAAAACCATTAGTTGGGAGCATTTCTCCTGCGTAGTATCATGAATTTCGGCATGAATATTGGAAATAGGAATATCTTATGTCAGAATAAGAATTTGCATAGGTATTATTATGATAAACTATCAACATATCATTTTAATAAAATTATTCTGAGCAATCAGGTAACGTTCCAACTAGGGATGTGAGAAAAAAATCGATTCTTCATCATACTCGATTATTTGCTTCCGATTCTTTCGATTATTAGATCGATTATGGGTGGACGATTTAATCGTTGAATCGATTATTCAATCCCGATTATGACCGTCAGAAAAAAATCGGCGGGATTGGTGTAATTTGAAAATTTACCGAGGGAAAAAATAATCGGCTTTAGAACTTTGATGATTTTTTTCGCAACTGCCAGTGAATAGTTTAAAAATAAAAAGATTCAAATAGCCCATGAAAAAGCTATTTTTTGCATTTTATGTTTGAACTGCGAAGGCAAGACTGCAAAATCTGAAAGAAGACGAGTGAAAACGCCGCAGATAAAAAATATGACTCAGATGCATGTGGTTTAACGAGAGATGAGGTAAAACGTTTATGACTCTTAATGACAGACAGCTTCATTTCAAGGATAACGCTAATAATATTTGACCTAATTTAGGAATATCAATGCTCCTGATATTTACACCATGAAGTATAAGATGTCGAGAAAACATATACTTTGAAATACTAAGCTAATTTTTCGAAAAAATAGAAGAACTAGGTACATTATATATATGATTGACAACATAAGTTCCATTTCTGTCGAAATAATAAATAAATAAATATATATATATATATATATATATATATATATATATATATATATATATATTTATAACTCAAAATAAATTTTGTAACTATTTATAACTCAAATAATAAATATCATCATCACTGAGCGATGTAAATTACAATCATTGTAAATTTTGCAGCATGTTGAGTGTGAATTAGAGCTATACCAAGTATTACATATGGAGACATATTTTTTACTGTATTCCAGACACCTATAATATTCCCATTTTGTCTATACCTCTCTCCTTTATAAAACCTTTACAATAACCTTGATTAGTCACCTACTATTCTCCTCTTTTCAATTAGGTTGTTTAACACAAATGCACAAAAATCAACTCCTTATATATATGTGGGGATAGAGAGCTGTATATACAGCTCTCTATCCCCACGTCACTTGACAGTATCGTTTACTTCAGTCAGAGAACATAATTATATATCACTGAATATACCTAATGATTTCACCACTATCATACAACACCGTGAAATAATTTCAACAGACCCTTCGTTTCAAATATCGGGGCGCATCGCTTTCCGCTTCGCATACTCGGCGATCCTCCACAGGAGTCTACAATTATTCCATCCGTCACAAATATATCCGCAGAAAAATCGCATGATTATTTACCGATTCTTCAAATAACCGATTATGCTACCCGTCAGGCATGCGCAGAGTGATGCTCATCCTTGACGATCCTTCACAGGCTTGAATGAATCGTATGATTCTTCCGATTCTTCTGCTCGTCACAGAAGCTACGATCTTCACAGAAATATCGCATAATTATTTACCGATTCTTCAAATAACCGATTATGCTACCCGTCAGGCATGCGCAGAGTGTTGCTCATCCTTGACGATCCTTAACAGGCTTGAATGAATCGTATGATTCTTCCGATTCTTCTGCTCGTCACAGAAGCTACGAACTTCACAGAAAAATCATATGATTATTTACCGATTCTTCATAATCGATTATGCCTTCCCGATTTTTGTAATGAATCGATTCTCCCGACACGATCATCATAAGATACGATTAATCGATTACTGAGAAATTTTGCCCATCTCTAGTTCCAACGATAGATGTCCCACAACGAATCATGAGAGCATATGATTAATGGTATTTAAAGATTTTGTAATTCTCCACAGCTTTTTATTCACAATGATATTTACAACTAGTGGTAGCACTAAAAGAGCAAAACAGTTTCATTGCAACGGTTTCGCAACAGAAACAGCTTCAAAATTAAACAGCTCCACGGAACACCCTGTTGCGGACAACAGATATGAGGCACACCAAACAACAGGCGATCGATCGGCGCTGTTACAACATGGCTGGTATTCCTGTATTCTATGCAATAAAAATAATTCACTTATATGAAGTAACAATTTCATTTGAATTCATGAAAGATACTCCACAGTTATTGTTCTATCTGCAACGACGGGTGGACATGTGTTGACTGAATAAACCAGCAACCGCCTGCAACAGATTCAAATCTAACATCCCACATAGCAATGAATGTCTCGGAGACATCTCACCATAGTCTCGAATATCTTGAACATCGCAAATGTCTCGGAGACGTCTCAGGGAGGTAATCGTGAGACAATCAGAAAATAATTCTGTACATATTTAAACGCCGTCAACCCCTTCCATACCTATTTTTCGGAGCAATTCTGAAGTTATGATTGTTAAAATCGTGTCATTTAATATGGAATTCTTATTTTCAAAAGGTCATTATTCATCACATATTTATCCTAATAATGATCGAGAAAAGTAGGATGGACAGACTCGCCATAACTATATAATTTGTTTTCCTAAGTATGCCATCGTCCTCCAATGAAGACCACAGAAGGATTCAAGCAATGGCAGAAGATTGATAATATACTTTTCATATTTCTTGAAATACATATTTTATTATTTTAATATATAAATTAAAAATGCAAAATTATTGAAATCAAGCCATGAACTAAGACGCATCAGAGACATTCCTGAGATGTCTCTGATACATCTCGAATGTCTCATGAGACACCTCGGAGACTTTCCTGAGCTGTCTCATGTGACATCTCAGAGACCATTTTTTTTCTCGATATAGTGACATCTCGGAGAAGTCTCAGAGATGTCTCCGTAGGTCTCAAGAATATCTCTGAGACATCACATGTGATATTCGAGATGTCTCAGAGATGTATCCGAGACGTATTTCTGCTATGTGGGATATTGTAGCTTATAACCGCGACGCAATCATATGTGCAGTGCAACTGGAACAAAATAGAAGACGAAACAGCCAGCTTCAGCTTCTTCAGTTGCCGCTGAACAGCACAGAGCGCAACGGCGCGCCGCTGAGGCACGATCACGAAACTAACGTGTTATTTGCAACAGTCACTTGAAACAGTTGTCTGACCGAAACAGCTGCTGGTGCAGCCGTTTCAAGTCCGTTCTCGAAAAGGCACGCGCCCGAGTGATTTCACGCATCTATAAAAAAACTATCCAAGTGCAATAAATATTGGAGATAAGGTCTTACACCATTTATAGACCATAATGGGATGTTACTTAGGGATTTTCATCATCAACCACTTTATCTAAGATATATCTATGAAAGAAGCGCGAAAAAATCAGAGGAGAAAATATTCAGGAATGGGAGTTGATATTGGCCGCCATATTTTGACAACTCTTGTTCGAAAAATGTTCAAGAAATGATTGTAAATATGGTCGTTTACAAAAAGATCACAGAAAAAACTCATGACGTTTGAAATTAAAGTGTTGAGACGAATATTCAGCCCCATTAAAGAGGGAGAGACGTGGAGAATAAGGAAAAACAAAGAGTTGAGGGAACTGTACAAAGAACCAGATATTGTGGGTATAGTCAGAAGCAGAAGACTTAGATGGCTAGGCCATGTCCACAGAAGAAGTGACAACACAATGGTAAAAATGATATGGAAAGGAAAATCGGAAGGCACCAGGTAGACCAAGAATGCGCTGGAGCGAAGGAGTGAAGAAGGACCTGAAAAAAATGGGAGGTCAACTCGACACAGCAGAAGACAGAAGGGCATGGAGGGTTGGCTTGGTCAAATACCATTTAGATTTCCCATGGCCACAGGAGTAAGAGTGATGACAGTAAGGTGTGAGGATGACGCCACTTGTAAGTTTCAGTTGCTCTTCATCAATTTTCTTTATCAACTTCCCCTCCCTTTCTGCAATGGCTTTTCTGATGGCTAATCTTCCATTTCATGCCATTCTTCTTTCCCACGGCACGAACTGTGATACGGGACATACACAGATGATGCAAGTGAAATTCGCAGAACTCTTACTTCGCGTGACCTTAGCCTGGATTGAAGCACATAATTGAGCGATTCCTCCGTTACAAGGTAATTACCCATTTTTGAAAGCTATGAGCATGAAAGACACCGACAAAAAATTCAGCATTTAACATACTTTCGAACTGCGTTTTCCGAACTCTAATCACGCATTACTAACGGAAAAGCGAACAATTTTAATGGCATATGAATGTATGGAGAAAAAAATATTTATATTTGTGTTGTAGCAGGCTAACATGCGTTAGTATGTATGTATTTTTTCCAGTATGTTAAAATATTTCATTCGCCACATTTAACATGCCTCTTAAAGCAGTTCTGCTGTAATAATGCTCAAAATATATTTTCATGATCAGAAAAATATAGTTTATACAACATTCAAACAGAACAGGTCAAATAATTTATAGGGAGGGCACAAAATTTATTCTAAATATGTTATGCTATGAGTTTGCGCTTAAGTTTAAAACAGCACATTTTTTTCACGAAGTATGTCCTCTACTATCGGGAAAGCTTGCGGAAAAGTGAAAAAATTGCATGAAAATTAGAGTTACAACGCGTTTCCTTTAGTTTTATTACTCAATTAATGATTTTTACACCAAATTTTAAACCCGGCGGGGGTGGACAAACCATTGCTCTCGTAGCTTTTCCAATTTTGAGACCCCAGGTGCAAGTATGGATTAAACAAAACCATGAATAAATAAAATCTTAGGAAAGTTTCATACACAAAGGAACAAAAAATACATTTACTCATGGTCCCGAGCCCTGTAGTACGGCCTTAAGGGTTGCTACTGTTCACAGTAAGGCAATTATCAGTCGACCATCGACACGATAGGGAATCGAACGCACTAGTTTGGGCAAGCGGTAACAAGTGTGGCATTTTTAACCCCCCCCCCTTTTGGCCAAATTCCCCTCTTCGGACAGTTTCCCCTCTGCGGACTGTTTACCCTCCGGACTTAGACGAAGGGCTTAGCCCGAGGCGCGCCCTGTCATGCGCGCTAACGACATGTGCACCAACGACGGCCAAAATGCCTACGACTACAAAATGCAGCGACTACTGTCAGCGACTTCTGCCACACCGTCCGCCACACAGTCCGCCGCACTGTTCCCTCACCAGGTCCTGCATCGTTTATATAGCCCGTAAAGTGAGGAAGGATACCAAAAATGCGGTCATCCTGACCAAGGCACAAAGGCTGTGATCCTGTATTCTGCGGCCGAAGCCAGAAAACAGTTTCTGGCGCTCCAATTAAAAACTGCCACCCTATCTATCACCCATCCCATTATTTTCTCCCCTCGAATGCTACCAATCGCCAACATACTGAGCTTACCCATTCCACCTCGTCCTTGTCGACAGACCCCCTCCTCAGCTGACTCATCTTTGAGCTCGCCCTCTATTGCTGGTGAGACGGCGACCGAGTAGCACCGTTGTGTGATCCTGCTGACTTTGTCATTTTTGTACTTAAGAGAGAAGCTCAACCTGCCGTACTTGTATACTTTAATTATTTTCCCACTGGAAACTCTCATAACGGTCACCTGGCACTCGACCTATGGGTATATTGTATGTAACTTGGTTGGTTCTATGTGTGAAATATATTGATAGTTAAGTTATTGATTGATAATACTTGTGTTACGTACGATTTCCTCATTTGTCTCACCCCAGCTTGGAAATAGTTTGTTTTTTACGGGTGTTATCGGCGAGAAAATATACTCCCTTCTCCCGATAGCGCTACACAAGGTAATTAAATCTCCAAAGAAGCGGGCATTGGCACATACTTAAGTGGAAAAGTCTGACCCGTCAACGGCAGCACCTACCACGAAATTATTATCCCCCACTACCGTACCGCTTCCTAATCGTGACCGTAATCGTTTTTTAGTCAATGCAACAGAAAAATAGATTACGACCATATACTATGGAACTTAAAGTTTCGAATTTTTATTCTCTTAGTAGTTACTTTGGTTGGCTGCCGAAAACGGGTTATTCACGCCATTTTGGACTTGTGAATAGGTAAATAAGTGTGGTTTCATTTGTAAGGTGGAGAAGGAGTGGAGATACTGGCCAGACGGTAGTCGAGTCGGCATTAGCCAACTCATCTATATTATATATTTTTATATACAATTCTTCTGTGTGTGTATGTCACTGAACTCCTCCTAAACAGCTGCAACGATTTTGATGATTTTTTTTGTGTGTTAGAGTAGATCCCTGGATGGTTTACATTAACAACTGGACCCAGTAGGTGGCACTGCGATCGGGTTCTAGGAAAGTTTTTTTTTCGAAATTTTTTTATTTATTTTTTAAATATTTTTCGCATATTAGAAAATATAACCCCAAAATTTCACCCCCCACCACCCCCCCAAATTTTTTTATGAAAAAATTATAAGTTCATGAATAATTGACCGTTTAAACCTTCTGAGATGTTCATGAATAATTGATCATCTGAGAATAATTTATAGTTATGTTTGTGTACCATAGGTGGCGCTGATGTCGAATTCTGTAGCATTCCACGTACGCATCAATGCATGCGCAAGTCGTCGTACTTTCGTCATAGCTTCGCGTTGTTTTGAAATTTCAATTTATGTTCGCTGTGTTTCCATATTCCATACAACGACCTCATTTACCAGTTAGCTGACGAGGAACCGCTCACCACGCACCTGAGACGACGAACCAAGGAATTTCTCGAAAATTGCAGTACCTCCATCTTTGAAGAGCTCCGAAAGATCGCGACTCAGACGACATCATCCTGGGACAAATATCTTCGACCGCGAGCTGGCACGGGAGACCCCGATGACCTCCCGCCGAACAAGCGCCGACGGCTCTAATGAGGGAAACTGGCAGCTTACATACGTTCAAGGGGTTTTAAAAAAAGGACCTTTTGTCTCCCTGACCGCAACGCGACAAGGAAGACTGGGGCAAGAAGACCCCAGAAAGGCAAGTCCAAGGAGCCTTAAAGAGCTGGAGGGACAAAATATAGGGGTAGTGGAAGCGAGTTTTAATGCTTCGTAGATAAATATTGAAATAACATAACTAGTTTTCACTCTGTCACCGATTATAGCAAAAATTTTAGGCGGCAACTATATTGCATGTTATCACACTCGATTCTTCTTCAAAATGGGAGCAAAGAAATAGGTCGAATGAAAATATAACTGTTGTGGCCATAATAATTTTCCTAAGTCCAGCGCTAAATTGCACGCAGGAGATTTATGTGCATTGTATCAGTCTATTTACTAGAGAAGAATATCACGGTGACGTAATTTAGTGGAATAAAAACATAACGCATCTCGAGAATAAAAAAAGACTTCGTACTTTTCCACATTTTTTAATTTTTTGTCCTGACCAGTTTTGATGGTATCAAATCATCATCAGAATACCACTTGCCTATGACTTTCGTGAACTACCCCGTCCTCTCATACCATGCACTGTACTATCATAAACCTGTTTCAGTTATTCGAATCTCATCCATTCTCTCGACATGGCCAAACCAAAGAAGCGCACTCCTTTCATACAAGTCCATCACATTGAACATTCAACCCACATTCATTCATCACCCACTTTTTCCCAATCCTATCAATCCTAATTCTGCCTTAAACATTTCAAAAATACCCCATTTCCACTGCAATTAGCCTACTCCCACGCCCATGAACTTCCCCTATGCTGACTGTGTAATCGGCTGTCTCCCTTATTGTACGTAGCCGCAAGGTGGGAGCACTGAAGACTCGCCCTTTGAAATCATAATCTTATACGGTGTTTCGTAATATTTGAAAGAGAGGCCGCCAGGTGTCGTGGCCTACGAACAATCACGCTAACAATCGACAAGGGCAGTAGGAGTCGGGATCGAGGAGTGAAAAGCGTGATTTCGTGGCGAGCGGACGGCACAGCCGGAACAAGGGTAGGGGGAGAGACGATGACTAATTCTGTGGCCTGCTAAGGTAGGAGCGATACTGGGGCGTTCTCTCTCTCCCTCAATCTAGCGAAATAAAATACAGTCCATTATCATTTGGGGGGCAATAATTAATTGCTGTTTAAGGGCAATATATTGCCTAGACATTATTTGATCCTTCGGGCCGGTTTTTGCCCGCTGATGCTCTTGGAGGCGTATTTTTAGGGCTCTGCATATCTGGTCTACATATGGTTGTCCACAACTGCACAAAACTTCATATACCTATTCCTCCGTAGAGGTTCCGTGGAAGCGAGTCTTTGGCTTTCAGAAGTACTGTCTTCGTCACGCATGTGAATCTGTTTGAAGCGCGAAACGCAACGCACCCTCGAATAGGCTTCTATCCTTTGGAATAAGTAAAACAAAACCCTTCATTTTTCTCATCTCACCTTTCCCTCAGACTCGGCGATTCTCTGAGCTTCTTCGCGGGCGTCGCTGTTGTCGTACCCGATGATGAGCCTCTTGTTCTCCTTCCAGAAGGTGTTGAGGGGCGTGTCCCACCACATGCCGCCCATGGACACGTTGGCCGCGAACTGCTGGAACTCGCGGCCCAGGAAAGCCATGAGTCGAACGTGGACGCTGAGGCCACCGTCGGAACCCGAGAAGCCGATCGGGAACTCTTGCACGTCGAAGATGACGATCTCTTCGGTCGAGGCGAGGAACTCTTTGACCGAGTCGATCACCTCCTTCAGCTTACGGATCTTGATGATGCCGTGGTTGATCCAGAAGACGTCCTCGTCCGGTGCGTCCCCTGGGTTCACCGTTACCCACGTGCCGTTGTCCAGCCGCTGGGTGGTCGGGGGGTAGTAGCCCACCCTGATGTCCAGGTAGCGGCATCCGAATATCAACTGGTTGAGCACGTTCTCCTCCTGGGTGTACGTGTACTTGGTCAGGCGGTCACCCTCGCCTGCGGGAAAAGAAATCCGACGAAGAAATCAATGGAGTTTCAAAATATCCATTCTTAAGGTGGTGTTAGCGAGATAGTTCCCTAGTCATAATGGAGACCATATTCAAATTTTATTTCTTAATTTTAGCATCTGTAAGAAGTATGAAATAAATATTGTAATATTAATGGCGCAAAGACATAGTTATATATGACCAAAATTCTCAGAAAATAAATAAATAAAGCAATATAAGTTTCTAACTTGACTCATTCTTTCCTGCCGCACGGCTGAAAACCCTTCAAAACAGCAGGTTTTTTGGCGATTCTGTCAAAATTACTGTGGTGAGTAAAATATTATATTTTATAAATAGTTGAGAAAACATGCAATCTACACACCGTTAGTTTATTGACGAAATCTAGGTGCTAGAAGTTCCTAATTTGATTAATATATTCTCCCTCGGAGCGCACAGCCATAGTCTATCCCATGTAAAACAGTTTATAATTTTAGACAAATTGCTCGGAAAGTAGTTCGGCAAGGGGTTGACATTTTGACATAATTGGAAAGATGAGAGTTTTTTTTCTATATAGTGAGGCCAAATTCATCAAATTCTAGGTGAAGTGATTTTTCGCTCAAACTACCTTAATAATCATATTGAATTATTTTTTGCACAGGAATGAAAACCAATTTCTCAAGTTTCCTGTAGATAACCATACACAATTGCTTTAAAATGCTGTAATTGGCTCCACTCGATTAAAGTTCGTAGAAATTGAAGTATAAGGGCAGTTTTATATTTTTATCTATTGAAATAGAGGTTAACTGCTAGCCACCATGCATGTTACACCAACAATGGGTAATTTAGCACTGTACTAGTTATTTCAACTTTTTACCAATATACTTCAAATTGTTAAACCCTGGCTGAAAAGTGGTTCTCAAAGACGTTTGAAATTATAAAATTGCACCTTCTATTTGACAAAAAAGGGAAATTTATCAGACCATAAGGTTTCCAATAATTGTTAAGTGCAGAACTTTTGAAAATCATCCGCCCAATAGCCCAACCACAGGGAAAGTGAACTATGATCGGAATTCCGATTATAGTTCTCTGCGAATTTACGTGATAATAGTTTAAACTAAGGAATCTACTGAGGACCTTAAAGAGTGTGTGATATTTTCAAGTGAAAAAATCATTCTTCAGGACTGCGATTTGCCCTAAGATCCCCCAAATCCGCACCAAAAGCTTTCCCAGTTTTTTTTTTTTTTAATTTTGAACCATTTGAGATTCCAAACGATTTTTTAGATCTGATGAAAATGCTTGGCCGCATAGAAAAACTATACGCTTAAGCTTATTACAAACTTCATATTATTGTAAAGAAACTAAATTTGCTAAATGCGGAACAAAACTAGAAGACAAATTCAATGTAAATCTTGGACAACAAAAACTTTCGCAAGTGGTATAATTTTGCTTCCTGGGAAATAGTTACCAAATAAGAGTCTACTTACAGCCAACAACACAAGGCTGGAAGCATTGAATCACTTCATAAAGAACAAATATTTGGTGCATTCTACAATGTGGCAGTGAGGCCAATTCGATAACTGCAGAAGAACAAAGAATGTTTGACGCAATGGGAGAAAAATCAAAGAATGGTGAAAACGATAAAAGGAATCGCCGATGAAGGAGTTCAACTAAGAATTAGAGAGAAAAGAATGTAAATGGAAACTCAGCTAATAAGAGAAGAGAAAAATATATAGGACACATTCAGCAACATAATGGCCTCTTGAAAACAATACTGGAAGGAGAAATAAATTGAAAGAGTTACCGAGGAATATTACGGATAGACTAAATCAGGTTCAATGCAAAACGTCAACAAAATGTAGAGCTACGTGGAGATGAAGCAGTTGGCTGATATGAGGGTGGAGTGGGGATCTGCAGCAAGACAATATTCGTATTGATTACTAATGACGCTACATGAGGAACGCAAAGAAAGCACTTGCTGCATTATTTTATTCATTTATTGAGTGTCTATACCTACGTGTATTTTAAAACGTTTCTGTTAAGTCGCTTTCTTGTCTGTTCTGTACAAATTTTGAAATCAATTTTAAACTAACTTTCCGGCGAGTTAGGGACTTGAAACTTTAAACATAGCTCAGAACTGGATGACAATGCAATAATATGTAATAATATATGATTTATGTTATATACATTACATATTAAAATATAATATATCCATATTATAAATGATACATACATTACACACCTATATAATAATTAATAAATAATATATGTGGACCTCTTTCAGTGGATGGACCTCTTTCAGTCACAGAAAGCGACGTGAAGAAGGCCTTTTCTGGCAAGAACTTCTCGACTCCAGGAATGGATGCCGTGAATAACTTCTGGTGGAAGAAATTTACTTCCACCCACCAACACCTCGCCAGAATCTTCATGTCCTTTCTGATGGGTAGAGAACCAATTCCACCTTGGCTGTCTGAGGGACGCACGGATCTAATACCTAAGAAGGGAGACTTGTCCAATCCAAAGACCTACCGCCCTATAACCGGCCTCAACACCGTATACAAGGCGTTCACCTCTATCCTGAGCGACCTTATCCTCCACCACGTCTAGCCTGTGTGGGAGGAGGTGTACGAGCAGAGGGGCTCAAAGCGGGGAATCGCGGGATGCAAGGACAACCTGCTCATTGATAGGTGCATATGCCAGGATGCCATACGGCATAAGCGAAAACTATCAATGGCCTGGGTGGACTACAAGAAGGCTTTTGACACCACTTCGCATGAGCTTTTGATCGCCATGCTGAGGTTCATGAAAGTCCACCCAGATGTAGTGTCCTGCATCCAACGCCTGTTACCACTCTGGAAAACGCGCTTCGTTCTGAATTTAGACAAGCGGTAAGTTTCCACAGAGTTGTCCCCGCTTTTAAAAGGGACCAAAAAGTATAAAATAATTTCTCCTAGCCCCACACACATTTATATCCCCATACAGATTCATAACCTCATGCAGATTATCATGAAAATTTGTGGTTGTGAATTTCAATAGGTATGCAAATACTTGTAATATTTAAAACGAAAAACGTGGGGTACATGCTGTAAATAAGTTAAGATTGTAGGGAGTATCTGTCGTCGATAAAACTCACATAACAGCTCATGTCATTTGCAGTGCAATAAAATTGTTAGTGACTTTGGTGAACTAGTCATGCATCAATTATGTAATTCATGCGCCTCACGTTTTTCGTGTTCAATCTTACAAATATTTTCATAGAGCTATCAAAATTCACAATCACAAATGTTCAGGACAATCTGTAAGAGGTTATGAATCTGTATGGGGATATTAAATGCGTGTAGGGATAGGAGACATTATTTTATACTTTTTGATCCGTTTTAAAAACACTTTTCTTTTTTAATTATTGTTTATGTAAATAATTATTTTATGTAAAGGACACTTCATATAAATAAAGAGAATTGTGAAATCTTTCATTGCACCCACGACATGTTAAATGAGTTAATAAAATGTGGATATGAATGGCGTGCTTTCGTGAAACAGGGTAATGACGCATGGGGGGCGAACCTTCAGCGAAGGACCCGGAGTCGTGGGTGCCCGGAATGAAGAGGTCCCGGAATCTCTTCTGTCCGATCTGCGGTGCGAGGTCGTGCATCCACGTGGGCCTTGTCTTCACGCACGAAGAGGCCAGGACCTCTGCAGCCCTTGAAGACGACGAGGATGAGGAAGAGTCGTTCGCAGATGGCCTCACGTAAGCCAACCAGTGGCCATAGCAACGCTCCGCGAATCTGTGGGAGAACGGTGAGAGGAGATGATATAATGATATACATTTCACAGATATGCGAAGGAAAACTTCCATTTCATACATTGCTAAAATTAAAGTATTCATACCCAGTTGTTATAACACATTCATTAGCAAAATTTAATGAAGCAAAGTTTTTATCTCGCTAACACTGACAATTATCAAAATGATTCTTCTCCATGACCTCTTTTAAATAACGCAATAATTTCTTCTTTCAGGAGATATAGGTCTATAAATTTGAAAAATAATTATTCTCTTTGCCGACGTTTCACAAGTGTATGCATATGCTTCTAAGGTCGTATATTATTCAATACCGTGTAATGATTGTGACAATAGGTATGTAGGCCAAACATCTCAATATCTGAAAAACAGAATCTCCCAGCATAAAACTTCAATAAAATCCAAAATTAGTGCACTAGCAGATAATGCAATAAAAAATCACCACACCTTTGATTTTGAACTCACAAAAATAATAGATTTAAAACCTAACCGTAAAGGTTACTACCGTGGCTAGTCCCGGTTTCCTAAAAATTGGTCAAGAGTGAACACCTTGTACGGCTATGTACGGCTTTATCCTCGCGGACTGTGGCGCTTAGCGCACGACTTGGACTGCTAATGACATCATATGTCTAGCAGTCCTGACCACCATACTCCTATAAAGACGCCAAATAATCCACAGGGAAGAAGGACGCCTCGGCAGCTGGTCAAAGCACTCGGCGTGAAATCGAGGGATCCGGGTTCGAATCCCGGTCAAGGCGAATGATTTTTCTCCTGTGGAATATTTCGGCCATATTATTTGACGGTAAGAAGTAAGTTGGAATATAGTACGCAAGGTTGTCTCTCCCTGATAACGGTTACGGCGCTATACCGATAATTTGTTGCACACTTTTACCAGTGTGCCACAAGAGAAATCAAACCCTAGTAATACCCTAGGCCCGCTTGAACTCTTCTAATGGAGCTAGGAACCCTTCTAAAAAGATTACCTTAAGAGCCAGCACACCGTTACCCGCAACCCACCACTAGGAGAGGTATGTTGTGTGCACTGACACACAGACGCTACTCGAGAGTTAATGTCATTTATATAAATAAGGAATAACAGCGGGCCAAATGTCATCATAACTATGATGCAACTAATGCCGTCGATAACTCATCTTTGTTTGCGGTCAGTTAAAAAATCACGAATTCAATTCACTATTTTTTCATTTCTCCCACATGATGGTTATTTGAATATTTGTTTGTTGAGTGGTATCTTGTCAAATGTTTTATTGAAATCGAGGAATAACGCGTCAACTTGATCTACATCTACGTCTACAATATACCCTGCAAGCCACCTCATGGGGTGTGTGGCAGGGGGTGAGTATTCACCAGCATGCATTAAACTATACCCTAAATTTAGTGTAACAACGACTAATTATGCTTTAGCATAAATTGCTAATGCTTGTCACGAGACGAAGCCTCATAAGCATGCACTACACTACAGATATTATCACAATGGAGAGGGACCGTTAATATATATGTATTTTGCAACTACACAAATGGACAGAGCCTCAAGACTTTTGTTGACGTATGTTGGTAGCCAAAAGATCTACAACGTTGTTTCCTCTGGTCGGTGTTGTGACTAATTGATGTAAGGAATTAGGTGTGAATGTGTAGAGTGTCGCATAGCTCCTTATCTTTGCCACCATTTTTGAAACTATATATCTTCCAGTCAATCGAGGGAACGTTGAAATCACCACCGATAATTATGTTATTTTCGTTATTTTGACTTGTGAGACGTTTCACCTGTCTATCCAACTCTCGAACTGAATTTAACTCTGCATTGGGTGGTCTATAATATGAGAAAATAAAAATTCTTTTTGTTGAGCATTTAATGGAATACCACACACTTTCTAAATCATTATCTGGAAATATTTCGGGTTATATCGGGGAAATATTATTGATCTTTCGCTACACATGTTTTTAGAATATCACGGAGAAAAATCAAAATTACTTATGCTTTATGGAAAGAATATTGCGAAAATTTTCATGTAAGAAATATTGATGTTCCTCCTCTTACTCAAAATAAACCACAGAGAAGAAAATCGCCCCGCGGCAATACACACTACCATTTTGCGCTGCTGGCAATGGTGAAACTCCTGGCCGCGCGCTGGCTGTAGTTACAATTTAAATCATCGAAGGCGTAAAAATACAATAACTAGAGCGCATATATATATATATCGCCGAGTACCTACCCGATGTTGTCGTCCGGCATCATCGAGAAGACGTCCGTCTTGGCGCTGCCGTCGGCCGTCACCGGCGCCACCGAGAAGAGCGGCTCGGGCAGCAGTCGGCCCGCGCTGGCTGGGTCCTCGTCGTACACGGCCACGTAGTCCCCCGGTTGCAAGGGCGCGTCCTCCCAGTGAATCTCCAGGATCCGCGTGGCGCCATCCTCAGAGGCGACTGATGACACGACCAGCGACACCCTAAGGCCCGTATGGCAAGGCTCCGGGTCAGCCACCGCTGTAAAACCATGGAACCACAAGGCTCATTAACTCATTCCGCTCACCGTGACATTCAATGATCAAATGACACATGCATATATATATAGAGACAATGGATACTAATGTCACAGCCTAAAAACCTCTTCTCTTTAATCGACCACTACTTGGTCTTATTTTTTGATAAATAAAACTCACATCAACATCACCAGTATTTTGTCGTTTTTTACTGGCATCTTCAGGGCTAAAATGTTACTGCAAAATATATGACAATTTAACGAAACCAGGATAATACATATAAACATATAATATACCAACAATTTAAATAACAGTTTTTAATATATTTGTCCTAATGAGCGTGAGTAATTATCAGAATGGAGTAGAGAGAAACGGAATAACATATCTACATATTGAAAAATGTTTGCTTGGTAACAGAAAACATGCTATTTATAAAACAGTAAAAATTGATTAAATAAGTGACTGATGTAATAAGATAATTTTACAAATTTTTATAAACATGTAAAAATAATTAATAGACAAAAATGAACAAAAGCATAATGAAACAAAAAAAACAAATTTAATACTAAATCGATTTTGTGAAATGAAATGAAATTAAATACAGTGTAAATTAGTTTTAACGCATTCTAATAACCCTAATGGAAATTTATCTGTAAGAATTTTCAAGAAAATAAAGAAAAGCAAGGAAACAAATGAAAATTCCCTAGAAAAAAATGTATTTTTAAGGAGATACCCTAATGCCATAGGGATTTTTTTTCCTAGAACTTATTCCTTAGAAATGACTGACTTTGGTCGGTAATTTCCCTAGCACAAAATGCAACTTCAGGGAAAACCTTCAGGCATAGGAAAAATCACACCAGTAGTTGCATAGACTGCAGTGTGCAGAGCATAGAGTGAATGACTACAAAGGAAAAATTATACATTCATAAAAACAAAAAACATTATTCTGCACAGTTTCATTTGTATAACCATAGAGTTATCACAATTAATTATTATGAGACTGACGAAATATTTCTCAATAAAAAAAAGATGTGCAACCATTATAAGAATCACCGCTCACAGTCAACTAGATTTTATGTAAAATGAATATATTCTTTGTCACTGTAACCCACTTTCAGAAGCATTTTCCATGGAAAATGCATTCTAGGGAAATTATTCCCTACAGGTACATTTTCTAGGGAAAACGGGGGTCAATATTCTAGAGAATTTTCCGACAGGGCGATTCGGTCTATATAAAGATACGATGCACATAAATATACAAATCTGCACAGTGGAACCCCAAACGACAGATATTGAAGAGTGATATTTTCCCTTTAGTACTCCAATGCACTAGGAAACTACAACGTGTGGTAGTGAATTATTGAAATTTTACGTTCACCCTTACGGACAAATGTTGAGGAAATTAATGCACTTGAGTGGCACTTACTAATGCCAAGGTTTCTCATTAATTTGTTACTTCAAACGTTAATCGTTATTTTGGCATAATTTAATCTATAATAAGTTTCTAAGTGAATGTTTTGGTGGATCAATGATGAAACCACTCGAAATATTCAGTGCTAGCTTCGATCTCGCGTGTATTTTTGTAAATAAAATGGAGGAATCACCTGTTTCTGTTTGCATTCCTCCTGTTTTCTCGTTTTTATGCATGGCTATAGGTAGTACATCTCGTCCTCTCTTGCATGATAATTACTTAAAAGATGACTATACCTTTGAAAAATTCAGTTCAATTCGATTCTTTACTCTTTTCACTAGTGGTAAAAGCATATATATTTATTTGGTCATCCTGGTCTGGCTTCACTTTAATTGTAACACGGAGAAGGTACTCAAACGATGCTTAAACTACCTACGCGTGCGTTAAATTTACAATCACCTAAGTTAATCAACGAAAATCGGCCCTCGAATAGTAGCTAAGGTCTTGTTACAGAATTCATCTATAACTGATAGGCGTCCATTGGCTATTAAAGCTCATAAGGCACTCCTAAAACAAACAAATTCTACAATTAGAATTGGAGAGAGAGAGTAGTGAAGGACTCTTCTGAATATTATCTGAATAAAACTTAATCGAGAGTGTAGAGTAGGTTTCTCAAAAATACACATTTTCTAAATAATCAGAAAGAATATTCTGTAGAAATGCAGTGTTACATATGATTTATCAACTGAACTACATGTTGAAGGTGAGAAAATGAATTATTTCTTAAATATAATTAGTAGGTCTATAATTTCTCAAATATAATCAGACACCTAATCAAAACACAAGAAAATAGGATAAGCAAAAAGATTATAGAAAAATTATGGAACAGTAAGACCAGTGCAAGATGGATAGCAGAAATTAAGGAAGATATGAGTGAATTACTCATTACAATAGAAGATTTGAAAGAAAAGACAGATGCTATCGTGAAACTCAAGGACAAACAGATCAGACTACAAACCAAGATCAACAAACAGAGAATAGGAAGGGTAATTAATCTCAGATAAAGAAAGAAAGCTACGATTCGAGCGAATGAAGATATACTGGGCTGACAGATAACAAAAGAAATCCGGAAGATGACTAAAGTGGTCCAATGAAGGCCATAAAATTATAAATAAAAATAAATAAATAATCAGTAGGTACCTATCATTGCCGTAATTTTATATGCTTCTTGTTCGACGTTTGGATTCAGTGCGATTTCTATTTACTTAAAAAGTAAAATATTTTTACACCAAGTGTTGAATATCTCTCACTCACTCAGTGATTCAACCCGAAGGTTGGTTTGGATAGTTGAGGGTGGAGCTCACCCCGGACTAAAGCCACAGGCGTATGAATTTCACACATTCAGGGTAGGGGGGCCTGTTACTTTCCCTGGGCCACCTCGCACTCCGAGGATTTTACTTTTGTTCGGGGGCGTCCATAGGCTTCATCCGGATTTGCAAAGGCAACCGGAAACCCTTCTATCAGTAGCAAAGCGCTCTACCCACCATGGCGCTAGTCCACCAAGCGCGCTAGGCCACCATGATCTCTAATGAACACTTTAATACCTTACTGAGTACTTAATTATTTAAATGGAGGTTTAAAACTTTTAAAGTTTGAATTATCCACTGTTTTTGCACATCTATCTCTATCTCTAATGAAAAATTAAAAAAATATTTTACTTAGAATTACTGATTCATTCTTGTCTATCAACGCAAGGCACTCAGGAATAACAAATCGTCGTTCGTTGCATAAGTATATGCGATCCCTGCAGTGGATTAAGTGGTAACTCAAATGTTCTCCCCTAAATGACGAAAATTCTCAATGGACCTCCAAATCCTTCTTTAAAAATTTTAAATCACAATTCTCAAGAGTTATGGCCATTATTTCAAGAGTTTATTGAGGCTGACTTCAATTTTATGAATTCTTGCACAGCTGCAAGTTAATTGAGTTTATTTTTAAATGCTTTCAGCCGTAATTAGTGGAAGCATTATTACATGAAACTTACAAATACAAAATTAATAAAAAAATGAATGCGTTATTTGTACTAAAAAAATGTCAAAAATAAGTAATGTACTTCTTTGGGTTTCAAATTCATCGCAGGGCCATAAAAATTATGCTAGTTCGTCTTAGGTAGCAGGGTATTCACGCCATTGCTCTTTTCCCGAGGAGAGGTGATATACTCTAAAGGATCCCATAAGCGGTTGAAGGACGCCCGTCACCGCACGCGACTCTTAACGGTGTCGGTTACAATTAAAAAAAGAGCCAAGGCCGTTCTCTCGCAAGTTGCTTTTAATAGGCTGGATCTCATAATTAAGGCAGAAGTTATATTTAATAAGGAATCTGTGTATTGTTGCGTCGATGGCGCAAATGGAAAACCACTCACGTTGATACATCAATCTCTAAAACACCAGAGGGTAACTTAAAAAAAAGGACCTTGGGTCTCATGAAACACTTTGTGTCAACTTCACATCGGATGAAATTGGTTAAATAAACTTCATGCTAAATTGTAGAAAAAGGCGATTCCAAAATGCAAACAGGATTAATACCATCATTATCTGCAGTCATCGATGCGAAAAAAGGTTAACTGCAGCTCTCGACTTGCCTATCTTCTAGTTCTTGCCTATCGCCAACCGTAGAGTTCCACCGTGTTTTTATTGAACGTCCCTCACGATACGTGTTATGAAATATAATACTGGATGAACTTATGGACATCAGAAAGATGAATGAAACCTTGAATTATGGCGATCATGGCATATCCCTGTTGCTTTTCTAGGTGTATACCCTGGAATCATTCTGACCCTAACAACGAAGATGTTATCATGTTCACTCCTTTTTATTTGATGGTATCCTACGTCCGGAAGTCCGAAGTTGCTCTTATCATTGCTTAAGTTTTCTGAGGTATCTTAAGGAAAATTACAATAGCAATAAAAGAATTCCAGCTCCTTACATAAGAGATCCTTCGTCCAACTTCATTTTTACTTGAGTCTAAGAGAGTACCGTAAAGTAGGCAGTGAATATGCGTAGGGCTACAGCTTCTACTTTCATGGCTACAGCTTTAGACCGGATGCGGCATACGACGACAACATCCGGGGAAGTCGCTTTTTGACGTGAAAGCGGTCGTTTGAAAAACAAGCTTTCCTTTTGACCCGGAATATATGTTGAAATTAACTCCATAATTAATTTTAAATTGCTCATTTGGGGAACACGACATAAAATCTATGGTTTAATCAAAAAATATTATGACTCTGGGACTCAATAGACTTCCCCATTGAGATTTACGCACAGATGACAATTTTATAGAAACATTCCCTCTCTCTTTGTCGTAGACCTTCACAGAATACGCTTCAATAATGTGAAACCTATTATTTCAATTGGTTCAAGAATAGAAGTAAATTAATTCATGTAAAAGTCGAACAGATAAAAGAAAAACTGCCTCAGTCAGAACATCCAAGACGGAGACGTTTTGGAAAATATTAGCTTGACTGAAATCATTACATCATATCAATTGTGTGCTCATACTTACCACATTGAGCAAATTATTTTAAACTCGTGCTGCGTCTGCTAGTAACACGATGAAGACAAAATGAAAGAACTCACGACAGACAGATGTCAAAAACTCATTTTCTCCCTCTATTAATTTTCAACGAAAACATAAAAGTGGAGGAACCATTAGCGTATCCCATTACGTCTCCCCATTTTAGACAATATTCTTTCCCATTTGTAGGCGGAATCCGAATACTTCATGCCATTCACTTATGGGAATACATACACTCACATTAGGGAAATATTCAATCAGACGGAAATTATTTGTTTACGCGCTCGGAAAGTGACAAGAATAGCTGTCATTAGGATTGTATGCATAAATATTTTTTTAGATATGGCCTGGATTGCAGCTACACAGCAAAAAGCCGCTTCCTTGCACTAACCACTAATCGTAGCCGGTCGCAAATCTACAAACTACTACACACAAATATTTAATGCGTTCCTGCCTACTTAACAACACTCGAGACTTTTATAAATATTTTTTCTGATATTCAAAAATACCATTGGTACGGTTTTTTAAGGATAAATAGTTGTTACGATGTATTTTTATCCTTATTTGAATTAATTTATGCCCTAGACACTAATTTCAGTCAATGCAACAGGAAAAAGTGTTTAATGGATACAAAGATAAACATTAAATACTTCCAAAATTAATTGGTTCCGCACAAGATCGTAGCAGTGCATAGAAACAATTTAATAATACATCTATAAACTCGTATATATAAAAAATAATGTTTATCTGTCTGTCTTTAATACAAATCTATAGTTTTACTCTGATCGTGCTGAACATTTTCAGACTAATAGTAAAAAGCAGAAGAAATATTATAGGCTATTGTAAAAAGATCTCAGGGCACCAAAAGGTCCCAAAAAGGGGTCCTTTGGCGGTCTACGCGACTCATTGGGTTTTGTGCAGCGGTTTAATTTTATTGTTTTTACAATTACTTTCGCTCAAGATAGATAGGTTGCGACTTTTTTATCGAATGACTGAAAGAATGAAGTATATAATTCTTTCATTCAATTATCTTTTCAAATTCGTATTTGTCTGAAAATCGCATTTTTAGCTGCAAAAACACACATTTTTCTCTGAAATCAACAGCATCATATATCCTCGACAACCAGATTTTGGTCTTTGGGACGCATTTAAAATACATTTTGCTTATTTAAGCTGATTGGGAATGCTAAGCATTGGATTTTATGTATTGTTTCATCTTTTTGCTTTTTTTAAACTACTTTCACTGAAGATAAGAGTGTTAAAATTTATTTTACCAGATTCCCGAAAGAATAAAGTTTCTAATTTTTTCAATCGATTTTTTTATACGCATAATATTTGTATAAAAACCTTGCTTTCAGCAAATTATTTAAATAAACACAATAGCAAATGTCACTGTCGTCTATTTTGACAACTACTAACTAACCTCCTCTCCTCTTATATGATGAGTTATGAAGGAAGTGCAATCCAGAGCAATGCCGGGTAATTCAGCTAGTATTCCATAATATACAAAGTTTGAAACATTTGTACAACATTTCACGTTCGATGGGGAAACACCGCTGCCACATACCCTACAAGGGAAGCTAGGATGTGGCTCATGGACATGGAGCATGATTTCTTAATGCAAGAGGTCTTTAAACTTAACCTGAGGAATTGAAAATCAAATGGTGTATCCTTTCCGATGGTCTCCTACGAACTATAAATAGTCTAAGCAATTGCCCCCGATAGCCAGAACTAGGCGCTAAATTGGAATTCTCAGTCGCCTCCGTTTGATTCGATTTTCCGTGTCTCGAACGACAAGAGAGACTTGAATAATGATGTATGCTGAATTTGCCCTTCGCTCTCGACTTAACCTTCGCTGTTCAAGGTTGCCCGGGACTGCCTTGACCGAGAAAAGGAGAGACGAAGGAACAACGGGATTCACAGCCACTGCGAATGGACGCCCGCATCACGCCTGTTTGTGTCCCCCCCCCTCCCGTCCCCCTCCCCCAACCCAACCTTGATAATTCCACTCCAACCTGAAGGCCTTCGTTTATAAATCACTCTAGCTGAATTACTCAGCGTTGCTCCGAATCACACTTCATAACTATCATATCAGAGAAAAAACGATTGAAAAAATGAGAAATTCCTTTCTTTCGGGAATCTGAATTCAACTCTCTATCGTGAGAAAAGGGAGTTTTGAAAAGCAAAAAAATTAACCACTACACAAAACACAATTCTAAGCATTCCTAACCGGCTTAGCTAACAATAATCATAATGAATTTTAAATGTGTTTTAAAGACCATAAATCTGGTTGTCAAGGAAATGTGCTATTGATGATTTCAGAAAAAATGTGCGTTTTTGCAGCTAAAAACGCGATTTTCAAACAAATACGAATTGGAAAAGATTATTGATTGAAAGAATTATAAACTTTATTCTTTCAGCCATTTGATAAAAAATCCCAGCCGCCTACCTTGAGCGGAAGTAATTTTAAAAAGCAAAAATGAAATCACTGCACAAAACCACTTAAGGGGCCTTTTTGGGATGTTTTGGGGCCCTGAAATCTTTTAAAGATAGACAATTATTTTTTTTCTGACTTGAAATATTAGTCTGCAAAATTTCAGCACGATCGGAGTAAAACTATAGATTTATATAAAAGATAAATAAACATTCACATATAAATATATATATAGATAGAAGATAGAGATGGATAGGAAGGACCGTCCTTCGCATCGAAAGGAATTTGTGAGAACATAGCGATTGATAAGGGCGTGCTCCCTCTCTCTATTTTCATTTCAATATATAGCCGAATAAAACACACTGACAAAGAGTTTTGGCCGTGAAACCAGCAGCCGGCTGATTTCCGCGACTCGTGACGCAGCTTTGAACCGAGTTGAGGTTCAATTTCCAGCAGCTCAAGGATGCCCAGATGACCATGATTTAGTCTCAACCTTCCGCCAGCATATAATAAACGCTCCGAAAATTTCGAATGAGAGATCAATTTCACTCTTACGTTCACACTCGCCTCGCAGTTCCTCTTCTGGGATTGGCTCGGTCGAAGGGATCAATAAGCGCACCTTTTTTTGACGCATTTCCACCACACCACGTAATACGTGCTTTTCTTACAGTTTCAGCTTCTGTCGCATCAATGAATTGCTTAAAGGTAGTTTGAGCGAAAAATCACCTCACCTAGAATTTGATAAATTTGACCTAATTTTCAAGAAAAAAACTCATCTTTCCAATGATATCAAAATATTAACCCTTAGCAGAACTATTTTGCGAGCGATTTGCCTAAAAATACAAGTGATAGATTACGGCTGTGCGCTCCAGAGGGAGAATATAAAAAATAAGAATTCATAAGACCTATATTTCGTCAAAAACTGTGACAGAAACTGTCAAAAGCTTTGTGCTGTTTGTATTTTTTCAACTATTTATAAAGAAACATCTATTACCTACTCACCGCAATATTTTTTTCAGATTCGCCAAAAATGCATCTATTGTAAAGGCATTTTGACCTTGCGGCGTGAAAAAGTGAGTCAAATTAGAGACTAAAGTCAATATTTTTACTTAATTACTGATATTTTTTTCATATATAACTATATTTTTGCATCATAAATATTATAATATTTATGTCACACTTCTTACAGATGCTGAAATGTAATTATAAAAGTCCAATATGATCTCCATTATGACTGGGGAAATATCTCGCTAAAACTACCTTAAGTCAGTTACGGCCGTATTCATAGACCCCGCTACTATCGGCATAGTAGCGCACTAACTAGAGCTGTTAACCAACGAAACGGTATTCATAAAGTGTGAATAAGCTTAGCATTGCCTAGTGTGCTATTATTTTAGTAGCTGGTTCTTGAACACTCCCCTGCCTTGTTTAAGGCACTACTAAATATGGCGGTCTGTCACGGGCGATCCACTTTGGGTGATAAACCGAAACCATAGCGGAGATTGTATACAAAAATACCAGATATACAGGTGGAAGTGTTTTCCTCAAGTCTGGCAGATTTGGTGCGTAGTATTGCATCTGGATAAAACTGAACATGTAAATTAATTATTTCTTAATCTCCTTCTTTTGGTAGGAACATATTTCTGCTTCATAAGGATTTTATTCAACAAAAGTGAAAGAGTTATTGAGGTGAATGCTGTGATTTCTGGAGCTTGAAAGTTCTTACCATCACTTTTTCTACTCAGTTAATCAATGTAATGCCGTACACCACAGTAAAATGCGCATAGTCTAATTTTGTGATGTATGTTTCTCAGGATGACAATATTATTTTTAAATTCTTCGGCCTATACTGCTATTCATTTCTGAAATACTATTAGGTGCTACTTGACGAGCTTTTAGCGCATTGTTATATAATGCGTCGTAGAGGAAGCTTCCTTAGTAATTTACGTAAGTCATAAATTTCGTTAGTTATAGTTTTAAGCAGAGAAGCTGCTGTGTGGCGCATCGAGTTTACTAATTTAAATTCAGTTTTGCACCACTAACACATGTGCATGTTAGTAGTGCAATACAGTAAACGGAAAAAATAAGGTTAATGTATAGCGTGCAATTCCGGATTTTTAATTACAAAAGCAACAAACGTTTACAGAAGATAGCAAGGTATTTTGACGGAAATGCCATAAAATGTGTAAAATCGAGTATTTTACTGGAACGCCATCATAGAATGAATGTAACTTATCGAATTCCCGATGTAGGTACTTCCGTCCATTGTCAATTATGCAGTTCCTCATCCATAAACGGATTGAATTAGGAAGGCTACCTCCGACATTTACCAAAAGAAACTTTCTTCGAGATATAATAAAAACAGCTTATTCAACAAAACGAATTATTTTAGAGACATTTCTGTAGGATTCTGTACTTTTATGCCTTAAGTAGGTACATATTTCTTATCTATATTTGGCTGTGATTTATACAAAAGAAGATATAGGTATAGTATAAAATATGTTAAATTTGTGGTTTTACGCATCAAAGTACGATTGAAAACATATTTTATAGCAAGCTAGCCACTAAGATCATCTTAGCCTATGGAATTCTGCAATAAGTACATAATTTCTAATGTTTTTCCAATTCCCAATTACGATGGCCTTTCATTTATTACTATAATTGGCATTTATTTAAGTACATTAATTGGCATTTATTTAAGTACGTTAATTGGAATTTATTTAAGTACATTAAATGGCATTTATAAAATTACATTAATTGGCATTTATTTAAGTACATTAATCGGCATTTATTTAAATGAGTCATAAATTTAGTAAGTTATAGTTTGAAGCAGAGAAGCTGCTGTGTGGCGTATCGAGTTTACTAATTTAAATTCAGTTTTGCACCACTAACACATGTGCATGTTAGTAGTGCAATACAGTAAACGGAAAAAATAAGGTTAATGTATAGCGTGCAATTCCGGATTTTTAATTACAAAAGCAACAAACGTTTACAGAAGATAATTTAAATTCAGTTTTGCACCACTGCATTAATCGGCATTTATTTAAATGAGTCATAAATTTAGTAAGTTATAGTTTGAAGCAGAGAAGCTGCTGTGTGGCGTATCGAGTTTACTAATTTAAATTCAGTTTTGCACCACTGACTAATTGGCATTTATTTAAGTACATTAATTGGTATTTTCTTAAGTACATTAATTGGCATTTATTTAAGTACATTAATTGGTATTTTCTTAAGTACATTAATTGGCATTTATTTAAGTACATTAATCGGCATTTATTTAAATGAGTCATAAATTTAGTAAGTTATAGTTTGAAGCAGAGAAGCTGCTGTGTGGCGTATCGAGTTTACTAATTTAAATTCAGTTTTGCACCACTGACTAATTGGCATTTATTTAAGTACATTAATTGGTATTTTCTTAAGTACATTAATTGGCATTTATTTAAGTACATTAATCGGCATTTATTTAAATGAGTCATAAATTTAGTAAGTTATAGTTTGAAGCAGAGAAGCTGCTGTGTGGCGTATCGAGTTTACTAATTTAAATTCAGTTTTGCACCACTGACTAATTGGCATTTATTTAAGTACATTAATTGGTATTTTCTTAAGTACATTAATTGGCATTTATTTAAGTACATTAATTGGTATTTTCTTAAGTACATTAATTGGCATTTATTTAAGTACATTAATCGGCATTTATTTAAATGAGTCATAAATTTAGTAAGTTATAGTTTGAAGCAGAGAAGCTGCTGTGTGGCGTATCGAGTTTACTAATTTAAATTCAGTTTTGCACCACTGACTAATTGGCATTTATTTAAGTACATTAATTGGTATTTTCTTAAGTACATTAATTGGCATTTATTTAAGTACATTAATCGGCATTTATTTAAATGAGTCATAAATTTAGTAAGTTATAGTTTGAAGCAGAGAAGCTGCTGTGTGGCGTATCGAGTTTACTAATTTAAATTCAGTTTTGCACCACTGACTAATTGGCATTTATTTAAGTACATTAATTGGTATTTTCTTAAGTACATTAATTGGCATTTATTTAAGTACATTAATTGGTATTTTCTTAAGTACATTAATTGGCATTTATTTAAGTACATTAATCGGCATTTATTTAAATGAGTCATAAATTTAGTAAGTTATAGTTTGAAGCAGAGAAGCTGCTGTGTGGCGTATCGAGTTTACTAATTTAAATTCAGTTTTGCACCACTGACTAATTGGCATTTATTTAAGTACATAAATGGTATTTTCTTAAGTACATTAATTGGCATTTATTTAAGTACATTAATTGGTATTTTCTTAAGTACAATAATTGGCATTTATTTAAGTACATTAATCGGCATTTATTTAAATGAGTCATAAATTTAGTAAGTTATAGTTTGAAGCAGAGAAGCTGCTGTGTGGCGTATCGAGTTTACTAATTTAAATTCAGTTTTGCACCACTGACTAATTGGCATTTATTTAAGTACATTAATTGGTATTTTCTTAAGTACATTAATTGGCATTTATTTAAGTACATTAATTGGTATTTTCTTAAGTACATTAATTGGCATTTATTTAAGTACATTAATCGGCATTTATTTAAATGAGTCATAAATTTAGTAAGTTATAGTTTGAAGCAGAGAAGCTGCTGTGTGGCGTATCGAGTTTACTAATTTAAATTCAGTTTTGCACCACTGACTAATTGGCATTTATTTAAGTACATTAATTGGTATTTTCTTAAGTACATTAATTGGCATTTATTTAAGTACATTAATCGGCATTTATTTAAATGAGTCATAAATTTAGTAAGTTATAGTTTGAAGCAGAGAAGCTGCTGTGTGGCGTATCGAGTTTACTAATTTAAATTCAGTTTTGCACCACTGACTAATTGGCATTTATTTAAGTACATTAATTGGTATTTTCTTAAGTACATTAATTGGCATTTATTTAAGTACATTAATTGGTATTTTCTTAAGTACATTAATTGGCATTTATTTAAGTACATTAATCGGCATTTATTTAAATGAGTCATAAATTTAGTAAGTTATAGTTTGAAGCAGAGAAGCTGCTGTGTGGCGTATCGAGTTTACTAATTTAAATTCAGTTTTGCACCACTGACTAATTGGCATTTATTTAAGTACATTAATTGGTATTTTCTTAAGTACATTAATTGGCATTTATTTAAGTACATTAATCGGCATTTATTTAAATGAGTCATAAATTTAGTAAGTTATAGTTTGAAGCAGAGAAGCTGCTGTGTGGCGTATCGAGTTTACTAATTTAAATTCAGTTTTGCACCACTGACTAATTGGCATTAATTTAAGTACATTAATTGGTATTTTCTTAAGTACATTAATTGGCATTTATTTAAGTACATTAATTGGTATTTTCTTAAGTACATTAATTGGCATTTATTTAAGTACATTAATCGGCATTTATTTAAATGAGTCATAAATTTAGTAAGTTATAGTTTGAAGCAGAGAAGCTGCTGTGTGGCGTATCGAGTTTACTAATTTAAATTCAGTTTTGCACCACTGACTAATTGGCATTTATTTAAGTACATAAATGGTATTTTCTTAAGTACATTAATTGGCATTTATTTAAGTACATTAATTGGTATTTTCTTAAGTACAATAATTGGCATTTATTTAAGTACATTAATCGGCATTTATTTAAATGAGTCATAAATTTAGTAAGTTATAGTTTGAAGCAGAGAAGCTGCTGTGTGGCGTATCGAGTTTACTAATTTAAATTCAGTTTTGCACCACTGACTAATTGGCATTTATTTAAGTACATTAATTGGTATTTTCTTAAGTACATTAATTGGCATTTATTTAAGTACATTAATCGGCATTTATTTAAATGAGTCATAAATTTAGTAAGTTATAGTTTGAAGCAGAGAAGCTGCTGTGTGGCGTATCGAGTTTACTAATTTAAATTCAGTTTTGCACCACTGACTAATTGGCATTTATTTAAGTACATTAATTGGTATTTTCTTAAGTACATTAATTGGCATTTATTTAAGTACATTAATTGGTATTTTCTTAAGTACATTAATTGGCATTTATTTAAGTACATTAATCGGCATTTATTTAAATGAGTCATAAATTTAGTAAGTTATAGTTTGAAGCAGAGAAGCTGCTGTGTGGCGTATCGAGTTTACTAATTTAAATTCAGTTTTGCACCACTGACTAATTGGCATTTATTTAAGTACATTAATTGGTATTTTCTTAAGTACATTAATTGGCATTTATTTAAGTACATTAATTGGTATTTTCTTAAGTACATTAATTGGCATTTATTTAAGTACATTAATCGGCATTTATTTAAATGAGTCATAAATTTAGTAAGTTATAGTTTGAAGCAGAGAAGCTGCTGTGTGGCGTATCGAGTTTACTAATTTAAATTCAGTTTTGCACCACTGACTAATTGGCATTTATTTAAGTACATTAATTGGTATTTTCTTAAGTACATTAATTGGCATTTATTTAAGTACATTAATTGGTATTTTCTTAAGTACATTAATTGGCATTTATTTAAGTACATTAATCGGCATTTATTTAAATGAGTCATATATTTAGTAAGTTATAGTTTGAAGCAGAGAAGCTGCTGTGTGGCGTATCGAGTTTACTAATTTAAATTCAGTTTTGCACCACTGACTAATTGGCATTTATTTAAGTACATTAATTGGTATTTTCTTAAGTACATTAATTGGCATTTATTTAAGTACATTAATCGGCATTTATTTAAATGAGTCATAAATTTAGTAAGTTATAGTTTGAAGCAGAGAAGCTGCTGTGTGGCGTATCGAGTTTACTAATTTAAATTCAGTTTTGCACCACTGACTAATTGGCATTTATTTAAGTACATTAATTGGTATTTTCTTAAGTACATTAATTGGCATTTATTTAAGTACATTAATTGGTATTTTCTTAAGTACATTAATTGGCATTTATTTAAGTACATTAATCGGCATTTATTTAAATGAGTCATAAATTTAGTAAGTTATAGTTTGAAGCAGAGAAGCTGCTGTGTGGCGTATCGAGTTTACTAATTTAAATTCAGTTTTGCACCACTGACTAATTGGCATTTATTTAAGTACATTAATTGGTATTTTCTTAAGTACATTAATTGGCATTTATTTAAGTACATTAATCGGCATTTATTTAAATGAGTCATAAATTTAGTAAGTTATAGTTTGAAGCAGAGAAGCTGCTGTGTGGCGTATCGAGTTTACTAATTTAAATTCAGTTTTGCACCACTGACTAATTGGCATTTATTTAAGTACATTAATTGGTATTTTCTTAAGTACATTAATTGGCATTTATTTAAGTACATTAATTGGTATTTTCTTAAGTACATTAATTGGCATTTATTTAAGTACATTAATTGGTATTTTCTTAAGTACATTAATTGGCATTTATTTAAGTACATTAATCGGCATTTATTTAAATGAGTCATAAATTTAGTAAGTTATAGTTTGAAGCAGAGAAGCTGCTGTGTGGCGTATCGAGTTTACTAATTTAAATTCAGTTTTGCACCACTGACTAATTGGCATTTATTTAAGTACATTAATTGGTATTTTCTTAAGTACATTAATTGGCATTTATTTAAGTACATTAATTGGCATTTATTTAAATGAGTCATAAATTTAGTAAGTTATAGTTTGAAGCAGAGAAGCTGCTGTGTGGCGTATCGAGTTTACTAATTTAAATTCAGTTTTGCACCACTGACTAATTGGCATTTATTTAAGTACATTAATTGGTATTTTCTTAAGTACATTAATTGGCATTTATTTAAGTACATTAATTGGTATTTTCTTAAGGACATTAATTGGCATTTATTTAAGTACATTGATTGGTATTTTCTTAAGTACATTAATTGGCATTTATTTAAGTAATTTATTGGCATTTATTTAAGTAATTTATTGGCATTTATTTAAGTAATTTATTGGCATTTATTTAAGTAATTTATTGGCATTTATTTAAGTAATTTATTGGCATTTATTTAAGTAATTTATTGGCATTTATTTAAGTAATTTATTGGCATTTATTTAAGTAATTTATTGGCATTTATGTAAGTACTTAAATTGATCAAGAATAATGTGTAGCATATGAATTCACGAACACGGAAGTCAGTAACAGTGTTGCCATTCGTTACTTACTTGTTTTTAGGGCAGCCGCTACCTATAATTATAATCTCCGCAACGGTAGAGGCGATAGTGGCATTCTTAGTTAGTAACTACTAATGGATTTCTCAAGAGAATCCATGAACATCAGTTTTTAGAAAATGGCTAAGCGCTCTTAGTAGCCGAATAAGTCAGTCGCCTTACTAGCGTGCTTTAGCGTAAATCTATAAATACGGCAGTTTATCTTTAAGATTGCTAATATTTCTTTTCTATAAAGCTAGTCCTACGAGCTTACTCACCGGCGATTTCCTTCATTCACCACGCTCTCAATTATTTAATTTTCAAATTGATCGTATAATTCGCAGCGTCATTTATTCACTGACCATGAGCAAGGTTTAACATACATACAATCTCAAATAAGATCAAAAGGCGCCAAGAACCACTAAAAGAAAAAAAGCCAACAGCAAGAGTTGGGTATGGGAATTAATGACCCAAGGACGGTTAAAATGAAGTCTCATTCTCAAATTGAGAATGAGACTGCATTTTATTACTAAGACATGAGTCCGAAATGTTTTCTGAAGGCAATAGCAGTGTACAGCTCCTCATACTTGTAGTGAACTCCTACAGCAAAACATTCATGACAAGAACATCCTCCTCCTACATTAAGCATTTCAAGGGGTAGTCTCTCAAATGCATCCTTCAACACGCCCCTGACAGAGCATTACGTCGAACACTTCTGCAAACAAGCGAGAGGTGTCCCACGGTTTTCGAAAGAGGTGCGATTGGATCCGCTTGACACAATAAGCTCGAATAGCCAGTCACGTTATACAATACATTATAATTTCACAGTTATGAGACTTAACAGTGAGAACAATGAAAGCCTAGCAGTGAATTTGCAAATTTGGTCAACGCGATGAAAGAGTAGAGACTGTCGAGTATTTAAACTCAAGAATTCGTTTTTCCCGCCTCGCACCATTCGAGATCACATCGCAACTGAGCGAAAACCAAACAAGGACATATATTGCATTTTATCTCTTTTCTTCTCCAATTTGCACGACCCATTTTCCCATTTCAATTCCATTTTAATCGCTAAGCGACTAAACATCCTTGCCATGTACTCAGATTCATACTCATTTATATATTTGTAGGTATTCTCCTGTCCATTTCATTGTTACCACCATATAATTGGAGTCCAACCAATCAAGAAAATATAACAGAATAGCCTTGCATGTGAATCAACAGTGATAAAGTATTATTTATTGGATAAAAAATCTTATTGATACTGAGCACATAATGGTTCATCTTTCGCTTGATCAAGAAAGTTCATCAAGTTTGGTGGGTGTCAATATATCAATATGGTGTTACGAAAGGCTTGACAAATTTTTTAAACCTAACTCCATAATTGGATGCCAAAATAAGGAAGGGAAAGTACAAAAAAGTACTCTCAGGAAGACGTAAAACTAGAGGGAAGTAGCAACCTTCTCTTAGTTAGGAACATTCCCACGATGCTTAGGAGAAATCCCAGATTCTACAACTACTTAATGCAGTGCCGAAAATATTTCGAAAGCTTTTCCCAAGAACTAATACTAGTCAGATTATTTTAAACCTAAATTGACTTGTGGTCCAGGAAACCTCTTTTCTATGGGAAAATCTTTTGACGAAAAATCCGAATTCGAATCCAATATATATCACTTCAAAATAGATCCATCCATTTTGAAATTATATATTATGGATGATCCATGGATCATATATATCCTAGATAGAATCAGAAATGAAAAAGTCCTAATAAGAGCGAACGTCCTTACGAAGTATCAGAAGCTAACTTAACATCTAAGATGTATTATTTCATGCAATGAGTACAATTATGAAATTACTTAAGTTCAAGAGATTCAACATCTCTGAGAAAGTTAACAGAACTCTACTTCTCAGCACGGACTGCTCGAAGGGCACGCGTGAATGAGCAACTACCGGCAGCACCGCTGCCCACGCTTCGAGATACAAATGTCAATAGCTTATAAAATGGCACTTAAAAGCGCCAAAATCTTGTTACACCCTATGCAGAAAGCTTTTCTCTTGCCTTAGCATATAGCCTCAACACTAGATATTGCAAGATTTTTTTTAAATGCCCAATTAATTCCGGGAAAGTGATTGACGTTGCACCGTTTAAGAAAATCTTGTCACTATCACTTACGACGTTATGAAGAGACGAATTGGCAATGTAGGACTACTAAACAGATGTCAAAATATGTAAATCACCTAAAGCATCAAGGAAATGTATTTATTACGAGTTTTAATTTGATTCCCTTTTCCAGCGTGAAAAATCGATTTTCAAGCGGTGGCGCTGATCCCTAAGATGTATGTCTGTAATTTTAGGACATGGGTCAACAAACAATGAAAATTCGTTCGGTTTATGATGATTTAATCATTTTTCTTTACTATAAGACCATGTAATACCTAAATTCAACAATTTGAAAAAATGATTTTTGACCGCGAAAGTGGGTTCTCAGACCACTGTGCGCCGTACGGAGAAAACACCATCACGACAAAAGTTTTTTTGCGATTCCGTAAAAATCACTGCGGCAAGTAAAAGATTAATTTTTATAAATAGTTGAGAAAACATAAAAACCACACAGTGTTAGTTTTTTTACAAAATCTATGTGTTATAAATCTCTAATTGTTTCAATATTCTCCCTCTGGAGCGCACAGCCGTAATCTATCCCATGTAAAACAGCTTGTATATTTAGGCAACTCGCTCTAAAAGTAGATCGGCAAGAGGTTAGTATTTCGATACCATTGGAAAGATGGGAGTCTTTTCTTTTAAATGAAGTTAAATTCATCAAATTTTAGATAAAGTGATATTTCGCTCAAACTACCTTAAATGAAATGTGGTCCAAGATTTTTTTTAGCTCACTTAAAAAATTATTAAAATATGAACTTAATGACCCACGATCTGCGCGCTAGGCTTACTTGAGCAATTAAGAATAGTTATCTTTAAGAGCGACACGGAGAACATCATATTAGAACCCCACTGTATTTCCGATAGAAACGATAAATTAAGAGAGATATTTTGCCGAACGGATAGGTATGGGAATTCGTTTTTCCCCCGAACAATAAGGGACTTTAATAAATGCTAGGCGTAATTTCATTAGAGCGTTTCCTTTTTATATGTAAACGGCTGGTGTCCTAACACCCCCTGCCACACGCCTATTAAGACGGCTTGCGGGGTAGTATGTAGATATAGATAACCTCAATCTTTATCGCATATGACACATTTCTATGCACCAAAGATTTCTATTCGCCAAAACAGTGAAATATGCGGTGAAAAAATCATTTGTCTTGACCGGGATTCAATCCCGGATCTCCCAATTGCAGGTCAGGTGTGTTAGCCAGTTACACCACCTAGATGGCTTATCTTAATTCGAGGCGAATTTCAGTTGAGGTTTATACGAACAAGTTGTTCTCGTTCCAGTCTACATTGTAGCACAGCAGGCGTTCTCGTGCATGATACGCCACAGTCAAGGAGAATAAAACCAACATTGTCGCTTTAGAACGACTAACTTGACAATTTCCAATCAGCACGAATGATATGGCACGCAGTCACGCGTACGGGTGCGAAGATATACTTCTCAAGATCTCAAGACATTAATCAAGATATATTTCGCACCTGTGCGCATGACTGCGTACCATTTCATTCGTGCAATCGCATTGATTGTAACATTTCGTTGCGGTCCTCAAGATGCGTTCTCCGCGAATTCGAATTACCCGCATCGCCTCGAGCCGGGACCAAAAACTTCGTCAGAACGATATGAATGACACTCGATTGGTTGGGATGTTAGGCGGTGCCCTTTGGCCACTTTAATTCATTCGCTCGCCGCTGAGGTCGTCTTTCCCCAACTCTATCTAAAGCTCTGAATAGGATCTCCTATCCAGAGCTTTTGCCGAAGCAGTTTCAAACTTCACAAGACCACAAGAAGGAGAAGGGACGTAGAAGAAATCAAGACAAGAAAAGAAAAGGAGGAGAGAAGAAAAGAAAAGATAAAAGAAGTGAAAGGAATGTGCTGGGAATGCTGCGAAGGAGGAAGAAGAAAGAAGACAACTTTGTGATAGAAGTAGTAAGGAGAAAATAACAATTATAAAGCAAGGAAAGAAAATCGCAAGACACCCGATAAAGAAATCAAAGAAGAAAACCAAATAAATTTTGTAAATAATAATACACTTTGTAAAATTAAATGTTATGAAAAAACATTGAAACTACACTAGTAAAATATGAACCAATTGTTTTAAAAAAATGTAGAAAATTGGGGGTTTAATAATTGGTACCCCTAATATTATTGAAACAATAAAGAGGAACTCCATTCTACCCTTGTAAGGGAAGACGGAGTGGGAGGGAATTGGTGTTCCAGTTCTCTCCCTTTTAATAAAAAAAATAAAAATATCCAGAGCTTTAACTCTATCCTCACCAACTCCCCCCCCCCCTAACCCCCGCCCTATTCTATTCCGGTGTCGGTCAATCCTCTCCGATTGTTGAAATCCCAGACGTCATCCTGCAAGATGACGTTTTCTGCGCCGCGTCTTATATATGTCCGGGGTCAAGGGACGAATAAGAAGACAGCCTTCCCTTTTATTCCCCTCCTCTCCCAGAGTTGTTGAGCTATCTCTCGCTTTCTCACTTTCAAAAGCATTCACCCTTAACATTGCGCACCACTCGAGTCTGGAGATAAGGAGAAGTGTTCCAACATTTTAATTTATTTCATTCAGAAGCCACAGACTCCTCCCGAATGGGATTTCAATGGAAGGGGAATGCTATCAAAAGTTCGAAGGAACAGAGACACAGCCGAATATTATCTTTAGAAGGGCAGGCTTTTGCCGCCAAATTTCCATCTCGCAAGAATTGACAGAACGACTATAATTATATCGTCTGCTCATGAAATCAGTCATTCAACAAGTTAATGGATAATATGATAGTGAAAATAATTAAACGTAGTTTGAGAATTTCTCCTAGTCACAATGGAGCCCACATTCGAAATATATTTTTTAATTTAAGCGTCCGTAAGAAGTATGAAGTAAATATTGTAGCATTAATGGTTCAAAAATATAGTTATCTATGACAAAAATACTCAGTAATTAAATAAATATTTAAGTCTTTAACTTGACTAGCAATGTTTTCACGCCGTACGGCTGAAAACCTTTCAAAAAGTTTTTTTGTGATTCTGTGAACATTACTGAGGTGATTAATGGATTAATCTTCATAAATAGTTGAGAAAACATAAAAACTACACACCGTTAGTTTTTTGACAAAATCTAGGTGCTATAAAGTCCTAATTATTTCAATATGCTCCCTCTGGAGCGCACAGCCGTAATCTTTCACATGTAGAACAGCTTACATTTTCAGCCAAATTGCTCGAAAAGTAGTTCAGCAAGAGGTTAATATTTTGATATCATTGGTAAGATGAGAGTTTTTTCTTTAAAATAAAGTCAAATTCATCAAATTCTAGGTTAAGTTATGTTTCACTCAAGCAACTTTAACACGTTTATCCTCTAAATCTTTCACCATCATCAAAACGAGAATTAAGTTAAGTTTCTGGATGAGTTCATTGGGTATTGATTGAAAAGTGGACTATACCAATGGACCAGGAGAAAATGGAGGAGGAGAGGTAAGACGTATATTTTTCAGGAGCAATGGAAATCCGCGATGAAAAATGTAGCAGTCATGCGTGCAGGTGAATTATTCTCAGCATTCAAAATACGTGTAAGTGAACCCCGGAGTAAGATATGCTTGAGTGCAGATCATCATGTGAATTTACCCGCCTGAAAGAAGGTTGTCATCAGTGAGCATTTGCAAGAAAACAATACGCAAACTACCATCATACGTGTTCCATTATGAATCAATCTAGGGAGGAGAGAGACATATCCTTCCACTCGTCAGACAATTGGCAGGCGCGGCTTGAGGGATGGCGTCGTCTCTTTCTCGTTGAGGGTTGGAGGGGGGGGGGAGGGTAAGGGGGCGTGGATGAGGGGGGGCCCAGTCGGCTCGGTCAATGGAATCGAAAGTGAAATGTTGAAACGCGGGCGGTGTAGAGGGAGGGGATGAGAGTAAAAGACCGACACGCAGGCCGTCGTCTTAGCATCATCGCAGTGGTGGAGACGACAACGCCGATATACGATGGATATAGGTTATCGACCGGCTTGCGATAAAGTTCGAGAATAAACGTCGTGCCGACGAGCGATAGTTGAGCATGATGCGAACTTGGTAAAACATTTTTGAATTGGTCAAACAATGGCTACTGTCTTAAGGCCGATTTTACACGGGCACGAAATTGCACAACTTCAAACTACATTCTTTCAAACTTCAACACCTGGAAGAGACTCCTGAGAAGAAACGCGCCTAAAGAAGGGTGCTCAACGCTGATTGGCTGCGCTAACGGAAGGCCCCCTTGATGGTATAAATACAGGCCAACTTTCACCGTTTGGCATTCTGACTTGATCTGAAGATGTGGCCTGCATTGGCTACGAAACGTCATCGTAAAGATACACCGACGCAGCTTTGCCCGAAAAACATGGAGATACCAGCACAACAGCGCTGCGAAAGCCTCAAACAGAAATTCAAACTACATTTTTTTTCTCATACGGGCGCGCAATCATTTTCGAATTAGAGCAGGGGCTATTTTGCCATCTCGCGTTCATGCATTCGTGCATGCGTTCTTGCAATTCACGGCTTTACACGATGCAACTTGAAATGCACGTTCGTACGTACATCAGATTGTGCAATTACGTGCCCCGTGTAAAACAGGCTTTATAGATACATGGAATCTTTTTTCTGATTATTTTTTGTTTAAGAAAGCGTTTTATATCACTGCTAACCAAATGTAAGTTAAAATTTCGTAAAGATATTTTCTTTCAAATTAAAATATTTCAAATGTTTTTCAATGTTAAAATGTTGTTTTTGTTTTTTTATTCTACTGAATTTTTAAGTTCGCTATTTTACCGCAACCAGAGGTAAATTGAAATTTTGGAAATGATTAAAAGTTGCGTTTTATGATGGTGTTAAATGTTATGCCCTGAATTTGTGATACTGAAATAAGAAGTGCATTATATCACTGCAAACCGAATGTTAAGGGAACAATGATGGTGGTTCAAAACAGGTCTTGACATTGGAGCCCACCTAAAGCTTCCTTGGGTATGTTTTCATTCTTTTGCGAATGTACCTAATGTCCTCCGAATGGAAGTAAATAAAATTCTATTTCATCTTATTCTTTGTTTTCATTGCAACATTTCCAGAAACTAACAAATATATCGCGATTTATTATTTGTATTTTCAATGGCTCACTTTATGGTATTACTTACTTACTTCTCCTTAGTATTTAACGACCTTACTTTTGAACAGAATGTAAAATGACAGAGATCATTAAAGTCATGTGTTAGATTTATATTCGATTTCCGGCGGGATGAGCAATTCTCCCCATATCTCCGGCAGCTTGGATGGCTTTCAACAAATTCCCGTCGAACGTACCTACTGGCCGCATTCCTTTCCCATCCCTCTTCAATAAAACGCAACCTGAAAACCTCCTGAACCTCTTCCCAGTCTTACCAATTACTCTTAACAATAGTCACAAGATCCTTATCCCAATATCTGTTCTACCCAGCAACACCACACCGCAACCTTCCAAAAGTCATTTCAAGTTGCCGGTGCAAAACTCTGGAACTCCTTACTTGATGAATTAAAGAAACTGCAGTCCCTGAACCAATTTAAAAACCGTAATTAAATTATGTTATTAGGCAAATAAGTTTCCTTTCTTGTCTCCATGTACATTCATATATCTCCTAAATTTTATGTCAGCTTGTATGTTTGAAAAATTGCCATATGTTATTACGCAGATAAAAAAATTCTCCAATGGCCGTAAAATATTTACACCACTCGTCAAAACAAAAATCAAACACTTACTGTGTTGCTTTGCGGGAATGGGGACTCCGCAACAGGGACCAACCACAGCCTCTCCACCAGAATACCCTCCTGTGGTAGTTTACGGGAACGTTATTTCCTCGCCAGGGACCACCACAGACACACACACATACACACAACCCAAATGGAATCCTTTGCAAGGCTAATGGGACCCCGCTAACGAAACCTGGGATATAACCTGGGATCCTTCGCAGAGCTGAAGTGGCTCTTCTAAGGATGCCAAGTTATTAACACAACCACACACGCAATCACACAAAACACTCACTCACACACACAGTAGGGCCCAAATTTCTGGACGAGTGGTGCATATATTTTACGGCCATTTGAGAATTTTTTATATGTATAATGTATAGAGGCCGTAGAGCTCAACTGCCTTGAGTCATATGTGACTCAAGGCTCAGTTATGCTAAAACTTGCCATACATAAAATGTTATTTGTCAGCTTGTATGAAATTAAGTCTGATGTTTTCCCGGCGTATAGCGTCATGGAAGACTATTCGGGTTTGCCACCAGGTCACTCCTTTCATCGCTGCCTACGTTTCGTACCTTGATTCGAGATCCATCCTCAGGACATCAGCTCTGAGGATGGATCTCGACTCGAGGTCCGAAACGTCGGCAGCGATGAAAGGAGTGACCTGGTGGCACACCGCAATAGTGTGTCCGATTGCACTGATAGTGTGTGCCATGTCAGATTGTGTGTTTGGAAAAAAAATTGAATATTCTTTTGTTGCTATATTGGAACCTTGAAAAAATGTCTTTTAGTGTATTGTTACACTTAAGGGACAATATCGCAGTGCAAATAAATTATCTATCTACTTCACTTCCGTGAAACCCATCAATCCCCAAACTTTATATTACCTTTATGGGGGTGCCCAAGTTTTCATTTAGGTTTCCCAACTTTCTTTACCTCCGGAAAACTTAAGGAAATTGAAAAACTTTGTTCGTGGGAGTTTAATCTCTGGTAAAACCACTCTACGGCATTATAAGTTCTTGGAGTGGTCTCACCCTCAAAATAAAATCCAAAGACTTGGAAATCTAGCGAATCTTCAAACGTAAATTCGGATTTAATCACAAGGACATCTGCCGCTCGCCAGACATACTAAACCTAAAGAATGGACAATTCATACGTTCCCCAAGGCAAAAAGAATGTTTCTAAGATATTTTCTCATGATAGTAATCAAAGAAATAAGTCTTTTTACCTTGCGGAATTTTATCATTAAGAAAAGAGGACACTTGTTATATCCACGCGATTGCTTACTATGTTGACCGCGGTTTCAAATCAAAATCGCCATTTAAAAGGCACAAGGGTGTTGAAAAATGACGTTCTTTTCTCCGCTATTCTCAAGGTAGTATGTCTCCTCGTGAGGTGATGACAGTCTTCTGCTAACAAAAGGACGGACGTACATACCGACGGGCATAATTACAGAAGTATTTTTGGGATTAATAAGATCGAAAGTTCGGCACTCGTCCGTGGGTACTTCTCCGCCACTTAATCTGGTGAGAGTTGGCAAGCATGGCTGGTGGATCCGTAGAAGATCGCATCCGTAAATGAAGGAAGAAATCGTAGCAAACACGACAAATAATTTTTAAAAAACGTGGAAATTAGACCTCATCCGAATTTTACAAATATCGTCCAATCCACGCTCTTCTAAGCCATTCACCGACGCTAGGTTGAAGACCTAATTAAATTTGGTAATACTTAATATTAAATTTTTATTTAATTAACTTTTACAAAAGTATGGTACAAAACCACTCTATTTCGGATAACTTACTCTACAGTTTCAAATTTACTATACAATAGAGGCTTTAATAACACTGTAATTATTGACTATTTTGCAACACAATTCTGTACAAAGTACTGACCAACACTGAATCCCCATATATGGGAGATATAATGGATATATATGGACATATATTCGCCATATACGACCCATATATTTTCTCAAGATATGTTGAACTGCCAATATATGTTACATATATGGGGGAATATGTGGGTTTGAAATGTATGTTTCATCAATATGTTTTATATGTAACATTAAAAAGAAATTTTAACCATATTTTTCACTGTTATAGATGAAAATTTCTGTACGTTCGTAGTTTTTCTTCTATGGAAATGGATAGATTTATATAGATATGAATAGGTTTCTTTAAAACCATATACATTTGTATAGTTACGTATTAATTTGTATATATATAGGGTTGCAGAGTCGGTTAATAGATGACGTTGACCACCATTGATGTCGCAGATGAAATATAGATTGTTATCGCGCCAGCTGGCAGGCTATAAGGGATAGTTTAACTCCGTGTTAATAGTTGACCGACAGCAATATTATCACGAGGCGCAATTTCTGTCATCGTATCATTTATTATGAACGATTAATGACTATGATAAATTGCCTCTCGAAGTGACGCAGCCGCGTAGAACGAACCAGAGGCCTTTGGTATCAATATTGGAGTACATCCTAAACAACTGATGGACAGGCAGGAATACTGGGTGTTAATGCATGGGTTGGAAGAAGAATAAACTTCTATCCGTATATGTTAATCGTCGTACTTAGGTCTCAGTTCCGTTGTATTATTTAAGTATGTTCAGGTTTGATCTGTAAGAAATCGCAGATAATTATGCTCACTCCCATTTCTCGGGTTCAGTATATGAATTTATGGTTTTTCTTTAGCTATGGCTACATATTGTGCCCATAAAAGGCTAAATATAGTTCAGGTGTATGGCCTAATGTTCCTTGTTTTATTTCATCTCTCACAATTATGTGCAATATATTGAAAAAAAAGATGGATTCTATTAAATCATTGGCCGAATTGAATATATTGACCATATATGGAAAATATATGGAGTCCATATATTTCTCATATATGTCTCCATATATGTTAAATATATGCTCTGGGCCGATTTTTAATAGAATCCACATATATATCTCCACATATTTCACATATATGTGAAAGTTATCGCTCTACATATATGTCTCATATATGGCGCTTTAGAGTGGGGATGTGCATACAATATTGAATCAATCCGTGAAATAAAGTGATTGGAATTGATTTTTTACTGTATTAACGCAGTTCGGTTCGGTTAATCCGAAAATTTCGTATTTTCGGTCCCAATTAGTTCGAATTACCGGGACTCTAGTGTACTATTTTCTACCGTATGCCAAATATTAGTCACTTTAATATTAGCTTTCTTTTTTATAGCCTAATTTTTTCCAAGAATTACACCTATTAAGAGAGGGAAATTACTTTTTAAGAATTTTCCTCAAGTCCTCAGTCAAAAAGTTTAAACTAGTGGACTTTTTTTTAACATATTTTTTACAGAGGCTTAAACAGGTTTTTAATACTCAAGTTTTACACACAACATTTTAAAAAATTGCAATTTGGCACCAATTTACCAAGCACCAAACAACTATCACCCACGGGTATGGCTCACAAGAAGGATGACATCTTTCGATGGGGAACATGTAGTAAAGAACAACATGTTAAACCGTGAAATTACAAAAATGATTTGTTCATACGGTACATACCGATGAAGGTCTAACTTCTTCTTTTCAATGCTTTCGGAGCTTACGTACAAGTTGAAATGAATTGAAGCACGAATGGGGGATCACCATTCGAATGCTTTTTCAATATTACCGTTGAAATCAAATTTGAGAAGGTTTTCATGTAGACTTACGGAGTTGCTTCGAAACTTTAAGGCCTAATAACCCAAATAACTCATCTCAGAATGTTGAATTTTTTCTGTTTCCGCAAAACGACCTCTGACGTAATTTCATTACATCTATCAAAGGCCCGTGGTTCGATTCCCGGTGAAAACAGATATTTTTTAAAACTTGAAAGTGGCAGGCTTCACTTCGTAGAAGTTCACCATGTTATTATTACCCATGGTTAATGATAATACGTAGTACTTTTCACCTTCTTATGCTAATTGTTTTTTTTCTCAACTCGGCCCGAATATTTGTATTTTTCCCCTCCTACCCCGTAACTACGTACAACAACTAACACACATAACAAAATTTCTGTACCTGACGACGCCGTTAAATCGGCAAAACGCGTCGGACAATATAAAATGTTGTAGAAAAGTAGGTATTTTAATTTATCATGAGTAAAAAACAACATAAAACTGATGATCTCAGGCCTGACCTCGTGGAAATTATGGATATCCATGATGAGAAAACCACCTTTGTTAATTCCACAAACTTTCTTACGCTGGCACGACGCGCGTTTCACCACACTGTGGCATACTCACGTGAGTATGCCACAGTATGGCGAAACGCGCGTCGTGCCAGCGTAAGAAAGTTTGTGGAATTAACAAAGGTGGTTTTCTCATCATGGAGTAAACAACATGTTAAACCGTGAAAACACAAAAATGATCTGTACATTACGAAGAATTTTTTTCCCGTTCTTGCGTTGATTTTAGGAGCTTACTTACAAGTTGCAATGAATTGATGCACGAATTTTACTACACTTTTGCAGGACGTGACGACGCTTGGAGGTGTTGAATGGATGCCTTTCCCTTCCCATCATCCCCTTCTGCGGTGGTGCGGCACAAAAGGAGATTGCGGCCAGCTGCATTAACACTGTTGGGGGAGCGGAATGTTTGCGAATGCCTCAAAAATCGGAACTCCATTCATTTCAAACAAATACAAGGAATTCTAGTAAATCCTGACCGACTGACGTTTAAACGACTCTCACTAAGAAAGAAAAAAGAACAAAGCAAAGTTTAATGGAGAAGTTTTCATAATTTCAGCATACTATTTTAGCTAATGAAGCAGGTATTCAAATTTTCCGTCTTCCGTATATTATTAGATTACTACCACTTGAAGTCGCCGACATTGTAAGCATGATCTGCGTTGAAATGAATGCTTAACTGTAATAAGTCTCCAATGGATGGGGTTGGGTTGAGATTGTGACAAGAAACATAATGGTAATTTCGAGATACTTGAGGCTGCAGCCTCATGGTGAAGATCTTGATATGGAGTGTGGCGTTGTATGGGGTAGAATCGTAGTGTTTGAGAAATGAATGCGAAAATAGGCTGAAGGCGTTCGAGATGTGGGTGTGGAGGAGGATGGAGAAGGTGCGGTGGACGGAAATGAAGACAAATGAGGAAGGGCTTGACTTAGTTGGTGAGGAGAGGAAAATCTTCTGGATGATATTAGGGGAAGGCAGGGTAGGTGGCTGGAAGGGGTAATAAGGATGGTTTGCTGTAGGCCGTGATATAGGGAAGGATGTTGGGCAAGCGGGGAAGGGTAAGGAATAGAATATGTTTTATGGACGGAATGAAGAAAGGTGGGACTTACGCTGACATTAAGAAATAGATACCAGAGGTCGGAAGGGCACTGCACGTTTAAGAGTCTATTGTTTTTCTCTGACTTTTATCATAATCTACCTTTAACCGTTAGATTACTCAGATGATGATGATATAAATTTTGTTTGAACCCTGAATCGTGTTTAAAACATTATTTTACCCAAATTTTCTCTCATTTGAGTTTGAGTATAGGGCTATTGGAAAGTAAAAGAAATTCTATTGAGATTGTATCAATATTTAAAATGTTAATGCAAATAACATGAGAACATAGGAAACTGAGGTTCGTATGTTCCTACTATCTTACCGCGACTCCTTCAATTAGGATTTCATTACAGGGAGAAGATTCGTAAAGTGCTTGAAAAACAACAGCCCACCATATTGCGTCGTTGAAGACATTCAGTCTGAACTCTCATCGTGAGACATAACTTACCTACTCTCGTAATTTCCTTCCTCAGGAACGTCTCCGGCCTTATTCTGTAAGGACTCGACATGGTCGAACTTCGAAAAATCCGTTAATGTGACGTCACTTCCCCCGACGAATCTCAACTTTTGAATGGTTTGAAATTTTCGTGGATGTGACGTCCAAATTTCGTTACTTTCGAGGAATAGAAATTCCAAGAACGTACAGAATAGCCCCCCAGACTTGAACAGCAATCATACTTAAGCTCTATCCTCTAACATTAAATTCTATTGGTTCCTAGTATGTTAACTCCAAGGACACTCCTCCGTTAATTATGTCATTAGTTTTTCAGCATTTGCTTTCGGTTAACTTATATAAACATTTTATTCTTGCGATCACATTTTGTTATATTTAACTATGTAGGTAGGTACTTAATTCCTAACACAGTAGGAGTCGTTGAATTCCTGAGCCATGAATAAGGGGAAAGAGATATTCAAGAATTATTTTGCAGACTTAAAATAAATTTTCAAAAGGCAAAGCTGTATTTTCCATTTTCGGACGAAAATAGTTATGGTATGGTTATATAAAAGTGGTTTAATGGATAAATATTTCTTTGTATAGTGCCATTTAAGATTAATCTGCAAAAATATTTCGTTTCGCGCGTTATAGAGAAGGAGAAATAGCCTCCTTAGAGAAAAATACCGACATTATTATTGTTCTTTACGATTGAAAATACAAGTAGTACAATTTAAGCAAGATGTTAATTACGTCGTCGAAACGCAAAATAATGTGACAAATTGAATTTCATCTGCGATGGTGATTCATGCTAGTATGTTACCCTCATAATAAATGGTGATCTCAGGCTGTGGACAACACTTCTCGTTCTTAACTGGGGAATCATTTTCAGCAAACAGTACGATGAATGCTAGGAAGATCTTAACTAACAGTTTCAGGTGAATCGAATCTGATATATTGAGTGTGTTTCATGTGCATAAGGACTGATGCAGCACAAAACAGATGAGTCACTAGGGGCGAGGGAGTCAGGCGAGAGTGATAAAGTGGAGTACAATTACTATTTTGCTGATTGAAGTAGTTAATGTCCGGTAGTTTGAGTGGTACTACTATATATAATGCGCTAGGTAACACATACACTTTAATTCCCTATATCTGTACAATATGTTATATCTTAGGAAATATGATACCAACATTTGCAGGTTTCATATTATTGTTTACTAATGCTAATCCAAAATCACATCACTCATCGATTTTCCATTTTAGTTTGTCAATTGTAATAATGTGATAAATAACAAACACTATTCGTTTCCCTTCATTTATAAACCATGTTTTCATTACTGAAGAATTGAGACCAATATTTGCATGCTTTGTATTTTGTTTACTATTGTATTTATTATCGGAACTAAGATATGTTAATATGTTAAATCTTGCCCCATAGGAGCAAATGCTCCTAAGACAATAAACCTTTTCTCTGTTCTATTCCTGTGTTATCGACTAAAAATGCCAGTCATGATTTTGCTCTTGCTCAAGATGTGGGTTGATCTCACACCCAACTTCACGGGAGGTTAGAAACCAGCGACGACCTGAGGATTAACGGGAGGAGTCGTTACAACGGTCCGTGGGTCTCGGCGAGCCTCCCTTGCATCAAGGGCGCCACGCATATAAAGTCCTTTACGATGGACGAAGTAAACACCGTGAAGGTATAGTCTCCACGAATGGAGAAAATCCCATTCGGTGACTGTGGTAGGGAGTCCATAGGCATATCATTCCAGCGCATCAGCTCGTACCGCATGCATGCCTTCAAACTGTCAAGTGGTGCCGCATTCTTCGGGAAGCAGAGCATTAACCGACACCCACGAGCGCCACGAGTCTACAGCGTAAGATTAGCAGGGTGTTTTCGAAGGAATGAAAGACAAATTGTCCGCCTCCCATGGCCATAATAATTTTTCCCTTGTTTATTTCACCAAAATAGTCTGTTTTTACAAAAAGGCCAAATACGTTAAAGGCCGTTATGATAATCGCGTTAGTGTTACTGACCTTTTGCAGCAACTGGGATGGGAAAAGCTTTCAGACCGTCGACTAAAATTTAGACTCAATCCATTATGTAAGTTCCAAACCGGTCTATTTTTTGACGACGTTGATAATATTTTACGAAAGCCGACATACTACGGTAGATCAGATCAAGAGAATAAAATTAGGGAACTAGACTGCAGAGCGGACAGATTTAAAATGCCATTTTTCCTACGAACGATAAGGGACCATAACAGCTGCCAATGAGACTTTTATCTAGGTTTGGCGTTAGGTAGTGTAGCTCTTAATAGTAGTAGTACTCCCTAATACTTGAATCTGTTACCTAGTACTAACAGCACGCCGTGCATGTTTTCTACTTAAGTCTTGAGTCTCTGTTCATTTGTGTAGTTGCAAATACACATTTATTAATGGTCCCTCTCCATTGTGATAATATCTGTAGTGTAGTGCATGCTTGTGAGGCTTCGCCTCGTGAGAAGCATTAGCGATTTATGCTAATGCATAATTTGTCGTGGTTACACTAACTTTAGGGTATAGTGTAATGCATGTTGGTGAATACTCACCCCCTGCCACACACCCCTGAGGTGGCTTGCAGTGTATTTTGTAGATGTAGATGAACCTAACCAGCGTGAAAAGGCAAAAAGTTTGTGAACAAAACACACTTCTACATAATACTCTGCAAGCCACATCATGGGTGAGTGGCGGGGGGTGAGTAATCACCAACAAGCATTAAACTATGAAATTTAATATTGTATTTTATAAATACAATACTCCACACCTATCAAGTTCATCCTTTCATGTTACCTCTTCAGCCCTGAGGTATAAGAAGGTATGCGGGCATTGAATCTTCTGTAACCTCCTGTAGATAACTATCGGTAAACAAAAGGTACCTTTACTATATCATATCTACATCTACAAAATACCCTGCAAGCCACCTCTATAGTGAGTGGCAGGGATTGAGTAGTCAACCAACATGCATTACACTATACCATAACTCAACACACTTAAATAACTGAATGCCATTTCAGCCATATTTTAAACAGCATCGAGATACGATACAACCATTTTAAGTGCTCCGAGGTAAATTCAGAGTAAATGATCATAAAATGAATGCGACATCAGTACTCTTTCTTTTATCTTTGTAGTCCATTTTACCCTTGACCGAATCGTGATCTCATGATGTGAAGCAACAACCAACACATCCTTAAATGTAAATGCAACATTATTACTTTTATACATAAATTTTCATCCTCAATAGCTCAATAGTAGCTTGTATCCATAATCCAGATGCACCCTGCAACAGGTCCTCACGTCAGTCTGCAGGGTAAATGTTAATGGAGGCGGGGGGCTTTAACGCAAAAAATTCGCAAATGTTGACAGTTGTAGAGCTAACACGACAAGTTGAGGGGGTGTGACCAGTACCGAATTATCACACATGGGGGCTTGTAAGCAGTACAACCCACGGGTACCACGTTAATAAACAAGTCGAAAGAAAAGAAAGGGGAAAACATTCTTGAGGCCCCTCCGGGGACCCCAAAGACTCGGGGCCCACAGGCAACTGCCCACTTTGCCTCATTGGCACTGGGTTTGACTTCCAATAATACATGCGTGCCTACATGGTTGCCCTCGAGATGTGCACAAACAACATGGGACTCACCTCTCTGCCGCCGGAATCCGATGTACCGGGAGCGGGCGAGGTGCAGCAGGGCGAGGAGCAGCACCGTGGACGCCAAAGACCACCTCATGGCCCTGGAACGAAGAGCACGGAATACGATGCGAGGAGGAGTCACTTTGGCGGCGAGGGCACTGCAGCTGAGAGCACCAGAGAGAGCACCAGGGAAGGATCACCACCACCACACACACCAAAGAGGCACAGGCACGCAAAAACACCACAACCACAGGATGGTGCAGGCCGAATGGAAACGGGTTGCACTGTCACAAGGGATGGGCGGGGGTTCCTGCCATTGTAAACGATGAGTCGAGAGGGGGAGTTGTCGAGTCAGAAGAAATATTGCGATTGCTATTTAGAAATTACGCATCGACCACGTGTTCCAAGAACGTCGGGGCGATGGAATTCTCGCTGCGGCGGGAGCGTCCTCTTTGTGCCGCGCAGAACCAAAACAATCGCCTCCCCCCCCGTGCCCTCTCCTCCGTCCTCGTATGTTAATGTCCTGAGTCTTGTCGCCCGGTGACCTTCCCACTTCTCCTCCTCCTTCTTCTTCAGCTGGCTTCCGCCGCGGCCGGCGGTCAACTGAAGCAAGCGGCGGCGACACCTCACTTAATACTCCTCTCGGTGGAAGTGGAACAACTCCGCCACGAGTGAAAACATTGGGGGTGGGAAGTGGGAGGAGTAAGGGGGGGTGGGGGAGGCGTTGTCTCTCTCTTAACTCCCCTCTCCCCCTCCACTCCCTCCCCCCTCACTTCACCTCTGCTTCCCCTCTCTCCGAGATTTTCCCGACTCGCGCGTGGTTCAGTGTGTTGCCGTCGAATGAGCCGTGGCTTATACGGAAGCGGGGAAGGAGGAGAAGGGTGCAGCTAGTTATTGAGTGGTATTTAAGTTGTTGAGGGGAGCTTTGGGAGAGCATGGGGGAGGGAACGACCCAGCATAGGATGTGGCTATATATGTCTCCAACTAGTTAGTCGTAAGGCGCCTAAGGGGCCAGTTGAATGATGATGGATGTAACAAACACTTTTGAGTTCACGAAATATTTACTAAAAATCAATTTATTTTAATCTTGTATGAATCAGAATTATTTCTTGTATATTTATGGTGTGTGGAATGATAAAATATAATAGACAAAAAAATTGTTTTTTAATGAAGTGGAAATATTTTTAATGGAAGTTATCATGAAGAAATTACGATACCTATCTAAAAAGATAGGCAAAAGAAAACTATGAAAAAAAGAAAAAAATATTCACCACAACAGTGCATCAAACTCCGTGTCTTCCACTCCACAATCAACCACTTTTCCACCGCTTCATTGGTGGAACAGGCAGTTCACAGCTGAACACTTTGACTTAATAAACACGAAATATTTACTTAAAAAATTAATTTCTTTTAATCTTGCATAAATGAGAACTATTTCTGGTATATTTCTCGTGTCATCATCATCTGAGTAATCTACCGGTTAGAGGTAGGTTATGATGAAAGTCAGAGAACATGCTCTTACACGTTGCAGTACCCTCTAGTATTTCTTTCTATATGGAATAATAAAAAAAATATTTGACAACAAAATTGTTTTTAATGAGGTGATATTATTTTTAATCAAAGTTACCACGAAGAAATCACGATTTCTAAAAAGACAAGCGAAAAAAATAAGAAAAAAACGAAAAAAAAATTGGTTGTGCTTAAGACCACACGGGAGAAGTGTAAACTTCTATGACGATATTCTGATATATATAATGTATAAAAATATTTCATCAATTGTAATATTGTGCATTTTATACAAAGTTGTTTGTATTAAATAATTTAGCCACACTTTAATCACCCTTACGCCGTGCAGAAAGCTAGACTTTTGTATTTTTTCTCTCTTTGCTTTGCTTTTTTTATTTTGCTTTATAAACTCTTAATGAGCCGACAAATGTGTTGAGAATGAGCTGTACATTATTTGCTGTTGTGGTTGAGTTTGTATTAGGGGCTCGTTAATTTTATTTTCGTTTGACATGTCTTTTTCATTCCGCTGTTGAACGAAATCGTGCACAACATTATCAGCATGTGTATTTGACTCGCCCTAATCCTCTCCTCCATCAATCAGCATAGACGGAACATGAAGATCTGGAGATGGTCCACCACTTTCAGAATTAGGATAGGTAATGTCTTTTCGCGGCATAAATGGCACCTCTTCCGTAGAGGGACCTGCTATTTGCGAACAATGAATTATACGATCTCTCTTGGGCATTAGTGATAGTTTTTTGGAGGGCCCCGCTATTTGGCAATCATTCATTTCCATACTTTGTAGTATATCATCGGTCCCTTGTCTCTCTCTGTAATTTTTAGAACGAATTTTATCCAGGCTCTTTCTATGAGCAGCATCTTCATTTCCTACACAATATTTATTCTCGACGTCAGCTTTTTTCTTAGCGCGATAATTTCTTGCATATTCGGCTTTTTTCCTCTTGTTTTCCGCTTCCTGTGCACTGTGCACATTCTTTCTTCCTTGCGCGGTAATTTCTGGCATATTCAGTTTTTTTCCTATTCCGATCCACGTTAGATTTTTCCAATTCGGGATCAGCGTAAATTCTCCCCAATTCTTTCTTTAGAGCGCGATAATTTCGGTCATATTCGGCTTTCTTCCTCTTTCTTTCATCTCCCTGTCCTTCTGCTAAATTATTCAATATGTAAAATCTCACCCGTTTCGTCTATTTTTTCATTACCCTTCTGATCTTCTTACCGCTCTCTTTCACTTTCTGCATTTTCTAACATTGCGGATTCAACACAAGTTGCGTTGCCTTCATGATGTTTGTCCATGTTTCCGTGCCTACAAAAGAATTCCAAATTAATAACATTTCTCGATATAGCAGATTAGGCGCGTAGGTCAAATTTCCGAAAGTATTTCTCATAAACACCCATTTTTTATGAAAAACCCTTTTTCCTCCACAAATTTGTCAGAAAAAAACTTATCGACAAGATCAGAACAAAATCTGAAAGAAATTATCAAGAATTGTTCCCAAAAAAATTCTCAAGAAAAAGACTCCACTATTAGGAATAGATCCTTTCCTCAAACTTCTCGAGATATTCTGTGGTAAATTCATCTATTACATGAATCCGTGGGCTACCTTTCGGGGACAGAAGTAGTCGGAAAGTCTTCTTCTTGGTCTGAGGGGGAGCCAATTACCCGAAGTTACGTAAGGGACTCGCAACATTTGCCCTCCCAGTCACAAGTCTGCCACAATCGGTACGATTTCCGCCCCCCCCCCCCCCTTCCCCCTTAGAAGCACTCATTCGATTTCATTCAATTGTTCACAAGTGCTCACTCCTCCCCTCTCTTGAATTACCCTCCGCGGATATTTTGGGGAGGCGACCGGCAGCTTGGAGTTTCTCCACAATGTTGTGGAGAAGTGGGTGGATAAATGATGAAGTGGATAGTTAGACTGACAGAGTCGGCCGATGAAATCACCAGCCATGAACCGTAGACACTTATATAGAATAAGAGCGAAGGAGGTAAAACTGTCCTCAAATGCTAAAAATGTCCTCAAATGCTATTCTGTCTTCTCTTTCAATTTCTAATCTCCAAAACCACAGACTTAAAACTGATTTAAAACTCCTCCACAACACCCTTAACTCGACCATTGACTGCCCTGAACTGCTTTCTCTCTTCAACTTTAGGATACCAACTCGATCCACCCGCACGCATTCACTACTCCACCTGCCTATTCCTAGGATATCACTCACCCAGCGCTCACCTTTATTTCGCCTCTCCTCCCTTCTTAATTCACTCCCTCACACTGTCGATCCTTTTTATTTATCATGTAACCATTTCACCACCCAAGCTATGTCCCACCTGTCAACAAATTAAATATTTCCCCTTTCCATGTTGGAACCAGCGTTGTTGATTTTTATGTTGTCATTGTAATTTTGTCCTCTGTCATGTTTATTGTTAAATGTTTCACTGTAAATTGGTGCTACTGCTGTATGTGAACAATGTTTTAAATAAAGAATAAAGAATAAAACTGGAGACGCGAAAACAATTATAAAAATGCGGACTATTATGCTGAGAGTATATTCACCGGAATCACAGGGTTATATTTTTAGCCAAGGTTAAATTCATCCTGAACAGGCTGGCCGACTTGTCTGAACTTCGACCTAACTGAAAGGTTCATCTGTGCAAAAAAAATTGCGCCTCATCCAACTTACTTATGTCAGATATCTAAATGGATTTGTCAAAAAAATATCGTCATTTTCATTCATTTCCCCGTAAGAAATAGATTACGAGGAATGTAGGGTTAGGTTACGTATGCATAAAATTTCACCATATTAATCCCTGTTGGAATTTTTACAGAATGAATTAATTAATTACCCCTGCAATGTTTCACAAAAATAAAATTTACTTCTGACCCGGGTCTCAATGTTGATACATCATCTTCAGGTGACAAACCTGTCGGAAAATTCCCTAGAAATTTGAACCTCTGTTTTCCCTAGAAAATATACCTCTAGGAAACAATTTCCTTACAATGCATTTTTTTCTGGGGAATGCATTTGAAAGTGGGTTGCCGTTGCTAAGAATATTTAAACCAAATGCAGTTGACTGAGAGAGGTGATTTTTTATAATGCTTTCACATTTTTTTATGAGATATATATTGTCAGTCTCATAATACTTCACTGTGAAAATTTTGTATGCATGAAACTATTTTTTACGTTTTTATGAATATATTTTTTTTTCTGTGTCACTCATATGCACTGCGCACTGCACTCCATTCAATTAATTGTGTAATTCTTCCTATGGCTGAAGGTTTTTCTTAAATTAGCAATTTGTTCTAGGGAAATTACTGAGCAACATCTGTCATTTCTAAGGAAAAAAGTTCAAGAAAAAAAATCCCTAGAATTTTAGGGCTTTTCCTTCGAAAAAATAAATTTTTTCGAAGGAATTTCCAAATTTTCCTTGCTTTTCCCTAGGTTTTAGGAAATTCTTCTAGGAAAATTTCTACCAGGGGATGATGCGTCAGCATTGAAACCCGGGTCAGAAGTAAAATTTATTTTTGCGGAAAATCACACGTTATTTCTTCATCATTTATCAACTGGGTGACAGGAGAGTATTGAGTGATTTAATATTTTTACATCATGTAGTCAACATTGGTAACAATGAGGAATTGTTAAGTAAACTAAACATAATAGCATCAGTCAGAGCTGAAATTTGGCATGTAGATAGAAAATATATCTGGTTGTAACATAGGATATATTAAATATCCCTCAGCGCCCCCCTGTTGGTCCTTAGGTCCTGGTGGGAATTGAGTTTGATCCAGTGGTTTCATTTTTTTATTTTTAAAAGCACTTTCACTCAAGATTGAGGGCTGGAATTTTTTATCGGATGGCTGAATAAATTAGGTTTCTAATTCTATCAATTGGTTTTCTTTTACGCTTCGTATTTGTCTGAAAATCAAGTTTTTAGGTGAAAAATATAACATTTTTATCTTAAATACACAATGGCATATTACCTTGACAACCAGAGAATTGATTTTCAAAGGATATTCGAGCCTCTAGCATTGAAATATTACGTTTTCCTGCATGCCCATGGTACCACGTAGAAAAACAAATCTGTATAAGAAGGGTCCAGGGTCCCCAAGGGCCCCATGATATATTGCTTCGGAGGGTGATTCACTCAGAAGACAGCTCAAGAGAACCGGAGGGACGTGGTGACCATCTATCAACCTGGGTGCTATTTTTAAAGTAGTAATGAGTCTGCGTGGCCCATTTTTTCGTTTCCCGTGCATCAAAGAGGACCAACAGTCACTCATCTATCCGTGCACCTGGAAAATGGTCAGCGTGTCTGCTACAACCAACTCAACGTACAAGATAGGTTACGAACTCCTTAGGTGACCACGCTGACAGTATTCTTCAGGCTTCGCTGTTTTGTTATAAAATAAGTTCAATGTTATTCACACCCGTTGAATTTCAATGGGTACCTACCTTCCGCTAGTAAAATAAATAAATAACTTTATCTACATTGGCAGTTAGTTATAATTGCCCAGCCATTCCTAGTCATAGGCGTGCGCGGACCTTTTTATTTGGTGGTGCCTGGAATTGTTTTCAATATAAAAATTTGTTGTCAAAAAACTTTATTTGCACTGCCAGTCAATCATCTAGAGCGAATTTTAAGCGTTGGTTGTCAGTAAGGCAGAGGGGAAAACACTTAGGAATTTGATTTATTAACCAGTTGATGGTTCATTTAATATATTCTTACAAATTTTTGAACATTCATAGTATCATTTTTTCGTAGATTTTCGCAGTTCATTCCAATTTGGGTACGTATCTTTTTCTGTAGATGTGGAAAATCATATGTTAGCCAGACAAAGAGAGCCGATAGGATGCAGACTGAAGGAACACGAACGGGCTATTCGGAAGAAAGATTGGTATCACTCTGCCGTGGCTGAGCACACACTTTTAGAAGGTCACAGTATTGACATCAAAAGGGCGAATGTTTTATGTAAAGAAATTAATTACTATCCACGGATCATCAGAGAAGCCATTGAAATAGAAAAAAAGACCTAACAACCTAAACAGAGACTACAAACTTCCTTATACGTGGAAAAGACTTTTGAAAAACTCAAGTACATATTAATTAATCATTCTGTACATAATAACCGCTTAAGTTTGTTTATATATTTTTCATTGTTGATTCAGAAAGCCTGACGAAGCCGGCAGAATAGCACGGCGAAACTGTTGCTAAAAAAGTTTAGTTTAATCGCAGAAATCCTAAATAAACTTGCCAAAATTCATAGTATCATTTTCACATTTTTCTAGGTTAATTAATTAATTATTTCTAGTCATTAGGTGGTGCCGGTGCACCACCGGTACCACCCGTGCGCACGCCTATATGCCCAGCAGTTAGGAGTTCCTATTACTTCGACAGCCTTACTGTTTGGGCGGGTGTGGAACGATATAATCGAGAGAGCCGTACGAAATGTGAGGCGGACGAATATAATTGGGACGGAGGGAGGGAGGCGTTTAGAAGGATGCTGACCTTCTCTCTTCGACACTTGGAAAGTCCGCGCCCTGCTGAGGTTCGTTTGTGACGTGATCTCTGTTCTGAGTGTGCTGCGGCTGGGAAGGAGGCCTGACCCGCTGAAACAGATAAACTGGCGGAGAGGGGAGGGGTGTGTGTGTTTGTGAGGGCGATAGGGGAGGGGGGAGGGAGGGGGGGGGAAGAGGGGAGGAAGAGAGAGAGAAAGCATGTTTGGGCACACAGAGAAACACGTCCGCCTATCGCACTCGCTAAACGAGTTCGTCGCTTCGTATTTATTTGTTATTATTCTTAGTGTGAACCTGTTTCTCAAGTCAGTGGCTCGCCTGGTGGCGGTGCCTCTTATCGGTCGAAGGAGAAATTACAGATTTTGAAGGCACAGCTACCTGGACGCGGTATTTCTTTCTCTGAGTCGCCCGCGAATACGAAGAAAGAAAAGGGTCGGCTTGTTCGCGGTGCCAGCAACATTTGTCAAAAGAAAACACCTCGCGAAGTAAATCGGAAGTAAACACAAGCGGTATTTCTGTTCTTCCTGCTTGTGGCGTATTTATCTTGTATCGCCTTCCCGAATACGAATATATTTAAGATGTCATTTTTCCAACGAACGATAAGGGACCATAATAGCTGCCATGAGACTTTTATCTAGGTTTTTCGTTAGGTAGTGTAGCTCTTAGTAGTAGTAGTACTCCTAATACTTGAATCCTTATCTGTTACCTAGTACATACTAACAGCACGCCTAGCATGTTTTCTACATGGGTCTTGAGTCCCTTTCCATCTGTGTAGTTGTAGAATGCATGTATATTGACGGTCACTCTCCAATTTGATGACATCTGTAGTGTAGTGTTGCATGCTTGTGAGGCTTCGCCTCATGACAAGCATTAGCGATGTATGCTAATGCATAATTAGTCGTAGTTACACTAACTTTAGGGTATAGTGTATTGCATGTTGGTGATTACTCACCCCCTGCCACACACCCCTGAGGTGGCTTGCAGGGTATTTTGTAGATGTAGATGTAGAATACGGAATGTCACAGTGTAGAATGGGAATCGGGTGTGGTAGTGAGGGGGAGAAGAGATTTCTCATTCGCCATTTTTATCGCCGCTTCATGTTTGTTGAGGAGAATGATAGGGAGAGATGTGTTGGCGTAAACGACAGTCGAGGGAAGACAGTAAAAAACTGTCAGGTTGGATTGCCGGTAAGATTTGAAGTTGATCATTGCTTACTACAGCAGGGAGAAAGAAGATCGCAACTATTGTTGGGTTCGTTTAAGGAGACGTAAAACTTGTGCGAAATGATGGGTAACTGCGTTAAAAATGCAGCGAAATTCTAGAACAAAACTTCGCACATTCGTCACTTATCCTCAACTTCTTATCTTCGAGGAAGGCTGGAAGAAAACCCGGCGTCTACTTAACCTCCTGTTAACGAAAGGCATCAACGGGTCCACATGTTAAATCCTATACCACGTGCAGTCTACTACACTTGAAGTGCTCTCCATAGAACATACAATTAAGAATCGGGGTTCCACCGAAAATGAATCCACCACTACCGGGGTTCAAACCCGACCCCTCGGGATGGGAAGTCAGCTTTTCAGCCACCTTACAAACTCGAATCCACAAGCACTCATTTGAAACATAAACAACAGTAAAAAAGTTTACGATTTGGATATAATCAACCGTTTACTTTTTCTAAAGTTACTTCAGGGGATAGTTCTCATTGATGTCATATGTACCTCTTCGACGTTGGTGCTTTTTTTAATTGTGGACTAAAAAGTGATATCGAATCGATGACAAGGTAAAATTTATTACAATGCGAAGTTGCGAGCTATTTCAAGAAAATTTACGCAAGAAATAGTGTTGCCGCCATATTGGAATCCATTTCGACCATTTCTTGATAGCGTTTGTTGTTGCGACGAATCGTAAATCAATCTTACCCACGAATATTTTGCAGAAATAGACGATAGAATTTTATTTCATCATCACATGAAAATAAGACAAAGTAGGATTCACATATATAAAAAATATTTGTAATTGCTATGAAACCACCAGGAATTGGGACCTGTAATTACCTGTAACCTGTAATGCTAACCACTAGATGTGTCTATAGCATTGTTCTGCATGTTTGCATGTTAATTTACGTATCACTCTCCCAGTTTCTGGTTGGACTGCGCACTGTTTTCCTGACTGTTTATTGGCCTGTGCCCTAGCGGCCGGGGGAGCGTGCGAGGTTCTGAATTGTGCTGGGACGAGTGCTGAATGCCTGGTGTGGAATCACCCCGTGCCACACACCCTAGTGGTGGCTTGCACGGTGCTTCGTAGATGTAGATGTGATTACACCATGAGCCGAAATGCTGATATAGGTATTCAAATTTTGGCGTAGTGCATTGAATCTCAGCATCAGCACGACCATCCAACAATTATTTGTATTTTGCAATAAGCGTTGAGATGCCGTATTGGGTTTGGGGGATTACCTAGATGAAGAAGAGACTGCGAAGGAACTGCAGAAGGGACTGCGTAGTACCTCTACGCAGTCCCATCTGCAATACGACCGGGTTTTGTGTCTCTGTAGTCCTTTGCACACCGCGGGTAACTCGTTGAATGCGCTCGAAGCAAAAAATAAAGAAGGTCTGTGTCAAACACGAGGAGTTGTGGTGACGCTTGCGAAATTTGAACAGCGACGGAGGCGCCTTCGCGGCAGAGCGGGAGGGATGTTAGACAAATGCCGGTCTTGCAGCGTGGGAATTCCGACTCGCAAAGTGCGCTGTCATCACTCGGGCTGTAGCCTCAGTCCCTTGCTTGAGAAGGTCTCTCCACTGTGGTGTAATTAACGACCTACTTCAACAGGGAGAGCTGTTTGTATGTTGACAAAAGGCGGTCGAGTTCTTGCACAAGAACTGCGTGTTTTAACTTTTCTCTTTTTGCCAATTCGCGAGTTATGAGTACCGTTGAATATGTTGGGTTCAAGTATGAACTGTTGAATCACTGTCCGTTGCAAAGTAGTAGTTGCAAAATATTTAAATAATAACGGTCCCTCTAGCATTGGTGGCATACCTAGAGTGTAGTACATGCTTGTGAGTCTTCACTTCCTGACAAGCATTAGGTAGCGATTTCTGCTAATGCATCATTAGCTGTCGTTACACTAACTTTAGGGTGTAGTGTAATGCATGTTGGTGACTACTGACCCCCTGTCACACACTCTTGAGGTGGCTTTCAGGGTATTTTGTAGATGTAGATGTATGACCTGATACACTAACTACTTGAATAATTAAAATAAAAAACATTTAATATATATTAGCCCTCATCCTTATTATTTGGGTATTTGGAAGGCTCGAGTGTCCAAATATCTCAGAGATGCGATTGCTGGTGATGGTGTCTTGATCTGATACATTTGATGTTTAAATAATCGTCAAGATTCACTGTTATGATTTTTATCGCAGACATGGAGGATTTTATAATTGCTTTTTGATGCCATTTTGCAGGAAAAATTTTCTTTTTATGTAATTTTCATATAATCTGTAATTTTTAATTTTTCACAAGATTTACTTTCATTTGAAAGAGCGAGGTTTGAGAATGTAATCCCAGTTTTTTCGAAACGAAAATATTGCTGCCCTCGTGGGAAGCGCCCCCACCTCTAATTCCAATCACGTAACTAAGGAGTCACGTGGTACGACGATGAACTATTCGAGATTTTATTGAGTTTTAAACTCACTCTAATGAATAACTTAAGTGTCTAATTTGTTGCTTATTGAGTCTCTAATTGCGATATTCAACTTCACCAGCAATCTCGAGCTCTCGAGCGGGAAGGCTGTGTGAAATGTTTACGAGTTTAGTTTAAATGCAACAAAATGTCGAACCATTCGTGATTATACCATGTGACCAGGCCCGTGCAGGCCCCGGGGGGACAGGGGGATTTGTCCCCCTGCGCCCTTGCCTGTAAGATAAATGGCACCCTTGGATTAAAAAAAAATATTTTATTATTTTTTTTGTTATAAGAACTGGAATTTATAATCACGGTTAAAAATAAAAAAATGCAAGTTTTTAAGGGTAGTTGGCCAAATTAAGTTTAATTCGAAGAATAATTTATATTACTAAAATGCTTACCTGACCGCCCTCGCTATATAATAGTTTTTTCCGCGTTCAAGGTTGGTTAACCTGCGTTGTCTAAGCATAGCCAGCTGTACTGCCGGAGCCAGGCGCGTGCCACGTAATTAAACAGTCACGTGATCCAAATTATATCGAGCGGTTCAAACACAACCCCCCTGGAACAGACCGAAGAGCAGACTCACTTTTTAATCACTCGGAATTTTAAGCAGTCGCAAACGCAATTACCTCTTGACTGAGACACATTGATGACCTTTGATAATATCCGCTCATGCTGGTGGAGTGTAAAATACCGGGATAAATATTTATCTGCCATGAACAAAGAACGAAGGAGCTTGAGGTTAAATCTCGTCCCTCGTCTCAAGATACATTCATACATACCTATGACGCCATTCCCTTTCGGTTAAGACAAAGTCAAAAACTAATTTGTTGCCGTTAGCCCTTCAAAACTGCCTCTCTTTTGATAATTTCCTCCATAATGGTCTTTCCTTTCAAATTACTCTCGCTTCTCTTACGCTATTGTATTGTTTCACACATGCTCTCCTATTAATGAAAGATAACACTTTGTATGCTCCACACTACTTTTAATGCACCTCATTCGATTCCGACGTTTTCACGTCATTTTAAAGAGAAGCTGAACCGGTAGAAGTCATTGGCGGCTCCAAGGGAGGGGGGCGGCAATGCAATTGCCCCCCCCCCAAAACCCGGAGTACTTACTCCGTCATAGACCAATTAAATGCCTAAATTATTTCGTTGCTTATTTGTTATTGAAGAGTTGATTATTTTACTTTAAATCAAATTAAATTTATGTTAACTAAAACTGTTTTTAAAATACAAGCTAAATGCGAATGCAGATCAAAATAATTTTGGAATTAATCGAGACTTGGTGGTAATCTAAAAGGGAAATGGGCATTTAGTAAAAACTTGCTCTTCTTAAAAGGCAAACGTTTGCTTCGAAAACACTTATAACGCGCCATTTTTGCACATAGGTACTTTGTTACAAATTGCCGGGACGAGACCCACGAACCCCCATTTTCCTGGGGGGTATTCCATACCCCAAGAGCCACTCCACCCCCGAACCTCTGGTCTGGAGCCGCCCCTGGTTGAGGTTCATTAAAAGCAGTGTGGAAAATACAATGTGTTATCTTTTATTGTGTTATATTTTATTGATATGAATTTCCACCGAGTAAACTTATCAACGGTTGATCTTATGTTCTCCTATTCTTCAAACTCATTATATTCCTCTCACAGAATTCACTCAACTCTCACACATCGGTTTCGTACTTCGACTCTCACCCATTCTTTTAACGGGAAACAAAACAAAGAAGTACATTTCTTTCATATATGTCCATAACTGGAGAATCCAACCTACATTCTTTCATGACTTACTCATTTCTTATCCGACTTTTGCAGTAAACACTTCTCAGTCACTCCATCCTCAATGCATTTTGCCGACTCTCATGGGCGTAACTCTCAGCTTTTTAACTCATGAGGTGGCAAGGCCTACCGGGGGGTCCTTCTAAATTAAGCATGATTAATGAAGAAAGAAGAAAGGTCAAGAAAGTGCCGTGCATGTAAGATAGTATTTTCCAATTGTTTGTAAATATTTTGAGATTTTTACTTCAAAATTCAGGTACATGTGTGACTATTTATTCTCTGCCTTCTATTCAATTGTACTAGATGATGACGTGCGACGTCGAAACCTAGGTCGTACATAAAATATTTATGTGGAATTACTAAGTTTTCTTTACTTTTCATTATGTTTAGTCGATTCCATGAAGTCACGCCCGAGACAACGAATCATGTTCAGAGAGAAGATAAGATAAACATAAGAAATGAATGATTCGTTCTCCTTAATTCAGTATCTAACTAGTTAAATGTTTTATGTAAATGATATGTTGAAGATGTCCTCTGAGTGCACACAGACTCAGAGAGGGAGCTTGAAATGTTTCACTCTCATTTCAATTCTTTTAATTCCACCATTAAGGTTAAGTGAAAAGGAAGGAAACGGCTCCATTGTTTTCTTCAGATAAATCTTACTTACTTACTTCCTCGGCACTGCAGCCCGGTATGGGCTTTGGTCTCCCTCAAGACGCATTCTGTCTTTATCCAAATCCTGCATCCATCTTTTCCTTGGTCATCCTCTTTTTCTCTTTCCATCCATATTTCCATGTAGCAGCTTCTTAGGCATCCTTTCTTCACTCATTCTTCGCACGCTGTGTTAGGAGAGGAATTCTTCAGGGGGTAATGCAAAACAAACAGCTTAATTGGATAGAAGACGTACTACCCGTCGAAAAATTCTGTCACACGAGTTTGAAAACTAATATCTCAAAGACGGCTCAATCGATTTTAAAATGAAGTACATAACATTAATGCTTGTTTATTTCTACATTTAGTAATGGTCACAAAACGTTTTACCGTTTATATTGGTTTCAGTGGGGAGCGTGGTGGCCTAGTGGGTAGAGCGCTAGGCCACTGATCGAAGGGTTCAAATCCGGGTGAAGCCTTTGGACGCCCCGAAAAAAATCCTCTGAGTGCGAGGTGTCCAGGGAAAGGAACTGGCCCCCCCTACCCTGAATGTGTGAAATTCACACGCCTGTGGCTTAGTACCCTCAACTATCCAAACCAACATTCGGGTTGAATCACTGAATGAGTGATTTATTTCAGTGTGTGCTAAAAAACAGAATATTAGCGCATTTTTTCGGGAGTACATTGAATTTACGGCTTCGTAATAAAAACACGGATCATGATATCAAAATTTTCTTTTCAAATATAGTAGCAAAGATCTTTCTTAACAATCAAACGAAGTTCATATTATTAATTGCATTTGTTGTTTAGTTTTTGATGAAAATGCAAGACTGCGTTATTTTCCGTTCCGCGCATCCCTGAAAATCGCCAAAGTTATTTCTACTACGTTTCTACTAAGGCTTAATTTTGGACCTTCTTCAAGCTCTCTAGTTCATCATCATGAATCCACTTATAGGGGCAATGGCCTGCCAAATTGGAAACACCGGTTCCCGATCAGTCACCGAAGTTAAGCATCGTTGGGCTCGGCTCGAGTTTGGAGAGGTGATTCTCCGAATCGTCCAGGTGCTGTTGCCCCTGTCTGCTCGTGGCAAGTAAGTGAGAAATGGTTTTAGCCGTCGAAGTACGTTAAACCAAAATACAACTGTTAAATGACGTATTAATAGATAACGGAGTGCTGTAACGGGTGATGGTGGGGAGAATTCTAAGAAGTCATCGGATAGGAAGGAGAATAATAGGAATATTGGATTTAGGAATGAAGGTTTAAAATGTAAGTAAATGGATAGTTGATGTGAACCAAACAGTGAATAGGATATATTAAAAGCGCCTATCTTATGCATATGATCCTACGTACTAAAGGTTGGGTTAGTTCAATCAAAAACTGTTTAAATGACTATCCAATTAAGCTAGAATAACCGTGGTGAGTAGCACGAAAATTGAGTTTAGAGCCTTTGTGGAAAGCTTATTTAAGGACCGCTTGTCACAAACAGTGGGTCACATAAGAAAATAACCATTCACATCAATGCGTTCACCAAATATTGCTGGAAAACAACGAAAATAGAGCACAGACAAAACAATTCCTGATCCAGCAGGTTGATTTCATAATCGAGTTCCGAGTTCATAGCATTCTGAGCCTCGCTGTGGGAAAATTTATCACATAAAGTGCAGGTGGTTGGTGGATGAGGGGAACTACTTCCATGGTCGGTCACCTGAGGCCTTCCAAGCTATGAAGCCCTGAATAATACCATTTAGTAGGATTAAATAGAGCAGCAACAAAAATTTCAATATAGGATTGTGTTCGATAGTTTCCGGAAGAATTTTTAAGGTGAGGTTATCGTCGAGCTATTCTACAAGCTAAAGTGGACCTAAAACCAGTAAAGCTAAAAATAACAGTAGACATTTCTACAATGTCAGATTTTTACTGTAACCCAATGTTATGGTAAAAATAACCCGACAGTTACTTACTGTAACCCAAATAATCGCCACCAATCGACATGTCTGATATCCATTATCGTAAAGTGGAACTCATAATTTATATTTCTAGGAAAACAAAAGTTTAAAAATTTCTTTCAAAACACTCAACAATATAATGCCAGTTTTTAGCACCGAGTTCCACTCTACATACACTTTATGATATTACGAAGGCTCAGTTCACCTTGGGTAAGTACGAACAATAATCACAACCACAGGTACAGTCACAAAGCTCAGAAGCCACCTTCAAGGTTGGTTGGTTATTTGAGGAGGCCACCAACAACTGAGGTCATTTGCAGATAGGTCAATAATGGAAGGGTCATTTGGGAAAAGAAGTGAGTTTGGAGAGAAACCTAGCGTAGTCCCCAAGCCAGCAACGAAAGACGCCAAGGGACAATCGTACCAACCAACGGGCGGAGATTTGCACTTAAAAGTGCTCTCCACACTGCACTCAAATAGGGCTTGGGATTTTCTGAAAATCTCCGTCACTAACGGGTTGTGAATTTCAAGGAGATATTCATGAGGAACTCTTGCAAGTTACCTTAGGTGTTGGTCGAAATAAAACGAAGAGTAATCCCTCGACTCCAGGAGGAAGAAATCGTTGAGAAGTCAAGAAGGCGGGCGGACGCTGTGACAACGAAATGTCCGGTTGAGTCTTGGACGACGAGCGAATCGCAATGCACTGGCGTCCGAAGAGGAATGACGCCAGTGATTTGGAATTGGTTTGGTACTTGGGGGAAGGGAGTACCGTGATTATGGGGAGTGATACAGATATAAAGAGTTGAGATAGTGGGGGAAGTGAGGGAGGAGAAACTGAGAGCGAGATAAACTGAACACGATATTTATACTCTTAAGATGAGGCAGCAGATAAAGTGGTTGAGGATATTCGAATACACTCAGTAAGCAAATCATATACCCCACACCTAAACCCACTCATGAATTCAGCGCCCTGCCATTTCAGGGTAAAGATGGACAAAGAATCCTATATGTTTATCATATGTATTTGATGTGTAGGAATAAAGTACAGTAATTTGGTAATTTTTATTTTGCTAAATCGTAATGTAATCTTTACTTTGATCGTTAATCAGAAACATTTAAGCTCTAGTTAAATCAGGGTATTAGTACAGCGTTTATTGTGTAAATGTTACTCTATAGAGTGGTAGTAGTTATATATTTAAATTGAAATCCTTGAATATCCATGTGCTAAAAACAGAGTGTTATTAATATTAATATTTCTTTTTTGTCCGAGCCGGAAATGTGATTAATTATGTATATGATATACTACGTTTTTGTAAACTAATAAGGTGAAATATGTTTTAAAATTGAAATCATGAAAAATTTTGTACCTAATCCTTACATTGTATTTAAAGTCTAAAAGGCCAAAATTGGTCTACGACAATAAAAGCTTATTTATTTTTTTTATTATTATTTAATCTACTAGGAAGGGCATTTGAAATCGGTTCCATTTCATTTAAGTTTGATTGATTTTTTTAATGTTATCTTTTCCCTATTCTTACATTAATTTAACCGATCACACTTGAACATAGCTTCAAAATACCGTCTTGTTCCTAAGACTATTAAAATTTCGCCTTATATAATACACATTCCTCATTCACTCCTATACTTACTATCTAAAGAGCCCCATGCACCACCATTTTTTCAATCTACGAGAATGAATATGTAAAATGACCAAAATATTATCAGGAGCGAAAGTGTTCATAAAACTGACGCTATTTTAAGAACACAAATATATAAGTTTTATTTCTAAAATTGATTCGGCAATTCATAGCACAGTGAGATTTGGCTTATTGTTCTCAGTACTTAAACTTGAGAGATTCATTTTTAAATACAAAAGTTCACCTATCCAGATGGACCATTTTTGTCTATGGAAAACAGTTCATATGGTACATTGGTGAGTTTGTCATTTTATTCTTTTTATGTCATTTAAATACTTCAATCACACAATCACAGTCAATTTTCCATCGTGACTTTTATCTTTCATGATATGCCAATAGATTCCATTACTTCAGTTTCCCCATTCATACGCATAATATTGTGTCATAACTCATGTCTCATTTTAGTTTACATTCCGCTTTCGATTATACTTTAGGCCCAGTTATATAATTCCTGGTTAAATATTTTCCCGACAACAAACCCGAAGTAAATCGTTCTCCCATCATTAAGACTTACTTCAATCAAGCAACAGTCTGCCGTAATACACAAAACACAAACTCCCAGCAAACACTAAGTTAATAAAAGGCTATGTCATTTTGAGAAAAACGCCAACCGGACTTTATCTCCCTAGGCCTTATTTCACGCATTACTTTGAGTGTTAACGGATATAACATGCTTTTAGCTCGGTATGAAATTTTTATCACCTTATTGTCTTCAGTTTTGGATCACCAGATTACAGAAAACAAAGCCCACTCCAACGAATTGAGATACATTTATTGACAGAAAGTGTTTTCGCCAGATTACAGCGTAATCTGTCAGCCAAAGTGAAAACATTTTCTACATTATTCCTACTGCTACTAAAATAAATAAGTGCGTCTGAAAATATTCATTAATGAATGGGAAAAACAAAAAAGTGGGCTTCTTATTTCTCCAATTTTTCCATTTGATAAAACCATCGCTTAAATAAGTAAAGTGATGAAAAATTTAGAGATATATAATTGGCCCAAATGGATTTTAAGTTAGAAAATCTCAGGCTCTCGCTTAGTTACAGCTATAAACATGTTCATTGGAGAAAACGGGGCTTCGAGAACAATACTTTCGTATCGTTAGCCAATCTTTAATCTTTAAAAGATTAGAAGGAAGCTATCTCTAGTGCCTCTATTGAGACAAAGGCTATAATGCAATCCACATCCATCCACCATACCGTCAGCGTTTATTCAAATATTGAATTATCTATTGACCACAATAAATTTGCGAGGGAATATGATGTGTTTTAAGAGTATATGATCAATATTATTATTCCATCTGAACGACTTCCAGGTAAGTACGTGGCAGTCATCAGTCGGTTTGTGGTCATAGGGAAAGGAACAGATGACTTTTCGACAAATTTATGAATTTTACACTGCTGACCTAGGTGCAAGATCATATCCCCGATCACAGTCCAAACCGCGACCTTAGAATACAGGTCTAGTCACTCGGACACAGAGTTGGTCTCCTTATTGAGACTGTTGCTTCTCGAATGCACGTTAGTGGCGCTGCTAGTCCTTTAGGCTTAACAATTCAGGTAAACTTATACATTGGGACAGCTCCGGTAATGTTTACTAAGATCATACGATGTTTTTCTTGCATTAGATGCCTCCGAGGACAGTGAAATTCATTTAAATACAAATTTAGAGGTAATTAAAACTGAAAAATAGACGCAGCAACAACATTGCATATCACTGGGTCGCCCGACGTGCCATTTTTGGTGCAGTCAATGTTTTCGATTTGTAATGGGAGGAATTTTTTTTAGCTTTGAGACCTTGAGCTTTAACAAATCTTCAATTATTTTAAGGAAGATTGTAATTATCTACATTGTTTCAAGAAAATTTGCTTGTCCCTTTCGCATAAAATTTTACACTTAAACACCCAAAGTATCAATTATGGCACACCATGCGTTACGAACTTCATTGCAATAGATTCAAATATATATTTCATTAGACCATTCCTAAAACTTTCTGCTGTAGCGTTGGCAAGACTTGAAAAGTCGCAACGTGTAGATCTACCCCTACCCCTTTAGCGGTCATTCGGTCCACTGACAGTTCTTCGTCAGTCGTGGAGAGCTTTAGGGCCCTTTTTTTACCTTTCGACCTAGAAGAATATCAGCAGCGAGGAAGGCACTTTCAGACCAGTCTGATATTCCTGAAATGGAATTCTCCAGCGATCCGGATGATGATTTGTATTACTTCACCTTTTTCCCACGAACTTCAGTATTCTCAGCAGATCTTATTTCTTCTGTCAGATTTCTATGTCATCAACTAAGCTTGACTACCATAACTAACACTAGGAGCACAAAGCATTGTGACTTTAGCTGGATCAACTGCTGAGGATAAACGCGTGAATTTTGAAAAACAGAGGAAAAGGTCGTATGTCTAGCCTGGGATTCAAACTCAGATCCACACGAGTTACGAAGGGGATGCAACTATCTATAGAAGTGGTAATTACATATTTGACATTCCTGAGTTAAGAGAAAACAGTTTATATATAGATAGAAATTGCCATGAGAAAAAATGAAACTGGACTAAGCGGGAACTGGGAATTGAACCACGGACAATTGGGTTTGCCAGGCCAATGAGCAGACCACCAGGCTTCCAAATACTCGTGGGGCAATTTTGGTGAGAAATTCATTAAAAAATAACCACGCACTAGATTAACCTTCCTTCACAGAGACATAATACTTGGCAAGTTCACCGACCGTTTCGTCTCCGCTATCGGAGGTTTCATTTCGAATACCAAATCAGCAACCTGTTTCATTGTGACTTGATTAAAACTTAACCCCAAAAAGATGAGTGAATTCCAAATCAAGTAAGTTCTCTCGAGTGATTCAATAAATATTTTTGACAACGTCAACCTATCGCAACGATTTATTTTTTACTCTTCTCAACTAGATTAGATAAGGAGCTGTCTTTAATCCACGTAGACAAAAATAGGCCACTTTTTGACCCCCCCCACCCCCCATCGTGGACACTGGTAGACTTCATCCGGACCCCCCCCCCCCCCCGTACCCTCCCCCCATGTTGTCCACGTTGACTTTTCTTTTTTTTGCGGAAAAAGCTGTGACACGGGTTATGAATAAATTGTCATGGACTACCTGTAACTTAAGGCTGATTTTAAGGAAAGGCAAGTAAAAGAAAGACTACTCTTGTAGCTATAATAGTCTATCATTTACTATAATTTGTAAAACTAGAAAATGTTAATGCCTACATTTGGTAAAATCAGTCAAGTTAAACTTTTGCACATCCAACTTAAACTCCCCCCGCGTCGTGTCGACCATTGTCTAAGTAGACATCCCTCCAACTCCCCCACCCCCCAACGTGGACCTTCGTTGACAACCCTCGTATTAACCCCTCCCCCCCTGTTTGGTGTCTACGTGGATTATGGACATCGACTAAGAAATTAATAGCCCAATTTATCAACACTTCATGGAAAGTTAATTTCGGTAAAATGGATCCTTCATGGAAAGGTGTTACCTACTTCCATAAAGAACCCATTAGGTACTCTCGTGTTAACGCTCTCCTTGGCATTTTTGCCATTATCTGGGTACCATTCGAATTTAAAAAAAACTTAAGGTAGTTTGAGCGAAAAATCACTTCAGCTAGAATTTGATGAATTTGGCCTCATTTTAAAGAAAAAACTCTCATCTTTCCAATGGTATCAAAATGTCAAACCCTTGCCGAACTACTTTTCGAGCAATTTCCCTAAAAATATAAGCTGTTTTACATGGGATAGATTATGGCTGTGCGCTCCAGAGGAAGAATATTTAAAAAAAAATAGGAATTTATAACACCTAGATTTCATCAAAATACTAACATCAAAATGCATGTTTTCTCAACAATTTAAAAAAATTATCTATTACTCACCTCATTAATTTTTACGGAATCGCAAAAAAACCTGCTGTTTTGAAGGGTATTCAGCCGAACGGCGGGAAAAAAATGAGTCAAGTTGTAAACTTATGTAGATTTATTTATTTAATTACTGAGAATTTTGGTCATATATAACTATATATTTGCGCCATTAATACATCAATATTTACTTCATGCTTATTACAGATGCTGAAATAAAAAAATAAAATTTGAATATGGTCTCCATTATGACTAGGGAACTATCTCGCTCAAACCACGTTTTACTCTCACAAAGCTCAGTTTTCGTTTGGAAACATTTACAATAACGGGGTTAGAAAGTATTACTAAGGGAATATCAGAGTTTGAAGAATGCGCACAAGAGTACAGAGCTTGCGGCGGCTATTGAAGTTCTGGAAATATCCTTGCCTCCGTGAGAGCCGCAGAGGATTCAATATTCATTCATTCTTATGAAACAGAAGCCGGGGCAGTAAGGAGCTCTTTTGTTTCCATAAAACATACAGGGAGTATTCTTTATATTCCCGTCGGATCTATATTTCATGAATGCGAAATTAAATACATTACTCTCGTTGTTTGGAGATTCTTTGGTTTTGTTTGTCACAAAGGAAGAAAATTACGCTATACATAACATTTTTTCATCGAAATCATTAGTAAAAATGGCTAACCTATGAACAATTGGCCGATTGTAACTAATATTTTCTGCTTTTCAATTTTAATATTATATTTCTGGTGTTATTAACGTATAACTCACGTTCTCAGCTCTCCGTAGATACCTCGATCACTAAAATCGATCAACTCGTTCCGGAGATACAACTGAACTGAACGCGCGCCGTGCCCACACAAGCCCAAATTTAGACCCCCACGCGCAGCGCTGTGACGTCACCTCGCAACCCCCCCCCATCCGCTCGCAGCAAACCATTTCCGGTAGTCGACGAAATGGGTTATCCAGTCATAGTTTTAGATATTCTGTAATCCTTGTAGCTTTTGCACACGAGGCCCTCGAAAGTACACAAATATTGGTCGCGGCAAATGTTTACGTGACACCGAGAACGAACCATATGATGTTCATTTGCATTCTCATAAAAAAAATGATATGGCCGCAGTATTCATTAGACCTGAGACTTGCTGAAACGCATGACATTATATTCAAATCTTAAGGTGTTTCCAATTTCCGCGAATAGTGAAGACGCCGTGAAATACGCACGTGAATTACGACGTACTCGTTTGGTTTGTTATTTGGGGAGGCGACCGACAACTTAGGTCACTCGTGCTATTTGGCATAGGTGGTTTAGTTGCTGAGGAGAGAGTAGTTTGGGGAATGGAATAATGGTGGAGAGAAGCTCAAAGTCGGCTTCAGCCTGTTCTCAACGACAGGAGTCAAGGGGACCACAGTTGGTGTCCCATCCGACGGACGGACGGACGGACTGCACTTAAGATGGTTTCACCGTAAAATGACTTAAATGTCATTTTATTCATATTCTGTCTAAACCTTGTCCTCTAAAACCTTCTAAAACCTTGTCCTCTATCTCATATGAGCAACAAAATAATACCATTCCACGCTATTTTATTCTAAAATTGAACTTGAAATTATATTGTGTTCAATGGGGGAATGAGAGAAACACGGGGAAAATAGTATTTTTCCATAAAATATAAATGCCATTTTCGCGGAAAACTATTTATATGAAGGAAATCATCCAGAGAAACTGAATAAAAATAAAATATAGGCATCTTACCACCTTATTTTTTTAGTTATTAGGGAATTACTGCCGTAATTGAAGTCAAAATGCGGTAATTCGTAGGAAATGGCGCTGCGGTCGGCTCCTAAGGCTGGAAAAAAGTGCTCATTTAAAATGCATTCGTGGAATAATCCGCATTTTTTCTACTTTACTTTTGGTTTTCTGTACGTAACGCATTTCATAAGCGAAAGCAGGATTTTTTTGGACAAAATATAAAAAAAATGTGGAATTTTAGTATTTGTTTTGACTCACACAGTCGCGGCGGAACCTCCTTAAAATGCTCTCCACATAGCACATTAGTAGGGATTGGAATTTCACCGAAAAATCTCTGGTGGTTACGGGATTCGATGGGATGCCAAGCCACTCGAGCCTAACGCGCCAACCCAATCCCAGTATGCCTACAATCTAGCCCCTCGCAAAGCCGAAGCTCACTGTCCTACTTCTAGTTGGTCGGTGCACTATGCAGTTTCCGTTAGGTTGGAATCCGGTTTGGTTGGAAACTTTGGCGGTTGGTTGCAAGACTTCCAAGCGAAGTCCTTAAGTACCCGATCACAGCGGGTGCAACGTATGCTGCACATGTAGAATGGGGGTGCATGTTGACCCAAAACGTCCCCAAGAACAGTGTACCCGCTCTCTCGTGGTTTAAAGAAATCCAATTTACTTATACTCATGAAGACAGTAGACAAGTGTCTTGGGGACAATGGCTGGTGAAAATGCGTCATTCGTGGTAGGATGTCCACCTATATGTAGCATGTTCAAATATTATAAAAGCAATTAAGAAACAAGCATTTAGGTTTATAAACTAGACCAAGAATCATTAGCCATTTATACATTATATTCAATGAGTAGTATCATTGCTTGCGGTTAACCCTTTGAATGCTGCCCATATACATGACATAATCTTACCCCGTGGCGGCTTTCTTTTTTTTATACGTAAAACGTAAGTATGGATGCCAAAAAAGTCAGGAAAAATAATGAAAAAATTTGGAGCGCTCTAATTTGTTTGTTTTTCGAATTTTTATTTATGAGGTGATATCACGTCATCAGTGACCAGGGATATGCACGTGATGCGGGTTGCATACACACAACTTTTTTTATCATCGTCCATTTTTCTTTCACATCGTTTCTTACATGCAGTAGCGACAAAATATATGCAAAATACATTTATTTTGTTGCTACTGGTAGCAGCTTACATTTATTGAACACTCAGAGTTTTGATGGAAGAAATAATGATTAGAAATGAAACAAGTCCAAGCGGACAACTGTTTGAATAGGATAGTAATTCCTTGAAATTGTCCTCTCGCTGCTGCGTTCGAAGGGTACTGTCCTAGAATATTGAATAATATTTGTTATGTCATAAATATAGACCGCGGCTTACAAACATTTCCGACTGCTGGAGGAACAGAATTAATATAACACCATAGCCTATAATTTTTCCCCAGTAAAATTAACAGCTCTATAAGGAGAATGGACATATATGCAGTTTCCTTGTATGAGATTTGGGAAAAATTGTACAAATTTTTCCTCTGAGCAGAATTTATTCCCGAATATAAGATGCTTTTCATGAGTTATGGCCGGTAATCATTTCTTGCAACGTGCGGATAATTGATACATTAGCGGTAGATTCAAGGCTAAATTGATCAGAGGATAAAGTTGTCCTAATAAATTAGTTATGCTCTCGAACCTACTCTGCTAGCCCTCAAGCTCCCATTTTATTCCTTATGAAAATCCCATTTTCCATGTTATCATCCTTAATGTGAATTAATTTGTGAACTGAGCGCATGGGTAATTTTAATCACTAAAATCACATCGCCTAAAGCATGAAATTATAGAGTAAGTACTTTAATCAGTAGAACAGGCCATCATTGTTACTTAGGGATGTTAAATTGGTTAAACAATAAAGAAAGACGTATGCTGCAAATGGGTGTATTTATTTTTAAATTATTAAATGTAAATATTCCATTGTATTTATATGATCAATATGTAGGTATATAATAAGAACAAAAAAATCGAATGACTAGAAATAATACGAACTTAATAATACCATGCCATAGAACAACTACATACAGTAAATCATTTTATGTAACATCGTGTAAATTGTGGAATTCTCTTCCCCAGAATATAAAGACGTTGACATCTGTGTATGCATTCAAGAGAGCTCTGAAACAGTATTTATGTTCCAAATATTAGTATATATAAAATGTAACATTTACTTATTTCTTTGTTTTAATTTTTGTAAATTATGTAATATTAGTGGCCATTTATACAAAGCATTGTACGTGTTATGCCATTAATCTTAGTTATGTAATTTTTCCAGAGGCAATACCTACCTCTAATATTATGTCTCCTGCATGTCATTATGTAGCTATTACTTTACGTTGTTTTTGTAAATCTTATCAGCAGCTTAAAATAGAAATAAATTTGAATTCCGTGTACTTGTTCTCCATGGGATTATATAGTCTCAGAGTAAATAAACTTTATCTTAACTTATCATTGACTTTTGCCACAATTGCTAACTGATCTATATAGCTGATCATAACTCTGTGATTTTAATTGAGGTGATTTTCAATAAAAATATTAGTGGTGTGTTATTCAGTGTATATGCCTAATAGTAGCAGCAGCTACTACTGTGATTTTGGTTAATAACAATTTAATAAATATTAATTAAGTGAAAAATGTTGTTCAAATTTGCCCAAATATTTCTGTTTTTCCCAAGGCTGGGAAAAAACAGGTAGCGTAGTCTTACAAATATATTTTGAGATGACAAAATATGTTAAAAATATCTATGAAGGTTTAAGGATGGAATATAAAAGGCGCAAGTTGGAAATTCAAATTATTTAGGAAAATAGGTAGGATTGGGCAACCTGGAAAAAGAATCTTTGTCTCACGATGTAGGTTAAAAAAATGGGAAGGGCTTACGAAGAACTTACGAAATATGTACGTAACAAAACATTTTATTCCCCTCTAATAATATACATCTTATTGTTCCTCATTTGCTTTCATCTCTTCCACTCACCTGACTCTCTTATTTTTTTCTCCACACTGAAATCTGAAAATCCTCCAGACGCCTCTCATCCTCTTTCCATATCAACTAAGGTTTCGAGTAGTAAAATGGAACACTGTATTCTAGTAAGTCCCATCTTTTTCTTTCTATCCATTACTTGTAGTCCTCTTATCAATAATGACCTCTTTGTACGTATTTTATTGGCTAACGTTAACCACCGAAGCCGTTGTAACATAAATCTAATATGTTACGACGACTGAAACTAATGAAAAGAGATCCAATCGCCCCCCTGTTCAAAAGTAAGCGCCCGAATACGGATATCCATTTAGTTTTAAAAACTCACGCAAGAGGAGTTCGAGGGCGCCGCTAACACTGCCCTCAGACGACCAATTTTATAACGTAGGTGGAACCGCGTTACGCCGCGAAATACGAACATTTTCCAGTTCGAACAGAGTCCGCTGCTCAATATTCCAATATTTCTCAGCTTAAAAGTGAATAAAATGGCAGTTTGAGCGAAAGCTTTTATGAAGCTCTCGGATGGAACTCTAACCTTAAAAAAGTACGTTAACATCTATGTAATGTAGAAAAATAGGGAAAAGTAATCCAATGAATTAGGCCTGAACATAATTAACGCTATTACTAAAAAAATATCCCAGTTGCGCAAGGGGTATGTGAGGAAGATCGCCATCAACTTCAAGCATATTTTTCCTTAAGGTTAAGGTTCCGCCGCGACTGTGCGAGTCAAAACAAATACTAAATTACACATTTTTGATATTTTGTCAAAAAAATCCTGCTTTCACTGATGCAATGAGTTACCTATAGAAACCCAAAAGTAAGGTACAAAATATGCAGATTATTCCTCGAATATATTTTAAATGAGCACTTTTTTCCAGCCATAGGATTCGAATGCAGCGTCATTTCCTACGAATTACCGCATTTTGAGTTCAATTACGGCATTAATTCTTCAATCACTAAACACATAAGGTGATAAGATGCCCATGTTACATTTTTATTCAACTTATCTGGATTATTTCCTTCTTAGAAACAGTTTTCCATGAAAATGGCATTTGTATTTTATGGAAAAATACTATTTTTCCCCGTGTTTCTCTCTTTCCCCCATTGAACACCATGTAATTTCAAGTTCAATTATAGAATAAAATAGCCTGGAAAGATATTATTTTGTTGCTCATATCAGATAGAGGACAACATTTTCTACAAGTAGACAGAATATGAATTAAATGACATTTAAGTCATTTTACGGTGGAACCACCTTAAGTGACTTTGAGTGAGATTATTTACTGGAACCAAAAGAGACCTTAATCGAATATTTATAAGTATTATGTACCTAAGCTCGAAATGTCAAGAAAAACGGTTCATTATTTCATTAATTCCTAGGCTAATAAGGAAGCAGTAATTTCAGGACTTAGAGGCCATTGGAAACCCAACCATCCCTGTTGAGCTCTAGCACTGTATTAAATAGGCCTAGTACCTAGATCTATATCAGTTTGCAAAATTTACGTAGTAAGCGATAAACTGCGCTTACCAATGGTTCCAAATTATAAGAAGAAATGTGATGTGCTAAATGCAGAAACTACTATTTAGAAGTCGTTAAGGGCGCATAGAGAGATAGGGGTACAAAATACAAAATACTTCACTGAAATCTAAAAATATTAGCGAGTATTGATCATTTAATTACGTTCATACTCATTGCTCGGGCTGACAAGGAAATATGGTATTGTTAAAATAGGAGTACAATTGATATTTCAAGTATTTAAAACCTGACTTTAAACCAAATACGAATCGTATAATACAAACCATTGAAATAAATTAATCCTTCATACTTTCAGGCATTCAAAAGGGGAAATGTTAATCCTATATCTTGAGACAAGTAAAAAAAGAAACGGCATCACTAATTCAAATGCCTTTCTTATGGAAATAATTAACACGAGCCCATTTTGGGATCCTTTGGGCGCTGAGGAATATTATGTATAGCCTATGTTCGTCCCAGAGCACTTAATTACTCACATGCAAAATTTCAAATTAATTGGTTCGGCCGTTTGCGCATGATTGAGCTACAGACAAATAGTCACACACCATTAGATTTATCTTATACTAGCTAAACCCGGCCACGCTTCGCTGTGGCTCAGTCTGATATAAAATGAATGGCAAAGAAAATAAAAGTATTCTAGCGAACATAGATTCACCGAGAAAACACATCATTCAATCCAATCCAAGATATTGCCCCTATAATGGATTTGAAAGCCTTCATGGCTATTACCTTTGTAACTAATATGTGAAGGTTACCTGACACCCCCTGCCTGATTTGAGATGGGAACACCCTTGTGACATAATTACACATAAACCAAGCAATCCCATTTGATTCAATTCACTCCAATCCAAGTCTTGCGTTGCTGTGACTATGCTGTGGAATGAAAAGAAAGGAAGAAGAAAGATGTTTTTCACAGAAAATAATTTTTTATTTTAAAGCTAGTAGATTGAGTACATTTTTTGGTTTTCCATTTTATGCATAAACATAAATATCATACGGTTTACCAACTATGGAGCATGCGACATATAATTACCCATGATAAAAGAAATCGTTATATAAATTCAAACCGCACAATTGCAAAGATTACGCTTTATTGATAGTCATATCGAACGCAAGGCGTTTTTGGAAATTGAAGTTGTTTGAACTCGAGCGCCATGTCAGTCGGAATGAGTGGTATTCGTGGAAGTAGTACGTCTTCACCTTTATGAGGTCCAATCAAAATTATTGATTCAAGTACATCGTTCATCAAATTTTTAAACTACTGATCGTGTGACGTTGCATAACTTTGGCTGATTGATTTTGCGGAGTAATATAATTGGCACTCCAAATTTGAAATTCAGGATGTGTGACGGTAATCCGGGAACATGGAGAGTATTAATAAATTCCGTTGGAAAATTCAATACTTCACTTTGGTTCATCACGTAGTCAATGGATTTGTATGTCACTGTTTCACCTGCGATTATGTTTAGAATGATGTTTTTCATATCGCATACGTCGAGTTTTTGCCGCTAGAATGGCTCTTCCGCTCAACCATGCGTGATTTCGATAATATTTTTCGATGCTTTGGAAAACCTTGTCTACTAATTCTTCTTTTGAATTCACGATGTTGCAGAAATTAGATGGGAAGGTGAATTTTCCTGTTTCTGGATTTGTAGGTACATTGCTGACACCAACCTCCAATAATTGTCTTGAAAATATGTCAGCTGTTTGATCGGTTTGAAGTTGAACTCTCATATTTGTTTTTAAATGCATTTTTTAGACTAGGATCCAAAAAGTAAAATATTTCAAGCAGGCATACATTTCATCAGCTGGTGTTGAGCGAGGTATAACTGGAAGCGTTTGTCTGAAGTCATCGTATAGTAACACCAATGCTCCACCAAATGAAACCTGATATATGTGAGACCGACATCACCGTTTACGTAGGTATCTTTATTCACCACACGGTTTGAGGGTGAAGGAACGTGAATTTACCTTAAATCAAGTGGAGTAACACAGAATGTCAAAAGACAAAATAGGGGACATTGGACTTTCGGTCGGGGTCTGAAGGACTTTAGAGTTAGGGGGTGAGGGAATTATTGTTGTCATCACGTGAAGCCGATGCAAAGAACGAGCTTCAACATAAGACTGGCAATTTAAAATTTATTTTGCTCATGGTGGACGTAGGAAATCATTCATTGAAATTGATAATCATGACACGAATTCCTGCTTAGTTTATTTCCTTCGACGGTACTGATTTTAAGATTACAAGCCCATCTCTCAATTATTTTGGAAACTAGGGTATTTGTTTAACAATATTATACGCTTGCTTCAAAGGGCTTGCATAACCCTTCGGTTCTCATTAAAATAATATTATAAATGTAATTATTTTTATTACCAATTGATTTTAAATACACTTAATTAGTTTTTTGTAAAGTATTGTTACCACGTTATTATTATTATTATTATAGCAATGCATTTTTAATACCTTGAGAGGAAGGTTTATCTTTCAAGAAAAAATTCTTTCCATGGCAGAAATCAAAATTTACATTTCACAGTTTTGTTCTCAAATAGTTTTTACAAACGGTTACCAGTTCCAAGTATTTGTATTAGTTCCGAAGCTGATATCTGACTGGTCGAAAAAATACAGTCCAATAAATCCACCAATCACGAATAATCATCATCAGTGAATCCACTATAAATTGATGGCCGTTTCGCCATAATCTCCAAGTTCCAGCAAGTACACCGTCGGGAGGGCACAATGCACGGACGAAGGTCATCCTTGACACATCGCGTGACATCGACCTTCAACACAATCGCTCATCGGGGGAGCACCTTGGAATTAGTGAGCTGGAGCAAAGGACCTTTGGCAATGACAAATGGGTGTCCTTATTAGAGCACCAATAGTGCGCCACCAGAGCAGAGAGGGAATCCTTCATCACGACGCGACGTCTTTTTCAGGTTCATCTGCGACGTGATAAGGACAAGGAATTGTAACGTTTGAGGAGGCCCGACCCACGGTAGCCAATCTTACTTCCTCCACTTCCCGAAGAGGCCTCCCCGCCCTGGGATCTACGGCCCGAGGTTCCGGCCCGGAGAGAATGGCTTCCTGTCTGAAGACCTGGGGTCGAGAAGACTTCGGCTGGTACACAAAGAACCCCGATACACTCGTTGTCCTGGCTAAGGGCCCCAAGTTAAACCCCTGGCCATTGCATTCTTAGGTTGGCCAGGGACCAAAAAATTTAGAACCACAGCCCACACAAACAATGGCGCGGCCAGTGAGATCCTGGTTCTAATGCGCTGGGGCAGAGAGGGTTTTTCTCCGCTCTCCAATAGGTCCAATAGGTTATAAACACGGGTGGGGGTAGAATATGCACTCTTCGTGCTCGCCTATGAACGCGACGGCCAGTGGTAACACCCAGTTAACCATGCTCTTTCCCTTAAAACTACCACACACTCGTGTTCCTTCGGGTCATAATGACTCAGTATGCTGAGATGTAGAAAATTGTGACAATAAAATGTGAAATATTTTTTACGAGTATATGACACATCATATATAGTTTGTAAGTACATTAAATTCATTGATAATCAATAATTTTTGTTTAAACTAATATAAATTTGTAAAAATCCAGGCATTTTATTGTACCAATTTTTAGAAAGAGCATAAAATACTAACAAAATATTACTTTTGACATTCATGGCAAAAATATGTTGAATATAAAATACGGAAAATACATTAGGCATTACACCCTCTGAGGTATTTTTATTTACATTTCCCAGAGTAAGATGGAATGAATGCGAGCCTAGAAAATTTTAAGTTTTTTTTATTTTCGTGCAAGTTTTGGGAAGGGATTTTACTTTTGTAAACGTTATGAGGTAAAACTTTTATTCTCCCTGATTTTAAGCAATTTTGTGGTGAAAGGTCTTCAATTTCATCAGAAGCACCGGAAGTGTCCGGTCTGCATGATGTTAAACATGGTCCGGTGGGGGATGTTTCCCTAACCTGCAAGGCGCCTGATGCTTTATAAGAAGCGGCATGCGACGATGGCATCGCTAGTATTCCGTACTGGCGTCAATCATCGGCATCGATAAATGGCATCGGGAAAGAGCGATTCCATTCCTGGCGCCAGAGAAGTCCAATGGCAAGAGTGAAGTTGATATCGTAATCATGACGGGACACCTAAAAAAGGAACAACCAAAAAATACGTTAATCTTCAGCCATTGTGGAACTTTGTTGAATATAAGTAAGTGCGGACTGTATGTTATCATTTTGTATCGATGAATGGTAAAGGTAGAAGTATTGATAATATCATTATGGAGAGATTTTTTCGAACTCTAAAACATAATTGTATATTTATTAAAGATTTTAAAGAACTAAAGAGTTGTATTGATGATTATATCGAACACTATATTTATAGAAGCTTCCATTTAAGTATTAGTTACAAAAAGCCTATGAATATTTACCTGAATTCTATGCAAAATTATGAGGGTATATCAGAAAGATTGTTTAATATAAGACACTGTCTCCGGCGTTACTTTGTGGAACTCCTTCATTTTTTTTTAAAACCTGATGATGGCATGACATGCTGAAACCCGGGTCGTTTTGTTTCCAATAAAGTGTGGAATAACAACCAAGTGTTTATTATTATTAAAAAAAAAACAGAAAGATTGTGTAAGTATGATATCAGAATTAGTCCATCTTTGATCGACATTTTCCCATTTTTGGTCATCAGTACCACAAAGTATGGCAAATTGATTTAAGGCAACTGACCAATCTTTTATTGGCATTGTCCAATCTTTTTGGGCGTTTGTCAATACCAAAAATATTATTTTTTGAATTGATTTATCATCTGGACAATGTACAAAGCGTGTCTGAATATGGAATAGTACCTAATCATTAAGGTTTTGATCATAACACAAGGTATAACTTAAAATAAGTACTGAATTCTGTTATGCAAATAAGGAGAGGATGAATCTGAAATATCATCGGAACTTTTAGCGAGATGATGTTTTATTTGTTGATAAATTCTCAATGTTTGTTCGTGTAAACACCCCTAATACCATTTTGGTGAGAAGTAAGTTATTACTTCTCAGTATGAATGAACGGAAGTAATACTTTGGTGTCGGGTGATGCATGTTGAGGTGCGATGATAGGCCATTTCATGTATTGTCCTGGTGCAAATTGCTCCTAGTGCAAATATCCGAACCTAAGTGGCTTATATATGCTAATAGTATAGTTTACCTTCAAGCAGCACTAGATGTAGGTTATACTACCACATGTAAAATGCATATATGTATTAACAATTTACCCTCCCAATAAATGTACTTTTGGAGGAGGATGACGCAAGAGATTGTTGCATAGATTGCATGGCTTACGTATGCCATGCTTACAGTCATCATAGGTTTATGAGTTGGGAGACATCCAAATAACAACAATTTAGGCTAAATGCATGTGCCTACAGTTTGAAGAATATATGTTCTATTTTTGTGTTGTTTTGATGCAACATGAAAAAAATGACAATGATTTATGACATCTGAAATTGACACATCTGTGCATGCTAATTTCAACTGAAATAATTGTAACCGTCGGATGCAGATAGTGCGATGATTTGAGATTCTTAGCATTCGATGCGACTAAAGTTAATCCCAGTAAACATAGAAAATATGGCCGTAATGTGGCTGAAGTTTGGTTCACCTACGGCCGTTATGGCCACAGTTCACCACATTTTGGCCCGATTGTGGCCTGTATATGGCTGGCCGAAATACGGCCAGCCAAAATCCTCCCCGAGTGCGGCCACAATAGTTCGTGCCACAGCCAGGCCATAATGCATCGGAATAGAATAATAAATATAACATTTAAGTATTAGCATTAATACGTAAATAAGTATTAATATCTTCCGTCAATAATTTTTAATTTATATACTAACGAGATGTTAAAAATTAATTGGAATAATTCCTTCATCGATATCGATCATCGTAATTGATTACAAACTACTTATCGATATGCCAGAATCGGAATGATCGAAACGAATATCTTTCGGTTCATTGCAGTTCATTGTCACTAAAGCACTGAAGACACTGAAGATAACCAACGCTCTCTGAAAGTGAATTACTTCTCAGTACAATTGTGTATCGAGTTCATTGCTCACAAGTGATTCATACGTTGACGTAAAAAAATTATTCACTGTGGGCCACGTTCCTCACACTTTCACAACGTGGTAAACGTGAAACTGGTGAAGCACGTCTTCATTTCGGCGTGGTGAAAGAAGAACATGGAGTTATTGAACATGGAGAGACTTACGCTGATAACAGAACGGGATATACAGCTAAAACCAAGCAATCATAGGATTGATTTATGAATTTTTTTAATTTAATTCATTTTAAATAAAAGTTAATACAAATTAATGTAAAACAAACAGCAGCCATGGTTATGGCAAACCTTATAAAATTCTTGTGCGACTATGTTATGGCTAGCCATACTGTGGCAAGTCTCTCTTTGGCCACAATGTGGCCGAGGATCCAAAATCATTATGGCCTCATAATGTCATGTCATTATGGCCACAATGGCTTGCCATAATGTGGCCATAGTGCGTCTATAGTGTATGTGTTGACTTGGAGGAGGGTTTCAGTATCTAGGCATTGTTTTTTCCTCATTCTCTATTTTGACTTTATGAGACGCGAGCCGTTTCCGGTGATCTTGAATATCTGCAAATATTCTATCGGTATTCTTATTCTAAAAAAATCCCTCCCTTTTCCCAAATTTATTAAAATTATTAAATTCTCCAACTTTCGAAAACCGGGACGCCATAACATCATCAATACAAATTTAAATATTTTGGCACTTCAGGTGTCCTACAAGACATGGTTACCGATATTTCATTTGATTAATAATGATTTAATCATTTATCATATATATCAGAACATATGTCGTAAATTAAGCTTTTGAAAAAAAACTATTTTTGACCGAGTAAAGTGTGTTCTCAGACCACTGTGCTGCTGCCGCATTTGAGGTAGTTTGAGCGAGATAGTTCCCTAGTCATAATGGAAACCATATTAGAATTTTATTTTTTAATTTAAGCGTCTGTGAGAATTATGAAGGAAATACTGTAACATAACTGGCGCAGAGCAATTACTTTTTCAAGGTTTACTTGGTGGTATTCCATCATAAGAGGGATCAAAAGAAAACTTTTACAAATACCACTGAAATTTATTGAAACTCGACCCGGGTTTCGACGTGGGTTCACATCATCATCAGGCAAAAATATAAGAGAAGCGCAATCCTTATATACATGATATAGCTAAGTGAGGGAGGGGGAAGGGTGGGGGGTGATTGCGGGTGACGGACTAAGAGGGCAAAGGTGGGGGAGGGTTAACGCTTCGAGAATGGGGTAAGAGGCCGGGAACATACATTCATTAACAAGGAATTTATCACAGTGAACTTGTTTTTGAAAAATCACCATCTGTTCTAAAGCATTCAGCTTTCGCTTGTCATCGGTGAAATGGAGAGGTATCATAGTAAATTCACTTTTATGTCCATGGGTTAAAAGATGATTCATCTACATACTACCCCGCAAGCCGCCTCAATAGGCGTGTGGCGGGGGGTGTTAGGACACCAGCCGTTTACATATAAAAAGGAAACGCTCTAATAAAATTACGCCTAACATTTATTAAAGTCCCTTATTGTTCGGGGGAAAAACGAATTCCCATACCTATCCGTTCGGCAAAATATCCCTCTTAATTTATCGTTTCTGTCGGACCTGGAAATATAGTGAGGTTCTAATATGATGTTCTCCGTGTCACTCTGAAAGATATCTATTCTCAATTGTTCAAGCAATCTAAGCCTAGCGCGAAGCCTCCGAGTCTCTAGCGGCTCCCGGCCTAATTCGTTTAACATCTGTGTAACGCTGTCTGTACGCCCGTAGCAGTTTTTGACGAATCGCGCAGCTTTCCTTTGTATTTTATTAAGTTCCCGGATTAAGTCTTTCTGCACCGGATCCCATATGCTCGCTGCATATTCAAGGTGTAGCCGGACGAGTGCGAAATAGGACCTCTCTTTTACTTTTTCATCCGAAAATCTTCCCACAATACGCTTGACGAATCCTAGCTTCTTCATAGCTCTGCCACAAATATTTCTTATTTGTGTTCCCCACGATATGTCCGAAGTTATCGTAACTCCCAGAGACTTCACTTCATCTGTCGCCTTTATGTTAACACCATCCACAGCATATACATGGGAATACTTGGACGACCTCCGCAAGAAATGTACCGCCGTGCATTTGCTCAGATTATGATTGGCGAAGTTGCTTCCGTTTCAAATTTTAATTTTTCAAATTTTAGGAAGGGCCTAGCGAGAATGGGGAGGACGCCACAGGAAGCGGATAACAGAGAAGAATAGAGGCGCATTATTGACGAGGCCAAAAACCTTCTGAGGTTTAAATGGCCAAGAAGATAGGTAGGTACTACAATTTTTAAAAATATTAATGTATCCCTTTCACTGCTGTGAACTACGAACCAGGAGTTTGTAGAGATAGGAAAGGGAGTGCGAGGTTCGAAACGGGAAGTTTGGAAATATAACATTTTCTCGTGAAATAAGATGGTTTTACAAGGGAGTATTATAAGAGAAAAATGGCTTAGCTAACGTTTTAGTTTTTCTATTTCTTTTGAATGTGCGAAAAATCAAATTTAAGAATGCCCGAATGCATCGATAGGATAACGCTTTGCCACATGAGGATCAGAAGTAATAATGATTACTGAGGAAATGAACAGTGAAGGTTTTGAAGGCATAAGAAACTTAATATTATCGCTTTAATGAAAATGGCATGGAATCACCCTGAGGATCTCATGCCAATTATCAAATAGAAGAAAATAATGGCAGCGGGGAAGAATGGACAGTGGGGTTTTTGTGCATATGATTCTGTCCGTGATTTGAGTACTCTCTAACCCACTAATCTGCTACGCTAGCACGGGCGACGACGGTATGTTTCGGCCAACTCAAATTTTGTTGGCGCGAAGTCCAGACGGCTTTCTCAGCAGCAACTGGGATGGAAAACGCTTTCAGACCGTCGATTAAAATTTAGACTCAATCTATTATGTAAGTTCCAAACCGGTCTCTTCTCTGACGACGTTGATAATATTTAACGAAATCCAACATACTACGGTAGATCAGATCATGAGAATAAAATTAGGGAACTAGACTGCAGAACAGACAGATTTAAAATGTCATTTTTCCCACGAACGATAAGGGACCATAACAGCTGCCAATGAGACTTTTATCTAGGTTTGTCATTAGGTAGTGTAGCTCTTAGTTGTAGTAGTACTCCCTAATACTTGAATCCTTATCTCTTACCTAGTACATACTAACAGCACGCCTAGCATGTTTCCTACATAAATCTTGAGTCTCTGTCCATTTGTGTAGTTGCAAAATACATATATATTAACGGTCCCTCTCCATTGTGATAATATCTGTAGTGTAGTGCATGCTTGTGAGGCTTCGTCTCGTGAAAAGCATTAGCGATTTATGCTAATGCATAATTAGTCGTAGTTACACTAACTTTAGGGTATAGTGTAATACATGATGGTGAATACTCACCCCCTGCCACACACCCCTGAGGTGGCTTGCAGGCTATTTTGTAGCTGTAGACGTAGATGTAGATTCTTTTTTGAAAATTTAGCGGAATTGTGAAATGAACCGGAAAAGGGTTTATTGTACGAGCTCACCTAAATTGTACCTGTACCCCGAGGTAGCATGCCAAAATGTTTGTGTGGTGAAGCAAAACCAAGCATGAAAAATTTGCAATTATAAATTAACTAAAAACTAAGTTTCCTACGTCTGGTATCAAACCTACCACACCCATTTATTATAATTTACAATCATCCTAACATATTGTTCTCTACATGTTGCAACTTTGAGTCATCGGCAAGCTCTGGCATGTACGCATCTATTATTATAAATAATGAATAAATAAAGCGTTTTAAAACAGGATTAGAGGTATACAATCAGAACCTTTTCCTATTATCCCGAGAAGGAGAAGGGACGTAGAAAAAATCAAGACAAGAAAAGAAAAGGAGGAGACAAAAGAAGAAAAGAAAAAAGAAGTGGAAGGAATGGTGAGAATGCTGAGAAGGAGGAAAAAGAAAGAAGACAACTTTTTGATAGAAATACTAAGAAGAAAATAACAATTGTAAAGCAAGCAAAGAAAATCGCAAGACACCCGATGAAGAAATCAAAGGAGAAAACCAAATACATTTTTTTTAAAATAATAATACACTTTGTAAAATTAAATGTAATTAAAACTTGAAGTACACTAGAAAAATATGAACCAATTGTTAAAAAAAGTAAAGTGTAGAAAATTGGGGGTTTAATAATAGGTACCCCAAATATTATTGTAATTGAAACAATAAAGAGGAACTCCGCTCCACCCTTTCAAGGGAAGACGGAGTGGGAGGGAATTGGTGTTCCAATTCTCTCCCTTTTAATTAATTAAAAAATAAATTTTAAATCAATATCCAAGGACAACAAAATGTTGGAGATGGTAGTGAAGAGTGTGACCGAGAAGCCGAGTAGAACAGAGAATGTCAAGCTCACTATTATCTGTGAAGGGTACTATGACTGACATGCTGTTGACATGCCAAACTGCAATGTAAGAAATACGATAAGATTCAATCTCTTGCAAAAAGACGCTTCAATTTAACTTCATGCCAAAAGGAAATGGAAGGAGAATAGGAGAAGGGAGTGATTTGAGTGCTCTCATCTGTTACGCTAGCACGGGCGACGTCGTCCGGATGTTTCGGCCAACCCAAATTTTGTTGGCGCGAAGTCCAGACGGCTTTCTCACGATGCGAAGTGTTCGCGGTTCGCGATTAATCTTTCAAAGTTTCCAATTGACCGCGAGGGAAGCGTGCGGTTGAAGAGGGTTTTTCAATTTGGCCATTACCATGGCGACGGTGATAACAGGATTGAAACGGACGAGGGCGGGGGGGATAGGAGGGGGGGGGGAATTTAGAAGGGGTGGACGGGGAGGGACGGGTAGGAGAAAGGCGAAATTGGAAGATAATGGAAGGGGCGAGACGGGAATGGTTTGGAGGTGTTGCTGAGGGGAGGGAATTGGTGACTAGTTGAGGGTGCGTAGTCCCTGGGAGGGGATCAGGGGGGGGGAATACGAAGGCGTTCGCCGGGTGTCTAAGGGGGGAGGGGGACGGGGTGTGAGCGATGGGCTCCGTGACGACAGTTGTGTGAAGGGAACCACGCTCGCCAATGGAAGAGGGGAGGGAAGGTTTGGTCGAGGGTGTCGTACGTAAGATCGATCCAACATGTCTCTTGCAATTAGCATTACGGCACTGTGGTGCACAATTTATTGCATCAAAACTCGATCCAAAACTAAAATAGGGGCAACGGCGTCCTCCTCCGCATCGAAAATGGACAGGTAGATAACGTGGTTCAGTGAACGCAGCTCGATCAATAGGTACCTACATTTTTGGCTTCATTCTTTATCGATATACTGTTACATAACTGTTACATAATCATTGCGATTGGACAATTGATATGGGACGCAGTCACGCACACGGGTGCGAAGATATACACCAAAGACGGTGAAATTCGCCACGAAAAAATCATTTGACTTGACTTTGGACTTGATCTCCCAATTGCCGGTCTACCTGACCTGATGATGACGCCCTAAGAAACGTCGAAACACGTGTAGTGTAATATTTACATTAAAATTTAAGTGGGCAGTACAATTACTGCAGTTTTATTTAAGTACTAAAATTCTGTTCCACAATATAACGCCAGAGACTGTCGAATTTATGCCGGTCAGGTGTTTTAGCCAGTTACACGACCAAGCCACCCTAATTCAAGGCGAATATCAGCGTGGGGTTTACGTCTCCTGTACTACTATGTAGACTGGGGACGAGAAAAACTAGTTATTATTAACCCCCTATGAACACCCTACCTTTTCTCTCGCTGCCCGACTATACGAACTGCGTTGATTTTGGCTGAGGTTTCAAGGGGAAACTCCAAGGGTTGATAAAGCTTCATTGACGAAACTTTTGTTCACCAACGGATTTTCGAAGACATCACCACTAGTTAAATGTTAATTGTACTGCGTCACTGGGTCGATGGAGGTGGATGGGGAATTATTTCATATACATTGCTGGCATAGTGACGTTCCACCTGCGGCACGCGGCCTCTTTGCGCTAATTTGTGATATTCGAAGCGTCATAACATTGACATTTATGATTATTAAAAGCTAATAGTTAGCTTATCGTCTTTCTTTATTGTACCTATTCTTCCTTTGTGCCGAAATTCGTGAGAATCGAAGTTGGTCGAGCCACGGCCGTGCTTGAGTTTGAACTTGGAATTATGACATTCATTAACAAAGGAAAAACATGCTGAAAGAAAAAAACTATTTTATTGATTCCAGTTCAGGACCAGGTTGGTATTCTATTCGACATTGGATGCTATGGATACGATTCAAAACCGATAGAGATACTCGTGCATGGATTCTTCCGGTACCCCAGTATCGAGAGTTCCACAATATCGTATATCCCTATTTATTACTGCTCCTACTAACTGTTGATGATAAATATTTCCTCGTAACCCGTGACGCTATCGTTCCACCCGTCGTCAGCACGGTCTCTAACTTTGCTGATAATCCTGGAGTTCATACAGTTTTGTAGCTAAGAAATAACAGGGAGCTGATCACGCTTTCTTGTACGCCGGAAGCCACCGTTGCTATTAAGACGGCCATTAATTTGCCATTGAATCCACATGACTGCATTTTGAATGAATGTTTCTGGCGAGGACCCTTATCAAATGCTTTGATGAAACCTGAAAATGACGACAAACTAACTTTTTCGATTCACCTGACTTTTAGAAAGAGTGGAGGGACAGCGCAAGCAGGGTTATGCAATAATCTTCTTTTCCGATGACAATCTGAACGCATGAATTTCTCATGCCGTCAGGGTATGCAAGTACATATATATGCAAGTACTATGCATGTACTCCCTGAGCGGCAACCAAACGCTCTACGACCTACGAATGTAAAGAATGTGATTGGTTGGATGGATGTTGCACATTAAAGTCGTTCGCTGTGAGCAAAGCATCTGCTTCAATATTTAATGTAGCGGATAGACTTTAAAGTGGTTTTCACGCAAACCCAGATCTCGGTGACAATGAGCTTGCTTGAAAACGTATAAATGTGACATTTTTTATGCACCCCCTCCCCCTTTTACATTCCCCTGGAAGACGAAGGATTCCAGAAATCCGGTCATTCTGGCCAAGGCACAAAGGCGGTGATCCTGTATTCTGCGGCCGGAGTCAGAAAACAATTCTTATTTCTCCAATGGAAGACTTCCACCTCATCTATTACTCTTCCCATCACCTCCGCCCCTCCAAGGCTACCAATCGCCTATATCCTAAGCTAACCCATTCCACTTCGTCCTTGCCAAAAAAAACCCTCCTCAGCTGATTCACCACGGAGAACGCCCTCTGTTCGAGTCAAGACTGCAAGCAAGAGACAACGTTGTGAACCTGCCACATTCATTCAATTTACTGAGAGAGAGCTCAACCTCTCGCATTTATATATAATATTGTCATTTCTGAGTGGAAGCTCGCATAACGGTCCCCTGGCCCTCGATCTGTTGGTAACTTGTTTGTAATTTGCTTGGTTTTGTGTTAAATACATCTACTGGTTCGGTTATTGATTGATAATACTCGTTTTACGTTGGATTACCTCATTTGCCTCACCCAATCTTGGAAAGCATTTGTTCTAGATGGGAGTTATCGGCGAGAAAACTAATTTCCTTCTCACGTTAGCGCTTCGTAAAGAAGAGCAAAATTTTCTGTACCGTCGTCATTATTCACAGCGTCATCGGACAGGGCTCGGCTCCGGTCTCCAGGACACAACCGCGTCGATTGGCTCTGACGAGTGGTGACGAAGTAATAACCGATCACTCCACTATGATTAAAACGGCTAAATACACCGATATTTGCCAAATTATAAATGGGAAACCAGGCATTTTATTGAATATGAGAGTATTTCAGGTTGTAGCAGCCACTGGGGCTAAAAATAAACTTACATCTACATCTACGAAGTACTGTGCAAGCCACCACTAGGGTGTGTGGCACGGGGTGATTCCACACCAGGCATGCAGCACTCGTCCCAACACAAGTCAGAACCTCGCACGCTCCCCCAGGTGCTAGGCGCAGGGCAAAGCAGTCAGGAGAACAGTGCGCAGTCCAACCGGAAACTGGGAGAGTGATACGTAAATGAACATGCAAACATGCAGAACAATGCTATACACACATCTAGTGGTTAATATTACTGATACTGTTAATTTATGAATGCTACGAGATGCTTCTTCATGCAAAGAACAAAATAAAATAATGCGGAAAAAATCGACCGGTGTGAAGTGTTAGTACTAATGTTGTGTTATTAAGCACAAGTGAAGATTCTACTCTATCTATTGAGGGTGGCTACCGACGTAGTGAGGGTGAAAATTGCACTTGAAAAAGCGCAAAGAATAGCGATATAACTTATTTATCACGATTGAAATTTACGGGACGGGAAAATAATCGGGAACTGCGAACTGAGTTGGTGAGGTGGATAGGGGGGAATAGAGGGGGGATGAGAGTGGGGTAACTAGTAGGGATTAGGACAGACAAACAGGTTGCGAAGATAATCTCCAGACGGGTGACTGACTCTCCCCAGAGGGAATATAAAAGGGAGAACGATTCTAAGGGATGGATGGATTGGGAAGTCTTTCCGCCCCCCCCCCCCCCTTCCACGCTGCCTTCCCACCCCTCCATCCCCGCTCATGGCCGGCCGTTCATTCCCCGCAAAACACCTGAGCATCGCACCCCGTCATCGACTCCCCCTCCACGCTTTCAAATCCCGATCGCATTACTTCTTCAGCGATCCGTCGCACGAGTAAATGTTAGTCGCGTAAGCTCAGATAAGCGACCATGGAAGTTCAAGTACAGCAAATCTACTCCGAAATAGTAGTAGCATTTGAAGTTATTGGTTAAGTTGACGGCTTATTGTCATTTCGTGTTATCCAAAATCTACTGCTTAGCATAAATAATTATAAATTATAAAAATATTGTAAAACAAACCGACAATGGATCAACGCTATAGCTCTGAGTGTCTCTCAAATTCTTTCTGGTTTTCAAAAATATAAAACCAACGAATATGATTCAATAAAAACCTTAAAATAAAATCTGGATCGATTCTGATGGTTGTCCAACATTCAGTTTATCATTTGAAACTAGTTTCGTGTGCAAGAGGGAGCACAAGATTCCTCGTTCACTTGTGCGTGAGCAATCGCGCAATGGAGTGGTAAGCGTAAGTATTTTTTTTTAAAGAGCTGCAGCTTGAAAGATCTGGTGCTTCGTATTGTGTAAACGTGGAAATATATACTCCACACAACAGTGTGTGAGTCCTTTGTGATGAAGTTACAGTGTTTGAATTCTCTGTATCAATCATTATCTTTATGAAAATGTAATTGCAAACCTTAGTGATACATAAAATAGACCTGTTTGAGTCAGAGAACGATTCAAAGTTCCTAAATGTAGAACAGCTGCACATCAATTATCGGCTCTCAATTCATGTATAAGGGTATGGAATGATATTCCTGAGTACAGAATGCTAAAAATTTAAACCAATTCAAATTAAAAAGTTTGTATACCTGGTTGATTAATGTTATGGTGATTGATTGCTTATCTCAATTGTCCTAACATTGATTGATTTTTTGTACTCATGGTCAGTGCCTGCTGACTTAACAGGTGAATTTCCTAAAACATTACAAATTATGTTAAACTCCGATCTGGGATGCATACATAATATAAATAATTATGACTCCATAACTCCATTGTATTATGATGAGTTGAACTGCTTTAAATTAATCATTGAAGTATCATAATGATAAATAATTTCGAACTCTATTTTTATGCATAAATATTATCTTTTATTATATATTAGCAATAGGTCGTCAACAATTAATTGATTCCAGGATTTGTTTGATACTTCAGACCACATTTTTCTTTCAAAGAATGTAATTTAAATTTCATTAAAAATGTTTCTGTATTTTTGCACTTATTATTATAGTAACTTTACTTGATAATTTTCTTTGTAAAATCTGCCATTTTATTTGTTTTCAGATTATTCTTGTATTGCAATACTATCTGGAACGGTTTTTAATTTCATTTTCATTAAGAAAGATGACTTGTAAATTTTTCTCTACCAAAGAGCTTTTTTCTGTATCAACTACATATTCCATAGGGAATTCTGTCCTAGAACAATAAATTTATATCCCATTCTCTTCTATTATATATCCTTGCTTGGTCACGCGTTATGCTGCTACGCACTTTCCTATGTGAATCTATCGTGCTTCAAAATTGATAAGGCATGAGTAATTAGTGAATAAATACACATGAGATGATTCCACACTATCTGCATTACTCATCAACCCATACGGACGCGCAGATTCATAAAACATTTATCCACAAATGAGGCAAAGGCACTCAAGTAATTTAACGAGGGACATTGCCGTTGTCTCCCGACAGGAGTGACTTTGCCGCGTGGGGGGAAATAGGGTCGCCCACAACATGGAACACGTGTAAGAGTTGCCAGAGCATTGGATCCCTATCTAAAGGAGTTGTTAATGCGAACAAGGCATTTCAGCCACGTTTCCATGGAGACTTAATGCCCCGCTTAATTGGGGGGGAGGGAAGGAGGTGTCCCAGGAAGAGGAAGGGTGCGTTTTTGCAGGAGGGTGAGCGAGAGGGAACCGGACCCTAAACCCTACCCTACCCCCACACCCCTAGTTGTCCGTCTGTCTATTTCACGCGGAAAAGAGTGAACCGATCGGGGACTAATGTGATTGAGATAGAAGTCTCTCTCTTGGAAGGCAGGAAGGGGAATCCAACAATTGCACTCGGGCACTCGACACCCTTTAGGAGGAGATATGAGGAATTTAAGTAGCGAGGAGTGAAGGGGGGGGAGGGTGGCTTTTGCGTCCATGTCCCATTATCTACCAAAAGGGATTCGGGTCCATTGCAGTTGAGGGTCTCAACACCTCGCAGAAAGACTGAAATACGAGAGAAGGAAAAGTTTGGATGGAACGGAGACTCATGCAAAATAAAATGGTATTGAAAATAATCCAAAATTTGAACAGAAAACTCTTGAAGAGAGAAAATGAGACTTCCCATAACCTTACGGAAGTAAAGATACAAATAGAGTGTACATGAAAGGGAGACCAGCCTCATGAATTGAAATTTAATTTAGTATTCATGCTGATAGAGTTAATAAATAAGGTGACTGTGTAAAGAAGTGCTAGAAATTCAATATTTTTGAATTCCGTATGAGTTAAGCAGAAAAACAGATCAATATAATCATAATTAGAAACAGGATTATTAGTTTATCTGTTTCGAGGTAGCTAACACACAAATATACTTTTCAATTAACTTGAAAGCCAAAAAGGCCAAAAGAAGTTATCACTTCCAAAAGGTTAAAAATCCCTCATCCCCAGCCAATATCGATGTTATGTGCCCCATCAAAAGTTCTTGAGCGAGTGGTTTATGAGCAAACTACGGATTATCTCTTGACTCATAATAGATTTAATCGTTTTCAGTCAGGTTTTCGTAAAAGCTATAGTACGCAGTCATTACTTCTTAAATTAACCGATGATATCCGCTCCGCAATTGGCAAAGGAATATTCATGGTTCTAGTTTTATTTGACTTCAGTAAATCCTTTGACCGTGTGAAAGATTCACGCTTACTTCTCAAAATGAAAAAATTGAACTTTTCTTGCACAGTATTGAATTGGTTTCTATTTAAAGCAGTGAAGCACTCTGATGGAAGCCTTTCCAGGTGGGGCTCTGTTTTTAAGGTAGTTCCTCAGGGTTCCGTCCTTGGCCCACTATTATTTCCCCTTTTCGTTCTCGACCTTTCGCAATGCATCATAAACTGCCAGCACTTGTTTTACGCAGACGATTTTCAAATATACTGTCACGGCTATCCACACGAGCTTAGTGACGTGATTTCTAAGGTTAATCAAGACGTCTCTGCTATTGTGGATTGGGCTGATGAGAATTTCCTTCTTCTGAACAGTAGCAAAACTCAAGCTATCCTACTCGGGAGCTCAAAAATAATAAATAAACTCGACCTTAACATCATTCTCAAAATCAAAGTTGGGGATATTGAGCTGTCTTATTCCAAAACCGTGCGCAACTTAGGCATAATATTCAATGACAACTTGTCGTGGAACAATCATATTTAAAATATTTGAAATAAAATCAATGGTACGCTTTACCAACTTAAGTTGAATAAACACCTGCTGCCGTTGCATACACGGCAACTGCTCGTTAAATAACTAATATTTCCTAATTTTTATTACTGTTGTCTCATATATAATGATTTAACGGCTTAGCAGAACCTTAAGCTACAGCGTCTCCTAAATTCAAGCGTTCGGTACATCTTTTATCTTCGCAAAGATGAAGATCACACCCCCATTATAAAAAGCTTGGTTGGTTGAATACCAGCTCACGCCGTAAATACCTGCTTCGAACATTTCTTTTTTCTATCTTTACCAGCAACGAACCTTCCTACCTAATTGATATGTTTCCTAAAAGAACTAATAATCATGCAATGACTTCTAGAACAGAACCTAGTAACCTTCTACTTTAGACCCACCGGACAACTACCTTTCACAAGTCGTTTGTCGTGGCCGCATCACAACTCTGGAATTGTATTCCAATTGATTTGAGGAAACCTCGGCCATTTTCCAATTAAAAATTGTATGGAATTTTATTTAAAGAATGTTTTCCTGAATAGTTTAGCCTGTTCAGTATGAAATCCTCATAAAAAATGTTTTTTTTTCCTAGACAAAACTTGTTTTTTTTCTTCACGGTCCATTCATGTTTACTTTTATTACTGTTTAAAATATTTTTTTTTAATCTTATACGTATTGTAACCTTAAGGATTTTTTCGTTCATATTATTATACTATATCATATCTATACCTACCTTTGAATTCAATTGTGTCATGTGTACAGCTGTTGCTTTTCGCTGAGGGTGGTTGCGTCTGTCTTTCTTTTTCTATGTTGTTAAGCTCCATTTATTTTCTGATTTGAGCAAAATCATTTGCTAATTTTTTAATTACCTTGCTGCTATATCATTGTATTTTATTGTTGCTCAAAGGAACCCATCCCAGAGTATAATACATAATTATTCTATTCTATTCTGTTGCGCATTTATTTTTCTTACACCCTCACTTGTGCTTTCAATGTTCCAATTGCTTTCCTCATACTTAATGGTTGACTAAGACTTATTTTCTCCAATGTCTTTTTCTTTCGTCTTTCTTCGCAAACGGTCATCTCGCACATTGAACTAGTTTTTACCCCAGTGTTGCGCCTAAAAATCATTGCAATCCTGTGGATCCTAACTTGCAAGTTCTCATTAGCAATCGATAAGCCATAACGACATAAATGGGAGTGGATTGGATATAATGAAAAATCTTCAAAATGCAAAATGAGTTCTTGTAATTTCTCGCGGGTATCTCGGTATTTTACACATTCCTTTAGAATGTGAAGCACACTAAGAGGAGAGTCGCGTTCATCACACTTCGGTGGGATTTTCTCGTCAGTAAAGAGATACGAGTGGGCCAGAGCACTATGCCCTATCCTCAAGCGGGTGATGGCCACCTCTTCCCTCCGATTATTTCTGATGGAAGAAGTCCACGCAGAAGTCGTGTATTTTACAGCCCGGAGTGTATTATTTATTAACTCTGCCCAGATATTCTTCCACTTCTTTAGGGTTTACGTTTCGGAACTTAACCCGATCATCGGACGTCGATTCATCATAAGCGGACTGATGAAAGTCATATAATATTCCCAAAGAGGACTACAAGTAGTTCTTGATGCTAGGGACAACATTGAGAGGATTGGTGACCACTTGGCAAGGTATTGGTGCCCGGACACGCCGCACACCAACCGGACGGCTCGGAGGGAACCCAATCCATTCCAACCCTCACTACATCCCGTAATGATGTCTTCCGCTCCCTGACCTTCTATTTTTCCGGAAAATGGCCAATCCGAGGGTCCAGTGGGCGTGAAATGTTCTTGCCAGCGCAAACACATTTAAAGAGGCCCTCTCCCCTGAAACCCGATCCTAGTGACTCCCCCAGTATTCTCTTAGAGACCTCCCCCCCACCAGTGCTTCCTCCACTTATAAAACATGCCAAAGATATGAACAACTCCAATGAATAGCCAAAGAACTCCTCAAAGACATTCCCCAATAATAATATCATCATCATCCGAGTAATGTACCCGTTTGAGGTAGGTTATGATGAAAGCCAGAGAAAATCCAACAGACTCATACACGTGCAGTTCCCTATCTACCTCTAGTATTTCTTTCTTCATCTCAGCGTACGTCCTACCTTTCTTCATCCCGTTCATAAAACCTATTCTCTTTCTCCCCCTTCCCCGCTTGCCCAACATCCTTCCCTATATCACGGCCTTCAGTAAATTATACCTTCCAGCCACCTACCCTGCCTTCCCCTAATCTCATCCACAAGTTTCCTCTCCTCACCAACTAGGTCAAGCACTTCCTCATTTGTCTTCCTTTCCTTCCAACGCATCTCCATTCTCCATTCTCCATCCTCCTCCACACCCACATCTCGAACGCCTGAAGCATATTTTCGTCTTCCTTTCTCAAGGTCTACGTTTCTGCTCCATTAAACGCCACACTCCATATCAAGCTCTTCACCAGCCTCTTTTTTACATCCTTACTTAAGGTCCCCGTCATCAGCTCCCTTCTATTATTGAACGCTTCCTTCGCTAGCGCTATTCTCCTCCTAATGTCTTTGCTACTATGTCCTCTTTCTTCTAGCGTACTACCCAAGTCATTAAATTGTTTTACTTGCTCCAGTTTGTGACTTCCTACTCTTATGACCAGTCTCGCTTTCTTTGTCCTAGAGAATCTCAATGAATAGTTAATTTTTGAGCTTGTTTATACATCTATTTAGTTATTTATTTTGTTATGGTGGCCTGACGACGGTTTTAGCGAGTTTCCCATCGTTCTTTAGGGCAATTGCCGGGACGAAACCTCCCCCGCAGGAGATGTACCACGTTATTCAATCCAATCCAGTGACAATTTTTCCGCCCTGAAGAGGCTAATGGCGGAGTCTCAAATTTACTGTTATTTTCTTCTTTTGTCGTTATCGTTTGTTGTTTTCTTAAGTTTGTTGTTCCTTTTCCTGTATTGTAAATTCGGAAATAAGCAATTTGAATTCATTCTTCTCTCCTCTCCCGATTGCGCACAGGGATGCTCACTTGTCTTTTCTCTCTTCCAGCCTCCCCCTACCTTCCTCACAAATCTCCCTCTTTTCTCTTTTTACGCGTCGTGGGTCCCACAATCCTTCCGTTCATTCATTACTCCCATCCATCTCGCCCTCAGAGCGTCTTTTTTTCTTTTTCTCCTCAATTTTTCCGCGATTGCCTCTCCCCAGTGCCGAGACCCGGATCGTCCTCTCCCAGAATATCTGCCACCCTCCCGCTCCTTAAAGCCCTGGCTTTAAGCAGGGTCCCCCCATCACGTGCGCCAACCCCCTATCAACCCCCCAGCGTGACCCCCTCCCCCTGGGGAGTTCGACGATGGCCTGGAATAACCGATCGGTCGGCCGGTCACGCTTCGACACGCACACAAACACGGCCGTGCCTCTTCGCACTCGATCACCGACGTCAATGGGCATGTCTATGTCCGTCAATGGGCAGCGGGAATGAGGAGAGGGGAGAGGAGGGGAAGGAGCGTACGGTCATTGCCCGTTGAAGCCCCCTTCCCCCTTACAATGGGCCCACTACTACGTAAAACAGATAAAAAAAAAGTAATTGGAATTTATCGGGAAACAAAAACGGCTTATATATTGGCGAAACAGGAAGGACCATCGAGAAAAGAATCAAAGAGCATGAAAGAAGCATTTTGCTTTTTCAACCGGAAAATTCTGCATTAGCAGAGCATACCCTTGACCATGGCAATCGTGTCGATTTCCCAAACTCCACACTACTTTCCCGGGCGTCCAAATATTGGGAAAGAATAAAAAAATAAGCCATATTGATACAGGTAGAACCAAATAACATCAATAGAGATAACGGATTTAACTTAAGCAAGTCTTGGAGCCCGGTAATTGACGAAATTCAAAGAATTCGTATCGGCCCCCACAACAATCTGCGGCTATACATTTATAACAGCCAGCATCTTCGCTAGACTCTTTATCCTGATGAAGATGGCTGAGTCAACCATCGAAACGTTGATGAGTTTCAATAATCTCACCCGGTGTCAAACTCGAGAAACTTTACGAATATAATTCGACGGGAAAACCATAAATCCTTTAAAAAACTGTAATAAAAGGGGTTTTTGTGAAGTTTTCCGGGAAAAATAATGATTCCGTGAGCTTTTTAATTAATTGAAGCAATCTTTCAGCTATTTTCTACTTTCCCAGGTTGCAATAATGTACGGAACCCTTGCTTTTGTTACATACAAGTTAGCTGTGCACGACTTATGCTTTACATGCCATTGAGTAAGCATATGTGTATATGTGCTTCTTTTATATAATGATATTATCATCATCATCGGTCAACAATCCTAGGATTGGTTTGACACAGCCCTACACTCAATTATTCTATCTGCCAACCTCTTCATATAGACGTAACTCCTCTCATTTACATCCTTCACAACTTGCTCTATACTCCTGTATCTCATGCGAGGCCTGCCTTCTCAATTCTTCCCGTTCACTTTTCCCTCGACGATATTCTTCATCAAGCCGTCGTGTCTGATATAAGACAATCCCAAATATAAGTGTCGATTTTCCACCGATTTAATGAATATTTTCTCCGATATTTCTTGTTGGAAAGCATCTTTTTCGCGCTTTCGTTGGATTATTAGCAACTCAGTCAGCCAGATATCGTCCAACGTTTGTCTGACTGAGTAGCTAATGATCCAACGAAAGCGCGAAAAAGATGCCTTTCCAAGAAGAAATATCGGAGAAAATATTAATTAAATCAGCGGAAAATTGACACTTATATATATGGAATTTTATATCATTACTCGCTTTGCTCGCTAGAACCCCTTTCGATTTTTTTCAGAAAGTAGTCACTAAGACTATTCATATCGGGTCTTTTACAAATGAACTGAAATACACGAAAATAAAAACGTACACCTCGATCACGAACGCTGGAAAAGCTCGATTAATTGGAGACAAGCACTTCATTCCCAAGGTTTCTCAAAGTACCGCGTTAAGACTGGGTGAGAGCGGCTTTCCCAGGGGGTCACGGGCGGTTTCCTGCAAGGGATGCTCCTTCACCCACTCAAGGATTTTCGACTGGGCTCACAATCGGTGAAATTCATTATCCATGGTCTAGGCGGAAAAAAGTGGTTTGTAAAAATTAATATTATTTTGTGTTATTTTATATTTGCGTAGCATTATAAAGCGAGTCTCAACAGATGACAAGTTTATTTAAGTAAAAATATCTATATATAACCTATTGCATATTACGCCTGTGAAAGGATTTAGCGCGGCATTGAGCGGAAAAAGAATTATGGTATTTTTCAGGCATCATGTCGAGCGCTGCAGTTGCGCTCGGAGAGCTTGGCCAACATCACGACAGCATCGAGACGAAGCATTTTCTGTTGGGTTACGTGATCTGGAAATATAAGTTAGGCAAGCGCTTCAAATATATTAAGAATTGTGTCAGTAGGTATAGCTATTCAAAAGTATTTCTATATCTACGAAGTACCGTGCCAGCCACCAAGAGGGTGTGTGTGGCACGGAGTGATTCACAATTTCACCAAATTTTGGAGGCAAAATTGTACACGGTATGATAGTTTTTTTTTCTAAAAAATCACGAGTAGCTGCAAAATCTAAATAAAATTGATAAGCTAAATTCAAAGTTTGATTTTAGCTCATAAATTCGATTACCTCACAGGTTTTCAGCAGTTAATGAGTGAGAAAATTTAGGCAGACTTGTCTTACCCCTTCAAACGTTTTAAATAGATCGTGCTATTTTTTAAGCTGAACTTTTCGAAATTAAGGAATGATCTTCCAACTAAATCAAGGGATGGATGAACTATGAAGAAGTCATTTTCCTGGACAAGGATGACTTTTTCACAGTGAATTTCTGACATGAGTTTGCCCTTTAGAGACTGACTCTCGTTCAAATTTAACTGGTTGGCAATAGGTACTTCCGCAACGCTTTTTTAAGTTATCCTCAGTTACGTAATACATTTGCCATTTGTATAGCATCTTTGGACTGTGTACTCTTCAACTTGCTCCTCGTTCAGTGTTTTTTTCTTTTTCTTTGACTCATGAACAAAGTCTTTGCAATGAGTTAGTTGTAAAGCATCTAAGGCGCCAGTTGAATGATGATAAATATAACAAAAGCTTTTATTTGTGGCTCCATCTAGCTCGCTCTGCTCCCCGGAATTAATGAGTGTATTTCTTGAGGGAGTTAGAAATTTCGTGATAGTGTTTGTAATTGTAGTTACCATGAAGAAAGCACAATATCTAAAAAGATAAGAGAAAAAATATCTATGAAAAAAATTAATATTTATCACACTAAGGCATCCAACTCCATATGTTCCACTCCACATTCCACTACCTTACAACCAGATTACCGCTTCTTTTAAGATATAGACAGTTCACAGGACTTAAATGCGTTTTCTTGACTGTTGCTCCATCTTACAGCGTTACAGAGTCAGTCAGTCAGTGATGAGCGTTATTATATACTTGTATACTAATCATAAGGCATTGTTATGAATATAATCCTTCACAATCTCACTCAGTGTTTCAACCCGAAGGTTGGCTTTTTTTAGGTGAGAGTAGAGCTCGCCCCGTAAAAAGCCATTAGCGTGTGAAATTCACGCATTCAGGATAAGGGGGGCCAGTTCCTTTCCCTGGGCCACCTGCGATTTTCACCCTGAGAGTTATGACAATCAAACAATCGCACCTCTCGAGGATTTTTGGAGGGGGTGCCCTACTCACTAGGCCACAATGACCCCAATATAATCCTCATCAAGTAATATATTTGTAATTCTTTTTCTTCCTTCAGGAGTTATAGATCGATTATTTTTTTAAATTATTCATTCTCTTTTCCAACGTATCGCATTCTAAAACATGCTTCTTCAGAGCTACAGTGAAAATTATTGGGTGTATTGTACATCAATTGAATATGTTTACAATTTTGGTGCATAGTTATGTTAAAAAGGATATATACATATTATTTTTCAAGTTACCTCAGAGAGAACCATATTCAATTGATGTACAATACGCCCAATAAGCATGTATACAAATGCGAAATGTCGGCAAAGAGAATAAATAATTTACAAATTAATTATCATCTGAAAGAAGAAAAAATATATATAATAAAAAAGAGGTCATGGAGAAAAATCATCTGATAATATTTTCGCTGTTTTTGAGTGTTATTTATTTTGCCGGAGAACTAATAAAGTACGAGCCAACCTTTACATGACAAAATCGAACACTCCTTATGACGAGAGTAGAAATGATAGGAGACGATGCTGGAGGAAGACGATGTGCTGAAGGGCATACCACGAGACGACGGATTGAAGGTGGGGGGATGGAGGGGGTGGGGGATGAGAAGGGGGGAGAGGAGAGTGAGATGGGGAGTGGGGGGAGGGAAGAGGAGGGAGGGGAAGGTGGAGGGGGGAATTACTCCGCAGAAGCAGCTGCATTTCGAGCCGAACAATTCAATTTGAGGCAGGGTTTCCCGTTCGCCAGCGGTGCTCAGAGGGAGGACACGAGGAGGGGTTTGGGGTGTTGGAGGGGGAGGTCCTCGCATCGATTCTCCACCTATAGCTGTACATCCAGATACTGCGACGCCCCAGGAAATCCGAACGGGGATGCTGCAGGGAAGAACGGCTGCATTGAAGCATTTAATTGGGGCGGGCGTAGGAAAGGGGCCTTCGGCGACGTCGGCCAAAGAATTCCACGACTGGAAAGATTCAACGAGTTGCTGATGGTCATCTCTTTGCTCAATCCAAAGATAGTGGTCCTCTGCATACTTCCATTTGTCTCTCTGGTCATTGCTATCTTACGCCCTGACATCTGAATCCTTCCCGGGGGATCTTCTGTTACAATAGTGCCGATTGTTTATAGATTATAAATCAAGATCTACGCCACAATCGTGTGGAGTGCGTAAACCGTGCTATTTTGTAGCTTTCCTTCGAAAATTTTTCCTTTGTTTCCGCCCGAATGACTGTAATCCAAATCGTTAGCAACCGAACATAGCATTCTGTTCGGATCCAATGAGCTGCAGACCGGTGGGACATCACCAAAGATCATGCCATAAAGTGGGAGAAAGCAAAATAATTTTACTGGACGCATAGCTTTTGGGATCAGCTGACCACGGAAGCCATCGAAATCTGCCTTGAAACAAAGAATATTTACTGAGACACCGGCTTACGCTTAAGGTGGTTTGTACGAGATAGTTCCCTAGTCATAATAAAGACCATATTAAAATTTCATGTTTTGATTTCAGTGACTGTCAGAAGTATGAAATAAATATTGTAATATTAATGGTGCAAAGGCATAGTTATATATGACCAAAATTCTCAGTAATTAAATAAATATATCTACATAAGTCTCTAACATGACTCATTTTTTTCCCGCCGTACGGCTGAAACTCAAAACAGCAGGTGTTTTTTGCGATTCTGTAAAAATTACTGTGGTGAGTAATGGATTAATTTTCATAAATAGTTAATAAAACATGCATTCTACACACCGTTAGTTTTTTCACAAAATCTAGGTGTTATAAATTCCTAATTTTTTCATTATTCTCCCTCTGGAGCGCACAGCCGTAATCTATCCCATGTAAACCGGCTTATATTTTGAGGCAAATTGATCGAAAAGTAGTTCGGCAAGGGGTTGATATTTTGATATAATTGGAAATATTAGATTTTTTTATTTGAAATGAGGCCAAATTCATCAAATTCTAGGTGAAGTAATTTTTCGCACAAATTACCTTAAGTAGTACATGAAAATCGATCATGAAATACATTAAGAATGGAAGGAAATGCGGGAATGTACGACAACGGCACAGCCAATCAAGAGACACTTTGACCCGAAGACGAAAGGTCAAAAAAAGCGGCCAAGTTTGATAAACGGCATTTAATAGCCCTGATAATGGAGAGTGAGTCGTTCTCCGAAACGTCGGAGAATACGAAGCCTCTAAACCGGTGGAAGAGCCGAGAAACCTTTCTTCACAAAATTTGCCGGGAAAACATAAGTCATTCATTTCCTTGATTACAACTGAACGGGTATGCATTCTAATTCACAAGATATCCTGTAAAGTTAACAAAGTAAGGTTTCAAATCTAATAACTTAATTTCAGTGCATTACCATTCAATCAGAAAAAAGTACGATTACCTAGTGGAACTAACTGAAGTAAACCTCATCATGAATCCTCGTTGACTGATGTAATAATAGCCTTCTGTTCCTAATCGCTGGGCTCCATAACGATATGGGTATAAAAGTTGATTTTGAATCGGCTGGCTACGTTTCTCAATTCGATTCTCGGCTATTTTTGCTCTGGATGTCATCGGAATCTGTTGGTTTCCATAGAATAGATCGGTTGTTTCAATAACGTGTTCCGAAGAGCAGCAGCAGAATTTACACGGAGTTGAGTTTTGCGAATGTTGTCTGGGCGCCAGAGTTGCGGCGATATGCGCATATAGTTGAGAACTTCAGTGGATATTCCGATTCCTTGGAGGTTTTTTACAGCCAGCCAAGTTTTACGCTCAATATTGCGTGCAACTGGCATTTTAAAATAGTTTTAATTCTTGAACATATTTTTCATTGTAACGTGAAACATTTAGTCTCAATCACAATTCCGAAGTTTTAGTAAAGTATGGATTCTGTGTGGTTAAAATGGCCTAGTTTGCCGAACTCGCCTTCATTTTTCACTCCACTTTCAGTCGAAATACTTCATAGATTATGAAAAAGATGTAACTAATTGTAAACCAGTGTCACCCTCATGTACTCGCTTGTGGTTTGTAGTGACAGTGCTCAGAAATGCTTTAGGGGTGGAGATGAGGTGGATGGATAGGTTCCGGGGCGCAATCCGATCGATGCCTTGCGTTAAATACCATGTGCTTCCATGAAGCTGTCAAATTGCAAAAGAATAGTTGATTTCCCACCCCAAACGGTCTCTCAAATGGCTTAATTACTGTAAAAGTATTTGTTTTAACTAGAAAAAAAATTACACCTTGAATCAGCTGGCTTTTGACCGCTGGCGCCCGGTTATGAAGGGTCGAACAGCTTCAAACCCAATCTCAGCGAATCGATCAGTTACAGTCCTGTTTTTTCCTGTTCCAATGTCCCTTGAATTTCTCTAAATAAATACCACTCTAGTCCAGAGTCAATCTACATGCCATTTTAGCGGTTGTCACGCATGATCATGTCAATTTTGTCACGCATGGTGGCCCCGAGAGTAGAGAAAGGAAATATTTTTCGATCTACTTCCCCAATGCAAGTTCTTTATTTAAGGTGGTTCCACCGTAAAATGACTTTAATGTCATTTTATTCATATTCTGTCTAATTGTAAAAAAACCTGTCCTCTATCTGATATGAACAACAAAATAATACATTTAAACGCTATTTTATTCTATAATTGAACTAGAAATTACATTGTTTTCAATGGGGGAATGAGAGAAACACGAGGAAAAATAGTATTTGTCCATAAAATATAAATGACAATTTCGCAGAAAACTATTTATATGAAGGAAATAACCCAGAGAAATTGAATAAAAATAAAATATACGCAGCTTACCACCTTATTATTTTAGTTATTAGGGAATTACTGCCGTAATTGAAGTCAAAATGCGGTAATTCGTAATAAATGGCGCTGCAGTCGGCTCCAATGGCTGGAAAAAAGTGCTCATTTAAAATAGATTCGTGGAATCAAATGTATTTTTTCTACTTTACTTTTAGTTTCTGTAGGTAACGCATTTCATCAGCGAAAGCATGATTTTTTGGACAAAATATAAAAAAATGTGGAATTTAGTATTTGTTTTGACTCACACAGCCGCGGTGGAACCTCCTTAACGGGAATGACAAAGAATAGTTGCAGGAAACGCTGTCCATTCAACTGACTCGGCCATTCCGATACACTAATGCCTGTTGCTCACGGTAAAATTTTCGGTAAAACGTTTTATAAAATCGACTAATTTTATAAAAATGAGCTTGCTTAAGAAATATCCTGTTTATACCGAAGACGCCGTGAGTACTGTCTGAGACGAAATACTTATACAGGGTGTCACAAAAAAAGGTGCACTCGCTACACATTTTCCGTTTCTACAACTGAAATGGAACAGAAAATATTTTATACGTTTTTTCTAAAATTCCGCCTCGTTTAGCGTCTGTCTGTCTGTGTTTTTTTTTACAAAAAAATCATATCTTTGGTACGGCTAAATATATTGCTTTAAAATTTGGTGCATGTTTTAACCTTATGAACATCTCATTGGGAAAAAATTTAAACTGTTCTGATTTCCCGTTTCAAAATGGCATCCGTTCCAAATTTTCAATGGTAAATTGTAAAATAAACACCTGTTAACTCTACGTAACCTTTGCCAGACACAAAAATAGTTGTTCATTTAATTTTGATTATAACGGTTCATGAATTTTTAAAATCAGTTGAGATTTGACTGAAATTTTTATGCTTTTACGTTTCAAAATGGCGGCCGTTCCAAATTTTTAATGGAAAATTGTTAAAAACCTGTAAACTTTTCGAAAACTATTCTAGTATAAAAGTAATTATAAATTTAATTGTGATTCTAACGGTATCAGAATTTAATTGTTAAGATCGGTTGAGATTTGACTGAATAGCACTGTTTTTCCTTCCTAAATGTTTAAACTTAGGATGTGCTTTGTCAACATTACATTCTGATAGGAATAAACAATGTTATTCAGTTATATCTCAACCAATCTTTAAAATTCTGATACCATAATAATCACAATTAAATTTACAATAACTTTTGTACTGGAAAATATTTCGAAAACTTAACAGGGTATTAACAATTTGCCATTAAACATTTGGAACGGCCGCCATTTTGAAACGTAAAAGCATAAAAATTTTAGTCAAATCTCAACCGATTTTAAAACTTCAGGTACCGTTGGAATCACAATTAAATTTACAACTTTTTTGTTTCTGGCAAATCTTTCGTAAAGTTAACAGGTTTTTTACAATTTACCATTGGAAATTTGGAACGGCCGCCATTTTTAAACGGGAAATCAGAAGTTTTAATATTTTTTCCCCAATGAGATGTTTATAAGGTTTAAAACATCCACCAAATGCTAAAGCAAAATATTTAACCGTACCTAAGCTATGATTTTCTTAAAACACATACAGACAGACACTAAACGAAGCGGAATTTTAGAAAAACTTATTACATTTTTTGTTCCTTTTCAGGTGTAGAATCCAAAATTGTGTAGCCAGTGCACCTTTTTGGTGACACCTTGTACATTCTTTGACAAGATCATGTTATTTTGGGTGAGGAGAAATAATGAAATACCAATACTTGTGAAATAAAGGGTGACTTTCTTTAAAAATGCTGATTATACTATCAAAATCACTGTGAGATCAATTCCATATGATACCAATAATAATGAAAACCAATTTCACAAATTTAAAAAGTTAAAAATTAAATTTTCCTTTTCCTTTCTTACACATGAGCTCAATGTATCAATAAATAGAAACACGCTGTCCACTTTTAATGTTTATTTAATAATATTAGACGTCTGTTTTGGTACAATTTATACCAGCTCAGTAAGACTCAGTTCAATTGATATTCGTAAAATATGGCGCGGAATGCCAAAATGGAAAACTGACACTCACGGAATGAAATCGCGAATTTAGAATAATAACGTGAACAGACGCTGGAGGATTCCTCTGTCTGGTGTATTTTCGAATACGGCCTCATATGACATGCCTTAGCATGGCATTTCCCTCCGCTTTCTTTATATTCCCTTAATTGGGTCTGTCAGGGCCAAATCGTTCCTACTTAAGAAAAAAAGGGTTTCATTTAACTGAGAGAAGGACTCAATTTTCCAGAGCCTTGCTTGCGTGCGTCTATTTATAGCAAGCGGATTTGAGGATCCTGTATTACCCGCCATTGACCCTGGAGACGTTTATTCTTCATGCGTCTCAAATCCACATTTCTCAGCGAACAGTCCAGGTCATGATACCTTGCAAGTCCTTCATTGAGAAGCAATGTTGTGTCCGCTCAAAAACCATTCATAATATATATGATGCTAAAAGTAATTGAAACCAACGGAAATCAATGTCAGAGTAATTGGAGTGTGAGTTTCAGCGTGATTTTTTATTGCGGTGAAATTTTCAAGCTTCCGAGAATATTCATGCATAATGACAGTGATAATATGTTAATTTTATTACTCCTTTGTATAAACGGATTCAATGTCGAGGTTGACGGCAAAAATTGACAATTAGCCGATGATGAAGTGGTGTACACGAAAAAAAAAGATGGTGGCAATGGTAACAGGAGTAATAAATAGTTGTTGAAGCAATTATAAAATGGTGACGCACATGAAATGTGGGAAAAAAATTCGAAAACGCGTAATGTTGATTTTCTGGAAAAAGTACAATTCTCGCAATTACCCGTAAAATACTTATATGACGTTGTGAATCATAAATTGTAGAATCCGTGAAATAAAAACCTGAATCTCGCAAATGATCGAGGAGTTCATCTTAACCAATCACAATTGGAATAAATGGTGTCGCATTCCATATCTATCACCACTCTTTAATGCAACTCATGGATTGTTTGAGTAGCCAAACCAATAGCGAATGATTTTTATGACGTGAGCTGCGTAAGTTTCTTGATAATTCGTGAGTTCTAATTGAATAATGAAATAATTTAAAGGACAGCAATCACGATTGCTTTGATGGTTCTGATAGAGCGTTGGATTTCGGAGTATACGTAGGTTAGGTTGTGGGAAACCAATCGTGAATTGTTTTTCTACTTGCTCTTTCTACATCATGAGTGATTACTCATAGAGTGAATGTAGTGGGAGAGAGTTAAAAATAATACAGGTCATCATTAATTGGCAACAGGCCATCAAATACGGGGATGGTAAAGAATCAGATTTTCTACCAGTTTTCCGGGGAGTCCCACAAGGCTCAATTCTCGGACCCTTATTGTTCACCATATATATCAAAGACCTCATCAGCTCCATATCTCATTGCAAATGCCATTTTTACGCGGATGACTTGCAGATTTACCTTGAATGCTACCCATATGAACTTGACCATGCCGTTGAATTGATCAATAAATATATTCAATCCATTTGTGACTGGTTAGCTATTAATCGGCTCAAGCTAAATCCAAACAAGTCTAAGTCGATAATATTTGTCAGTCCTTCCAATCTTCACTTTATCTCTATGAGTGACCTCTTAAAATAAGAGTACAGAATCTCCTCATAAATTATTCGAATACTGTGAAGAGTCTTGGAGTTCACTTAAATAATACCTTGAGCTGGTGGGAGCATGTTAAAGCTATATCTTACAATGTGTATAAGACACTGTACCAATTGAAGAACTTCAGGCATTTGATCTCTATTTCACTTCGTCAGAAGTTGGTTCAAACTCTTGTATTCCCACATTTTTATTATTGTTCAATTATTATCTCAGATGTTAACACAGAACTCTACACTAAGTTACAGCGACTTCAAAACTAATGTTTTCGTTTTATTTTTAACATCCGTTACGATGAACATGTTACGCATTATTATAAAAAAATAAAATGGCTGATATTGGATAAACGCCGTATACTTCAACAGTTTGTTTAAGGTACTGAAATCTAAAAATCCGTCTTATTTGTATGAAAACTTTATATATAATGCAGATACCGAAAAGAGATCAACTCGAATCACTGAGATATTCTATGTTCCCAAATACCAGTCTTTAATATTTGAGCACTCCTTCCTCATTTCCTCCTGCAAGCTATGAAATTGTTTACCTGAAAATGTTAGAACCTCTTCAACAATTTCGATGTTCAAGAGAAATATGAATTATTATTTATGTAACTTAGCTTAATCTACTCATATCTAATCGATATGATCAATTCTTGAAATGTGATTTCACATCTGTGCATTTCAATGTTGAATGAGATTCGTCATGCTCTTTCGCATTATCATACTGTTTGATGTTGTGTCTATTACTTTATATTCCATTATTGTTAATGCAAAATGTGTAAGTAATGCGATTGATGATCTATGTTTCCTGTTTTAATTTCTCAATCCTTAATGTGTGATCTTAAATCTGTGCACTGTTACCCTAATTTTAACATGTTATGTGATATCTTATTCATTGATTAATGATGGTTTACATGTGGTGGTCCTTAATGAAATTTGTACGCATTGCTGTCACCAATGACCCCATTTGTTGTGGCATACATAATGTTTCAATATTCCAGGAGACTTCCCAGAACAATAAAGTCCCAGAGAGAAGTCCCAGAACAATAAAGACTGTCTTCAATTCCATTTCAATTTCAATACTCAATTTTTCGTCTTCAATACCGAGTGAATGTTTTCAATCGTATTTTCCTGTAGGGTATAAGTATATGCTTGAGATTTTATGGGAAGGGGGGTTAAGATTCAATGTCAATTTTTTGTGTAACTTCATAAATACACATTGATCTTCATACAACTTTCATTGAGTGAAAATTTCATTTTTGGTAAAAATTCTAACTTTGACACACCCTTGCAGATGGCTTACACATGGCCTTGTGCAGATATATGTAATTTTCCCTCAGATTTGATGATTGCGGTCTCTAAACATACAAGCATTGAATTGTGACGACACGCTTGAATAGGCCTGAATCGAGTGAGAGCAAGGTAGCATAAGCATGCCCCAAAAATCACGATGGCATGACACTCAGAATCCGATGAATTACTTATATTTAGAGATGGATATAGCTGCGCCATCCTTTCCCGGTATTTTACTCGACGTTACTCGCTTAAAACCCTCTCCAAGGATCAACTAGAACCAGGTATGTAAATATCAACCTCTGGGTCGTCACATGGGCGTATGGCAGGGGGATGTGAGGTCAGACACAATGAAAAAATGGGAGAATTGGGTGAAAGGATTGGGTTAGGGAAAGGAACGGAAAAGTGAGATGCATTCTAGTAGATCATCGTCCTCCTCAGTTTTTGCTTCAATCGTGAATGGTGAGGGGGAGAAGGGATATTCAGACCAATATACCTAGTTTCCAATACCCTGAGGTGTAAAAGCAAATTTTTCAACGGGCATGCTTACCTTGTGGGGAGGCAGGTTGACTCAAAAGTTAATACGAAGACTCGAACTGCAAGCTGTTGTGTGGGTCTTGTCTTGCTGGAAACGTCATTACGATGCGAAAAACCACTTTTAAACCTCTAACATTTTTCGTCACCTTCAAATTACTACAGCTAATATGCCTAGAAGTAAAATAATACATAAAATACTACCGAGTTCATACTAAATACACGATACCCGTATACAAGGGAAAACGCAGAATGCGAATTTGAGGCAACAAGTTCCTCCATTTCTCATTTTATCGCTGTAAAGTTACGCTGCTTCAACTGTTTGATCGCGCATAGTTGCTTTATTTTTAATTTATTAATATAAATTTGTATACTTTAACGGCTTGTACCAAAGTAAGAGAATTTTTTACATCTTTAGACAGAAACTGTTTTTAATATCACTCATCATCAGTAATCAGCAGTGTAAATATTTATCCAATCTACTCTCAGCTAACCGCTTCACTCCTTCAATATTCTTCATTTCAACACCATTAATTATTTGCTTCAAATATTCCACATTATCCTCCTTTCACTCCCTTCTTCATTCACCCTTGATCTTCCCTAATGATTCTTTCTGTTTAAATTTTCTTCATGAACTGTTTTTAAGGGATATTTGGGTCGCAGAATGTTGCCATGGCAACAAGTTAACTTCTTCCGTTCAATTGAGTTTTCATCTAAATTCCTTATTTATTCAACTCTTCGTTAGACTTTTAGAGGGATGATTTTCTTAAACCATCTACAAAAGCGTTCAAAAACGATTCATGTTATGAACACAGAGGTTTAGAGAATTAAGGAAACTCGCGCGCGAGAATAGACAGTGCCGTGGTAACCACGGCATCGGGCTTTATGCTCCGTTGCGTGGAAGGGGCAACAAATGAATCGCTGTGGCAACACTCGAGTTCCATATTGATTAGAGGGAGAAATGGTGATTAGAGAGGAATGGAGCGCGGATGGATGGTCACTTGGCCGGACGGCCTGACTCACTGACCATTGGACGTGGGCATCTGTCCACCCCAGGGGAGACCGACCGCCGGATATAATCGCAAGAAGATTGGTGGGCGAAGGGGAGAGATAGCGGGGCGCGGGCAAGAACCATTTTGAGCTCCACCTCCATTTAGATGGGCCGAGATGGACCCAGCGGGTGAAGACCCACCAGATGCTCGATACCCTATACGGTGCCATTTGCAATAAGTGCCTTCAAAGTAGCTTGACGTGCAACGAATAGGCCTTTGCTTACACTCCCAATCAGGTAAAAATGTTGCCACCACTCTTGACCTATCACTATTGCCTATTCTACCCCTTTTCATGGCTAGGATCCTAGCACTCCTTGACACATGCCATCACAGTGGCCAGCAGAAAAGTATGCAGATTTATTTAGAGGTTATCTGCCAGTATACAAGTGAGGACTACACGTATGAATGTAAGAACAACACTTATCATAGAAAATTTAAATAAACCGTCTCACCGCACGATACTTTTTCAGAGAATATTCCAGGTGAAATCATGTAATTTTTTTATTATTTAACAGATTTTTTTAAAACTACATCAATCAATGCATTTAAAAACTTATCGTTGGATTGCTCAAAATTAAATGAAAATATGGAATAATACTTGCTAAAAATGTTAAATTAAAAAAAAATAAAAATATGAAATTTATTTGCAATATTAAATAAACTGATAATTCGTTTCCTTTTTTTTTGATATAATTCATCATATGTTCTGCCATACGGGGATTTAAATAGTTACTGTTATCTATTACACTATGTATTGTAATAGCATAAAAGTCTGTACGCCATTGGTTTAAATTGTTTGTAGTTCAAACAAATAAGATATAAGTTATAATACTAATTGATTTATATTTTAATTACAGTAAGATATATAATGTGCTCGGTAATACACGCTTTTTAATTCCCTATATCTGTATAGTATGCTATATCTTTGTAAAACTGAGACCAACATTTTCATGTTTTGTATTATTGTTTACTATTGTTAATCCGAAGTTATTACACACATTTATTTTCTATTTTTATTTGTCAGTTATAATAACGTGTAAAAATAACATACACTTTTCATTTCCCTTCATTTGTAAGCCATGTTTTCATCTCAGAAGAATCGAGACCAATATTTGTATTTTTTCATTTTGTTTACTATTGCATTTCATCTCGGAACTAATATATGTTAATATGTAAAATCTTGCAAATGCTCCTAGGACAATAAACCTTTTTCTATTCTATTCTATCATATCCTTAGGTTCATATGTTAGTAGGAACACATGTACTATTCTTATACAGCCGCAGGCCCTTGTTTCCTAGCATGATTTGATTTTTCAGCTTGGAATACGTCCGATCTCTCTTCTTCCCATCCATCAACCCTCTTCTCCGCTTACCCAGCACCTCCCTTCCTCTATCACGGCCTCCGCCATCCTATTCACCCCTCATTTCGTGTCGATCACGCTCTCCGCCTTCGCGTAATCTCGTCCAGCATTTTCCTTTCCTCACCCATCATGCCGAGCACTTTCTTGTTTGTCCTCCTTTCAATCAACTCTCCTCCTCACAAATATCTCAAATGCCTTCAGCCCATTTCTCTTCTCTCAGAGTCCACGTTTCTGCATTACATATCACTACAGCTGGGCTACACATACTACAAATAGGCTGAAGGCGTTCGAGATGTGGGTGTGGAGGAGGATGGAGAAAGTGCGGTGGACGAAGTGCAAGACAAATAAGGAATTGCTTGACCTATTTGGTGAGGAGAGGAAACTTGTGGATGAGATTAGGGGAAGGCAGGGTAGGTGGCTGGAAGGGATAATGAGGGGCGATGGTTTGCTGAAGGCCATGATAGAGGGAAGGATGTTGGGCAAGCGGGGAAGGGGAAAAAAGAGAATAGGTTTGATGGACGGGATGAAGAAAGGTAGGACTTACACTGAGATGAAGAGAGAAATACTAGATGTAGATAGGGCACTTGCACGTGTAAGAGTCTGTTGGTTTTTTTCTGACTTTCATCATATCCTACCTCTAACCGTTAGATTACTCAGATGATGGTGATATCACTACACTCCATATTAGTCTCTTGCCATTTTTTTTCTTTACTTTCACATACAACGTCCCCGTCACTGATTCTCACCTATTAGTAAACGTCTCCTCTGTTAACGCTATTTTCCCCTTCGTATTTTTACTACTATGGCCATTTACTTCCAACGTACTACCCAAATAACTGAAATACTCCACTTGCCCCGGCTTGTACACTCCTACATTCATGGCCAGCCTTGTTTCCTTTGACCTAGAATATCTCTTGCCTGAGTGATCTTCATTTCGTATTTCCCGCACTGATTTTCAAAGGCATCCACCAATGTCTGCAATCTTCTGGATAACTGATTACCTAAGACCCGGTAGTCAGCGAATCTGACCGACTTAATCAGCTGCACTACTTCTTACAACCCCACATCTAGTAGTTGCCACACCTCTGTAACATTTTCATTGGCATAAATGTTGAAAAGCAAAATGGCAACGGGCAACCTTGTCTTACCCCCTATGAATTCCCACCGTGACTCTCCGTGTCGTCTGGGCAATATACAAGTTTCCAGAAGAATCTTCTATCTCTCCCGTCTACCCCTATTTTCATTGGTGCCTTGAATTTCTTATTTCGCAACTCAATCCTGTCAAATTTCTTTCCGAAATCCACATTGAAACAAACAAAAATGTCATACATTAACTTTTGATTCTATTCTAAGTGTTCTCATCTCTGCTGTTGCATCCCAGTACGCTTCTTATCTCGTCTCCTATAATTTTCTAATGATTCTAACCACAACCTTAGCCTTAATTGAATTTAAACTTATTTTTATATACTCCTTTAACTTTGGACCACTTTTCAATGAATTCAGCAATCATCTATCAATCAAAGGCTGAGATTTGAGTAGCGTAAGATAGAATTGTTTCTGGAGAGTTAGTTTTGTCGCGAAAGTTTGCCGATGAACCGTGATGGTATAGATTAAGTTAGGGACTGTCAACATTACGATATCATTATACTATTATTATTATATTACGATTCGTATATCCTTATGGGTGCGACAAATTGCAAATATTGATGATGCACGAACGTGGCGTACAAAGTGCGGTGATCTTAAAGACATTCTGCCTCGTTTGAAGGAGCTGCTAACTTATCGTAGGCTTGTCATGTAAATAATATTTCGAGCAATATTCATTCCATACTTTATCAGTTAAAAGTTCACAGAAACTTACTTCCTTTTAATACTAGAAAAACACTCATATCGACGCTTATTTTCTCTGTAATAGATCACTGCTGTCTTGCTTACAATGACCTCAACGAAGAAGATGATATCAAACTTGACCTTGCATGCGTGTTAAAACATTTAAAATGAAATATCATGATTATTTACTTTCCGGGGAATAGAATAATTTACTCTCATTTTTTTCTCAAATTTTTTTCATATTATTATGGTTCCTTAATTACTGGACTTTTTTGTTATTTGTTATGCAATGAATACATTAGTTTTTGTGTTGTGTTAAATCCGGCTTGGTGTATAACTCCATTTGCCTTTTTTACATAAATACATTTGTTTAATTATGAAATGGGAAGACATTTTATACAGATATTATAAAAAATTATTTTTTTGTAATTATCGATGTGTCTGCAAACTGTATCATTATTATTATTTTTGTTCTTATGAATTCATTTCCTGAAAAACAATTTTTTTTCAATCTATCTATCTATCTAAAGTCAAATACAATTGTAAATGAACATGTATACATGGCGAAAGTTTTCTTATGAAGTAATGCAGCATACATGAAAGTATTGTCTTTGTCTAATGCCAAATCCAGCAGTGAGTGAATTCAATGAGTTGTGATTTCAGTTTTCCCGTCTGTAGTAAGTAATTTCGACAAATGAGAACTCATGCAAAGGATGTTTCAAAGTGACAAAATGACTACGAAGATTACCGTGATTCCTTTAGGAAAGGAGAAAAATAAAAATATGCGCAAAATTATGAAAGAAAGCACTTCGCTTTCAATACCGGGGAAACCGCACGGAAAGGAAAATAAAAAGTTGACAGCGAAACGGCCGTCTCGCTTTTTCCTCTGAGGGCTCGTGCTCTACACTATGGTCACGTGATATCTGGCGTGCCACTCGGCCATCTCGACTCCACTTTAGTCCGAAGGGGATTCTCTCGGCGCGCGTGACTGCAAAAGAGCGCGCGCACTTGCCTTCTTTCGGGAGAAAGACGTTGTTCTTTCCTTTGTCACGTGCGTCAGAGTCACTCAGGATCTTAGAAGGTAGTTTTGAGCGAGATAGTTCCCCGCAGTCATAATGAAGACCCTCCTACTATAATAATCACCGATCTGTGTATATATGTCAGTAACTTTCACATAAGAAATACACGTGAAGCCGATCCTTAATTTGGCTGCAGACCTTGTTTTATTTGGAAATTTAAATTAGAAATAGTGGTTTTCTGTTATTGGGAAAGGTACCAAGAGAAAGAAATTAAGATAAAGATTCTTATTTCTTCAATCAACTTTTGTATTCCGGTCGAAATTCCGAAAGTTTTGCTAAAACGTTACGATTTTTTTGCAATATTTTGGATTTTTGAGTCATCGTCCCCATAACGACCATGCTAATTGTTTAAGTCGAGATTCAGTGTACATACATTAAGGAGGTTCCGCCCCCGACTGCGTGAGTCAAAATAAATACTAACTTCCACATTTTTTATATTTTGTCCAATAAATCCTGCTTTCGCTGATGAAATTCGTTTCCTACAGAAAACGAAAAGTAAAGTAGAAAAAAATGCAGATTATTCCACGAATGTATTTTAAATGAGCACTTTTTTCCAGCCATATGAGCCGACTGCAGCGCCATTTCCTACGTATTACCGCATTTTGACTTCAATTACAGCATTAATTCCCTAATAACTAGTGAAATAAGGTGGTAAGATGCCTGTACTTTATTTTTATTCAGTTTCTCTGGATTATTTCCTTCATATAAATAGTTTTCTGCGAAAATTGAATTTATATTTTATAGAAAAATACTATTTTTCCCCGTGTTTCTCTCATTCTCCCATTGAACACAATGTAATTTCAAGTTCAATTATAGAATAAAATAGCGTGGAAAGGTATTATTTTGTTGTTCATATCAGATAGAGAACAAGTTTTTTTACAAGTAGACAGAATATGAATAAAATGACATTTAAGTCATTTTACGGTGGAACCACCTTAACTCAATGATTCTTTGCATGAAATAAGATATGAATGGTTTATTACAATGTATTAGTTTTGATTTATTTTCCTTCTCGTTGATACTCATGGGGTAACTTCTCTAGTATATTAAATTGTGCATTACCAGAATTCATTGCTAATAAAATAAATGTACGTAAATATTGTGTAAGTGTATAAAAATGGTTATTTGGTATTAAGTAAGAATTTTATTTGATGTATCAAATTCATTTAAAAATTGTGTGAAATTGTACATCTCACAAGTAGTGTTACTTATCTTTGTTTGGCATATTTTTTTCTCTTTTTTATTGATATGAAACTTTTTACTAAGTTTCATTTTCTATGACTCCTTGTTTACCAGCATTTTTGTAACCATACCAGCACTAAAACAATTGCCATTATTACTTATGTTGCAACACATTCAAATTATTTTCGTTAATTAAGAACGAGTTGGAGACCCCCAGAACGGAATTCCTCCAAATGGGTACCTTTACACACATATTAAGGATAAATGTCACTGTAAAATGTATATGATCTTGTGGAATAAACTCAATAAACCAGCAGTTCCCTGCTTTTGTAGACTAGCGCACTCCTTGGTTGCTCATTTCCCTTAATTCATTCCGTTGATCGACAACGGTATTCTCAGTCATCCCACTGGCATCTTCAGACCAGAAGTAGCGATGCCTCGACCTGATAGTTAAGGACCACATCCCAGTATCATTAAAGCATTTCGTGTCATATGCATTAAAAAATAGGTTTTTCGGCCTAACCATAAGTTGACAGTATATAAGAGTATGAAACTATTGCATGAAAAACTAAGAATTGACTAAAACATTTAACCAACCAGCTAAGTAAGACTTCACCGAAAGCTTTTCCTTGAATCATAATTGTTGACTCCTAGCGCGAATATGCTTAAATCTAGCCTAAGGTCTCTTGAAGGAGAGTCATGGAGGTGTGTTTGAATGTTTATTTTGTGTGGAACACGGGATGTATAGAATCGCAAAGGAGAAAAAAGCTTGCGGAGAACTTAAAAAGGACGAGGAGAAACCAAAATTTTAAGGGAAATGTGATAAGTACAAGATCAAGCACCAATCTCAAAAGGCCACTATCATAAACTTTTCATACCTAAATAGAACAAAACTTGATTAGAGTGACCTGAGACTTTTAACTAGGTTTGTTGATAGGTAGTGTAGCTCTTAGTAGTAGCAGTACTCCCTTATACTTGTATCCTTATCTGCTACCTAGTACTTACAGCACGCCGTGCATGTTTTCAGCATAATTCTTGAATCTCTGTCCGTTTATGTAGTTTTCAAATACATAAATACTAACGGTCCCTCTAACATTGGTAACATATCTATAGTGTAGTGCATGCTTGCGATGCTTCACCTCGTGACAAGCATTAGTGTATAAAATGTCTTCCCATTTCATAATTTAGCAAATATTAGCGATTTATGCTAATGCATCAATAGTCGTAGTTACACTAACTCTAATATGGTATAGTGTAATGCATGTTGGTGACTACTCACCCCCTGCCACACTCCCTTGAGGTGGCTTGCAGGGTATTTTGTACATGTAGATGTAGACCTGCCTGCTGAGCTACAAGAGCCATTCCTATAAAATGTGAGTACTTAAAAAAGAAGGTTCCGAAAATTGCTAAAATCACATTTTTTATCCGTAATTATTGTAATTAGCTTGTAAACGCCTCATACATAATTGAATCGTGAATTTGGGATTTAATTCTTTTAAGTTAAATCCGGGCTAATTATTCACTTGTAGCGTATTTCTCATGGTAATAATAATATCGTAGGAGCCAACAATTCAAGAGCTCTCCTGAATCGGATCCCTGGAGATGACTCTCTCATAAGCGTAAACAACTCGCAGGGTAGCGCTCCGACCAGTATCGGCCGATCGAGGAGGGCGGCAGGTGGTGGTAAACAAGGCGCCAAGTGGGCCAAAAGTGGCGCCACGCGGCGTGGCACGGCGACCTCGCGTGCCTACCCTTTAACCCTCACCTAAAGTCAATCGTCTTTTGACGGCGAACACTGTCAATTCTTTTCCTAAGATTCTAGGTCATCTTTTGTGTTTGTCATTCCAGCTCGGCCTTTCAACTCGGGAGTGCCTCACGGCACGGTGCGTGGCACGAACGGTTAGGAATAACGTTGGCCAAAAATATGGGTCGATTTCCGAAAAATATGGTACGAATACATTTTAAAGCTTATTATCATGGATGCATGACAAAACGTTTAAATTTACGCACTTGTCAGAACAGCGAAGTGACGTGACGGACATGGGGAGGAAAATATACAGCAATAGCCAAAAGTAGTTTATGTTAAATTCGTCCCTTCTTTACCTTATGAAGTACCAACATCAAAACAAAATTTGGGTAAAATGTTGTCGCCCGGTCATAAAAGCCTCGATTAATCGCTGATACTAAAATGTTCATTTCAGAGGCAGTTGCACAACAAAACTGCGGATGCTACATTTTAGATTTGACTCTATCTTCTATATTCTGTTGCAAGAGTTACATTAGTTTCTTGTGTGCTACAAAAACCATAATTGAGTTCAAATTAAAAATTAGACACTTTATTGAATATTTGAAAGCAAGCCGGTATATGCCACGGAAATATGCTAAAGAATTGAGATATGGAGGTGAGCGCTACCGATAAAAACTACTTTCGTAATGATGCGATCTAAACCTAGGTCAAACATACTTTTGAATGCCTTTGTTGCGGGTGACCAGAAGTGAGTTATTGATGAATACATGCAGCAACCATATATAATATATACGAGTGACCTTGCTACTATTAATATGTTTTGTATGAGGTCACCTCGGACAATGAGTAAATGTTCATTCTTTTCAGCTATCACACTATTTTCTGCATTCTGCGGTTTTGTTTAGGATTTAAAAGTGCAATCCTTAAAAAGTCAAGTGCATCAATAGTCTGCTAAACATTATGTCCCAGGTCGGAAAACATCTAGATACTTTTCAAGTTATTATACACGTTTTAAACAGATAAAATATTTCTCCAATGGCCGTAAAATATATGCACCACTCGTCAAAAAAATTAAATACTTACTGTGTTGGTTTGCGGGAATGAGGTTCCACAACAGGGACCAACCACAGCCTCTCCACCAGAATACCCTCCTGTGGTAGTTTACGGGAAAATAATTTCCTCGCCAGGGACTACCACAGACACACACACACAACCCAATTGGAATTCTTTGTAGGCTAATGAGACCTAGCTAAGGATTCCTGGGTTATAACCTGGGATCCTTCGGAGAGCTGTAGTGACTCTACTAAGGCTGCCAAGTTATTAACACAACCACACACGTAATCACACAAAACACTCACTCACACACACAGCAGGGCCCCAGATTTCTGGGAGAACAGCTCAAAAAGAGCGTTGTCAAATAGAAAAACAACAAACAGGGAACGAGTGTGAAATTCGTATACGCGTATTTCGACCACAAAGTGGTCCTCTTCAGCGAGCTGAAGGGAAAAACACTAGCAACACGAGGTTGAAAGTCTTTACCAACACAGTAAGTATTTAATTTTTTTTGACGAGTGGTGCATATATTTTACGGCCATTGGAGAAATATTTTATCTGTTTAATCTATAGAGGCCATAGAGCTCATCTACCTTGATATACACGTTTTATTTGCCTTTATAGGATATTTATTATTCAAAATAATTCTTTTAAAATGTGTCCAAAATCATAAAACTTACTCAATATATCCACCTGATTATCAAACAGAAATCCTTCCTATGCTGAAAGCTCAATTCTTATCAGTGAAACTATATCCATATATAATATCACATCCATCGTTACTGAGATTCCAGCGGCTGCATAGGTATAAATTATAAGTTTCTGCAGTGCTGTGCAAAAATACAAGAACCGAAAGCTAGTAATCTTATGCAATTCACACCATTACAATTTTCCTGGACACGAATGAGCCCAATGTATTTCCAATGAACACATCTGGAAAAACATAGCATAAAACTAAAAGCGGTACAAGAATAGCATCGTAAACGAAGACCATGAATAAGGAAACTAGACTATGGTTAAGAGCCTTAAATCAACCGTTAAGTAGCTTGTTCTCATTTCGTGATATTTAAATAAGAGTACTAAAAACAGATCGGAGTTATTTCAGTTACAGATCTGGGTAAGGACTGGTGGGTAAAGACTCGTTCATAACAACTTAACTTGGCGTAGCTTAGCTTGACTCGGCGCAACGCCAGATATGAGACCTTGAGAATAGCGTCTACTAGTTCACAACGACTTAAAGCAGCGTAACTCGACTTGGCGTAGCCTGGAGTTGAGCTCAGCTCAACTTTCTTTTAATTCCAGCCAATAACATGGTATGCTCTACTATCGATAGTCGGGCAGCAATCGATTGCTACTCTCGATATCTCCTCGAGCAGCCATATTGAAAACGTGATTTTTTGTGAAGTCGTATGTGGATACGTTTAAGCGAAATGGATGCGGATAAGTTGATCGAGTCAGTGCGAAATAACCCTCACATGTTCAACAAATTTTCCATTTTAATACTTCTATAGTTCAACTCACTATTTATAATTAATACTTCACATATCAACTGAGCGGTTTCGGGGGAGCTCACTACAACTCTCGAAACTCACACCATCGATAGGCCTCATCAATCGATTGTAAGATCGAATTTGGCAGTGGCGGGTTGTGATTGGTTAGAAATTTCGCGCACTGGTTCGCCTTCGACGAGAGAATGAGTCAAGTTACGCCAAGTTAAGTTGTTGTGAACAAGCCTTAAGACGAGCATAAATAAAGGCAAACGAAGAAGTGTCAGGCATGGTAGGAGAGTAAAGACAGAGACTGGAGAGTGGAGGTATTAAGAAGAAGGTGGAGTGAGCATTGGAAGCAAGTGATAAGAGAAGAAGGCAGTCACCACGGAAAGGAGGAAGTTATGCAAGCTAGGAAAAGAGTGGCGAAAGGTACACTTTATGAACAAATGCGGAAAGGAAAAAGATATGCACCAAACTAAAGAAAGAAATCATGTAGGTAAGTAAATACCCCAGTAGTTGTAGCAGAGAATGGAGAGGTACTTATTCAGGCTCTCTAATCTAGTCAGAAGTAGAATCGGTAGATTAATAACAAACACATGATAATGAACACATTCATTTTAAAATTGAAATTCTACATAAATTATAACACATAATAAAACAATTTCATTCAACCAGTCAATTTTACACATTTAAATCAATCTTATTAACAGTTGTTCACATTTTAAATAATGCAATTGTGGTCCTTTTCCAAATAGATTGATTCAGGAAAAGTACTATATTGTAATGATATGGGTTCATTCGACGATGGATCACCACTATCATAACTCCAAACAGGTATGCAACTGTTTCAGCGTAAAAATTAAGCGGCACTCTGGTCACGTGATCCTCCTCTTCCATGAGTCAAAAACCCCACCTGAGGTCATCTGGAGCATCAGTTCATGAGATATCCTGACGCCCACGGAAGCCGGATCGATTGCAATATATCGAATTTCATTATGCTTGGTAGTCCGTGACAACTCTAATGTCAGTCCATCATGGCGCGGATGCACAGAATTCTCACCAATCCACTGACGAAGGCTTGCGATGCATCGACAGGAAGGAAGCGCGAGAAAGCGATGTTTGACTCTTGCAATTAGCCAAAGGAAAACAATTGAGCGCTGTAGGCTCGAATCTTTAAGAGCAGCTCGGTCAACGGAAAACACGATACCTTCAATCAGGGTTGCAACTTTCAGACGACAACAACATCGAGCGCAAAAGCCTGTAAATAATGACCCAGGAATGCATTACGAGGCTGCATCCCACTACAATGATGAATAACGTCACAGAGTTATTGCGAGCCCCAGGCGATAATTAAACTAACGTCTCATTGAGGAATGTTTCAGGAGGACAGGCCTAAAAATTTGGCGCAAAAGGAGGTAAACACCGCCGGTAACGGATGGCATACTCGTATATTAAAGTCAATTTTCTAATTTCCACAACGTCTCCTGTAGCACAAAACACCTTGGTCCCTCGTGAAATCCTCTGAATGTGAGTCGTTTGGACGAGTTTTTCTCCGGCAATCCGAAATTCCGAAGACTCATGCAGCACCTTGAACATTTCGGACGTGCTGTCGTTAGCACGATGGCCGGGAAACTTAGATTCATATGGGTCGAAATTCGTCTTGGAGTACTTCCAGGGAATCAAGAATTTTGATGCGTTTATCTTGGAATGTAAATTTTTGCAGTGTTACCAATTTTTATCTCAGAGAAGGCCTCTCGATTTTTGCTGCCTATTTATTTAATGATGGAAGAGTTCGCAACGGAAGAAAGGACCATATTAAGGTACAATTACGTAGCTTAGAACATCGCGAGGCCACCTGCAGCGGCAGCAAAATGTAGGGTGGAAAAAATGAACGCGCAGTATAAATCTCAAGCCGTAGATGAATCTTTCTCGGGTTCTAACCGGGTAAGAGGTTGCTCCGTGCCAACATTTCGACAGCAGAGTTAGCTGTCAAAACGTCAGCATGGAACTAACTCTTGGAATGTGGATTTATGCAGTGATTCAAATATTTATCTTTGAGAAGGCCTCTCATCACCCTGAGGACGACATAAGAGTCAGCTGTCGAAACGTCGGCACGGAGCCAACTATTACCCGGTTAGAGTCCCGAGAAAGATTCATCTTTACTGTTCACAGGGAAAGCCTGGGGCCTTATTCAGTAAGGACTCGACGCGGTCGAACCTCAGAAAATCCGTGGGTGTGACGTCAAAGCCCCGACAAATCTCAACTTTTGAGTGGCCCTATTTGAAATTTTCGTTGATGTGACGTCAAAATTTCGTCACAGTCGAGACTCGAAAATTAAAACTCGAAACTCAAAAACCCGAGGCCATACAGAATAGCCCCCCTGAAGTCATTTATCAAATTTCAAGCCCTTCGTCAAGAGGTTTTTTTTGTAAAATCATTTGCATTCACATATTTTCACACAACCTCCTGGAATCCAACATTATTCTGGGTTTTCGTAACACGGCGTTTACTTCACGTACACTTCACGGTGACCTTCTGTTGAGTAAAGGAGACGCTTCGGAAGAGTTTGAACCGGGTCGTTCACCCGAGGGCCATATTCCACGGTCGCGATCGCTTTAGACGTCGAGGACGTGGTTGAGGTATGCGATGTAGCAGATGGCGAGCCTCAGGATCTCAATCTTGGAGAGCTTCTTGTCCGGGGGGAGCGTGGGGAGGAGGCGGCGGAGTTCCCCGAAGGACGCGTTGAACGCCTCAACTCGGACCCGTTCCCTGGTGGCGTGCGCCGTGCGGTACTTGGCGGTCGCCCGGCGTCTCCGACGCCTCTCCTCCCGGGACAAGGAGCCGCCGCCCGCCGAGGACACGGCCGCCGTGGACGGCGTCGCGACGCAGCTGATCGGAGAGGACGAAGACCCAAGGGATGCCGACTGCAGCACCAGGTACTGGCTCTCGCGGTCCCTGCGATAAAAGGAGGGGCGAAGGAGAAACGTGAGAAACAGGGATAGAAATAGATTCATCAAATTACTCCGACTACAAAGTCCTTTGAGTTAAAGAAAAATTAAACAATGCATTTCCTTCGATGTTGAGGTATACTTTACAAATTGCTTCTCACAGTGGTTAAAAAAGTTGAATGAGAAATAAAGATTAATAAAATTAAATATTAAAATATATAACAAAAAACATCACAATGTGAAAAAAAACAAAATATATTTATGGCATTAATGTTGCAGCAGGAAATTATAAAATTTGTCCTTGAAGTTTTTAATAGTGTTTACATTTTTTATTTTAGTTGGAAATGACTTTCACAAAAATGTAGATTGTACTACAAATAATTTTTTGAAAGTTGTAGTGCAATAAGCAGGGCAATATACATGTAAAAATGAAGCATGTACTCTACTCCTTGTATTTATATATCCAGACAAAGTCAACATCTTAAAAGCATCAAACAAATACAAAGGTTATTTACGTTGAAACAGCTGATAGAGGAAGCTACCCAAAAGGTGTCTGCGTCTATCTTTAATGTTTAATCATTGTAATTTAGTCCTATAAGGAGAAATCTGGTCATCACGGTGCAAAGAAAATACAAATTGTATACATGAGTTTTGTAGCCGTTGCAATTTAATGTTCAATTCATCAGTCAAGTACAGAAAAAGACTAGGGAGCAGTAATCGAAACGGGGAAAGATTTGTGAAGAGATTAAAGATTTTTTTATCAATTGGAAGAACGTATTTGTGAGTTTTAATTTGGTATAAAATTGTATTAATCTTATTAAAAACATGGCATACGTGATCATGCCATGCTAAATTGGTATTGTCTTGTAAACCTAGGTTACGGATACTTCCGGAATAGGGGAACTATTGATGAAGACGCGATGGATGTTATCAAGATGACACTTACTACATTTACTACACTTAACAGATAGGGATGCAAGAGTAATACATGGCGAAAAATGTGGATCTGGTAAATCACTATGACAGAGCAACTACGTGACATTCCACACTTTATCAATTTCCTCACACGGCAAGGTCTATTCAAACAGTTGTCATATTGGTAATAACATACAGTGTACGAGGTAGACCTCTTGAAAACGATTTATGGTGCGCGTTGAACTGGCTGAGGCAAGTACTAAAGAGTGGAACATGACGAAGTGGGTCTTTCATTGCGGAACGTATAAAGATATTGGAATGGTTTTTTTTAAATATGTTAAGTCAAACTAGATAGGGAAGGAGTGATGAGGAGAGAGAGAAAAAAATATTATTGAACTTATAAATTCGACAGTGTCGGGCGATATATGGTGGAACAGCATTTAAGTACTTAAATAAAACTACAGTAATTGTACTGTCCACTTAAAGTTTAATGTAAACATTACACAACACGTGTTTCGACGTTCCTTATGGTGTCAACATCAGGTCTGCACTGCATCAGGTAGTGCAGACCTGATGATGACGCCGTAAGGAACGTCGAAACACGTGTTGTGTCATGTTTACATTAAACTTTAAGTGGACAGTATAATTACTGTAGTTTTATTTAAGTACTATAATTGAACATAAATGTATGAAAACATAATACAAATAAATGCGATCGTATGCGGTCCAAGTATAAGCGGATTGTTTTTTGTGAAATCCTCCTATTTTGTTTTCTCCAGCGTGCATTTCCGGCCGAAGTACATCCGGGAAATTTCAAAAAACATCTTTTAAAATGTATCATAGCAGACCTGGGGATGAAAATTACACTCTTAAAAGTCCAGATCAACCGAAAATCACGCTGCTAACCTTTGACATTCCAGATTATTGTGCTTATCACTTATGCTTCCTGCTTCCCGAAGTAATTCCCAAAGTAGGATAAAATTAAACAAATTGTCAGACTTCACGGGAAATGCTCGGAATACTAGACCCGTTGAAGTAAAGGATGGAGGTTAAATATCCAGTCCAGATGGAATTTTTGGATCCCATGGTGTGATTAACATCTTGGGACATCATTGACATCAGGAGTATGAAGTGGGTAAAACCGCAAGGCATGAGAACAAAAACTAAATGATGAAATAAGAATATGCATATGAAGAATATTCTCTCGCTAAAAAGAAGAATATGCATATGAAGAATATTCTCTCGCTAAAAAAGATTCCGGTAGATGAACATGGCAAGTACTTAGTAGTTAAAGGGTTAATGGTCGTAAGGTAATGATCGCATTATATATAATCTTAATCAGAATGCTTATTTAATTTACAGAATATGGATGGTGAACTTCAGTTGAAGTTATAACAATCGGCGCTCCTGTTCTTTGATTGCCAGGTTACTCAAGTTCTCTTCGTCGAATTATTTTAACCTATAGACATTGCTGGTATGAAAAGTGGCCCAATTCAAGAAAAATTACTGGTAGGTAGAAGATCCTATTAAACTTTAAAGTAAAATGAACTAAGTGCTATAAGTATGGTTGTACAGAGTATAATTTTCATTCCATAGATGAAAAAGACAAAATCTAAGTCAGTTGCGAATAGGACGGCATATTGATGCGTTGGAAAATGAACATTAAATACAAATTAGACGATAAAAATTTAGATAAAAATTACAAGTTTTTTAACTTTAAAATATTCTCAGTCATTTAAAAAGTGTGCGCTAAACGCCGTGTCCCAGGCTTCCGATATATGAGGATGCTCAGAAAAGGTAGGCGGTTGATGACTTCCGATTCCATGGTGAACTGGATCTTAGGATGGATGCTGTTCTTATGAGCAAAGAACTCAGCCAGTGTTTAAGGTCCATGTGGCCACACTATGAAAGTGCCATCCACATACCTGAAGAAATGCTTAGACTGGAGAGGGCTGTGTTCAATGCACGTTTCTCGAAGTCTTCCATGAAAAGATTTTCGACTGCCGGCGATAGTGGGGATCTCATGGGAAGTCCTTCCAATTTTTCGTAGAATTGCTCGCTGTATAGGAAGTGCGTTGAGCGCAGAACGTATTGGAAGAGGTCAGCTATTTTCTGGTCAAAGAGCGCCTTTAGGAGTTAAAGCGTTTCTGCGATTGGAACTCTGGCGAGGAGAGACACGACGTCGAAACTCTCCATGATATTTCCCGTGTCAAGGCGATTGGTTTGAAGAGAACCTTTTCATGAAAGACTTCGAGAAACGTGCATTGGGCACAGCCCCTCTCCAGTCTTTTCTTCAGGTATGTGGATGACACTTTCATAGTGTGGTCACATGGACCTGAAACCCTGGCAGAATTCCTTGCTTATATGAACAGCATCCATCCTAAGATCCAGTTCACCATGGAATCCGAAGTCAACAACCGCCTGCCTTTTCTGGACATCCTCATATAGTGGAAGACGGACGAAAGCCTGGGATACAGCGTATATCGGAAACCTACGCACACAGACCAGCACCTCAATGGGAGAAGTGGCCACCATCCTTCGCAAAAGAGAGGTGTGATGACTACACTTCTCCACCGGGGGAAGGCAACATCAGATGAAGAAAACCTCGAAGCAGAAGTGAAGCATTTGAAGAAGACTTTTCGCGTAAACGACTATGGAGAACGGGAGATTCAGTTGGCCCTTAAAAGGTCCGTTAAGAAGAGGAATGGAGATGAGACGGAAGAGAAGAAACCGAAAGGCAGAGCCTCCATTCCCTTCATCCCAACTATATCAAACCGGATAGCAAGAATACTGGTCGAGCACGAAATTGGAACGATCCACAAACAAACGGAAAAAACTCAAAGACATCCTTGGAACCGCCAAAGACGACTTGGGACTGAAAGCATCAGGCGTATACCGCATTCCGTTCGAATGTGGTAAGGTGTACATCAGGGAAACGGGACGCAACATTGAGACACGCATGAAATCGCATAAGAGGTGTATTAGGATCTTCCATTATTGAGATATCTGCAGTGGCTGAACATAGCCTCGAGAATAGTCACAGGATCGATTTCGCCGAAACAAAACTTCTTCTCCATGCTGGAAACTAGTGGGACCGCATCGTAAAAGAGGCTGTGGAAATCCACTTAAAAACGAACAATATGAATCGAGACAAAGGTTTCCAGCTCAGTAGTGCTTGGAAACCAGCCTTAAATCAATTGAAGATAAGGGCGGGAAAATGAACCCTTTGACTTCCCTAATAAATGAATGACACCCTTCTGGACCAACCATTCACCCTGAGGACGATGGCAGACTACGCCATAGAAACGTCGGTTCAACACATCAACATCACCCGGATAGAAACTCGAGAAATCTACATCACATACTCTCATTATTGTCAATCGATGGCTGACATCATTGGAGATCAGATAGTTTTATCTACATCTACGAATGACCGTGCAAGTCACCACTAGGGTGTGTGGCACGGGGAGATTCCATACCAGGCATGCAGCACTCGTCCCAGCACAAATCAGAACCTCGCACGCTCCCACGGCCGCGGCCGGTTGGCGCAGGCCAAAAAGCAGTCAGGAGAACAGTGCGCAGTTCAACCAGAAACTGGGAGAGTGATACGTAAATGGACATGCAAACATGCAGAACAATTCTATAGACACATTTAGTGGTTGATATTACTAATACTGTTAATTCATGAGTGCTACGAGATACTACTTTATGCAGGGAACAAAATAAAAAAATGCCGGACAAATCAACCGGTGTGAAGTGTTAGTAATGATGTTGTGTTATTAAGCACAAGTGAAAATTCTACTCTACTTGTTGAGGGTGGGAGTTTCATATGATTGATTAATCGCAACTATTATCGGTTCTGCAATCAATTTCCTTTATCTTATTCCTGTGATCGCTTCTACCGTAATACGCTGGCTCTAGCAGTATATGTTGAACGTCCGGCAAAAAACTGTCTGCTCCGAATTTGCGCGAAAAATTTAACCTGTATTTTTCCCTTCGATCAGTTAGAGATTCCCACCCCAATTCCTTCAACAATTCGGTAGCACTTCTAAGTTTATCGTATCAAATTTTCACAAATCTTGCTGCTCTCCGCTGTATTCGATCTATTTCAGAGATTAGTCCTTCTTCGTAAGTGTACCATATGCTAGCGGCATACTCCAAAAGAGGTCTAACGAGCGAAAAATAACATTGCCCTTTAAAACTCATCAGCTTGATATGCTACGGACCATTTTTCGCGGAACTTTGAAAGAGATGTTTTCTTACAACGCTGAAAACAATTCGTGAATTCGCCATTCGGCATAGATTTCATCCCTTCCATAGGAAATGCGACGACACAATGCTCTCAACGGACAAGTGAGCAATGGATTTCTCCCCGGTTACCACAAGAAGGCATAACAACGTGACTAAACTAACCACTAGTGACAGTACTTTCCTTCTGTCTGATTTATTTTGTAAAATTCACACACCACCTCACAAGTGCATTTAGTTCAAAACCACTTCATACGAGTAATTCTTTGGACATTTTCTCTGCCCTTTTCGAGCGAGTAGCGTACTGCGTTAAGGTAGTTTGAGCGAGATAGTTCCCAAGTCATAATGAGACCATATTCGAATTTTATTCTTTAATTTTAGTTCTGTAAGAAGTATGAAGTAAATATTGTAATATCAATGGTGCAAAAATATAGTTAAATATAAATTTTTTTGTAGATTTTCGCAGCTCATTGTATATGCTATTTAAGGCTTTTGGTTCTGCGATAAATTTTTTAATATTATGCAACGGTTTAGCCGTGCTATCAATATCAATAGAGAGGATAGTTATAAACTCCCTTATACCTGGAAGAGACTTCTTCGAAATTAAGTTTTTACTTCTCAAAATCATCAACTGCTGGCATTGTTTATTTATTTTTAAAAAAATACCATTGTTGTTGTTAAAAGCCCGACAAAGCCGGCAGTATAGCACGGCGAAACCGTTGCATAATATTAAAAAATTAATTGCAGAACCAAAAGCCTTTAATAGCATATAGTTAAATATGACAAAAAATCTCAGTAACTAAATCAATATAACCAGTTAAGTCTCTAAATTCCACCTAGGGATCCATGTGATCCAGAGGTCCATCCATGACAGGGATACTTGCTCCGTCTATGACAGAGTTTGATTGATAATAACACCCAGGTCAGCCACTGTAGAGGAGTATACGATATATGTTCCGAGTACATTCACTTTGGGAATATAATACGAGGGAGAATTTTAATATTTCTTGGGCTGCCCAGAATGATGGTTTTTGTCTTGGATTGATTAATAATTAATTTATTATTTGAGATCCATGAACATATTCACTGTCAATATCCTCGTTGGTTAGTTGAACAGCCTGGGTTAGGTCAGAAGGTTTGAACGAATAGTAGATTTGTAGATCATCTGCGTAAATGATGGAAATGGTGAATAGCAGGGAGGAGAGTACGGACCCCTGGGAAAACCGGTATTAACAGTAGTACAATTTGATACATTTCCATCCTAACTTGACTCCTTTTTTCACGCCGTAAGGTGAAATCACCCTTTAAAAAAACTTTATTTTTTTAGTCCTGATGATGTCAATAAAAGTTGACGAAACGTAGGAGGATACGCTGTAATTATTTTAATTTACCAAAACTCCAGAAATTTTATCATTATTCATAAAGTGGTTAAGATTTAGTGATTCTGTAAAAATGACTGCGGTAATTGATTACATTTTATTAATAGTTGATAAAACACACAAACTACACACCGCTTTCATTTTTGACGAAATCTAGGAGTTAGAAGTTCATATTTTTTTCAATATTCTCCCTCTGCAGCTGTAATCAATCCCATGTAAAACAACTTGTATTTTTAGGCAAATTGCTCGCAAAGTAGTTCGGCAAAGGGTTTATATTTTTATATAATTGGAAAGATGGGAGTTGTTTTCTTTAAAATGAGGCCAAATTCTTCAAATTATAGGCAAATGATATATATCGCTCAATCTACCTTAAGTGGAGATTCATCCAAGACAAACACGCTCGAAGCGGTATCATTGGAATACTCGGCAAGGGTGGGTAAAGCCAAACTGACGATGGAACTCGGGAGAATATCGAGCATTTTTATGTTTATGACTCCCACTTTTATATTGGCCAAAATAGCTATGGAGTCAAAATTTTCTAGCGATATCACCTTCTTGAAGCGGAAGGAATGTAACCCCCCAAAGGCGTACGCCTTGAACACTTAGGTTCGGGGGGCGAGTCGGACAATCTCCTGAATGGTACCTCCCCGCCCCCTGCACACTCCAGCTCACCTCTTTTGATGGTTTCCCGATACGCAAAGGAGAGAGACCTCCCCCCACGAATCAACCTACCCCTCACAACCCTCTTTTCCATGACCTCCTTGCGGTCGCCATGAATTATTGGAATCGGTAGGGACACGAGAAATAACCTCCTCCTCCTCCCTTTTGCCGCCTTCACTCCCCCCCTGACACCAGCCACGACCCTTTGAATAATTGACGCGACTCGCGCAGATGCATCTTGCGATATGCATTCGCGAAGGAGAGACTCAATTGGAAAAAGAAAGTCGTTCCATTTTCATACGAGAGATGGATCGAACGATCGCTTCGTGGTTGATCGTCGTCGTCTTCTTCTTCTTCTCCAGCGTGGAGCCCACTCGCCAGAAGACGCTGGTGGTGTGCCTCGGGGATCGGGAAAGTGTGTACCGATTAATGTTACATTTTAATTTTACATTTAATTTTGCAAATAAAATTTTTTTAAGACCTTGGCTGGGTTTTATCACTTAGTAACGGGTGTTGATAAATAAGAGGTTTTGGGTGGAGATCCGCCCTTGTTCTGATAAGACATTTTTTTATTCAAATGGTATTTATTCTCGACCTCTTTATTTATATGGTGCAAATTTCATGAGTATAGGTCAAATAATTTTTTATTTTTAAACTTTTGCCGACGTCTTGGATGTTTATTCATCCATCTTCTGGGCTATAAACAATGATGTATGATGATAAATGATTGACAGTTGTTTTGGTTACATAATTGTAAATTTACAGACATTAAATGTAAAAAAATACATAGACATTCAAGATTTTTACCTTTAAAGTTTGGAGCTGTTTTTATTTATTTACAATTTTAATTTTAATTTTACAAAGAAATGTACCATATATCCAGAAATAAAAAAGTTGAAATAAAAGAACAGACATTACTTATCTAAGCAAAATTTATCATAATTTAATAAATGACACATAACTTTTCAACAAAGAAATATATCCAAGCAACCAAATTAAAATTGTAAACAAATAAAAACAGCTCCAAACTTTAAAGGTAAAAATCTTGAATGTCTATGTATTTTTTATATTTAATGTCCGTAAATTTACAATTATGTAACCAAAACAGAACTGTCAATCATTTATCATCATGCATCATTGTTTATAGCCCAGAAGATGGATGAATAAACATGCGAAACGTCGGCAAAAGTTTAAAAATAAAAAATTATTTGACCTATACTCATGAAATTTGCACCATTTTTTATTCTGAGAGAATTTAGAAGAATAATAAGATTATTGCGTGATCTTTACGTTAAATGAGTTTAATTGTCTTATTTTATCAACCTTAGTGTCCTGTGGACTTTGGTGGTAATTTTTAGGTAATGTTGGAATAATTACCACCAAAGTTACTCACTCTTACTTAAGCTACTTACTCTTAAAGGCAGCTGTTCATTTCCAGGTATCACCGCCAAGTAGAAGCCGTGCTCCAAATATATGTTTTAATGAATGGCTACTTCCAAGGTACGGTTGTTGACCCCAAGTAACCTCATCTGGTGGTATAACTCCTTGACTTACACTACTCGGACCACTCTTCCTTGCTTCTTCCGTAGCCAGTGACCCTACTCCTCATATATAAGGTTCTTCAATTTGACCGGTGCGTTTATAGCAAACATTACGATTGCACTATACACAGATCCTTATAGAGAAGTTTTAGGCTCTTCGTATCTGGATAATAATTACACTACTAATGATGGAAGGTGGGCATGAAGAGGCGAAGTGTATCATGCATGGTTGAATCTGTACCCTTCGGGGTAGTATGTGATCGTATTTTGAGGATACCGGGACTAGCCGCAGTATTTCCTTTACGGAGTCACCCGCAAGTGCACATCACTGACATATTCCACAGAGGAAAAATCATTCGCCTTGACCGAGATTCGAACACGGATCCCTCGACTTGGCGCCAAGTGCTTTGGCTTATTAAGCTACCTCTTCCCCTGTGAATTATTGAGAGCTTTTTACGAATATAATATGTATTATGATTAAAATAATTAGTAAATAATCTCTCCCATCGTAATTTCATAAATCTCCAAAATAAGACACAAGAATAAACACAATTTTCATCGTACCGAGAGGTAAAGATATCTATCACCACTCCATTTCCACGACCGAGGAGCATTCATTACATTTTGGGATTTTACTGTAAGTAGCAATAAGGGGCTGGAAATACTATCAATTAGACGGTATAAAGGATGAGAGGGGATGAGAGAACGGTCAACAGTCCATGTCAACACGATGGCTATATTTGGTACGCGTGATAGTCCCCCAGAGTCATCTACGTGGCGATTGTAGTTGACTGATGTTGTCTTCCACGGATTTTTAGGGCCATAATATATCCATCCTCATCGGCTGCACCTCACCTTCTCCTGAGCGCCGACAGATGGAGGTCAAACGTGTGGTGGTTCTCGCCGTCCGACATGTCCCTGTCCATGTCCATCTCACCCGCACTGTCCATGGCTCACTCGTTGACCTGGAAACTGACAAGAAAACAAAGAAGAAAGTATGAATCACACTGCCCTTGAAAAGTATTAATGAGTCCAAGAGAGAACGGCAAATATAAATTTGAAATTTAAAAAAATCGCGACTCGCTTATAGAATCGCAAGGAATTCGACCCCGCACCTGGAGTTCAATCGCCTAATTTATACAGCCTTACAAACATTGTGACATTCAGGAGTTTAGATATAGATTGATCTGTTCCTCAGAGGCCACCTTAAAGGAATAGAAGTGATCCCGCCCCGAAAACAGAAAGAAAGCCCTTTTAAACCATGCAGGCAAAGTGGAATAATGTTTAGCCAGATAGTATTTTGAATGGAAATGTGTATAATACTAAATTCGTGAGAGTAAGAACAGCAGCAGCGAATTCGGTGTTCAGGGAAAGAAGGGAACTGAAGATTGCGGTACTGAGGATAGAAATGATTAGTGAAACAGAAATGAAAGCAACCACTAAGGGGATTGGGAACCTGAAACTAAGAAGAGATACTGAGGAATGACAATTAAAAAAATATTATCACGAGAACTATAGAATACGGTGGCTATGAAAGAAAGGGGTGGGCTTTAAGAGAGCAGATATTATAGAACTTTCTATTTACTATAGTACGCTGCTCACTTCGAAATATAACAGCGTGTGTACTTGCTTTACATCCATTTCTGACCCTATGAACTTGAAAACAGATAGCAGGGTCCTTCGATGTTGCTCTATCGATATATATCGAAGAGGCAAGGAATCGAAATATCTATCGATTGAGAGTAGAGTCGATGTGCGCTAAGCAATGAAATGATAGCAATCGCCATTGTTGTTTTGCGTTAATTTTCACTAAAGGCGTCAAACATGGAAAACGTAAATTTTTAATAACGGTGTGGTGAAAATCTTTCTTTTTAAATTCGCATTTTGAACGGATTTCATAATTATACGCAAAATATTCCGCCGTCGTGACTATTGTGAACCTAAGGAATGCAACTTTAGCAGGCTCGTTGCATTCATCGTCGCTTTTGCGAGCCAAAGTACACTAATCTATTATGACCTGTGTTAACTTAAAAACCTTGAATTAAAACCTACCATTGCTCAAGCAACTCCAAAGTAATTAGAAAAAATAGTGTTAGCAATGGAAGAGTATTTCTTAGATATGGTTGGTTGTAGAGGGGGAAGGAAGAGAAAAACACTTTCCAGAGAGTATGTAAGGTGACAAGGATCATGGAGACCAACAGCAACCAATAGCCCAAAGTACAATATATAACGTTAACAATATCACTCACCAGGGAGACATAAATGAACTAAATTTACTGTGAAAAGAATCATTAGCCTTTTTAATAGGATAGAAGCCCAAATGTGTCATGTCATGTGTATGATAATATCTGTAGTGTAGTAGTGCATGCTTGTGAGGTTTCGCCTTGTGACAAGCATTAGCGATTTATGCTAATGCATAATTAGTCGTAGTTACACTAACTTTAGGGTATAGTGTAATGCATGTTGGTGAATACTCACCCCCTGCCACACACTCCAGAGGTGGCTTGCAGGGCATTTTGTAGATGTAGATGTGGTTCAGCACGAAATTATGAGAAAGTACGTATTTTGTGGCATAAGCCTCTATAGGAATTCACATTAGTAACCAGGTTCTCTTTAATGTTCAGAAAACCTAACGAGAATTCGGGTGATTCCAGTCAAGGCGAATGATTTTTCATGACAAATTTCACACATTCAAGAGTTGTCAAAAGTGTTAGTAGTCGAGGGCTTTCGCCGGACGTATCTTGGAAGGTCCAAAAAGGTTTCACGCAGACCGAAAAAAGGAAATAAGGCGATCCGTAATTCTGACATCTCAACTATAGAAATGAAATGAACTGCAAAATTAAAAGGGTAGAATTTAAAGCAGAATTAACCCCCTCCCGTCGTCAAAAAAGAACCTTTTTATAAAGGGAAGTATAAAAAAAAGAGGAACACGATACGTATGTATTAAAAACTCTTATACAGAATATCTATATTATCTCCTTCATGAATGCTGCGTTTTCCATAGATTACACTAGCGGTATTTTAACTGTGTACCATGGAACCCTGGGGTTTCACGTATTGTTATTCATCTTACCTTGTACTAGTCGCTATTTACAAGAATATTAAAGCAAAGATTTTTGTCATGTGTACCCTAGAAGTTTTGTGAATATTTAATTTTTTGTAGTAGGAAGGGTTCCATAAAACATTTTCAAACTCATGTAAAGGTCCGATTCATAGTCGACACTTTAGGCTTAAGTACACTTAAGATGGGCTAAAGTGTCCTCTATGCGTGTCAATTGCGTTACTTTAGACAAAATAACGCTCAAGTGTCACTTTATTCTAAAGTGCTCGCCGGAGCACACTTTAGATGCTAAAGTGATCTTTAGAGACAAACAATAATGGATGCGCTGTTTGTAAACGAAGTTGAAATCCTTGTCCACTGGGTTGATATCGCCGAAGAAATGGAAATGCTGGCGAGATACCATCACCGGAGATACATAAAGGCCGTTTTACACGGTATATTTAATTTATTTGCACAATATATAATAATGCGTGAACGCTTGCATCAGGAAACTTTACCGTGTGAAACTGCAAATGGTGCGAACGCTTGCGCGATTGTATGAATGACGAAACGGAAAATATGTAGAACCTGTTCTAATTCCATCTACATCTACGAAGTACCGTGCAAGCCACCAATAGGGTGTGTGGCACGAGGTGATTCCACACCAGGCATGCAACACTTGTCCCAGCACAAATCAGAACCTCGCACGCTCCCCCGGCCGCTAGGCGCAGACACCAAAAAGCAGTCAGGAGAACAGTGCGCAGTCCAACCGGAAGCTGGGAGAGTGCTACGTAAATGAATATGCAAACAAGCAGAACAATGTTCTAGACATATCTAGAGGTTGGTATTACAGATATTGTTAATTCATGAGTGCTACGAGATGCTACTTTATGCAGAGAACAAAATAAAATAATGCCGGTTCTAATTACATTCAGACAAACACAATATTTCGTTCAGTTTCTTCCCTTCGTTTGAACAAAAAATCGCACCGTGTAAAATGGCCATTGAGACATGGAAGATTCTGTTGAATATTCCCGGGAAGATGGATTTATTCGTCGGTTTTCAAAGAATGTTGTTCAACTTTGTCGTTCCTTTTTTGTTAAACTTCCATTATCCACCCAAAATAATGCTATGATAAAATGATAACTGTGACAAAAACGTGATTATTAAATTTACAAACCGAATGACAGAAACGCGAATATTAAACTTACAAAACCAACATGCTTGCAAATTACTCTAAAAATAAATTTTAAACACGAACATCACCAATTGTGAATGAGAAGCAGTAACTTTGCAATTGCACAAATATTTATTAGAAACGACTTAGGTTTCGACGTCGCACGTCATCATCAGGTTTCAAATTTCATTCCATTCAGGTATCACATCATTTTTTTTTAAAACATACGTGGGACCACAAAGATACTGCTTCTCATTCACAATGCTAAGCAAATTCCATCAAGTTACGCCTGAGACTACGGAATATATCCAATATTAACGACCCCTAATACCAACTACCACAGAAACGCGAATGTTAAACGTGTAAACACAACAAATGACTCTTAAACGAAATTGAACACTATTAACATAACCAAAGGTAACTCCCTGTACTAGATTTACCAAAAACAATAAACCAAAAATCCAAAACAAATACCAAAACATTTTGAAGTATCTCGACTTATTAAATAATAAAAACTACGCTACGTATATATTATATTAAGAAACAAGAGGGAAAACCCTACACTTATAACACCCTAGCGAAGGAAGCGTTCTGTAATAGAAGGGAGCTGATGACGGGTAAGGATGTAAAAAAGAGGCTGGTGAAGAGCTTGATATGGAGTGTGGCGTTGTATGGGGTAGAAACGTGGATCTGGAGAAAGGAAGACGAAAATAGGCTAAAGGTGTTCGAGAAGTGGATGTGGAGGAGGATGGAGAAAGTGCGTTGGACGGAAAGAAAGACAAATGAGGAATTGCTTGACCTAGTTGGGGAGGAGAGGAAACTTGTGGATGAGATTAGGGGAAGGCAGGGTAGGTGGCTGGAAGGGGTAATGAGGGGCGATGGTTTGCTGAAGGCCGTGATAGAGAGAGAGTAGGATGTTGGGAAAACGGGGAAGAATAGGTTTTATGGACGGGATGAAGAAAGGAAGGACTTACGCTGAGACGAAGAAAGAAATACTAGAGGTAGATAGGGCACGGCACGCGTGAGAGTCTGTTGTTTTTTTCTGACTTTCATCGTAACCTACCTATAACCGGTCGATAACTCAGATGATGATGATTTCGTTTTTGCTTTTGTCATAATGTTCGACAGTGATATGACAACTGTATATTTTGTATTTGTCCTTAGGTGACTCGCCACAGAACAATAAACTTATAATTATTATTAATGATTTAAGTTCACGGTGGAATATGAATCTGGTGTTCGTGGTTCGGTCGGTGGGTCCAGAGGGCGCGATGAAAGACTCGGGCGTGAGAAAGTAGAATTGAATGGATGGAGAGAAGGGGGCGGATGCATCGGGGCAGCCGAGGCCCTGAGGAGTATAAGGGGCAAGGGTGGAGATTCCCTATTCCCCGTAGGAGAATGAAGGGTGCGGAGTGCCCCAGGGTGCCGGAGGGCGCGAGAGAGGAAAAGGGCTAATTTAAGGGTAAACACTTCGTGGCGAGAGGTTTGGAGTGCAGAGAGAGGGGAGATATTGGTGGTACTCGGGGGATGAGGAAGGAGTTCTCGGGAACAAGGAAAGAAGGAATTGCAGAGACGAACAGGAAGCAGAAGTGTGTATCCAAAAGAATGAGTTGGATCAATCGTTGTCGAGTATGCTTGGTGGAAATTAATATCAATAAAAGGATGAAACTATATATTTTCCACACTATTTTTAATGTACCTCAATCAGTTTCGCCGTTTTCACTTCATTTTTAAGAGGAAAACTTTTTTATATTGAAAATGATGTGAAAAACTCGAAACCGGTTGAGGTGTATTAAAAGTATTGTGGAAAATACAAATTTTTTTCCTATTCTATTAAACGAGCAAATTTTCTACACATCCGTGTATTTATGTGCTACCTATGTATGAAAATTTTATTTCGAGCACGGCTCTAACGATTTTGATGAAAATTACAAATTTACTAATTTAGGGTACTAAAAAGCGATTTACCTGGGTCTTAACTCTAGGAAAACTCTATTTTCCAAGTTATTGGGAAAATAAATTTGTATTTTTGGCATTTAAAAAGGCTACTCCATTTTTATTTTACCGTTACTATGGGTTGAAATAAATTCACCAGCTTTTTTATCCTGGCTTTTTTATCACCCTTTTCAAGGTAATCGTCAAATGCCACCGCAATTGTTGCATCAGAGGTTTTACGATTTTAAATGTGAGCTAGAGAAATGAGTGGTTAGCGGACATTCAACTTCATGATTTTCAACGATGATCGAAACACCAAAGTTGCTCAGCACATGTGATTTATTCATGAACTCCCCTGATTTAAAATTGCAATCCGATAAAAGATCGGCCCCACAGATATTCTTATATTGATATCGGAAGAATGAGTGATAGTAATGCTATAAATTGCTAACATGCCGAACCCAGATTATGTACTTCCCTAACGTAAGTTGCATCCGGGAGGTGGTTGATATCCAGCGAAATATTGGAATGGCATTTCACAAAATTTTTGATCCTATATCACATACAATTAGTAGATTTCTCCCTTTCTTCCGCGTGCGTTCCATTGCGTGCGTTGGCTTTGCCAGACAACGGTTTCCCCATATTATACAGCAAGCGTCTTCCGGCTGGAGGTCAGGGACATGGACTTTTCCCACCTTTCTATGAGTGATAATAAGTCGTTTTCGGAAGCACCAGTTTCCACGCATTATGGAGATGGTAACCGTCCTATCTGTCAAAATTGTACGCGGTTTTTTTATGGTAATATCAGTCCATTTAAATAATTTTGGCTTCTTTGAATAGTGTCGTGTCCGGACCGGCTCAATTAATGCCCGGAGATGGCAAGCTGATGGAAGTGTTTGTTTTTGGTTGCTTTTTGATGTTCCTACATGTTCACTTTCTCTATTTGCATCTCTCTACGAGGGACGATGATACTAAGAATCTATATTTATAAACAATAATGTTTCTCTGGCTGTCTGTCTTCTAAACAGATCTACAGTTTTACTCCAATCGTGATGAAATTTTGCAGAATTATAGTTCAATACAGGAGGAAAATTATGGGCTATTTTGTAAAGAACTCAGGGCCTCAAAACATCCCTAAAAGGGCCCTTTAGTGGTCTACGCTACGTATTGGGTTTTGTGTAGTGGTTTCATTTGTTTTGTTTTTAAAGTCACTTCCGCTCAAGATAGATGGTTGGGATTTTTTTATCAGATGGGTGAAATAATGAAGTTTATAATTCTTTCAATCAATTATCTTTCACAATTTGTACCTGTCTAAAAATTGCATTTTTAGCAGCAAAAACGCACATTTTTCTCTGAAATCAACAATAGCATATTTCCTCGACAACCAGAGTTTGGTCTTTAACGCATTTAAAATTCATTTTCCTCAGTTAAGCTGATTAGGAATGTTAAGCATTGGATTTCGTGCAGTGGTTTATTTCTTTTACTTTTTAAAACTACTTTCACTCAAGGTTGAGAGTTAAAATTTATATTATATCAGATGCCCGAATGTAAGATAATGAAGGAAGTGTGATCCAGAGCAACGAAAGGGTAATTCCGCTATTTATCTATAATAGACACATTGTCTCTCAATATATTCAGTAAAATAGTTCGAACCAAGGATTGATCGTTAGGGAATCATAGACTACTACTATGCAGATTGCAGATGGTCCACAGAAGTCAGGGAGAGTTGCGAATCAACGGATGACCCACGGAACGCCGCCACTACAATGGAGACACAACAAAGGAGTCGATTCTAGCGTGGAAACCTCTCTGAGGGACCTTCTATGTTGAACAACAATGAACGAGGGAGGGAATACAGGACGTCTTAGGTATGGAAAAACTTGGTGGCACTCACCAGCGGAGAATTAGAGGTCATTGAGGGTAAACCAAGCATTGATGAGCAGGCTGAAGTACCGAAGGACTCCCGGAGGGACCTCTTGTTGAAAGAGTTGGCCAATTATCCCACATCTCTTGCATGCTTTCCTCTCCTTTGCGTGATTTTACTTACAAGGGAGTGTCACCAAGTTTCGCTTCATCTATACCTCACTTCATTCAAGCGTGAGGGATGGAAAGAGCAGAGAAGCATATCCGGTCAACTACGAAGGAATTGGGCGAGAGTATAGCCCTAATTCAATAAAGGAGCCGAAGTCTCTCTACACATTCTCAAGAAATTTCATGCTGCATGAGATGGTGCCCAGGGGCGGCGTGGCCAGGGCGGGAAGGCGGGGGATTCCTGGCCGGACCCGGGTCGTGGCTCAGACTCCGGGCCCCGACTCCCGGGCCACGCACTACTTGTAGGTATCGGGCTCGGATCCGAGGGGCCCGGCGAGCCGGGCCCCCTCTGAAAAACGTTTTTAACGCATAAATGTTTTCAGAAGGGGATCACAAAAACCGGGCCCCTCTGGACGTGCAGCGGCCCGGGCTCCTGAGCACCCACGCCGCCCCTGATGGTGCCAGTGGGAAAGGCGAACCACATAATTAACCTGCTGGGGGATCGACAGGAATACTCATTAAGAACGACTTTGTGGTTGGAGAATTAAAAAAATATCGGGTGAGAAAATGGGAAAGAAAGGCATGGTTTACATATTTCTGGCACAGAATAAAACTTATAGCGTATAAATCCTCAGTAAAACGCCAGAAAATAATATCTATACATCTACAAAATACCCTGCAAGCCACCTCAAGGGTGTGTGGTAGGGGGTGAGTTGTCACAAATATGCATTTCACTAAATCCTAAATTTAATGTAACGACGACTATTGATGCATTAGCATACTCGCTAATGCTTGTCACGAGGCGAAGGCCCGCAAGCATGCACTACACTATAGATATGCTACCAATGTAATAGGGACCGTTAGTATTTATGAATTTTTCAACTACATAAACGGACAGTGATAAATATACGGTTTATGGAGGGGATGGGAGTTAAAATATGAAGAAGTCTATGAAATGTAATGAACTTCGTCCATGCAGATTCATCAGGCTAGTGGTTGTACTATTATTTACAGAAGCTCTAGCCAGCGACATTAGTCTGACCAGCTATTAGATTATAAATGTTCTAACTTTTATCCTAGATTCTTGCAATGGTTGTCATATCCATCTCGGAGAATACGCATAGTGTAACCTAATGAACTAAATATAATAGGTACTCTAAACAACGGTTGCAAAATTAATTTCCAAATTGCCATGCAAAAGATTGCTAGGTAAGGATTAATAACTGCGCCAAAAATAAACTCCTTTCATACTAAGGCGATAGCCAACAGCTATGCCAATATCTGCTTTAGCGTTGTTGTTTTCGATGAGCGAGAGAAAACATTTTGTATCGGCAATGCGTCCAGTTAGCGTTGCTATAATTCTGACATCCAAAAGGAGGGCTTTTGTCGAAAAACGGAGAAAAAAAGGAGGACTTCTATCTACTCCGGCGCATTTGCAACCATTTTGCTCTTCTCTCAGGATTCCGGGGGAAAACAAAATCACGAAACCCATTCCTGCAGCTACTGGAACAGTTTGGTGCTCAACAACCGCCCATTTCTCTTATTTTTCAATTGAAAAAACAGCAAAAAAAATCACCTCAACAACACGTCCCTTCGCCTATGCTATTACAGTCAGTCGTATGTAATGTAGCTGAAAATGGCGGATTGCTTCGACTCCACTTCGTAGTTGTTATATGGCAATCCAGAGGACTCTGGCTATGATATTATTCCATTTCACGGTTGCTTTGCGTCACTAGCATAAAAAAGGTGTTTAACTCGAAATACTTGTATCTACTTTCCCGATCGTATTCTTTACGTTATTTTCGCAAAAATACGAATTTTATCTCCATCGTCTCAGGCTCAACCTTGTGGAAGTTCATTTACGATATACGAATTTTACTTCAAATTGCAAAAAAGGAGGACATTTAACACATTTTACCAAAAGCCGCCCAGACAGTATTTTTAACCTGAAAAGGACATGTCATCTGGAATTCAGACATATGGCAACCCTAGTCTAGTATATCCCTTTAAGTTACTTCCGGGTTATAAAAAGTTATGTACTGATCTAGCGCCAACTTCGGTTTTATTTCTACTATTTAAAAAAAAAAGCTAGACTAGTGGAAAGCCGAAGAGCGCCACAGAACAAAGCAGACGGGGGCATAAACAAGCGGGATCAGCAACAACAAACAACAGAGAAACAACAACCGGTGCCCAAATATTAGAGAAAGGATAAGAAGGAAAGGGAGCGAGGGGCGACAGCATGGAACTCTTCCCCCCGTAATCCTGAACGCCCATAAATCAAAACTTTGGAGGGATTTAAATCCTCGAAGCCGCCATTTCGTGAGCCAACAATCGATGCAGCGGCGTGCACAAAAGGAGGGGAAGAGAGGGGAGGGGGGGAGATATTCATTTGCAGGGGCGTCGCGAAGGGGACGAAACCCCCTCTGGGGGCCACCTGCACAGTCTACGGACGCCTTGGCGGGCACAACAACAACCCTTTCCCGCCCCCGTCCATACCCCTGCCCCCCCCCTCCCCTGCCCCTTGACGCTTCTACTCCAAATGCTAAGCGCAGCCATTGAGCAAATATATACGGCGAATGCAAGCGTTTGCAAATAAATCATTAGTCGCACAAAAATCGTCTCATTTAAGACATTGTGCTCGGTAGTTCCAAAGGATTAGCTGCGTGCGCTTTCCAAGCTGAATCTCTGTGGCGTCCAGACCACTTGCGCCGTTTTCGAACTTGTCCAACGCATACTAGTTCACTGTAGGCATGGGCGGTACTAAAAAAAAGTATCGGTGTAATTTTTTATGAGTATTAAAAAGCAATAATACTACTCGCCCGGTAGTAGGTACTGACGAAAAAATACCGGTACACCGATTTTTTATTTGATTGATTAACTACTTTAAATAATTACAAATTAACATACGTCTCACACTAACTTTCCGGTATTTCGGCTAATTAGAATATCAGTACAAAAAAGATACATGGAAATTTCCATCCATCGGCATTTTTAATGAACATTCATGGAGAATATACATACATCGACTATTCAGTAAATACATTTTATTTTACGCTGTATGTTTGCGCACGTCGTTTTTTGTTGGAATGATTCTAATTCGCATGAAGAACAATCGGTATTGTTTTAATGTTTTGGTCAAGTAAAATCCCATGTTATGGTGATCAATCCTTGCAGTCGCACTAACGTTTGACTTGCAGGAATAAATATTTGTATTTATAAGGTTCACAATCATCGATTGTCTGGTGTTCGGCATGCGTCAAAAATTTATACTTACCTATTATATCAAAATTGATAACAAACATGTCTCAAATTCACGGTTATGCAAATATAAAAAAGACTTATGTTACGAGAACAATTGAAAATTAGTGTTTATTACGAGTTGAAGTGAAGCACTTATGATTACAGGACTTGAGGGACTTGTGTTAGTTAACGCAAGATGGCAGCGCTGTCTAAATTCCGGTATATTTAGTACCGATACCGTCGGTAGTACCGATTTTAAATACTGTTCGGTACTACCAGGTTAAAAAAATAGTATCGGTACTACCGAATACCGGTACCGTATACCGGTGCCCATCACTAGTTCACTGCTATTCAAGTTGTCTTGATCCTCGGGTAGGCCGAGTGGAATCTTCGCTTGACACCTTCGAAGCCGTTCAAGGACGGAAGAGACATCATGCGGCCATCATCTCGTTAAAAATACGAAAAGCAACATCAACAATCATAGCGTTGGTGGATAATTCATGCCAACTACATATCTAAATTCCTTCTCATTCTTACAAGACACTTTAGAGGGAAATATAATTTTAAAATATTTCTAAAAAAGAATAAAGTAATTCATCAGTACCATAATATGACGAGTAAATGTGTGTTTTCATTGCAAGGGACTGCCAAAGTGAAAAACATATATATCCTCACTGCCTTCCACCATGGATTTATAGCAACGAAGTCTTTATACACAAAAAACGCATTTGGAAACAAAAACACGTAACGGATATACCTTTACACTGTGAAATAACAACCTACGATTTCTCAACTGTTGACTGGTCAATAACATGCTTGGCATTATCATAATGAAAATGAAATATATTTTATGGTTCATCTAATAACTTCTCCCAATCCCAATAGGTTTTATCAAGTCTAATGGTAATTATTTGCAATTGATGCTGCCGATGAAATTATGCCGACCTATGAGTATTTTTCATTGCACCAAAATTATTTTAACGAGAGTGTATTATCTTTTCAGTGCAAGAAAAATAAATTTTCTTGGGTTGAATAAAGCAAGCAAGTACGGAATATCTACAATATCTATCTTATTCATAGAATACCTAACAATCACTTCAACACACGGATATTAGAAAATTTTCTCCTTCACTCCTTCACTTCAACAATAGATTAACTCTCAAAAACCCTATAAAATAAGGAATTTTCATAATTTTTTCTACAAAAAATGTGCAAATATCAAACAAATATATGTATTTAGAATAAAGCTGTATATGTTAGAAAGTTTTTTCGCTTCTATTTGCCATAAGTTCCCATATTATCACACCCAAACCTTCTAACATAATATGAAGTGAGCATAAGAAGACTTCTTTTTCATTCACTTCGTCTGTTCACTCTGCATGTAGGGAATATTCACATTTCCGGCGTAAGCGGTGATGTGAATTTGACGTCATCTCCGCCCAATGCGCTCTAGGTACGAAGGGAGGATAGAATGTATCGCCAGGTTCGAAAACAGGCTTGGTATCGCCTGAAAACGCTTCAAAATCATTCCCCCAATCTCTCTCTCAGATCCGTGACCACGCCGTATATAAAAGATTGTCTGCCCATCGTTAGTGTTTTCTGTCAGCATTGAAAATATGCTAAGCGGTCTTGTCATTCCAGTTTTTGTCTTATACTCCATTTCATTGTATTCAGGCAAGGTGAAAAAAAAGAAATTTGGCATTGCCATTCCAAACAATATGGTATAAATTGAATACACTTAAACTAGCACCATCAGGAAGGATTTGACTCTAAGATTAAATGTTATTGTTCAGCAGCATACGCATAAGGAGGGGGGTGATAACCACACAGCTGATTGTTAAACTTAGGTCTCAATGATATCTAACTAAAATATCAACTTGTAATCGGCTTGCTATAAGCCCTTATCAATTCAGAAGCGTGAGTACTTTTTTAAAATTTTATTTTCCCAAAATTAGAACATAAAATAGTCAATAAAGTCTTTAACTCATTAAATTGTTTTTATGAAGTGTTTATTGATGAAAAATATCAATACATGTTCGGAATGCAATGAGTGCAGTCGGAATCAATTATGAATGAACCATAGTGAATATCAGTAAAATTTGCGATGCATTCCTTTATTTATTTAAAAAAGTCTCTAAAGCATTAAATTCAATCGCTCTTACGATAGGATACGTAAAAAACTAATATCACTGAAAATCTAAACTATTTCCCTTCATTCGCAATAAATCTTGGCGTGACCCACGATCATCTTCGAGCAATGAATGTTGAGGCCACACAAGGACATCGATTTGTTGTCTCTTTGGGACATTCTGAGATTGAAAACGCGACCCAGTCGTTGAAGGTCACATTCCAAGGAAAAGGAAACGTATCGGTGCCTAGGGGAAATTTCCATCATTCAATTTAACTCGCAGAGCGTAGCTTGTCAAATAACAGAGTCAAGCCTCAATATTTTTCTTCAGAATAAGCATTCCAATGTCATGCTTTGTGTGAAAAGTTGTTGATCATAATTCGACTTCCAGGCACCAGTACCGCACCTAGCCAAATGGAATTATGATAAAGACGTTCCCACTTTTCAGCGGCGAAACGAGTGAACAAAGCATCGACATCTCTATTATTTATGCTCTATACATAGTCCTTCATTGACGATGAATTTCGCAAAAGAAATTTGAAAGCCAACGCAAAAATGCGTGTTTTATTTTGGTGGTAAACAAGCTTAAAAGTTTTCTTTCTATCGTACGGACTAACTCATTACACTTTACTCGAGAGTATTGTTCAAGTTTTACAAATTCTTCTACAGGATCGACTGAGTAAAATTAGATATTTAATACATGCTGATACAGCCAGTGGTTATGAACTACAACTTAGTTACATCCACTTTACAGAGTTTACTTTGCAGTACAACAATACAGGCACACTAATGAACATTGACCTCCTTGGGAGCAATCTGATTCAATACTAAATTATTCCTACTTGTTTCGTGTTTTTAAAATTTCTATGTTTTTAAATTTTAAGTAAATTTTTTCAGCCTAAAAATCGGTAAGAAGCATTGATTTTTTACTCATATCATTCATTAGCATTTAGACTTAGATTGATAGGTATATATCATTTTATTCCTACTTGTTTCGTGTTTTTAAAATTTCTATGTTTTTAAATTTTAAGTAAATTTTTTCAGCCTAAAAATAGGTAAGAAGCATTGATTTTTTACTCAAATCATTCATTAGCATTTAGACTTAGATTGATAGGTATATATAATTTTTCCAACCATGGCGATTGCACAAATGATGTGGTACGCAGTCACGTGCGCGGGTGCGAAGTTAATACACCAAAGACGGTAAAATTCGCCATGAAAAAAATCATCGAAAACATCTTGTTCGTATAAATCTCAGCTGAAATTCCCTTCGTATTAAGATGGCTTGGTGGTGTAGCTAACAAACCAGACCGGCAATTTGGAGATCCGGGTTGGAATCCCGGTCAAGTCGAATAATTTTCTCATGGTGAATTTCACCGTCTTGGTGTATAGATAGATTGAACTTCGAGGTGGGCTACCCATTTGGAAGTTCCGAGGCACTTAGACCTGTCGGTCCATTGTGCCATCCACAATATCGCACCATCTACATCTACAAAATACCCTGCAAGCTACCTCAGGGGTGTGTGGCAGGGGGGGCACCATAACTCTTATGGCTTTGCTGAAGGCCAGGGTGTCTCTGATATCTATATCTACAACTACCCCGCAAGCCGCCTCAATAGGCGTGTGGCGGGGGGTGTTAGGACACCAGCCGTTTACATATAAAAAGGAAACGCTCTAATGAAATTGCGCCTAGCATTTATTGAAGTCCCTTATTGTTCGGGGGTAAAACGAATTCCCATACCTATCCGTTCGGCAAAATAATCTCTTAATTTATCGTTTCTGTCGGATCTGGAAATATAGTGGGGTTCTAATATGGTGTTCTCCGTGTCGCTCTGAAAGATATCTATTCTCAATTGTTCAAGCAATCTAAGCCTAGCGCGCAGCCTCCGAGTCTCTAGCGGCTCTTATGGGAATGTCCCTGATTTCCTTGGGATCCATAAACGCACCCTTTAAACTTAAAAATCCATGTACATGAGCCAAAATAAGAATTTTGGCATGTTTACCTGAGATTTCCAGGGATGATTGCCGACCGTGCAATCAACACAAAACTTTTCACCCATAAAAAATCACTGTGGGTGATTTTCAGTTGTTTTTGCGAAGGAAATATTGCCAAGGGCTAAACTCGGCAGACGTGTACACTGCTACTCATACGATTAACATGAGAGAGGACTGGTGGCGGACTAATGCACCCTCGGGCGAACGAGGGAAGGGTTGAAGGGAAAGGTTGCGAAGCAAGTGCTTCTGTTTGGGGAAAGGATTTCCTTCCGACAGAGTTCTCCAGGGGGTTGGCAATCGGTGACTTAGGGGGAAGAGGAGAAGGGGACGAAGGGAAGACTGCCCCGACTCCGTCCCTATCCTTATATCTGCAGGAAAGACTTGGAAGAGGATTTCACTGTTCTCAAGATTGGCCTCTGCACGAGGAATTCCCTTTGGAATCACAATCACTCAACGCATAGAGCAAAACACCCGTTTAGAATCACGACAGGAGTATATGAGTTTAGAGTAGAAGGTAATGAAAATTAAAGTACTTTGCAATAACCCACCATTAATATTGAAAACTTCAACCGATTCCTTCCTTATTGGTTAATATGAAGAGACACATTACCCAGGAAATGGGAATGATTTTGTTGTAACAAGTTCATATGATACATTATAACAGTACATAATTCCAACATTTCATAAAGTCAAAACGCTGACGACTAAATTTATTGAAGTAGTAGAATTTCGTCACTTGGGAGGCAGGGTCACCAGTACTGATAGTGGGATGAAGAGTAGAATTGCTCAAGCAAATGAGACTTACAAAGTAAGATGCGATTCTCTACAGCTTCATTAAATGAATTTCACAAAATATTAGATTTGAAGGAGTAAATAACGTGACTGCGTTTGTTCAGAGGAGAAACGTTAGTTTTTTTTTAAATTTGGGAAATCCTGCATGTAAATTTTATCTTAGACCTTCACCTCATCCAGTTTGTGATATCGCCAGACGTGGATGAATCGTTTTTCCAACCGTGATGAAGAGGCATTTTTAAACAAATGATTTTCATAAAATTAACAAGTTAACTATCAATATCTTCACGAAGAACTAATGAAGCTGACGATTTTCAGGTTCGTGTCTGTTGTTCCTGAATCACAGAATTGCATTGATTTAAACAAGAATATTCGTCCTTAAAATATGCATAGAGTCATTTTGATGTCCTACCAATGGGCAGGGCGGGAACACGTGTTGTACATTTTCCCTTAATTAAGGTAGTTTGAGCGAGATAGTTCCCTAATCATAATGGAGACCATATTCGAATTTTATTTTTTATTTAAGCGTCTGTAAGAAGTATGAAATAAATATTGTAATATTAATGGTGCAAAAATATAGTTTCCTAAACATGACAAAACTCTCAGTAATTAAATAAATATATCTACATAAGTCTCTAACGTGACTCATTTTTTCACGACGTCCTGCTTAAAAGCCTTGAAAACAACAGGTTTTTTTTGTGATTATGTAATAATTATTGCGGTGAGTAATTGATTAATTTTTATAAATAATTGACAAAAAACATACAAACTACACACCGTTAGTTTTTTCACGAAATCTAGGTGATATAAATTCCTAATTTTTTCAATATTCTCCCTCTGGACCGCACAGCCGTCTATCTATCTCATGTAAAACAGCTTATATTTTCAGAAAAATTGCTTGAAAAGCAGTTCGGCAAAGGGTTAATATTTTGATATCATTGAAGAGATGGGAGTTTTATCTTTAAAATTAGATCAAATCCTAGGTGAAGTGATCTTTCGATCAAACTACCTCAGCGCAGACACGCCACTCTAATAATGGAAGAGAGGCTGCACGGAGTTCTTCCAGAGCATAGACGCTCCATCGTTTTCGCTTCCCTTCCCGCTGGCATTCTTAATGCATTCAACTCGTGTCACACTTCGTAGCACAGCAGAAACCACAGTTTTCAATCCGGGAGTCGTTTCGATAGGTGGGGGTGAGTCCATCAAGCACTTAGCCCAACGGCGCGTGAAATTCACTCAATCAGGGCAGAAGGGTTTCCAACTAGTTTCCTTCTCTGTGTCGTCTGTGGATCCCGATCTGGGGGGGGGGGGGTCATTTTGTAATCTCACCTTTTTAATGACTCTTTGCGGGAAGGCGGGAGATCCGTTTCGCTCTCTTAATGATCCACTCACGAACGGTTAGTGATTTGTCGAAGCATCTGTCGGTAACGCTATCTGTTGCCGATCTCATCTACCATGACGAAGACTTGAATAAACAAACGAGTGCCTGGCAACGGCGACCGCTTTCTTCTCTATTTAAACAAATTGCAATATCTTTTTGGGCAGCTTTAGATAGCACTACCTTATATTGTACAAAATCTACCATTTTACTTCAGTATAATCTTTACATTCTTCTATAGACTCTCTACTAGCTTGTAAAATAGACTCTCTCATATTAGGAATTGATAACAAATATAAAGTTTCTTGCATAGTAGCATAATCTTCTTCCGATTATATTACAGCATTATTACGTTTTCCTTATATATATATGGGTTCATACGTTTTGTAAGTTTCATCAATTAGTTTAAATAATTTTAATCTTGCTGAATAAATAAACATAGTATATACCTCATAGAATATGCAGGTTCCTCAAATATAAAGTAGGTACTTTTTGGATTTGGAGTCCGTATTTTAAGGCGATTCACATGGACTTGATCTCAACCCGTAAGGGGTTGCTTTGAACTCAACCCATAAGGGGTGCATAAGGGGTGGCTAGGGAAAGTTACTGGGGGCATAGATAATTCCTTACCAGGAATATTTCGTTGTTTTTTGTACAGGCTAGAACTTCTGAGAGGCTATTTAAAAAAATAAAACGATTTAATGCCTTTTGATTGGAATTATTTCGTGCGTCTCAATTACAACCACCACGGTCAGTAACCAGAAACTCAGTTCGCATGGCTAACACGTGAAGCAGAGCGTCTAGTCCTGGTGTCTTTGTCGAAGTGGCCGAACATACATAAACACACTGACCTCGAATGCCGAGTGTGATAAACTATTAATATCACAATACTCCCAAGAATGGACCTTCCCTTCCCTCTGGCCACGCGCGTTCGTTCAAAAGATCCGATCCCCTATCCCTTCGTCAAACCCCTCCCTCCTTCCCCACCCCCCTTCACCAGGGCCCCCCAGACAAGACACATTTACAGGGGGGAGGATGGTGTTCCCTCGCCTGCAATGAGCTACGGCAGCCCCCAACCCCCAGGAATCGTCGCTTCGGTCCCTCCAATCCAAAAAGAAGAGGGGAAGGGAGACACTTTAGGTGCATCTCTCCCCACTTCAACTTTGGTACCCTTCGCATATTCGATTACACACACGTCGCCATGCGGTTGCAAGGCACGCGCGTGTATGTATAACCACGGCCGCACCCAACGCAGACGACAACCACTCAATCTTCGCGGTCACGTGCCACATCACATCATCCCTCCGCATCACGTGGGTGTTGAAAGGCCCACGGATGCTGGGCGGGGGGGAAGGAGCGCAAGAAACACGGGATATAAAGAATTAGACAAAGAAGGGGCGTGGTGATTGGAAAACGCGACTCTCAAGAGTCGACTGAGCTAATTTCCACGCCCCCTTCCTCCCCAAGGGGGACAGGCGGGCAGGAAGTGGAGACGTCGTAATCAGTCAACGTAGGCGTGATGATTGGTCGCTCGCGGTCGCCGTGGACGACGTGGGGTCGTGGGACAGAGAGGCGTGGCAGAGGCGCGGTGGGTGCATCTCCCGCTCGTGGGACAGAGTGCGGCTTCCAAATTGCGGGTGCGCGAAAGAGTTTTTAATCGCCCGAATGCAAACGAGTCCCACGAGTCGGAGGACGGAACTCCCTCCGGTGATTACGCTATGCTTTGCTCCAGTTGATTGTGAGGGCGAGCGTGGGATCGCATTCGCCTCCAGCATGACCATCACGACTTCAAAGCGGAAAGCATAAAATCTCCATCCTACATGCTTAAATGAAAAAAACTTCGTGTATTGCACACTTCTTTTTATTATACGCAACCACTACCGGTTTCAACGCTCTGGCTTAGATTTCCAGGGATACAAAGAAAAACAGAAGTTGGCAAACGGAGCAAGCTTGACACTAGGAAGTCTACAAGACCTCATTTTTCCCCCTTCACCACTTGCACATTCCTACCTACATCCACATCTACATCTACAAAATACTCTGCAAGTCACCTCAGGGGTGTGTGGCAGAGGGTGAGTATTCACCAACATGCATTACAATATACCCTAAAGTTAGTGTAACTACAACTAATTATGCATTAGCATAAATCGCTAATGCTTGTCACGAGGCGAAGCCTCACAAGCAAGCACTACACTACAGATATTATCACAATGGAGAGGGCCCGTTAATATGTATGTATTTTGCAACCAAGCAAATGGACAGAGACTCAAGACTTATGTAGAAAATATGCACGGCGTGCTGTTAATACTAGGTAACAGATAAGGATTCAAGTATTAGGGAGTACTAATACTACTAAGAGCTACACCACCTATCGACAGACCTAGATAAAAGTCTCATTGGCCGCTGTTATGGTCCCTTATAGTTCGTGGGAAAAATGACATTTTAAATCTGTCCGTTCTGCAGTCTAGTTTCCTAATTTTATTCTCATGATCTGATCTACCGTCACCTACATCACCCAGGGGATCCAACTTGCATTGCTGCTCCCAGACCCTTAGCGTCTTCCTTCCCTTTCACTTCCTCCTCTCCTACACTCCTTGCTGTGCCGTGCCATACCCTGACCATCGTCCCTCTCGGTGATCACGTCACGCCCACCTACTCGAAGGATAATCCCGCAGCAAAAAGGCGCATCATGGTTAGCCACGAGAGGAAAGGGAACAGGCAGGATTACTAGCACGTTGACGGACAACAGATTGTACCCGAATTGCTAATATGAGCTTTGGTCTGGAATAGGTCCCGAGTTCCTTCAAGAAATGAGGTTAAAAGTTCAGGAGAGGAGACATCTTTACAGAATAGTACGTTGCGAATGTCCGTTAATGGAGGTACCTAATTGAAGGAAAAATGTTTTTTTTCTGTTGTCTGCGTCAGTTTTTGAGCGTCCGCTATTTGGAGGTATTATTTTCATAAATTTCCATATTCTACTGCCGGGGATTGAAAAAATGCCAGTTTTTAGGTGTCCGCTATTTGGAGGTGTCAGTTAAGGGAGGTTTGACATTGAGGTTGGTTGGTATTACATTTTTCCACGCGGTGAGATCTTATTTCTACCCTGTAAAACATTAGAAAGATGAGGTTTGAAGTAGTGGTTGGGGTGAAGGACAAAAGATATGAAGATAAGGATATGTTTCAGAAGAAGAGAATAGACAGATTACTAAAGTCCAAATTTAAAGGAAATTGGATATATACTACCTGATAAACGAAGGTGAATGATTCTCTGTTATGAGGCCATTAATTAATTTGTTTCGCAAAACCTCGCAATAGGATAAAATAACTTTAAATTTTCCAAAAAATTAAGCTTTTCACATTTGTCAGAAACATGTAAAATATTGACATTAAATCGGAAAAGTGGTTGAAAATCGATAAACGGTTAGCAAATACTGACTTGTTAGCTAATTGCTATAAGTATGTGTGCAAAATTTCCCAAATTCATTTCGCAAACCACTCATGATTTCTTCTATATACAACATAAAATAGTACGAAATAGTACAGGAAATAGTTTAAATTGACGGTAAAGTGCCAAGATATATACCATCATGTTACGGGAATCCTAGAACTAGAAAACTAGAATTAATGTCGAACTAACAAAAGCTATAAGAATAAAGGCATCAGGAAGGGTGATTTACTTAGCCCGTCACAATAAAACATTGCAATTTACGAAGAGATAAAGAAGGTACTCCAGGGTAAAATACAAAAGATGATGGGAAAGAAATCAATATAATATTCTATGCAAACAAATCAGTACTATTAGCTTAAACTGAAGACGATCTCCAAAGACTGAGGCATGCATTCAAAAGATCATGCAAGCAATACAACATGATAATATCAGCAGAATAGGACATATAAATGAAGTGTCAAGAGAACCCCAAAGAGGCTTAATCAAAGTTGACGGTTAGATGATACAACAACAATCAACAACTACGTATCTAGGCGTACAAATAACAAACTACGGAGATAAGAAAGATGAGGTACCACAGCAACTAAATGTGGAAAACAAGGCAGCAGGGTGCCCTAGCCAAACAACTTGGAGATATAAAAACCTAACAAAAGAATAAAGATCCAGAATTTACAGAAGAAGTAAAGACCAATTACGACATATACAGCAGAGACGATAGCAGATAGGTGCATCCAAGCATAGAAGACTATAAGAGACTAGAGAGATTAAAATACTTCGAAGGAATGCAGAAAAACTCTGTTAGACGGAGGAAGAAATGATAATATAAGGACATTATATAAAACAGAAAATATAAATGACTGGAAACTTAAACGAATAGTAGAATATGTAAACAGAATGGTAATCGACTGATTAGTTCGTATCGCAAAAGAAAAACTGGATTCAGGCACAGGAGAAATGTGGGTCGACCAAAAAAAAGGCGATGCGACAACCTTAACTAGAGAATGCTGAAATGGAGGAAGAAACAGGCCACTAGAGCCAACTGTAAAGGAAGAAGAAGATATAACCCTTTCTGGGAAAGGATATTAATTTATGAATGGATATCCCGTTTATCATAGAATGAGATGCGGAATAAACGTGAGAAGAATAAGCGGCGAAAACCGAATGGCGACTTGGGCTACGTTTAATGGCTGAGGAATGGGACACCATTTATATGTTCACCAGAATAGGTATATGTTCATAAGTTCATGTAATGCCTGATGTAGGAAATTTATCAAGGGAAAGGGTAGGGCATTTCACAAGATAATGTTTTTAAAAGTAAGTTTATCTCTCATTTCAACTATCCACTACACAGCTGATGAGTTCTTCTCGGGGTTCCCACCCATGATTGCCGACGTTTCGGCAGGAGAGTTTCCTGCCATTTTCAAGGCTGTGGATGCGGACGGTCTTGGTGTTCCAGTAGAAAGAAAATCACCACCAAGACCAGAAGAAAATCACTCCATCCATTGGGAGGAAACCAACATTCCGGGCAGAACCAGAGGATACTGGAATAGAATTACTAAAGAGGCCATTGAGATCCGGCTCACGACCAACAATCTCAACAGAGATCAGGGTTTTCGTCTCAGCTGTACGTCTTGAAAAAGGCGGGAAACCATAATATTGACGGGAACGGATAGCCAATGAACGGAGACTGCGGTGGGAGGAACAGAGTATAAAGACTGGAACACCAAGACCGTCCGCATCCACAGCCTTGAAAATGGCAGGAAGGTCTTCAACCGAAACGTCGGCGAGTATGGAGAGCCTAACCCGGTTGGAAACCCGAGAACAACTCATCAGCATCATTTGCCGGGAAAGCCTAAAATCATACATATCCACTACACAATGTTGAATTACAGCATTTTGGCAAAAGAATCAAGATCCTTTCTCAAGGTTTTACTAGTTGATACCAGTGGAATTCTTATTCCATATTTATAGAGTACCATCTCATTATCTATTTTTAAAATAACCTAATATCTAATCCGAATTAGAATCCAGAGTCCTCCGGCCGGCAATCAAATATTCTACCAGAAAGACCACCACATCACCATTGGGTAAATTACTGAAGTAAATTTGAGAGTTAAGAATGTCTTGAGGAAAGGCATGAGGGAGGGAAGACAAAAAGCGGAAAATATTCAAATTGTTTACCTGAAACAATAAAAAAGGCATTCACTTCCCCTGGAAATCAATGGAAGGGGAAAGAATGTAAATGAAGATTCACAAACGAAGATCAACTAGATAAGAAACGGGTGAATGCAGGGAATCATTGGCCCATAAAAAGAATTCAAGATAAAGGGAACTAGAACGCGGAGTTGAAGAACACGAGTTTGAAATCAGAGGAGCACGGTTGACGACGATTATATTATTCCATCCCTGGTATGAAATATGTGTCATATTTGAATAAGAAGATGTAAATAATCAAGTTCATGGATATTCTACGAGAAGCATATCAATATCTTCGTCGGTTTCCCTCAATAAATGCTAAAAAGACGAACAATTTCACAGGATTTGTAATTTAATACTTAGTAGTTTTCATTTCCATATCATCCTTCTCCAACTAGACAAAACGTCACCACGAAATATTCTTCAAGAAGAATAACAAGTATGGTATGAACGATATCATATAGAGAATAAATATTTTTTAAACGCCTTTGCAGCAGGGATGTGATTCGAAACGGCACTTTACGTTTAGCGCCAGACCTGGGAGTCACGAAACTATCCGTTATGGTATAGTGCCGGATCTGGGAGGAACCCGAACTCAAGAGTCCGAGCCTCGGCGTACGAAGGTGACCCAACCCTTCAACCGAGGGTGGTTTATGGCACCAACTGGCCAGTCACACTATAGTTTATCACTTCTAAAAGTTAAACATACTTCGTAAAATTATGTTCGACTTTGTGTTGCACTGGTCACATTGATGAAAATGGTTTTTTCATCGCTGTTATACGATAGATGTTAACCATTTTACGTGCTTTAGCAAACCAAGCCGGTTTAATGTTGCTAAAGCACGTAAAATTGTGTAAAGTAGTTTTCCCTTACCTTACCGCAAGATAGTCTGTTGATTAACCTCAGGTTATGGAAATGTCAATTAAACTACCACAGTCAATGCGCGGCATTTTCTATAGCGCCTTTCTTTGATGGCCCAGAGTCGTCTATGGTATAACATCTAGTTACCCAAAACGAAATTTTGCCATGTGAACTGCCGAAACCGCATTATTTTCCTTTCTCACTGCAATTAAGATGACTCAAATGAGCATTTGGCCCGTTTTCTTACAAACAAACTAAGTCAAATATATGCCTAGCATGGTAACTTGATGTAAGCATACAAATTAATGTTTCTCTCATGTTTTTTTTTTTCGTTTTTTTTTTGTTTTTGTTTAAGTTTTCCTGTGTGTACCAGATAAAACTAATTCTCATTTGATTATGGTAATGGTTTATTTGAAACCATTACTATATGTTTATTTTCAAGCCTTTAAGTTCACGCCGGGTACTTCCATTCTAAAGTATTCTGCCAAGTGTATATATATATAGAGTGTTTAAAAAGCCTGTTGGTCTGCGACAATAAACGTTTATTATTATTTTTTTTAACTCCACGGTGATCTGGCAATGGGCACTTTTTGGCCTGAATTCTTACGGTAATCAGCCACGATCCACGATGGGTAGACTTATAAAATATGGGTAAAATTCAAATCAGGTGTATAAACATATTAGGGTTCAATGTAAAAGAGAGGCAGGATGCAATATCATTTATCAAAATTCGTCAATCATTGAGGTAGATTCATAATTTAAAACTAATATATGGTGAAATACACATATCATAAGATTTGAACGACCAATCAAACAGTTACAGCCTCCTGAGCTTAGACACGATGTACCTATAATACGGCACATACTACTATTGACACCTTGACGCTTGCTTGGATTCCTACCCCAAATGGACCACCTTACAATTTTACTGCGAGCAAAAGAAAGGAGCGTTGGATTTCTTTTATTGGGTGTCATGGAGGAAGGAGTTAAAGTCAGTCCAGTGTGTGACGCTTTAAATTTTGTGGGTCACGACTGCCCTCTGGGGAGAGAACGGATTCTCAGAGGTTGCCTTACAGTCGGAGAACGCAGCTCGCATATTGAGAGGGATTGGACAATCGGGAGACGAAGGATAGTTCGCGGTTTACAACCACAACTGGCGAATTATTAAAGGAGAAGCAGGCATACCACGGTTTAACAATTCATTCCTTCCGCACGAGGCGAGAGAGCAAGATACGGAAGCAGGATCACAAGGTTTCGGGGTGGCCATAGTTACGACACAATCTTTTTATTACGCTACCCGATAGTCATTGTTTTATTCACGCTAGACGCATCCAGGAAGGATGCTGGGGACAGAGAGGTTTGTGAGCTCAGGGGAGTGGAAAAGAGATAGGGGGAAGAGGACACGGGAGGCGCTGGGGGAAGGTTGTGGGGTGCGGTTACGTTACTATCGGCCGCGCGCTACGGCCCAATATATTAAGTATTCATCTTCCCCGAAGGCGAAGGAATGTTCGAAGGTGGAACGGCTCATTGAACGGCCATTTGTATTCCCGGGCGCCGCGAAGTAAGTTTCGTATCGGGAGAAAGAGAGATGCCCACGCAGAGTGGGTAGTACAAGAGGAAAGGAAAGAGGGTGGATTTTATAACGCCTCCTTTGGGAAAGGGGAGCGCTGCTCACACAACGACCTCTGAATGCTCGCAGTTCTCTTCTTCCCTTTCCTTCCATCGCGGGGGCACTGATTTCTCTCTGGTTCCAGCTCACGCCAGCACTCACGAGGGGCAGTTTTCACGCAAAAGACCGATGCACACGGGAGTAGGGGAAGAGCAAAGGATGCATCGCGAAACCACTCACTGGGCTCACTTCACGGTGGAAGCGTCGTGGAATTCGACCAACGAGTCCAAAGAGTACTAGTTCTGCTTTATTGCAATCGATCTTTTGGCGTTCCGACTCAGTTTCTTTGGTTTATATTCTTGGTGGTTTCTGGCATGACTTTATAGAACTTACTATTAGTTTTTAACAAAAAGTTTAAACTCTGTTCTTTCCATTAAGACCATGGTTTCAATGGTTTACGTCATCAGTACCTGACGATAACGTTAACCTTCGAAACCATGGTCAAGATAATTAAAATTCAATGTGAAAAAAACAAAGTTTAAACTTTTATTTCAAAACTTATATTTTGTAAACACCGTTTGTCTTCTGCGGTCGCTGCTGTGGCTACTAAATTATTTTTTGAGGCAATCGCAGATATTTTTGCCCCAATTATTTTTCCCTGGGTCTGATAGCCGTTAACTTTCTCAGTTACTGGTTGGTTACTGAGGGAGGTGACCGACAACGAGGGTAATTTGTTCCATTATGGATAAGCGGGAAAGTTTGTAAGGATGGGATTATTTGAGAAATGGAGAGAGTGTGGAAATGAAGAGGGAAACCCAAACGTTGGCATCATTCGTGGTTTGAGCGAGATAGATCCCTAGTCATAATGGAGACCATATTCAAATTTTATTCCTTGATTTCAGCGTCTGTAAGAAGTACGAAATAAATATTATAATACTAATGGCGCAAATATATAGATATATATGGCCAAAAATCTCAGTAATTAAATAAATAAAGCTACATAAGTCTCTAACTTGACTCATTTTTTCCCACCGAACAGCTGAAAACCCTTCAAACCGGCAGATTATTTTTGCGATTCTGTAAAATTTACTGTGGTGAGTAATAGATTATATTTTATAAATAGTTGAGAAAACATGCAATCTATATACCGTCAGTTTTTTGACGAAATCTAGGTGTTATAAATTCCTATTTCCTTCAATATTCTCCCTCTGGAGCGCTCAGCCATAATCTATCCCATGTAAAACAGCTTATATTTACAGGCAAATTGCTCAAAAAGTAGTCCGGCAAGGGGTTGGTATTCTTATATCATTGAAAAGATGAGAGTTGTTTCTTTAAAATGAGGCCAAATTCATCAAATTCTAGGTGAAGTGATTTTTCGCTCAAACTACCTTAAACGAAGGAGTCATTGGGTCCGGTCAGTTTAACCTCCAATCCAAACGACGAAATTCTATTAATAGCTTCCATAGACATAGCTCCGGAATTGAGATGGGATTTCCTCAAAACATCGAGCTTTGGGATTCGATTCCAATCCCTCTCAATGGGAAACCAGTCCTTGTAGCCACCACACCAGCGCGATCTCGTTTGCAGGTAGCGATGGGATGAGCGAGGAAGAATAGAATAGAATAAACCTTTGTTATACCCTGGGACAGGTCCCCTACAGCAACAATAAGATACAATGAAATATAAGCGAGGTAATCAACAAATTAACTTGTTCAAATCAGAAAATAAATGGAGCTTAATAACAAAGCAAAAGAAATACAAAAACAACAACTCTCAGGGAAAAACAATAAATGTACATGTGATACAGTTGAATTCAAATATAGGTATATGTATGATAAGAGATAGTCAAAAGGTAAAAATCCTTAAGGATACAATACACATGAGATTAAAAAAAAACATTTTAAACAGTGAAAACAAAAAAAACTTGAATGAACCGTGAAAAAAGAACAATTTATATTTAGAAAAAAAATTGTTGATAATTTAATAGAGAACAGGCAAAACTATTCAGGAAAAAAATCTTTCAATAAAATTCCATACAATTTAGATTGAACAATTTCCAACGAACGAGACTTTCTCAAATTAATTGAAATAGAGTTCCAGAGAAGTGAGGCGGCCACGACGAACGACTTGTGAAAGGTAGAGTGGTTCTGTGGGTCGGAAGTAAAAGGTTACTAGGTTCTGTTCGAGTAGCCATTGCATGATTATTAGTTCGTTGAGGAAAAATATCAATTAGGTAAGAAGGTTCGTTGTTGGCAAAAATAGAAAACAGAAATGTAACAAGTAGGTATTTACGACGTGAGCTGATATTTAACCGACCAAGTTTGACGTGTTTTCTCGACCTCTTTATATTTTATGATGTAAATATCAGGAGTTTACGTCAATTAAAAAAATTTCAAACTTCTTCCTACGTTTCGGATACATTATTTATCCATCCTAAGGGCTATAATGAATGAAGTTACATAAAGAAACAAATTTATCTACAAACACTGATTGGAAACAGAATGGTTTAAAATGTATAAATAAATTGTTTAATATTTCATTTTTCTTTTTAATGACTGTTAAATGTATAATTGAAACCATTCTGTTTTCAAAAATGGATTGTAGAGAAAACGTTTTTCATTATGTAACATTTCTTTATATTCCTGAGGATGGATAAATAATATGTCCGAAACGTTAGCAGAAGTTTTACATTTTCTTATTTGACCTAAACTCCTGATATTTGGATCATAAAACCAAGTTTTTCATAATAGAGCGTGAGGTGTTCATATTTGCGAAGATTAAAAATGTACCAAGCGCCTGAATAACTTGTTCTACTTACAATAAAGATGGAGGAGGGGATAAATAATTCAGGATTCGAACGGGCGGTGGAAGAGAATCGGAATGGGATGGAGGGGGGCGCCCCTTTACGGACTTCACACGGTGTGACATTCAGGGCGAAGGATTTTGGGGGCTCTCTTTATGACTTCGTCCAATGCGCTCGATTGGGTCCATCTATGGTCACAGAACATTTTCGCCGTCATAGAACCCGGTTGGAGTGGATGCCAGAGGTACTTGCTTCCAATGACGAGGGTCCGGGTTCAGAACCCAGCCAATGGCCGATTTTTTGTATGTGCGACTCAATTCCAATCATAAGAATCCCAAACAGAAAAAGCCGATGTTGCACTGCTTGGTGAATTAGATAGCAGGTGGAACTATAAACCAGCACACGCATTCTGCCAAGATTGAGATAGAGGTACCGGATCCACTTTCGTTTTTTTCCACTTTATAAGGGATTCAATTAATTTGAAGGTTTAAAGTTGAATGAAGAAGAACCGGAGCATGGAGATGGTTATTTGAGTCAATGGCATGCAGAAATACGCATTAGGGTGAGAAAGTGCAGAAGGCAGGGGAAACGTATGGGGGTAGGAAAACTCAAAGATTAACAAGGAAAGGAAAAAAAACGTTAAATCATTATTCAGTGGGTAGAGGATCTTCATATGCCCCGATAATGAACAGTTGTCAGGAACTGGCTAAAGACGAAATGTAACTCGGAAACTACGACATAAACAACTGTAGCATGTAGCCGATAAATTTGAAGAAGCTGGACGTCAACGGTTCATTCATTTGAGGCATGAAGCTTCGTGTTCTGTTTTTTTACAATGAATCAACTCATGCCCATTAACAAAGAGAGATTTATGATTACTCCACCTATTCCCTATTAAAAAGTCAATATACTGTTCTTCATATTCCCTGCTAGATTATCCATACGCTCAGTATTCGTAAGAATTATAGCGCAGGCGCTTAAAAGAAGAAAATATATCTTAAATATATACTACCAACACTATCGAAGTCAATTCAAGAACCAAGTTGGGTAAGAAACCGGAGTACCTGAAAATTATTAAACCGGAAATTTTCGTAATGCTGGTTTATTTAATAGTGGTAGGGCAAGAGTGTTCCGTGAAATGTAGTCTCGTTTTCCTCCAGTAGAACTGGATGAAATTCCGAGCATATCATGTAACGGATCCCTCTGGATCATCCTCTGTATCAAACGATCCACCAAAAATAAGTCGAGAAAGTAACAAATAAGGAGTTCCATTCGAGGGTGAAGTACTACGCCATCAAAGAGCTGCCGTTTTCCACTCATTTCGCATTTAAGGTGAAGGCAAGAAGGCATAAATGAAGGGTCTGTGCACACTTTATAACTATTGCGCAGACATTCAACTTCAGAAAAGGTAGCTACGTTGGATGAAAATACCAATCTTTCACCGATAGAACATTGCAGATTGACAATTAATTTCCCATTGTGGTCTTTGATTGACATTCAAAAATCATTGGTACGGAATCTTCCGCGGTGATTTGATGAATTGATTTTATCATCGCGGAAGAAACCCGAATTCATTCAAGAAATCATCTTTGACTTATGATGACTAATCATTAGCTCCACAATTTTCCATGAAATATCAGGTAATAAACGTCCACCTGATTATTATTCAAAATGTAATCCATCCTTAAATTGCTGTGCATGCTCCCAATAGTATCAACCTCTGGTATAACAGCGATAAGGAAAAATGTATAAATTTACAATTATGGATGAGCTAAAAAGGCATAAGTGAAAGATTCGTGATAATACATAATTTAACTCACAAAGGAGAGATTTTCCAGAAGAGTAAATCGATGAATTGCAACCAATGGAGAATTGAAAAAAATGGGAGAAATTGGGTTTAAAGGAGTCAAATTGGTAACGGTGTGATACAAGCTTTCATCTAACGAATTTTTCAAGAAAGATTTCTGGTAGAAATTTTCAGTTCAATGAAACCAGCCTCCAGGAAGGAAGGTCCAGTAGTTTAGGTGATAAAGTAAAACCCGAATAAAAAATCAACAATTTTAAAAATTTTGAATTAAATTACTAATTACATTTACACTGAGGAATGAGTTGGTGAAGGTAGTAAAAACTTAGAACTTAACGGGAAGGATAGAACCTTTAGCTTTGTCTATAGCGGTGCCAAAAGGGTGGATAAAATAAAGTCTAAATGATCAGCTTAAGGCAAGGCAATGATTTTACATTTCCAGAGCTCTTTTTTTCAAGGTGGGTGATAGAAACTTTTCGCATGAATGAAAGAAAACGCAAGTAGATTGTACTCTATTTATATAAGAGCTATTGCACGTTTTCTTGATCAAAGAATAATACAAAACCTTGGTAAAAATAATCCAAAACAGTTAAATAATTTGACAACTCAAAATTTCGTTAATAGAAACACCGGTTGCACCATTTATCGAGTAGTTATTTCAATGTTTTACCGAGTCTACTTTATTCATATTTTACGATCAGGACATTCCCTCCAGTAACGCTAACCAACATTGGCTAAATTAACCAAGCCAAGAGACTACAGTGATTGATAAACAGATATTGGACTTAGTAAAAAAAAATGGAATGTTAATCAATCATGAGTATGCAAATATTAAATCGTTCGGGAAAAAGAGGACGAGACTGAATACCGAAGCCATCATCAATAGATATCAGTCCGAAGACTGGTTTGCAGAAGCTCTCAACTCCACACCACCCTCCTCTCCACCAACCACTTCATTCCTAGATAATTATGAATTAGGAAGCTATGAATTAAAGATGGTAGAGTAGATCACTACGCTAAAAGTTACTTCTATCATTCCGAGTCCTATAGTAAGACGTATGTAAACTCCGATGTTTTTGACAATGCCAAAGCACAACCGCTATCACTTCCATGCTGTAGTACATCTCGCCGCATTACTCTAAAGAAAGGAGTGCAATGCTAGTTCATTTAAGAGAACCTCCATGTTTTACTAGATGTATGAGAGAATAAGCAATTCAGAAACCTTCAGCAAATACGCGTGGTGTAATCACGAAGATTTTAGGTCTTGGTAAATTTTCAGGGTTCCATAGCTTAATGTTTCATTCCGAAACATAGATCAGTGCAAATAGAGCGCTCTCTATTCGGCGCTAAATTAGGGTCTGAGGCACTTACGAAACAGGGTTGTGAGGAAAAAGTTGAGACATACCCTATAACACTAGCTACGCTATGCCATTGTTACCAGTCACACGTTAAATCTCGAGATGAAGGCATGTGCATCATATAGGCATCCTACATAACTATACTTTTGAATAATAACGCAAGGAAAAAAGGGCGTACTAACCGGAAGTTTGCGGTGGAGGCTGAATAGGAGAAATGAAATCAGGAATAAGGAAGCATACAGAAGGAAACCATGTAGAATGTTATAGTGAAAAAAAGAGCGTTAAGGAAAAGAACAGGTAAATTAATGTGCCCCATTTTCGGGTTCTCCATCCGCGTTCGTTGACTTTGGCAGACAACGGTTTCTATAGCCATCCTGCTATCTTCAGGTCGAAGGTGGAAAGAAGCTGCATTAGGCGGACAGAACAGATTCTTTCCACCTTCGACCAAGACAATAGCAAGATGGCTATCGAAACCGTTGTCAGCCAAAGTCAACGAACGCGGTTGGAAAACCCGAAAATGCAGAGCGATAATGGACAACCCCGCAAAAACCTTCGTAAGGTAAATTAATGGTATACACCTTGAGACACTATGAATCCGAATGCATTGCATAGAACAGAAGGAAAAACAGAAGGGAACGCCTCGAAAGACCAAGACCAAGGGACAGATTACAAAGGACAAAATCGAGAGGAATGCGGCAAAGAAACACTGTCGGTACTAAAATAGCAGAACAGTTTCACTGCAAATGTTTCGCAACTGAAGCGGTTTCAAAACGAAACAGCTCCACGAAATACCCTGCTGCGGACAACAGATATGAGGCACACCAAACAACAGACGAGCGATCGGCGCTGTTACAACATAACTGGTAGTTCTGTGTTCTATGCATTAAGAAATATTTCACTTGAATAAAATAACAATTTCATTTGGATTCATGAAAGATAGGTACTTCACAGTTATAATTTTATCTGCAACGATGGGCGGATATGTGTCGGCTAAATAAACCAGCAACCGCCTGTAACAGATTTCAATTCAACAGATTGTGGCTTATAATCGCGACGCAGCCACACGTGCAGTGCAATTGGAACGGAATAGAGGACGAAACAGTCAGCTTCAGCTAGTATCAGTTGCCGCTGCACAGCACAGAGCGCAACGTCACGGCTGGGGAACGATCACGAAACTAACCTGTTGTTAGCAACAGTTATTTGAAACAGTTTTCTGACCGAAACAGTTGCGGCTGCAGCCATTTCGCTGCGACAACACTTTATTCCACCACTATGCCGGGGTGTAAGAGAGTTAACACTGACAATGAGTATGAACATTAGATGGAGCTGTTGTGATACAATCTTCGAGCGTGAAAGCTGATGATGAGCGGGTTGCACGTCGGAGAGACGGTTTGGAGGCGCGGAATCTTCGCACGTACCTTGCAGCCGCAAACGAATCCGAGGTCCTGCTGACCCCGGAAGAGTCCTCTCCAAGGAGACGGGGGTCGTCCGGGCCGATCTTTCTTCTCTCCACCCACACGGTCCAGCTGCAGCGGGACGAGTGCGGAAGAGATGTGGCCGGAGGATGCTGCGAAGTAGGGGCGGGACCACCACACCCCACCTCTCCCCTCTGCCACCCTTCCCCCATTTCCATCGCAAGGCATGGGGTGTGGATAAGGGGGAGATGTATCCTCTCCCCCATCCCCCCGAGCCCCGAAAATTTATCTCCACCGGCCACAGCGCACAAAACAGTGCCTAGTCCAGCGATGGGTGACATTCTATTTACACCATCGATCCTCTGTCAAGATAATATATTTTAATATAATATATACTTTATTATTATTTATAACAGCATGATGTTTACCGTGCATGTGTAAGAGATTTTACCAAATATTACATCGAAATTTACATAGATCATTATAAGAAAAAATATTTTAAAATGTTTAATACAAATATGGCTACATAAGAAAACTTCACACACGTCAAAAATAAAATACCAACATAAATAAGTCTCTTCGGAAAAAATAACTGAATAAGAGAGTTTGTGAAAGGAAATTTTCAAAAATACAAGAAAAATTTAAGAAAAAACTAAAGGAATAGTACACCAGTCAAGAAAGTCATTCATAAAATTCCTGATTTGCATTGTGGATGGCCTAAAAAAATCAATATCTTTGCAAGTAACATTTGCGTCTCGCATTAATCTAGATCATCGTGAGTATTATGAGTAATGTCTTAGGTGGTAAGGAACACAATGATGTAGGTATACATACAGCAGTCAAGTGCTACATGTATCATTTCTTAGCCACTGCTGGGAGCTGAAAGCGGTACAGTCACCAAGGAGTCACCGAATAACCCGAATCCATTTTGGGAATGCATTCAAGGCATCGGCAACACGGAAATCCAAGAATCACACTCAACCGAGTGGATATTATAAGAGATAGACTGCAAATCAGCGATTTCTCCTTTCCTAAAGCGTATATACCTACTAAGTAGATATTGCTCGTGCAGGGCATCGCTTATAGCTTTCATGTTGATTGTCGCTCATATTTTGTGATTATCATTCGAATGCTTTCTCGATATTACCGTTTAAATCGAATTTACATAGGTTTTCATATATTCATAGATTTACGGAGTTTCTTCGAAACATAAAGGCCTAGTAACCAAATAACTTACCGTAGAAGGTTGCATTTTTTTCTGTTTCCGTAAAACCACCTCTGACATCATTTCATCCATCGGTCAAAGGCCCGTGTGGTTCGATTCCCAGTGAAGACGGATATTTTTTCAAGGCATTTTCCACATCTCTATACTGTTGTATTTCCGGCAGAGGTGGACATCCGCACAAAATCCTTTTTAAGGCATCATTTAGAATGCATCGGGAAGAAGAGAGAAGAAGCGATGGTTGAAATGACGTCACGGCCGTTATGGGAAGGTTATGCCCGTCCATTCAACTTTAGACTCCTATATCTCTGGCAATTGTTGGAATCTTTAAGAGATGGTTTACATATGATCATTTGCCATGCCCCCCTGCACGATAAAGTAATGCAAAAATCGTGATACACCCCCATTACGCATCTTCAAGACAGAAACACTGATAACATTTTCCACTCTTATATTCACCACCGACCAAGGCTTAGGCACGTTATGTCATCATCAGGGTACAGTTTCACCAATGCATCGGCCTTATATGTCACGTAATTGGGGATAGGTTAGGAAGTTGAGGAAAAGGGACGTTGGTTGACTCACTTAAGGGAACGAAGAGAAAAGGGAAGTTTATAGAAAAAAATGGGAAAAGGTGTGAAGGAGAAATAGGATATTTGGATTAATGATTTTTTTTGACAGGCCCAGTAAGTTTGAGGTTTAAGAGAGGTGAATGGGTGACAACAACATCACTAAAAAGTTGAGAATGTACGTAAAAAAATTAAATTGTTCATAAAGGTACAATTTCTGCTTTAAGTCCATGCAATGTAAGGACTACAACCTTATATTTCATAATCCCCCTTACCCTCAACTTCATTAAATTGTTCATAAAGGTACAATTTCTGCTTTTTGTCCATACAATTTAAGGACTACAACCTTATATTTCATAACCCCCCTTACCCTCAACTTCCCGACCCCGCTCCCAATTTTGTGATAAATAAGGCCGAGACATTTGTGAAACTATATCCTGGTGATGGCATGAGGTAACGACACCTTGGATGGTGTTCAATAAAAGAGTGGACATTTTTGCAGTGCTTTTTTGTCTTGAATATGGATATCTTAAGTTTCCACAATTTTAATGCCAGCACTCTTTTGTACGTAAAAGTTACGCAGTGATATGTATCACCAGATGCGCTGCAGTGAGATTGAAATCCCAGAAATAGATGATAGGATAATAAATTGACATAAGTTCTTAATCACGTATTTCTTCTAATTCTTTTACGGAGCAATTTTGAAGGCGTATTGAATGATATGTCTTTAAGTGTGTGGTACAAGCTTCATGCAAACAGTCAAGCACATAAGAAAGCAATATGAGTTAAGGGAGTCCATTGATGCCACATTTAACGATACTCGGCAATATAATCCATTACCCACGGGGGTAGAGGATAAATTTGGAAAGAGTATTTATCTTAAAAAGGATTTAAGGTTTTCATTGCGAATTGTATTCGCAAAGGGTTCTCGGGTTGATACAGGTGGAACAAAAGAACATCAATAGAGACAACGGCTTCAACTTAAGTAGGACTTGGCGCCCAGTAATTGACGAAATTCAAAGAACACGTAACAGCCCCACAACAATGGGGCATCTGGGGCTATATATAACCGGCAGCATCCTCGCTCGACTCAATATCCTGATGACGACGGCTGAGTCAACCATCGAAACGTTGATGAATTTCAATAATCTTACCCGGTGTAAAACCCGAGAAACCTTTACTGGTAGTTTCCTTTTCACTCTCAAAGAACAATACTCCTTTGTATCGGGCGTGACTTCGTGGAATTTGCTTAGCACTATATATTCTTGGTCTTCTTCTACTATTGTACCTGATGGTGACGAGCTTCGTCGAAACGTAGGTCGTCTTGTAGTAATAAATGTATGTGGAAAAACTAAGTTAAACTGATCATTTACATTACTAAAGGCGGCTTTACACATGGAAGTTGGCTTCTATGGAAGTAGCGAGTGCACCGAAGTATCGATTTTATCGCTACTTCCAGGACATAGCTCTCTGCTTACACATTACTTCCGGCTTATCCACAAATAAATGAATATTGGAACTAAGGAGGCGAATGTAGGTAAAATCGAACAATCAATGAATCATTAAATCAAAACCTTGCAGGTACTAAAACCTTATATCTATACGGAAATGCTAACATGTAATTGTAAAACAGTATTATTATACACATTTATATTGTTCACTTTGGGTTAAATATTTGCTGAATATATTATTAAGTAATTCATAATATACTAATTAGTTGTACGAAATATTTTGTTTCCATCAACAGAAATAATTATCTATAGAGTTTTATTAGTGTAAACTAATCAAATCAACTCATGGGTTTATGTAAACAAACTTGCCCTCCATGACAATTCTATTGCTTTTAAAATATTCATTGATATTAACCTTTTCATAACTAATTTAGCACTTCAACATAATCAAATTTCAATCTTAAGAAAATTCTTATTTAATATAACTGTGGTTTTACAATTGAGCTGAACAAGGCAGAATATTTCACCGGATGTTTTGCAATATTATCGCTGAATCGAAATGCTACTTGCAGGCATAATAGATGCCAGTCTATTTTCCTTGCTAGTGCTAACCACGGTCGATTAGTTCCGCTATCGTCCCCTACTGTAAGCACGTGCTTGCACATCGAAGTACCACTTGCAAGCGACTTGCTAGGGTACTGTCATGGAAGTCACTTCCATGTGTAAAGCCGCCTTTCAAGAACAAGTCGATAAGAATCTGAGCCCTGGCCTTGACTATGACGCCTATCGATAAGGATGAATCCTCGTATAATCTATCATCTGTGTAGTTGTTAATCGATGATTTTGGTGTATCGTCACATCGAAATCACCACGGCATGCAATTCCTCTTGCAAGCGATTCCCCTCCCTTCCCCCACCTCCTCTCCCACCTCCTCTCCCTCCCCTCCTCTTCCAAAGGCTCCTCTCCGCAGACTCCCTTCACCTCTCTTGGCCACGCCCACCGCGGTGGAATGTCAGCCAATAGGAAGGGCGCTCCCCCTCCCTCCCGTCCCGCTTCGACTCCCGCCCGCTCCCCCCTTTCCCGACTCCGGAGATTAGGGATGCTGCGTGGGCGTGGTCCATTTGATGAAGGGGGAACTGTGGAAGGGGTGGGGTACGCGGAAGGGATTCTTGAGGGGTAGGGGATGGGGGCCCATTGTCTGGAAGAGCATCCCCTGCCTCGATTTTATTCGTCCCAGGGGAGAGATGAACATGGCGGCCGAGTCCCCACGCTCCGCGCTGCGCGATTGTCTTATGCGGCCCAATCAGGGACTTCAACTGAGGAGGGATTAGGCGGGAAATTGTTTGCTGCCGTCCCAGATGGTCGAAGTGGGAGAAGGATTAGCTCATGGCGGTACACGTTTCCCGTTTCCGCGTCCGCTCTAAGACAGTTTCTCTACGCTAAAGAACTGAAAATGAGATTTCATAGGTGAATCTCTATATTAACGGTTGTTGCTATAACAAAGCGTTTCTTGCTATCCCTATCGGTTGTCGCTAGTGGTGGAATAAAGTGTTGTCGGAGTAAAACTGCTGTAGCCACAAATGTTTTGGTCCGACAACTGTTTAAAATAGGTGTTGCAAACGACAGGTTAGATTCACAGCAGCAGGTTGTGCTCTGTGCTCTGCAGTGGCAACTTATGAAGCTGAAGCTGACTGTTTCGTCTTCTATTCTGTTCCAGTTGCACTGCAAGTGTGGCTGCGTTGCGGTTATAAGCTACAATTTTTGGATTTGAATCTGTTGCAGGCGATTTCTGGTTTATTCAGATAACACATGTCCGCCCATCGTTGCAGATAGAATTAGAACTGTGAAGTACCTATCTGTCATGAATCCAAATGAAATAGTTAATTTATTTGAGTGACAGATTTATTATTACTTTTAATACAGAACTACCAGCCATATTCTAACAGCGCTGATCGACCGTCTGTAGTTTGGAGGGCCTCATATCCGTTGTCCGCAACACAGGGTGTCACGCGGAACTGTTTCGTTTTGAAACTATTTCGGTTGCGAAACTGTTGCAATTAAACCGTTGTGCTAATTTAGTGCCACCACTAGATGTCGCACCTTGATGGTGATATTACCATGTGACAAAATAGTAATATAAATGTTCCGATGGTTCAACTATTCACTTTCTTATTGACAACCCTCTTTCCAACTCTGAGTCCGAAGTAAAAAAGAACTCGAGAAGGCTATTCTGTAAAATTAGGCAACTGGAAGCGAGTATATCTTTGTAGATATGAATCACGCTCGATAATCTGGTTAATTTTTAGCAATTTGTCAATTTGAAGATTAATTTGAACTGTTTTAACCACATCTAAGCATTTCTCGTGAAAATCACACGTTTAAGTTAGAGGGGCATTTCCCCACCGGAAGTACAGCCAGTGGTTTTCTAGAGACGTTTGGGTCAGCGAATGAAGCGGATAAACATCCTCAGCAACAGCACCTCCGACTATGGATCAAAGAAAATATTATTTTTACTCTTTATTCTCCCAGCGTTCTTAAGAAATGCCTCTCTTTCAGGTAGCGGTTTTATTTGTAGCAATCCCTTGGTTGACAGAAAGGAATAATCTGTGGAAGTTTTTCATGGCTCAAATGTAAAAGCTTGAAATTAGCGCAGGAAAACGAAAGAAAACGCCATTAGCAAATACCCACCTTTCAAATTGATGTTCCAATGAAACTGGAAAGGTGGCAAATGTTAAAACGTTGGGCTTATGAGGTGAATTTCTTCTTGAAAATCCTTGGTCATTTTGGATTAAGAATAAAATTTTACAATTATATAACTTATTGGCGAGGACGTTGTAGCTGAGGCCAAGAGCCGGAGATTGCGATGGGCAGGGCACGTCATGAGACGAGAACAAGACACCATATTAAAACAAGTCTGGACAGAAAATCCTGATGGAAGGCGACCTCCGGGAAGACCGAAAAAAAGATGGAAGGATGAGGTGACCATTGATATGAGGAGAATGAAAGTCAGCGAGGTGGATGCAAAAGATCGGAATAATTGGAGGCAGACAGTTGGCGAGGCCAAATACCATCTAGGGTATAAATGGCCATGGGAGTAAGTAGAGTAAGTAGAGTAAATATAACTTATTTCGACCTCAATCTGGGGCTGATGATTCCAGGGCATGTGAAGTCTTACATTCCGTCCTTACCTCCGCTATTAATTTTGCATTATCTCAGTTTTTCTATTCTTATAATTGGCATTCCATTAGTACGTTCGCTACACTGTTACTTAGGATTCATTTGTATTTATCATTAACGCCCTATGCTCTCCCCAAGGCTATCAAACGAATCTTAGGATTGATCACTTATCGAAGTGTGCGCGACAATGATGAATGATTTGTTTGATACTTATCTATTTTTGAAAAAAGTGTATGTAAATATGAAACTAATAGTTATTTTGTTCATATTTATCAATTTGTTAGCTGAAGGATCAACTTAATTAATTTTTTGGCTAAATGTAAGATTTAGTCATTTGTCAGTCTGTTAACTGAAAGATCAATTTTATTTATTTGTTAGGCAAAATGCAATATTTTTATTTTTTTAAAAACATATATGTAGTTATATGTAGCTAGACCAGTTGGAAAGGTAGTGATTAATTGTTTGCCTTGTGAAAACACACAGTTAATATGTTTTTGTTCAAAGGACGATCGAGACGATAACCCCACAGCGGTCATTTTCCTGAGGGGTACCTATATTCCTGCCTAATTTGCTGTTTCATTACTGATGTAATTACTTGTTGTCGAGGAATAATTTCTTTATTATTATTCCAGGCTCTCCCGGCGAATGATACTGATTGAATTCTTCTCGGGTTTCCCACCGCGTTAGGCTCACCATGATCGCCGACGTTTCGAAAGAAGACTTTCCAGAGACTTGATAATGGCATGAAAGTCTTGCCATTATCGAAACGTCGGCGATCATCGAGAGGTGGGAAACCCGAGAATATTTTTCCCCACGAATTATAAGGGTCATTTTTCTATCAGATTCAGGAGATTTGGGGTAAAAGGGTCATTTTTCCCACGAACTAGCTCTTGGTAGTAGTAGTACTCCCTAATACTTGAATCCTTATCTGTTACCTAGTACTAGCAGCACGCCGTACATGTTTTCTACATAAATCTTGAGTCTCTGTCCATTTGTTTAGTTGCAAAATACATACATATTAATGGTCCCTCTCCATTGTGAGCATATCTGTAGTGTAGTAGTGCATGCTTGTGAGGCTTCGTCTCTTGACAAGCATTAGCGATTTATGTTAATGTATAATTAGTCGTAGTTACACTAACTTTAGGGTATAGTGTAATGCATGTTGGTGAATACTCACCCCCTGCCACACACCCTTGCAGGGTATTTTGTAGATGTACATGTAGAATAACTCATATGTACGCGACATTGTTTTCTTCCCTCGAAAAATAATGAATCACATATTGAATTGACTAATGAAGCATTTCTGAATCTATTTTTCGCCAATTATTATGCCACGGAGGTTTGGCATGGCACTCAATTCTCTGCTAATGGTATTTCTTTTTTAGCATGATTTTTTTGGTTGAAAACATTCACTACATGCCATAAGAGAAAAGAAAATTGTTAAACCCATTGAGGTACAGACGGCGTCACAGGAGCTTTTTGCTTCATTGAACTGATTATTTGGCACAAGTAAAGCCTCGAAACAGATTACTGATCGCACTATTGAGAGTTGCACAGGTTGCATCACCATCCTCAAACTAGACTCCAAAAAAAGGGTGCGATTCCTAAATATGGTGCAGCAGCCCAATTTCCGCACAAAATAAAGGCTACCGTATTAAACAAGACGGAAACTGAGGAAAAAAGGGCACAATTTATTTAAGTGAAATTTTAAATAAAAAATTGCTGAGTCAAAAAATCCAAATTTCTGAGAAGGGAATTATTTAAGTGACAGGAGAGTAGTTCCATTTTTTGAGGAAAATTGTTAACTAAAACAGGAAATCTTAGGCGAGGGAGGCGACGGAGTCTCTTTAACAACTCCAACTGGTGGTATCCATTTCTGTCTGAGAATTTGAAAGTTTGAAAAGCAAAAACAAACGTGGTACATTTCTTCTAGAAAGTCAGGGGTTCATTTCACTCATTTACTGTAAGGTTTCACCTTTCTTTGGATAGCGTCAGTCTTACAGCCTTAAGAAGGCTTTATGGGACATATCTTTGTTATAAGACTTAAGTAATTAAGCGGTTTTGTAAGGAAGGGAAGGCTGCAGCAAATAAATCTTCGAAATAATAAATGATGATAATGATGACAACATTACACAATCCTAGCCGGTCCTTATGGCTTCGGATACAAGAGACTTTAACTTGACTTATATGAGAATCAATGCATTCAAGGAAATAATTCAATGCAGTATCTCTGCTTTATTTATCATTCCGTGATAACTGCAATGGCACTCGACTGGTCAATTTTGGCACATTTTAATCGATAAACTACGTGAGAAAAAAGCCTAAAATTGCGCTGTTCCCCTTTTCACCACTCAGCTGGAGCTGAGAACAAACTTGACAGTCTACCACATCGTGGCCCGTAAGAGTCATCTACATATCGTATTCTGCGAGCTGCCGCAAGGACGTGTGACATAGAGCGTTATAAAACCAGCCTCGAAAATCGGAGAGAGTTGAAAAGTGGAATTGGATGAGGAATGGTACTGAAAATAGGCGGAAATTAGTGAATTAATGCTTCGATGGTAGGTTGGTTGTTGTTTGAGGAGAAGACCGATAACTGAGGTCATTTTTGCCATTGAGAATAGGCGGGCGGAGAGAATGGGGTATTTGGGGAATGAGAGAAAGATGAACCCACCCTCGGCATTTGTCTAAAGAAGGTTGTCTAACTATGCATGCAAAAAATGCAACAACGGAGTCTGCTTGTCCCACACGAATATGATCTGCGAAACCTGCTTTTCAGTGTGTCAATACGTACCTCCAAATAAACTTGAGGCCGGTGATTCTGATTGAACCTGCTTTTAATATTATCGAAGTGCCTTTCCATACGAGTTTTTTACCCGATTTTATTATTTTGATATACGTACTTATGTAGTACTGAAAATATAAGGATAGTTTGCGGTAATTTCGAAATTTTGGTACTTTTGATTTTGGGTCTGTTATAAATAATAAATCGGTTTCATAAAGTATCGGTTCTCATGTTTCCTTTAAATACATCCCTACGAAGGTGAGGAATTTGTTTTTTTTGCGTAAAAATAGCTTGGCATAGATCTTATGAGCAGTTCTCAAAAGTGAATCCTCTCAGGCACACCGCGACCGACTAAAGGAGTTTTCGAGGGGCGCCCGACGGAGGGTTAACGAAAGACGTCGAGGAGACCACAGCTTTACGTCCCATCTGACGGACCGGTTACTGCCCTTGGAGTACCCTCCTCGTAGCAGTGAAGTAGGGCCGGAATGCCTACAAAATATTTCCGCCACAGCCGGAGTTCTAACCCCGGCAACGAGATGAGAAGCCAGCACTCAAGGCCACCGAACCAAACCCTTCCCCTAATGACTCGATCTACAATCAGCGGCAAAGATCTTGATTTTGGCGCATTTATGTTCAGTAGTCTTTTCCAGGTGTTGTGGAGTCTGTGACCGTCATCTCTATTGAAATTTTATTTTACTATTTCTATTTCAATCGCTTCCCGGACGAGTCGTGGGTAATAATACTTTTCTTTGGCCAAGACTCGTGCATCATTGATCATAATTTGATGTCAAATTTTGAGGATACCGGGACTAGCTATGGTATAAACTTACACGGAGTCACCCGCACCTTTACGTGATATTCCACAGAGGATGGAGGACGCCTAGGTAACTGGCTAAAGCACTCGGCGCGAAATCGAGGGATTCAGGTTCGAATCCATGCCAAGGCAAATGATTTTTCCTCTGTGAAATATCGCAATAATTTGATTTCCCGGGTTGGAGAAGACATGCTCTGCTGCCTACCACAGTGCTGCAAAAGCCTAAAGCAGAAATCATAAAGATATCGTTCTCCGCAACAACAGACGCTTTAGAGGGAATTAATTAATAGATTCCACGTCTTGAATGGCATACTTGTTAACGCATTTGGTCAGTAAGAGATCGGAGTCGTAAGTTGAAGCGGCCTCCGCTTTGATGTGAGGCCTCAGTTCTGAAAGACGAAAGTCGTCCTCGAGTCTCCTACGGCGACATTCCTTAAAGAGAGAGAGGGGGGTGGGAGGGAATCCTCCTTTCCCTCCCCCCCAGACGACTTCCCTCCCCCTCCGCATATTTTCAGAGGTATTTGGGGATGAGGACACCAACGAACCCCACACCACCACCACCCACACGAAGTCCCACCCCCGTGCCTGGTTCCAACTCCCGCAGTAGAGCCAGAGTTGGGGGTGGGGTGAGTAGAAAGGCATATATATGTAAGGGGGATGAAAAAATTGAGTGGTGGGGGGCGAGAGGGGAAAGAAGGGGGTGGATGTGGCGGTTAGAGGGCGCAGGTGGATTGTAGGGGAGGGTGGGAGCATTTTGTTGTTAGCGGGGGGAGAGGGAAAACGTGGGGCTAAACAATCGATAAATACGTAAAGCATTGGCCGAAGGAAATGATAGGGGTGGCGGAAAGGAAGAAATAAACTTCTGTTCACGAGGGAAGCTGTTCTGCTGTCGCTGAGGTGAATGGATTCCATCCCTCGTTGAACTCTTTTCAGACTCGCCTCGACATAAGCGGGTGATATGAGAGCCCTTTGAACGTAAAATCACACCACCTATAATTTAATGAATTCGGCCTCATTTTAAAGAAAAACACTCTCATCTTTCCAATGAAATAAAAATATCAACTCCTTAACAAACCACTTTTCGAGCAATTTGCCTAACAAGATGAGTTGTTTTACATGGGATAGATTACGGCTGTGCGCTCCAGAGGGAGAATATTGAAAAAATTAGGAATTTAAAGCACCTAGATTTCGTCAAAAACTAACAGTGTGTAGTTTGCATGTTTTCTCAATTATTTATACAAATTAATCCATTACTCACCGCAGTAATGTTAGCAGAATCACAAAAAAATCTGTCTTGAAGGATTTTTAGCCGTAGGTACAGAGAGGAAAAATTAGTCAAATAGAGACTTAAGTAGCTATATTTATTTAATTAGTGAGCATTTTTGTTATATTTAACTATTTTTCCACCATTAATATTACAACATTTAATTCATACTTCTTACAGACGCTGAAATAAAAAAATAAAATTCGAATAAGTTGTCCATTATAACCTGGGATGAAGGCAAAGGCTTCACAATTACTCCACAGGGACTTATCACGATGTACCCCTGAGCGAATTATATTCGAGGAACTCACCCACTCGTTGAGAAATTTAAGGTTAGCCCTTTATTCTTTAAAGGTCTAGCGTACATTTAAATGTACGCTGGGATGTGGGGGTCCTACGGCCGTGCGTACAATATATTGTGCGCTGGATTTGGAGTATAAACCCATAAAGTTTCTACTGAGTGTTCAAAATTAAATCCGTCCGGCAGCGTCCGAAGCGGGAATTATAATCCGTACGATAGAGGTTAATCTTTGCTGAATAAACTTTGCAAAATCTGGCGCGTGCCTCTATAGAGTGACCTCAGCTCATTTACCCATGTCTAATGTGCCCAATTTAGTACAAACAAAGATTATAAACAAATAAAAATACTTAAAATGTTTAAATATTTCCGTTGTCTCTGGCGTTACTTCGCGGATTCTTCTTGGCATTTTAAATGATAAGTATAACTTAGTTTTTCCACATAGATTTATTGCAACAAGACGACCCAGGTTTCGACGAAGCTCGTCATCATCAATGATCACCTGATGATGACGAGCTTTGTCGGAACATATGTCGTCTTGTTGTAATGTAAAAATAAGTAGTTAAAACTAAGTTATACTTATCGTTTACAAGTTTCAATATTGTTTTTGTAACCTCCATCATTTAATGATGGAAGGAAAAATCCTTTCTTAATTATAAAATGTTTGGCCCATTGAGGGTTAAAAATGCTATCGATTAGAATTTCATATTTTTCAAGCATTGCCAGTGTTAGATTAGTTACGTATTCATTATACAATAGTCATAATATTAGCTCTGAACCAAAATTGTTAATTCATTACAAATGCAGGTCAAACTTCTTTAACTTATCTATAATTTACACACTTGCGATGCAATCGTTCTGCCCCGGAGCGAAAATCATAACTTCAAGAATCCAATTGCACTTTACAGCAAAAATTTCTTAACGAACTCCCGGAGAAGTTACGATTTTGGCTATAACGTCTTTAGTAGGTAGAGATCAATGATTGAGACTGATTAAGAATGCTTAAGAGTTATGACGACCCACGAAGGAGACCCTGGGCAAGACAAAAGTCACGGCGACTTTGCGTGGCTTACAAGACTTGAAGAGAAGAGGAATGCTTTAAATGGCCCGTGCTTCCCACCGAAGAACTAATGGATGTCTTGGACGTGCTGCCTGCGTGTTTCTTACATTTTCCAGAAGAGGGTGACTATGTTTCCCACGGATACCGTACTTGTTTACAATCACGAGAAGACACAATCGGAGCAGACGGAGGACTCACGAGCGGTGCCGAGGAGGGCCGTGAAGGAGGAGAGGGCTGGCTGATGCAGATCATCGCCCATCCGCCAATCCAAAGTGCTCGACACCACGCCAATTATACTCGAAGCCCGGATCATGAACTTTAGGAGCAATAGTTAACACATTGGAGGAGTATTTCGATTCCCAAGATTCGAGACAGTAATTGTCAAGAACGGACTTCAAACTGCAGATTGAAGCCTGAGCGATGTCATTGCACTTCAGTGCAAATCAAGTGAGTACCTAAGCCACACAACGTTTTCTTCTATTTTTCCATCATAACGTTTTATAATATTGATGTAACTTATCCTTCCGAGGTAATGAGTTGAGCTACAGACGTACAATGTAAATATAATTTTAATATGTGCTCAACGCTGGTTCTACTCCAGCTGTGACGCGAATGACTTTCTTCAATTTAATTCACATCCAAATATGGTTTTAAGAGTAGTAAGAATTCCTAAACTACTCACCTTTTAAATTTCAGGTATTTAATATGCAATCTGCGTTTCCAAAACAAACAAAGTCATTGTTGAGCCAGGAGATCGAAAATATCGGAAAACTAACCATGGCTATTTAGATTTCGAAAGTATTATATCTATTTCATATAAAATGAAACTATACATTACTCGATTACCATTCATTTACTACCATAGAATAACCTATTATGTGAACTCGATATCCTCAGGAGTAACTTTGTGAAAATCCATGTTGACAGAATCAATACAAACTTTGTAAATTTCAAAATGAATTATATTTAATACGACCGGTTCCAAGCATGCGATGAAACCGGTCGTATTAAACAAAATTCTTTGTGAAATTTACAAAGTTTGTATTGATTCTGACCTATTATGTGGCTTAATATTTAGTTGAATAATTTGTAATCCGTTCTTTTACAGTCTCACGTATTATCTCACCAAAAATCAAAATGTACGGTACTAACCACTTTAATTATGCACATCGTTTGGCGGCTAGGGATTTCGTTTGTATTATTCCTAACTCAACGAATTGTAAAGTCGGTGTTTAAACTAGATACAGCGCTAATTTTGAATCTTTAGGGAATTTATCATTTCGGGGAGAACTTTCAACCGTGCTTCTTAAAATGGTGACAAATTATGCTCACAAGCGTTTACATGCGACGCCACCACCTTCAGAGGCGTTTCAAGGCAAAGCAAATAATTTTTTCACCACACGATGAGCTACAAAATGAGAGAAAGTTTTAAAACCGATAACTTTTTAGCGCAGGTTTTCATTGAAAGAGTGTCAGTGAACAATTAAAAATATCTTGGAGAAGACGACACTAGCCAGCTAACCAGAATGATCAAATCCTTAGCTGTGATTTGTCTGCCGATGATTTTGATTTCAAAATCAAGGCTAATTGAGAACAAGATGAAAAACGATTGGTTGGACTACTCTCTGCATCGAACTGCAACAAACATTTTATTCAGAGAACAGCTAAAATTTAGCTGAAAAATGGGGTATCTCAATATCCTCAAGGACTTCTGTTTCCAGAAATGCAGGATCCAAGAATAAAACTTTTTTCATACGCTAAAAACCAATGTATTTCCATGAAATTTGGAACATACAATCTGGGAATTTTGTAAAAGGTTTACGTGAGATACATTTTCTTTCGTCTTGAAAAGTAACGCTAGGACTTACAATACTATTCTCGAGGCGTCGTTTTGAGGCACGGCCATATTAATTTAAGATGTATTCGACGTGGAAAGGCAAAAGATGGCGCTGGGGAGAAGTAGTTTCACATGTGACCGCAATTATATCGTACTTTAATAAAGATTAAAATCCCTCAAGAAAGTTGGAGATTGAACGGGTAAAAGTTGTAGCCGGGATATGTAGTAGTCGTACTTTTTAATTATAAAATCACCCAGGAAAGTTGGTGATTGATAGGGTAAAATTTCTAGCCGGGGGAATGTGGTAGTAGCACTTTTTTGAGAATAAAATCCCTCGTGAAAGTTGGTGGTTGTAAAGGTAAAATTTTTATCCGGGACATTGTAATGATTGTAGCAGTGGTATTTTTTCAAGAATGAAATCCCTCGAGAAAGTTGGTGATTGATCCATTTATGAGTAGAAGTGAAATTCTGAGGTATCCCTCTTAAAGGAAAGAAGTGTGAAAATCACTCATTTCCCATCGGAAAATTTAGCATAAACCTAAAGATATGGGAAAAAATTTGCAATTAAAATCCAATTCAGAACTCAAAGTTTAAAATAAGGTACAACTGATGGCTATGGTGCTGTTGGTAACGGAGTAATTCATGGAAATCGGTGTACCCAGCTTCGCGAACAATTACCCAGACTTTTTTAACGCTCAATTCTTCATATCCTTCGCTTGTCGCAACTCAGCCGTCCAGACCAACGGCAAAATGCGATTCGTGACCTCCGACAGTCACAAGCACTGAGGATTTGGGCGCACGTCTCAAGTGACATGGAGTCGTGCATACGCGATCGAATGCTTTGAGTTGATCGGGAGACCGTAAGGATCACGGCCTTTATTATTTCGTTTTGGGCATTTTCATTCGGAAAGCCATTCTGGTGCTCTGAATTTCGCCATCCACGTCCAATTGCTATATCTGGACTCGAGGACGACGTACAGTAATGCGACCGGAGGATAAGGGCTTTAGATATCTTCGAAGGACTCCTTTCAGCTGTCCACCAATTTCAGAACTCCATTGCCAAACTCTTAATGGTACCTATTCTTAGTTCTGAAACCTCATTTTAAATGAGATCAAAAGGAGGACACGCCGTCTAGTAAATCTCTCAGAATATCCTTGCATTTTAACTAAGATTTGCATCAATCATATTAATTACCAAATTTATGTTGAAGTTAACCTTGCTACTTCACTTCGTTGAGTCTCTTAGAAATATGGTTCTTGCCATATGTTTTCCTAGTTACATATTTTATGGCAGGAGCATAATTTTCTTTACCCGAATAACAATTAATATTCTAAAGTGAAAGAAATTCTCGTTTCATTTGTTTACTAATCGAGCCAAAAGTTCTTCTTTCATATGCTTAGTTAGAAAAAAATTATAAAAGCGAAAAGCACCATATATGCTTAAGAATGACTTGTAGATAAGAATGCAACCAGATGGCAGAATGGCATTGCGCGTTTTTTCGTATTTTTCTTTTTTCTTTTCTTCACCTCAAAATGCGAGTTATCTCCTGCATAGATTGGCCAAATAATCCACATAAAATGGCATGTGATATGCGCTTGCAGTAACTTTAGAGGATTTCTTACGTTGATACCATAATTTTCCGGGCAGAATGAAATCCCAGCGAAGTGATGTTCACAAATTGGGAGGCATCGGCTATTAAGCTCCATTTCCTCCTCCACCTTGACGCCGCCAAAGTTTCCAAGTTCTCTCGCGTGACCGAGGTGAGGTCAATGCTGGTAAATCTCAAAGGTCACGGCAGCATGAGCAACAGCACAACCACCAAATCAGCCTTCATAACACGATGGCCATAAATTACTTAAATCGTTGACAAAATGAATAATCTGTATAACAAGAGTTCAAAATAATTGAATGAGTAACTTAAATGACTCCATCGAAGAATAAAACGCTCATAATAGGAAAAATCTGTTTCTGCAAGGCCTATATTTCTATTAGTTCCTGCGAGAGGCAAATTTTATGAAAACATTGACTCCACTTAAACATTACCTACAATCTAACAGGCGAGGTAGTGAAATAACTCGCAAAATAAGTACTCAATTCTGAAGTTTTTATCTTTGTATCTTGTATGGCAGCTAATTTATTTCTTCGATAGTTCAAGTTTAGCTGACCTATTTTAATTAATTTTAATTTCCACTTTCTTATCAATCAAAAATAAAAATGTGACCTCGTCACCTTATGTGGCGCAGATGACTTGAATGAAAAATGAGACGCATTAGCTATCATCTGATATTCCTTCGATCTTTTATAGGTTACAGAAGGCCACTTGTATATGAATTTAGAATTTAATATTAGCGTCACCAGTTCTGTTGCAGTACATTTCAGTCATCGAATAATGTATTTCATAAAGTAGCAAATATCTTTCCCACTAGCCGTGGTAATCAATAAAAGAAAAAAAGTAGGAGTAGCAAACGTAAACCAGTTCAGAGCGATCAAACGTCATTATCAAGGTCAGGCAACTGAATGCGATTGAGTGTCAATATTTCGTTAGGGAATTTCACGCACCTTTTGTTTTCTTAATATTAAATAATCACTCAAGAATACAGCTTAACATACATTTTGCATTTTATTTCACTAAAAATAGTACATTTCTTCCGACCTAGGGTTTCGACTATTAGGTACACAGTCTATCATAAATTCATATCAAGACCTTGGTAATGATTGAATAATAGTCAAAACCCTGGGCCGGAAGAACTTTTTGTAGATTATTACAAAGCGAAATTATTTCCAAATTATCGCAATTTGATTCCACCAAAGTTAGCCGGAAAATTTGATGCCTACATTAAAATAGTGTTTAACACTGACAGCGATTTCAATTTACCATATTTGAATGTTTCTTCAAAAGGGAAGGGACGTTGCTGGTAGGAAATGAGGGGAAATTCGCAAGTTGCAAAACGATTTCCCTCTAAGAACTGATGGTTGGGAATAGTATGAGAATCGCAAGCAAAAAAGAGCCAGGACTTTCAAATGGAGTGGATCTTTATGTGACGTAAAAATTGGCGTCCAAAGGATATTGATGATAGATACTTATGTGAGCTCATAGAAATGGAATAGATCGGCCGTGAAGAGAGAAAGTGAACGCAATGTAGGAAACAGGAAATGGGCAGGAGTAAGTGGTTGAATTGTAAGAGAATTAGAGGTTGGATTCGGGATTAGGAGGTGAAATAATTGGAGAGATAACAGGAATTTTGGATGCCGCGATGTGAGATTTTATTCCTTAATATCGCCATTGCCATAACTGATGCCCGTTTCTCTTCTTCATTTTCTATTGAGTTCCATGACTGCTGACCACATCAGCCAACTAACATAAGGAAGGATATATATATATTAAGCCCTGGAGGAAATTCATTGTGGTGGAAGCCAAAAAGAGAGTAAATCCATTAATCATTCGCAGCGACCAAACCGAAAATCCATTTCCATTTATGTGATGTAATCGTCTGCATCTCTCCGATTCCGAGAAAAAATCATTCATTCACGATGCTGAACGGACCAAATACGTCTCTCCGTACGTGCCATCTCACATTTCCCACTCAGTTCTATTTTCCAGGGATTCTCATAACTTGTATTTCCGCGATGCGAAGTGGCTTCCCCCGTGTCTGAACCCTGGATCCTAGAGGCTACTAATCTACCTTCAGAGCTGCCATGCGCAAAACAAAAGTCGAGGCCAGTATAATTAAACGGTATAGTTTGATATATACCATGTTTTCCACAAAGTAACGCAGATACGTTGGAGATATGTTTTCTTCAAACTGTTTCACAAATATATTGATGAAATTCTGAGCTCCGGAATTGTTTCGAAATATTAATGACCTTCAAAATACGACTTCACGCATATGATATTCCTCTCACTGTTATTTCCTGACCTTACTACAATTGGTTTTCATTGCATTTTCAGCCTGGAAAATGTCTAATATTCTTTAAACTGAGGTAGGAAAATCAATTTCAGATATCAGTATTGGTTTCATATCGGAATTATTCCTCGCAGCACCTAAACTCCGAAGCAATTGAAACAGTCATTGGGATTTATGGATATAGCAAAGTCATAGTTACATATAGTGACACAACTGACTTTCTGAATCTTCATTCATTAACGTCACCAGTGTCACAAGTTTCACTGCTATTAAATGGCAAAATATGCCTCCCAAATCTATGCGCGTATCACAGGCAACCATGCAGATGCGTCGGCAATGCGATGCAGTATACTCTACACCTATTCCCGGTTATATAATGTCTTGTTAAAGTTAATCGCAATATGATGTGGCCTTTCCCATAACTTGATTTGTCATTGCTTGACGTTCGGGCTTCTGTGTGTTTAAATATCAGACTTTCGATTAGTTGACGTGAGCGTTTTTGATGAGAGAAAGAATGAACTTCAAATTTCATGCCGAGATTTAACAATTGATTAAAAATCCAGGCCTAACTTTACAAGGGAATACTCTTGATTGAAAATACACTATATGTATTCTTTTTTCTCTTCTTTCAAGAGATATAGGTCAATTAATTTGAAAAATATTTATTAGCTTTGCCGACGTTTCGTATTTGAATACATGCTTCTTCCGGGTTACAATTAAAATTATTGGGTGTAATACGCATCAATGGAATATGGTTTACATTTATCTGTACATAGTTATGTTAAAATGTTTATATAGATATGAATAAAGTTTTCTCGGGTATTCCACCAGGTAATAGGCATCATATTATGATGATGACGAACAAGTCGTTCGTCGAAACGTTGGCAGATATGATGTCTATTTCCTGGTGGAATACCCGAGAAGAATTTAATCGTCAGATTCACCGGGAAAACCTTTGATCATTTATATACATTTCATTTTTCAAGTTAACTCTGAGAGGGTTCCTTCTGAATTAATTGTTTGATGATACCTTCGTTGCTGTTTACTGTTTCTTTGTCAATCGTTGTAAATTTAGATGCTTTCAAAAATCAAAATATAATTAAGTGTTGTTTTCACATATCAAATTATGATAGATTTTACTTAATTATATATCTCATAAAGTAATGAGATTCTCTAGGAGAAAGAAAGCGAAGCTGGTGATAAGAGTAGGAAGTCACAAACTGGAGCAAGTAGAACAATTTAATTACTTGGGTAGTACGCTAGAAGAAAGAGGACATAGTAGCAAAGACATTAGGAGGAGAATAGCGCTAGCGAAGGAAGCGTTCAATAATAGAAGGGAGCTGATGACGGGGACCTTAAGTAAGGATGTAAAAAAGAGGCTAGTAAAGAGCTTGATATGGAGTGTGGCATTGTATGGGGCAGAAACGTGGACCTTGAGAAAGGAAGACGAAAATAGGCTGAAGGCTTTTGAGATGTGGGTGTGGAGGAGGATGGAGAAGGTGCGTTGGACGGAAAGGAAGACAAATGAGGAAGTGCTTGACATAGTGGGCGAGGAGAGGAAACTTATAGATGAGATTAGGGGAAGGCAGGGTAGGTGGCTGGAAGGGGTAATGAGGGACGATGGTTTGCTGAAGGTCGTGATAGAGGGAAGGATGTTGGGTAAGCGGGGAAGGGGAAGGAAGAGAATCGATTTTTTGGACGGGATGAAGAAAGGTAGGACTTATGCTGAGATGAAGAAAGAAATACAAGAGGTAGAAAGGGCACAGCACGTGTAAGAGTTCGTTGGATATTCTCTGACTTTCATCACAACCTACCTCTAACCGGTAGATTACTGTAATGAATGAATATATCTCATGAAATAAGAGAAAATATATATAATAAAAAGAGGCCATGATGATGAATCATCTTAATACACGATATGTGACCGCATGCTAGTTGGCTGAAAACGTCTGGACGTGGCGATTGAGGATCCAAGTGCGAAAAGATTCTTTATTTTTCATCTGCGCCGCTGAGCGCGGGAAGAGTGATCGGCCGACCGAATGAGTGGAGACCGGCCGGCAAACGCCATTCGCGAGCCGCACCAGGAGATAACGCTGCCCTCTGTCGGGAGGCCTCTCGGGAGCCGTGCCTGGGGCGGGGAGAGTTGAGAAGGGTTTCCATTCACCTCTCGGGGCGAGCAGTAGCAGACGCCACGGTACACGACCGCAGGCGTCCCCTAGCGGCAGCGAATCGATACAACCCCGTGCAAACGCCGTGACTCCGTCCGAGCATCAACCCCGCACGCGGTCGCCCTCTCGTGTTGAAGCACGCACGAGCGATAGTTAGTGAACGAGCCACGTGCACCGGCAGTGCGTGCCGACCGACATCTCCGACGAGGAAGGCGCCCGGCGCCGTCAAGAGTGTTGGCGGCGACGCTCCGCTCAGGCCGTCCTTGGCGGTGAGTAGATCCCACCATCTCTCGCTGGTCCTCCACCCGTCGATACCCAGGCCACGCGGTCATTAAAACACGCTAGGAAATGCCAATGTGGAAGCCTGAACTCACACTTAGAATCAGTGAACATCATTATAATCATTGCTTTCGTCACAAGGTTTCTCAGGACTAAAAATTTTGGCATGAATCTGTTACATCTACTTTATTAACATGAATTACAACATAAACAAGAACTAATGTGCACGTCTTCAAATATGGACATTAATTACTTTGATCACTTTTAAGCATTGCTGAAAAAATATTCTGTAGTCGTTTCTCGGGGTTAACGGAACATATTACCCATGGTATCAACACACGTTGAGAAACCAACGATTAAATACTGGATTCGACGGACAACTCCCACGCTGATTATCTCATTAATATCCCATCCCCTAACTACTCCCTCCTTCGGCTCGGCATGCCTCCCTACCACACATCATCCTACCTAATATGCCTGTACTTTTTCACTCTTTCACTCACTGCTTGCCTGGTATTCTCACTTTAACCATGGCCTTTCAATGTTCCGTCGTCGCTTCCAGACCTCCTCCAATATCGCGATAAGCACATCTTGCCTCTTAATGTGTTCTACATTCTTCATCTTCCCCAAAACCCAAGCATAAAATGCCTCTATTCTACTCTCTAAAATCCACAATTTTCAAAGTTTAGAACCATACAAACTAACATTATGCACAGATTTACCCCAAAAATGACTCGAGAACGCGATAAGTCACAATAACTATTATTTTCATCGATACTATAGGTGAGCGCCAATAAACTTGACCCATAAGTACGATGCATTAGGAGACCTTCTTGTGCCTTTCGCCATGTTTCAAACTAATCATCAAGCAAGCGCTAAAAGAAATAGCGCAGAGAGAAAAGCGTAAGAAAAAGCTAAGAGAGGTTCTTAATTTTGTTTCGCGCATTTAGAGTTTAGAGTAATCCACATTAATTTTCGCCATCAAATGATTTGGTTTCTAAGTGAAAACATAGGAGAAGTTACTGGAAAAAATGTCGAAATTTCATGCATAAGTTCCAGCTAGTATTACGTAATTTTTCATATGCCGCCAAAATATGCGTAGCGCGCTGAAATTTCTACACGGTTAAAATTCAATGTAGTTGGACATAAGTACATTCTCGGGGATCACTTTTACGAAATACTTTTTATTTCGGTACTGAACGTCACGGCTTTAAAAATAATGTTCGAATACATTTGTCAACTATGAATTATCATGTGTGTGCTTGGCTGATTTGGAAATTATTCTAACACAGTTTTTGCATATTCAAATAGTGGTATGTTTAGAATGTTACCTGGGTTGTACGAAATATGGGGCCACGAAAAATTTAAATAAAGACTGTATTCAAAATACTGTAATGAATATATGTGGAAGATACAATCGTCAGTTTAAGCACTGAAGACTAATTGCACGATAATGAGATATTCTCAGCAACAAAATTTGTCGTGGATGCCAAGATAATATGCCATTTAATATGCATCAAAGACATTGGTCGCAGAACAAAAATCAACGTCTACCAAGCAATCGAAGAAAGAATAAATATTCCCGGAGCAGAAACACAAGTATTAACATCGATATATTACGTAGCTTCTGGATACGAGAAGGTCATCTACAAAGAGACTGAGGAAACATAATACTTGAAATACATAATTTGTACTGATAAAAGTCATCGTTTATTTCAAAAGGGATGTCTTGGAGAATGTGGAGGAAGAGAAGATTGAAGTGGCAAGAGGAAGAATGATAATAGGGTTACAAATATCGCTCTGAATAGGTGAACCAGATAAGAGAATGGGAAGACCGAGGCATGAGCAATAGGGAATCGAATGCTCAGAGTATCTTGGATGGAAAAGAAAGGATAATGGAGTGACAGAGGGACAAAATCTTAACTCTATAGCCAGGAAATCAGCGAAAATCTCCAAAATAAAAAATTATTGCAATGACATCGGTAAAGTTGTGCACCTTAATGTCTCAATATACTAACTTTCCTTGCACTACAGTGAATTCAAAGATTGTAGAAAATTATTTTACAGTTTAAATGACGCATTAGACGCCCCGGGAAAATACATAGCGAATAAAAATGGATCATAAAGCATAATAATTTTAACACGCAGCCAAACATCTGAAATACACTTTCCAACTTTTATCCACTGGCACTGGATTTACATTAAATAACTTGGCACTATAATTTTCGAAGGGATTATTTAAGTGAATTTACTAATTTTCCTCAAATTAATATGATGATTGGCTGCGAGCCACATGGTATAGAATGATTTCATTCTATACCATGACTATATTTCATAGACTTCATTAGCCAAATCATTGAGATAAAAAGAATTAAGAGGGTGCGATTCGAAATGATAAAACTACCAGTGTTATTACCTGTGCAAGGTAACTAAGCCAATTAGGTAATATTTTAAGAAATCCTTCAGGAAGAACGGACAGTGACGGATTAGATATTTCGAAGCAGAAAAGTCGCTTAGCGTGACGATAAATTGTACTGTCCTTCTCATGCCAGGCATTCCCAGAGAATATACAGCTCAGTAATTGCCAAGGCTGGAGTACGCAATTAAGTTATTTTTCTTTTTAAGGCTCACAATGGCACGGTGACTCATCTTCTTCGAGGAAAGCAAAACTCTGAATCAATGACGGAAACGAGAACCTCTTCGGGCGTCGCGTGTCTTCGCTGCCCTACGAGGGTGGATGTGACACCCTCTCGGACGAACAGGGCTGCCACCACCGTAGATTTCTATCGCGATATGTGCGATAAGAAACCCTACTCCAAACAAAGGGGCATTCACCCGGAGACTATGGATCTGTCGGGGTAATTTTTCTCGCGTAAGATATGCCAATATTAAGTAACATGCCTCAAAATCGCTTCTGAACTTCCTCGGAATTGAAATGTACTTTCTAACGGAAGCATAATGCCTAAACTTTAGTACGCCCGTGGCATATGCTACGAATTTTTAAAAACACAAATGTTTGTCTTTATTTTTCACTCAGTACTCAAGTAACGCCAAGCAAATGCTGACATTTCACAAATGAGTAAAATTCTCTGAAATATTTTTTATCATGGAAAATTTTAAGAATTAAAAATGATAAACAGGAGAATCATCCAGCAATGGCATCTTATCGATTAAATGTATGCTTACGTCTTTCATTTTGATTAGGCTTGCGGTTGCACTTTTATCACGTAGACAGCAAGTATTACGTAATACAATTTTGGCCACTATTTGATCCCCCCCCCTTTCCTCATTTAATACAACGTAAGACGTAATGAACACCCAGGCCTTTCCCTCCCAATCTCGCGAAAGTAGTCATAAATGTTTGGAAACAAAAACATATAAAATAAGGGGGATGGATGTCCAAACGCGCAAACTGATCGATAACGGTTTTCGACATTTCGCAATTTCACTGTAGGCATATCACGCAGAAAACGTGTTCTTTAGAATGGCGAAAACTCTTAAGCAATGAACGCAAGGAATTGGAATATGGTTTTCTCTTGTTTAGCATAAATTTTGGACTCTTCCCTTGGACTACAACCTTGTCGTGGTGGGAGGGCTTGCGTGCACCGATGACCCCTAGAGATGCACTAGCGGGAGCAATGCTCCTGGTAGGGTCACCTATGCCAGATTAATCGAAGGTTAGGAGACAGACGAATGGTAGTCCGCGCAGCGTCTGTACCTCAGTGAGGTGGCTGCAAAAGGCATCTGACCCCAGTGGGGCGGCCTCTGAAGTGATGGATTCACGTAAAATACACTATTGAGTAAGGCCACGGAATACCATCTCAATTTTTAAAAACCTTGAAATTATGGACAGTTCTCTAATCATAATGAATCCTGGCAACTACGGAACTCGGCCCCGAGGGCCGGGTGTCGTGCTCGGCAGCGGTGGGAGCAAGGTCCCTGCGGTCGTCATCACACGAAATTCTTGCTCAGAAAATACAGCAGTAGAGGAAAAGAAGATAAATAAGAGGAACGAAACAATCAGAATAGGCACGTGGAATGTTAGGACTATGCTGAGGGCGGGGAAGTTAGAGAATATATGGCAAGAAATGGAGAGGGTGGGTGTAGACATAATGGGCCTGGGTGAAGTAAGATGGAAGGATGATGGGGACTATTGGAGCGATGACAATAGAGTAATTTATAGTGGACGAAATGAAAGTCAGCGCGGGGTTGTATTCGTAATGAATAGGAAACTAGGTAGAAAAGTAGTGAATGCAGAATAGGTGAGTGATAGGATAATAGTCGTGGAATTAAAGGCAGATCCAACGAATTTTGTTATAATCCAGGTTTATATGCCTACCTCTAATCATAAAGAGGAGGAGGTAGATGGGGTATACGATCAGCTAGAGGAAATAATTGGTAATATACCGGGGATTAAGCCCTTGGTAGTAATGGGATATTGGATCGCGGTGGTGGGGGAAGGAAGAGATGGGCGGGAGGTGAGCGATTACGGGCTAGGAAGGAGAAACGACCGCGGCGAGAAAGCTGTGGAGTTTTGGAACCATTCACATAGATAATAATACATGGGCGATTCCATGTCCAAGTGTGCAAAATTGACCTTACCACCGCCGGTTTTTTAATTTTTTTAGAAAATCATAGGCCCTAGTAAATCATAGGCCCTAGTAGAAAAACGTAGAAATATGAATTTTTAGCCAGATATCGATAAAGATTTCGATATTTCACGATTCACTCGCAAAACACTAGGTCTTCACAAATGCGATGTCTCCAAACTAATGAGCGCAAGGAATTAACCATACATTTTTCTATAGTTTAGCATAAATTCAGGCGTACTATCTAATCTTACAAAGTAATATTTTTCATGCGACGATAATTTAATAAGTTGATAAAAATACGACCTCGGAAGTAACTTAAATCTTACGTAAGATTGTCTCGGAACCCCTCATCCATGTAAGATAACGTAAGAAAGGTTCATCCTCCTTTTCTCCCCAAGATGTCTTACGTAATACTTTGAATGGCCCCTTCTCCGCCAGAAGCATCGGGAAAATTGTTTTCTAGAGAGATTTTTCGCTGATTTAAAATGTGGCGACGACGGTCGACGCAGCGCGCAGATTATGTCCCGACGCAGATGACACTCGTTACGGAAGCAAACTTGCCATTCAATTCACCCCGAGGTCCCGTCAGACGGCCTTTGTTCCTATGTCTTGAGCGAGAGGTCACGGGGGAGCCATGAAACGCAGGACGCTTCAATTTCGGAAAATTGCCGACCACGGTCGGTGTGGGAGGACGGCTCTGGGGGAGGAAGGGATGGAAGACTCCACTTGTATGCTTCATGAGCAACTGCCACCCCTTTCTCCCGCCCCCCCCCCTTCTCCGCTCTCAACGGCACGTGACTCTCGAACGCATTTGATTTTTAATTCGGAATACGGCGAGAGAGCAATCAGACTAAAATTGAAATTCTGGCTGTAGGCGTCACCCAGTCGTCAGTCAAGTTTAAATGGGCGGGTGGAGCGACAATGCCACGGGCCACGTGACCTCACGTGTTGTTGTGGGAAGGCATTAGCAAACCAAAATTCGAGGTTGTCGGAAGCGACTGAGAGTTAACTCATTGGAGGAATTGATTGGGACGTTAGAAAATAGAATAGAAATGTTTTATTTTTCCTGGACTTCTTCGTCCACTAAAAACATACAAAATATATATAAATGTTTGAGCTCAAAACATAACATGTTAAATCCATGGGAGGCGGTTACATATATATCAGAAGAAGTATAACTGCACATTCTATAAATTATAGCCCATTTTAAATTATAACCCTTCCTGGTTATAAAGATGCCGAAAAAATCTCTTTTTTAACAAATGTAAAAAATTTTGGATTCCTTAATATCTGCGGGAATACTATTCCACCACCTGGCCCCAGCAACACAGAAATATTTTTTATATATAGTAGTGGAACAATTAAATAATTAGGAGCCATTCGGGTGGTAACATTGGACTGTTTTCTCTGGGAGGAAAAAATTGCTTGTAAGAACAAGGTTGCTGTTAGAGTTTAGAGGTTTATATTAGAGTTGATATTAATGAAAATGTTAAAGTAGCACAAAGTATTCTTGCTAAACATTTCCTCAACTAAAATGAATCCAAATGTGCTTCCTCTAAAGCAAATATTGTTGTCAAAGTAATCGTATTGCACGACAGAGAAGAGCTAAAACCGCAGGCATTTGACGAAATACATTCGCACCATCCTGTTATCTACACGTCCACTACAAAACGATTAATCAAATCACGCCGCCTTTACAAGGTTCAATCTTGAAAATTGAATTTACCATATGAACGGAGAGAACACGAAAATACTGCCTTGAGACGAACCGACTTAGCATGTCCTGCGTCACCTTGGTTTTCTGCGCTCTGGATTCCCCCGAGAGAGATGAAAAACTTCCAGTTCGGCCGCAAAGAGTAAACACGCCCCTCAAAGTGCTGAGAAGTATCTGCCAGCACGGCCTTCATCCATGCTGCTTGTTTTTGTTTTATCACCCGGTCCATAAGACCCGGTCCCTGGAATCAATCCCCTTGTTTCTTCTCATAAGATGCCCCAACCGTTTTCATGTGACAAAACTCCATTATATTGTTGTAATTAAGAACCCTGGAACGCATTCGCACCACTGAAATCGGTATAGTTTAGAGAGAACGAAATTTAATTGCTTTTTGAGAATTCTGAATGGTTCTCCTGCATAGAAGCAAACGTGAGAGGTGGCATTTTGATGAAATGGTAGCTACTTAAAATAGAATCCGTGCAACTACACAAAGTGTGGTGCTTTGAAAAAGAATGAAATATTCCCAAAAATCTTGAAGATAAATCAATCGCTGATGTTGACTGGCCCAAAAGGCTTGATATTTAAACAAGCAGAGATGAATAATCAGCCAAATTCACTAAGATTCGAATTTCTGAAGGATTGAAATTAACCCAGCCGGAACAGCGTAAGCAACATATGTAATTTTAGGGGAAGGAATAGGTGAGTAGCTTACAATTTGAGTTACAGACTACTTCCGTAAAACTTAGAAGTGATACAAATAAAGTCCCCTGGTCGATAAAAGTGGTACTATTTTAGCGTCCTCATTCATTATACCTTGGCTGATAACAATGCAGCATTTGAAAAAATCACTGAAGTCACCATTTGTGGTGATACCAGTATGAGGTATTAAGCTGTGAAATTGTTGATTAGAGGCTCGATAGTTATTGCTGCCATGAATTTTAGTCTCCTATTTACAAACTCAAACAATGTATCCTTTTTATCAATATACACCGAGAATACTTGGATTTACACTTTCAGGATTTTTTTTCGGATTTTCTGCGTTATGTATTTTTGAAATAACACTCAGTGTTTCACGTCTTCTTTAAAAAAAGGCTTTGTCAGGAATTTAATAAAACATTAATCGCTTGATAAATGTTTTTGTATTGATACTATTGTAGCCAGAAATAACCTTGTGACCTTACTGTGTGATTTCTTGTGTGCTTTAACGAACAAATAAAAATCAAGTTCATTAAATTAATGCCCATGAAAGTCAACTGCATGAGATATTTGCATTAATTTGCATACAGATGCATAGAAGGGAACTTTTAAAGGGAAACTCTTGAAATCCTGATAAATAGACTGTTTTACAGCACTTTTGAACTTTAAGTCACGATTTGGAACATAGTATGCGGATACAGATAGGCGAAATCAATGATTAATGGCAAAACAAATATTGTATTTGTTTTTCCATTAATTAGTATACCATTCTTCCGAGGATGTTTTCAACATCCCTTGTTGACACATATTAATTAATGGAGGGTCATTCTCATTTTCGATGCAGCATATGTGTCATTCAAGTGCCAAATCTTGCTTTGATAGCACTTGCATTTGAGAAAAATATATCAAAATATTACCAGACCAATGAAAAATAAACAAATATACCTTATGGAACCATCATTCAGGGTTAGAATTTCAAGAGCATTCTCTTTGCTTGCTAAATGCAAACACTTATCACAAGTCATTATTTCAAATAAAATCTTTTAGTCTCGTTGCCGTTTACCTTGATTTTTCATAAGATCTTGGGGTTAGTGTCTTTTACGTACGATATCCAATGCCTCCAAGAAGGAAAGTTAAACCTGGTTGGATCAAGTTGATTGAGGGCAAAAGAGCAACTAATTCCATATTTATTGCCATTGGCATTTCCCGATTGAAAGTATCTTCGAATGGACTACTTTTGAACGCTGATGTCAATCTGAGAACAACTACTTCCCCTTTCTCTAGTTGATTTTGCAGCACTGTGCACTGATACTAACCCTACCTCACTTCACCTGCAGTTCCTATCCTTTCCCTCTCTCTTCCCCGCTCTCTCAACACTCCTTCCTCTACCGCGACTTTATTCAATGTGTCAACACGTCTAATGACCTCCTCTGTCCACTCATTCGGCCTAGGTCGAATCCTCTTCAGCATCTTCTTTCCTTCCTCCCCCATACCGAGAACCTTTTCGCTAAACTTACACTCTGTCGTGGTATTTCTTCCGTTCATTTGCTAGTCCTACGTCACAACCGTGTTTATCCCCTTCAACTATCCTCAAAACGTCTAGTCTTCAGACCTCGCAACCTCTCACTTGACCAGAGGGAAGTGAGATACAGTAAGTATCTCACTTCCCTCCCTTAATTTCGCTTCAATTTCTGTTCGTGGCAGAACAGAAATTGAAGCGTCATCTAATTGCCTGGACATTCTGGATGAAAGGGTATCCTCGGATGAGTACTGGCTAGTGGTGGAATAAAGTGTTGTCGGAGCGAAAGGGCTGCAGCAGCAACTGGTCCGGTCAGACAACTGTTTCAAATAACTGCTGCAAACAACAGGTTAGTTTCGTGATAGTGCCGCAGCCGCGACGTTGTATTCCTGAGCTGTGAAGCGGTGACTGATGGCTGAAGCTGTCTGTCTCGTCTTCTATTCCGTTCCAGTTGCACTGCACGTGTGGTTGCGATTATAAGCTTCAATTTGTTGGATTTGAATCCGTTGCAGGCAGTTGCAGATTTATTCAGCCAACACATGTCCGCCCATCGTTGCATATAGAATTAGAAATTTGAAGTACCTACCTTTCATGAATCCAAATGAAATTGTTACCTACTTTATTTAGGTGAAAGATTTCATTTAAAAATATACAGAACTACCAGCCATGTCGTTCGTTTCCTGTTTCGGTAGCGAAATATTTGCAATGAAACTGTTGTGTTACTTTAGTGCCACCACTGTTGGCTGTCTTGGCTGTTTTATCCCTGGGAGGAGGCAATGTGCGTCGCTCCAATGAATTGATGGTAGGCCTAGATGCTCGGGGCCGCCACACTCACTCCGAGCGCTCAAGGGCTAAGCGTCTCGATATTTCAAATGGATGGAGGCTAAACGGCTCCATGAATTTATCCATCCTCGTGAACTTCATCTTCGAGGCAGCGTATTATCAAAATTGACTGATAATCTACTGCAGGTTGCGACGAAAGCAACCTAATACTGGTTCAAAGGTCCCCAGGACATACCTCTGCGTAAAGGCACCCAAACGGAGGAGCATAAAAAGACGGACTAAACACTGCATCGACACTTCAGCGGACCTGAAGAAGTCAGCTGGAACGCCGGCGAAATATTGACCAGAGAATATGGATAGACGTGGAAGTAGACCCGAAAACCAAGTCTCTACAATTCATTGCTTACTTTCGTCATCTTTTTTGGGATATTCCTTAAGTAACATGTAGGCAGAACAATGCCCTGAAAGTGGCAATACACATGAAGACATCGCTAGATTCGTCAGTTCTACAGAAGTCAACTTCCTCGTATAAAGTCACCTTAATGGCTTCTTCATCTAGCGCCATCGCATGTCCTCACATAGACATTCAACTTATTAATTATTTTTGTGCATGCTGCATTCACAAACAGAATGTACCTACATATAGTATTAAACAATATGACAACATTTTTGCGTCGATCCGATTTTCACCCACCCTAAAGAGGTCAATTTGACTTTCACGTTTCTTCGGCAGAAGAGAGGGCATAAAAATCAGCCCTTAAGGGATGCGAATAAAGCCAAGCTGGGCCGCTTACAGCCACAGCGAAAAAACTCTCACCAAGACCATCTAAAGGCCGTTTTACACGAGGCACAATTTGATGAACAGAAATTACGAGAATGCGGGCACGGAGTTAGAGCAGGGGCTATTTTCCCTGGTCTGTCGTTTATGCATTTGAGTATGCATTCTAGCAATTCACCGCTTTACACGACGCAGTTTTCAATGCACATCCGTACATACATCGTGCAAGACGGCCTCGCAGCATACTTTTCCTCGTGACAGAGCCTATCACCCACCGATAAACTGAATGGAAATCTCACCAATGTTTAGCCACAATAATTTTACTTCATATTTGATTCTACCAAATTTACAACCCTTACTCTCAACACTTTTGCGATGCCTTTTTTTAATACAGGATCCCGTCTTCTCACCGCGCAAAAATAAAATCGCAATCCCCTAACGCAAGCCCGCCTATTCGGGGGAAAAGCCATTCTCCCGAACAGAAACGCCTACCCCCATAATCCTTTCCCCGACTAATCTACTTATTATTCTTTAATATTTGTGGTGACTCAAGCACATTATCCTCATGCTCAAATATTCTGTGAGTCGAGCCTAACGTAGTATAAATTAAGAACGTAGATCGTGCGTCGCAATAGGTTGTAAAAAATTAGTTTTGATGCGTGTAGAGCCATTGATAAATATCAGCGGAAAATATATGCAATAATTATGAGCTTCTGCAGAGGCATTACAAACTCTAAATTGCACGGAATTGCTCACTAGAAAGCCAAATAATCCACGCAGAGGCGAGAAAAAAGTCAACAAAAAAATTTGTGAAGAAGAGAAGACAATCATTTGCCACATTCCAAGGAGCAACATAGGGAGGGATAATAAATGGAACGAATTACGAAAGGCAAAAATTGGAAGCGTCAAACATAATCATGACAAATGGGGAGGCTGTGAAATTGCACTGCCAAAATTTTAATATTATTTTATACTATTTGCACTTTTAACCAAAGCGAAATTGAAGCGTAAAGGTTGTCAAAATTTATAAATTTAGCAGGAAAAATTATTTTAAGATTTTCGGACGGCTTTTAATTTGTGGTTTGAATGCTGATATCTGTAACTTGATCCACCGTGGTCTATTCCGAGGGTTGGAATAGGAAACCTAACCACCTAGGAAAAGCTCGAAAGCCCGGAAACCCGCTAAGCGCTAAAAAACCGGAGTGGGTACTAAGTAATAGTTCGGAATCCCTCGTAAAATGGCTGAGGCCGCGCACTTATTCGAAGTTGAATGCCTGAAACTGATATTCGTGATAAATTTGAAGTCCATGCCTACATGCAAAAGTTACATAAATAAAGGAAACAAAAAAACACAATCTACCCACAACAATACGTGATAAGATAACTTGAGTGACTGATTCCAAAAGAGTGACTGACTCAGAATGCGGACTAAAGAATGTGTTTCGGGGAAGAAGGGTTGAAGAAAGGAAGGGAGATAAGAATAGAAACGATTGTTCATCGCAAATGGAGAATTTTTGGATTTCAGAACTTTGGAAAATCTCGAAGCTCCAAAGCCTGTATGCCTTAAACAATAACTATAGCTAATGTTGCAAGCAAAGTTTAAATATTACCATATTACAGTTTTGTGGTAAGACACATCAAAAGCTTTATGAAAAGGGATTTGGGATCGGAAATATTGAAACACCATTGACACCTTCAGGGTTCCTCTGGGGGCCTTGAGCGAGTACTGTACTCCATCTGGACCGAGAATAGAACCAAGGAACTTTGCCTCAGGGGAACAATGCATAGACAACCATGAATGATAGACATGAAGCGTGAACATTATTTCAATACGCAGTACGGCAATACGCAGAGACGTTCGTTGGAGTAATTTTTGACAGAAAAGAACATCTTTAACTCCCCAATTCTTCGTAGAAAATGGAAATTCTGTCAGTTTATTTTGTCTTCAAAATTCTTCCATAGCAGTTAATTTCCAGTGATTCCAATCTCCTCTCCTCAGCTGCTGTCATCGTACAAGCCTCACTGTCATACTCCATAAATACGTCTTAATGAAGTGTTTCATTACTTCCAAGCTTAGTCAGCGTCAGTAGAATCTACTGATAGTGTGCCTTCTTCGTTTGTACTATTCTGCTAAATATATCTTTTTCTGGTTTCTTCCATGACTGATCGTTTTAATAAGAATAAAAAATTCTTCCACTTTTTCTCAGGCTTTGCAATCCGATTCTCATGGTGAATTTTTTTTCCTGATATATTACCGTCATGATTTTGGTTTTCTTCACATCAATCTTCACGTCATTTTTCATTGTAATACAGTTCTAACTTCTCGTCATATCTTTTTTCTCTGCCAAAATAACTTTATCAGCAGCATAGCGTAATGCAGTAATCTATATACTGATTGATCTTCGTGCATACTTTTTTAAATTTGAATGTATCCATCACCTTTTCAATGTTAATATTGGGATTTTAGGGGGCATTCCACATCCTTTCTGAACTCATATTATTCTAATTCACTTTTCACTATTTAACACGGTATCATAAAGAGTATGGAGTATGTAGTTTTTCATTAAAGTTAAGATATTATGTATTTCTATAAGGTTAAACTTTTAGATACAAATATTATTTCACAAATTCTCTCTCGTGTTACAGAAATACTACAAAGTGTGTACGGTGGGATAAAGTGCTTATATCCATGATATCAATGCAATAACCATTTTGAAGTCAAATATAAAACCCAACAACCAACCCAATGCTTAATCAACACTTGATCAATATCCGTTTACCATCAAACTATATGATTCCCGAGAAAAGATCGAAAACCCGGTTACCTGGGTAAAGCTCAATAACCTGGCTACCCGAGTAACAACTTAATATCCGCGTTTCATATTCCCATCGAGTACCATTCAATATTCCTGGGTTGAGGACAGAGCTCGCTAAGCACTAATACCGAGTGGTGCACCCGTTGAAATTCACTCATTTATGGGAAAAGATGCCTAGCCCCTTTCCCCGGCTAACCTGCAGTTTGTGAGGAAAATCTGGTCACCAGATAACTACACGGATTTAGCCATTTAAATGGCAAATTGACACCAAACCTTCTCGGTCCCCCGCCGCCGTGTACTCTACAAATAGAACTTCGGTTGCATGAACCTCCATTCTGCGAAAAGCAATGGATCGTGTGACCGCATGAGCGAAAGTAGCAAAATTTGGAGTCGTCATCCCTCAGGTTTTTATTTGCAAACTGCTAAATAAATAGAATATTATGGTTCGGAACACCAGGGGAGAAATTCCGATGTTGCACTCGTCACTTACGATATAGACTGATGACACTTGTCCAATGAGTGTGTTCCAATATGCGTAATAATCGTCGTAGATTTGGCATCGGCTCCAATGACAAATTATCGTAATTTTCTGAAAGTTTATTAACAATTCAACATGCATGAAGAATTTGCAAAACCTCGACAAATTGCAAATTAGTTACAGCAACAGGAAATTGTAAAATCACTAGAAATGATTCAATAAACCGTCCAAATAAAAATTGTGGACTTGGATACGGCCTCACCTTGGGATGATTTGAAGTGAGAGCGTCAATGTATTGAACATCTATTTCACCAATGCCTGTACCTATGAAGTTGAAATTCGTTGGATATTCAGTTCGAGACAAAATCGGCATGGAAAATAGTAACAACCGCCAAAAACAATTTAAGGCTGTTGTTTCTGCTCCATACTTTTAATCCCATTGGGAAGATATTTAATTCGGAGTAGTGGTTATTTTGCTTTTTTAAAATTACTTTCACTCAATTTAAAAGACTGGAATGAACACCATCGTAAGGCTGAAGGAGCTGTGTTTAATTTTTGCATTCGATTTTCTATGACCATCGGTTTTGCCTAAAATTAGGTTTTGGGCCCTGAAATAGTCTACTTTTTGTTAGCTATTTCCACATTAGGAATATTAATTTCCTTGACAAATGCTGCAGAGTGCAGAGGTTTTCACTGTAAACTTATGCCCGAGGCATTTGTGGCTCAAGTTAAATGATCATTGCATGAAAAATCACACCGAGAGGTTTCGTTATTTTTTACCCAAATCTCTCCCTGTATAGTTCATGACTACTACATGGAAAATTTTGCACGTCACATCGAATAAATTCTTTGATCTCGTAAAAACAATTTAATTTTTTACAATTCAGCCAATTATAAACATCGCAGTATCGCCTCTCAAAAAATTCGGAAAAATATCCGCTAGATGAGCGGGGCGGGGTTTCTTCGCAAGAGGGAAGGAAGGTGGAGGAGGTTGGATTAGCGGGGGCTATGATCGGGAGCAGCACCTTTCCTTCCCTCAGCCGCACCAACAGCACCACCATGGTGCGACCTCTTTCTCACGCATAAGGGCCCATGCGGAGACCTAGAGCCCCCATTCCCCCGCCCCACACACTTTCTCGCCCCGCAAACAGCGAGAGGAGAGGGTACTGCAAGGGGCGGGACAGGACCCTCCGAGAGTCCCCCGATTAAGGACAGGGAGCGGGTGGGGGGGAGCTCTCTCACTTACACGCTTGTAATCCCCAATCAATCCCTTCCGCCCTCACGCCTCTCCACCCAAACTCCCCCACTCTTATCCGTGCAAAAAAATGAGGGAGACGGGTGGACTCCTCTCTTGTTGTTTACAAACCGTTAAGGGCACCGGTTAGGGGGGGTAGGGAATTGGGGTGGGGAGAGGAGGGGTCCGTGAAAAGGGATCGCCCAGGGTCCAACGCCTACCGCCAACAATGCCCGGAATAGGGGTGGGGGAAGAAGACACCACCCTTTGTCATACGCACAAGTATATGGCAGAGAGGGGTGCTCTCGTGGCAGGAGGGGGAGGGGATGGTTGTAATGGTCCACGCAGTCAGAGGAGGTGCGGATTCCATTAGCATAGAGGAGGGGGACCTCTCACCCCACTGCCTCCACCACACCCTCGTAGAAATGTGAGTTAAGCGCTGCCGGCCCCGGGACTCCGGCCTGCCAGCCCTAATGGGGACAGGGGAGAGACCCTGGCTTGAGACGGATTCGGATGTGCATGTTTAAAAACCTCGCGGAGAGCGCAGGTGATCCTCTCACGCCACTCCTTCCAAACCCTCGCCTCTGCAACACGCGGACGGGAGTAATGGTGCACACATCCAAAGCCAGGAGCTGGGGCGACAAGCATAAGGGGAACAGTCACCAACATATCGCCAATAATAAATCAAGGCTGTAAGGTGAAGATAAACGAGCTATGGAAGTTGATTGAATAGAAGTGGAGGGAATAATGAAATAATAAAAGTACTTGGCTGGGAGCTGATAGAAGCTTTGTTTGGGTCGCTGCTCCTCTTGTACTTTTCTGCACCATTTTGCTCCTTTGGCGTTCGAGTCGCAATAGGTGCAAGTGACGAACGCTGTTCGCGTCGCAAGTTCAGGATCAAAAGGTGCAGCTTGAACCTGCGCCTTTTGCTCCTGCTTTGGAGGTAGAGCAAGCGCTGAGAATCATGGGAAATAACAGATGAAAATTGTCTGGGTTTCATCTGCAATATGATCCGGGAAGTAAATAATCACTTCCAGGGAATTTTCTTATGGTTATTATTGATTGCATTCACAATAAACCAAAGCATAATAATCACTGAACACAATTGAAGAAGAGCATTTTCTGGACCCTAAACCACCGGCGACTCGTGTTTACATCTGCCTTTAACACGTTTTCGACATTAAATGGTATTTTATACTTCGTACATTATCGTTGAACAACAACTATGATATTACCACCACGTAAAGCCAAATTTCTCGTATATCACTACACTCACAATACACGATAGCATACTAATCACTAAACACTATTTTTAAAGAACATTTTCTTGATCCTAAATCAACGAAAACTCATGTTTACATCGTCCTTTTGTGAGAGCGTTCGCGTCGATTGTCTTGATCCTCTCTGACGTCAGCTGTTCTCTCCTGTTCCCTCGGCTACAGAAGTCATAGAAGGAGCAAGCGACGCGAACAAAGCTAGATACACGAAGGTTGCACACGAGGCAATCACGCTAATCACCAATTGCTGACTCATAATAGATGCTGATTAAAAGCAAAAACTATATACAATTGGAGTGTTGCTGAGAAGCGAAAAGAAACGATATACCTGGTTAGAAGTCTCCATTAAAAGTTGCAGAATACGACTTACGAATATCTTGACTATCCCTCTTCTTTTCATCTTGAACTCCATATGTGAGATAATAGCACACTGAACAGTTTCAGAAATGGCTAACAATAAGTGAAAAATATGCATTGTGATGTTAAACATATGGTGCTCTCTCACACTTGTATTTGAACACCGACTGAAGTTTCATGAGTTTACTCTCATTTTCCATTTCTCATTAAAAAATTTCGCTTCAAAATTAGAATAAATTCTTGAGCACATGTTCGGTGGTTTAATAAAAGTGTGGAGAAGAACTCTGAGTTTCACTCCATCATTTAACAGTCCAAAAAATGTCTCCGGTTAATAACATACCACTTGGCCAAGCAACATTAGCGAAATTCATCACCCTGATGTTCCTGAACCAGTGACAGGTGATTTCAATGAAAAACAAGAGGGCAGATGCAGTACCGAAAAAATCAAGAGAACGAGAGAACTAATCAACGACTAATTACCCATCAATTTTTAGCTTTTAATGCCACGGCTGCATAGGAACCTACCTGTATCCTATTGAGGAAATAAGCGGAAGTACAGGGTTAATGAATCTCCTCTTAAACTACTTGACTGAATCATTCCCCCAGGTTCATTTTTGAACTCTTCTGATCATTCCAAAGTATCCTTGCGCCGAAAACCACGATACACTCGACGGTACGTGAAATTATCCATTATTTTCGTTGAGCGCCCATGCGTTAGAATACTTTTCAAAAGGCTATGGCATGAGTGATCGTGTCCCGGCGAATGCAAACGACGGATACTCTCTCACTCTCTCTCCCCTTCACTTCCCGCATCATCATCATCATCAGAGTGTTCAACCGGTTACAGGTAGGTAATGATAAAAGTCAGAGAAAAAATCCAACGGACTCTACCACGTGCCGTGCCCTTTCTACATATAGTATTTCTTTCTTCATCTCAACGTAAGCCCTACCTTTCTTCATCCCGGCCATAAAACCTATTCTCTTTTTTCCCGTTCCCCGCATCCCCAACATCCTTCCCTCTATCACGGCCTTCAGCAAACTATCGCCCCCATTACCGCTTCCAGCAAACCTACCCTGCCTTCCCCTAATCTCATCCAGAAGTTTCCTCTCCTCACCAACTAGATCAAGAACTTCCTCATTTGTCTTCCTTCCCGCACAACGCACTTTTTTCATCCTCCTTCACACCCACATCCCGAACGCCTTCAGAGTCTGAAGAAAGAGAGAATGGTCTTGAGAGAGGTAGTCTGAAGTTCAGACTACCTTTCTCAAGGTCCACGTTTCTGCCCCATAGAACGCCACGCTCCATATCAAGCTCTTCACCAGCCTCTTTTTTACGTCCTAAGTGAAAAAAATAATAATTAAATAAATCTCGGTCCAGAGACTCGAGCCGTAATAACACGAGACTCGCATATGGCGCCGTCGCTATTCTAGGTCTCCGTCGCCGTTCGGACCGGGTGGGCGGGCTTATCGTGTCCGCAAGGCCCGGGATGAGTCGGGGCAGAGCCGCAAAGGGGATTACCCTAGGAGGGAGAAGGGTGGAAAGGGACGCGGTTGTTGTGCGACCGGGTCCCATCGGGGGACGGATCGTTCGACTCTCGGTTTGGCCTTCTACGGCGTTTCTCTGCGTCTCATCCCTTCTTAATGGTTTCCAAATCCCCAGTCTTTTTTATTCGAGCGGTGAAAAGTTGACTGTTGTGGATCTGGAAAAGGGGACAATTGATGGCACAACGCCGCCGGGTGCAAGTCGACGATAGAAACACGGGTGACTCAAGTGGACTCGGGGACACAGCTATACCCTTGGGATCTCAATCTCTTTGCACTCGTAATCCAATCCACCTGTTTCGTTTTCGAAGCGTTCGCCAGTATTTTTTTCCTTGCGATCTGAAAAGGTTTACTCAGAATAGTGGGATACGGCGTGTTTACTGGGGTTAAGAGCTCACAACTGGTTACAAAACAGACAAGCAAAAGGCTTCGAAAAAATATGAGAAGCTCGAGCACCGTGAACCATTAAGAATACAGAGTAAAGAGGAGAAAAAGTTGAACGAAAAAATGACTTTATTGGCTATGATACCTAACCGAGTACACAAATGTAATATAAAAATATGTTAATAATTATCTATCCGTTGGATCCACATTACAAACACACCTTAAGTTTCAATTTAAAAAGGATAAATTAGGAATCCCTTTTTAGGTATTGCCCGTACTTGGGATACCTCAAAACAAATTATATTGCGAACAATTGAAAAAAATTAATAAACTGAGACAAGATTTGTAACATAAATATATACATGAAAAATATAATAATTTGCTGTTTAATCTCAACCTGTCGTGCGTGCAGTTTAGAATGAGTGTTAACCATGCTACAAATAAAAAAACACCTGGATTTTCTACATCAAATACCCATCTCTGTTCAAAAATGATGTTAAAATAATTGTACTTCGTATATCATCTGTCTCTCTAAGAAATTATTTTGTACTTCTGATTCTTTCGATACATTTGGCTGAACCTCTAATGAGGGGAAAACGTGTTGTTTCGAGCGATTATTTACTAAAGATCTAGCCTATTAAAACACGCCAGTTAATCAGACAAGTGAATAGACATGTAACACAGGAATTGTACCAACAGTGTCACAGTGAATACCTTACGGAGCAATAACTATCATCATCACAGCAGCCGAATAAGCAAGCGACCAGGGTATCGACAATAGGTCCTATCAAATAATTGCTTTAATAGCATATTTATTTCGATAAATTAATTTTTATTTCGATTCAAATATTGATCTCCTTTTTTCTTCTCAATAAGGGCTATTCAGCATGAAGTATTAATAATACTTTCGGTCCTGATCTTCAAAGAGAAATTACTATACTCCTTCAGAAAATCATTGATTAAAAATATTCACACTTGAATGTTGTCTCGCTCTTTCACTAGACTTTGAGGAGTTGAAAGAGGTAATGCGGAGTTTTGATAATTCCCGACCAAGAGTTCATATCAATTACTTTATACCAAGTACCTCTTAAATTCTTTTATTTCCAAATGAAGCCTTGTCTCCCCATGGGAGGTTCTGAGACTCGGTAAGATCTTCTTTGAACTCCATTCCACTCACGAATCAATTTTCCGTGGTGGTCACAAATATGTCTATCCAATTCAATGGGCGGATAGCAAAATGAAAAATGACGTTTCTGGCACTTTTTCTTTTCATGCCTTACGATGCATTGAATGAATGAGATTTTAAGCCATCACACAGTCATTACAGATTGTTCCTTCACTCTTACCGCATCATTAATTAACACATCGTTCAAATATTAGAGAAAAAGTTCGTTGGACCTTTTCCGACTGTTGTCGTTGCAGCTTAATAGGAAGACTGGCGCCGAAATACCCTAGCCCGGGGATGTGATGAGAAATCTCAGGTGGCTTTCAAAGACGCGACCCCTGAGCCCCCCACCGTCACCGAGAAGGGAGAAAAATTCAAAGCTAGGTAATCCCGTGTGCATTGGTGCTGCATAAATCTTTAAACGGGAGTTTTCCTCTTTCCCGCAGCAATTTGGCAAAATTCGAAGTAACCCCAGCGTGTGACGGGGCACATGCAACAGGTGACCTGTCCTATCCATGTTTCCTCACGACAGTTTCCAGGAGTGCGACTCATATATCCATTCCATTCTACAACCAGCAATATTTTAAGGACCTCATAAAAATGTCAAATGAAATATATTCAAAAATTCACACATTCGAAAGGCCTGAAAATTCCAGCCTCTCTTTCTTTTAAGCGACAAAACCGTCGTTTAGCTCCAATCCTGGTAATCACCGGCCGCGCTCTAAGTAGCTACACTGACACTCCCTTGCGCACTGCTCGGGGCGTCCCAAGGCGAGTGATTCGAGATGAACTGACGGTCGTCCTTCTCTACCCGTTGCAGTTCGAGCGAGAGTTCGACCCGAGGCGGCTGGGAAACTGGGAGGTGCCCAAGTGGTTCCCGGAGAGGCCGCGGCAGCGCCTGCACCAGACGAAGATCATAGCGGACGACAGGGGACACCTGCTGCCCGGAGTCACACGATTCCCAGAGCAGCCCTGGGACAAGTACGTCACGGCGTGGGACTTCCCCAAGAAGATCACCAGGAAGTTCGGTAAGACGATAGCACGTACGTAATAAGACGAATTCGGTTTCCGTGAAGGCTTCCGCGGATTCTTTGAGTAGTAGATATTTCTCTTTCGGATCTTCTTCCGTGTCCATCCATCTTCTTGGACAATATTCCGCCCGCGATCCGCAATCAATAATGTCCAAGCGGATAGAAGGACGCGGAAGTAGACAGAAAAGTGAAATATCTTCAAGACGAATTTGGAACGGAGAATATTGATAAGTAAGGATGAATGCTCATTCAGGAGATAACCCGTCTGTGCAGAGGATTCCCCCGAAAGACGACACTTATTCCGGGAATGCAGCGATGAAAATCGCCCAAGTCCCTCTCGGGGAACTCGACGGCTATCGGTGAAATTCAATAATATCACAGAATTTGGACGAGATTTTTGAGCACGCGCACATTCAATAGCATTTCGAATCAGGAATAATGCTCATAAAAAAACTTTAAAATGCCATGATATACAAGTATGAAATTAACGCTGGTTGTAAAGCACTCCTGCAGGAAATAGTTACAGATGTAAAAATTATAATGCTCGATGTGCACTTTGAAAAAGTCATTCGCCTGGACGGGAATTCCGGGAAAATTACTTTTTCACTCTGAATTTCACATATTCGTGTTTCCACTGGGGGGTGACCACCTCTCAAGTTCAACTGCTTTGCAGAACGTAAAAAATAGAGAAAAATCATCAAAATCGCCCGTACACCATGTAGCCTTTTATTTAAATATACATTTCCGATTGTTTAGGTGGATTTAAACTTATCTCAACATACACAATATGTATACCCAAATGGATAGCAACTGTTATATTATTATTCTCAGTGGTTCGAAATGAATCAGATGACTATTAAAAAAAAACATTGCGGAATGTTTTTAAGGAGTGTCTCCGACCGGATGCAATATTCAAAATCTGTAAGTTAATGTTCGATTTTATCACAACGGTTTCAAAAATACCCTGCAACAAATAAACTCAGAACATCAAGTAATAAAGAAGTTTTTATCTCATACATAATAGAATTAAGTCTAATAAAGCCTAAAAATATTCCATAAACGTTAAAAATGGCCAATGAATCTGGAGGCCTTGTTAAAAATTAAAGTAGGTTCACTGTCTTTCTTCGGTATCAGACGCCATTGCCGACGCAAAACCTAAATCCATGCTTATTTTGTTTCACCGCAAAGGTCAATTTTACGCACGAAATACATTTAACATGGTAAATTTCTTGAATTCAATTTTAGAACAGCGTAAAATCGAAAATTTATAAATACAGTAAATTTAGTACAAATTCCTCATTTCTTTACAGCATGAGAGGAAACTTTTAAAACAATGAATTTAGAATTGCAGCTGAGGTAAAAATAGCATTTATAAAAAGAACAAAGGGATAAAACTCTTCAATGGACGTATAAAGTTTGAGCACCACACGTCAGAAAAACAGGCACACGTTAGGAACTTACGATATTCCCAACCAATATGTCTCCGAAGGGAAAACTAATCTTTCACCAGTGACCAACAATAGGTCACACTGTCACTGGCGAGGGATTATTTTTCCCGTAAATCACCACAGATAGATTGATCGGGAATACCTATAGTTTCTGACGTATGCCTGATTTGCTGACGCGTCGTGTTCAAACATTATGCGGCCATTGGGGTGATATAATCCTGTGCTCCTGCATTAGAGACCGTTTAGATCATCTATCCTATTTTACTGCCATTCTTAGAGTGGAAAAATCTGTATAAACTAATAGTTCAAGCCAGGAGGAAAATTCTAGGTTATTTTAAAAAGATCTCAGGGCCCCAATAAGGTCCCAAAATGGGGTCCTTCGGTGGTCTACGCTACGTATTGGGTTTTGTGCAGTGTATTCATTTTTCGCTTTTTAAAATTACTTTCGCTCAAGACAGAAGGTTGGGATTTTTTTATCAAATGGATGAAAGAATGAAGTTTATTATTATTTCAAACAATTATCTTTTCCAATCCGCACTTGTCTGAAAATCACGTTTTTAGTTGCAAAAACGCACATTTTTCTCTGAAATCAACGATAATATACTCGTATTTCCTTGACAGCCAGATTTTAGTCTTAAACGCATTTAAAATTCATTTTGCTTAGTTAAGCTGATTAGGAATGCTAAGCATTGGGTTTTGTGCAGTGGTTTATTTATTTTCTTTTCAAAACTACTTTCACTCAAGATAAAGAGTTAAAATTTATTTTATCAGATACCCGAAAGAATTAAATTTCTCATTTTTTCAATCGATTTTCTTTTACGCATCGTATGTCTAATAAACGCGCTTTCAGCAAATTATTTGAATGAATACAATAATTAATAACACTTCAGTCTGTTTTGACAAATACTAACTAACCCCTCTCCTCTTATATGATGAGTTGTGAAGGAAGTGTGACCCCGAGCAACGCCGGGTAATTCAGCGAGTAATCCATAAAGAAAATAACTACATCAACGGCAGTCCATTGTAATAGTAAGACATACGAGGGTACGAGAAAGACAAACAGGAGAACCAATTATCGAGTATTGCGGTTGGCTCCTCCCAAAACGAAGAAGGGGCTGCTTGGGCGCCTAGTTGGTTTCCCTGAAAAAATGCAAACGCTCCCTCCAGAAGGGAATAGTGGCTATTTTTTTATGAAAAGTTACACAACAACTGGTTTCGTCAACCCTGATTCCCGAGAAGTCATTTCTCCGATTCAGACGCCTGTCATAGAAAGGCACGTCTGCACGAGTTAACGAAATCGATAGCATAAGAAGAGAGGTTGGAGCGACAAAGGCATATTTAGGACGCATCGTCCTTGCAGCGTCACCGCGCGACGACGAAATTGGTTGGTTGGCTTTGTTTAACGTGTGCAAGCGGATTGGTGGGGAGAAGGGGGAAGGAGTCGAATCGATTGTCGTGCCACCACGTAGTATATCGCGGAGAGACGACTCACCGACACGGAGAAGATAATATCGCCGCTCACTTCGGACGGAAAGCCAAGCTGGGCCAGGCTGTGGAACACGGAGATGTTCAACTCGTTTGCGACGAGAACTGTCATTGAAAAGTTGCAGCTGGTAGTTAACGGCAATATCTGGGCGCTAAATCAGCGTAAAAATTCGGAGACGGAATTCCGAAAGGTCAGGAAAAAATATTAGTCCGAAGTAAAAACGGGGACATTTTTCAAAACGCTAATTTTCCAAAGTATTGGAGCAACCCTGTTGGATCTTGGTTCCCAAATCACGATAAACACACAATGGACGGCATGGTCAAATGAGGCAGCCAAATAAAAGATAAAAATGTTCATTTAAGTAGGAAAATATTCTTCAGAAATGGAAGTCTAATTGAGCCGTTGATTTTGAAAGTGGAGCAAATCCTTTTTGTAAAAAAAAGAAAGAGTTACACCAAATTTTCATTAGAAATTAACTACAAGTTTCTGTTTTTAATCAATTCACAGTTATATATATAAATGGTATCTTTGGTATGTACATAGATATGATAGTGAATTGATAAAAAACAGAAATTACAAGTTAATTTCTAGTGAAAATTAGCTGTAAATCTTTATTTTTCAACAAAATGGACTTGCCTCAATTTCAAAATGAACGGCCCAATTTATGGTTGACTAAAATAGGGCCCTGTTTCACGTAAATGTTTTGTCTCCATAAATATATCATTAATATAAAAGACCGATCCATGACGCATTCTATGGTCTGTGGAAGAAAATACTGCCTTCCATTTTATCAAACTTAATGACAGCTTCAAGAATGTCAAGCTTAATTCATTCAAATTTAATCTCCAGTGTATTAACGTCAGCTGTTCGAAGATGTTCGTTGTGTAAAACATACATGGTAAAAGAGATAACTGTTTACTATCCCCCCTCAAATTTATTAGTTACCCAGAAACATATTATTGACCCAATTACTTGAATAATATCCAAGAAATTCGTATGGAATAATACAAATGTATTTCTTCAGGGTCATTCCATGTCAAGTGACCCAATGAAATATAAATTGGTTGCATTACAATTTTTTATTATTTCATTTTCTGCACGCGCATCACCTACACATCTATTGGTCGCTGAACGAGACGATTGTAAAATTTTTATCCTTCCTCTTTTTTTCGCCAATTTTCCAAGATGACATGCAAATTTTTGAGAATTTAAATATTTACCCTATCCTTAATATCTCACGAGCAAATTATGACAGAGGGGATTTATAGAAACTATACTTCTTTACACAAAATGGAAAACATTTCCTGTAATTTTTCTTTTTCCTTTTACATTCCTTTATTGTTGAAATTGAACTTGAATTCAACATTTATTCCAAAAATATGAATTGGTTTTCGACTCGAAGAAACAGTACGAATGAGGAAAGTCTCAGATTTGAGAGCTTTTTTACATGAAGTAGTAAACTAGAAGAATAGTCCCAGAAAGTTTTCTACGCATGGCACAAACCTTTTTCTTCTAGAAGCAAACAAAAATGGCTTCGCGCTCAAACTTAGCGATTTTTGGACTTCATTTTCTCCGTTGGGGAAGCCATTAAAATTCGTGGCTTACAAAATATAAATACTATTATTATGCAAAATTCCAAAAACAGCGTATAAACTGGGGAGTTGGAGAATAGATTCACTCGTAAGAGAAATGTTGTAGTTGCAAACTAGCTTGGCGCTCAAAATCTGCCATTTTGGGACTTGATTGAACGTAGTACTAATGGTTGAAATTTAACAGACATTTACTGGGAATGTAAAACTTTTCTTACATCTATTTATTAATGTATTTACACTAGGTATTACATTACTTAAATATTACGTCGAGAATTCGCTTTTGAAGCAATAGGAACATGCCCATTGAAAAAAGTTTTACGAACTCCCAAAAGATTTAATGACAAGAATCAGTATTCAAATGCCGACTTCATAATCAATTTCTTTAAAAAAAGTACTGTTGGAATAGTCGTACGAATAGTGAATAGGTCAGGCCAGTATTATGTTGCTGCAGCCAATGAGCTCTCAAATGAAAATCCTGTATCTCTATTCCTCAGTCCTTAAAATTAAAAAGATACGCCTAATTAGGACGGCCAGCGAACATTATACGAACGTTCGCTGGCCGTCCTTTACATTTACGTTGTATGTACGTTGCAATAAAACGTCCGGGGGACGTTGCGTTACGAACCTTTGGCGCTCGGTAATTATCAGCGACATCCATCGCATCTACATCGAAATTTTGGCAGAAATGGGAAGCTTGCAAGCGAATCGGAGAGTCTTTAGTTCAGCCAGTAAACACTTCACTAAGAGCTTTGCGAAATTAATTTCCGTTATAATAAATATTACTTCCATGTGTTTATTAGTACATCCAGCAATTTTCTTCTTTCAACATTTCCGTAAGTTATGTCTTGATTGAAATGTGAACAACCGAGTGGGAATTGGAAAAAAATCTTGTTTATTCTCAACAATATTGCATTTATATTCATACTATGAGGATATATATAGGTTTCAATTAATTAATGCTAAATATCTGTTATCGTGATGTGATGGTATTTCCTCAAACTATCGCGGAATTTCCATATAAAAATCAGTTCTCGATGTTACATTAACCCACGGAAGTGGCCAGGTACATAAGACTTTCTTGAAGAGGATTTTTCGATTTCGGATGCGAGAATATGCGTGTAGAACCGTAGGGTTGTTGAAGATGCGAGATACTTAAACTATCGTTAGTTAGATACTAGGTAGGATAGTTCATTGTACTAATGCATGCCATCGCGTAAAAGAAACATTCATAATACACGGTGTTTCAAAATGAATATCTGGGTTTTAAGGCTTTGTAGTATTTATACCATTTGACTTTCAACTCTAAATGATACATCAAATGAAAGAGAAACTCAAACAGTTTTTGTTTTATCTACAAGTGTTCAATGTGAGCACAATTCGTCACACGGCACACATCCGGTCGATAGGCGAGTTCTTCCCAGACCTTGATCAGTGTGTCTGGAGTAAATGATGTAACAACTGATTCAATCCTGTTTATTAAGTCGGGTAGGTCAGCTGGTAGCGGAGGTACATACAAATGATCCTTTATGAACCCCCAAAGATAAAAATCGAATGGATTCATATCAGGTGAACGTGGAGGCCATGCGTTGCTAGCCCTGTCATCTGGCCCCTGGCGGCCAATCCAGCGGTTGGGTACAACGTCTTTTAACCAATCTTTACTACTAGCGCCTTCTAACGGAAGATAGAGGAAACACTGCATGCGCATGCATACTAGTGTACAACGAAACTGTTTGAGTTGCTCTTTCATTTGATGTATAATTTTTTATCATAAGTCAAATGGTATAAACACTACATAGCCTTGAAACTCCGATATTCATTTAGAAACACCCTGTATTTAAATTGTACATTTTCATTCTTTTTGAGAGGGCAGGGATGATGGCAGATTCAGTGGAGAGGGCAATGGAGTTTCAGTGTTGTGGGCAAGGGAGTTTTACTACAGACGTCAGTTTCTTACACTACGTTTACCAATCGATATCAGATCGGTCTGAACTCAGACCGATCTGAAAGTTCAGCACGGTGCTGACTCTGATCGCCTGGTTTACCAACACGGTCTGAAAATATCGATATTGAACTATCGATTTCAGTAGTTTGAATTATTTTGAGATTTCTTGTATATTTCAGCCGCACACTTCTCTCCTTTCCCTTCTTGCAACAAGTCACGCCGTAAATAATATCGATTATATTTTGTTTGCCATCGGCAACCAAAAGAAGAACGATGAGCGCCACGCTCCGGCCTCTTCGGATCGATCTGAGATCTCAGACCGGTTAGGGAAAGCGGGCTGACTCGGCTCGCTCCTCAGATCGATCTGGCCAGCGCGCTCCGTTTACCATACCGAGCTGAGCCAGTCAGATCGATCTGAGATCGATTGGTAAACGTAGTGAGTATAGTTTCAAGACAGGAATATTTACCTGAGACGTTCGGGCGGAGCGACATTGCAACCAAATGGGAACACAGACGGTGCGAACGTCCGCGCAACGTTTCGGTCGGGCGACATGGGAACCATTTGGGAACGTTCTTGCTGTTAGTTTCCGTAACATTCCCTCGCTTCGAAACGAATGATCGCGTAGCGTTCCGCGAATGTTTGTGTGCTGCGTAGGTATCTTGGCTGGAGTTTTTAAATTATCCTCCTTCCCGAAAGTAATATGTGCCCCCCTATTCCTCAAACTGACCAGCTGGAAGGGGAACATGAACACCATTAACTGAAGTGTCTTGCAACGCTCGTCCTTAAGGTGGTTCCACCGTAAAATGACTTAAATGTCATTTTATTCATATTCTGCCTACTTGTAGAAAAAGTTGTCCTCTATCTGATATGAACAACAAAATAATACCTTTCCACACTATTTTATTCTATATTTGAACTTCAAATTACATGGTGTTCAATGGGGGAATGAGAGAAACACGGGGAAAAAAGGTCCTTTTCCATAAAATACAAATGCCATTTTCATGGAAAACTGTCTCTAAGAAGGAAATAATCCAGAGAAATTGAATACAAATATAATACAGGCATCTTACCACATTATTATAGTTATTGAAGAATTAATGCCGTAATTGAAGTCAAAATGAGGTAATTCGTAGGAAATGGCGCTGCAGTCGGCTCCTATGGCTGGAAAAAAGTGCTCATTTAAAATACATTCGTGGAATAATCTGCATATTTTGTGTCTTACTTTTGGGTTTCTATAGGTAACGCATTGCATCAGGGAAAGCAGGATTTTTTTGACAAAATATAAAAAAATGTGGAATTTAGTATTTGTTTTGACTCACACAGTCGCGGGGGAACCTCCTTAATTGAATTATTATTGTAGAATCACACAGGCTTCATTGACCAAAAAGAAAGGTCGGAATCAGTTAATTAATTAAATTCACGTAGGTATATGAGGACCACCGACCCTGCACGCTCAGTTTCAATCAGGGATGTGACCCTGTATGAAAATATCCGATGATTAAAAGTTTCAGACACTATTCACAGAAAGGTTGAATCCAAAATGGTATGCAACGATCGTTCACTAAAATGGATGTAATATTATGTGGTCCGAAAAGGCACGGTATTATTCAGCAACCGATCCGAAAAAGTAAGATGTACATACTTGTTATGAAGTATCGGTAACATTTGGAAGTCAACTACTCACGTTCGAGGGGGCTGGGAAAATCTCCCGGGAGATGACAGCGGCCCCTTGTGTAGGAGAGCTTTGGGATGGGAGAGTACTGCGGGGGGAGTACCTTAGAGGAGACAGGGGCCAGGAAGAAAAAGGCTGTTACGAATTCACCGGCAAGCAAGCTAGGGAGAGAGAGGAGAAAAGGGAAGTGCTTGAGAATCCTTTATCGATGAGAGTAGTGACCTGAAAATTAGATCTTCAGGGGGCCCAGGGTGCACGTCTTAGGAGGAAGCCCCTAGGGCAACATATGGGTGGGTCACAATATGATGGGGGGAGGGTTGAACTATGAACAAGAGGAAACTGAGGGCGAGATGGCGGCGTAGTCTTGGAATGAAAATTTTTTGTAATGCAATTTTCTTTTCCCCTCCTTGCTTTCCATCATGCATGCCTCACATGACCATCGAACAGAGAGATATTTAGAAACGTGTCACTGATATACCATAAAGCGTAGCACTGCCCAAGAAGGACAATGATGTACTTCCATCGCACCTCATTGAATTTTACCGTATGAAATTAGTCAAACTGCCGTAAATAGAAATATAATAGATAAATAAAATAAATGAAAGGGTTGTAGGCTTGATTTTGTGGAAGCTATCCATTATATAGAAGAAATAAAATACCTTAGTTAACTCGACTTGTAATATTTCAATGGATCGTGGTAATAAATATTACAAGTGGAGTTAACTAAGGTAATTTAATTATTCCGTAGATAAAATAAAAACTGGCTTCAAACTGCCTGCCTTAATTGATAATAAAACATGTTATTATGCAAGTTCGAAAGAAAATTACTCGCAGTGATTAACAGATTACTCACCACCAATTGTCAATTAAAAGTTATTGGTGATCTTTGCGTAATTATCTACTGTACTGGAAACTAGTGACAACAATGTACGGAAATACCGGACTAATTCACAGTCACATTCACGTTTATTTGCAAAGAATTGATACAAATAAACAGCCAAAAATACCGATAACATTGCGTCAGCACTACCGGTGCTTGGAGACGGTAAATAGAGTGCTTCAAAATACTCGTCGGTTAAATATCGGTACTTATAGGAAGTTCCCAAGGCTAACCGGATCCACGAATGATGTTCCGTTCGGGCTTAGGTTCCAGGGCCCGCCGCCCCTCAGCGGAATTCCTCGAAAGGGAACTCGTGTCGACAGAGTTATATTTTCTTTCTACATTCCCCGCCCGGTGTCATCCCGCGACCGGAATCCGAGAAAAACACGCGGAGGTGAAGCGACAGATGGGTTTCACGAACATTCCACGGCACCGCCGACACGGGAGCTCTACAACATATTCGACTACGCGCTCGGGAAAATATCGCGATATCACTCGCTATCGAAACAATCCGGCGACGAGCAGATTCCGAAAGTAAAAAATAGATGTAACGGGGTGATGTTGGAGGTGGAGGATAGGAGGGGGGTGGTGAGGCGGAGGGGGAAGTGGCGAGGCCAGCACACACAAACAAACATAAGAAGAAGCGGGAAGAAGAAGAAGACGGGGACGCTCTTGTTCGCCTGAAGAGAGTGTGACGAGGGCTTCCTCCTGTGTACAAGCGGCGGTGGTTCGTGACCGCGCGCCCCAATCGATTCGCATCGTCAAATTTGAGACGCAGATATAAAAGATATATACACGGGGGGGAGGCCTTTTCGCGGGAGGGGTTAGTGTATGCAGAGGCGGGTGGAATGGGGAGGGTCCTCTCCGAAGGGGGAGGATAGGAACATCGCCTTCACCACCCCCTCACGCCCGTCCGCCCGCGGCGGCAGGCGCCACATTACAGGTATTGTCGCTTTCATTCGGCGCGGGGGGGGGAGGGGCGAAAGGGGAGAGGGGAGGAGAGAAGAGCCACCCCCGTCTCACTTGCATCACTCTTCTATCTCTCCCACGGCTCTACGAAGCCCGGGAAGTCGCCGCTCCGCCGCCGAGGAAGGTCGCCGCGTGGACCGGCCAGCAGCAGCCGCAGACGGGAGCGGCGGGAGTTGAGGAGGGGACAGGAGGCGAGGAGGGCACCCATGTCCAGGTGGAGAGCGGGGGGCGACCGGTGACAGGCGAGGAGAGACGGCCACCGTCGTCGACTCGGAGTGCTTCGAGGTCTCCCGGGGGACGCAGGTCGCCCGAGGCCGGACGTCGGGGGGGCCTGCTGGAAGCCCCGCCGCCGGAGGCAGAGAGACCCACGCCTCCGCCCCCGTCCGAGGACGGGGGGAAGTCCGCCGCTGTCAGGTCTGCAGTGAATCCTTGCGAGGTAAGAAGGCGGAGGTGAAGAAAGCATTGGCGGCCCCAAGGGGGAGGGGAAGGCTGGGGGGGGGGGGCAATTTCCCCGCCCCAAAACCCAGCGTATTCCTTTGTCATAGACCTTAAATTAAAAGCCTAAATTATTTTTTTGCTTTTTGTTATTGAAGTTTTGGTTATTTTACTTTAAAATCCAGTAAAACTTTATAAAAACTAAAACTGTTTTTAAAACCACAAGCTAAATGCGAATGTAAATCAAAATAATTTTGGAAGCAGTCGAAACTGGGTGGTAATCTAAAAGGGAATTATGCATTTAGTAAAAACCTGCTTTTCTTAAAAGGCAAACTTTTTTTTCCAAACAACTTATAACGTACCATTTTGCAAATAGTTTATTACTAATTCCCGGGATTGGTATATTCCCCTTTTCCAAGGGGGTACTCCATATCCCCAAGAGTCGAACCCCTAGTCTGGAGCTGCCCCTGGAAGATAGTGGGATAAACGAGCGCTCAGATGACGGGAGATACCATCACTATTGGTATCCCACCAGCTGATCCCAATTTCTGGGTTATCCTTCCACTTTCCCTCACCATACTCGCTCGGCGGGATACACATCACATAATCAAAATCGCACTTACAACAATTACAAGAATAGAATTTCAAAATATGACTAATTCCTAATCTGTGGAAGTCACAAGGTTTTTCATTGCTAATATGGAGCCCTTCCACCACGTCATAGCTTCTAGTTTCGATTTAAGTTTCTTATCCTTAAATATTTGGGCATGGAAGTTAATACAAGACAAATCCTTAAAATAAGTCTTTACTATGATTAAAGCTTTTACTGTTTCATTTGAAGGGAAATTCTCTCATAAATATAAACACATACCTGCCAGAATGAGACAAATGATGTGCAACACTGAGTAGCAACCAATTTACAATATAGCAATGTCGCGTCATAAACAACCGGGAACCGTGTGTATGCCAACTGAAGCATGGGGAAAAAAAGAGCACCGTTATTACAATTACCCACTTCTTAATCATGAACATACAATATATAATACATTTAATATATATGTTCATGTTCTTAATATACCTCATCAAAGTTTCATGATTTCAACACCAGGAGTGCTGCAAATTTGAAATGGAAAGCCTAGTGAACTGCTTTCAGGAATGGTACTTAACAAAAGAAAAAAGAGAGACATTTGGAAAAAATTCGGGACACTGGGACATTCTATCAAAAAATGGGACTGTCCGGGGAAAAACGGGACGCATGCGAACTTAAGACTACATTACCCAAAAAATGAAATTGGGGCAGATTACAATTACTTCCGAAAAAAAGTAATCCATTACAAGTAAAAATTACTCTCCTAAAAAGTTATCGATAACAATTACCAGTAGAATACAATTACTTTGCATGTAATTGCAAACTCTAGGATTACCACAAAATGAATCTCCTTGCTCGTTATACTTTTGAATCTATAGCTGTAATTTTTCCAGACCTCCAAGACAAAGATAATTTATCTTGATGAATTTGAGCATAATATAGAGCTTAGAGAGTTCTTATATTACTAATCCCCAAGAGAGCACCAAATTAACATTATATGATATTTGATCCCAGACTAACTACTATGAACCTTGCAGTTTTTAATATGGTTTTCTACGTCATAATACGTTCTATTAGGAAATAGAAATCAGTGTTGAAATTAAACCATAATGTGGTGCAACTTATCAAGAAAAAGCAATCCAGCTGCTAGGTATTAACTAATGGTGGTAAAAGCTTAATAAAATCTTTTGAATGGTCCTTAGAAATTCAGATTTATATGAAGTGTGCACTCCAAAAGCAAATAGCCTATTTTTTCGAGAATTTTAACTATGCTAACAATAAGTCACTGCATTAGTCATGTGATATCTCGCTATGTGCCTGCTCCTTTGAAATCTCCCAATTTTGTCAAGTTTTCATTGCCAAAATACATATCTGATTAATGGGTTAGCGATCCTTGATGAAATTATGCCATAAATCGTTGAGGGAGAAACTAAATCAGGGTTCCTCAAACAAAAATGGAAAGGCCAAAACAGCCATCATTTAAAGCTTTCATGATAGCTATGAAGGAACAGAAAAAGTATTCCATTGGAGATTCCATTCCATGAAATTCCTCCCTAATAAAAATGCTAAAATGAAGGCGGTTATAATTTAAAAAAATTTTAATGTACAGTTATTTTTCAAAAATCAACTTATTCTCATTTGTTAAATAATGAATCATCCTTCGAATGGTAAAATTTAATAGCACACTATCACTAAGCTCTACATTCCAATCACTAGGGTTCTTTGTACATAATTTACAGACTAGAGAAGAACTTCGAGGAAGGAACATTTCCCTAAGTGATAGCTACATGAGCTTTTGACGATGAAAGTATCTTTGAATATGCTTTAATAATGACAAAGCTACTCACATCAAATTTCCTGTCATTAGACACTGATTTGTATAATAATAATTATATTTTATTTTTTCCCAAAATAAAGCTTGAGAGAGTGGTTGAGAGTCAAATAATGAAATGGATATATGATAGTGCAGCGGCATTACTAGGGTTGGTGTCACTCAGTGTGGTAACTCATGGTGTCACCCCCTCACGACACCCTGACACGACAGCAACGACAAAAACAAAGCATATTTTTAAGCACGTGTAGTGGGCATGGGCTGATGAAACGGCAGGAGCCACGTTAGTGACGTGTTTTGAAGTGTCATCATAGCTAATTGGACAATAATTTTGGCCGGGTTCCCGATTTAAGTAGCAATTTAAAGCAGAGCTATTGATTGAGAAAGTTTAGCTGGCAGCCAACTGCGTAGCCAGATTATATAATAGTCGCCATTTAATTTTTAATCAATTACTGTAACCATACACAATGTTATCTTCTGGAGGAGTTATTTTAAAAGCAAGACTTTAATGCGTTTTTGTGTTTATTTCTTACAGAAAAGAGATATTTTTATATTTCAATAATAAATTTCTGTCGCTGCGCTGAAATAATGCTTAACAATAATTTCATAGAGTGGCATAGAATCATAGACAGTAATATTTTGCATGTTGGTGTCACCCGGTGCAGTCCACACCCCCATAGTGAAGCCACTGTGATAGTGTTTTAAATGGTGCGAGATGAAGGGTAGACCAAGAAAGTAAGTAACAGGTGCACATGGCAGAAGAGACTCTGAAGAGAAGGAATATTAGGGGTCTTCAGAATAGGAGACCATGTATGAAGCAATGCAGAAATGTAACAAAAGTGAGAGAGGTATGCATCATTAGGGCGATATTGAGGGAACTAATAAAAGACAGCCAGTTTCTGAACTATTTCAAAAGAGAGAAGCGGTTCCAGAATCATCCTCTTGCAGATGGCTTCCGAGGCCACCCCACATATTAATCTAATATTACATATTAATTAATCTAATCACTATCTCTGAATGCCTCGCCTAAGAAAACTTGGAAATTACACGAGGCTGCAAGTCTTTGTAACTCCATTACATACGCAGATAAACTTTCATGGGGAAGTTGATCCCTTTCATAAAATTGGACTCTCTCTCTCTCTGCGATTACAAGAGTTTTTGGCTGGAAATGAGAGGAAAGTATATCAGCCAACTCTTTAAATTTTTCCGTTGCTGGAGCAGGGTCCAGTAAGCTCTATAATGTGTGGTACGTACTCAAAATGCACCAACTTAATAAATAGTGGCACTCACTTATCATCTGCCGCACTGTTCATAATACAAAACTGCTCCAACCTCTTTATATATATGCTAAACTCTTCTCTCTGGAGAAAATTCTTCTATATTTCCGATTGAAGCCATTGTCGGAAAACCTATACTGCATGGTATTTAATTTTTATTCTTTCCGCCAGTCACCAGGGAGCACGTCCGAAACAAAAAACCACAGTCAGTCCATTTGTAAAGGAGTTTATTCCAACATACAACCATTCCCACTCATAGTGTACAATATCCCGCGCAAAAACCTCATGACCACTGCCCCGCCAAAATACCCCTAAGCAGTGGTGCCATCTACAAAACAACAGAAATGCAATACATACACTTCAGTTTCCTAGGCCTAACAGGAATGACTAAGTTCCTTGACTTTTAATACCCTGATAGGGAATGGTGTGATGGGTATGTAAGAAGCATGTTTGTCTAAAACTTTCAAAATGTTTCCTAATTTCTTCACCAATGTTTTCTTTTTTGCACAGAATTGTGGAAGAAAAAAAAACAGCCAACAAATGTGCTCATACCAAATGGAAAAACAGAAGCTCAGGCGATACAAAGAGAAGCCATGTTGATACCAGCCTTTATTTAAATATTATTGTAATTATGTCCTGAACTAAAGTGAACTGTGTTTGCTCAAACTAAAGTCAATGACTAGTTTGAATGTGCTAAAAACCTAAAACAAATTACTGAATGGCTCATAATTCCATAGCAAACATTCTAAAGTAATATCAAGTATGTTTAACATACAGTACACAGTAATGTGTGATGTGCTGTTGTGATATGGTGCTATATAGACTGAAAGCAAAATTAAGAAAAAAAAACAATAATATAAAAAGAAATAATAGCAGATATTCGTTTAAAAAATGCTTTATGACAAACATTTGTCAAATAAAAATTAAAATTTTGATGACATATTTCTTTGTTAAACTACACAAGTAAACCTAAATATTGTATTTTCCAACTTATAAGACATGCTTTTTTCCCAGATAACATCCACCGAAAATCACCCAGTCTTAAATTTTCAGTGCCAAGGTGCCCAAAATAGGAGGCCAAATCTAGTGTGAGTCTTATTTTGGTGTACTAGTATATGGTGCCCATTTAAATTCAACGGGAAGAAGAAACAATTATAACTGTGTCATAAGGCAAAAAGAATCCCCCTGATGTGAAGTGCAAATTGCAAATACCATCAGTATACCATAAACAATTCATTAACAGCCCATGGAGAGGATGAGGTGAAATGTACACCCACTAACTAACTGCAATTCTCATATTGATCACATAAACATAAAGGCCACAGGTATAAGCACCTACCCATTAAAATCCCATGCCAAGGAAATTAGAAAATTGATTTTGTAAAAAAGTGGATTATTTTAGAGCCAAAAGCACCTATTTCAGACAAAAGTGGAGTGTATAGGAATAACTAAAATGCAATGCAATGCAATAATTAAAACCCCCATTTTTTAAAGCCATCCGACCGTAAAAGTTTAAGCCTTATGTCTTGAGCGTAAGTAATTTAAAAAAGCAAAAATAGAAGCCCCTTCTAACAACAACTATCAAACTATGTAGTCACTGAACCATGTCTTTAAATGCTGAGGTGTGAATGGTCATTCATGAAACCACTATCAAATTGATATTCACTCCTGGTTGCCAAGGAAATTTCTATTACAAATACAAAAATTAAAGGGAGTCTCCAATAGCCGTAAACAATTGACACCACTCGTCAGACATCACTAACCTTGCTGTGTTGGTTCGCCAGGATGGGACTTCCACAGCAGAGACCAACACCAGCCTCTCCACCAGAATACCCTCCTCTCATTCCTCCCTCTTTTCAGTTTTGAACTGTAATTCGTCACTTGTTTTAACGGATGTAGTTATGTGCTAACTTTCTCTTCCTCTCCCCACTCAGCCACCCCTCCTCCCCCAACGTCCTTCTTTTATGTCCATTACTGACCCCCCCTTTTTTGTTGCTGCTTTTCGCCTTTTGTTTACGCCGGTCTCCCTTCCCCCGCTTTTGCTGATGTCATGTCCCCCCTTTCCCCCTCCCTCCTCATTTACCTTCATATCATCTTGTATGTCATTACCCTTCCTCACTTCAACTTTGCATTGTTGTGACGCCTTTCCTTTGGATTGCTGACAAGGGCTACTTGGTGGCCCAAATATGCATATTCGACCCTAACCCTCGTCCATTCTTGTCTGCAAGATTTTTACTGCGCTCTTTTGGAGCAGTTTCTCCCAGAAGTTGGGCCCATTTGTGTGTGATTGAGTGATTTTGAGTGCTTGTGAGTGTGTGGTTGTGTTAATAACCAGGCACCTTTAGTAGGGTCTCATTAGCCTTACGAAGGATCCTAGGTTATAACCCTAAGTATCCTTAGTGGGGTCCCATTAGCCTAGCGAAGGATCCTATCTGGGTTGTGTGATTGCGGCTGTGTTGGTCACTGGCGTGGAAGCATTCTTCCCATAAACTATCACAGGAGGGTACTCTGGTGGAGAGGCTGGGGTTGGTCTCTGATGTGGAAGTCCCATCCCGGCAAACCAACACAGCAAGGTTAGTGATCTCTGACAAGTGGTGCCAATGTTTACGGCTATTGGAGACTCACTTTAATTTTTGTATTTGTCCAGCCGTAATAGCTCACCCTATGATCGTAAATTTCTATTGTTGAAAAGGAAGAAAAATTGATGAATTTAGAGCTAAAAACATAATACTTGGACAAAAACGAAGCATGTAAGAAAATTGAATGAAATAATTTAATACAGCATTCTTTTATGCGTTCTAATGCAAAAATTTCCATCCAATATCTTGATTGCAAGTAATTTAAAAAAGCAAATGAAGAAACACCTGCACTGAATTCAATGTTTTTCTTATGGGAGTAAAATTTAACAATAATGGGGTAAAAACAACCCCAAAAATTGCTTTTCACAAAAATCCTTTCTTAGTGCACCTATACACCACCATAGGGATATACCCTCAAAATTTCACATTTTTATCACCAGTAGTTCGGGTTGTGCATAGATGAGTGAATGAATCAGTCAGTCAGTCAGGAAATTCCGTTTTATATATACGTATAGATAGATAAGGCCATGTGTCTTGTAAGCCAGAAAATACAGTAATTGTACACATGGTATGAATGTCAAATAACACTCAGTACCAAGTGAACAAGTACAAAACCTAATTAGTGGACTGTAAATGACACTGTTCTCATTAAGGGAGGGGAGTTGGTGGGTGAAGCCGAAGAGAGCGAAGTGGGGGAGGGCAAGGAATCTCGGGAAGGATCTGAAAGCATCAACATGACGCTGGAGTCAAAGAAGAAGGCCATCCCCTCAGAGGACGATGGGGGCCTGGAGGTGATGGGGACGGCATGTCGACAGGAGTCAGCCCCACCGAGCCCACCCCAGGGCCCCAAAGCAGGCAATGGGAAGCCAGCCAAGGACCTCCCTCCACTCGCCTCAGCATACACTCCATTCTTGGTGGCAAAGCAGTGTGCAGAGGAAAATTTGCGCCACCAGCCCCTGCCCGACATGGTAAGCAGAATTCTCACGCTCTCTTTCTCTCTACAAAATACTGGTTTTACCCAGAGGCACTTGATTTATGCTTTGGCTTTCATGGTAGATCACTACAGAGTCTGCATCACATCTCTCCAAAACTACATAATATGATACACTGTGAACAATGACCGACATTGTTGAGTGCAAGAGTTGACCAGCATTGAGCCAAAAATCCAGAAGAAAATCAGCCAAAAAAGTAGAGATAATCAAGATTAACATGAAAATACAAAGTGACAAACCTACTAAACAACAAAATGGGTTTTTTTCTGACACTGATTAAACTTTAGAGATGGTAGGTAGGTAAAGAAATGGTTGGTTTTCACTGGTATACTCTTTCAAGAGAACAGCTCTCATTTAGACATAAACTCATTCACAGAACCTACTTGAGTTAATTCTTCCAGGAGTTGCTTTCTAATGAATGGTAGGGGCTGTAAGAAGCAGTCCTCAATGAATCTATTGACGTCCATATTCTCAGTGCATTTTATTATGTATATATATTTTTTCATTGTTTTATGGTATGTTGCCATTAAATATTGTGTTATCACATTGCTAATAAATTAAATTTGTGAAAGGAAATCATTCTATCTTCACTGATACGTCAAATTATTCAGACATTCGACAACCATTAGGAACATTAGTAATTCGACATGACATTTATATTCATTGCTGAACATTCAATAGTGATAATCACAGTTGCTGGCTCACCACGGTCCATTTCCCACAACGTCCAAGGGCTAAGTGCTAGCTTTGATCACCGTCATTAATAAATAATAAGCAAGCAAAATATTGCAAAAAAGTTCAGAAGGTAATGCAATGATGAAAACAAAATTTCTAAAGATGTAAGTGAAAACGCCTATGATAAAAAGAAGAAAAATAATTTCCCCAGCAGGGAATCGAACACCACACCTTCCACTCCACTACCTTACCCCTGGGCAACCAGTTGCTTGCAAGGATAGGCAGATAATGGGCCTTAAATGCTCTTTCATTTTCATACAAATAAATTTTAATATAATTATGTCAGTGTGTATTTATGTGTGTGTGTGTGTGGGTTTGTTAAAATTAATCGTTGGTCACAAGGAGTCTATGGACCAAATTTCAGATTGATTGGGTGAGGGGAAATGGGTTTGTACGTACCCAGACAAGCAGACAGACAGTGTGAGATAATATAAAGGGAGTAAAAAGAGGCATACAACAACTAAATACACCAGAAATCAACCCCTTCTGTGCACGTCAGCATTGAGTCCATTATGGACTAAAACATTTTATTATTGAAAGGATTTTTCCTACATACCATTAAATAATGGGGGTTACAGAAACAATATTAAAACTGCTGAAAGTACTTTAAATGCAGGTTTATAATTTTTGATTGCATCTAATTCAGCACACCTGACATTTAAGGGCAAAGAAATGTCAAACTGAAAATAGTACCAATGATTACAAAAAAAATAGTTCTTACTTGTTAAACTTAGGAAATGCTCACTCTAAAACATGAGAAATGCTAGATCCAAGTCAACATCAGCTCTATGCATTGACACATCAGTAATTCTCAGAGATACATATATGTAAACACTGCAAAGAAGAGAATCTATGGCTCAACTCTAACAAATAGAGTTAACTTAAGTTGAAACTCAGCCACTTATTTCATGGCTGATGTTTCCGAAAATTTTCCATCCATGTATGATGAACCGCTACCTTAAGACTAAGAATAATAAAAATATATGTAAACTTAAGTGTGAATATTTACTCTCTAAGATGAAAAGCCACTCCATCCACACTCAAATCTATTCCAAAAAGTATAAGACTGAATGGTAACTGCAGAAATGCATCTACTTTATTAAAGTCACATTTAAGTAAATCCATTATGCAACATTGGCTGAAGAGTGTCTCATGATGGAATGGAAGGCTCACACAAATGAAGATAACTTGAATGCATTAAACTAGAGCTCACAAACACATATTCATAAATATCCATTTTTATCAAACTGCAATTATTTCAGGTGGAGGATCCCAGTTATCAGTTTATGGAGTCGCAGCGAGCTAAGCACCCAGGAGCAGCTTTGCCAGTGCCACCACGAGCCACAGCAGTCAGCATACGTCATAAGCAGCCTGGTCCAACTCACTGCACCAAGTCCAGCATCTTCAGGACGGTTAAGCCACCCGCTGAAAATCTTTTGACGTCCCTCGCACCCCTCGGGGGAAAGGAGGAGGAGAAGGTCAGCAAGGCATACAAGCCAAAGATATCAGACATGGATCTAGCCATTGGGTGGGATATTTATGCGCCAATAAAAGGCGAGGGGCACCATCACATCCTGGGATCGGCACCATCTGTTTTCAATGTCGTTCCACCCCCTTCCCCTCCGGAGGGCAACTGTGGCATGCCCGGAGGATGTGGGACTCCTTCTGTGGTGGCATCACAGAGCTCACTCCCTCCCCACAGGGATAATGGCATCGAGAACGCCCCGTGCTCATCCAAACCGAACTCCCCTCCACAAACCAAACCACATACCCCTCCTTCCTTCTCAAAACCACCATCTGTCCACAGTTCCAAACCCCCATCCCAGCAGAGCTCGAAACCATCAACGCCTCTCAATCCTAGGACTCCGATGACCTCCAAACCCCGGGCACCTCAAAGTAATAGGTTCCCTCAAAACAGGAACAGGGGATTCCTCAGCTCGTGGGACTTGCAACATCCGCCACCTCCAAGGAAGGCATGGGAGGAGAAAGAGAATGACAGTCCAAACCCAGTGTCCCAATCCCCTAATCAATTCCTGGGCAACGAGATTAGGAACTGCATGTCAAACAACCCCAACCAGCCACCTAAAGTGAGTCACCCAAGGAAGAGGCGTTCGCACAGCTCTCCTAACCTCGCCAGGAATCCACAGGTAGGAACAAATGCTGGTGCAGCCTTCCACAAAGCGTGTACTGCTTGCCATGAAAGTTCAAAGACCAATAACTCCCCAAAAAACTCAGAGTCCACTAGTTACAAAATGGCTTTCAAAGCTGGGAAGCCCAGCAATAACCGGCCCATGACAGCACACCCAGCTGGAGGCAGTGGAAGCTCATCCTCAACCAGCCAATGTGAAGTGGCAAAGGTTAAAGTGCCGAAACCCAGGGCGCCATATGCAAGACGCAGTTACTCCATCAGCACCTTGGCACCACCATTCTCCCTGTGGCCAGGGAACCACAAGAGAGGTGGTCGAGAGTATCCTGACCACTGGAGACTAGCCTCTGTCTACCAGCATGCCTTCAAACCCATCCCTAACCGCACAAGGCCCCTGCTATCCACTGTTTATCAATAGTGTGAGAAAAATACAAGCTAGGCTCAAAGGTAACAACGAATGACAAAACAGCCATTAAGTGCGCCACTAGACCATGCGTGAAAACTGCCCTACAAATTGAAATCGTCAATTGTACATAGAGGAATTATGACCCAATTGATAAGTGTTAAGAACTATTCAGTTTTGTACTTTGAGATAGTGATATGACAATACCTCTTTGTTATCATATGCCTTGCTTAGTTGTGCAATATGTGTTGAGAATATCACAGCTTCAATGGAATGGATTTTCATTCCTTCAGAATATAATACATTCATGTCTTAATAATAGTCCCCATACTCCCTTGGAGCTATGTATCAAGGAAGGAGGCGGCTGTATTCTAAGAAAAATGTACTCTTCTTCACCGTATCCCATGTCTTGGAGGCATAGAGGAACCTGGAAGAAATAAGATTGTAAATATTTGCAATGTTAACTTTTTCTAATTTAAGCTAAAAACGTAAAATACTGTTAAAAATTGAAACTACTATCTTCATGATCTTAATAAATTTTAAACCTCTTTAATACCAAAGTTTCTGACACGGCATATTTGATGAGATGGGACAGATATGAAATGTTACATAAACAAGTTTCCTGTTTGATCAATGGAAAGAAGACTCTTTAGTTCTAATTAAGGTCTTTTTCCTGCAGCTTGATAGCCAATTTTTCCTCTTTCCTGCATAGCCAACCTTTGCAAGGTCAGAGAGCAGAAACAGAGAGCTTTGCATAGCCATCATCTTCAATCCTCCTAAGATAAAATAATATGCAAAAAATTATTTTTTTAACACCATGCATATATTCAAGTGCACTAAAAAGTAAAAATTAATTTTTTCATCACTCTCCGAATAAAATGTGAGCGCTTGTGGAATATGTATAGATATAAATGACAAGAGGTTGGATTTTGATTTAGAAAAAGCGCCCACGCTTTTATTTTCCGAGTGGTGAAAAAAATTACTTTACACAGATTACTTTTTTGCACAGTTGAATATAAGCATGTTTTTTTTTAAAGTAATTTTTTTTGTGGTGAAAAAAATTATTTATTTACTTTTTTGCACAGTTGAATATAAGCATGTTTTTTTTTAAAGTAATTTTTTTTACATTTTATTAATTTCTACTTTTTAGTCTTTATATTAATTGTGCAACAGTTCTTTGAAATTTAAATTATAGCATTTCTTCACTTTATAAATGCAAACTTCTACTAGCCCCATCTCTTGGCAAAAGACTTTTCCATATAAAATGTAAGTATGTATGTACATAATTTAATTTTAGTACGTTAACTAGGTGATTAGTGAATTCAAAGACTGATGGCCGGTTGCAGGAACGACACATATGTATTCAATAAAGTTATGAGACTCATAAGCCCTAGCAACCATTCAAGTGTTGCAGGAACGTTCAATAACTTTATGAGTCCCATAAACTGTCCCATAACTTATCAAACCACATTCGTAGGGGTTAAATTCTTATGAGTTCCATAAAACTACAATATGACGGATAGGAAATCAGGTGTTTGGACGTGTTGTTGCATGAAGATAGATTTTATTGAATGAAAACGTTCGTGTGTTTAAAGTTAATGCACATGTACTTCCACCTAGCTAGCTTATAAATCATATTTAACCATCAGGTATGCATATAATTGCTAAATATTCCATATTTTCTTTCATTTGAGGGATCATGGCTTGCTGATTTACTATGAATTGCTTTTGCACGGTTCGAATCGTTCAAATCTGGCTGCAGTACAAAAACATGATGATCAAAAACATGCAAGCGTGCTACAATGATCAACTGATATTTATTTGAGTGTTGTGAAGTTCATCTTCAATAGTATTTACTTTGAATAACTTGAACGAGCTTGTTAGTGTGAAGATTATACTGGTTTTTATCTCATATTCCTTGCAAATGTTAAAATTCATGGCCATTACAATAACCTCTTATTAAACCATATACAATAATGTGGATGCGTAAATTATACGTCGCCTATGCTATTCAAAATGCAATATTTGGTGGTATTTACATCTTTCTTAACTCACTGTTTCTACGAATTGGAGAATTGATGCGAATATTTACCCCTTTATGTTATTCCTACGGCTAATGTTTGTTATGTCCACCAAAATAATTAGATCATAAAAAGGGAAGTTTGTGTATGTCGAGTTGAATGGACATATAATTTGAATAAAATGATAATACTTCAGTGAATGACTTGTGACTAAAAGACAGTATAACCGATGAATGTAGTTAAGGAGAGTATTTACTGTTTCCTAATTGCGACAGTGCTAATGACTGTTGAGTAGCTTAAAAAGTCAAAGTAATTGGTCTTTGTGTACAGTTGACAGTAATTTCAAGGTGGTGAAAGTTATATGTTATCTCAACCTATACTTATAGTGAACCAAAATTTAAGAGCCTTGAGAGGTAGATAATATTTTCTATCACTGTTACTTGAGCTTGGAAATAAGGGTTTTTACTTTGTTTTAATTGACTGTTTTGCATAAGAATTATGAAAGCAGTTTTTTTGGCCTGAAAATGAGGAAGAGTGCAGTTGGTGAAGATTTATGTTTACTGTTCTATATGCGATCGTTATATTCATACCATTCCAATGTGCCATAAGTTAGGTACTACCTGTGCATTCATCAGTTCTTATTCATGCTACCCAAGAGAACACTTATGTGCATTTCCATTAAATCTTTTTAGTCTTTGAAGGAGCCGATCCTGCTTACATAATTGCCCTGTAATGTCTAATGCTCACTAAAATTTGGCTCCTAGTGGTATACAGGACCTGATCAACCAGCTGATCACTAGGTTGATGGATATCATACCAATTTAAATATAGTTTTAATGATGATTTTTTTTATTTTATCAATCTGGGATGCATGTGTAATTCTGAGGAAGTAGATTTTTCATCTTTAACCACAATCTGAACTATATTGAAGTATATACACATAACTGAAGCTAATCTTTGGAAAAGTTTAGCATAAATGGTGAATAAGTACCAGGTTAATGTAGGTATTTTGATATTCCTGTGTTCGAAGACAGACTTGCATAATCAGTAACTAAACTTATATGTTTTCTATCAGAGGCATATTATTTCTCTTTCCTGATAATATTTCACGGTGTCTACATTGCATCTTACCTCATAATCTTTTTATTTCAAACAATTCACCTTAGCTGAAGAGATTCATAGTACCGTGGTTAAAACTAAAAAGTTGTTCTTGAAAGATAAATATATCGTTTTGAAAATATTAATATGGAATATTGAGCAATCTCTACTATCAAATTAAAACAAATTGTCTATTTCTTTCTATGAGGATACCACGAGGATTTTGGTTACATAGTCACTGTACACTGGTGTCTGGTAAAGGTTGAATAAGGCATAAATGTGCAATCAGCTTGTTAAATGTTATGTTAGCGTGATACTGATGATAAGCTGCTGATTAATACTACTTATTTATTTACATATGAATAAAAAATTAAAGTGCTGGTAGACACAATCCCAGGTGGCATGTTATAAATGCCCAAATAGTATTACAAAGACATGCTAAAAATAGAAAAGACATCTTAATTATGACTCAAAATGTAAAAGGCTGAAACCAGAAAGTCAAACAGACTTACTTTATTAACAACAAATCTACTAATCTATGTTGGGTCTACTATACATGCATATAAAGCATACTAACGCAACTCCTTAGCATATTTTGAATATTCGTTCATCAAGTTTGTTTACAGTTTCCAACAGCACGACTGTAGTGTTATCTAGTGGCAGTTTGTTTAACTAAGTGCTCGAAGCAATAGCTATCGAGGGGTTGGTTATGAGGCCGATTGTTTCTTGCAACCCAAAATACGTTATGAGTTCCATAAGTTTATGGAACTCATAACTATCGAGTACATAGCAGAAGTTTCGTGCAACCAGCCATGAATAATGTATTGTCATCGAGAGTAAGTAAGTGTGCCAAATGTCAGCTTGATTGAACATGGGGAAGTTGGTTAGATTTTGATTACTACGAGATTCCATCCAAACAAACCAACAAACAACAAACAAACAGGTAATGATAATAATAAGTATGGTAAAAAAGGACATTAAGTAGGCATGGGATGTGACTGGGATTTTTCATCACAATAACTCTGATCCAGTCACAGCATCAAAATCCTGTGATCACGTCACGGGTGAGATATAGGATGAAAGCAACACATACTCCGAGACTGACCAATAATAACGTAACTAACATAAATAACGTAAATAACACTTCGTAACAAAAATACGTTAAGGGAATACATAATCACTAGAGCTATTAGGCCGGGTTCACACGAGGCCACTCAGCAGTGCTTCTAAGTGGTTCGTTAGTGGCACTTCCACAGTGCCACTAACAAGTGTCGAACCGGCATTTTCAGAAATGTGCATGTGCGCATGTGGTGCTGCTAACGAGCGTGAGAAGCACTTCTAACTAGCGTGAACTTGCAACCTTTGCTTTACTTGAAATTCAAATGCTCACTAGCAGCACTTCTGCAGGGCCACGAACGCGCTGCTTGAACAGTGGCGTGGTAGCCGCTACGTGAGAACACCGCCATTTAGCTATGGCTAACTCACTAGATATCCCTAGATAACAGGACTCTTTTTCCAATCAAAAGATGTTCTGTATAATGCTAATGAGTAGGGATCTACATATTTTGCATTTGCAATGATGTGAATTTTTATGCAATTTTCACATTTTTTACACGAAAAATGTAAATTTTAGTGTTCATCAAAAATAACATGATTTGGAAATATTTTTGTCATTTTGCACCATATTATAGCCTTAGGGGCCTTGCATAAACTAGGTTACGGTTATCTGTGATTTTTTACCCCCTCCCGACCCAACCGAGTATTTTTCCCAACCCCCCCGACATGTAACGTTGTCTCTAAAAATGAAACTTTCAATTCAAAAATATTTTCTCAATTATTGAGTGAGATTATTTTTAGGGATAGGTTGAAATAAGACAAGCAAACTAGATGTACTAGAACTATCTAATCTCAATTGGAACAAATAATATTCATTTTTAAATTCTAAAAATCAACCATGAATCACAAGAAATAAAAAAAACTAGTATTTCTAACGATCCTCCATAAACAATGTTCCCTTATCCCTCCATGAGCCAATATCGAGGATTATAGTTATTTGATTAGAAGACTCTTGAGAGGGATATGTAAGAGTTATGTCTTCTACCGACTTCTCGTAGAACGGACACGATGTTGATGAGTAAGAAAGGTAAACAGGCACATTGTAACAGCTACGTTACTTTTAGTGAACCCCCCCCCCTCCCCTTCGTTACCCACCGAAGGTTTTTAGGCGACCCCCCCCCCCCCCCCAAGTTGGTAATGTGGTTAATGCACGACCTCTCATGGGTATCAATCTGCGGCCATCAACTGCGATAAAAGAATTATGGACATACGGACAGCAAATGGAATTAATCTGTTCAATACAGGAAGGGCCAGTTCCTTTTCCTGCACCACCCAAATTTTACCAAGCATACAGAATACATAACGTTTGACCAGAAACTTTCACACCAAGGATTTCAGGCGAGATTGTTCAGAATCATCATCCACTTTCAACCCAGGTGCTCTCACATCCACGGCTGAATCTATCCTTCATTCACCTTTGCCTATCCTTAAGACTATTATGCAAACCCATTCCTGAATAGCAGTAATAAAATTTAAGCAATAGTGCTTACCAGTTTTTTTCTGAAAGGGGTGTAGTTGTCAGGGGACTACGAGGCAAAGAATATATCTGGTTCCGCAAGTGCTGCAAAAGATCTGCAAAACTTGGATATTCTTCTTCCACTGCAAAGAATGTTTATGAATAATATTATACCCTTTGCAATAAACTTATTAAAATATAATTCATGATTACAAACACCAAGAGCTTTCATGCTTTCATCACTAAAGACTATTATAGAGACAGTAATCATTCCTAGCCTTGAAAATTAGGTTTGGGGCCATTCAAGTATCTCATAAGGCAATATGTATAAATAATTGGCCAATTCAGCAATTCGGCATTAGGAAATATAAATACCTGGCTACTATAAATAATTGGTAATATTAGTCAAAGCAACAAATAACTAGCCACTTTTTAACAGGCCCCTCTCCCTACATAAGACAACATGAGATTTTTATGAAACTTTCACTTCCACTAATTCTCTTAGCCCAAGTTTTCATGGGTTTTTGAAAACTTGCACATGGATAGACTTCTCAATTAACAATTTTTTGCCTTATTTTGGCCACCCTTGGAACATAAAGTACATAGCATTGAAGGTTTTTCGTTTGAGCTGAGAGATGATGTGTTAGATACTTAAGAGTAGCAATGGGTCTTGAAGACAACTGTTAAAGAGGGAAAGTATGTATTGATTGCAGTGATGAAAACTAGGATTTTATATCTGATGATAATTCCAAAAGTGATGCAAATATGGTCTCATGAGTTGCACGAAAATCTTACATATGATTACGTTGAGTCCTAAAATGCCTTCTGCAACCTCGAATGACCCTTGATCCATCAGCAACGTGACGTCAAATCTCTTTCTCAAAAAGAAGGCATGTAACCAGCAGCTTAGCAAAATGAGTGAGAGCTACTACACACAATTTATTTTCCCATGATTAATACGTAAAATAAATCATTAATTGTGAGTCATCACATTGGATTTTAATGGTGTATCACTGTTATAAGAAAAGCCTCACATTAACAAAAAAAAAGGGAAATCATAATTCCAAAAGCAATTAGTTGAGAATTATGACATGTATTTTTATCTACAAATACTTTGATTAATTGCTGTGAGTGATTTCCAGAAATAACAGATTTTCACATGACTTCACATACTCACAGGAGCCAGACAATGGCACCGTTAAGGCTGGCAATATGATAATATTAACCACATTCAAAATGATTAAAATTAAAATGAAGCCAGATCTTTCGAAAGGACCCAAGGGCCAGTTCCACAGCGCCTAGTTACAGCCTAAGTCATGGCTAGAGTCATGTTTATATGCTAGACTCTTACATATTACCTCAACTCTAGCCATAGCTTAGGCCATAAACAATGGCTACCGTGTGCTCAGAGTATTCACATCCAAAATGTAAGTTAATAAACTCTCAACCAATCAGTTGTTGCCCTGTGATCTGCCCCCTTATTGTCACCACGACATCAGAATAACTCAATTCATTCTCATATTCCCAGAGAATATCACCAGTATGTATCTACATCAGTCATACGTTTGCGGGCCATGATATACTCCAGAGTTAGTCACTTCACACTCAGTGGAACCCACAAGGCACTAGACAGTACTAGACTGGGCAGCATGGTGCTCACATCAAAATGTCATGTCACTTATAGACATACTTTGGGAGAACCTACAATTGTATGAAACCTAGCAGCCAAGGGGTGTCACTAATAGAACAATCCAAGGTCACTACAAAGACAAGACCATGATAACAATTGAAATAATAATGAGAAATTTAAAAATGCTGAGGGTGTAAAATTATGCCCATTGCAAAAATTGAAGAATTTGATGTGGTGTAATATTATGCATGTAATGCCCCTAGTGTTTTATCCCTTTTGCCGCAGTCAACCTGCGGAGACTTCCCAGCCCCTATGCAGCAAAAAAGGTTAATGGTGGGTAGAAATGACCTTGCCATCAGAACTCAGGAGCTATGTACACAGCAGGGAAAGGGTTAAAAATCACTCCCCAAGGAAAAATTATCAAAAAGGTCATAATTGTAATCGAAGCAACCGAGGGGTTAAATTTACTCAAGGAATCACACATACCTCCATTTACTTTCTCAGGCATCAAATAAATATTTATGGGTTCACCACAGTTAGACGGGGCTAAGTAAGACAGAATGCTGCCAGTCCCTATTCCTAATCCACTGTGTATCTGCAAGTGGGACTGCAAAAATGTAGAGCTTAAAACATCCTGGAAATAAAAAATACATAATGCATACACAGTTAATAAAAATACTCAACTATTTAAATCTTGCATACGACAAAGTAAAAATAAATTAAGTAAGACAATAAGCATTATCTTGGTGCATGATAGTGAACCATATGAAAACAATGACTCACCACACAAATGATGCAATCATGCAAAAATTGTCCAGGAATAAAATATGCTATGCTTTTTGCAAATTATTTTCTGTTCAACTGCATTTACGGTAACATCTTTATTTTATTTCTGCAAAGTCATATCCCATTGACAGAAAAACATTCACATGAATGCCTCAGAGAGTGCCAGTACTTCAGAGATGATAACTTGCATGTCACAAACTAATGAATATGTTTGGCCAAGCTTCCCTGAGCATTGTGCTTTTTATTACAGTAAGAAATTGTGAATGACTTATTTCCAGATTTTCACAATTTTTAATGGATACAACTTTTAAAAAGACCACTTAACAATACACCTAACACGACCCGGGTCTCAACGATAAATGGTCATCATCAGGTGATACAAAATTGTGAAAATATGGAGTACCACCAAGTAACTAAAGAGAGAGTTTTATTTATACCCAGATTCTTCATGCAATTATTTGTAACTAATGGCATCATAGCTTCCAAAGTTAGAACATTTATAAAATATAACATCAAATAAGGAATAACCAAGATTAAGAGCCCTAGACAATTTACGAGAGCAATGACCTCTATCAACAGTATTTGAAGTATTTTTAATTATAATCATAGGAAATTGAAAATTAATCATTAATGAAAAACTAAACAAACTACAGTCAGATAAGACATCAGGGAAGAAGAATAATTTTATTAATTACAAACAAATAGGTATGTATTATTAAATGCAAGAAGTTTCACATTTGTTAAACAGATAAAATATTTCTCCAATGGCCGTAAAATATATGCACCACTCGTCAAAAAAAAAAAATTAAATACTTACTGTGTTGGTTTGCGGGAATGAGGTTCCACAACAGGGACCAACCACAGCCTCTCCACCAGAATACCCTCCTGTGGTAGTTTACGGGAAAATAATTTCCTCGCCAGGGACTACCACAGACACACACACACAACCCAATTGGAATCCTTTGTAGGCTGATGAGACCTAGCTAAGGTTTCCTGGGTTATAACCTGGGATCCTTCGGAGAGCTGTAGTGACTCTACTAAGGCTGCCAAGTTATTAACACAACCACACACGCAATCACACAAAACACTCACTCACACACACAGCAGGGCCCCAGATTTCTGGGAGAACAGCTCAAAAAGAGTGTTGTCAAATAGAAAAACAACAAACAGGGAACGAGGGTGAAATTCGTACACGCGTATTTCGACCACAAAGTGGTCCTCTTCAGCGAGCTGAAGGGAAAAACACTAGCAACACGAGGTTGAAAGTGAATGAAGAGGAGGACAATCCTAGGATAAATAGGGAAGGGACAAAAGGGTTAGGAAGCGGGGGGGGGGGGGGGGTATATTGGTAACGGCTAAAAGGTCATTGGTGAGCAGTGGGAATGTGGGTGAAGTGGAGAGTGGGGGAGGCGAGGAGGGGTGGGAGAAAGGGAGCCAATGGCCAATAGATGTGGTAGTGAAGGAACGTAACCGTTGAAGTAGGGAAGGGGGGTGGGAGTCATGTTGACCGTTGGCGGGAAGGGGGGGTGGAAGCTAATGACCGTTGTAGTGAGTCAAGAGGGGGGGGGGGAAGGGGAAACAAAACAAACTGACCGTTGAAGTGAAGCGTGGGGATTGCAACTGATGAAAAATTTTTAAAATTTAAAACTAAATGACAATTGTGGTCAGAGAGTGCCTAGAAAATTGCAAAAACGGTGAAAATGGAGAACTTCTTATTCTATAATAGAAAATAATGGAGAGAAAGAAATCGGGCCTTTGTCGCTGTTAAGAAGGTTTTTTCTAAGTTTGTATATATATAAGCTTTCATAGGCGTCAAGTAAATGATTATCTGTTTGTTTGATGAGTTGAAGGTTTTGTTCTGATGTTTCGTGTTCTGTGTCGATTAAATGTTGTGCCATGCTGGATTTTTCCGGTCGGTTGAATCTGTAATGGGCCATGTGTTCTTTAAATCTGGTTTTAATGTTTCTACGAGTTTGCCCTACGTATGCCAGGTCGCATGAAGAGCAAGAAATTTTATATATACCGGACTTATTTATATTATCTATTTTGTCTTTGGTGTTCCCTAATATGTTTTTTAGTTTATAATTATTACTGAAAGATATTTTGGTGTTCACTGTCTTAAATATCTTTTCCAAACCTTTGGTGACTTTCGGGTGGTAAGGCAGTTTAATGTAGCTAGTAGTTTCATCTTTTCTTAGTGTAGTGGAATTTTGTATTAGTCTCTTAAACTTATGTTTTTAACAATGTTGTCGATTACAGAATCTTTATAGCCATTTAATCTTGCAATGCGCTTTATGTTATTAAGCTCTTTAAGGTAATTATTCTTTCCTAGTGGGATGTTAAGCAAGCGATTGACAATAGCATGAAAAGAAGCGAGCTTAGTGCTGTTGTGAAAGAAAGAATCAGAATTAATGTAATTATTGGTATGTGTGGGTTTACGGTAAATATCAAATTCGAGTTTTTTACTGTTTCTGGTCAACAAGAGATCTAGAAAAGGGAGTTGGTTGTTGTTTTCTGTTTCGTACGTGAATTTAATGGAAGGAAATAAACTATTTAGATCACTCACGAATTGTTTTAAATCATACTTTTTAGTATCAAAGATAGCAAAAATGTCATCAACATATCTTAGATAAACTTTCGGGAAATAGTTAAACGTACTTTTGAAGGTATTCTCAAAATGAGTCATGAACATATTAGCTAGAAGAGGGGATATGGAGTTACCCATAGCCGTGCCGAACTCTTGCTTATAATAAATACCTTGGAAAACAAAGAAATTTTGGTTCATGACTAAATTAGTGAGTCTAATGTATTCGTCTATTTTGTAATCGTCTAAATTCAAGGAGATCAACCAATTCTTTAATGAATTTATGGCTATATCTATTGGCACGCTTGGGAATAGATTTGTAACACCAAATGATACCATAATTTCTCCCTCCGAAAACATATAGTCTTTGACTTTGTTTACGAAATCCAAGTTGTTCTTAAGTGAATGGGGGCTTTGAAAATTTAATTCTGAGAATTGGTTAACAAGCCATTTTGACAAGAGATAAGTTGGAGAATCTATCCCAGAAACTATTGGTCTCATAGGGCAACCACCTTTATGAACTTTTGGGAGACAATACAATCTCGGTAACACCGGGTTGGACACAGATATTTTGAATTTTGTTTTTTTATCGATAAGGTTATGACAATCGTTAAGGACATTCTTAAATTGAGTGACCAACTTGTTGAGAGGATTTTTTAGGATCTTAATGTATGGTCCGGATGATAACAAGGAACTTACTTTAGTGTAATAATCCTCTTTGTCCATGATAACACATAGGTTGCCTTTGTCGGCTTTCATATAGAAGCAATTCCTAGATTTTAGAGACCGTAACACTTTGTTAAGATTGGGTACACTGTTTTTTGATGGTAACCTGAGATTATTTACAATTTGCTTTTCACAAGCTTTCCTGATAAAATCTTTGGTGGCATTGTCAAAAGGTCTTAGAGAACCTTCTACATGGGCAACAGTATCCTCGATAGGGATTGATTTTGGTTGAATACTGAAATTTAAGCCATGATTAAGCAATCTTAATTCTTCAGTGGTGAAATCCTCACTGGAAAGATTGCGGACGTTACTATAGTCATGGTCACAAATAACGGATTGATTTGACTCACCGATTGGTGCATATATTTTACGGCCATTGGAGAAATATTTTATCTGTTTAATCTATAGAGGCCGTAGAGCTCATCTACCTTGATTCACATTTGTTGTTCACTAGATTATTTATGCCAAGGGTAAAACACTTATGCCAATTAATTATATCAGTTCCATACTGCATGCAGCACACACAAAACCATATATTTTCATTTAATTCCATTAACCATATAGTGATCTCTTCTTCACAAAGCACAACTTCACAGAATATCAATCAGAAAGAACTCTAACTACATATTCGCATGACAAACTCATATTTAATATTAATGGGTCATAGTTGCATATATTGTAGACTGCACTCTACTAGCAGGCACCAAATGAAAAGGAGATTTACTTCCAAGTTAGCTTGGCCAAAAGTAAACTATAATCCCTTACATTTCTTTCATAAATTGTAAGTAGGCATCATCCTTTGTATAGGGTGACACAGCAATTGTCACTGGTTTTCCTGAAGAAATCCCTGTTAGCAGTTTTCGGTTTCCCAGCTAGTATTTATAAAAGCCAAAAGCCAAAGTTCTTAAAATTGTACTGCACACACACTACACATTTCAAGTTTTCTATTATAAATCTGTTCCTGTTTGTGGTCCACTGTGTGTTTACAAGAGAGAAAACATGTTCTATACAAACATTATGACTAGGTATAGAAAAAAGAACTCAGCAATTTTTAGCAGCTCAGAAAGGTTAGAATTTATGTGGAATATGCACACTATACTTAACCTACTGGTTGGTTTTTTTCTTTCATAGTTCTTTCAAAAAATTGTGAAAATACAAAACTGATCAAAACACTTTGTGTCGTTAAGTCTTACATTTGTTTTTTCATTAAGATATGTGATGAAGTTTTCAACATCCTCCCATTTAGGAGTCCTTGAAAGTTCCATCCATTTGAATGGTTCGAACTGTTGATATTGAGCCCACTACTTCCTAAGATACTCAATAGCAGTTCTTTATACAGCTGTCATCTCCTCGCAAAAGCTATCACACTCCCGTGAGTGTGCTTCCTCTCTTTTTTCTGTAGTTATTTCCTTTGTTTTTAAGGGCTTGTAATTATTCCAGTATCTTCCCTCACGAGTCTCTAAATGGATTCCAAAATAGAAACTTTCAGTGACAGAATTTGATTCTTTCTAAAGGTTTAATATATTATTGTTGAAAACTGACATCAACGAGTGAACAAGCTATAATCTTAAATTTATTCATGCCTGCCACAAATATGGTGATGAAATACGTATAAATTGCAACAAGAAAAAAAACAACGGACCTTTGGCTTACCGAGCCAATGCGCAGAGCACTACGCTACCCTGACTTCCTCATGCCTGTGGCAATTTAGGAGGATACAAGGGAGTAAGATGTTAACTAGATGCTGTTCCCCAAAGTGACGTCTTTGAAGTCTGCTGCTTTCTTGTGTTGCCAACTTTGATGGACCACAAGGGCTTAACACAGAGTTTCAAACAAGCATTTTTTTTCTGACAGCCAAAAAAAAAGAGGACATTTCGTAATGTTTCATAAAATCCGCCTGGACATTTTTTTGACCAGAAAAAGAGGACATGTCCGGGAAAGAGAGGACATATGGTAACCCTAAACAAATTAACATTTCAAAGTGGAGATTTCTGTAATGGATTTTGATAATGTGCTTCGTCATATCACAAGGGCAACAGAAACATTATTCCCCATACGAAGAAACTAACATGTCTCCAACATGATTTTTTCACTGCAGCCGTGATGTCAACTACCTCAGTTATGAGCCTACGACCTATAGATTACACCAGTCTTCATTTTGAAACTTTTTGTCAGATGATTTATTAAAAATAAGTGTTCTTGAATCAATGTTTTATGCTGATTCTAAAAATAAATTCCATTTTTTTCTATCACGTCAGGTTTTTACACCAAATAAGAATTATGGTTTCAAGATTTTAACTACTGGAAGCACATTAGCTTGGGTCAACCTAAGGCTCATTAGCTTGTATTGAGAAATATCCCTCACACAATAATTACCCACTGGCACATATAATGCACTCATCAATAAATCTTAGAAGTTAAATTGGGCCCATTATGAAAAAACTGTATGTGACAGAAGAAAACTAAGAACAGTTCTGAAATCAGCATATCAGAGTTATGTACCTATTATCACTTACTAGTTTTCATTCATCTGATATCATGCAGACTAGTGATATTGAAACATAAATGTCAAACCTATATATTAGGGGTGGGTCATCGAATCAACCTACCCCCCCGAATCCATCGAATCTCTAAGATTCGAGGATTTGAAGATTCGAGGGTGGATTTGATGAGATTCGAAAAAGAGCATGAAGGGTTATAAATAACACCACAATCTTTGTTGCAGTTAAAATGTGAATGACTCTTATATTAATGCTACCAATAGTTTTATCCTCAATAAAATTAAATCAAGGAACGCTATTTCAAATAGTTTATTCTAAATAGGAAATAATATAACTTTCGAAGTCAATACTGTTTACGCTGCGACTTTAAGCTTCCTGGGGTTTCCGGGCCTCAGGATTTGAAATCGTTTCTCATTGGTGCTTTATGCGGTTGTGTTTCTCTCGTGGTCTACACTAGAGCTGCAAACAGCACTATCTGTAGGCAACCATGTGAACTCAGGGTTGGCGTCGCTCTGTTAACTGTAAATGCGCATGCTGTAGAGGTGAACACATTGATTGACGTTGACATTGAGAGATTTTGCAGTTGTAGCATGATTTCAAGTTGCATATTTTGTGGTAGTATTGTAACCATTGGCTTGGACAAGAAACATGTCGGAGGTTTGGGAGCATTTCACTATCTGTGAAAAAAACAGTAAATTCGCCAGATGTAGTTATTGTGATGCACAGATTTCAAGAGGCGGGAAAAGTATGACCACGTCGGCAATGAAGAAGCATTTAAAACTGCATTCCGCTTTAATTTCTGTGCAGCAAACGAGGGGAAATATTCATCCCGCATTAATGGACGAATTTGAAAGTGAGGATGGTGAAGGTGCCTTTTCTTTTTCCTCGAGAGCATCCACTTCAAGTTCCCCGACTCGTGAAAATTGTTTTTTCAAGCAACCCAAAAAATTCAGGACTGATACAAAGCAGCAGACCTTGAAGGAAGCTTTATATCGCTCCCAGAAGTTTAAACCTGGGAATCCGAGAGCGGAGCACATAACAAAATTAGTGGGGCAAATGATATGTGTGGACAATCAGCTGTTCAGTGTTGTCGAGGATAGAGGTTTCCGTGCTCTCATTTCCTATTTGGCCCCCTTATATCATTCCTACGAGAAAACAATTGTCTTCCGTGGTGATTCCAACCTTTTACGAGAAGGTTAGAAGTGATATAAAGAGCTTCCTGCAACCGATCGACCACATATCAATCACTACCGATATTTGGACGTCAACTGCGAACGACAGTTACATGAGCCTAACGGCTCATTTTGTTAATGATTCGAGGGAACTAAAACATCTTTGCCTTGATGTTGTTCCATTCCCAGAGGTGTGTCATAGTGGAGAACAGATCAAGAAGTTCTTGAACCAGTGCCTGGAAGAGTGGGGTATTGCAGGCAAGGTCTCATATGTTGTGCATGACAATGGGAGAAACATTGTGTCTGCCATAAGATCATCGCCATATCATGGAATACCATGTTTGGCTCACACCTTTCAGCTGATCGTGAAAGATGGATTATTGAACCAAAAGGCAGTTCAGAGTTTGTCGTGCCTAGCATGGTGTATTGCTGGGCATTTTAAGCATTCATGCCAAGCAACGAGTGTGCTTAAAAGATGCCAAAATCAACTTGGAATCCCATCGCATAAACTAATTCGAGACGAGCCAACTCGGTGGGATTCTTTGTACCTGATGTTTAACAGATTATTGGAGCAAAGAAATGCCATCACTTTAGCTGCTGCCGAAACTAAACTTCCTATGGAATTTTCAACAGTACAGTGGGATTTGATGAGTGATGTGGCCTCATTGATGAAGATAATCTACCATGCCTCGAAGACGGTCAGCAGTGACCATGTGACGTCCTCCGAAATAATTCCCATAGTAAATACATAGTACTCTTGAGGAAATTAAAAATGGAGAGTGCACCCCATTATTAGGAATGAAGAATGATTTTTTGTCTTCCTTGAAGCTGAGATTCAGTGACTTGGAAACGAATGAAATTTACACCACATGAACCCTTCTTGATCCCAGGCTCAAGGGTAGCTGTTTCACAAGTGGTGATAATTTAACTCAGACAAGTCGAAACTACTGGAGAGAATGAAAAATGTTGCCTCGTAAGATGATAGAGAGGTGGGTGTTTATCAGATGATATTTAATTATCCCATTAATTTTTGGTTTTGGACCATATGCATCAGTTTTTTATTTTAAGGCATTTTGTTACGTTGTCTACCAATTTTCCATATTATCTGTACTTAATGTAAAAATGCAACCATTATTTTAATGGTTGCATTTTTTTTAGGAAAAAAGTGATGAGCCTGCGAGTAATTCTTCCACGAAGCATGCCATGTGAGCTCACTACTCCAAAATAATGAATTCACAGCCGGAAGTGATGAAGTGTAGGGATGAGGTGCAGGAGTTAAATTCATACTTGATGGAGGAACTCCTTCCTCCTGAAACAGAGTCCCTGGAGCACTGGAAAGGCAACACCTTGTACCCTACATTAAAGACCATCAGTCGTGAATTTCATTGCATCCCTGCTGCTATGGTTTCGTCAGAGAGACTGTTTAGTGCTTCAGGTTTAGTGTGTGACCAAAAACGTAGCAGGTTGGACCCAGAACGAGTCAGAATGTTCCTATTTTTAAATAATAATTTGGAAGTACTCTAAGAAGCAACAGATGTATGATGTTGTAAAGAAATGTTTGAATGTGTATTGAGTCAATGTATTTCTTTTTTTTCTCATTTTTTCATTTCAAGATCATATATTTTTTTAAATTTGTCTTGCCAATATGTCTAAATAAAATGGTTGATTATCAGCTTTTTGCTATTTTTCAAGTAAATATCTTTCTACTTCAATGGCTCATGACATATATTTCTTTCTGAAATATGCATGCTGTGAGTAAATTTTCAGTGTTTTTAGCTGGTGTTTGCCTGGTGGTTTTGTGATGGATTGATCAACACCAATGAAGGTAGGTAAGTGCATATTGTACTAGAATCTTTTGCAGATGGATTCGAGATTCGATTCAAATCCTAGTAAGATTCGATTTTGGATTCGGATTCCAGAAAATTGTGGATTCGACCCACCTCTACTATATATGCATTCATACACAAGGTCATCTCCCTGGCACTAACACAGAGGAGTGGAGATATTTGGTAGCAAGAAATTAAGGTAGCAATAACCATATTTTCAATTGCATTCACAGCATGTGTGTTCAGCATAAGAGTTCTACAAACTTTATCATTTGAGAGGGAGAGAGATCCTGCATTATCGACACATGAAGTAGGCTTAAAAGGCTGAAAAAGTACACACTGAAAAATCAATGTTACCATGAGTACTTTAAAATGATATACATGAAATCACAATATGCATAAGATTTTGTTCATGATGCTCACCTAAACCAAGTAGATAGCAATGTGAGTTTCCTGTGATATGGACCAATTTTAAAGTGAGCATCAATTGTATTCATTATTTTAAACAAGCTAATAGTAAATATAAAAAAATACTTATGCATATATCTGTTCTCATTACCTGCATCATTTTGAGACGACTAGGAGTAAAATCAGAAGATTGGCATTTATTTTGAAGGAAGAGAACATGAGGAAAATACTCCACGATTTCATCATCTGGAGTCGTTGTCGGAGTTGATGGCTTCAGCATTTCTGCTGATAGTAAAAACCTAGAAGAGGATTTCAACAATAATTTTAATGAAATGAAAAATAAAGGATAAATAGAGACAACTTTCTACAATCCCACAGTATAAAAACACTGAGACTAGAAATTACCACTAAAGTAATAGCAAAGAAATATAATATGTATAAAGTAAATTCATAAGAAATATAATAGCAACACGTTCAATAGCAAAGAAACGTCAAAACAATAAGAAAGAAACTAAAAGCGATCTTTTCCTTGGTTTTTTATGCCATGACTTTTCCAAGTTTCTGGCAACTCTGATCAATTTCAAAAGGAAAAAAATCGACAAACATTTATGTAAAAAACAGAAACACATACGAGAAGCATGGCATTGTTCAATTCTGAGCATATGCGTTTCCAGGGGGGGTTTTGGGGGTTGTAACCCCTCCCCCCCCAACCAATTGATAAAAAAAACATAAAAATTATGTTTAACACATGCTAATAGTACACCTATAGATCACCTTCCATAAAATAATAGAACACCTTCAAAACGTCATTTTTAGATGTAAATTTTTCAAAATTCCCAGACATGTTTTTTACTCCCAGTTTTACATGGGAGTATTCCATAGCCCCCAGACACCCCTTCAGGTGGTGACCCCCTTCAGACGCTTCTAGATACGCCTATGATTCAGAGGGTCTCAAATATGCATACAAATTTAAATATACAACTCACTAAGTTTTATTCACAGTAAAGCTTTTATAATACAACATCATGTAAAGGGTATAATTCAACACGTTCAATGCTGAGTGATATTCTGGAACACAATGTGAGAGCTATCAGTTGACGGCGGACGTTCCTGAACGTCAGCAGTCTAGTCATTCTTAATAGTGGCCCAGTGGGATACAGTCAATTAAAGGCTATTTTTGTTTTTCCCATGTAATAGCTTAAGCTTTGCTGTTTCTGAAAAAGTACTTCTTCTAAGAAACACTGCCTAGTTATATTATGGCAAAATTTTAAACTTTTTTCATTAATAATTGTTTGAATTGGCTTTTCAGAAACACACACAGTAACACAGTTTGAATCATTTTTCTGATGTATTGGATGATTAAATTTGAATTTACATCTCCTATTTGCTGGCTGTGGGATTCAGGTTGATAAAAAATTGACCTCGAAGCCACTGGTTTGAATCCTGATGCTGGTATATTTATTGTGTTTATCTTAGTGTTACACTTATATTACAAGGTATGGTATAACTTCAGCCAATGTAGCATCTAAATTAAATTATACCACCAAATAAAATGATAATAATGTGACTAAATTCACCACAGCAAAGCCATCTTTGCATAAAAAAGCACGAAAAGCTTTATGAACATTTGATACTTGCAATATAAAATGTTGTATTTAGAAATGTCAACAATATTCTGGAAAACGTGGACTTCACGGGAAAATTTTGAGGGTTCACCCAACCATAGGGGGAATAAGATTTCATGTCCTGTCTACCAGCTTATACTTATTTTTATTAGAAAAATAGCAATTTTTTCCTATTAGCTCTACAAATAATGTGCAAAAAATAAAACTACAAAGGTCACCATGGTTTTGTGGTCCAAGATATGAATCACAGTTTTCAGTGAAATCACAGCCCGGCCACTATATATCCATGTGCAAGAGATAGATATATACACATATGCCTGGGAGAATGTCGTTGAATCACCAATTTCTCAAGGTCTCTCCCTCCAAAAATACTCCTATTCGAAAGAAATCTTGAGTGCTTTAAAGGCCAGGTCAATATATAGTTTTTTATATAATCTATAAAATAATACTTTACTGCTAGCTAAACCAGTTGAAGTTAATACCATATGGTTAGCACAACAATTAGGTCAATGGATGCTACACTGCTATAGTGCGGCATTCATAGAAGCACATTATTATGAAAGCATTATTCAGCTCCTCAAAATGACTTTAGTTAAACCTCTTTGGCACCTCGTTCAACAAGGGAGCTGAAAAAGATGCTAGCAAATTGACTGGGCATGATGATATTAATGTGTTCGTAGATATATTACGTGTAAAAAATAAACTTAACAATGTCGAGGTTTCCAGTGGTTCAACATCCAAATCACGAGAGCAAACTTCGTGATTCGTCGACATGGAGACATCGCTACAACAGTATTTTTGCGATTTGGTACTTCAAAAAAAATAAACTTAACCATGTCGAGGTTTCCAGCGGTTCAACATCCAAATCGCAAGAGCAAATTTTGTGATTCGTCGACATGGAGACATCGCTACAACAGCATTTTTGCGATTTGGTACTTTATAATTCTTTGCTATTAGCTAAACATCAGCCTACAGCATTGATATGAGTGGTGTTTTTGCTTACCCATGTAAATCAACAGTTCCCCAAGCCTAGGATGCCACGAAACTTAGACGTTAAAAGCAAATATGCAAACACATATATGTATAGATTCATTTTTCCCTTTAGAGAAAAATTACCATTACACAACTTGAAGGATGAAAACTAATATATTTATCAACCAAATATTAAAAAATAGCATGATCGAAGGGGTACATGTTTGCAGAAAAACGCGTTTAATGTTTTAAAAATAAAAATTGATGCTCTTAATTGCAAAATTTTAACTAAAGGCATCATAATATTATGTGCAGTTGCTTTTTTCTTTCAAAAAAGCAATTGTTTCTATGACATAAGTATCATGCATCCGTAGATACTGAGAAAAACTCAAACATAAATTTACGAGCTCAAATTTTCATACTCCCATTACTAAGTCAATGTATGCATATTTTGCAAACCAATTGAGGGCCTGAGAGTCAAAGTAATACAAGTAACAAACATCATCCAGTGTCACCTGTAGCACTTTACTCCGGTAAGAAATGACAAAAAGCAAAGTAGCTTAAGTGTCCGGCAGCTAGATTGCAGCACCATATGTTTGAACACTTGTATTCCTTTTCCTGCTACCTGATGGTTCCAACTTAGAACATATGCACTTATATTGTTTTTCGTGTTTATGTTCCTTGAATTACTCCTTATTACGTTACTTGAATCGAAATGTAAGGTCAAAATAAATAACGAATTTTCAGAAACTTTCAAAGTAAATACAGGTGTTCCACAAAGAGATGGTTTATCACTCCTACTGTTTAATTTGGCAATAGAAGTTACACTGCAAAAGACAAAAGAGCTAAATGAAGGCTTGTTAGTGGGCACCAAAGTCAATGTACTGGCATTCGTAGATGACATATGTCGCCTTGCTAGCAGGAAACGATGATAGCCTCAAAAACCTGGCTATGGAATTGCTATCTCAAACAAGACTAGCGGTGCTAGAAGTAAATGAAGAAAAAACCAAATATCTAAAAGTAGGACGACACCCAGAAGGAATAGCCTACTTGGAAGTTAACACGCAGAAATTTCAAAGAAGTAAGGATTTTAAGTACCTTGGTGTCCCTATTGACCAATACAACAATGAAGAAGCTGAAAGAGAAACAGGACTTTTAAATAGAAACAAATGCTATTGGGCATTACGAAAAATATTAAGGAACAAAATTCTATCAAGAAAGACTAAAGAAACAGTCTACAAAACAATTATAAGGCCAGAAGTCCTATACGGCTCAGAGATATGGGCAATCAGAAAAAAGACGGAAAAGAAACTTATACCTTTGGAAATAAAATACTTAGGACAATATATGGACCAATAAAAGAAGAGGAACAGTCGCGAATTAGGAATAACAATGAGCTTAGAGAACTGTACAAGGAAGCAGACATCGTGGCAGAAGCAAAATGTAGAAGACTGAGTTGGGCGGGTCATGTAAATAGAAGAGAGGATAGTTCATTATTGAAAACCATAATGAAGGGGAGACCAATAGGAAAAAGACCTCCAGGAAGACCAAGACTGAGGTGGACCGACCAGATACTGAGGGACATGAGGAAAATAGGAGCGGATAAAAACACCATGCAGGACAGGCTGAGGTGGAGACAAGCAGTTGACGAGGCCAAAAACCTCTTACGGTTTGAATAGCCACCTAAGTAAGTAAGTAAGAATTACTTTGACTTTCAGGCCCTCAATTAGGAATGACTAACCATGCAGTAAAACGAAATAGGCCGAGATCGAAGAGGTCAAGGTTAATATCGGTATTTATTTGGTCATTTTGACGTCTAATTAACCAAAAGGAAAATTAAGAAACCACTGAGAAAGAATTTTCTATGCTCCGTCGGAAAGAACCGACGTACTTGTCTTGAATATGATGAAACATAATAAAACTTACAAAGTTAAAAAATACATCGAACATATGAAATCAAGTATACTTTTAATTAAAGTAATTTTATAACAGTAAAAAATAGGAGAATGAGGAAAAAACAAACAATCTACCAACAAATCATTTTATTGACTCTATGCGTATTCCAAGAGAAGTTACATGATAAAGTCAAGCAGAGGATCAGAACTGAATTTTTGCATGGGGACAGCTTGGTTGTCGATAATGTTTAGGAGCATGTTAAAACAAACATTACCTGGTATCTTTTTACTGCCAGAATAATAGATTGCGGCTTAGTGGGATTTACTAAGCGGTAGTTTTTCTAATGAGAACTAGTGATACAAATTCTAGGAACCTTGAATAATTTATGAATTATTTTCATGGAAGCCTCTACGGCGATAACTAGGAATGAAAGAGATACGTATGATTCGGAGTTTCACACTGGTAAGTTTCTATTTCATTACCTATACAATGGTGTACAACTTCATGAATTATTTCAGGATTACTGATTCATGCGTTTTAGAATTGGGATTTAGGTTTTTAGGATTTTAGGATGCGTTTTAGGCTTTAGGATTTCTACATGGGATATTAGAAGGAGTAAAAACAACAGAAGGGAGATATATATTTTTATGATATAGTTATGCACTGATTAATATTTAAAATAAGTACTCACATATGATACATCATACGTGTACTGTAATATTGTCAAATAAGTCACTGGGATGCAGAGATCCGTGAATAGAGTAGAATGTGACCACTGTCAGGAGTAGTATCAGATCCAGCATTATAAATCACTGTTCCCAGCCACTTGATCGTATTGTTAATTGAAAGAGTTAATCTGGTAAACTCCAGCAAAACAAAAATCCACTCAAAATCAGTCGCCGAAACAAAAATGAATTATCTGTCTTCGCAATAAAATAAAAAGAATCGTTTAAGTTGACGCCGAAGACGAGGTGCTGAAGGAGACGTCAACGGGGTAAAACAATGTGACACATTCAAGGAACACGACTGCATCTACACACGACAAAGAGCTAATAAGACCGCATTAATGCCCACATACGCTCACAGTCAGTCAGCAACCAACAAATGTAATAAATGCTGTGTGTTAACCCATGCCAACTACAAGAGAAATATGCCCTTACTTTTTAAGGGGTCGGGGGAGACTGTTTGAAACAAAGTGACCGATACACGCCAGAGATCCCTTCCATTATAGTCGATGGGGGAAGCAGCTTTGCAAAAGGTGTAGGCAAGACAAATGTGGGATAGACAGCCTCAACTGTGACTCATCTTCTCTCTGCCAGATTCTAGTCTTCCGCTCCCCAACTCGAAATGCCCAAAACAACTTTTTACTGAAAGGCACAGTTTATGCTCGATGGAGAGAGAAAGAGATGTTTTTAATAGAATATCAACGCCATTAAGCTGTTGGTACAATGAAGTTTACTATCAAATCCTATGCTTTTTCTCATTCGCCTGACCTCTTGGGAGGGGGGGGAGGGGGGGAATTTCCCCCTTTTCCCCCCCGTGGATCCGCCACTGGTGTGGAGTCATCTTCACACATCAGGCCCCTGAGGGGTGATTTTCAAGTGATTATTTTTGGGTCTCATATGCTGTCAAATACAGTAATTCTAATCAAATTCACCGATCAAAACAAATTTGACTCATGGCTTGATTTTTAATACAATGAAGAGACCTGAAAAATGTTATAACATCATGCATTTTTATCAACCTTTATCTCCAACCGACTTTACATACTGCCTCTTTGTTTGGTCCCTCCACTACGTAAAATCAAGGTTTAACTGCAGATTCTACACGACAATTGCTCATGCAGAATTCATATTGACTTATGTCCGAATGATTAAGAAAACCCTCAATACCTTTGAGTCTCGAGGTTGCCAGGGAGCTGTTGATTGGGATTGTTGAATTGAGAAAGGAAAGAGAAGTTCTCAATCCATATTATGTAAAGCTGAGAAAGAAAATAAAGATAAGAAATACGATAAATTGTAAGTAGTGGTCTGAAATTTAATTCAACCGCTGCTATACGACAATATTATGATTTTTAGATGTAGAAAACAAATTGTTTCCATTGGTAATGCATCTAATGGTTCACTTTATGATGGAATTTGCTTTATAAATGGTCCCACAAAACAGATTAATATCATCCAGCAGGGGTTTACGGAACTATTTACCTAACTCCATTTCTTGAGATGCCATAATAATAATAATTTACATGCAATGTTACAAGCATGCCATGATATTTTTTAATTGTCTTGCGATACATGCAAGACTAAACACAATTTTATATTTTGCATCCTATTAGTGAACATAAAATATTACATTCTTCATGCATGCAACCAGTTAACACCAGGGGGGTTATTTTGTAATCTCACTTTAGTGAGAATACGTCATAAAATGTCACTTTTTCGTAGTTCAACTCCGCCACCCAGGCGGTGTGACCATCTTCGGATCTCAAGCGGTGAACTGCCGGTCATGTGCTGGTCTTTTAGACGATTCATCCGCTCTGATCCGTATCTTTAGACTCTTGATCCGTTTCATTATCTCTGCCTGCCATTAGTTCCATCTCACCTGTCATAAAGAACGTGACATGGAGCCACCATCGTTTCCACTTGAAGCTTGAGTTGGAAAATAAACAAGGGCGCGAAAGATACAAATGATTTTAAATCGTATTGTTGTAATTTGCTAAACGTGAAGAACTTCAACATTTTCAACTCCAATATATAGGGCACTTGAAGGTATGCTTTGTTTGAAATGCTTATGTTATTATTAGCTTGAATTATCTGTCTATATATTTCATATCAATATTTTCCAAACAATGTTGCTGATACCTTTGTTTTTGTGTGCCTATCCGCCAGTGTATGGAGAATGGAATTCAGTTATTTATACAAAAATTTCATAATTTTAACAAATATTGCCAAAAAATCTACGTTCTTGGTAGATATTTCCCGTGCTTTTGAATCTAACACTAATCAGATGCACTTAATTTTTTTTAAATACTGAGCGATCACTTACATGTTGCTTGTAGTTTTGACTGTATTTAGATTTTCGTGGTATGTACAGTGTAATATATCTTCCGTAAGATGTTGAGCATTCTGGGCATTCGCTAGTCTCGGCATCTTTTATTTGATATAAGGTAATTGAAACTTTGACAATTCACGAACCGTTAGTGAGCCGATCATTAAGAGAGGGAAACAGATCTCCTGCCTTTCCACTAAGAGTCACTAAAAAGGTGAGATTACAAAATAACCCCCCAAAAGGAATCACATTTAATTTTATCTTTAGTAGGCAATGCTTCAAAGGTAGTATGTACATAATAAATTATTTTCATTACCTTAGGACATTCGGGTCGAAAGCCCAGTCCTGCACCATGATGACCAAATGGCACACAGAGAGGAAAAATGATGCCAGCTGCAATGACTGGGCTTCCATTGCATTCTCTGCTGATGAGAAATCTGCAGCGGCAAGTTTTTTATCCTGCAAGGCCATGCGATCCATCAAGGAAGCCGAGAGGGCTGGCTGACAATCTAGGAATATAATCCGAGCACCACCAGATGATCCGCCACCACTAACCCATGCATCCACTCCTCCCGTGCAATGCCAACTGCACTCTTCTTGCTCGTAACTTTGGGACTTGAAGTAAAGGCACCTATGGGGAAGACAATAAAAAATCACAAATTTATTCCTCAGATATACATGCATGCAAAAAACTATACTAGAGAAAAATTACTATCAGACGCAATTTGGTATTAAACCTTGTGTAGATGATATGATTTCTTTGTTTCAATATAGGGTCTCTTCCAAGTATTCAAGTAATTTTTTTTTCAAAAGTTCTGGTAATTAAAAAAAATTCATTTATTGAACATAAACTTACAATCTCTTAAGACATTTACAAAGTACTCTCCTCCTGACTCGATGCACATTTTGCAAGGCTTCACCCATGTCTCATAGGCTCTCTGGAAGGCCTCAACCTCTCGTAGAGTCAGTTTTTGCCATTGACCTGAGCGCTTGTCGTCGTCGATGGTATCCTGACCCTTCCGGAACTTCTTGTGCCACTCTTCAGTTTGGTTCTGTTACATTACATCCTCCTCAAAGGTTTACCTAAGCATTTTTAACGAGGGTTGTTACAAGATTCCCGAATTCAAATTCCCTGACAAAAATCTTCATTTCCCCTGACTTTATCACACTCACCTTTCGATCATTACATAACATTTCTGAAGGGTAAGAGTCAATAAAATACTAAATTCTTTTAAAAAATATATATTAAAATTCTTTTTAAAACGTATTTCTTTACAATGAACACAGAAAAAACAGTAACTTGTAAACTTAATTACAGTCAAATTAAATTCAAAATATGGTGTCAAATTTAAATTGACACATCAAACAAAAAGTACTTACAATGAACACATAAAAAACTAACTTTGTAAACTTAATTACAGTCAAAAAACAGGAACTTGTAAACTTAATTAGAGTCAAATGAAAGACCAAATATGGTGTCAAATTTAAATTGACTCATCAAACAAAAAGTCTACATTCAGGGATGTGGACGTAGAACGTACCTAACCACAACATCACAGAAATGCTATACACGTCCATATACTGCTCTCAGCCTCTCACTGATAGTGTCGCACTCCAATTGGTTTTCCAGCAAAATTTTGGCTTTCATGGCTCATAATTCTTTCACTTCTTCCCCAATCATTCCTTCATTTTTTCTCTTCTGTATCTTTTCCTTGTCTTCTTTCAATCTCTCCCTTTGCGCCTCTTCATACTCTGCACACTTATGTCGCACTCTTGAAATCACTTTGTCACTATATAATTTCCACATTAGGAATTCCTCCAGCCAAATTCACGGCGTCCTACACCTACCTTTGCACGACCAGTGCCTGTGGGAGTTGGTTTTCGACAATAACTTCTACATCTACATCTAAAAAAATTCCCTGCAAGCCACCTCAGGGGTGTGTGATAGGGGGAGAAATTCTTTGTTTACCTCTTTGTAGAACCTCTCCATAAAGGCTTTTCCATGGCTCAAGATCATGTGGATTAAATCTACCACTAATCTTGAGCACTTCTGCGACATTAAAATGCACCTCCAAAAGTGATCAAGACAGGTGTGGTCTCGATCATATTCTTTCAAGCACACAGAACCAGCAGGTTTGTTAATTAAAGTCTTGAACTCAGCTTCTACTGAGTCGCACTCTAAAGCAGAGAACCACTGCCTTAGCTGCAGCAATGAGAGGCAGTTCCGGAAGCGAGCAAGAGTTGCATCTTCGGATTTCACTATCAACTCCGGATCACAAAACGTGATAGCCTTGCAAATCTTGGACTGAAGTGCAGACTTATCTAATATTTTGGCCACCAATGCTTTAAAAAAAATGCTAGCAATGGCTAGCAACACTCCTCAGCCCGGCGGAAAGATGAAAGATTTTCCCTGATGCCATGGATGAGATTCCCTGACTTTTCCCTAATTTCCCTGACCTATTTCAAATTCCCTGACCTGTAACAACCCTGTTAACGTATCCATACCATTTTTACCCAGTTTAACGCAAAATTTAACTGCATAACGTAGCTCCAAATTCTGCACCATCATTTTTTTCTACGATGGAATGGTGACACACTTTGCGCTTAGCACGATCTTCACTCAATGACTGCCTGCAGGCAACTGCAGATGGTGGCACACTCTAGCCAAGACCCCTTCAATTTTTTCTGCCAAGAGCCATGCCACACAGGCGTACGTGACCGGCTGTGGAAATTCATTACCAAACTTTTGAGACAGACCCTGTATACCACGCATACTAGAAGCTGAAGCACTGTCAATATGTATTACCGTAACACAAAATTACTCTCTCAACTCTCCAATTGGTAGAATCATATGTAACTTTGCCAATTTACCAATAGAAATGCTCACATCACATTAGATGTGTCTCACTGCACTGAAACGTTATCACTCTTTTACTCCACACATAGCTTTCATGAAATGAAAACGAACAAAGAAACTGAATCTATAGATTGTAAATGACATTTCTGATGTTTTTCGTGGATGCATAAAATTATGAATTACCCCAAAAGTCAAATTTATCCATTAAATGTTAGTGTAGGTACCCATCCAAAACAGACCATTAAAAATAGTGCTCGACTCACAATCCTGAATTCTTACATCTCTAATACACATGCCTATTTAGGGTTTAAAGCAAGTATAAAATTTCCATTGCCAAATACAGGCCACACATGAATGCCAAATTATGAATCAATGCAAAAAAGTAAGACATACTTGCTTGGTTGATCTGGATTGTTTCCAGCAAGGTATGACAGAATGGTTGATTTTCCCACACCTTGAAGTCCAATCACTCCGACAACAAGGAAGTCTGTTTGGTGATCTAAGAGAAAATCACTTAAAGTAACATTTGAGCCACTCCCAATGAGAGCTTCAGGGGTACAAAACTGGAATGATTCATCAATTAACTTGACACAAGAAGTCATTTCTGGAGGAGGGGCCAAAGGGTTTACACCTGAAAGGAACATGAGAAAAATGGCATAATTAGTTTTACTATCAATTGACGCAACACAAGTGTTCAAATTTCATGATTCGCAACTCACTCTCGGCATTGGAAGGTTTCGATACCAGCTGATAAATAGGTTGCGGCGTATCGCTGTCCTTTCTATATAGTAAAGAGAGCTTTGTGGTGATAAATGTTCACAGTATTTGAAATAATCTGAGTTGTCTCATTGAGATTGTTATTTCAATGGCGAAATAACAATTTTACCATAATAATGTATTGACCTGATAGGGTTATGTCGCTGGTTGGGAGACAGCGCTCTGTTATCGCATTCTCTGTTCCTCAATATAATTGTAGGCGGTTTTTCCACCGTTATCGGTTTCGCAGGACTTTTAGCTTCCCTGTCTCTATAACCATCCCAGTCTCTTTCTCGGTCAGACTTAGTGAGTAAGATTGGCATTCGTCCCGATGTCCCTGGTCCATGGTCTTCTTTATCCTGAAAAGCAAAACATCCAGTGAAACAAGCATTTTCCAGGTAAACGGGAATAGACCAAGAAATTCATAGAAATTACCTTGAAATATGGAAAGGGTTTTCTTCTCCGTTTATCTTTGCCTCTCTCATATTCAGACATTTTAATGAATATCTGCGAATAAATTTAGATAAAACAACAATTTAAATTGAATCTAAAGAATACGTGTGAGACAATTGAATTTTGGCTCTCGCAGTTTGCTGTCGATGCGAACTTGTTTTAAAGAAGAATTACGATTTTCACTTGAACCGCAGAAGCAGCCGGCTGTAACTGGCATAGGGGGGCGACGTAAGGTTTTCTTACGAGGCTGCCGTCGCTGGAAAAGGAGCGCCACTGATTAAATCGTAGTGCGCATGCGCCTCTTCCGCGAATAGCAGCTATCGCAGCCATTTTTCGATGCTCGAAAGTTTTCGACGCGAGAATTATACCTTGTGATCCTACAAACGTGTTTGCCTGTGTGCTGTGTGGAGTTTGACTAGTTTGCGCCTTTTGCTTTATTTACATCGACCCCTGCATCTTTTGGATTTGGACTACTCTCCTGGTTTTGACCTCTGCACCGTTTTGACTTTGATTTTGGACTGTGATTGGATTTGAATACAAGGACAACGTTCTTGTTTTCCCTCCATTGTTCGTAAACATGGCGAATTACATGAAGTACATGAAGTGCAAGGCGGGCTGTCCAGTATCCAGCCAGCATACATTGTTCCGCTTTCCTCGTAATGATATCAGGTAAGAGTTGGTAATTTTCTAATTTTATTTGTGGAAGTTTTTAATGTAACGTCGTGCCTTGTCAAGCTCCATTTTTATTTGTTTTATTTGGCTTTATGTATTTAATTTCGTTCGTTGTTTTGTTTTTGATAATATTAATTTGTATGTTAATACGTATGTTTCGATGGGTTGATGTTTTATGTTGTTTATTGTTTTTGTTTGAAGAACGTTGCTATGTATGGTTGATAAAGGAGGGGATTAATAAATAATTCTCGGGTTTCCAGCCGAGTAAGGTTTTGGTTTGCTAACGTTTCAATGGAATACTCCTCCATCGTCTTCAGAGCAAGGAGGGGATTGTTAAAAAGTTTGAAGAGAAAGAGACTTGTAATAAAGAGGGGCTTTGCCCGAGTTTTTTAAGAAAGTTTATATTATTTTGAGGGATCCACATTATTATCACATTATCCTGACGTCAGTCAGATATGAGATGTGTGAATCAGCACTTAAATTTATTTCAACGTATTTTAGAATATGGTTCAGTTGTGTGGTTACCTTTTTATGAAGTCAATCGGGAAACCATAGAAAAAATGAAGCACAAATTTTTATGCCTGATCTCTGCCAATGTCTTACAAAACCAACGTAAGCATATGAATTGACTACTCATTTAATGTCTTTGATCATTATTCCCGCACATTAGTTATGCCAAAATCAAGCTGGTCTAATTTTTCTTGTTAAATTATTAGTAAACCTGATTCATTGTAGTTACCTGCTGGACTTGAGTTAAATTTAACTCTAATGTTTACAATTTTGTCTGTTAATGTGATGGGCAAATTGCCCGTGAATAAATCATTATCAACGTCATTATCATGTTGTGCGCTGTGTTTATGTTGAGCAAGGGTTTAGTCGTGTAGTGATATAAATTGCTCTTAAGCAGCATTAAATTTTTTCCTGTTGTTTTACAGGTTTAAACAATGGGCTGATATTGCTGGAGTCCACTTTGAGATTGGGGAGAAAGTTAAAGGACTTTACCTTTGTGGGCGTCATTTCAAACGCAACCAATTCAGAAATGAATCAAGGACCACCATTGTTCATGGTGCAACTCCAAGCATAACAAGAATGCAGCTAGAAAGTGATGGTCTTCCTGCATCTCCTCATTGTGCAGCAGCATCCAATGCTGTTGATTTTGCTGATTCATCATCTCTGACTGATTCTTTTGTGGTACCACCTGAGCTTGATGAGTCGGGCATGGTAACTTCTACACCTGCTAAGACATCATGTGTAGTGAAGCTGACTTACCCACCTACTGTGGTAACTGATGGGAGTCTTAGCATGGGGCCCCATTGTGAGGAGGGAGCAGTGCTGCCGGCAGTGGAGTCAGTGCTGTCACAGGGGGAGACAGTTTCTACCAGCAGGCCAATAGCTGGCTCCTCATTGAAGAAGAAGAAGGAAAAGTCGCTTCTGAAACAATTGAATTGTACTCGTTACAACCACATGACTCCAAGGAAGAAGTTTTTGATAGGAATATGCCAGAAAAGGGAGCGCTCCCTAAAGGAACTTAGAGTTAAGTACAAAAATGCCAAATTGTCTTTAGAGCAACTGACGTCAGTTACAAGTGAGCCTCTGAAATGTGTGGAGTTGTTGAGTAAATCAATGTCTTACACTTCAGCTCAGTTTGTGGCTTCACAGATACGTTGCTCATCACAAAAGCCTAAGGGGAGACGCTGGACAAAGGAAAACAAGCTCCTGGCATTGGCATTATTCAAAAGGTCTCCTAAATGCTATGCATTGTTAAGAGCGATTTTTGCCTTGCCAAATAAGAAGACACTAATCAAGATGGTGAATATGGTGCCATTTCTACCTGGCATAGACCAAAGGGTTTTTAGTGCTCTTGCACAGAGTGTAGGTGCATTGACAGATCTAGATCGCTCATGCCTTCTTATGATTGATGAGATGTCAATCAGAGAGCACCTACAGTATGATGCTAAGTCCGACAGGATTATTGGGTTGGAAGACTTGGGCAGCCTGGGACGATCACAGCAAGTGGCCAATCATGCAGTGGTTTTCATGCTAAGGGGTTTGAGGAGACCATGGAAACAGCCTGTAGCCTTTTTCTTCTCACATGGTGGCATGGATGCTGAGAAAATGGTAATGGTGATAAAAGGAGTACTTGCTGCGTGCACCGATTGTGGACTTAATGTAGTGGCGACTGTGACAGACATGGGCACAAACAATGTGAGGGCATTTAAATCAATGGGTGCATACCCAAGTGCACCATACTTCATGCATGGCACAAAGAAAATTTTCACCCTCTTTGATCCTCCTCATCTCCTTAAGTGCCTAAGGAATATGCTCCTAAAGCACAACGTGAAGTTGTGTATCAATGTTGGAGGAAAAGAAATTAAAGGGTGCGCAAGATGGCACTACATTCAAGAGGCCCATCGTATTGACATGATACAGCCTCTTTTCAATAATTTAGATAAGCTAACTAAGGATCATTTAAATCCAAATGGATATCTGACCATGAGGGTGTCAATTGCTGCACAAACCCTTAGCCATTCTGTTGCTGCCACCATCAGCTGTCTTGTCCAAAATGGTGAGTAATTCTTGTCAAGCTGTTACCTTGTCTCTTTGAAAGCTGTTTGCATTGTTCAAGTACTTAACTGCATAACTAATACATGATTTCCTTCTAGGTGCACTCACTTCTGATGCTTTGCACACAGCACAGTTTGTTGGTTTTGCCGACAAGTTATTTGACAGTGTCAATGGTAGTGCGGTGGAGCCCTCAGGAGCTAAAGGTTTGAAGTGCCAGCTGCGTGTGGAGAGAGAGGACTTGCACTTGGACTTCTGGAGGTTGGCTGTGAAGGAAATCGATGGCTGGAAGTTCGACAGGAGGATGTCTGCCACCCTTCCTACCAATGCAGATGCCTCTGCTGACTTCGTAGTGTTCCGACCACCTTGTCAAGATGGTTGGATCACTACCCTGACGGCATTGCCACTTCTTTGGGCAGAATTGAAGAAGATGGGCTTCCTGAACCTCGAGCTGAGGGCTCTTAATCAGGATGCCCTCGAGAATTTGTTTGGCTCTGTACGCCAGCAGTGTGGGTCAAATAGCAACCCGACGACTCACCAGTTCGTAGCAGCTTTGAAGGGCTGCATCATTAATGGGCTAGCTTTCAAAGATTTGCAGGGGCAAAATTGTGAAGCAGAAGCTAACCCAGGTCATTTGCTAAATGATCTTGGGGAGTTCCTTTCTGGAGGTAAGGAAAAATTTTGTGACAGATCCTCAAAGTGCCCTTCTGATAAGGAAATTAGATACAAAGATTTTGATATACTTACTGACAGTTTCTCTGTGGCATACGTGAGTGGATATATCGCAAAAAAGTGTGTGGAAAAACTTAAGTGCTTACAGTGTAGGGAGTCTTTACTCACGACCTCGCCCAAAAAATACCTCCATAGTGGTATTTCTTTTAGGGAGGAATCAGAAAAATTGTGTCTCACGTACCCTACTTTGGAGTTGATGAGTGCTGTTGGAAGGGCTGCAACTCTTGTGGAGAATGTCCTTCCCCACTTGGCATGCTCAGAAAACATATGTTCCCTATTGAAAGATACAATTTTGGGGAATGAAATTTTCAATTGTTTAGTGAACAAGTGCAGTGACCACCCTCTGCAGCTAAAGCAGTCAATTGCTGAGTGTTTATGTGCAGTAATGTTACCCTGGTGGTGCAGAAAAAGGAACCGGGCGACAGCTGCTGCAAGTCATAAAAGTGCTATGGCTAGGAAGGTTAAAATTTTGCAGCATGTTTAGCCCAACCTTTGTTTGAGTTTTGTATATTATTTTATTTGTTTTTTTGTTTATTCTTTACACTATGGTAATTTATTGATATTAACTTGAAATATTAATAAAGTCAATGGTTGTTAAGTTTACTTCGTGGAAGTTATTCATTGCAATCAAATAAAAACACTTCGTTCTATTCCACAATGTTCAATTTCAGCTCCGACCGATTTTCCTTCTCAGGTCAGGGAAGGAAGTTACGGGGGCAGAGGTGGGGGAACCAGCATGGAGAACAATGGTGAAGAGGTAGGAGGTTGCATGTTCCTTCTTCTCGATGAGAGGATTAGTAAACGTTGACTTATTATCAAGACGTTACAATAGGAGGCCACGGGAGAAAATAAGCCACCTATTTAAATTTGCCGCGAGTTTAGTTCATCTCTTTGCCGTCACTGGAAAAGGGGCGCGGCGTCGCCGAATTTGTAACATCGAAATTAACGTTGAGACGGACACGGCTGCGCAGAAGGCCGGCAACTTTAAAATCGTTAAGGAAAACTCCTTATCATAGATTTAATATTAATTGATGGTATTGTAGGAAACACCGATAGATGAGGAGAGTATATTCCTGTGGGAGGCCTGAAAAGAAAAAAAACTTCGTCGGGAAATCATTGACTCTTTCATCGAAGATAAGGTTCAAAATTTATTAATACATTTTTAAGATACGCATACTCGGAGCCTATATATTACTCTATGTGCTCAATATACTGTATAGAGTATTTTTATTTGAAAGGGCTCTTTTAAGGTAAAAGGGCTGTCTTTATTCGTTAACCCTTTCACTGCGTGGAATTTTTTTTAAATGTCTCATATTATAATATAACTATATAGTGAAGAATATTTTTTACTGCATTTGCATTGTTTTACAATAATATGAACTCATTTTGCATAAAAAAAGTATTTTCGTATAAATTTGGTCATTAATTGAGGAATTTGTTGATAGAATAACAGAGATGCCATCCGCACCAGTGGGATGAATGCTACGGGTACTTATGCAACCCGTTGCACAAACCTTTTAGGCCCGACGCGCATCATTTTAATTAATGTTCCCGTAACACATTTTTTACTTATGTAACCATGTAGCTTTGAACAATTTTAATGAAATGTTGATAGAATTTCTATATACTACAGAATTATAATAAATAAGGTAAATTATTCTTGCGATCGCAAGATTGTAAGTTGAAAGTTTGATTGATTGAAAGGAAGTACATATGTAAATTGAAATTGGAAAACTTTTATTTACCCAAAATTTAACATATATATATATATATATATATATATATATGTTAAATTTTGGGTAAATATATTTACCCAAATTTTTTAATTTAAATTGAAATTGGAAAGCTTTTATAAAAGCTTTCCAATTTCAATTTACATATTGTAATTTATTTACTAGTAACATAGATATGCACACAAACATATTTGAATAATTTTAACGTTTTTAAGTTTTATTTAGCATTTTTACATCAAGAACAATTGATCAATAATTGTGAAATTCTTTGAAACAAGGGTTCAAGCACAACCCTGGAACTTCTGCGCAACTTGGACAAACAGTTCTAACCATCTTCCTTGTTCCTTTACCATAGCAAACGTAACAACTTTTTTGTTTAGCCCCTTCTTTACTTATGTAATCAGAAAGGTAAACAGTAGATTTGGGGATGTTTGGCTGTGGTGGCTGAATCATTTTATTTCTTAATATTAATGTTCTAATGACTGCAATTCTGAAATCTCTTTTTGACATTTTTTCCCTGAATAGTTATTGTGTACATGAGATGACTATTAATTTGAATTATATGGAAAATATGTAAAGCAACTTTAAAATTCTATCTCAGAGATTTTCTTTCTAAAGGATAATATAGCCATTAGTTGGTCAGCCCTATCCACGCCCCCCATGTACATGTTGTACTTGATAACCATTTGTGGTCTGCTGGTGGTTATTCCTCCTCTCAATTATTGATTTGGAATGGATCACCATTGAATTCCTAAGACAACAAAGGGGACATCTTAAGCACACATACACCATCAGATGCAATATATTGGAGTACTAATTCGCCACTTTTACTTAGATCCAGTTTCTTACTTAGCACGTGAGGAGGATTATTTCTTCTGTTTCTCCTTAGTGTTCCAGTGGTGTGACTTTTTTGAGTAACTAACTAGATAATTCCACAGAACTATAATAATTTTCCATGTATAGACTGTGCCCACAGAAATGAAATCTATCTATCAATTTTCGGGCGACTTTGTTTGCATGTCCCTTCCCTTCTAAATCAGGATCCTTTGCCCCAGAGTGTAAATTAAAACATCTTAGACTAGTTCATTCGGCTCGGAAAACGTAATTTTATGCCATGTTTATGATGCTTGTTTTTTGTCTCATGCATTTCATTTGAACATCCCCTTCTCATTCTATTTCTAAAGTAATTGGTCAATTCCCTCATCCAATCAACTCTTTGACGTGTGTGCTCCTTTCCACTTTCCAGTACCTCTTTGGGTTGGACTCAGAGCATTCTTGTTTTTCCACTTATAATTGTTATGGAGGTCCATTTGGGATCTCCACTGGGTCAAACTCTGCAGTGCTGCCAAAGTTTTGATGGTTGAGTCATCCATTGTCATCTAGATGTCGTCTAGACGTCATATGTCTAGATGATTCCATTGTCATCTAGATGTCGTCTAGACGTCATATGTCTAGATGATGACTGTCAACTCGACCACCGTAACATTGGCAGCAATGAAGAGTTTGACCCAGTGGAGATCCTGTATAGACCTCAATTACATCATATGCTGGAAAAGGCTCTAATCTTTCTTCTCTTATCATTGACTTTCCCCATCCTTCTCTGCCGCCTGTCATATTTCTAGACAATGTATCTTTTTTCCTTGTTTTTGGTTTATCTCTTCATCATGCTTATCTTTGTACCTGTGTTGTTTCACGTCTCAGCTTGCCATTAATTTCCCTATAAACTCTTTTTCTCCGATGAACGCGGTTTTATAATTCATGTTGTTTCCTTTACTACACCCAACTTTAATGTGGTAGCTTTCACTACCTATTTATTTTATAAGATTTTCCCATTCATCTTCCACTTTTACTTTACTCTTGACCAGAACACTCTTTGGCATTTTTTTGTTATCCTTTCCTCTTTTCTCCAGTTAACAACTTGGTAGGTATTTAAGGAAGTCTTCTCAGGTTATCCACCGGGATAAGCTTTTTACTGCCAACGTTTTGGAATCCGACTCGTACTCCATTTTCAAGGCAAATGATGATGTTTACGAAGGCTTCAACCATCGCCATTGCTGTGTGTGTTCAAGGGCTGGCCATTACAGTTTGAATAACCCAAAAGTTTTAACAACGGCTTCCATGCACTGCTAAGGAAAAAGCCATGGTCTTGATTGAAATTCCTTCTTTCAAATCAAATTTCAATGGCTTCCTTAATAATCCAATCCCAATTCCCTTGGGAGTGGGCGAACACTTTAGTGTCATGGAATGGGGTGGTCCATATGGCTATGCTGTGTTCAGCAATGGTGGATTTTCCATAATTTGGTGAACCACTTTATGGACATTCATAACTCTTCTATTCCTTGTGCATTTAATATAGCATTTCATCCCTAAAGCTGTGGTCTGCATCCACACATGCCATTGGGAGTCTATGTGAGTTTATGAATGTTCCTAAATCTGAGTCTAACCATAATGCAATCTAGCTAGAACCCCGCTGTCCTTCTCTGCATTTTTCAAGTGCACCAGTGCCTAGGGTTTGGTGTTTGGACCATGCATTTGTAGCTACTAAATTATTGCTAGGGGGTTGTGGTGGCCTGGGGATAGTGGTGGCCTAGTGGGTAGAGCACTGGGCTCCCAATCGGAGGGAGGGCTGTTTAAATCCAAGAGAAGACTCTATGGACACCCCATGCAAAAATCCTTGCGGTGCTGCTATCTGATTGTCAGAACTTTGTGGAAAATTGCGGGTGGCCCAGGGAAAGGAACTGGCCCCCCTACCCTGAATGTGTGAAGTTCACACGCCAATAGCTTAGTGCGGGGTGAGCTCCAACTTTCCCGGATAGATAACAGTGGGCCAGGGAAGGAGGAAAGAACTTCATTCTGCGACCCATGTATGGTACACTGATGGCTCCAGAAAAGATGAAAGAGTGGGAGCTGGAATATATTGTTGCAGTCCAGCCAAAAAGCTCTCAATCCCTATGGGGAAACATGCTACAGTATTCCAGGCAGAAGTCTATACACTTTCTGGCCTGTGCCGACTTTGTGAAAGAGACGGGACTGCAGGACAGATCAACCCACATATGCAAGTCACGGCTGCTGCATGAGTGTTGTGAAGCACTCAACATGATAGGTAGATGTGGCAAAGTGGAACTTTCCTGGGTGCCTGCCCGTGTAGGCAAAGTCGGAAATGAAATGTCAGATGAACTCATGAAAGCAGGAGTAGTATTATTTTTGTTTAACGTGCTTCGATGGCTTGGGTCATTTTGCACATACTATCTGCCACGTGCAGACAGGGGCAACAGCACTCGGACGAATTGGAGGATTACCCCTCCTAGATCGAGCTGAGCCCAACGATGCTTAACTTTGGTGACTGATTGGGAACCGCTGTTTCTATCATGGCAGGTCATCGCCCTCTCGAAAGCAAGAGCCAACCACAATCCGATATGTCCAGAACTAATGGTTCCCATCCCACCCTCAGTAGGGATGGCCGCGATCAGAATGTAGGGCTTAGCTCAACATTCTGAGATCTGGCAAACTACACCGAAGCTATGGCAGGCCAAACTTTATATAGAGGGTCCAAAGCCAGACCTCGCAAAGAGACTCCTTCTGCTAAACAGAGGTTAAAATACGAACAATAGTGGGCCTACTTACTGGACACTATCAAGTGATGAAGGCACCTTCGCCTACTGAGGATGAACCATCTCAGCCAGAAATAGGTGGTGTAAAGAAGAGGATGAAACCACATCCCACATACTCTGAGAGTGCCATGCTGTGATGAGGATTTGAAATAGATATCTGGAATCACCGTTACCGGAACTGTAAATTAGGGATATTCCTATTGGGGACCTGCTGGCCTTAAGTAGGGCAGTAGGACCCTATGGGTGATCGCAGTTAGGGTGGCTGGCACAACGGACCAACAGGTCTAAGTGCCTCAAGGACTTCTTGAGAGGAAATCCACCAAATGTATAATGTAATCTAATCGATTATCAAGGGGGCCATATTCCTATACTTTTCCTTTATCTCTCCCTTCTCCAGCCATTGAGCTCCAGTCCCCATTGCCACCAAGTGTCGAACCCAAGTATGCTACTTTATATATTGACTGATGATATTATAAACTATCTGCCTTTACCTCTCTGTGGTGAGATGGCCTATTTAACAGATGACTGCTTTCACAAACATTGACTGGTTATTTTTAATCATTAGTGATCAATATGTGGAAAAGGTAAATCTCTTTCAGACTCCTCTTTTTGGCATTCTACCATTTAAAATTAATCAAATTACTTCCAGTTTTTTTTGTTTTTGCCATGACATTTCCCATAAGGAATCCTTGGCTTATCTCTCTTTGAAAAAGTAAACAACAATGGTTGCTTCCCTATTTGATATGGCAAAAGCTGACTGTTGACAATGGTATTCCTCAATCACTTGGTGCCCAAATGAAATCGCCGGAAGTGGCTTTTCATTCATACCCAGTCCATCTCGTTTACAGATAGCTGCCCTGGAGAGCTGTGAAAAAATGCTCATTTTGTTCTTTATTATTTTCTTCGCTTGCCACTGGCTAGAACAGCCAGCAACAGTTGGCTGTTTCAAATGGGTACCTAGCATGGCATTGGATATATATCATATTTACAGGCATTCGTTAATCTGATTTAATGCATTTCCTGTTTAGTTATTCACAACCTACAAAAATTCAGAAGACAGTAGGAAGGCAAGACTGTAGGAGTTATGACTGTTCCACTCTATGATGGGAACTCTTGCATTGGTGGGTACCATTAGTACAATAGCCTCACAAAAGCTATATTTTTTTTGAAAGGCAGTCATATGGTCAATTGACAGTTCCCCTGTAATCTCTCATACCAGCAGAGGTTCTGGTATTAGTTAAACTCACACTAATTCAGTTGCACTGCATTTTAAACATAAGTTATAATTATTTTATAATAATAAAATAATAAAGCCTAAAAAGAAAGACTAAATTTGTTTTCAAAGTGATTTTAAAATGGTAAATATTTTATATACATATATATAAATGTTTTCATTATAATGTCTTAAAATTTGGTTAAGCCTAAAATAGCACTTTCACACTACCTGGCCTACCAACTATTTTTCATTTATATTTTAACCCTTCGAGCCTGGAGGAGATTTAAATGAATCTGTCATAGGTTGGAGGAGATTTAAATGGAATCTCTGGTTTTCTGCTTATTTAATTGGAATCGCCCCGATGTAGTCACTATGTCACTCGACGGCATGTGTGGTTCGTACCCAACGTAGTGACTACGTCCTTCATCATTGAAGGGTTAACTTCATTGCCACTAGGTACTGGCTGAATTAGCTCCAGTAAAAAGTAGGTATGTTTTTTAGAATGCCCATAAAAATTCTTCATGCTACTTTCAAACCATCACCTTCTCTCTCTCTCTATGGACACTTGCTGACAGTGCATGTCTGAGTGCATTCACCTAATAACCAGTAATATTCAAATAACTCGCACATGCTCAATGTTGCCAGCCCATTCAAAAATAATTCATGCAAGCATATTCTAGCACATGTGCTGAGCAGATGCAAAGCATCCATTAATCTCTAAGGCTGAGCCTATTTAACAGATAGAAAAATTTTACATGAAGAGGTTGACTTCCAAAAGTAATTTCCCATTCAGTATATATATGCACAAGTAATTAATATGAAAGGTAACTTTGAGTAGCTCCACACAATCCTTGGGCTCTATCACAACGTCAGTTCAGTTGGACTATGCGCGAAAGGGTATATTGCACTGAGCTGAGGAAACCTCAAGAGACACCTGTGTGAAGGCTTTCTCCAGTCAGCCTTCCACACACATGACTGTTGCAAACATACACCTCAAAGAGAGGTTAGAACCAGAGCTGCAGATATACAGGGATTAGTCACCATGGCACGATGTTTATAGGCTAGATTCAAAACCATACCATTGCTGTGGCATCACCAGCCGATGTATAAAACCCCAACCTCATCCGGCTCCAGAGAGAGTATTATAGCTTTGTAGCAATAGCATTGACTATAGAGCTGCCATCCAACTCTAATTCTTTTCAAGCCAAGCAAAGCCAAATGCGATGTTTGCTTGCAGTGGCATATGGTACTGCATGTAGCCTTGTTTTTTTAATGTGAAAAGTGTTCTTATGTAGTAGTGTATGGTGACTCTAAACAGAAAACTTAAGATGGTAGGTGGCAGTAATTAATTATTTCTTGATAACAAGCACCACAATAGGATATGGTACCTATGTGTTGGCTTATATTACTATGATATTCACTTCTAAAAGTCAGTTCTTGCTATGTTATTTGTAGGGAGTACTGACATGTAGATGACCCTAACACAGCTGAGTGCATATGTGCCTTTAACAAATGATGGTAATGCACCATGAATTTTGCAGGTAAGCAACAATGGTCAATTTGTAGGTTAGATGACTAGTTTCTCTGCTTATCTTAGCCAAAACCACATTCATTCACATCGGTCGCAGCTAAGTAGGTACCTACATAAACAGTAATTCAATTGATAAACGATTGAGTTTTGGTTCTTTGCTTCTGGTGACTATACACTCCCACACAATGAACCTTTTTGTCAATATTTACCTTGAATGAATAATATTAAGTCGTGACTGAGAATGTATAATTATAATTTGTAACACCTGTCTTAAGTCAGGCGATTTAGCACATTCTTAGCACAAGCTGCAACAACTAGTGCTGAACATGTGAGAACTAGTGAGAACATTCTCAGCACATATTGAAGGAGCAAGAGCAAAGAATATGCTCTGAACACATTCTTAGCATGTCTTTCTGGAATATTCTCAGCATATTCCAATGTGTTGACAGCCTATGCTGGGCATATTCTCAGCACATATTTTGTTGACTGGATATAACCTTCTCCATGATTATATCCATGCGTTTATCCAGTCATTCTCTATATACTTCTTTCCCTGCACTGAATAACTATGTACAGGGCTTATCTCTGCTGGGATCACCATAATTAGAATATTAAGACCAATTACATATATTAATACCCTAAAAATGGTTTACTATGCTAATGTCCACTCCCATATTTCATATGGATTAATATTTTGGGGACATACTAGGGAAGCCACTAAAGCATTCTCACTACAAAAGAAAATCTGTTATAGCCGTTTTTGGTGTGTCAGTTAGGACCCCTGGAAGGCCAATATTTGGATCTCTTACAATCCTTCCTCTCCCCTGTATTCACATCTTACAGTGCACTACGTTGGTCAAAAAAAACCCTCTCTGTTCCCAGCAAACACAGAATATCATATATATACATGACCCGTGGTAGAGACAATACTCATCTGAATGATCACAATTTAGAATATTTTAGGCGAGGTCCTCACCACCCAGCATCCCAAATATTCAATAAGCTCCGAAGATTTTATAAATCTATTTCTTCTCCAGCTATTTTCAAAAGGAGATTACGTGAAATTTTGCACGGTAAACTCTATTACAGTGTGAATGAGTATTTTGATGATAATCTGTAAATTTGTCTATCAATAGTTATGTTTCCATGCTTAAATTGTCTATTAGTTTGTGTTTTCATGTATACATAACTTTCCTTTTATATTATATTATTGCTTTCTATACAGTGTTATGATATTAACCAATTTTTGTACATGCAATGGGAAATCCCCGTAATAAACTAATAAAAGAAATTCAATAAATAATAGTAATCATAAGTCGTCTTTATTTCTTAGCAAATTTAGGTCTTCATAGACCTTTCTATCAATTTAACTCATTACATATCACAAAGTAACACCCATGCCCTGAGTGGAGAAAACCCACCCAGGCGGGACTCAGGGGCGGATTAAGAGGGAGGGCGGGGGGGGGGGGGCAGCCGCCCCCCCCTGTAATTCCCGGAAAAATAGAAAAGATGGTAATCATTAAGGTGGTTCTCCAATGGAAGTTTTTATTTCACCAACTCATTATACAATGTTTAAATATAATTGGAATGTGGTGTAAAACCCGGGAGACCTGCATCTTCACAAGAATGGCATTCTTTACATCGTTTGTAAACGTTTTTCAAATGTGATTAGAGAGCTTTACTCAATAATTTATCATTTCTACTATGTAATATAGCCACACCAAAACTACGTTCCAAGTGCTTAATTTCTTTTAACTTTCCGAGGGGGGTCCGCCTGGACCCCCGTTTCGTTGAGAGGTATTGCATACCCCCCAAGTGCCGCGGAAAGTAGTGAACCGCCCCCCCCCAAAACAACGACCTTAATCCGCCCCTGGCGGGACTTGAACCCACGACCTTCGGGTTAGCAGGCAAGGACATTACCCCCCCCACCATCGAGGCCAGCATTGGTATCAGTACTGGAGCTATAAAAAGAAATTTATTGAGGATATAAGGATAGTGATTTAATATTATTCAAAATTAGACCCTCCTGCATCAATACACAGCTGCCAGTGCTTCTTCCAGTCTTCATACGCCCCCTGGAAGTTGGCAACAGCAATACTGTTCAGGCACCCTGTTGAAGCTGCTTGGATCACCTCAATCGTCCTGGAATAATGTCTTTCAGACTCATTTTGATCCGAGATAACAAAATGAAGACAGGGGGGAGCCATATCTGGACTGAATGGTGGTTGGAGCAGCATTGCAATGTTGTGTTTTACCTGTGCCTCCCTCATAATTTGCAACGTGTGACCGGGTGCATTGTGGAGCATCCAGGTATTGGCATTCTCCCTCTGGACACAGTGGACCATAATTCTCAAATGCTCGAGCACTTCTGCATAAAATTTACCATTCACCGCTTGTCCAGCTGGCGTAAGTTCCTCGTGGACTACATCTTTTGCATCAATGAAGTCAATGGGCATCCATTTCACTCTACATTTCCTCATGCGGGCCTGTTTTGGTAGAGTAGAGGCACGTCCAGTATGTTGTTCGTCTTCAACATCTTCCCCACCATCTTTGAATTTTTTATGCAACTCAAAAAAAGAAGTTCTGGACGTTCTGGAATAACTTCAGCCTTGTAATCCTCATGCATCATATCAAAAGTCTCCATAGAAGATTTGTTCAGTTTAAAGCAAAATTTGATGGCACAACTCTGCTTGATCATTTACTGAATATTATCTCTCGACGCAAGCACTATACACACTTTCCCTTCAGGCATGATCTACGAACTCCAAAGGCTTGGAGGCAACTGACAACTGAGCCAGGTCTCCTAGCTCACGTGACCATCAGGCTCATAGAGACCACCCTTCACTTCCCATTGGCCGGAAAAAATCATTCCTGATACTTATTGGACAAACCCTGTCTCTCAGAATACTAAACCTAAAAAAATGGACTTACATCCAAATCAATGATATCTCATCCTAAAATTAAGTGATGAATTCTATAGATGTCTCTTTGTTCATGCATGTATGCGAGCCATTTTAATATTTGTTTTCAGCACCTGCAAGTGCAATTCTTATAAATGTTCTTCATTTCACCAAGTCTCTGGGAGGGAGCAATTAAAATTTATTAGGGCCTTCAAGGTCCCCAGTAGTATTGCCCAATACATTGGTCTGCTAGTTGCCTACACACAAGGGGTTTTCTGGCTCCTAAAAAGTAGGCAATGTTTGTCCTCCTTCAAAAATATAATGAAGTATGTAGCTACCCATCCGACTCTTCCTCAAGTTTACTTCCAGCAGAACATATTTAAAATTGGTTTTCGATGTAATTCCCAGTCTTCAATTTTCTCTTCCTTTAAGTAATCTCAGATGACAATTAAGGAGAATAGGAGATGGGGTTGGTGTGGTACGGCGAGGGCACCAAGTGCTTCCCATTCTAAAGCCCCGGATTCCATTCCCGGCGGTGGTGGAGGTTTTCAGAGGAATCACGATCCATTCTGTGGAGTGCACTTCAAGTGCAGTACACAGTCCGTCGGATGAGACGTTTAACCAAGGTCCCAATGAACCTTTCGTTGAGAGCTTGCTAATGCTGATGCCAGCTTTCACTTCACCCTTCCTCCTTCCCCCAAATAATCCTTTCCTCACCCCAGTTTCCTTGCTGTCGGCTGGAGGCGGCTAGTTCGAAAACATGTTCCTTGCATATTCCGCTACCCCGACCATTTAAGGTCATATAAAAAAATATATACATATATTTCGTAACACAGTAAGCAAACCATGGCAAAAGTTGAGGATTTTCCTCTGAAGCATTCGAGTTAATTTGCAACCACATGTGTCCATGGATAGTGATAGCCTTTTTTTTATAAATATATGTACCAACTGTGTTCTCCTTCTAGTTTATTCAGTCCATTGTGGATTGCTTATAATGTGAACATTTACAATAAAAAACCTCCTATACGTCCGAGTGCTGTTGCCCCTGTCTGCACGTGGCAGACAGTAAGTGCGAAATGACCTTAGCTGTCGAAGCAAGCTAAACAAAAATACTACTACTCCAATAAAAAATGCTCGGCGAAGGGGATTTTGCCACCTGATTCCCGATGGATACGCCACTGAGCTAACTAATGAATTCTTACTCGCTCTTGAAAAATTTTAGCACAAATAGGCTCGGAATAATTTCTCAAACAACGTCATCGCCATCACAAGAAACAGCGTGCGTTCATAAGAAAGCAGTGAGAAAGGAAACGTGATTATCTAGATGCCATTCGCTGAAATTTACGGGTTGGTGGGGGGGGGGAGGGGTCACGCGGAATTTCCCGCGTTGGTGATAGGTTAATTAGTCCTCCATTGTGACGACTGTGACGAACGCAGCGGCATTGGCTTAAATTGTCATCAATCCGGACGCCTTTTTGATTTTTTGAGGCCTCATAAACAACTCCTGGAATTTCGACACTCTTTCTCCGCGCCGGCTTTCCGTGTGCCGTGCATCACGTGGATCTGTTATTGTTTGTCGTGTCCCTTAAAGGCGGACGCGGGACGATTCCGCTTGTGCGTTCTTATCGACCGAGCGGGAGCAGATTCTTCTAGATTGGACCGGGCACATTGCGCAATGTCAAGAAGACGCGCGCGGTAGATGACGCCGCCCGAAGTAAACCTAACCGGTTCACATATTTAACCAATTAAGACTCTCGAAATTCCCCACAAGTCACTCAGGCTCTTGACACACACACGTGAACATTGCACGCTTCGACTTTAATTGTTGCGGCGACGACTTATCGTATCGTGTGTGCGGGGGTGTGGGTGTGGAGGGGAAGGGGAGGAGAGGCAGACATGAAAGGGAGGGGACGTGGCGCGCCGGCTGGCGTAAGGGGGAAAGGGTTAAGTGGCAGTGACTGGCAAGAGGGGAAGGGAAGGACAATGGATGCCTACGTCACTGGGCGCGCTCCGCAGCCGACCAATCGGGAGCCAGCCCCCTACTTTCCCCATCCTCTCGTGAGCGTTCCATATAAAGATTTGCCCCGCGCCGGTTACTCCAGATCCAAGAGTTGCTCTGACGAAGGTGCTTGTCGCTCTTTGAGGATTACCTACGGACTTCTGGTTCTATTTTGCAGACCTGCTGCACACGTTTGAGTCAAGGAGCGTTTGCCTTTTTGAATCATTCCATTTCGGTGAAGTGTCAGTGCCGGAAAAGTTTTCTGAGTTCTGTCATTTCGCTGTGTTTCCGACGTGCGGATACCGGAGTTCCAGTTCCAGCCTTTTTCCACTCGTGAACGGATACCAGTGAACACGGAAGGATGGCGTTCATGATGCCCGTTGTGAAGAACGACTGGGACATATACCGGTCGAACCGCTCCCGCCGGAGTTCCGAGTGCTCCAACTCGGCCCGGAGCCGCAAGGTGTCCGAGTGCCGGTCTGAGGGCCCCTCCCTGTCCACCTCCCCGGGCAGCGACTTCCTCCTCGGCCCCACGGGGTCGCCGCCCCACCGGTCGGCTCCCATTGCCCTGAGACATTCCCGCGCCTCCTTGCCCTCGCCCTCCAAGTCCTCGGCCTCCTCGTCCAACAACTCCTCGCCTCCCAAGAGCAGTTGTGTGGGCGTTTCCTCTGGGAGCGGGGGCGTCAGCGGAAGGACTGGCTCGCAATCCTCCCTCAACAAGTTCCACTCGAGGCTTGTGGACAAGCTCAAGAGGTCGTTAAAGATAAAGGACGCCTTGGACGCTAGCATGTCCGGCGTCGACGCCAGGGCCGCCTCATCCTGAGGGCGGCCCCTTTCCGTTGCTGCGGTGCCGTCGACGGCGCCGGCCAGCAAGCCGTTGGCCATTCCGGGTGCCGAGAGCGATTACCCGACCGACTTGGTCGGCGGGGGCAGGCGGGGTCGCCGCTGGTGCCGACCGGTGCACCCTCACCTTGCCAGCTGCTAAGACACCAGGGCACCATGGACCGGGTCATCCCCTGCGGACGTCCGGCGTGGTGCCTTCCGTTTGAAGAAACGAGAGACCTTCAGTAGCAGTAGTTGATTCCCGCGCGCTGCGTCGTCGTGAAGAAGACATGTGTAAACACCGGGTGTTGTTGTTACTATTGTTGTGTTTTTGAGTGAGAAAATCACTGGGAATCTGCAAAACGTGACTGCCGCCTACATAATGAACTCAGACATGGAACTGTCTTGTTCCTGCATTGCAGCTGTTGGCTTGGTAAGTGGAAGAGACAGCTGCTGATGCCATTGTGACAGTTGATTGGACATGGTATTCTGATTTAACACCTGTTTTAAAAGTGTGCTTTTGCGCATTTTGTTAGATATGAGCCTGTGATAGTTTTACAATATATTGTAAAAAGTGAAATGGTCTGAAAGAGGTTTTCCTTGCTACGTGGATGCCTAGCATACTGGCCAAGAAGGTTAATTTTTAAAAGACTCTAATAATGCTTTGTTCATTCTTGAATGGACAACTTATTTTTCTTCATGAGAAAAATGCTAGACTGTGATTTGTTATGTTGACTGCATGTTTATCTTGACCCTCTTCTATGAAGCTATAAAGAAATAACAATAATTTTGCAACATTCCAATTGTATTATTTGTTTGTACTTCATTGTCTTGTTCGTAGAAATTTTCATTAATTTCATTGAAAAATCATTATTTATTCTGTAAACTGAATAAGTTAAAATTTGAAAATGTTCATTTACTTTATCACAATTCGCCATGCTCATAAATTATTTTTCAGATTTTGCAAATAAAAACAAGTAATATATTGACTGTTCGAAGAAGGTATACTTTTTTGTACAATTGTATGTATTATCCTTTTGGGAAGCATATCAAATGAAATGAACAATACAGAAAATAATTACAAGATATACATAAATGACTTCTTATTTCCCTAAAAACCAATCCTGAGTATATTAATTGCCGGGTGTTAATTCCCATCGTTCAAGGAGATTTTGTTCTAAGCCTTGGAAAGAACTTCTTATGGACCTAAAAACCAATCTTATACTAATAGCCGGGTGTTACTTACCATGCATTCAAGGAGAATTTGTTATAAAACCTTGGAAAAATAATGGAGGGAAAGCCACAGCTTGGCTATAGAAACAAAAGCAGATTTTAATTCTTCTTGAAATTGACTATTAAAAATCCATTTTACCAGGAAAATAAATCGGTAAATCTAGACAGGTAAACTGTTACAGGTATGACAACGGTCGCTTACATGATTCTTTTAAGTGTTTGTTTATCAACAGTCTCGGTCATTCCTCAGCTATGGCATAAATGAGAAGACGTCTCGAGGGCACCTCAGATTGCAGGAGCATAATTGCACCAACCTCCTTTTGTAAGCGTAAATATAAATAACCTTTGAAAACCTCGTGTCGGTTAGCGTACGTAGCCCTTGTGACCCGCTTTTAGTCGCGGAAATTTCCACTGGAGTCGGCCGACCAATCAGAGAGAGGCAGTCTGGAGGCGGGTATGGGGGCCCGATGATTCCCTTCCTCTCCCCGCCCCCCTTCCCATCCCGCCAGCCCCCCCCCCCCGCACCAACAACCGCCTTTCCTCGTAGATCGATTCCCCCGCTTGCTTGGCGTGTGTGCCGACTCCATGTCCACATGGACATTTCACACGCCCGTGCATCTCGGCTGGAATTTCATGCAAGCCTGTAGGCGTTTCCGCTCCACTATCAAGAAGAGTCTCCATAATCCCCGCACCCTTCGGCTATTAAAACGTGCCATCGACTCCACCACGTTTTCTATAGTTTGCAAGGCCGCCACCACCACCACCATTGAGGAAACAGCGTTAACATCAACGAACTTCCATGTTTACTTTTCCACAGACCCAATTACACACGGGAGTGGTTGAGCGTTTTGAACGAAATTTCTTCTCCACATAATCGTTTCATTTTTTTTATTTTGCGCTCACATTGCTGAAATCCGAAAATATCTTTTCAGGTCTTCAATGGGTTTGAATGGTATCCTCTTCATTATGCCAGCCATAACATATGCATGATCAATACATCGCAATTCATAATCAATTGGACTCGAACGAGAAAAGTACCTATGATCGAACGAGTTTAATGCCATTTTTTTAAAATGAAGAATTTGCTTGATGATCGCGTAAGCTGGGCAGAAGAAATATCGATTTGAATAAGAAATACGCTCTGATTGAAGAGGTTTTTCGGAAGCAGATGTCTCTCCACAAATATATCTATCGTATTTATTTCGTCAACACTTCTGCTTTTGTCTTAACTTCGGAGATTTAATTGGCGAGCCGAGACAGACGATCATGATGTGCACGCAGCAAGACACGTGGAAAGAGCAGGGGTGGAATTCCGATGAGCTGGCACCTGGGAATTCAGCTGCGAGCTGTGCCTTGGCTAAGATCCACCTAATTCAGCAATACAATGAGAGGAGTCCATTCGGTAAATAAAATGAGAATTATTTGCGCCAGTTGATTTCGAAATACGGAAATTATTCATAGAAATCTTTTATAGAACGAACGAAGTGCACAACAATGAATAATTAAACGACTTCTCTTCGAATTATAAGTCAAATATTTGCTGTGGGGAACTGGAAATTTGAACTCGTCTTTTAAATTTTAAGTTTGAATAGTACTTCAACTTCAGGGCAGTTTTCAATGCTGAATTATTATTTTAAATAAAAATATCTCATTGCAAATACATACAACCTATTATCATGTTATAAGTAATAATTAAACAGTTTGCCATTTCTTAATAATATTCCGACCGCAGGAGGCACGTCTAATTTATAACTTCTAATAAGTTCCTCTGAGCCTTGAATTTCTTAAGGCCGTTTTAAACGAGGCACTTTATTGCACAATCAGATGTGTTTATGGATGTACATTCAAAATTGCGTCCTATAAGCGGTGAATTGCACGAATGCATGCGCAAATGCATAAACGACAGATGGGAAAATAACTCCTGCTCTAATTCCGGAGTCTGCATTCTCACATTGGGTTAACAGATGCTGCCTCCTTTAAATTGTGCAATAAAGTGCCTCCAGTGTCTCTTTTAAAGCGGTCTTACAAAGAGGCCATAGGCGTTAGTTTTCTGACGAAAAGAAATGCTGCCGAGTATAACGACAAATGGTGCAGTTAACTTGTACCGTAAATATACGATTTCAGCCTAATGTACCTACTATGTATTTCGATATTACGCTTTGACGATTGCACAACTATTGACTGATATTCTGCGTCCACATTTATAGTATTTCGGTGAGTCCCTCAGATATTTCATGCGCTTGAGTAGATGAGTGCTGGTGTATACCTCGGAATATCATTGATACAGCTCGGAGGAATGCGATATCGATTACTTCAGACAGAAATCATGTCATTCCTTCCATTAGAAAAGGAAAAAGAATGAAGGAAGAGGACGATATTAGTATCATCACGAGTTCTTGTCGTAAATGTGCGCATACATTATTAGGATTCGCCGGGGATCGATCGACAATGACTGCTTTGAGCCTTTCAGACGCAGAGCGAGAAACAAAAGAACAGAGCGCCCCGTATTCAACAGAGAGGCACACACTGACTGGGGGGCTCTATGTTCCGACGCGAAAGCAGCAGGGTGGCCGGCCGTTCGTTGTGGCGGCGGAGCAGTGAAAGTCGCGCAGCGCTTGAATTAAAAAAAAAAGAAGAGAGACTTCCTTCTTTCTTTCCTCCTTCGTGCATTCGGGACAGTGGAGAGGTCTATTTTTAGATCTACCGTTTTTTTTTCTCTCGATTCGCGCTGACTTTTACGTGAACGCCATCCCCGAGGTCACGTCACGGAGGACCAATCAGAGAGAAGGGAGGTAGAAGATAGACACGCGCTGCTGTTGCTGCTGCAGCCGAACATTCACGTGTGATCTCCAGCACTCCTACTCCACCACCCACTTCCCGTGATGCACGCGACCTTACCCCAATCACGCCGCACACGTAATGGCGAAGGTCCCGCGACACCTTCAATTCGAGATATCGAGAATGTTCGATGGCATCTTTGAGGGCTTTCCATTCAAGGCGTTGAAGTCACAGCGCACATCGGAACACATTAGCGCACACGAACGACGTTGAATGGAACGATGTGCACTGGCGAAATGTTTTGTAAACCTGCCGGTAGGTAGCGTTTTGTGGCTGACAAACAGTCACGGTCGAATGTTTTGTTTAAATTGGTCAAATCGTTCAAAATAAGATTTAAAAACGTTAGCTTTTTGTTGATGAGCGATTCAAAACTTCACAATAAGCATGTTTGACGCCTTTACTGAAAATCAACAAACTTGACAACAATCACGGATGCCAAAATCGACGTTCTTTTGTTGTTTAGCATCAAATTTCCTCCCGATCTGTATTGAAGTTCGCTGCCCAGTGCGCAGGGTCTGTCTGGCGAATGGAAAGCAAGTGCGCTGTTGTTTTACGAAGTGATTAGCGCGCTTGAGCGAATGGAAAGCACCCTTTTATTCACTCCCATTCATCGAACAAAAAGAGAATTTTACGCGATTCTACATTCCTCCGCTGTCCGCCCTCCTCTGCGGCGAGCGTCTTTCATTTCTTTCTTCTCCGAGGAGCGAAGTTGCCCAGCTCTTCTGCCTAGCGGGAGAAATCCGCTTGCTGAGACAAAGGAGTGCTTTCAACTCGCAACGTGGAAAACCAGACGAGAGTAACCTCCGCTGATCTTAAAAACGGAATTCTAATTCATAGGAAAAAGGTGATGCAGGAAGGATAGTCCAGAAAAATAAACTTGACTTAAGGAGGTTCCGCCGCGACTGTGTGAGTCAAAACAAATACTAAATTCCACATTTTTTATATTTTGTCAAAAAAATCCTACTTTCACTGATGCAATGCGTTACCTATAGAAAACCAAAAGTAAGGTACAAAATATGCAGATTATTCCACAAATGTATTTTAAATGGGCACTTTTTCCAGCCATAGGAGCCGACTGCAGCGCTATTTCCTACTAATTACTGAATTTTGACTTCAATTACGGCATTAATTCTTCAATAACTAGAAAAATAAGGTAGTAAGATGCCTGTATTTTATTTTTATTCAATTTCTCTGGATTATTTCCTTCGCATAAAAAGTTTTCCACGAAAATGGCATTTGTATTTTATGGAAAAATACTATTTTTCGCCGTGTTTTTATAATTCCCCCATTGAACACCATGTAATTTCAAGTTCAATTATAGAATAAAATAGCGTGGAAAGGTATTATTTTGTTGTTCATATCAGATAGAGGGCAACTTTTTCTACAAGTAGACAGAATATGAATAAAATGACATTTAAGTCATTTTACGGTGGAACCACCTTAACTAGACTCAAGCGGAGAATGTGATACAGCTCGAATTCTAGGAAATTTAAATCCTTTTGTTTTTTTTCGCGAAATAACTTACTTTACTTACTTACGGCGTTTACTTACATCCATTCGCAGGGACGTAGCCAGGATTGCCTTTCGGGGGAGGAGGGGGAGTCCATGTTGAGTATTAGCAGGGTAGGGGAGCGAAAATCTTTGAAAATCAGGAGCAGAATTGCGTGTTTAGACAGTTAAAGAGTACAATTGCAACTGCATTCTTACAGCCGATTTTTTTTCTTCAGATTTTCCTCGTTGCAAATTCCTGAAAGAATGCAGTACCCACGGTTTTTATGTTTGAAAATGACAAACAACAATTGAAAAATTTGTTCAGAATAAAAATGAACGAAATAAACATTTTTGGTTGAAAATATTACTTTTTCCTCAAGTTCCCAAAGTTTAAATAAATTGAAAATTTCAGGTGGGTGGGATTCCGAATCCCATGGACCCTCCGGCTTCGTCACTGCCGTAAGAGAATCATCATACATGCAACTTTTACGATTTCTATCGTAGAAAATGAGTGCATTTCATAAGTATTTTTTTTACAAAATTGCGCAATGTTTTACAAAAAGAATAAAGGTATTAGTGCGGTCAATATACACCGACACACATTCCCATTGATTGGGTCCCTTCCGACTACTGTATAAGATACTGTAACGCAAAAAACGAGTATTCCATTGCTCTAAAAAATCCGTCACCAAAACATTCCCTCCCAACACAGGCACTAATTCTGGTATTAAGGTATCTGAACCACATTTCACAAAAAAAACATAAAAGATACCGCCGATAAGGAGGAAGAATTAATCAGAACAACTTTTATTAGACATCACAATGGTGAACCAGACGCCTTTTTATCACATTAGCTTAGACGATTATTGGTCGAGGAAAAGTAATAAGTTGACATTTTTTGCTTACCCGGTGGATTGCGGGAGAAATTTAAGGTGAAGTGAATGTAGATCGATCGATGTCCACATTGGTCCATTCCCTTTTGTGACGGGGAACGAATCCGAGGGCAAAAATAATTGAAAGGGAGGGAAAAAGGATTGCAGATTAAGTGGTAGCAATATTCAAAATAACATGAAAGACAATAGACACTACATTGACATTATTATCATATTGTCATTTTTCAAATACGCTTGCTTCAGGACCCGCTAATTGCTATTTGTTTCCTCGAAGCCGTGCGGTCACGTGCCCCGTGACGTCGTTCGAGCAGTGCCTACATTCCGATGAGGAGAAATGCCACTTTTTGAAAACAATGGAATCGTGAATTTCGAAAAGGGCTCATCTCGGAAATGTTCTCTCTTTTTTCATGTTTTCGAAAAGACATGTTTTTATGAGCGAGAAGAGCTCATATCATATTTTCATAAAGCTTTCAGCAACAGTTTCAGAAAAACAACTGCGCTCTTACTTCAAACGGTTCGACGGAAATTGATATTTTTTTCTGCCTCCTGAAAATTGTCCAAAATCCGAGATGACTCCTTTTCGAAATTCATGATTCAATTGTCCAATCACCGACATGAAAGACCACTTACATAATTGACGTTATGTCCATCGCAAATGCTGATCTCTAGTGACTCAGTAGTTAACACTTTGATGGGGTCTGTAATGACTGCATAAAATACTCGTGGCTGCGGTAAGAATTCCCACCTTAGCGTTAGCTATTCAATGTAAATTTTGGGGGAACGGAGTTGTAAGCAGTTTGTTAACACGATATGATTTACATCAGTAAACCCCGCGAACCTTTGAATCACCACGGATGAGTGAACTGATATTGAAACGACGACGGACTCATCCCACGCTCTGGGCCATGAAGCTCTATCTCTGAATAGAGCGTTTTATTGGAGGCAGACTATGGAGAGCATTCACTGTGGCGGAGCTTCCATGGGCGTGGTCACCTCTGGTACAAGCGCACAATTCCTATTGTTACGCAAGCGAATACGGGGTTGGAGAAACCATTAAAAATTGCAAGTTGGAATTGGTCGCACTCCTCTCTAACGGCCAAGCCACATAAAAAAGGAATTTAGGTAGAAAAAAATAAAAAAAATCACTAAACATGTACACATTTATGCATTGATGCAAGGTATTAGTTGCATTAATTGAAATTGAAAATTTAATTTTTTAATATTATTTTTTGGATGTGAAGTTTCAAAAATCCCAAATTTAAGATTGCTCAGTAGGCAGAATAAATTATGAAAAACCATAAAACAGAAGAAAATTAGTACATATCTTTTTTATGAACATCATGCATATTATATGCGTTTAATGCAATGAAACATTTTTAATTACATAAAATAAACATGACAGGGGTGATCGAATAATAAAATAAACAATTTATAGTGCTTTACATAAAGGATGAATGTTTTTTAACATCTATTACAATATCAGTGTAACATCTGTAACAAAACTAAATCATTTTTTTCAAAATAACTTCTTATAATATAACTTCTAAATGTTGACTACAAATAATATTTATATAACACACAGCAGATATAGTTTTTACTTTTTTGAAAGGCATCTTTTAGGAACAGAGTTTTTTCTTGATTGTTCTGTACCCACAAGGGCATGTTCAGAATTGTGTAACGTCCTTACAAATCTTAATTATTACTGTACTTTTATAAATTCATTATGGCTAATAAACTTGCAAAATTTACAAAGATCTTTTGGTCTATTTCTGGTATTAAAATGGATGCAAAAAATATTTGAAAGAAAATATACATTTTATAAAGAATAAATGTGACATCCGTTACGTACGGATTGGCTGCTAATCCTTATTCATTCATCTTATCTCGAAGAGACGAGTTTTCTTACGCTCACTCGGAAATGTCAAACATACTGAAATCAACGATAATTTTCTGCCGCGCCAACGCATTCAACTTTTGAATGTACCTATCCTTCGAATGGCAAAGCTTTTAACGTCGACATTTGATTGTGATGGTTGCTGACTTCGACCATCTCTCCCTCAAGGCGATGAGAACTTTAAGCACAAAACGCTTTGCAGTAATCGAGATACATTTTGATGGAAAAAAATAACGAAATCTTTTGAACGATTTGGTTTCAAATAGTTACGTCAAAAACGGACGACACCTTCGTACTCGATAAACTATAGGTCTGCTCTACATTAACAATTGTTTCGGCTCCATTCCTAGTCATCCCTGCCTTAAGGAGGTCCCGCCGTGACTGTGTGAGTCAAAACAAATACTCAATTCCACATTTTTGATATTTTGTCCAAAAAATCCTGCTTTCGCGGATGAAATGCATTACCTATAGAAACCCAAAAGTAAGGAACAAAATTTGCAGATTATTCCACGAATGTAATTTAAATGAGCACTTTTTTCCAGCCATAGGAGTCGACTGCAGCGCCATTTCCTACGAATTACCGCATTTTGACTCAATTACGGCAGTAAATCCCTGATAACTAAAAAAATAAGGTGGTAAGATGCCTATATTACATTTTTATTCAAATTCTCGGGATTATTTCCTTCTTGTTAACAGTTTTCCGCAAAAATGGCATTTAAATTTTATGGAAAAATACTTTTTTTTCTCGTGTTTCTCTCATAATACCATTGAACACCATGTAATTTCAAGTTCAATTACAGAATAAAATAGCGAGGAAAGGTATTATTATATTGTTCATATCAGAAAGAGGACAAATTTTTCAACAAGTAGACAGAATATTAGTAAAATGACATTTAAGTCATTTTACGGTGGAACCACCTTAACTCAGTCTTCGCTCCCATATTACTTCAAGCTCTTTCTTTCCTCCATGTACTATTAGTGGTGTAACTAAAAGAACACAACGGTTTCATTGCAACTGTTTCGCAACCGAAACAATTTCAAAACGAAACGGTTCCGTGAAACACACTGTTGCGGACTAGAGCTAGAGGCACACCAAGCAACAAGCGATCGATCGGCGCTATTAGAACATGGCTGGTATTTCTGTATTTTATGTGATTAGAAATTTTTCACTTTTGTAAAGTAACAATTTTATTTGGATTCATGAAAGATACGTATTTCACGGTTCTAATTCTATCTGCAACATTTGTTGACTGAATAAACCAGGAACCGCCTGCAACAGATTCAAATCCAACTAATTTTAGTTTGTAACCGCAACGCGGCCACACGTGCAGGGCAACTGCAACTGAATAGAAGACGAAACAGTCAGCTTCAGCTTCATCAGTTGCCGCTGAATAGAGGCCCTATGGCCTCTACCGCTGAACGGCACAGAGCGCAACGGTGGGGCTGCGGCACGATCACGAAACTAACATATTGTTAGCAACAGTTTATTTGAAACATTTGTCTGACGGAAAGAGTTGCAGTGGCAGCCGCTCCGCTCCGCTCCGGCAACAATTAATTCCACCACCATTTATTTACTATCTCACCCTTCCCCGATATATCATCTCCTCTCACCTTCCTTCCTGGATGTGCATGCTTCTGCAATACGCACGGCAGTTGACCATACGTTGCTATTTACTAAAGGTTTTATTAGATTTATATGTAAAGATATGCTCCGTCCTTAGCCTTCTATTACAAATAAAGGCTTCCTTCCTCAAGACAACTGTCATCAATATTTTTGAGGGCATTGCATATGAGTGATACATAATGATATTCATTCCATATAATTTATCCATCAAATATTTTGATTTATATGTTCTTGTAATTTTAGGGCATCCCCTAGAACAATAAATATTCCATCTATCCGTCTATCAATTTCATGCAGCGCTTATGTACAGCAAAAAATGAATGACGCACTAAAACTTTACTATAAGGTGAAATATCGGTACTCCCGAGTATAATCCAGATTTAGAGTTACCTTCAGCCGGAATTTTGAGGTGTAACTGGTGCAAAATAGTTTTTTTACACCTTTTAATTAAATACAAACAAAACATGCAGCTTTGGCAGGATAGTAGTATTTCGTAAGTTTTTGTATTTCATAAGATGATATATCTTCTCCGATCATTGGTCTAGAGCTTTAAATAAACAATCTTCTAAATTTGCCAGTAAATCCCACTACAGCATCAAGTTTATTCGTGAGTCATCCGTGGCGAGTAAGGATTGCAATCTCGGAGAGATTATTCAATCATCGGATTGTGATTTCCTCAATCCCAAGATTGATGAAAAGTGACATATGATGGGGAAATAAAAACATTAATTGTCTTCGACCAATAATCCTACTAATCTTATAAATGTGAAAGTTTGGATGTTTGTTATTCAATCACGCAAAAACTACTGGACCGATTGAGCTGAAATTTGGAATGTAGATAGAAAATATATCTTTGAGTAATATAGGCCATTAAAAAGCCCTAAGGGTCCGCTAAGGCCCCACAAAGGCCTCTCTGGTGGTCCATCTTAACCATTGGGTTCGGTGCAGTGGGTTTAACTTTTGCTTTTTAAAAGTACTTTCACTGAAGATAGAGGGCTGGAATTTTTTCATCTGATGGCTGAATAAATGAAATTTTTAATTATTTCAATTGATTTTCTATTACGTTTCGTATTTGAGTGAAAGTCATGTTTTTAGCTGAAAAATCTCACATTTTCTCTGAAATACAATATCATATTTCCTTGGCAATCAATGTTTTTATCTACAAAAGATATTTACGCCACTAGCATGTAAATAACATGTTTTCCTGCAGGCCCATGATATCACGTTGAAAGTATATCTGTATCAGAAGGGCCCAGAGTCCCAAGGGCCTCGTGATGGCTTGCAGGTGGGCAATGGGCGATTCAAATATATGTATGAACACAAGGGAAGCGATTAAGTTCATTCACTCAGAAGACGACTCAATGAAGACCGCTCAGTATTCTTCAGGTTTTGTGGCTTTTGTATATATGTATATATATATATATATATATATATATATATATATATATATATATATATATATATATATATATATATATATATATATATTATAAATTCAGTATTTTTCACACCCGTTGAGTTTCAACGAGTACCTTTAGCTAGTTTTATATAAAAATAGAAATAAATTATCACATGCAGTTATGGAATTATTATTAACATTACTCACATTTTAAGTAACATCAATTAATAACAAAGATAAAATATCATATTGAAGCAACAACACGCAAATATAAAAAAAACATGCGAGTATCTTGACTGATGATGATGCTGACGCATTGAAACCCGGGTGGTGTTTTTTTTACTTTGTGTGGCGTTGTTACAGTTTTGTCGGCGACATATGCCATTGGCGACTTGAGAACATTCTCAATTCCCATTCACCGAGTCGTAGAACGCGGCTCGGTGGGTTTTACCGGATTGGCCGACGTACTAATTGACGCCTCTTTCCCCTCCTCCGACCCACCCATCAATCACTCACTCTCTCTCTCTATCTCTGTCTGTCTCCCTTCTTCCCTATACCTTCACTTAAAGCGGGAGAGAAGTACTTAATGTGATGACTATAACCCTAAGAAATACTCATTTCAATATTTACATAGAGCTCACAGTGGCGCAATATGAAGCGGCGGGAAATCAAAGGAAAAAGACAACGTCATAAAAACAAACTTTTTTTTTATTAGACTCCCTATATTTTCAATATGCATTACGTCACGTTATAATTTCTCATATTCTCAGTGTGTTTTATTTTATCTTTTTTCATTGTTTTCTGGTAACTTTGCCATTAAATATTGTATTATCACATTGCTAATAAATTTAATTTGTGAAAGGAAATCATTCTATCTTCACTGATATGCCAAATTATTCAGACATTCTACAACCATTATGAACATTAGTAATTCGATATGACATATACATTCATTGTTGAACATTCAATACCTAGCGATAATCACAGTTGTTGGCTCACCACAGTCAATCTCCGACAACGTACAAGGGCTAAGTGCTAGCTTTGATCACCGTCATTACTGAATAATTAGCGAGAAAAATATTGCAAAAAAAAGTTTAGAGGATAACTCATTGATGAAAACAAAATTTCTAAAGATGTAAGTGAAAATGGCTATGAAAAAAAAAGAAGAAAAATAATTTCCCCAGCAGGGAATCGAACACCACACCTTACGCTCCACAGTCCACAGCCTGGGCTTCCGAATTACCCCTTCATTTGAAAAAACTTATTTACACCGCAATGGTCAGACCATCAACTATTTATGGCAATCAAATCTGGGCAGCTTCACTCTCCTGTTCGCAAATCAGAAAACTTCAAATTTCACAAAACAAAATAATCCGCATGATCACCAACGCCAGATGGTTCCACTCCAACGCATGCCTCCACGACGAACTAGGAATTCAATATGTAACGGAAAACCTCATCCAACATTCAAAAACCTTTAAAGAATCCCTCATTAAGCATCCTAATCCTTTATTTAACCAACTCTGGAACCTTAACATTGACCCCCACTTAAATCCCCCCCAAAAAATCCTCTCTTCCACAGCCCACTTTCCTTCAAAGCGCAAAAAAGTAAAAATCCATCCTTCAATCATTCACCTAGACCCTCCCACCCTCCTGACCAATACCACCCAATCACCGACAAATCGACCTAAAGCCATTCAGCCTCCAAGATAATTCCTACCCCCTGTACCTGATTAGCAAAACAACAATTTAGTTCATTATAACCTGTACGAGTAGGTATGATACACGTCCAAGTTCACCTTCCAAGTGGACTCGTATAGGAGTCAACTCCTGTCTGTAATCGCCGCTTAACAATGATATAAGAGCTGAGAGAAGATGATCGATAGAATCGAAATAATAACGTAGTTATCAGCTAGTATCCATGTTACCAACTTTGCCTCCATCTTAACTACAGGGATCAGTAGACAGTTTTTTGGTAATTCGAGACAATCACCTGGAAGATCCGAGGAGAATTCTGCGTTCGAATTTCGACGAATTCACAGATAAAATGAGTTATATAAGCCCCGATTTCAATACTATACATCACTTTAACCTTTTATTTAGCGAACATTTTAAGAAAAAACTAGAAAAATATTCCTTAAAGAACCACACCTTGATATACTCAATGAATTTGATCATAATGCAATAAGGTTTTCGTCAAATTCACCGCATCGCTGATCGTTGATCCAAAGTCCTAGAAAAATTTCATGGACGTAATAAGCTTTGCATCGTTGTGAATAAGGCGAACATTCTTTAAATTTGAATATTTTACCCGGAAAAAAATAATGATAGTACCCATTGCTACCGGAATACAAGGCCTTCGGTTTCGCACTGATGGAAGTATATTGTGCCTTATCCTCTTCCCAGTTTTCCTGTCTTTCCCTCGCTCCTCCCCACCACCCTGACCAGAGTGCGGCAGGGTGCGTCCATCTGAACGTACTGGTAACGGTGTGAAGGGAGCGCCCAGGGGAGTGGGGACCAGAAAGTAGCAGAAGACGCGTGTGTACGAGTGTGACGGAATTTAAGAACTTACTAAAAACTGACGACATCATTGAAGTAAAACTAGCATAAATGTAATTAGTGAAAGAGTAAAATATTTGGAACAGAGGGATTATATAAAAGTTTCCCCACGGATTGCTATTTCGGAAGGAAATAAAGCGGAACAGAACCGACAGTTTCATTCCCAATTGATTGATTGATTGATGATTGATGATTGACTCCCCCCCCTCCCCCACCCACTCCTAACAATACAGGTAAGTACCGGGGGACTTGTGCTCTTGGAACGCTCGAGATAATTCCGATCGCGTAACTATGGAGTCACGTGGCACAATAACGAAAGCTTCGAGATGTTGGTGTGTTTGAAACATTCGGATGGATAACTTAAGCTTCCAATATGTTGTTTATTGCGTCACTAGTCAGGATTTTTAACACGACCAACGATATTCCGGCGAAAAAAACCGACCGGAAAGACTGCGAAGGATTTTTACGAATGGTTTTAAATAAACCGAAGTTTCGAACCCTTTCGTAATTGTACCACGTGACTGCTTAGTTACGTATTCGAAATTATCTCGAACGGCATTCACTCGCGAGCGTGCACCGTTTTAATGCATTATGACAATGCCACGAATACCAGTTCTCTGGTCCACCTCAATAATCTCCTCCGTCTCCTCCAGCCTCCCCTCCCCTCCGGCCCCTCCGTCCCCCTTTCACGCTCAGCGCAGAACATTCGAGAAGCATCGGGCGTCGACAGCGGCAACCGGTGCGGAGACCGTGAACTCCCCTCCCCCCCTCAATATCCCTCCCTCCCGCCCCGCCCCCTCTCACCAGAGGCCACCGCTTTAGCACGAGCAAAGCAATGCGGAGGGCACCTCGAAACGCGATCAAAACGATGAGGCCTTCATTTCATTGGAGGTGGTCTACCGGTTGCGATAGGTTTCAATTGAGGAAGGAATACCTACTCTAGTATATATTATACAGGTGCAGGTCATTGCCTCCATACACTATGCAGACTAATAGTAAAAAGCAGAAGAAATATTATAGGCTATTTTAAAAAGATCTCAGGGCACCAAAAAGGTCGAGAAAAGGTGGTCTACGTCTAAACGTATTGGGTTTCTTGCAGTGGTTTCATTTTTTGCTTTTTTAAAATTACTTCCGCTCATGATAGAAGGTTGGGATTTAAAAAAATCAAATGGCTGAAAGAATGAAATTTATAATTCTTTCCATCGATTACCTTTTTTCAAAACGTATTTGTCTGAAATTCCCCTTTTTATCTGCAAAAACGCTCATTTTTCTCTGAAATTAATAATAGCATATTTCCTTGACAACCAGATTTTGGTCTTTAACGGATTTAAAATTCATTTTCCTTAAGGCCGTTTTACACGGCGAATGATCATTCGCAAGATCATTCGCCGTGTAAAACGGCCTTTAGTTAAGCTGATTGAGAATGCTAAGCATTGGCTTTTGTAAAGTTGGTTATTTTTTTCCTTTTAAAAATACTTTCTATCAAGCAGTGGCGGATCCAGGACCATATCTCATATTACGAAAGCAATGAGATTTTCTAGAAGTAAGAAGGCGGGGCTGAATATATCTGCTAATATGACCATCGGGGGGGGGGGAGGGGTATGGAATATCCACCAATGGATTTACTATGTGTTTTTGTATGTGCAAGAGCTATGTGTTTTTTGTCTCGGGGGGAGGGGGGCAATTGCCCCCTTTGCCCCTCACCCCTGGATCCGCCACTGCTCTCAAGATAGAGAGTTAAAATTTATTTTATCAAATAGGTACCCGTTTACCCTGTTAATTTTTCCTAATTCGGTCTATCTTAGAGTTATTTGACTTTTTATTGATATTGTTTATGGGAGATATTTGAGAACTGTCCATAATTTCAAGGTATTTTAAATTGGGATGGTATTCCGTGGCCTTACTCAATAGGGTTTTCCGTGACACCATCACTTCAGGGGTCACCCCACTGGGGTCAGACGCCTTTTGCAGCCGCCTCACTAAGGCACAGACGCTTCGCAGACTACCATTCGTCTGTCTCCTAACCTTCGACCAATCTGGCATGGGTGACCCTACCAGGAGCATTGCTCCCACCAGTGCAGCTCTAGGGGTCATCGGAACACGCAAGCCCTTCCACCACGACAAGGTTGTAGTCCAAGTGAAGAGTACAGCTCTTCAACATACTCCTTCCACCTTTCCTGGATCTCTTTCGGTTCTACGATCACCTTTCCCGTCTTGTCGGTTATCGTTGTAATTCCCCTTCCCTTATAACCACCCGTAAAAGAACTGGCGGGTGGTAATAAGGGAAGGGGAATTACAACGATAACAGACAAGACAAGAGAGGTGATGGTAGAACCGAAAGAGATCCAGGAGAGGTGGAAGGAGTATGTTGAGGAGCTGTATGGTAAAGAAATAAGGCCCAATAGATTAGATATAGAAAGGGAAGACGATATTGACAGAGATGGCATCGGACCAAGTATCCTAGGTAGCGAAATCGAAAAAGCTCTACGAGACATGAAAAAGAATAAGGCGGTAAGAATCGATAACACACCTGCACAGTTTTTAAAGAGCATGGGGAAGAACGGAAGAGGAAAACTTTTTGCGGTTATTCGTAGGATTTATGAGGATGGAGTGTGGCCGGAAGACTTCGCGAAGACTGTACTAATTCGTATACCAAAGAAGAGTAAGGCAAAAACGTGCGAAGACTATAGGACAATAAGCTTAATATCGCACGCGGCCAAAGTAGTTCTGAGAACTATGAACAGAAGGCTAGAGAAGAAGGCAAATGAATACCTGGGTGACGACCAGTTCGGGTTTAAGAGAGGGACGGGAACGCGAGACGCTATAGCGGTGATGAGGACGCTAGTAGAAAGAAACGTAGAGTATGGGCAGGATGTTTTTGCATGCTTCGTAGACGTCGAGAAGGCGTTTTATCGGGTGGAATGGACGAAATTAATGGGAATGTTGAAGAAATTAGGGGTCGATTGGAGGGACAGGCGTCTGATTCGGAATTTGTATATAAACCAGACAGCGCAGGTTAGGGTAGCCAACGGAGAATCGGGATGGGCCACGATAGGACGGGGAGTGCGGCAGGAATGCCCACTATCGCCGTTGCTTTTCAACGTGTATTCAGAAGAAATGGTAAGGGAGGCATGTGGGGAGGAGGAGGTAGGAATAAAGGTAGGAGGTGAGCTGATAAAATCAGTGAGATTTGCAGATGATCAAGCATTGGTTAGTCAGTCAGCCAAGGGGTTACAGTCAATGTTGAATGCATTAGAGGCGAAGTGCGAAAATTATGGGATGAAGATCAATCACAAGAAAACGAAAGTGATGAGATTTTGTAGAAGTAAGAAGGCGAGGATGAATATAAGGGTGGGAGGGCAGAAGATAGAGCAAGTCGAGCAGTTTACGTATCTGGGTAGTATTTTGGAGGAGAATGGGTTTAGTTGTAAGGACATCAGATGGAGAATTGCGCTCGCTAAAGAAGCATTTTTGAAGAGAAGGGAATTGATGAGGGGGGTTCTGAGAAGAGACGTAAAGAAGAGGCTGGTGAAAACTTTTATATGGAGCGTGGCGCTATATGGGTCGGAAACTTGGTCATTGCGAAGGGAGCTATCCATACTAAATAATAAACTTTGTATTTTTTCCACAGAATTTATTTACGGTATAACGCGTTTCGCCGATCTACGGCATCATCAGGTACAAATTTCTAGTTTGTTTTGTTGATTGACCATTGTTATGTTGTCGTAGTTACGGTGTTGGTTTGAGTGAGGGAGGAGGAGGTTATACCGTGGCTTGGAAGTGTGGGTGCGGACAGGTGGCTGGTTTTTCTTAAGGTTAGTTTCTCGGAAAGGAGTGGGGGGAGGACTGCGGGAACAATTGCTCATTACAAAGGGCCGTGTTAGGGTCTGCCAAGTGCCTCCTTATCTCGATTTGTTCAAGAGCATCCATTTTTAATCCTTTGGAGAGGATGAGCAAAATTTCGGAAACAAAGTCGCTTTTGTGGTTGCAATCCAGGAGGTGCTTAGCAATACAGGGAGCTGGAATCCTTATTTTTGTGACACCTAACGTGTTCCTTGGAGCGAATCAAGAAGCTTCTACCTGTCTGACCAACATATGAACCCCCTGCCACACACCCCTGAGGTGGCTTTCAGGGTATTTTGTAGATGTAGATGAAGATTTACTACTATTGCAATTACCGTATTTCTCCGAGTATATGCCGCACTTTTTGTTCAGATTTTGGCGACTCAAAATCGGGGTGCGGCTTATATTCGAGGTGCGGCTTAAATTCGAAAATTTTATTAAAAATCGTAATAATGACCGATTTGAGCAAACCAGCCATTCAGATTCACGCGGACGCCAGCTAAACTCGCCTAAACCACGGGGAAAGTAAGAAATAACGCTGAAAAAGGTCAAATTGGTGCACAATTTATTCATATATTAAAGGATAATATAGGTAACATTGTGTCACAATTACATAGGTAATGTAAAAACAGATATGAAATTCTAATGCCTAATACTGTAGGTGGTACGGGATTCACTAAAAAGGGAGCGGCTTAAATTCGCGCGTATTAACCTTTTTCCCTGTTTGAGACCCCAAAAAACGGGGTGCGGCTTATATTCGAGTGCGGCTTATATTCGGAGAAATACGGTAAGTTTATAAATGCCTAACTTGAGAAGTCTTTCCTGCTTCTTCTTTACCATTAACTAGGAGCTTGGAAAGGTGTCATGGTGGGTAAATGGCTGCTTTCAGTGAGGTAGGCAATTTGTACCTGATGATGCTGTAGATCGGCGAAACACGTTGTACCGTTAATAAGTTCTGTGGAAAAAAAACAAGGTATATGTTTTAGTATGGATACTATATACTTCCGCAAAGTTAAGCCTGTAACCATAGAGAGTGCGTTAGAAAGCTAGTATTTCGCTAAGGAACATTACCGTGACAGTGCAATGAACGCATGAAACCTCATGAGTATTGCCAATTTTCCTCATAGTAGGTATCCGTATTCCATGAATGAAATACGGGAAAATTCCATCATCTCCTGTACTCACTCCAATGAGCGTCATTTCTTGGAAATCATCGTGAGGATTGTGAAATCGTGAGATTAAGCCATTCGAGTTTCTCGGTGTGAATGATTATTGTGTGAACAAACTTAAAGAGAGAGGAAGGCAAGAGAAAGGAGCGGGGAAATAATTCATGACGGTCAAATACATTGCGTCATTGGGAGAGCGGCAATAAACCTCAAAACGCTGAATAAGGAAGCGGTGAAGGCGGAAAAACATATATTAACTATAGTCTGTCCAAACAGGGAAGGCGGGTAAGAGATTAAAGGCACCGCTCGAGAGCCCAACAATAGCCGAGTAGTACCTGCCGTCCGCCAAACAATAGCCGGGGTCCGGTCGACCGCGTGCGCTATAATGAGTCACGAATCGCACTCTACTCTGAAAAATTATCACATAAAAGTAAGCGTAATTTGTAATTTTTTATTACAGTTTTGATTTCTACGTGTGATTTCATGAAAAAAGAGTCCAAACACGACGGAGTTATGTCAATTAGTCAAAAAGTTAAAAAAATCCAAGTACAATTTTTTGCAACCACTAAGTGTTACATAACTAACTGACAAACTCCGTCGTGTTTGGACTCTTTTTTCATGAAATCACACGTAGAAATCAAAAGTGTAATAAAAAATTACAAATTACGCTTACTTTTATGTGATAATTTTTCAGAGTGGAGTGCGATTCGTGACTCATTATAGCGCACGCGGTCGACCGGACCCCGGTTATTGTTTGGCGGACGGCAGGTACTACGCGGCTATTGTTGGGCTCTCGAGCGGTGCCTTAATCTCTTACCCGCCTTCCCTGTTTGGACAGACTATAATGCGGAAAGCAATCGCAGAATGCCAACTACCATTATTGAGTGGTTATAATTACATGCATTCATACATCAACACTGGTGATGGTGCTCCTCCTTTGACAGCTTCCAATCAATCCTATATACAGGTTGTCACAATAAAGGGTACACTAGATATACAGTTTCGGATTCTACACCTGAAATGGAACAAAAAATGTTCGATAAGTTTTTTTTTTAAACTCCGCTTCGTACAGCGTCTGTCTGTCTGTATGTGCTTTTTACAAATAAATCATAGCTGAAGTACGGCTAAATATTATGCTTTAAAATTTGGTAGATTTTTTAACCTCATGAACATCTCACTGGGAAGAAAGATCAAAACTGTTATGATTTCCCGTTTCAAAATGGCGGCCGTTCCAAATCTTTGATGGTAAACTGTATAACACCTGTTAATTTCGCGAAAACTTTGCCAGACACAAAAATGATTATAAATTTAATTTTGATTCTAACGTTATCAGAATTTTTAATATCGGTCGAGATTTGACTGAATAACACTGTTTTTTTCCTGTTAGAACGTAATGTTAACAAAGAACGTCTTAAGTTTAAACATTTAGGAAGGTAAAAAACTGTGCTATTCAGTAAAATCTTAACCGATCTTAAAAATTCTGATACCGTTAGAGTTGCAATTAAATTTATAATAATTTTTGTGTCTGGAAATGTTTTCGAAAAGTATATCTACATGGTTTTTAAAAATTTACCATTGAAAATTTGGAATGGCCGCCATTTTGAAACGGGAAATCATCACATTTTTTAATTTTTCTTCCCAAATGAGATGTTCACGAGATTTAAAACACACCCTAAATTTTGAAGCCAAATATTTAGCTGTACTTAAGCTGTGATTTATTTGTAAAAAACACATACAGACAGACAGACGCTAAACGAAGCGGAATTAAAAAATATTATTGAATATTTTTTCTTCCATTTCAGATGTAGAATACGAAACTGTATAGTCAGTGTACCTTTTAATGTGACACCCAGTATATTACTGGCTGAATTATCCGGCGTTGCTCGAGATCATACTTCCTTCATTATCTTGCATTCGGGTATCTGATAAAATATGAATTTAAACTCTCTATCTTGAGTAAAAGTAGTTTTAAAAAACATTAAAAAATAGACCACTGAACAGAACCCAATGCTTAGCATTCCTAATCATCTTAAGGAGGTTCCGACGCGACTGTGAGAGTCAAAACAAATACTAAATTCAACATTTTTTTATATTTTGTCCAAAAAATCCTGCTTTCACTGATGCGTTACCTATAGAAACCCAAGAGTAAAGTAGAAAAAATGCAGATTATTCCACGAATTTATTTTAAATGAGCACATTTTTCCAGCCATAGGAGCCGACTGCAGCGCCATTTCCTACGAATTACCGCATTTTGACTTCAATAACGGCAGTAATTCCCTAATAACAAAAAAATGAGGGGGTAAGATGCCTATATTTTATTTTTATTCAATTTCTCTGGATTATTTCCTTCATATCAATAGTTTTCCGCGAAAATAACATTTATATTTTATGGAAAATACTATTTTCCCCCGTTTTTCTGTCATTCCCCCATTGAACACAATTTAATTTCAAGTTCAATTATAGAATAAAATAGCGTGGAAAGGTGTTATTTTGTTGTTCATATTAGTTAGAGGAAAAATGTTTTTTTACAAGTAGACAGAATATGAATAAAATGACATTTAAGTCATTTTATGGTGGAACCACCTTAACTAAGAAAAATGAATTTAAAATTCGTGGAAGACCAAGGTATGGTTATAAAGGAAATATTCCATTGTTGATTTTGGAGAAAAATGTGCGTTTATGAAGCTGAAACGGCGATTTTCAGACAAATATAAATTGGAAAAGATGTTATTGATTTAAAGAATTATAAACATTTCTTTCAGCTGTTGGATGAAAAAAGTCCAACCCTCTATCTTGAGCGGAACACATTTTAAAAAGCAAAAAATGAAACCACGGCACAAAACCCAATTCGTAGCTTAAACCACCAAAGGTCCCCTTTTTGGGGCCTTTTGGTGCTCTGAGATCTTTTTAAAATAGCCTACAATTTTCCTCATATCTTGGACTATTAGCCTGCAAAATTCCAGCAGATTAGCAGCAAAGTAGATTTGTATAAAAGGCAGAAAGGCAGATAAGCAAACATTTTTTATTAATATATAAAGATCTTCAAATTTGTATTCAATAAATCATTTACTGTAACCGTTTGCCGCGAGTGGAATAATCTTGACATTACCTTACAAAATGCACCATCACTGTTTCATTTAAAAAGCGAATTACATAAAGACACTTCCCAAGGTACAGCACGGTGATAGTAGTAAACCACACACCGTAATATGCCGAATACACATAAAATACTCTCTGTTCCAAGAAATGCTCATACAAATTTCAATGCTGGTGTTTATTGTGTATGTACATATTATTCACTATCATGAGTCACATTAGCTTCTCTCACAATCAGTATGTTTTCGAAAGGGTTTTCACACCCTCCTTCACGTGTGGGTGTTTCCCTGCAATAGGTTTATTCCGTGACGGATGCCAGCCAAAATCCTCACGCTTTTCCCACAATTGTACATATCTTTTTACACTTATTTCTGATACTTCAGGATGTCGCGTTAATATTCTATTTCTATTTTGCTTTTAATATTATTTCTTTGATTTATATATTGCAGTGCTTGTCATGTTCACTGTAATAGTATACTGATGAGGGGTTAGATGGAAGAAGGGGTTTTTTAAAGTCTCAATCTCGCCCCAATTAAGACGTTTATCTATCTATCTTGAAGATTAGAATCGTGTCCTTTAAACGGAATTGCTTTGGATTCAAGGGGGGATTATCATTCGAATGCTTTTTCGATATTACCGTTGAAATCAAATTTCCAAAGTTTTTCATATAGATTTACGGAGTTGCTTCAAAACATTAAAGCCTAATAACTAAATAACTAATTTCAGAAAGTTACATTTTTTCTGTTTCCGCTTTCAAAAATCAAAATATAATCAAGTGTTGTTATTAACATATCAAATTATAATAAATTTTACTTAATCTCGCGATGTCTGTTTTTTTATTTCAGGATATTATTTTTTGTGATGTGCACCATTTCTTTAGATAATCTTTTAGATAGTTTAGGTTCTAAATCTATAATTTTTGTGAGTTGGAATTTAACCACACATTCAATTTCCAACTCACAATAACAATAGAATTAGAACCTAATCTATCTAAAAGATTATGTAAAGAAATTATCACAAAAAACAAAACATCATACAATAAAAAAATAGACATCGCCAAATTTAGTAGAATTTATTATAATTCGATATGTTATCTCAACACTTATTATATTTTTATTTTTGAAAGCACCAAAATTAACAACAAATAATAAACAATAAATACCAACGAAGGAATCATCAAACAATTAATTCAAAAGCAACTCTCTCTTACGTAACTTGAAAAATCAAATTTTATATTAGCTTTTTAGCATAACTATGTACAAAAAAATTGTAAACCATATTCCATTGATGTACAATATGCCCAATAATTTTCAATGTAGTCCGGAAGAAGCATGTATAACAAAAGCGAAACGTCGGCAAAGATATTAAATATGTTTCAAATTAATTGACCTATATCTCCTGAAAGAAGAGAAAATAATACATGATATCTGTCATGTCAGACCGAAAGGTCATGTCTGGAGTGACGCATCGAAATTGTTTCGAGAGAAAAGTTTTTACAGCCTCCGCTGACACGGCGCGTATCGTTTCCTGGAAAAGACTTGCTCGGATAGCCTTCGCATACCTGCGGTAGTAACGAGTAAATGCACTCCTCAACCGGTCGCATAAAAACGAGAATTTCACGGCTATATCAAGGGGTTTTAAAATTGACTCGTTAACTGTCGGAAAATGCACGGCCAGAAGTAGGAAACCTGATTAACATCGACTAGGAAAAAAATATACATGAGAAAGCGCGATCCAAGGACTATGCGCCTACATGAGTCACAAGTGAGATCTAAGACAAGATATCGTTTCCACAATCGACAAAACGGGAAACGGTCAGTCATTTCTTTTTCTCCCAGAAAGACGCGCGGTTGCATCGTTCTTTCCATGTCAACTCGCTCGAAAAAAACGAGTTGACAATGGAAGGAGATACATGCTTACATATCCCAGTGGGGAGAGACCATGCAGAAGACATTCATGAACTAATTCAAAAGTAGTCCACCACTGAATTATTCTGAGCATACAACCATAGAACGTTCATTGAATGTTCAAGTGTGAACTATTCATTTGAGACTATACATAGATCATTCATTTCCAGTCCACGAAGTATTATTCAAAAATTCTTCTTGGTTGAAAATGTATAGAACATCTTTAAACTTTTCAAACAAACCATGTCAAGTTCAAAATCTTGTTTATTCACAGTAATATTGCATTTATATTAATACAATGTGGCATTATAGGTTTCGATTAATTAATGCCAAAGAACTGTTATCGAGATGTGATGGTATTTCCTCAAACTATCAAGGAATTGCCATTTTATAATTATAGTTCTCGAAATGACTAGGTATATACGAATTTCTGTACGTCGATACTTCAACATTGGGTGCTAGAAAATACGCGTAGAGTCGTAGGGTGCCCAATAATGCGATATGGGTACAATGGCGTTGGGAAGATACAAGATAAGATGTTATAACGTACTAAAATTACGTACCGTAATTGCACATGCATAGTAATTGATTGCGTATTATATATTTTTAAATTGAGAGAGCAGGGAAGTCAGTGGAGAGGTAATACGATATGAATCGAGAATCATTTCACGAGAACTATTTTTTCAAACATTCCTTCATAGTTCATATGTTATTAATTCAAAAACAGTTCAGCCGCAATTCATCTACATTGGAAAATCTTTGAACATTCTATGAAGTAATCCAATGAATGTTCTTTGCACTATCTTTGAGTGTCAATTGAACGTTCATTGAATGTCCTTCTTGAATGATCTTTGAACGTTTAAATAGTCTTCACTGAACGTTCTTGGAACATCTTTTGGACAATTAATTCCCCACTAGGTAATGAGATGCTGCTAGTTATGTCTTATGGAAACGATTACGCAGCAAGTACGACAGTTCTCAGAACTTTACTATGAATATTCAGCGACTCTTAAAAGTTCGCAGACAGGCATTTCCTGCACCACGACATAAAAAGGATAAGAATTTTAGTAATTTAGATTAAATTTCCAGGTTTTGATGCCAAAACAAAAATACATATACTTTGTTTGACTCGTCGATTCTATGGTAACGGATTCAAATAACTAATTAAGTTAATAATTCATACACAGGCAAAAACAAAGTATGAATGAATACTTGTCGGAGTATTTTCATAGCATTAAGTCAATAGTGGATAATGGCTCGGTCAATGTCAAGTGATTTTATGCACGTTACACTAACACATTGCTACTAACACTGCACAATTCGTGGCGTGATTTTAAAAATGTATTTTTTCTCAGTGGCATCATGCATTAGGTTCTTCATTCTATTGGGAATATGATATAGTAAAGATTGGCAATTATTAAAGGCTAAAATAATTTAATTTCGAAGTATTTTTTTCAAAAATAACACGATAAAATACATTCTATAGCCGTATCATTATATATGTCAGTAAAATAAGGTTTCACATACCTTAAACAACATGATGATGACCAACTTTAACTCTTTAACCATGAAAAAATCTTGATAAGAAAAATAATTTAGAAATATGTATTTATTTTCCTACAAAAAATAACAATGTAGCTTATGCCGAGGAATTTATCAATATCTCATCGTGAAATAGGTTAAAGAAGTATTGCACACGAGAATAAATCAAACACTCTTTTGAGTTTCGAAGAATGTTTTCATTTATCTATTGAAAACTATTAATAGCCGATTCCTGAGACGCCGACTCATGCCACTGATAAAATGTCCGCGTACAAACATTTCCATTGAGATTGTTGGCAGTTCATTGAGGAAAGCAAAAGGAAGATGATTCGAAGATAACGCACGAAAGGTCTTGGCGGGACAACTTCCATTGTATCGAATTCCCATCTCGTTCGTCACCTCTACATTCTCCTGATTCCTCTGTAACTACATCCACCATGTAGTGCACTGCAAGCCGTCGCAAAAGCGCGTGGCAGCGGGTGAGAACTTCAGTATCTCTCGATGGGTGATAAGACCGCAGACAAGGAGCAACATACATCTGCATCTATCTACATCTACAAAATACCTTGCAAGCCACCTCAGGGGTGTATGGCAGGGGGAAATTAGTCACCAACATGCATTGAACTATACCCTAAAGTTAGTGTAACTACGACTAATTATGCATTAGCATAAATCGCTAATACTTAAGCAATTGTCACGAGCCAAAGCCTCACAAGCATACACTACACTACAGATATGCTCACAATGGAGAGGGACGGTTAGTATATATGTATTTTGCAACTACACAAATGGACAGAGACTAGAGAGTTATGTTGAAAACATGCACGGCGTGCTGCTGGTACTAGGTAACAGATAAGGATTCAAGTATTAGGGAGTACTACTACTACTAAGAGCTACACTACTTATGGAGAAACCTAGATAAAAGTCTAATTGGCCGCTGTCATGGTCCCTAATAGTTCGTGGGAAAAATTACATTTTAAATCTGTCCGTTCTGCAGTCTATTTCCCTAATTTTATTCTCATGATCTGATCTACCGTAGTATTATGGATTTCACATAGGCCCAAGAGCACCCTCAAAACTTAAACAATGCATCCTCAAAACACTCTGTAACATTACTAATCGACGGAAAATAGTATCGAAAAATGATAATAGGGCTGTGTACTTGTTTTTTTTGCAATCTAAAGTTCATGTTGCAAAAAGTAATTATGGTCAATATGAGCTTTCTTCTCGCCTTCAAAATTTCTTTTGCGAAAAACCCACGTAAATGGCGAAATTGACTATGATACCTAGGGGTTAGAAAAAAGAATGCACATTTGTAAAATGTAAGAAACATACCCTTGTGACCAGTAGTTTTCGAGAAATTAGTCGTTGAAAATGACCAATTTCGCGATTTTTTCGTGATATTTCGACGTCATATTTGTAGGTTTTATGAATAACCGGCAGAGGGATATTGACTAATTTCAAGTCTAAAATATGCCCTTGACCCACCCCCCAGCAAGGTTGCGGGCCTGTGAAGTGAAACAGGGGTGCTGGGGTGGGACGGTACGTGGGCCCGAATTGGGCATTTTCAGAAGTGAGAAAGGCATTTCTGTGAATTGAAAAAGCGGAAAAGGCATTTTTCGCGGGAACGAAAAAGTGAAAATGGGCATTTCTGAGAGTTGTTTTAGTCGTGAGGTGATTTCAGTGAAAAGTATGATACTGGAAGTGCATTTTAACAGTGAAAATGACAATTAATTATATTTTAAATTTCAACTTGACGGTAAAATGCTTGAGAGGAACATATTTTGGTGCTGTGCTGTGTGAGGATTAGGTGAGCTTTAACGTAGATGACGCTAGGCAGTTAACACCGTACCGTATCATTAAAAATATTAAACTTCGATACATCATACTTTGAACGCGCAAAGACTTCGAATTTGCCTTCACTTCTCTATTCTCGGCAACGTCCAATAGTTCGCCTTATTTACATGCATTTTAATTATTTATTTTCTTTTCCATTGCCACCGAAAACCGCTCCTATGACCTTTTACTTTGGGTTTTTTTAACAAACATTTCCGTCGTTTACATGTGTCTAATTTCGGAACAGTAATTAAATTGACATATTCTCAACCACAGTTCCCTTTTCTCGGAGCAATTAATTAAAAGTATAGCAAGCCCGTTTTCCTTTTTCAAGTGTGTCCAAGTCCAGAGAGCTCATTTTTAAATAACGTAATCAAACAAATAAAAGCTACATTGCTTAGTGACGTCACCGAATATGACGGCCTGTTATATTTTACGCGTGGAATGTTTTAATGGCTGCGCTAATTTTTGTGGTGCACGAAATGTTTCCCACATTTGAAATTTCGCTTAAATTATGTTTATAATTTTAAGCTTGGTGTGAATTAAAACATGGATCCCAGTAAATTAACTGGTTCCTCATATAATTGCTTTATCTATAATTTGTCATTTGGCATTCTTGTTGATATACGTGAATTACTATGAAAAGGTAAACAGGGGCGCAATATTTCGTGATTTAGACCGAGTCCGCCAAGTTGATACTTGGGCAGCAGGAGATGATTGTCAACCAAAACCGTATTTTTATTTCATGTGTTTCGGAAAGGTTGAGAACGTGGTACGCGGATAATAAAAAACTTCATTCAACTACATCTACAAAATACCCTGCGGGCCACCTCAAGGGTGTGTGGCAGGGAGTGAGTAGTCACCAACGTACATTACACAATACCCTATTAAAGTTAGTGTAACTACGATCATTGGTTCATTAGCTTTAATCGCTAATGCTTGTCAGAAATCGATGCCTCACAAGCATGCACTACACTACAGATATGCTACCAATGTTAGACGGACCGTTGGTATTTTGCAAATACGTAAATGGACAGAGATACAAGAATTATACTGAAACCATGCAAGGAGTGCTGTGAGTATTAGGTGGCAGAAAAGCATACAAGTCATCATAATCATCATCGGCACTACATCCCATTTAGGGCCCTGGCCTTCTTCACAATTTCCTTACATCCTTCTTTATCCTCCGCTGCCCTTCTCCACCTCCGGACTCCCAACTTTCTTAAATCCTCTTCTACGTCATCCATCTTTTTCTGGGTCTTCCTCTAATTCTTCTTCCCTCTGGTTTACCTTCGAATACTTTTTTCACTATTCTTTTCCCGCCCATTTCTGGCATTAACCTCTGTTAGTATTTCATCGTCTCCATACAGCTGCTGCTATTCCTCATTCCATCTTACCCTCCATTGCCCTTCTACATTGATTGGCCCATAGATCTTCCGAAGAATTTTCCTTTCCCACAAAGATTTTGTGCAAACGATTGTGCGTAATGTTGTGCGTTTGTCTCAACGAAATTACAGCAGGTTCTATTTCCCGTTAAGGCATTGAGACATTCGCACAAGCGTTCATACAATTTTGCCGCTTTACACGATACATTTTGCCTCATGCAAGAGTTCACGAAAGAGTTTGTACAAACAAATGTACCGTGTAAAACGGCCTTAAGGTGGCTGGAGCGATTTTTGTTTGTATACAGATTTGCGTGAAACTTTGCATATGTGTCCTTGTTAGTAATACCTATCGATAAAATAAAAAAAAACTGCATGTTACCGATTTGGTTTCCTGGCAATTCAATGATATTTTAACAAGTAATCTTATGGAACACGGCATATATTTTGAAAAAATTCTATTACTAAAGTACAGATTTTCTCCTAAATGCGAAATAGTAAGTTTCATATTATTATAATAGCTGCCAACAAATATCAAGGTATCATACCGAGTAAGAAAAGCGTATTTAGATATGATTTTCGCGTAAATTTCGAATTTCGCGCCGAACATCCAAGTCAAAACAATGCTTTAATTAAGGCGAAAATTTGAAATATTACTCCTGCATCATATACATTACTGCATTGTGGTGATTTCCAACGTATAAACAGATGTACGTGGGTGAAATGTGGTCCAAGAATATTTTTTTCGACTTACTTGAAAAGTTATTAGAATGTGCCTTCAACGACTCACGATTACCGCTCCAGCCACCTTAACAAATTCTCTTCTCTCACTATCAACGTCCAGGCCTCCGAGCCATAGGTTACGATTGGTGTGGTGACAGTTCTTATAGATTCTTTTCTTTGTTTTTCTACTGACAGTTTTTGCTTTGAACATTGTAGCTCACAAGTATAAGGGAGTAAATTAACTAACTAACTGCACTACCTTTTTTCGTAGATTTTCGCAGTTCATTTTAATTTTGGTCAGTTTCTTTTGGATTTCTGCGATTAAACTAAACCTTTTTAGCAACAGTTTCGCCGTGCTATTCTGCCGGCTTCGTCAGGCATTCTAAATCAACAATGAAAAATAAATAAAAAAACTTAAGCGGTTATTATGTACAGCATGATTAATTAATACTTTAGTTTTACAAAAGTCTTTTCCACGTATAAGGAAGTTTGTAGTCTCTGTTTAGGTTGTTAGGTCTTTTTTCTATTTCAATGGCTTCTCTGATGATCCGTGGATAGTAGCTAATTTCTTTGCATAAAACTTTCGCCCTTTTGATGTCAATACTGTGACCTTCTAAAAGTGTGTGCTCAGCCACGGCAGAGTGATACTGCTGCTGCTGTTAGCTGCACTACCTATTTACAAACCTAGCTAAGAGTCTCATTGGCAGCCAGGGGCGGATTAAGGTCGTTGTTTTGGGGGGGGGGGGGTTTGGTTCACTACTTTCCGCGGCGCCTGGGGGGGTATGCAATACCTTTCAACGAAACGGGGGTCCGGGCGGACCTCCCTCGGAAAGTGAAAAGAAATGAAGGCTATATTACAAAGTAGATGTGATAAATTATTGAGTAAAGCTCTCCAATCAAATTTGAAAAACGTTTACAAACGATGTAAAGAATGCCATTCTTGTGAAGATGCAGGTCTCCCGGGTTTTATACCACATTCCAATTATATTTAAACATTGTATATTGAGTTGGTGAAATAAAAACTTCCATTGGAGAGCCACCTTAATGATTACCATCTTTTCTATTTTCCTGGGAATTACGGGGGGGGGGGGGGGGGAGAGAGAAGAAACAGAGAAGATTACGTCCCCCCCCATAATCCGCCCCTGTTGGCAGCTGAGACAGTTGATTGGACCGCGGGACCTTAACAACTGTCAGCCCAACCTGATTGCCTCACCTACACAAGAGTGCCGCGTTTGGCAGACATACCAGCGGAGGCGATCACGTCTCTATAGCGTGCCGGGCGTCCTTCGCCCGTGCCTGGACCAGCGGCGCGTCGGTGTGCCCGTCGTGGCTGACCGGCCCCGCGGCCCGGCGCGGCGGCCCGGCAGGCTGGCAACAAGCCGGTTGGGGATGGGTGGGTCGCCGGTTCCGTCCGATTAGCAAGGCCGAAGGATTCCATTCGTGGCAGTAACGGCGGCTCGTAATCGCCGGGCGGAGATGATTCACCTTTTGAGGCAGCCACCGCCCACCCGCGGTCAGAAGGCGGAGGCGTCAAGCGGGAATGCTTGACGCAAATAGAAAGGCAGGAGGGATGGGCAACCGAATCAAAATTGGTCGGTTAGTTTCGCGGGGAGGCGACATTTATGGTAATTTGCACCGCTAGTTTTTTCATTAAATAGGCTTTAACCAATGGGTAATATTAATTAAAAATAAATCAAGAAAATCATCAACATACCTAGTTAATAATACATGAAAAATATTGTTTGAAAATTTAAAACAACATTCTAGTATGCAAAGTTATAATAAAACCACTCATTGAATCGTCCCCCTAGCATATATTCGAACTGGCCAGAATATTAACGCTTCGAGTTACGTTTGTCGATGAATATCTGTTACTAATACCACTTTTATTCAAATTAAGCGACCCGGGTTTTAGTGAATAATCACCATCATCAGGCATTGATTGAAATATGATTATCCTATTATTTCCGTAGTTACGTAACGGAAGGGGATAAGAAGTTTGAAACGGAGGCCAGAATAGGGGAAAAGGAAGCGTAAAGTTATTCGTTAATGAGGGTGTTGTCGCGGTTATTCAAAATTTTTAACATTTCCAACTGCTCTCTTGAATCTAATTCGCGGCATTCGTTGCATAATTTTAGGATATTCATCGTAAAATCACTCCTGTGGCTGCTACATATTAAGTGTTTTTTGCTAAATTAATTTTATCCTCTTTGATGTTTTTATAAGCACTTAAAAGTTTTTTCAATGCAACGGTGTCAACGTGGGGCAGACAGGTAGAAGCTTCTGTGTCCGGAGAAAAGAACATTTAAGTGCTTATAAAAAAATCAAAGAGGATAAAAGTAATTTTGCTAAACACTTAATATGTAGCAGCCACAGGAGTGATTTTACGATGAATATCCTAAAATTATGCAACGAACGCCGCGAATTGGAGTCAAGAGAGCAGTTGGAAATTTAAAAATTTTGAATAACCACGACAACACCCTCATTAACGAATACCTTTGCCCTTCCTATTCCCCTATTCTGGCCTCCGTTTCAAACTTCTTCTCCCCTTCCGTTACGTAACTACGGAAACAATAGGATAAACAGATCTCGATTAATGCCTGATGATGGTGATTATTCACTGAAACCCAGGTCGCTTAATTTGAATAAAAGTGGTATTAGTAACAGAAATTCATCGACAAACATTATAATGGAATACCACAATGTTAATTATGAACTAGTGAGTTTTGCTTCGAGTTACGTCGATCGTCAGAAAAAATGTTAATCGCAAATGTGTAAAAACCTCCAAAATCTCAATATCTACAAGACTTTGAAAACTAAAGCCCTGTACTACACACGGCAACATTTCTGGCATCAGTGCTGGCGCGGGAAGTGATTAGCAATGAATTCCTCCGTGTGAAAACCCAAGTCTCGTACATCTACTGGTATACGATAGAATCTCTGGCGATTGTCTAGCTCTGGTAAGGTTTTAAACACGTAAACTTTCCAATCGATTAGGCTGCCAACCTGGTCACATTTCTACCTTCATTTGTTTATGAATAGAGAAATACAATTGCAAGAGGAGGAACGTTTTGAAATGGAAGTGTTGAATATTGATTCAACTAACCAGCGAGCATTGAAATAATTTTTTTTCATATGTATTATTATTTATTGTTCTAAGATATTATGCACAGATTCATGAAGAATGGGTATGTTTCTCCTTGCAAATCGCGATATTTTATAACAATTGCATTGATCAATCAACTCCATTCAAATAATTAACGCACATTTTTACCATTACCGATCGCCAATGCAATCTGAACGTCGTCCATTTCAAAGGTATAATATAAAGCAGTCACCCGCGCTCAACAGTGCCATGACGTGGTCACTGCCTGTGGCTTCGTGTGCATTCCGCGGTAAAATGTTGCTCGCAGTAGGTTGCCGTCATTCCATCCGGCATGGCCGGGCGCAAGATCGCATGCCAGTTCTGGCACAATAAATGTTCCCGGGTGTACAGAGCTTTAGGATAGGTGGTGTAGCGTCGGACTGTGTCTTCTCATAAACAACACATATTTTCCACTTTCTATTAGGAATTATGTACTTCTTTCTGGTTCAGAGCTGCTCTTCCAGCTTCCAGTCTTTATTTCATTTCCCCTTCAACCACCCTCCTTTTGTCCTCAAACCCCTAACATCCCAAACATTTTTTGGATGATTCCTTTTCATAACCTCTTTTTTATTGTTTTTTTTTATTTAAAAAACATTTATTACTTTGTGCCGACGTTTCGAATTTGTATACATGCTTCTTCAGGTCTACAATGAAAATATTGGGAAATTGTTTTGTACATCAATAGAATATGGTTTACAATTTTTTGTACACATTTATGTTAAAAAGTTTATATACATTTGATTTTTTAAGTTACCTCAGAGAGAGTTACTTCTGAAATAATTGCTTGGTGATACCTTCGTTGCTATTTATTGTTTGTTTTCAATTGTTTTACATTTAGGTGCTTTCAAAAATCAAAATATAATTAAGTATTGTTGTAACATGTCAAATTATAATACATTTTACTTAATTTGGCGATGTCTATTTTTTATTGGAGGACGTTTTGTTTTTTTTGTGATGCAAAATATTTCTTAAAATAATCTTTTACATTGGTTAGGCTATAGTTATTTTTCAAATTAATTGACCTACATCTCCTGAAAGAAGTGGAAAAAAATACAAAACATTTTTAACAATCAATCAAACATTTCCACTCTGAAATAAATTGAAACATTTAAACAAAAGGTAAACCAAATTAAAACAAAATCAAAACAAAAACTAAAGTAAATTTCAAACGTTACTGTGGGTAGAAGGGTAGATGAATTGGAGGAGGTGTCCCGGCGTAGGCATTAGACTACTCTTAACAACAGACGCCAAGGGGACCATTGTTCAACGTCCCAGCCGACGGACGCTGTGCTGTACTTGAATTTCTCTCTAAACAACACTGATGACCTCGGTGGTGGTGGGTTAATTCCTTACCTATTAACCCAAGGGTCGCGGGTTCGAATTCCGCCTAGTTAGGATTTTCTACTGCCAGGGCGTGGCTTTGTGTGTTCGTCTAAAAAAATAGAATACCAGATAATCCTAATTACGCTCCATAGAAAGACACCATTATTATTAGTAATCAGGGATCGGGACCTCTTCCGAAAAATAACCGCCACAGCTTTCTGAATTCGAACTCGGACCTTCGAAAAAGGGACGCCAGCACTATAACCACCACACTAATCCGATGCCCCAAATCAACATGATCGATGTCACTAAGACAGCAATTCCGGATTAGGCGGGAAAGTCCCGGATTACGATATCTCGTCCCGCATGGTAACGGGTCCCGGAAACATCCGACGTTCGCGGAATGTGTTCAGTTTGCCTTTCCCATGTCCACCAGCGATGACGCTTGGAAATTCTTTTGCTCACGTAGTACATTCGTAGCGCTTTCTAATCATTATCAGTGAGGCCTCAATTCAAAGTATAATGTACGCTATATTACTTTAGAAAACCTCGAGGGAAACATATCCAAGAAATTTTAAAATGTATTACAGCAATAATGGGGTGAGCTCTTACAGCTAGACAAATGGAAAAACTAAAAGGAATGTGCGTGTGTGTTTGTGTTAATAACCAAGCACCTTTAGTAGGGTCTCATTAGCCTTACGAAGGATCCCAGGTTATAACCCTAAGTATCCTTAGCGGGGTCCCATTAGCCTAGCGAAGGATCCTATCTGGGTTGTGTGATTGCGGCTGTGTTGGTCACTGGCGTGGAAGCATTCTTCCCGTAAACTATCACAGGAGGGTATGCTGGTGGAGAGGCTGGGGTTGGTCTCTGCTGTGGAAGTCCCATTCCGGAAAATCAACACTTACTGTGTTGGTTAGTGATCTCTGACGAGTGGTGACAACAATTGTTTACGACTATTGGAGACCCCCTTTAATTTTTTCTTCCGAAAAAAAGCAATCATGCTAAAAAATTGAATAAAGTAATGTGATTTATTCGATAAAATATCCTTATAAAAAATTAAGCTACAAAGAATAAAATTAAAAAAAATGGAGCGATAAATTCATAACATGGATACTATGAGGGTAGAAATAAGTCCCAGTCTAAAATTAATTACTTGCCCATACCGAAGCGTCCTTAAATTTTTAAAATGTGTGTTTTGTTTTCCTGAGAAAAATATACCCACTGCAAGAGTGTTCACATTGATGAATAAACAATTGACCCCAGAAAAAGCAAAAGGGAAGATTTACAGAATATAAAATAGCTAACTTGTTCTACTGTAACTTTGTGGTATATCACTGTATTTAAAAAAATTAAATTTTTACAAAAACTACATCTTTTTGAAAAAACACCCACGACCCGGGTTTCGATGATTAATGATCACCATCAGGCGTTTGTATCAATATTTTTTTGATGTATCTATGGTAGTGGTCGTTATGTGTCGTCAGAGGAAGGGAGGGAGGAGATGAGGTTGTTCGAAACGGAGGGTAGGATAGGGGAGAAGGATGGGAACAGGTATTCATTGATGAAGGATTAAAAGTCTGGGTCATTCATTATTTTCAAAATCTCTAGCTATGCTCTCGTGAGTCCAGTTCGCGTTGGTCATTGCAAAATTTAAAAAAATATCCAGTGCAAAAATCACTCTTGTGTTGCGTGTGTTTTTTCAAAAAGAAGTGGTTTTGTAAAAGTTTATTTATTTAAAGATTATAAAATAGTTATTCATGCTTTTTCATCTTGGTGGAATAAACCCTGGTGTAATCTTTTCATCTAATTTTATATTCATTTCATGTACTTTAACTCTTTTCTCGATGATCCGTCCTGTCTCCCCTATGTATGCCTTACCGGACTCGCATGGTATGCCGTATATCCCGGTTGCATTCCATTCCAGGTTGTCCTTCGCGGTGACAAGGAAGGTTCGGAGTATACCATGCGGTTTGCGTATCGTTGCCACTCTGTGCCGTGTTGATATCCTATTAGTTTTAATTTATTTGTGAAGGGGTTCTCCATTGGGTTCTCCAATATCACCAGCCATTGCCAATTTCTAAAAGGATGATTCTGAGGAACGAGCACTGAACTCGGCTTCATTTAGACCAAAATATTTCTTCAGATGGGACGCAACAGCCTTGACGGATTCCTCATTCACATTAATGGCACACATTCCCAGTATTCAATTTACTATGGAGTTGGAGGCGAATACTCATTTGCCTTCTTGGATATTCTGGTGAAAAGAAAAGGAGATGGAAGCTTGGGACATGGTGCATTCCAAAAACCTACACACACCGAATTATACCTCAACGGGGATAGCCATCATCATCCGGCGCATAAAAAAGAGTGTTCTTTCTACGATTTTCCATCGAGCGAAAACCATTGCGGACTCCAAAAACCTTGAGACCGAATTAAAACACCCGAAAGACAACTTCGAAGGGAATGTCTACAGTCTTAGAGTAATTAATCTAGTCTTATAGAAGAACCTTCTCCACCAGTGGAGCAGATACATTGGAAGAGGAAGAAAAACCCATCGCCAGGGCCTGCCTTCCTTATACACATCATTTATAACAAACAAGATATTGAGAACAAAAAGACGGCAAAGAGTGCAACCTCATGGTAAACTCCGAAACTTCCCTTTCACCGCGAAGGGCAACCTGGGCTTCAAAGTCCGAGTCAAAATGAAAGGTCGGATCGGATCAGTATCGTATGGTCTCCGATGCTACGTAAAGCCATGATTTCGCTGTAGCTGTAGTCTCGCAGAGGGTATCCTGGCTGTATCGCTGAGTATCGTGGAGTCCAATAGCCGAGACTCATTCTGATACTCCTGAAGACTGCAGTATCGGACGGGATACTGGGTATCTGTTGTCGATACTCCGTGGATACTACCTCTTCAATACTCGATGGATACTGCATCCCTGATACCCTCTGGTGTACTCCAGTTGCTGCTCTAAGTGAATCATAATATCTAGCTGAATTTAATGGGTACAACTTACAAAGCTATAAAAAACGTTGATGGGGTCACATTTTTATTTAAAATTGCTGGCACTGCTTTGACAGTCTGCTTCACACAAAAGTGATCCATTTCCACTAATTTTTCCTAACCGTGGCGACAATGGCACCCAAACAAACGGATGAGCAGTGGGGGGGGGGGGTTCATGGCCTACGCTAACGGCGGGACATGAGGGGACGGTGGGATTTTTGTTGTGGTTGGGGGTCAGAAGGAAAACAGAGTGGGGAGGGGAAGGGAAGGAAGGGGGGGAGGGGGGAAGTTAACGCATGCGCGGAGCAATATATTAAGGGTTTGGGAGGGGAATCGTGTTTCGGGTGCGACTGCACCCTGGGGCCGGCCGCCACCGCCTCCTCAATCAACAAACTCCCAACCCCCCCAAACCCCACCCTGCCGTACACCCATATACAATCCCTTTGCGGGAGCTGGGGGTTGAGTGGGTCGAGAGTATGGGGAGGTATAAGTGCGCCATATCACCTTCCCCTTCTACCTTCACCCCCGCCCCCAAGCCCCCATTCCCGCCTCCAAGCCGTCGTGGTGGAGTGGCGTGCGGGCCTTCCTCTTTCTGCGCGTACTTCGGGCATCATCGATTTCCTCCGCCCCCACCACGCACCTCCGCCCCCACCACGCACCTCCGCCCCCACCACGCACCTCCGCCCCCCCACCCTGCACTTCCGCCCCCCCCCTCTCCCCCAACGTGCTTTATCGCAACGGGCGAAACAGACCTGCGTAGTGCCTTTGAACGCCCTCAAAACATTGAACCATACACGAACGAACGACGCAATGGATCCAACTTTTTGTTATTAGTTCGTCTAATTTGCGGGATATTCTCAAGTAAAGATATAGAGAATGTTTATATTTGGGTTTGTTTTTGACAACTTTTAATTGAATGTATACATATTTTATTGAGGGGTCGTCAATTGTAAAAAATCCCAACTTCCTTTTGCCAAAGTTTCGCTTATTTAATATTAGCGTCATCAGGGCTATAAAAACAATGTATCTAATGAAAACAGTAAATATATACCATAAATATATAAATAAGTGTATACTCATAAATTTAGAACTTTAAGGTGAAAATGAGGTCATTTTCTTGTTATGGCAATGGTAATGGTTAATGTTAACAAAGATTTATTCAGAGCAACAAAACATCATTATCAACAAAGGAGAGCCAAAATGGAAAATCAATGCTACAATTTCGATTTAAAAATATAATAAGTGAAATAATAATTTTTAAAAAGAATTGTATAAATTATAAGAAATCACAATTCTAGGTATGTATCGGAATTTCTCATGCTCAATAATATATATTACGAATATTTTACTAATATAAATAACATATTTGTGCTGAAAATTTGGAGCCAAAAATAATTGTTAGGAATTCGGGTTTACGGGACAAAAGCGCGAATTAACCTCGCTTTCGATATCTCGCGGAAGATTTGACGGCTTACGAGTTTCATTGGAGATTAGCAAACTTTAGGTGGTTTGAGCGAGATAGTTCCCTAGTCATAATGGACACCATATTCAAATTTTATTTTTTTATTTCAGCGTCTGTAAGAAGAATGAAATAAATATTGTAATATTAATGGTGCAAAGATATAGTTATATATGATCAATATTCTCAGTAATTAAATAAATAAAGCTACATTAGTCTCGAGCTTGACTCATTTTTTCCCGCCGCACGGCTGAAAACCCTTCAAAACAGCAGGTTTATTTGCGATTCTGTCAAAACTACTGCGGTGAGTAATGGATTATTTTTTGTAAATAGTTGATAAAAAATGCAATCTACACACCGTTAGTTTTTTGACGAAATCTAGATGCTAGAAGTTCCTAATTTTTTTCAATATTCTCCCTCTGGAGCGGACAGCCATAATCTATCCCATTTAAAACAGCTTATATTTTTAGGCAAATAGCTCGAAAAGTAGTTCAGCAAGCGGTAGATATTTTGAAATAATTGGATATATAAGCGTTTTTTCTTTAAAATGAGGCCAAATCCATCAAATTCTAGGTGAAGTGATTTTTTGCTTAAACTACCTTAAGAAAATTATTACGGCCAATGTCTTACCAATGCCAATGTAAGATTGAAATCGTACGTCCATTGTGGAAATACCTGGTTTGTGCCTTGTCCTCCTCTGGGTACATCATGGATATCGCGATTATTTTTTATTCGAGGGCAAATATCGCAAACCAAGTGACCCAGAGCCCTCCAATGAAGGCAGGGGGTGGGGGGGCCGCTGGATGGCACAAGGAAAGGGCGAGTGAAGGGCAAGGGCCTTGATCCCCCTCCCTCCCCTTACCCTTTTATCCCTCTGCCGTCACTTCGGCGAATTATTCGACGCAGACGAGTCTGGAGGGGAAAAAAACTCGCATTTGTTGACTTTCTTGTTGCGCATGGAAACGATCGAATTTATGAAGTTCGTTATGGATGGAAAAGCAAATTTTTTATCAAGAATTTAGCAAATGGATTCAAATTGATTTTGCTTGCCTTGCCTTGAAAGACCAATGAATTTCTTCCTCTCCATAATCAGGCACCGCTATATACAGTTTCGCAACTGCTCCTTCGATAAATTAAGATCATCGCTAGGCATATCCTCCCTGACTGACCGCCGTGCCCTTCTCGACAGCAAATTTTTCATGAAAATAGTCAATGGTACTGGCTTTCTCTTTTCTCCTTACGTGTTCCTTCACGAACTACAAGACTGAATGAGCTATTTCATTACACCACCCCACGTGTCTCTGTCAGTCTCCAAACGGTCATTTATCTACAGACTCCCATTTACGTGCAATGATACGTTGAAAAGTGTCCTTGAATTCGATCCTTTCCATTCCTTCCGTATCTGTAGCACTCCTCCATCATCCTAGATCTGCTTTCGTCTTTCGCTCCATGTGTTTTTGGTTCCAATTGGTTCAGTGTTGAATGCTACTTCTTCATTAATTTATTTAATGGTTATTTGTTATATGGTTCATTGTTTAATTGTTTTGGATTAATGTTGTTATTTGTAATTGCCCTTGAGCTGTTTTTGGACGTGAATAATAAATAAATAAATAAAATTGCTTTTGGAAAAGATGTTTTCTTTCGCGGCTATCCTCCTTTACTAGTTAAACGAAAATAAAATTACAGCGGATTGAATGATGACGACATAACCAGTGGTGCACTATTTCGAGAGATATGGTTTAGCGCCTCAATGTTTAGTGTCAATAAATAGGAAACTAGACAATATACTAATTCAATTGATTTAATGGTGGAAAAATAGGTTTTTATTGTATTTCGAACACATTTAAAAACGACAACAAAATGTCGGAAACAAGGTTATTCCTAATGGAGAACTGAATAATGAGCACACATAAGAAAAGAAAAAAGATCAGAAGATACCAGTACCTCTGTTTTTGCAGGAAGCAATTCAGGAAATTTATTAGTACCACGTGATATCTTCGTTCTCCTGCGGAGATTGATTTAATCGTTTTCAAACACGAACATCCAAGAACGAAGTGGTGTTATTTGGTGAGAGACGACTAACTGCTGGAGCCATTGTGTCGAAGGTAGATTATGTCAAGGGTTATGGTAAGGATATAGCATCCGGAGTAAAAGTACAGATCCTTTGAAAACTGATGTGATTTCAGGACCTGATCACCGCTACGGAGGTTGAATCAGCCCCGGCGGAACACGGCAAGCGAGGTCTGTGAACGGATCGTGAAGTTAAGTTGATTGAACAAATATATCGATTCAATTCACGACTCACGGGTGACATGGATTCCGCCCATCTTTTATGGTGGGTTAACACGTAGCAGTCAACTGCTATAGCAATCATTCAATACACGATACATTGCTACTGCTACCGCCACGAAGTGTTCACACCAACTTCTACAACTATCGCAGCGTATCGCCAGCAGCAGGCACTTAAAAATGACTTCCATTTTGCAAGGAAGGCGACAAACTCTTTATCATCCTCCTCCTTGTTAGAGAGCTGCAGAAGCAGGAGAGGATAATAGAAGAGGGTTAACACAAGTTTAGAATAAACTCACCTCAAAGATCTACTCATCTGTGACGGCGAGGAATATTGGAATTTGTTACATGTTGACCACGAATCATTACTTCTATTACATGCTATGGTTGGTTTTTAAAGTTTTCAAATGATATTCCGACCTGTAAAAATAATTAGAATTGGTTATAAAGTTCATATGTTAACATAATGATGTATACATACCCTACTTAACAGACTGATCCAAAACTGGAAAGAATCAGCAATGGAACGAGAGCCTTAATATCTTCAAAGGTGCGAATGGCCATACTATGTCCTAGTTACTTGACTATTGGAGATTTCTATTGGTCTCTGAGTTGCATTTTTGGCGTCAATATTTTTTACTCCCCGCTCCTTGCGTTCATTAAGCATTCATGTTCCTTATATCCTTCGATAAATCTGAAGAGATCACCTCCTGGCAGAGAAATCCTGGACAACTTCTTCAAAGTCCCGGTCTCTTCCATAGCGCGTCTACAACCGCTAGCAAGTGTTGCGATAAATTGCACTTCAATGTGACGAAAAGTAGAAGTCCTTCTACTTTGATAAATACTCGAATCCAGGTTCGATCATGTTCGACCTAGTCCTTTATCGACTCTAACACGCATCGTGAACAGTCCACTGTCATAGCAGTCGACTGCTACGTGTAAAACCACCTGTACGGATCACAAAATAAATGCGCATAGGGCACAGTCGAACCGGACATCAAAAAAGTTTCAATCCGAAGATACGCTGGATCGAAGATTCCCGTGGCGTTTCTGTTTACGCTCCACAGTTTTCGGGAGTTTGTTAACGTCAAGACGTCTCATGGTGAGGATAGGTTCACTGGATATTTCTGTCTGCATATTCAATAATGTTTTACACCCTGCTAGGGTTTGCTTCCTCCATCCTATTGGATCCTATTGGATATTTGGACTTTCCGTCAAAAAATCATTTCTTGAGCTAATATTCTGCTTTCCTGTTTCTTTTTTTTCGGCGCATTTTTCGCACACATTTCAAAGTGTACGCACTTCTATTTTTTTGTGAAATTTAAACTGAGCTCCCATTTTCTTCTGTCGTTTTTAAAAGTCTTGTGATATAGTGACATTTACCATAGTAAAATGGTTGAATGTAGTTATACGTAAGTTTCAACTTTGATGTATACCAAAGAGATTACATTTGCCATACAAATCATTTAACTCTGTACCTGGATCTCCCATTTGCCGGTCAAATGTGTTACCCAGTCAGAACACCAAGTCATCATAATTCAAGGCGAATTTCAGTAGGGGTAACCTAGATAAAAAAAGGTTTTATTCCCCCTAAAGTGGAACCACTATTCACTCTGAAGAAGATAGCAGGATATGTAATTGAAACGTCGCGATGGTGCTGATCTGCACCTGCACGTGCCACCATCACCCGGTGAGAAGCCCAAGAACTCTTCATTTGGTGCCACACTCAATTATTTATAATCAAGTTGGTTGGGTTCCTGAGAGAGTCATAACTTTAGTTTGCCCACATATTTTTCTCATTGAATTTTGAGTTCTAGTTTAAAAAAGCCATGACAAAGATAATCTTAAGGAATGCCGAGTTTAACTTGAAATATGTGTATGAATACGGCTGCAGGTATGCCACTCACGAACTAAAGTAACTGTATCCATAACTCCCGTATTTTAAACCCTCAACTCGTTCATGACCATAACCCCTAGGTCTAAGATACTAAGTTAGATCAGGACTAAGTAAAATCTCCAACAGCCGAGTTTAACTTGAAATATGTGTATGAATATGGCTGCAAGTATGCCACTCATAACCCTAAAGTAACTGTATCCTTAACTCTCGGATTTTTAACCCCCAACACGTCCATGATCATAACCCCCAGCCTTCTAAACGGCACATCAGGGGAAACAATACCGCCCCTAGTCCCCCCCATCCCCTTGTGCTCATCCAGATTCCAGTGACTTGAGTTGTTGAGCAAGCACGGTGTCAAACGGCCTTCAACAGAATTCTGTTCGCTTCCTCGGCGGCGGCGGGAGCGTGGTGTGAGAGGGGCGCCTATCTGGCGCCAGTGCAGCACCGGCTGCTGTGGTGCGGGGGTGGGAGCGTGCACCACAATAAGGTATGGAAGGTAGCACGCGAGGTGAAGGGCCGTGTAGTGGTCGTTTGTGTTCTCCGCTCGCGTGCGGTTTGAAAAGGGTGAGTTGCGTGTCTTGCGTAATCAGCGAAGTACCGCACTAATGGCCGTGTAAGGCGAAGACTCAAACGGAGAGACCATATGAGCCTCCATCTCTCTCGATTTGGTAAACAACGTTGACACTACAACAGCCACGGCTTGTACAAGTTTGAGCTAAAGATCACTTCACCTAGAATTTGCTGAATTTGACCTAATTTTTAAAGAAAAAAACTCTCATATTTCCAGTGATATCAAAATGTTAACCCCTTGCCCAACTACTTTTCGAGCAATTTGTCAAAAAACATGAGCTGTTTTGCATGGGGTAGATTACGGCTGTGCGCTCCAGAGGGAGAATATTAATCAAATTAGGAATTTAAAACACCTAGATTTCGTCAAAAACTAACGGTGTGTAGTTTAAATGTTTTCTCAAATATTTATAAAAATAATCCACCACTCACGACAGTAATTTTTACAGAATCATTTTTTTAAACTGCCGTTTAGAAGGCTTTTCAGGCGTATGACGTGAAAAAACGAGTCACGTTATAGACTTAATTGGTTATATTTATTTCATTACTGAGAATTTTTGTTATATATAACTATATATTTGCACAATTACTATTAAAATATATACTGTATACTTATTACAGACGCTGGAATTAGAAAATAAAATTGGAATATGGTCTCCATTATGACTAGGGAAATATCTCGCTCAGACTACCTAAACATGCATTTTAGATGTTAAAACCTATATTTGGAATAATTCCGCGCCAATATATAAATTAACTGATGTACCTCTTCCCGCGCCTAAGGCTTCATCAGAATTCAAATAGTATTCGAACACAGTAGAAAGGATACTACTCACAGCTAAGAGTTACTAATAAAATAGATCAGCTTTTAAACAGCAAATTAACTCTCCGAAGAATTTTACACCTCTGATAATGACTCCGGCTGAGGAGTGGTAAACGTTAATTTTATCAAATGCTGACGAGAAATTATTTAAAAAGCGAGTTTCAACATCAAGACGCCAGGAAATTAAATTCGTCCACTTCAAGTTTTTCTACAGAAACGTATTTTTACCGTGCAATAATCTAGAATGACAATCTGATATAATAAAAGATCTTAGGCTTTCCCGGCGAATATTAATAGTACAATCTTCTCGGGTTTGCCACCGCCGCGCCGGGCCGGTCAACAATGGGTTCTCAACCGCCCTTGGCTAGCTATAAAAACCCGGCATGGGCCAACTCGGCAATCAGTCTCAGCCCTGATGACGATGAGGGAGTCACTCGTCGAAACGTTGGCCTTTAAAAGCCTTACCCGGTGGCAAACTCGAGAAGATTTTACGAATATGATATGCATTAACGAGGAAAGTAACATCCTGTCCCACCAAAATTTACTTAGCAATAGTTAAGCCACTCTTACAGATGTAGGTCGACAACATTTCCTTCCTCAGCCATTAAAATTTTAGGAGCGAGGAGTAAATGGCAACAAATATCTTTCACAAGACTCAAAGAGCTTCAAATATAATCAAAATTTAACCAAAATCTTCAATAATCACATATGCCTTCATGGTGAATAAATTTTCCGACAAATTTTTTCTCTGTCTAATAGGCTAATCTTTTTTAAAGTTTTAAAAATAGTGAAAAGGTGTTAATAATAATTTGTGGAATGTGATTACACTCTATTCCCAATCACTGGAAGTATGCAAATCATATAAAATATTTATAAGATTGTTTTTAGAAAAGGAGAAATATATTTATTAATTTTACAAAGCAACCAATTCACGATGACATTCACGATTACGATAGCAATGTGCTATTTATGAAATTACCCAATTATTTAAGAAGTTATTGATGCACAGAGGGCGAGCCTAGAAATTTCAGATGAATTAATTGCACGGTGCAGCCACAATCGAGAGGTGCATGGATTCAAACCTTCCTCATATTGACAGAATACAGGTTCCCAGTTGAGAAAGTGGAATGGGAATGCAATTGAAAATGTCTACGCGGAGATCCAACGATCACAACTGTGTTTGCTAAGAAGAAAATAAGGAAAATGTGGTAAGATACGGAAAGCCTATGACTATAGGAGCTCAATGAGTTATCTGTTTTTTGTATCCATTCTATGCTTATTTCCAACGTTCTTTTCTTGACTTTTTCTCCCGTTGTTGATCCAATAAACTTTCCTGTTTAGCACATGCAAAGGCTTTCGAGCTAAAAATACAGCGCCGCGCCTTCACATCAATCAAAAAACAAAAGGGTCTGGCATCAGTTTATGGCGTGGGTATGCGAACGGAATCTCAACGACTGCCTCTTGAGTAATTATACCGGAGCTTTGTCGTTGTAAAAAAATTTCCCTTCGCCTTTCCCTTTACATTCTATAAATGTGGCATTGATATCTGCTTGCACAATCATTGTGTAGGGATAATGCATTTGTTAGCAAATAACAAAATTCTTCGGAAATGAAGCCATATATATTATAATTACCATTATCACGGATAAGATCTGTTAATAAAAACCTTTCAATAGCATTTTAATGTGCGAACTTTACCTATTTCCCATTCCTTTTTCGCTACCACTGAGAAATAATAGCCTGTTATTAAATCCAGAAAAATTCAGGCCACCTGTATGACAAGCTGACTACGAGAAATCGGTATTCGTATGCGAACTGCAATTAAACGCAAGCCAGTATAAAACTGCAACGAATAAAAGTATTCCCCGGGCCAAAGGCCATGTAGGCAAACTGGTTATCCGAAAATCGTCGGTAGTTATATCCTTAGATTCTGCCCTCTTAAATTCTGATCGGCTGATCTCGCGGTCGGGCATGTTTTATCGGTTAGCTAATTAAAAGTGCAATTCGCAAGATAAATTCTCAAATAGGTCTGATTGAAATTGCCATAAGAATGGATTTACGAAACACACGTGTGATCCGTATGTATCCCATTCATGTTAATTCTTTAAACCTTATCGCAAGTTAATTAATCGAAGCGTTTCAGCAAAATAACAAAAAATTCAATGAAGAATGAGGAAAAATAACGTAAACATAATATTTCAAGCATTTTAATGATAATACCTTTTTGTATATTATGATATTAAGGGAATGTATAAAAGGTACAAAATGCCATGAAAAGTTATTAATTCTGAAACAATAGGCTGGACATGGAACGTAGTTTCAATTGGTCAAATTGTCTGGATTAATTTATGTAACTTTAAAATCAATGAAAAAGTTGAATAAATGTAAATGTTTTTTTCCAGAAAAAACGGGAGCCTGATAGAAAATCAAAAACATTTGTTTTCTCTAGCAGAAAAAAGTAAAAGTGGACCAGAGCCAAAATGCTCCAGGAGGGGTAATTGGCGACTTGTTTCAGTGGATACTTACAACGATTTTTCAATTCTTCCTAATGATTTGGGAAATTGAGGCGGAGAAAGATAAAAGACGATCGAGGGGAGGTAGTTTCTTTATACGGTCTAAAATTGATCACTATTCTAATTGAGGCATATTGCAGGATAGAGATGAAACTTGGATTAAAATTTCAATAAAAGAGTCTGGGAGCGGAAGTGACTGGGCGGGACCTCTTCTTCCCCCATAGACCTTTAACCACATAGATAGATTTGAACCTTTGACGATCAGAAAATATATTAATTTAAACTTATTACTTCTATTTTATTGAAAATCTTTCTTTATTATTACTTATATAAATTTACAATTTACAGAAACCTTTCTTAATGATTCTCAAACAGAGATACAGCATAAATACAATATAAGTCCTCCTGAGCCCCTGGCTCGTCAGGAGGTGCTTGTGAATACCAAAAATATTACAGAGAATTGGTGGAGATATAATAAATTGTACACTTTACGCTTTTACATGTATTATGAAGAATGTCAATCAATTTCTTCATTGGTTTTCCAACAATAAATTCTTACAGTCTCTTTTCAGTTGTGAGATAGTACTTATATTTGGTATTTTAATATTTACATAATTAAGAAGTTTAGGTATAATTACACTTAACATTCTATCACCATAGTTTGTGTATGATTTTGGAATATCATATAATTCCTTGTATCTTAATTGTGTTGTATAATTGTATATTCGTTACTGTTAAAAAAACCACATTTTTTTCAATTTTTTATAAAGAAAAAAATGTTGTACAGACAAATTACACCACTGCGGGAGCCGAACCTTTGACCTCTTGGTCTCTCGGTCTTTAAACCCTCGGGCTATAACGTCCACGACCACGGGAAATTTTTAAAAATAGCGAAATTATTTACAGATAGGCTGCCTTGAACCTTTTACGATCATAAACTATAAAAAATACGACGTGATACTTCTATTCGTTACTGTTCAACATACGAGCACCTTTTTAAAATTTTTATTAAGAAAAAAATATTTTACAGAAAAATTACACCTCTGTGGGAATTGTACCTGTGACCTTTTGGTCTCTGGGTCTTTAACCCTTGTGCTATAACGTCCTAGAGAGATATTTTTAAGCGCGATAATATCTGCTGATAGGCTGCTTTGAATATTTGTGGATCAGAAAATATAAAAAATAAAACATATGACTTCTATTCGTTACTTTTCAACAAAAGAGCACCTTTTTCAATCTTTTTCAAAAGAGTCTTCCTTCAATGGTTCTAGGTTCAAATGTTTACTTTCTGCGCACATAAGGAAATCGACTTTTAATTTTTTCATTATGCAATCAAGCAAGTAAAAAGAGACTTAAAATGTGCAGGGAAATGTAGTCTAGTTTGAAAGCCTTTTCATACTAATATTATAGACTGCGTAAATATCAGGAGAATTTAGGTCAAATAATATATATATATATTTTATTTCAAACTTCAGCCAACGTTTCAGATCTTTATTGATCCATCTTCAGGGCTAAAAATAGATGTTACATGGTAGTGAAAAATGTTTTACAATCCTTTTTTTATTACAAATTGGTTAAAATATATAATTTACAGTCATTAAAAAGAAAAATACATGGACATATTCAAGATTGTTACCTTTCCAGTTTGTTGCTGATTTTTATTTACAATTTTAATTTGGTTGCTTGGATCCATTTCTTTGTTGAAAAGTTATATGTAATGTATTATATTATGGTAAATTTTTCTGAGATAAGTAACTTCTGTCCTTTCATTGCAACTTTTTTTTGTTTGTGGAGATGTGGAACATTTCTTTGAATAACCTTTTTCATAAATTTTGTTCTGAGTCTAAAATATTGGCTTCTTCGAAATTAAATGAGTGACTATTTGTAATTGCATGAATTGCTAATGCACAAAGCTGAGCTTTAGTGTCAATTGATGTTTTGTGTTGCGATATCCTATTTTTTTTAATATTGTGATGTTTGGCCTACAGAGCTACTGTCACAGCCTTTACATGGGATGGAATAATGTACATTGCTTCTTAGCTGTAGAGGGGTTTCTGACTTAAAGTTTGAATATACGAGTTTATGGTGAGTTTTATGGTTTTTATGTGCTATTTTATAAACTGTTTTTTTGAACACTTTGATAATTTGATCTGATCATCCATTTACATAAAAAAATCCCCGATATTGGTTTGTATTAGTGTTTGATCTATTAATAGCCCTGAAGATGTAATAATAAAGGTCCGAAACATTGGCTGAAGTTTGAAAAAAAATATTATTTGACGTAAAATCTCCTGATATTTACACCGAATAGTATAAGTGGCCGAGAAAAAAATACTATTTAAATTATAGACGGCGTAAATGAGATAAAAACCAGAGGGGTTTTGCTTAAAGAATTCTAAGATATTTAAAAATGTAACGCAAAAGATTTTTCAGTTACTTCATATGAGTAGTAATTTTCATCGAAAACTCTGAAAAGCTTTGCCTGCCAAATGTATACTCCACTAAGGTAAGTAATAAATCTTTCATTACCATTTTGACGTCATTAATTCCTTGTATTCGGGTTCAAACTCACGATCAGTTACTACACATAATGACGTACGCACAAATATTTATTTTGACGATTGATTAGAAAACATAATGAAAATTACCTTGAGAGGAAAACGTGCTGCTATCAAAACGTACAAACTTAACCATTTTGAATACTAATGTCTATTTCTAACGCGGCCTAGACAAATATAAAAAAACCTATCCTAGGAAAAAATTGTATAAAGTGTGTTCATTAAGTAAAGGCTGAAATAATACAATGAACCTACGCGAGACAAATAAGAGTGGAAACTCAAACGTTCGGGCCCCATGTTTCAGAGACTGGAATTCTGGTACTTAAATGGCACCCTTCTTCATTTTCTATTTTCAATTCGTATCAAAATCACGAGAGGCGAGACTTAAAATCATTTTTCATTATTCATGGTATGTTTGCCAGTCAATTTCATATTCTAAAATGCCTTTTTAACACGCAAATGTTGGTGCTTTTCCCCATTTCTGAAATCAAAATTTGGTAAAAAATAAAACCCGGGAAAATATTTTACAAAAAAATAGCAACACAAAATGATTTATTTTATTTAGAGCATTCTTCTCATTACGCTCTGACGTCTCTGGACTTCTTCTACGTCATTAGATTGAGTATGTATACCGCTAAAAATTAAAACTACAGAAAAGTAATTCAAAACGCTTGATCAGCGTTCACCATTATTTCAATTTTCGTGTTGATCAGAGTGCTGGTATAATGACGCTTGAGCGGATAGCGTAGATGAAACATTAAAAACGTGTTCACTTAGTTTCCTCTCGTAGGTTGGTTAACTCCTTAGGTTAGAGTGTGGTTTGAAAATGAATTTAGTAAGGCCTCGCTTGTATCACGCTTCCTTGAACTTGCTTCTACACAATAGGCTTCCCAATTTATTGATGGGAGGTTGAAATCTCCACCGATAATAATTACGTTTTTGTTATCTCTCGATGTAAATGTTAATATTTGAGTTTCTAATTGGTACACAATTTATTTTTTGGAACCTGTTGGTCTGTAAAATGAATGTTGTATATTAATTGTATGTTATTGAATGAATGTATATTCCTTTCGTTTTGTTGTTCAATTGGTTCACGCACACCTCACTCTTTCTATTCAATTGTCTAATGTGTGTGCGGTGCTATTCATTTGTTAATTAACTGCTAAAAATACTCCACCGCCAGTCTTATCCGGTCGATCAGATTAGATTAGATTAGATTAAGAAGTAGGTGGAGTTCCTCCAAGGAGGAGCTAAGGCACTTAGACCTAATGGTCCATTGTGCCAACCACCATGTTTGTATTCACCCATAGAGTCCAGTCGCCCTGCTAAAGGATAACATGTCCTCTATGGGGATACCCCTGACTTCATCTAGTTCCAAAAATGGGGAACCCAGATGCCTAACTCTAGTCCTCATCAAAGCTGGACACTTGCAGAGTACGTGAGATGTTGTTTCGTCCTCTTCCTCGCACCATCTACATTTCGCCGAATCTGTGATTCTGAGGAGGTTGAGGTGCCTCATAACCTGATAGTGTCCAGTAAGCAGTCCCACTATCGTACGAAGTTGTCTTCTCTCCAGTGATAGAAGCTTTCTTGCCATCACCGGTATGGGTCCTTCTATCAGGAGCTTGGCTTGCCTGAGCCCCTGTACATTCTGCCAGATCTTAGAGTGTTGGGCTAGGCTCCACTCTTTGATCTTAAAAATCCCTGAAGAGGGTGCGATTGGTATGAAAGGCTCTGGTCCAATTGGGTTCCTGTTCGAGCCCTCCTTTGCTAGTTCATCCGCTATCTCATTTCCGGTTATGCCTGTGTGGCCAGGGACCCAGAAAAGTTCTACATTGCTCTGTCTGCTGAGGGAGTCCAGTGCTTCCCGGCATTCCAGCAGCAGCCTTGATTTACACCACGGCGATGTGAGAGCTTTTAAAGCTGCTTGGGTGATCCGGTCGATCATGTCATTTTTGAAAGTATTACGAGTTGGGTATTTTTATTTTATTTTCCTTCTGCATTGTGTGAGATAAAATTTGAATTACATGATGCCGGCATGATAATACTGTTCTCGGGAGTATTCATTAAAATTCGCAAGTTTTGGTACTTTAAGCTGCAAAACGCGGGCGAGACATCAATATTTGTTCGATGGAAGCTCTTTTAAAATGATGACCAAACATCGATGAAAGGCAGCCAATTAAGTGAACAGTCGTGCAGTAAAGGAAGGACATTGAAAGGGAGAGAGTTAGAGATAGGACACTCTGAAGTAATTTCGCGGCTTAGATAACAACAACCGGACGTGCTACCGATGAAAAGGAATGACGATGGCCTTGTAAAAAAAAAGATAGGCGACTAACTGTTTTTTTTACAAACTTTTATTTATAGCGCATGCACTTAAAAGCTTCGCGAGAGACTTGTTGCGACAAAAGGGGACAGGAAAAATGCACATCAAAGCGGTCCGAACTAACAACTATCTATAAATAGACAAGGAGTGAACTCTACGGACTTGAGTGATTACTCCCCGCATCGATTGAACTCAGGCTCAAGGAAAAAAGACAAAAATGGAGCAAATTGCTCGGAATAATGCCGCAGGGTGGGGTGAAGGGTAGGGTAGGGAAGAGAGGGGTAGGCGATGATGCAGGGAAATTGGAAGGGAGACTGCTTTACATCCCTCACTCTTTTCCCACCCCCTTGAAATTCCAATAACGGCGAACCCATATTTCCAACGAGAGATAAATGAATAGAATAGAATTTATATTTATTATACTCTAGGCATCACCCATGGAGAAAATTCTATTACAAAATATTAAATACTTGGCTCTGAAAAAAGAGTTGGTACAACACAAATTTGACAGCATTCGTGCGGTTAATTTACGCAGCTCAGCTTAGTTTGACAGCAAAAAGTGCAACAAAAAAAAACTTTAAAATTGGATCATCGAAGAAACAGGAATACAATTTGAATGTCGGGTCCAACATACGATTTTCATGGACAAAATATATATGTATGCAATACATGAAAAACAGAGACATAATTACAATGATTAGATACAAAACAAGAAAGAAAATAGATAAGGAAACATATTACAATTAAAATTGCTGTAATTTATTAAGCACATAAAGTTATATTTTGATCTGCATTGAGTAGAGTCATGAATAACACATTTTTAAATGTATAAATTGTAATATTCATTTATTGAGAAATATTTATTTTCCAGTCGGCAGAGCATCAGACTTAAATTTACATACTAATACGATTACACACATTTATAAGATGGTACATTTAATCAATACCATGCCCTCCACTTATCTTCTGACTTCTTGGCTCATTTCAAAAGACCACAGCTCCCTTGCGAACACTTGAGCCATCACCTTTCACACATTTATAATGCACTCACTCATTTTCACTGTTCACTTTTCATGCAGAGAAACATAAAATATGTGCATACATTAGGCCACTCCTATGACGCACAGGTACGAAAGGCGATTCCCTGCTACACTCTCCCTGGGTCACTCCTTTCTCCTCTCACAAAAAGAAACAACGCAGGATGATGCGCGATCCTCCTCCGTATTTCACTCCGCTCCCAACTTAATCAGCATAAGTGGTGATCTCCATTACTACGTCTCACTCCCCATACTTTGGTTTTAACTTCCCCCCGGAATCCATATTGACCGCGTGCGTTATTCCCCATCGCTCCTGCTTAACTCCCCGTTTAAAACTATCCCCCGTTACTAGGTGTTGGTGCTTCGCTATTATTGCTCTGCTTTCCCTATTGGCTGTCGTGTTTCTCCACTCCTCATTATTGTGTATTCGCCACGAGTTCGTGTTACACACGCTTAATATGGCGTACCTTTTCGTCTCCCCCGATTATTGACAAAAATGGCCCAAGCTGTTATGTTACAAAATGGAACTCTTTATGTTTTAAGTTATCGGGCAGATAATTCCTAAATTTGGAGGCAGTAATTAAGATGCAGTAATGAAGCGAAGGTTAAAACGCCGATCTCGGATGAAGGACAATTCTCGAGAATACTAAATTGGAACATTGCCGCATTATAGGCGACATAGGTAGGTAACAGATATGCTAGAAGGGAATTATACACCTCTTGTTCCCACGGCTGAGATAAAATAGTGGAATAAGAAAAGCCACTCTAACGGAGCAAAGATCATGGTTGGAAAAACTGATATAAAAATCATCCACTTATGTGTTCCTACTGGTTTTTACTTTTCAAAGTTTTATGCTCAACGATTAACGTACTTATTCAAGCATAAGTAATAAGGACACTGGGTTCATGCATTTTTTAAATTTGCTTTCCAGACGATTCTGATGGTCCGTTTGCCCCTTTGATCCTCATGAGCTACCTACTGTTGGCTTTCCATTGGGGACCAAATGAACTTATATTGAAAGAAACACCAATGCCCTTAAATGTTTATGCTTGCATACCTATGCTTAAATACTAGTTACTAGAAATTACTTATCAGAATAATATTTGAACAAATGAGGCGAATGTCCAAAATAATAATGCAATCAGTAGGATGTTACCAAATAATTACTTTTCCAAAATTACCCATTAGAATTTTGTCAACGAAAGGAAAAATAAAAATATTCTCTCCGTCAATCCATATAGTGACCTTTAATAGTCACTGTTGAAAACATGTTTTGAATGTGTATTTTAACAATCTTATTAAATTTCTATGAATAGTTATTGACCACTTAAATAATACATTGGTTAATTTATGAATTATTTTCACTTATTATATTTTTAAACAAAATTTTAGTTTGGTTTTCCATTTTGGTTTTGTTTTTGATTGTGATTTTGTTACTAAGAGGAAGAGTTTGTTTTTGTGTTACCATTGTCGCAGTAAGTAAGTTAATCCTTTGAGGTACTAAATTTATGATTGAAAACTTTTTTATCTTTGTAGTATTATAATTGTTATTAACCGTATTCCTTGCATTATACTGTAGCCCTGAAGAAGCCTTTATAAAAAGGCGAAACGTCGGCGACAAAAGTAAGTTGAGTTTTTTTTAAAATTACAACACCAAACCTCGATAAATTAACAAATGAATCTTATTAAAATCTATAGCTACTTATAACATGGCATTTGAGGTTATTTCAACAGCTCAAGATACTGACCCATGAAACGAGTCATCTGGCCTGCGGAATCAATGCCCCAGTATTTCTCTTCGATTTCGCAACTGAGTTAGTGAAAGGAAAGAAGAAATCAATGATCGAAATTCCATTTTTGTCATCATTAAGGAAATAGTCACAGAAAGTGATTCGGGGGAAGCGAAGGGTCGAGGCAAACGATAAGTTTTCGACTCTCTCTAGGATAATTGGAAATGTAATCATGAAAAGTACCGAACCTTAGGTCGCTAGATGGAATCTGGAGTTAATCTCGCTGGTGCAGGAGACGCACGAGATATTTGTCATACTCATCGCCGTTTGGTGTTTTCATGTCAACTACAGAGTTGTGAATCTGAATTTTCCGGGAACAGGAAAATTCAGGTTAACTACGGGAAAGCTACGAGGGGCCTCTTATTTAATTGCAGTATAATTACGCGTGCAATTGGTTTCCTCTTCATCTGCATACGAAACTATGAGGTTATCTCTTTATTGAAGAATTATTTGCGTTGACATGACTCCAAGTTCGAGTAGTTGTGACTCCATGCCCATCAGGCAAAACAAAATTCTTGAAATCACTTCCCTTATCACAATCATAGGTTTCGCAGATTTCTCCTGAAACATTCTGTATATCGTTTTCCGGCCACGTGAGATTGAGTGATATGCCTCAAGTTTACTGACGCATTGCTGGTTCTGTTTTCGAAGGTATATATTAAGGAGTACATTTTAAAGACATATGCCCTTTGAAAGATGAAGTGATTGCATTTAGGCACCAAATGGCACAACGGACGAGACTTTTTACGTCGGGACCATTCTTATATTTAAGAAACTTTCAAGACTTTGAAATGTCCAAATGAAATAGACTTCAAATTCCTTCTTTCCCTGAGCTTTTGCATTTATTGCTAGTCTCTAAATCGCATCTTAAAGATTTACTAACAACTTTATTGAGTGAAATCTTTACTTTCCTCACCGATCTCTTTCAATGTGACATTGCTGCTCCATCTGATTTTTTTCTGAGATTATTTTACGCATACTGAAAGCTAAACGCATTTATATTCTATTTTGAGGAGTAACACATTATAATGTTTACTACAGTCAAGATAAAAGCAGTTGTATGACTTCAATCATGTGAGTGTAATATTTGAATGAAAAGAAGGGAAATAAATAATAGAGTTCCAAAAATTGACTGTTTGAAATATTACTCTATCACCACTCGACGAGAAATTTTAGAGGCAGTTTTCATAATTTCTCTCTGGAAAATTGTGCTAACATAGAACAATCATGTGTGCTGTGGAACAAAAGGTGTGGTGGCTACATAAATGTTTTTGCTTTGCAAATTTCATATTTTTTCTGATTATTATACTAACAATTCGTAAAAATTGAAAGAAAAACAAATAAAAACAAATAAATGCATCAAAATTATTAAATTAAATTCATAAAATTCAATGGGCTTCACTCTTCTGGAATTGGTAAATGAAATGAAAGAATTAATAATAGGAAATCCAGGTTAAATAAGGTATAATGTCACAGGATCATTGATACATACAGCTTGACTTATATGGAAAATTATGTCCACGAAAAGAAAAACAAAAAAGACTAAACAAATGAGTATCATTTAGCCGAGAACATAAACAATAAATCTTCTTGTTTTGAATGTAATGATGGAGTCTGCGTGTGTTTCAATCAATGTTTCTTGAAAGAATCATTGAACCATTATTATTATTATTTCGTAATTGCTACTTTCGTGAGTTACGATGGTGGAAAAAAAGGACGAAATTAATATGACGGGTATATGCTCAATGCAGTCGAAAATTGAGAGAATTATTTCGACTGATGTGCAGATTGTGGTATACTGAAACACTGTGCAGAGGGCTTGTCTTTCAAATAGTGCAAAGTGTTTGCGAGCCTGATAAATAACTCTGTATTTCAGTGATAATCGTGTACGAAAACGAAAGGAATAATGTATAAACATTGTAATAACAGTGTTGCAAACGTGTCTTTTGATTGTAGCCGTGCAGAAATTAGTGGAACGAGCAAATCGAGCTTTCAGGAAGTTAGCCTACACACAGTTTGTATATTTCTTGCACGTTTTTTTCTCGCCATGGAGGTTTTATATTTGTGGGATGTGGGTCTGAAAGTGACGCGTATTTTAAATGAACAACTATAAACATTATGAATGCTAATTACACAGTTGAAGACGAACAATTGATGAAATGTCTGTATCTGTCTCTTCATGTAGCCTTTTAATATTTAAATTTCAACTAAAAAAGATAAAAACTTTGTAAAATTTCACAGGATATGTTTGATAACGACCGGTTTCATCCCATGATACAGGTCCCTGATGATGTCCACTGTTGGATGAAACCGGTCGTTATCATATATATTATTACAGAAAGGTCTTTTTCTGTCATTCCGTATACGCTCCGTTAAAACTGCACCTACAGTGATAAATGAGGTATCCTTTTAAACGTTGAATCACCGGCTTCTGACAAAAAATACAATCTCAATCTCAAATTTCACTATTTACCCATTAATTTGACTTAAAAGTTTCGATAAACTCTCTTGCCTGTATTGTATTCATATGTTTTGTATATTTTTGCAAGAAAATAAGTAAAAAGAAAGTACTTTATGATACACCTTCTTCTCTATTTGAAACCCAATTACACCTTTTCCTTAACATACTTATTCCCTGATAGCGTGAAAGTGCGAAATTTTCGCACGGGTTACCTAGTTAACCATATCCTGTGAAATATGTTTTTGAAAAACAAAGTTTTTATCTTATTTAACGATGAGATTTCACAAAGTTGAGCCTGATTCTATTGCATTAAAAATACGAGTAGTGTCAATTAAATCTACCCTAGCTTTAATATCAATGCTCAGCCGTACAATTCCTATTCGGAAATGCCATCGAGTCTCTGCAATACACTTGACTTGAAACACGTTTTATGAAAAACACGGAAATATTTTAAAAACATTTCGCAACTTTTGTAAGGGTGAACGTTTTTTCTTATCGGATTATTCTTCACATAACCTTTGATTATGTTTATATTTCCTACCTCGCGAGTTCTCAGAATTGAATCCCTGGGCAAACGCGCCATGTTCGTTGTGTTATTGGTCGTTATCTTTATGACCCTCTTGAGATGCCAATATTTTCGGTCGGTATTATTTCGACTCTGCACTTCATAACGTCGGCGTTATGAGTTTCGTAATCTCTGTAGTCGCCATGAGCACTTGAGTTAGAAATAATAAACACTTTCATCTCATAACGCCGCACCGTCACTGTCGGAAAATTCCCGAGAAAATTAAACTCCCGTTTTCCCAAGAAAATATAACTCTAGGGAACAATTTCCCTGGAACACATATTTTCCATGGGAAATACGTTTGAAAGTGGGTTGCAGCGGCTTAGAATATATTTATTTTACACCAAATTTAGTTGACTGTGAGAGGTCATTTTTTAAATAATGGTTGCTTTTTTATTGAGACATATTTCGTTAGTCTCATAACAATTAATTGTGATAACTCTAACTGGTTGTAAAAATTAAATTATGCAGAATAATGTTTTTGTTTTTATGAATTTTATAATTTTTCCCCCATAGTCATTCACTCTATGCAATAGCTGGTGTAATTTTTCCTAAGTCTGAAGGTTTTCCCTAAAGTAGAATTTTGCTCTAGGGAAATTACCGACCGAAGTCTGTAATTTTTAAGGAGAAAGCTCTAGGAAAAAGATTTTCTAGAGTTTTAAGGCATTTCTTTAGAAAAGACATTAAACTAAGTAATTTTTCCCTTGCCTTGCCTTGTCTGTTTCCCCTCTGTTCTAGAGAATTCATATAGGGAAATTTCCATCAGAAGTAATAAACCCCCTGGATTACTAATGAATTAAAATAAGATACGGTACTTTTTTCACAGATTTTTATTCCAAGTCGAAATCATCATCTGTGAAAAAAGTACCTTATCTTTTTTGAATTCATTAGAATGGATTTTCACAAATTGAAGCCCGAAAGCATCGAGTTTAACTCTGGATTACTGGTATACTTTGATGGGCTTACTCTTTTCTCAATTTTTGACAAAACGTGCGGCTTTTCGTTTTTGTATTATGTTCAGTTCAATTACCAAAACCTTTTATGTACTGGGTCACATGCGGCTTGCGGCTTCTGGAGTTAAGGCCTAACAGAAGTGAAGCTACGTAACTTGGCACATTCCTTGCGATTCGCCCAACTTTGCATTCGATGCACGTCATAACATTTTTTGGTGTCGAGGCCGTCAATCTACTCGTTCGCAGCTCGCTTATCAGTATTAGGGGACCATCCAGACTCTCTCTCTCTCTTTTCTTTCTCCTTCTCTCTCTCACTGGAATTAGACAGCGAACAAGGCTTGCGAGACACTATACTCCGTTGATTAAGGTGGTTTGAGCGAGATAGTTCCCTAGTCATAATAGAGACCACATTATAATTTTATTTTTTCACTTCAGTGTATGTAAGAAGTGTGAAATAAATATTGTAAAATTAATGGCGCAAAAATATATAATTATATATGACCAAAATTCTCAGAAATTAAATAGATAAAGCTGCAAAAGTCTCTAACTTGACTCATTTTTTCCCGCCGTACGGCTGAAACCCCTTCAAAACAGCAGGTTTTTTTTGCGATTCTGCAAAAAATACTGTGGTGAGTAACAGATTATTTTTATAAATAGTTGAGAAAACATGAAATCTATACACCGTTAATTTTTTGACGAAATCTAGGTGCTAGAAGTTCCTAATTTCTAAAATATTCTCCCTCCGGAGCGCACAGCCATAATCTATCCCATGTAAAACATCTTATATTTTTAGACAAATTGCTCGAAAACTAGTTCGGCAAGGGGTTGATATTTTGGTATTATTGGAAAGATGAGAGTTTTTTCTTTATAATGAGGCCAAATTCATCAAATTCTAGGTGAAGTGATTTTCCGCTCAAACGACCTTAATAGGATGTAGTCGAGAGGTGGTTTCTGCGAAAGGGAGGGAGTTTCTGCATTTTGGTTCCCAAGGCAAATAGAACAGAAAGTTGACTTCGACTACATGTATATTTAATAAAAATCAGTGTTTTTAAGCATACATACTAACTTGAAGTTAGTATCATGTTCATCATCAAGTTAGTAACATCAATTTAGTAACGTGTAGTTAGAAATTCAAGTTAATATCATTAAACTAAAGAAGCAGAATTATCATGCCTATATAAGAGGATAAAATCTAGGATATCAAATCAATATGGATTTGATAAGCAAGGCTGATTAGCGTAATGCTAGCATTATGGATATTATGAAAAGTTAATTACGTTAGATGAGATATGAAGACTTAGTCTAAATAGTTAATAATTTGGTTAGAAGCCGGTCAGTCAACTCAAAATTGGTGGGTTTAAATCTCGCCTCCTCGGACAAGATTGATGTACTTGCCTCCAGATTACGGAATGAAGCTAGGCGGAACGAAATAACGTTAGTTGTACCTATAAACCGCATTACACAATGCATGCACATTAATGCGATTCGGTCAAGAATTTAAGAAAAATATGGCATTGATAACTATAAACGCATCTATGTTATGAATAGTATTTTATTAAAATATGACGTAATGTATGAAGCGTGGGGGGAGTGGCTGCCGTTTTGAGTGGACGGGGGGGGGGGGGAAGGGAGGAGTCACTGACAGACACACAGACAGACAGGCCTCTTTTGACTCAGCACGAGTGGGAGAAAGGAGGCAAGTTGTCTGGCGATCGGCCCGCCACCTTGTGGCGGTGCCTGAACTCACTCTCTCAGCTCGTGGCGCAATCGACAAGGTCGTCCGCTCGTGAGTCACACGTACAAGGAGTTAAAATAAAATCGGAGATAATTATATGTTTAAAAAAAAGCTCCCTCTACGCATAAGCCGTGACATTCAAAATGCCGGAAGGAGTTAAATATACCGCAGCGAGGCGGCCGAACATTTTTCACTTCGCCGAAAAGAAACTTTCAATGAATTTTTTGGAAAACGATGCATGGTCAGTTCCGAAGAAAAGCGCGGAAATCTGGGCCAATAAATGGACTTATTATTGACTTCAATTTTTTCGGAATAAGTGTGGGAGTGTAGGAAATAACCAAGATTACTGAAGAAATTCAATAGGTTTTGAACTTCCTCGCTTTTTCCGTGAAATCGAAACCTAATCAAGGAGCACTTATTGTTTCGATTACCCTGATTATAATCGAAAGAGGATTTAAGGTAGTTTGAGCGAAAAATCACTTCCCCTAGAATTTGACGAATTTGGTCTCATTTTAAAGAAAAAAATCTCATCTTTCCAATGATACAGAAATATTAACCCCTTCCTGAACTGCCTCATCAAGTGCTAAATGTAAATTACTTGGTGTTCATGAATAAATCTTATTGAAAAAAATGAATTTGAAGGAAACTAGTCTACTTTCGTTCATTTCGTCTCATCTCTTCAAAAACGGCTCTATTACTTCTATATTATAAAGCTTGCCATGGATAACATGCTTGGTAACAACCATTTAAATTTGCTAAACTTATATTCTAGTTCATTTAGAAGTGTAATTAATCTGATTCTATGTCAGAACATTTCCTATGATGAGTGTAAATACTTCGGATTATAAGTCAAATAATTAATGCCAAGGGTTTGCATTGAAGCTTATTATCCTCCACCTACTCTAAAAAAATGTATTGAGGCCACTAATGAATCCTCAGTAGAGTAATAAAAAAAACAATCTTCTAACCGCAAAGAAATCGAAATACCACAGTTACTCACTTACACATGCCTAAACCGCATTTTAAGGACATACATCTTATTTCCTGTGGCATCCCTGATTACCTACCGTGAGACAGATTAGATATTTTAAAACTATTCCTACTTTTCCTCCAGACTCACATAGTGACACTCAAATAAAGGATAACCCTTCCCAAGGACAAATCCAAAAGCATAGTACTGATTAGTCATTATCTTCCATCAAAGTAGATGGTTTAATTTAGTTGACAAAATTCCATTCCGTATACAACAATGCAATGAAATAAAAAGATGAATCTTGAGGTGGAAACGTTTTTAGATTTAAGTCTAATGAAACACTATACATTGCTTGATTAACAAAACAAACATTATTCTTTCACTGGGGTGTAAAAAACCTCACTCACTGCTCAAGAGAAATCCACATAGTCACTAAGTTCATTTCAATTCACATATATTCCATATCTTAACTTAGGCAATAATTGAAATTACGTACCAATTGTGGCGGTCATCAGTCTTCTCCAACACTTGCTACGTTTTTGCAGCACTTTAAACACAATGCCTGTTAAAACACATTATTTTAAGTGCAAGTCTAGCTAATATAAACCTTTATATGTAAGTACATCACTACAAATACATACGCAATCCATCACGGCACATACGTATGAGTTGTAAACACTATTACACCGAATCATACATACTGTCACTTGAACACTCGATAAAAATTTGTTTACCTCAATTGTTCACCAAATGTGACATGTTTGCTTTTTGCAGAAGTGAAAATTTGTGCTGCCAACTACAATTTAAAGTGGAAATAAAATGTTATCGTCGGACGATAGGTTTTAAAACCTTAGAGCTAAAAGCCAAAACAATACGTGTGGTTGAAACTATCTTCCAACGTAAATCTGTACAACCTTCTAGATCACGATTTTTTATTGTTAAAATCCACTTATAAAGTGTAAATAAGTGTAATTTGTAGTCCAGAAAATATGCCACATTGCGATAGTATTATAATTATACTTCAAATTACAAACAAAAACAAACATTTTAATGATTGAGAATGGCCGTAACGTCAAGTATTTGGTTGTCAAGTGCTTTGATTCGATCGAAAGTACTAAAAACGTTCAAACTTAAAGTTACGTAATCGTTTGCAATGCAATGCGATTGCTTTCTATGAATTACCCAGAGCTCCTTGGAAACCGGCTGTTTATGTTAGAACGTAAATTTATACATTTGGCCCCTTTTTGGCAAAAACATTGTATCCCAATGGATCCCAGGGGCTTATTTACACTACCACCGATAATTTCATTTGATAACCCAGGTTCAGTCCTCGATTATTGTCTGCAATGAGAGCAATAATTACATATCACCCAACAAATAAAAGAGATATGTACCTAATAGGATTATTTAAAAAAAAGTATTCAACATTATTAGAAAATGTTTGTCGATGAATACCTGTTACTAATAACACTTTTATTTAAATTAAGCGACCCGGGTTTCAGTGATTAATCACCATTATCGTGCATTAATTGAGATTTAAAAAAAACTTAATTTAAATAAAAGTTGTATTAGTAACAGATATTCATCGACAAACATAATGGAATACCACAAAGTTAATTATGAACTAGTGAATTATTAGAAAAGTCTAATAAGTGTCTCGTTAATCAGCTTTCACCATAGGAATTGTACAATTATAATGTATTTATTTCCATGCTGAAAGTAAGAAAGTTAGTCGCAATGATTGATGTATCGTGTAGACGAAAAAGAATTCTAAGAAGCGGAAAGACAACATGGTTCCTAATAGCAACGATAAAAACCTGAATGACAATAAATAGTTGACGAGGGAAAGTGAACGGGAGGATCAATTAAGAGGCGTGAGAAGAAGAAGTGGAGAAAGCAGACAGAGCGGCGACGGAACAGAAAGGGGTGGGAATGGAATTGGCAAATGAGTATTTGAGTTTAATTGTCTTATCGCTAGTGCGCCAAGCCGAGAAATGACGCCGAATTAGATGTAAATCCAAGTTTAGTATTCGAACGTCATCATCAACATGCATGCATTTAATTATTTTCATCTTGAACCTCGTGATTTAAAATTCCTTAAGAGGACAGTTTACATGATGGAAAATGAGGAAAATATTCGATTTCGTCCCGCCAGCCTTAAACGTTTTTGTAAAAAAAACAAGGTCCCGTGAGTCAATGAAAGTAATAGCACACGAGATAGAAAGGAATGCGCATTTAGTAAATGTAAAAAACCTCACGCGTTCGTCTCGTATTTTTACAGAAATAAGCGTTACAAAAACACCAATTTTGGCAATCTTTTGGAAGGTTTCGACACCATATTGGGAGGATTTTTTTCCGGAAGAGCTGGCAGGGGGATACAAACTGATTTCAACTCTACCGTGAGTCGTATGAAAACAAATGACAACCACAGCCCGTAGGGCTGATGCCGCAGGCGAGGAGAGAGATTCGGCGTCGTAATTAGCCTACTCTCATTGTGAAACCGCAAGGGATTCATGGATAAATATCTCATTCGACGGACGGAATAACATTACTTGAGGCAGTCTCCCTAAAGCACCCAAGTAGGGGTCGGATTACCATACCAAAACCTTCCTCCGCGGCCGGGACTCAAACCCGAAGCCTCCGAGTAAGAAACTAGTGCTCTCATCCACCGCGCACTCACCCAAACAGAAAAATCCTAAAACTTTAAGATTTTCGCATAATTTAAAGTTAGTTTGAGCGATCAATTAGTTCACCTAGAATCTGAGAAATTTGACGTAATTTTAAAGAAAAAAATCTCATATTTCCAATGATATCTAAATATTAACCCCTTGCTGAAATATTTTTAGAGCAATTTGCCTAAAAATATAAACTATTTTACATGGGATAGATTACGGCTGTGCACTCCATAGGGAGAATATTGAAAACATCTAACACCTGCATTTCGTAAAAAAACTAACGATGCTAAGTTTGTACGTTTTCTCAACTATTTATAAAAAATAATCAATCACTCATCGCAGTCATTTTTACAGAATCGCAAAAATATCCTTCTGCCGTGAAGGCGTTTTCACCGTACAGCGTGAAAAAATGAGTCAATTGAGATACTTATGTAGATATATTTATTTAATTATTGAGAACTTGGGCATGTATAGCTATATTGTTGCGCCAATAATATTACAATATTTTATACTTCATTCTTCTTACAGACGCTGAAATTAAAAAAAATAAAATTCGAATATGGTCTCTATTATGATTTAGGTAACTGTCTCGCTCAGAATACCTTAAAGGAATGTATGTATGTCTCGGTTTAAGATGGAAGTGGTTTTTCTTTGTAGTCTTCCTGTTAATCAAGAAATTCTTTTCCGGGGGAGGAGGAATTCATTTCCGTGTACATATTGTGTTTAGAGATGAGCCCGCTTGAAGGCGCAGCAGACAGGGCGAAGGGTGTGGGAGGGAGGGAGAAGGGGGAGTCAACAATGGGCCTCACGTGGCAGCGCCGTCTCCCGGGAGAAAATCGAAAGTGAAAGTGAGTTTTTCTCTTCTGGCCAATAAAGTAGGAAAGTTCCCAGTCACCCCTCCTCCCCCCTCTCCTTACCTGCTCTCTCGTAACAACGGGGAAAGAAATATATTACCACCCCCTTCCTTCCCTCGTGATCGCGTCTTCTCATACCCTTCCCCTTTTTGCGAAAACCCCACTCTCATAACCCCGTTTACACGAAACTGAATCACTTTCCCCGCATAGCCTTTAATGATCAGAGTCTACCGAAAACAAATTCCTCCTCCCCGCCATCTCGACGCGAGAACTTCTATAAAAAGCAGACCCTACGGCCTAAAGTTTATATTAATCCTACATCGCAGAAACTGCACTCAACAATTTCGATATATTTTTTTCAAACTTTTCAAATATGGCTTCGAACTTTCTTAAAACTTGATTATAATTTTATTAGATTTGGACATCATCGTACAATTTTTGTTTTCTGAACGCAGTTATGGAATTCGAGGGTAGTCAAAACACAGATTTCTTAAAGGCAACTTAATGCTTTCAAATATCTTGAGGCAAAGAGTGCAATGCTACCTATCGAAAAAATTATATTTTAGTCATTTTGGTTCAACAAATAAAATATATGACATCATATCCTCAAAAGAAGTCAATTAAAGCCTCTATGGGTAACCCAAGCGCAGCCCCAAGGAACAGAAACTTGCCCCGTTGATATCCTGTATTTAAAAATATCACTCTCTAATTTCACATTAGATTAGTTGGATGGGAGTATGGATCTCACCTATTAAAGAACAACCTTTAGGTTGACCAATGTGTGACTGAGTCAAATCAATAGACTGCCATATATGATGAAATAATCAATTTTTTTGGTATATTTTGAAATAATCCATCAAAAGTCAAGAGTGGATCAATGAATTGGATATCTGGTGTTGCCATCTCGACCGGTCAATAAAGTGATTTGACTAAACATGCAAAGCCGACTTATCGACTGAGGCACGCATGGGATCAAAACGTTGTCAGGATTTTTATTTGGTGTTGTTTTTTGTTTTTGGCCCATCTGCGCAGTTTTCCCGTACAGCTTCACCTTCCTTCATTTATCTCAGTGTGCTTTCTATCTCCACTTTAAATGTATTTAGTACAAATGTATTTAGGCTCGTGTTAAACCTTCATTTTTTCCTTCCCTTTTGAATCTTTCCCTCCAACGATGCGAATGAGGTCTCCCCGTCTTCCCGCCGCCATGGCAAACGGGGCACAACCCCGAGGCCCCAAAGCCAACACGAATTGTTCATTTTTAAATATTTTTTACTCGAGTATAAACATGGCTTACTCTAAATCCCGCTTTGATTGCCAGCTTAGTAAAAAAATATACAAATATAAGCGCCCACTGAAACTACAAGTGAACAGCTGTAGCTCAATCGCCTACTTTGTGCTCTGGAAAAAATATATGTTTTTCAATAATATATTTAATAAAACATTTAATAATAATAACTGTTCTGGAGTTTTGGTCAATTTGCAATAAATACAGTGTGTCTACCAACGTTTTGCCAAGTTTTATTTGACATCATCAGGGCTTCAACACTCTTTTAAAATGTAGGTGCTAAATCATTCTGTTAATAGCATAAAGTGTGTAGCGATTGAAAAAACAAGCAACGGAACAATCAATCACTACACACTTTATGCTATTAACAGAATCATTTAATATATTGGGGGAGAGGTTGTGGCCACTGTATTTATTACAAATTGACCCAAACTCCAGAACAGTTTTAATTATTCATAAAGTGGTCAGGATGTAAAAGAGTTCTGTAAAATATAATTTCGTGGTATTCTACCGACGACGATGACGGATTGACCGTCGAAACGTCCATGTTTTTTTGTTAGTGTCCTTTTTACGTGTTTCTACGTTTATCAAGTGTATCGAAATATGTTTTATATAATTGGTAGTTTCAGGCGTTACTTGGTGGAACTTATTCATTTTATAAATGAAAAACTTAAACTTTGTGATTCCACAATGATAATTTTATTTGCACGACCCGGGTATCGACGTACTATAACGTCATCTTCATAACCTGAAGATGAAGTTATAGTACGTTGAAACCCGGGTCGTGCAAATAAAATTATCATTGTGGAATCACAAAGTTTAAGTTTTTAATTTATACAATTTCATATAATTACAAAAGGGTCTTCCCGTTAAGTTTTGCCCCGGGGCCTCAATGCTTATAGTTACGGCCCTGCCCCCTCCTCATGCACTCTAACAGAGTCCTGGCCAGAGCCTCTCTCCCTATCTCTCTTTAACGCTCCTTCCCCACCCATCCCCCCTCACCCCCCACCCCTGGTCGCCGTCCTTTCTCTTTCAGGCCTCCCCCATCCCCCCCTCTCCCTCTCCACCCTAATCCCCACTCCCCCATAAGCACTACCAATCTCTCACACCCCCGTACCCCTTACCCCTTAAAACCCCCCCACACACCAATAGATACGCCTCTACGTAGGTGCACACATGTTCCCCGAGGACGCCGCCGTCGCCTTCCTCTTCCCTTTTCAAGTTCAGCCTCCTCCAAAGTTAGGGTTTTTCAGGGTCCCCTGAAGGTCGGGCATGCGCGGCACACAGGAGATAGGGAGAGACGTAAGGGGTGCCGCTCCGTCGGTTTCGGCGGCCCCCCTGCCCCGTACGCCCCACCGGCCCTACCTCCGGCTCCTCTCTTTATCTCTCTCTCTTTTCCACTCGGGAGAATTCGGCAGTGGTCGGGGAGGGTGGCTCCCGAATCAGGGGGGTAGGGGGAAACTCCGACCATCACCGTAAGTACATACATACAAGTAGGTGTAGTACATATATATTCACTAATCAAGGTCAAAGATTCAGGGGAAAGGTTTGTCTGTAGCAAAATTTAAAACCTTGAATCTTGGAAAAAAAGGGAAAGTGCGAAATCTTGGATGCTGAAAAAAAAATGAAAAGGCGATCGATAAGCTGAGTGGGAGATGACTTTCAACCGTTGCAAATAATCTCGACAGGCGAAGGAAGCTTTCGTGAGGATGGAAATGATGAAACTATTGATTCGGGAAGAGATGCTTCAAGTCCATTCGAATTGCTAGGTACTAAGTGAATAAATATAAATGAAATAATAATGAGATGGCAAAGTTAGGCATGTTTTTACGAATAGCAAACTCCATGGGATGAATAGTTCTCGGGTTTCCAGCCGAGTAATGGTGTTTAACTGCACCGACGTTTCAATGGCGTAGTCTGCCATCATATTCAGGGTGAATGATTTTTGCCAGAGTTGTCACATATATAGGGTCACATTTTTGGTAAGGTTTTCCTTGATTCGTCAGTTTTTTCCCGCCATTCTTTTAGCATTCTCATAGCAGGTTTCCAAGCACTGCTTAGTTGGAAACCTTTGTCTTGGTTCAAGTCATTACTTACCAGCCTAATCTCCACAACTTAGATCCTACACCAACTTCTTCGGTTGGATGGGTCACAAATGTGAGATGAAGGAGATGGATTTCAGAAATGGAGTCATTCAAAATTTCATTTTTTCCGCAAAAAAATAAGAGACCATGATACTTGTGATGTATATCGTCCATAAAATTATTACTCTCACTAGGTAGACTATACTAGCAACTTGAGGATAATTATAACTACTTATTGCCAGGCAATTATCCTACCCCACACAGATTGGTGTCCCGTCTCAAGCAGAATTAGTAAGTATCTTAAACTGTGAATTTGTATGACCCACCTTGGTCTAGCTGGTCTAGCCTTGAAATTTTCTCCTGACAGCTTTGTAACTAAGTCGCTAGGGAGCGTTGCGGGGTTCGACCATGAACTTGGACGATAATGGCATCCTGGGGCGGAATCCCATGCCGTGTACCCTAGAGATGACTGGAAAGGTACTTTAAAGATGTAGATGAAGGAATGTTAGTTAAAGCATTTACAAAACATATTAAAGGGAAGGGGTAGCAGTATCCTATAATTTGTGGAACCGGGTGAGAGTGCTCCATGTAGCTGTTTTTCTATTTTATTCAAAATTCGCTGTTCCCATCCCGTCGTGCACCGAATATTACATTTTATTCCTTGAAGTGGTTTTTGAAGGGGTTGTTAACAACCTAATCTTCTGTTTTATTCTAATATTATTGAAGAAAGAACCTATTATGATCTAAACCTGTTAGGATCGTCGTTTAGATCGCGCTGGCCCTCAGATTCATCTCGCCTTCAGTTTATATGCGGTGGTATAGGTATAGCTAAACTTGGTGGCACTCGCCAGCGGAGAGTTTAAAGTCACTGAGGACGAATTAAGCGTTGGTGAGTGGGTAAAGTTACCGAAGGGCTCATTTAAGAACTTACAGAGAGAACCAAAGAATATTTATCCCTCCTCTCTTGCATGCTCTCCTCTCCCTGACGCCATTTTCTGTACGAGCTAGTAGCACCAAGTTTTGCTACACCTATACATTTTATATCTCAGCGGACTTCCGTTTTCCTCTTTTTGGGTGGAAGTAAGTCTGAGGCCACGCCACTGGAAGCTTGTTCATTGGCAAGGAAAATACACTGAGTCGGGGCACAATCATAAGAATGCATAGTTTCGATATTAAATGTCTTCGGCCTCACTATAGAACGTGTATATAAACTTTGCTCTAGAATAAGAGCCCTTCAAGTGCTTTCACTTCGTGTCCAATTTGTGTATATTTTCCGAGTATCCACATTCGCCCATTTCATGACTATCCTATTAGTGTGGGGGTCAACCGAACATCACCAGACTCAAGGTAGCATCACTTACCTTGAGACATAGCAATGAGAGAAGAAAGGTAATGTGCGTACGCATCATGGACGTGCAAATTACCGATTTGTTAGAGCTCGTGCACTCCAAGTGATTCGACAATCACTTATCACTTGGAGGAGAGAGGATACGAAGTAATAGGAAGGTACTTAACAGGTGTTTCACTAACGGTGAAACCATTTACCCTGAATTGGTGAAATGATCAGGTGATCTCTGTTTACTGCACAACTAACTCCTTAACTACCATCCCGTGACCACATAACCTTCCTCCAACATCGTATCCACCCATAAGCCCTTGTCGTCATCTACCTTCTGGCCACCAGAGTTTCAATAGTCGTTTTTTCACATGCTCCATTGTTTTGCATGCAGTACATAAGTCTTCATTTCCTCACAAGTTACTGAAGATGGGCTCAAAGAAATTCAAATTCCATTTCATTTTTCACTTTGCATTCAGGAATGGGCCCTTAAAATCTTGCCGAAGTTTATTCACCCATTGAATTCTGATACTGATGGAATGATATGCTGTCGATAACTATATGCGCTGGCGTTTTTAATGAATTCCTTTCTTCTTATATAGGTTTACAACCCCCATGCCCACAGATGCCCTCATTGGCAGGCAGACGGAGTATGTATTGAGCAAGAGTAACTAACCATTGTAAGGTTGGTCATAAGCAATACAATTACAGGAAAAGGGTTTGCATAAAGCTAAGCTTTAAATACGTATAAATAGAAAATATCTTATATTTAAAAGAGCCCTCAACTGCTCTCTATTTCATCTGTCTTGGAGTAGGGTAAAGTTTTACAGTTATTGGCCAACCTACAGTTATTGGACAGAGTACAGTTGGATAAAATTTACAATAATTATTGCAAGATGTACAATAGTGATTATTGTAAATTTTGTTCAACTGTACTATTACTATGCTCTTCGGAATACCAAATGGCCAATAACTGTAGGGTGACCAATAACTGTACGGTTTACCCTACGAAAGGTCTGAAAAAGTACGCTCTGTTTGGCATTTTCCGTTGGCGTCCCTCTCATCCTATCTGTCTTCTTGTTCCGCTCTTCGCACTCCCTCTAGCTATTAAAAATACTCAGGAATTAGACGGTAGTATTTTTAGTCTAGATGCAAAATATGTGATTTTATTTCGTCCTGCACAAATTTATTTTCAGTTGACTATTTTTGACTTCCTCTCAAAGTTCGTAATTAGTGTGACTCATAAAAGTAATTTTCTTTTTATAGTGAAGCACTTCACAGTTGATGAAGCGTAGATACAAAAGATATAAAACTAACAGGAACATATTGGGTCCGATCACAAGTCCTCTTAGGTTGAAGACAGAAAGTATGCTCATTTACGGGAAGAAAACATATTTTCCGGGGTTCTGCAGGGCACAATCGCTGGCCCAAATTACTGCTACGCATTTGGAGTCTTATGTCCTCCCTCTTCTCTCGGCCGTCAAATCGTATTATTGCTCTTCCAAAGGGGGAGAGGTGTATGGGCCCACTCCCACCTCTCTCTCTTTACCTCTCCCTCTCTCCAACTCCTCCCAACTCCATTTTCCCTCCTGATCGACCGAAAACAGTATTCTCACTCTGTATGTACTTTCGAGATACGGCTGCTCCCTCCTTGGAGGCCGACTATATCACCCCGTGAGCAGCTCTCCAGAGCAGTAGATTAGATTAAATATAAACTTTTTTTTTACTAATACGATACGGCACTTTTACTTCGCTTTCCAATCTTATAGCCAGTGTGGCCGAAGTTATGTTACTTGGGAACCAATTGCATACTGGAAACTTTTCAAGTGGCAGGGACTCATAATGGATGGGATAAATTGAGAATGTGGATGTTTCGAGGAGTCAACTAAAGTCGTGACCATGGATACTAGAATTTAAGGACAGCAGGCTCCCAACTTCGGCGTGATACATTTTTTGAAGCTGCCAACCGCGGCGCCACCGTCATGAGTGAGTCACTTGAATCAGATGATCCCTATGTACCACACGTATTTTCACTTTTTTCAATTTCGAACTTAGGGAAATTACGGCTATTTATAGGAAGAAACTAATGGTTTTATTCTTCAAATGATGTTAGAACGATCACGAATACAAAACAAAATCATTAGCGCCAGTATGGGTAATCAGCGCAATTGACGAGAACTTTAATTCAGTAATACATATTTTCAATGATCAATTAAAAGGAAAATATATCACATAGAGAAGAAAAATCAAATTCTGGCTAAATAGTAAGAGGTATTCAATGGATACAAAGGTGATAATCAGCAACGACCATGCCTTGCTATACGGTAACGTAAAGAATTCAAGAGAGTACCTACTTACATTAGCCTGAAACAAGCTTCTGTTATTCACACCAAAACTTTTATTCTCTCTCACGGTTGCGGTATACCCTGTGGAGCATCCAGGAACAAAGCAACATCTATTACCCATTTTTAGTCGAGCGATAAATCTTTTTCTTTACCAACAATCGGAAATCCTCACAATCCGCCATTCGTAAACAAAGTGACAATGTTCCTCAGAGTCCTCACTATTGCCACCTATCGAACGGCTTCAAAAAACTAAACAAAAAAACAATGAAACCGTACTGAACTTGGCGGAGCTGGTCGTGACTATGGTGCAGTGAGGGAGTGTATATTGACATTATATATCACCTAGCAATATTAAAAATCCAAATATTGCACAATCCAAGTCGTATTTGTGCAATTAAGTTTGTGATGGAAAATTTTAAAAATACACAACTTTGCGTTCGACAGAACCAATGCTTTTTTTTTCTAGCTACGCAAAACTATTCTATCTTCAAGAAATTATTGGTTCCAACTGTTTCCTGACTGTGCCAAGGCTAGAAAAAGTAGTAGAAGATGGTAGGATTAGCTCTACGGTATAAAGATTAATTTTCAATTTTATGTTTTTTGTCAATTTTTCTCGCCATTCCTTTTCATGAAAAATATATCTCTGAGAACACCTCTTGTTGTTCACCCGGCGAAGATATATGGGAACTCACCATTAAGATGGACTTCCTCGATGAGACTGGTGAGATAAGTTGACAGAAGAGATAGGAGTGCCAACACTGAACTGCTTTTTATTTAATCATATTTTCCGTATAATGTTTTATGAAGTGGGTTTTTCTTTGATTTCAAATGTGTAGGACAGGAGATTCAGGTCATAACGTTGAAAATGACACTCCCCCTTTACGTTCCTACAAGTATTCATATTTCCTTAATATGTTCTGACGAATGAGAAACGATCTTATCTTGTATGGCTTTTAATGGATTATGGCTCGCAAGGGTATACGTCCGTGGCTTATAAGGGTGCATCATAATACTGCGGCCTGTTACTCCTGATTTCATGAGGCATGACTGCGTCAGAAAGATGTTTTCTCCTGTAAATCAGATACGGACTTCTCAATAAATATTAAAACAAACCTAAGCATAATAATACTCTTGGAAAACATCAAATATTAAATCATATTCTCGGCCTTCCCTAGTTCCAGCGTCGGCGCTGACACTTGCAACTTCCTCCAGCGTCTTAGTCATGCTCCAGGCTCTTAGTCTTGCTTGCTTGGATGAGGTTCGTTCTTTGCTGGATGTGTTTTCGTATTATATAGATAAACGAAAAAAACCCTTCAGCGTGGGAATAAATTTCATGTCAACAAGTCAGCATTGAATGGGAAAAAGGAACGGAAAGTACATCTGCCGAATGAATAATTTTATCTCGGACCAATTTTCTCTTTAGGACAATGCGATCCACTAGGAAGAAACTTTCCAGCATATGTACTAACCAGATACTTGGAGGGCAAAGGGCTTAGAACCTACAAGGCTAGGACTCGGAGGGTGGAAGGACTGAGACGGGATTTCAAATTGTGTAACGAGGTCTGGTGCCCTCACCATGGCGATTATTTCCCTCGTTTATCAACCAAGAGCACTGGATACTCGTCTGTAGTGCCCAGGGGTTATTCAAGTATTATGCAAGACGTATTGGGAAAAGAGAGGGGTTGAGCTTTCCTTGCGTTGTCTTACGTAGGGGTGTGAGGAGGTCCGAGACAATCTTGCGTAAGGTTTATAGTAACTTCTGAGATCTTTCATATTATTCATAATTGTCGGACAAAAAAGTTTTCTCCGTTGGATTACCGCGGCGGCAAGGCGGTACGCTTGAATTGACGCTAAATTACAGAAAAACGTAAGATCATTTATTTACGATTGCATATGCTGTGAATCGCTAAATATCGAAAACTGTTGTTTATCGATGTCCGGCTAAAAAAAATCGTATTTCTAAATTTAACTTTTATTATGTAAAAATTAAAATCACCGGAGGGGGTGAGTTGAATTTTTGCACGCTTGGACAGGGAATTGCCCAAAAGTATATCGTTATAAATGTATATGCGAATAGTTCTAAAAATATATTTCAGCTTAGGTAAGATGGGGAGGGTTCACGAAATCTTACGTTGTCTTACATGGGGGAGGTATTAAAAAGTGGCCAAAATAGCCTTACGTAGTACTTGAATAGCTCCCTAAGTGGACGAAAATTAGTTTTTTTCTGCGTTCTGATAGCCGCGTTCCCAACTTTTGTCGAGACTTGAAATTTCTGGAATTGTTCCGGCGAGACTCAAATTGTCGGAGAATCAAAACTTTCGACTTTAAAGGGTCCACTACTTTGAAATTCGGCAAGAGTTAACCCGATGGAACTCTGAGGCGGAAAGGCGGTTTAATGAAATATGTACATTGCATTACAAAGAGTAGTCTAGCTTGCAGGCGGAGGAGTGAGGCTAGGTAGAGTGGAAAGTATTTACGAGGGAGGAGGAGTTGGTCAGGGATATTGCCCCCCGAGATAAGAGGGGCGACGGGGCCAGGGTTCGAGAGGGGGCGGGCGTTGAGGGTAAAAGGGGCGGGGCCCAAAAGTAATCGATAGCGAGGGTTTTGAGGAGGGGTTGGGGACAAAGCCAAGCAGTCTGGAGTGAGGCGGGACGGTGGCGCGGAGAGGCTTCCTCATCTTTCTCCCCTGCTTCGCTGCCTCCGGAGTAGCTTCCAGACAAAGAAGTTGACGCGGGGCTGAGGCAGTCTCGCGAAGATGGGAAACTCCTAACCAAAAGGAAGGGAGGTATTTCCTCGTCTCCTCTCCGCGGAAATAAGGAGCGAATTCCATGGAAAGAATGCGTTGTCTCCAATCCAGCCGTCGCGTCGCTCCAGAGCACGACTATTAGGAACCCACACACGTGTCGATTATTAACATTGGGGCTTTATCCAGGAAGGGCTAGGCGTTTTCGGGTCCCGAAAACGATGAAATTTCCTCGTCAGAGGCTCGAAAAATCCCGATTGCGGCATTCTGCAAACTGAAAATATTTGTGGTTGTGATGTCATATCCTCAAACATAGTCTATGCTCAAGGATCTAGAGTTTCTATTTTAATTAGGCCCAGCAGAGCGGGTCATTTTCGGAGACAAAAAATGTAGGACCACGTTAGATGTTTTCCGTCTTGACCTTGCAGTGTTCAGTTTTTATGGGCGACAACGAATAAACCAAAATAGTCAAACTGTATTTCAATTTTAGCAATTTGTAAAACGTTTATATAATCTCCAATGGCCGCAATAAATTGGCACCACTCAATACACCAACCACACAACAATTGCTGTGTGGTTTTTGGAAAAAAAGAGCATTTCCACGCCAGTTGGCCAACCACAACCTCTCGTCCAGAAAACTCTTCTGTGGTGGTTTACGGGAATGTTACTTCCTTGCCAGTGACAACCACAGACACACACACTTAACCCGAATAGGGTTCCTTTACTAGGGCTAATGGGACCCCTCTAAGGATGCCTGGGTTATGATCGCGGTAGTACACGGGCCATCAAAGATGTTTTTTGACTTTACTTTACTTAGGTGGCCATTCAAACGGTAAAAGGTTTTTGGCCTCGTCAACCGCTTATCTCCTCCTCGGCCTGTCCTGCATGGTGTTTTAATCCGTTCCTATTTTCATCATGTCCCTCAGCATCTGGTCGGTCCACCTCAGTCTTGGTCTTCCTGGAGGTCTTTTTCCTGTTGGTCTCCCCTTCATTATGGTTTTCAATAATGAACTATCCTCTCTTCTATTTACATGACCCGCCCAACTCAGTCTTCTACATTTTGCTTCTGCCACGATGTCTGCTTCCTTGTAGAGCTCTCTTAGCTCATTTTTATTCCTAATTCGCCACTGTTCCTCTTCTTTTATTGATCCATATATTATCCTAAGTATTTTATTTTCAAAGGAAATTACATGGAAATTTAATGTATATAATTGATATTGTAATGGAAATTGATACATGAAATGTAAAAATTATGTATCAGAAATATTAATTGATATGTTTCATACTATTATTATAAGAAGTGTACTCCTATTCCTTGACGAAGCCATGCATATTGTACATGCTTATGGTGAATAAATAATAATAATCATCGCTCCCGAATCATTTACGTAATAAAATCGGTACTAAGAATACTTTCTTTTCTTTTCAAATTATCTATGCACTGGGCTAGGGGATCCGGGAGATGGAGAGGACATTTTTGAAGCCACGCTCGATTTCAGACCGGAAAGGTGGAGGGGTGCTTTCTCAAGATTTGCTCAGGGGAGTCTCACAGGGGAGAAATGAAAAAGGAAGACGAAGAGATGAAGAGGGTCGACCTTCGACCTTTCACTTCTGTGACTTCATTAGGAATTCATTCAAAGATTCATCTCAAGTGGAAGAAGTAATTTTACGGAGAGGGTTCACATAGTTTTTTTCAATCTCCTAAAGAAACTTTTTTCTTTCTGGTTCTGTGATTTCTTATCGGCTGGATGCCTATCAGAAGAATAATGCGGTTGTAATTTTAACCTCATAGGCTTTTCATTGGTGTATTCTTCTGCAAAAATGGTGAATATTCGTTCATGGTACGAGTAAGGAAAAATACGGGGATTTGATGGAAGAAGGTGAGGCTTAATGTCTTATTCTGTCTTTCTCTTTCACCACGATTTTTTTAACCACAATTTCCAGAGTTATATTTATCGGTGAATAGAATAAATCCACAAGCTACAAAGCAATCAAAAGATTGCCGATCTAGTTAGTAATTGATGATATATTCAAACAATAAGAAAAGTAGTCCTGATATAAAGAAATGATTTTATGGAAAACATTGATAACATTTCGGAAAGGAACTATGAATCAGCTTTTTGGCCCTAGCCTTTTCAATTTTAATAACGAAAAAGAACTGAACCCCATTACTACGTTTTCTTACTCTCACACTTTAGGCAAAATAAAGATTTATTTAAGATTATATTTCGAAATTATGTCCCTGAAATTGGCTTCTTATCAGAAGAAATAATGAATAAAACAATGGAAGCAATATCGGGTAATATTTAGAACTTCCGCTTCCGGTCCTTAGATTTCATTTTACGGGAAGTGTGAATATTGGCCTGAGATTTGATGTTGCACTTTTAATTAAATCGAAAATGCCTGTTGTATTTCCCTCGATAGGTACTGTTTTGTCAATGAGCTCCTTTTGGTCTTTCTACTCAATTGTTAATTTCCAAGAAATTTTATTTTTTTACAAATCAGGAGAATTAAAAAAATGATACTGTTACAGAACGTCGTGTGATACACAATGCTGACATCGCAGAACTTGATTAGGGTACAAGTTTTAAAAATACGTTGGCATTTTTTTATTACAGGGTACACCTACTAATGACGATAAATCAAACTCAAGATTCGTATGCTATTTTAAGCCACATTCCTTTCTCCACGGAAACTTTTCTACGGGTGGCCACCATCTGGACCAATATTAGCTCACTCTCTATCCTTCATCTGTGGTTATTTCTTCTTCATACTCCTCCTCACGGGCGACTGACTCTCTTTCAGCGTCGTCATTGACAACGAGCAAACACTTGATTGTTTGTCCAGCGTCGATTGGTTGTTCCAGGGTCAGAATGAAGGAAAAGAGTTGAAATATGAAGCTCCAGGCAAGAGGCTATTTAATAAAATTGATGATCTCAGGCCTGACCTCGTGGAAATTATGGAAAAAATGAAGAGAAAATCACCTTTGTTATTTCCACAAAACTTTATTACGCTGGCACGACGTGCGTTTCCCCACACTGTGGCATGTGCTCCTACATGTGCACATGAGTATACCAATGTGTGGTGAAACGCGCGTCGTGCCAGCGTAATAAAGTTTTGTGGAAATAACAAAGGTGGTTTTCTGATCATGGAAGAGGCTATTTGTTTTCTGACGAGAAAAATCATTCAGGTGTGGTGTCTCATAAGGTCTTAAGGAAAGACTTATTCCAATACAACATTCTTCGCTATCATCTAAATCCTCGTCTGAAGCCACGTTTATTCTGCGTGAAGACCGTAAGGGGGTCAACGGAATACAGAAAATATTAGAATGCCGAAATAAGGTCTTGAATAGAATTAATACTCTCTCAATTTCTCTAAAGCCACAGTTTAAATTGGTTAAAATCAACGAGTCAATGGCAAAGAACTATTTAATAGCATTCCTGTGCGAACTAAATCGATTTTTCAGTTCCAATTACTCAGCAACTCTTCATAGGATAAGAGGAGAAACTATCAATGCAACTTGATAATCTACTGTACGTGACCTCAATCCACCATCCTCAAATCACTACACCTGATTTTGCAAAGTTAATACTTGCCGAATTTGAGTAAGGCGCACCTGCCAGATACACAATTGCGTGATTCAAGAACCTTCTGCAATACACTTCACCATTCGATTACAGAGAAAACATAGCACTGGTTTAAAAAAGTGAAAAAAATAACACCAATCAATAATTGATGAAAATTTAATGGAATCATAATTAACCGCTAACATTAATAAACCCGGATGACATCCTAAGCGAGGCTTGCGGATCGAAGGAAGGCTCTGCTACATTCCTTGCAGCGATCATTGCACCAGATGCTGCCATTCATGCGAAGTTCTGCTTCGGTTTATTCAGATCTAAGGGTATTCATCCGTTTTGACTTCATCAGTACCAAAGTCTGCCTCGAAATCGATTAGTGCTCCGAGAAATGCCAGTAACATGTTCTTTACCATTGACATACTCATTAAAAACAATTCTGAGTGAGGCTATTGGCGAATCCAAACGAAGTGTCTGACATCTTGCGGCAAGAAATCGAAGCGTCAGAGAGGTGATCACGGTGATCGCTTAACCGGTGTGACCGCAGAGTTTTAATGGTTTTGATCGTTTGCTCAGTGAATGGTGGCTGAATGAAATAATTGTTTTTTACAACTATGACTTTGGCGTATGATAAATTTGGTGTAAATGAATGCAACAGAGCATCAGAATCCATATCCCCAGATGCTTTTCCAAAAGGTGGACAGAATAAGCGATGGCAGCATGTATTAAGAAGCGATACCTAGAAGTAAAAAGAACTCCCAAAAGCAGTATTGAAACATGGTTCAGCTCGGTTGAAAGTTCCTGGCACCTGTGCAGACTCTCGTTTTCTGTCTGGGGAGTATACGATCTTTGACGAATTGCACCTAGAAGTGGGTGTGGGCCGGGTGATAGTGGTCTTTCTGCAAAATGGAACGGATTATCAACAGCTTGCCTGCGCCGAGCATTATTCATGTTGTCTGCAAAACGGATTGTACATTAGATAGGTAACCTTGCATGCATTTGAAACGTTCTATTGACTTCTTTCATTATTACCCAAGGTACTTAAATGGACATAATTAATTGCGTAACACAAAATAACAGTGCAACAGCCTCATTCAGGTAAGAACTGGAAATCCTACGCCCACTCACTGAAAGTGCCTTGAGTGTACCCCTCACCTCCGAAGAAGGCTTCTGAATTTGATGAGCAAATATCTTGGCTCATTTCCCATTACTTTTCCATGCCCATTTTCTTTCCCTGACTTTCCAGGGCTGTAACAACTCTCACAGGAAAATTCGAAACAAAATATACGTTACCACTCAGCCTCAAAAGCACCTTCATCCTTATCTTTCATAAAACAGTCAACTCTCAAATTACCAAATATTTCACATAATTAAACTTTTCAGGCTTAACTCATTGCTTCTTTAATGAAAAATATTAAACATACATTCTGATAATAATACTCCTCTTTTGACAGCCCTGACATTAAAGTCATTGAAGACATGCAAATCATGCAACAAGAGAAATTTGACTTGGAGGTTAAGGTGAATGTCGTATAGTTAACCCAGGCAATAATAATAAAAATGATTATTTTATGAGCATATGTCCGAAGTTTCTCAATATTCACACCCTTGAGTTTACACGAATGATTTTAAAATAGATGTTTCATAGAAAACTCAACTGACGAATCAACGATAGGTTGGTGATTCTCATTTCACACACTTTTTCAGGAAAATCTTCACACTTTAAAAGCCATCTACTCCAAAAAACACAGAAACTTTTACTTTATGCGGTTCCCCATTTATTAAGTTACTTGTTTCGAGCACTAACTCCATCACATTGAGTCCCATAGCCGACCTTTCACATACACCACACGTAATCTAATGATTCGCATTGAGCACTTTTGAGCCCTTAATTAAAGGTCTCTGTCCCCCATTGATACACTCCATGAGCCCAAAAACTTCGATTATGGGAGTCATTGTAGGAATATCTCAAGAAAGCCTAGTGGTTACAACGCTTCCCATATGGCCGCTCATGCACGATCACCTTTCCGAAATCAAAACAAAGACGACGGTGCTGCCACCAGTGGCCATTGGATTCGCCAATAGAGATATCAAGATTGGATTCATGCATTTTAAGTCACTTTTGGATTATAATTTTTCTGGACTTCATAGCTTCCCTTGTGATCTTGACGAAGACTGATGGTTGCTTTAGACGAGGGTTTCCACAATTAGGAAGAATGTTGAAATGGAGCGATTGGCAATATGCAGAGCTAATCTATTGTACGATATCATTGGCTTCCATCTCAACCCCTTCATTAGTGTGTGGTCATTTCTCTTTCTTCATTTCTCTTCGTTTCTAGGATTCATTGATGAAACACTGAACTTCACTTTGCATATAGATTAATTAAATCTTTCTGCTTTGGATCCAAATTGTTCGCGACGAACTAGAGATGAGGTAAAATGGAGAGTGAAGTGAAATCTATATTCCACTCTTTCCGCCAGACTATTTTATTACTAAACTTCAAGGCATCTCGCTGAGGACACAGGTGACGAAATAGGCGAAGAGTGACAAGTCGAAAAAAAGCGTCAATCAGACAGCGTCCATTTAGATACCGCTAACTCATCGTCGCTTCCAGCCAGTCGGGACCAGGAGATGGAGGAAGATGTGCTATTGGTCCATGGAGGAGTGAGTCGAAGGTGAATGCAGCTGGAGAGGACACACAGACAGAGAGGGAGGGAGGAAAGACGAAAGGACGGCTTTTGTCGGTCGAAGCGAGCGAGTGAGTTTGCACGGGAATGTTTGCAGTTCAATCCACTTCGAGGAGACGCAGTTTGACGTCAGAGGCGAGGTGAGGCGCCAGGAGGGGAGGGGAGGGAGGACGTCCAGAGAGAGAGAGAGAGAAAGAGAGACGGAAACTTCGTGAAGCCTATCGCCATTAGCGCCCTCCATGAGGTGCTAGTACGTAGTGGCTACCGGGTCTACTTGAATGCCTAACACCTCGGGGCGTTGAGACATCCGCACTCCAGATGGACTCATTCTGCACGCGGCCGAGAGCTGTGACCAGTGGTGCATCGCGGGAAAGGCTGGTGGGTTCACGAGCAGGGATGTGATCCGAAACGGAACTTTACGTTTAGTGCCAGACCTGGTAGACACGAAACTATATGTACGACCCATATGGTAAAGTGCCTAACCTGAGAGGCACCCGAGGTCGGGAGTCAGAGCCTCGGCGTCGAAGGCGACACAACCCTTCACCATGGGTGGTTTATGGCACCAACTGACCAGTCACACTATAGTTCACAACTTCTGAAAGTTAAACACAAATCGCAAAATTATGTTCGTATTTGTGAAACACCGTTTAACGTGTTTTAGAAAACCAAGCCAGTTTAATAAACCATAGGACGTAAAATGGTTAACATCTATCGTATAACTGCGATGAAAAAACTATTTTCATCAGCGTGATTAGTGAAACACAGGGACGAAAATTATTTTGCTATTTATTTTTAACTTTTAGAAGTTATAAGCTATAGTTCGACTGGTCAGTTGGTGCCATAAATCACCCATGGTGAAGGGTTCTACATCTACAAAATACCCTGCTAGCCACCTCAGGGGTGTGTGGCAGGGGGTGAGTTTTCACAAACATGAATTACACTATACCCTAAAGTAAGTGTAACTACGACTAATTATGCATTAGCATAAATCGCTAATGCTTGTCACGAGGCGAAGCCTCACAAGCATGCACTACTACACTACAGATATTATCAAACTGGAGAGGGGCCATAAATATATATATGTATTTTGCAACTACACAAATGGACAGAAACTCAAGACTTATGTAGAAAACATTCACGACGTGCTGTTAGTACTGGGTAACAGATAAGGATTCAAGTATTAGGGAGTACTACTACTACTAAGAGCTTACACTACCTATCGAAAAACCTAGATAAAAGTCTCCTTTCGTGTTGTTGTTGCTGTCGTCTTCGACGCCGAGGCTCGGACTCGGCGTCGGCGGAAGTTAGGGTGCCTCTCAGGTCAGGCACTTGACCATATGGGATAGTGACAAGCTCTAAAAATCTCCAATGGCAGTAATAAATTGGCACCACTCGTCGAAATTACACCACAATTGCTGTGTTGATTTGCGGGAAAGAAGGGAAATTTCACGCCAGTGTCCAACCAGTGACCAGCCTCTCGACCAGAAAACACCCTGTGGCTGTTTACGGGAATGTTACTTCCTCGCCAGTGACAACCACAGACACACACTCAACCCGAATAGGGATCCTTGGCTTGGGTTATGAACACAAGCACACTCACAAGCACTCAATAAATCACTCACTAACTCACTCAAACGGGCCCCACTTCTTGGAGAATCTAGCTCAAATGACTGTAATAAAAAACGGCACAAAAATAAGAAAAGACGAGGGTGTGCGTCGGATACGCGTATTTCAGCCACTTTAGGTGGCCGTGGGCCTCTTCAGCGAACTGAAGGGCCTTCACCAGATGACGCCAGTAGGACAGCTGGCGAAACTGTCATACTCTAAAACTTGAACGCGGTCGCAACCAGGAAAATGCGTGCTTCAACTATCCGTGAGGATACGTTCGCATTTTCGGTGACGCTTTTCACCCAACCAAGTTGGAAAAGAAGAGGAGCTGTTGGAGGCTATATTTACATATTATATACGTTGCCTTTGGTTTGCCGTTGAACTGCCAGCCACTGCATTTTTGAAGACATTGAAGAAATTCGTTTGTGTATATGGCTAGTGCTGCGACTTCCCAGTGTTTATAAAACGTTCGGCAACGATCCTCAAAGAGTCCAGAGTTCAATTTCTGAAATAGCCTTTTCAAACGCCCTCAAAAATCCAAGAGATGAGACTTTCTCCCATAGTTTCTCAAGAATTCGAAGAGGCGTAAGTAGTTAAGGTAAAGAAGAGCACTGTCCCCTCAACATTACGAATCATTGTACCCTTTAATCTCTAGATATGAAATAACGTAATATACCCTACTACGCCTACGTCAAAAAAGCCACTAGGTACTGTAATAGATCCTACTCAAGGACAAATAAGTTATTCCCACTCATGTTAGCTCTTTTAGTGCAATCGTGCATATCTTGCCGTTATTGTAACTCAGAATGTTAATTTTGGACTGTTTTGATGCATTGGCGGCACATGACTGACGGTACTTTCCCATGAGATCAATGGCAAGATGATATGCTAGAATTATTAAGTATACTTTAGAAAATCAAACTTGAAGATTTTTTTCTGGTCGTCAAATTATCGTTCATTGAAATAGAATATGGGCACCACTTGTAAAGTGATTTCTCGCCCATTGGATAACACAATGTCTGTTTTCCTAAAACATTTATACCTAGTGCTAAAATATATTGTAACTGCTCATAAGCACAAGCCATATATTTATACTGTCATTTCGTTTCGGGTTGTTCAGTTGCGGATAATATTACCGAGCGGGAAATATTATCTGCTACTGCTGTTTGTTATACCGATGCTATTGCTTGTTTTGCCTCTAAATGTATCGCAAGAGGACGCTGGAAAGAGATATGGAGAAGAGAGGAAATAAATTACTCATCTTTTTTTCGGAAAATCGCGAAACCAAACAATTATTCACGATAGATTCTGATAATAAAGAGAGGGAAAATAAAAAGAAGGAACGTTTTTTAGAATTCATTCCGGTGTCAACTGCCGTTTGTTAAGTAATTCGGTAGAACAAAATCTGAGACTTTAACTTATTTATTATGAGTTGAAAGCATAGTTGGGATTAACGATTTTAAAAATTAACGATTAAAATTATAGTTAACTATTTAACTTAACCGTTATTTTTTAGGAGAGTTAAGTTTTAACTTTTAATCGTTAAAATTATGCATTAGCTGATACAAAACTAACCTCAGTTAATTTTGTTATCGTTAATTTTAGGTAAATGTCAATCAATTCGAATTTGGGTGAAAAGATTGCCGAACAGGCAAAGAGGAAAGTAAAACGGTACTGTCTAATAATGCAATATAGCTGGGTGATTGTGCAAGAATGCAATGAATAGGCCCAGACGAATACATCCAAACAAAAGTGGGGTTGATTGGAGTCACCGCCAAAGTTTAGGAACGCACCAAAGTTCACCTTCAACTAACAGTGAGACCAAGAATGGAAGTTCTTCTGAGACGGAAGGATCATTTTTTTCAAAATTTAAGCACCAACCGACTTCTATCAGTCAGGAGGCACTTTCCATCGCCGATGTGGAAGCAGTGAGATATTTTCACGAGTGTAGAAGTGTTAATGAACTCTCAATCACTATGAGAAATCTTATTATCAAGTATGTACAACAATGGCATTCCATCATCAGCGCAATGTGCAAGGATGTTTAATGTGGCAGGGCTTCTTCTTTTTTAAGAAAGGAGAGGACGGATGTCCGATACAAATTTTGAAATGAAAATGTTATTAAAGTTTAGTGAATTTTTAAGTAAAAGTTAAATAAATTTTTCTTAAATTTGAAGTTTGTATTTATTTTATGCCAATTGCAAAAAATAGCTTTTAAAAGTTACTTTTTAAAAGTTTCTTAAAAGTAACTGAATAAGTTACTTTTAAAGTAAAAGTTACTTTTTTAAATTTTAACTTTAATCGGTTAATTTTTCAGAAAATTAACTTTTAACTTTAACTAGTTACTTTTAACGGAGATTAACTTTAAAAAGTTAATTTTTTTGGCATCTTTCCCAACTATGGTTGAAAGGCAACAAACAGGTAAAGATATTGTAGATACTAAAGGCTGCAAACACCTCGCAAGTAATATCCACAATAGAATACACAAGTAATACTTAGTCACGATATTTCACTTATGACTTTTGAATATCATAGGAGATTTCAATGCCAGTATTAATAACAACTTTATTCACATTTTAACGAAAACATTTTAAGTTTTTTTGGAGATCGGAGATAATAGAATTAACAAGTTTGATGTAATACGTTGTCTGCCTACATTATTTAAAAGCATACTTAAGCAGGTTCCGCCGGAACTGTGTGAGTCAAAACAAATACTAAATTCCACATTGTTGATTTTTTTTCCAAAAAATCCTGCTTTTGCTGATGAAATGCGATAACATTAGAAACGCAAAGGTAAGGTAGAAAAATTTAGATTAGTCCACAAATGTATTTTAAATGAGCACTTTTTTCAGCCATAGGAGCCGACTGCAGCACCATTTTCTACGAATTACTGCATTTTGACTTCAATTACGGCATAAATTCTTCAATGACTAGAAAAATAAGGTGGTAAGATGCCTGTATTTTATTTTTATTCAATTTATCTAGATTATTTCCCTCTTGGAGACAGTTTTCCTTGAAAATGGCATTTGCATTTTATGGAAAAATACTATTTTTCACCGTGTTTCTCTCACTCTCCCATTGAATACCATGAAATTTCAAGTTCAATTATAGAATAAAATAGCGTGGAAAGGTATTAGTTTGTTTTTCATATCAGATAGAGGACAAATTTTCTACAAGTAGACAGAATATGAATAAAATGACATTAAAGTCATTTTACGGTGGAATCACCTTAAGTTTGAATTTAAAATATGAATTCAATGTTGGTATTGCATGGCACCACATTGCTCAAACATTAATCGAATATGTTTTAGATTTGGTATTTTTATATTTTATCAATTGAACAAGAAAGACTATGATCCATATTCCATGATTAAGATCTCAATGATATTAACTAAACACATTCGCAACCATCGCGCTGCAGCTTCCGGAAACTGTACTTGACTCACATGCCGCGTAGTAAGTGAAGGTCACTAACCCAAAGGTCGCATTGCCATAACTCTCAGTGCAATCAAAAAGGAAACATTTTTGAACCGGAATCAACATAAATACTACGTTAAATTTATGTTAAACAATTGAAAATAATCGCTGTTGCTTATCATGAATGAATACAAACAAATGTAATTTAACGTAACTGTACTATTCCCAATGATGAGAACGAGGATCATAGGAATGACGGAAAAAAATTGCGATTTAGTCATCCTAGATCATCACAATGTTGTGTCTAGTCAATAATAAATCACATAAAAAAATGAGCATCCATACAAGGTTTTGGCGCCTCCAAGGGTTTTTAGACGCATAGCTAGCCTTCTTGAATGTCCACCACCTCGTCTTAAGGTAGTTTGAGCGAGATATTTCCCTAGTCAAATTGAAGACCGTATTTGAATTTTAGTTTTTTTTGACTTCAGCGCCTGTAAGACGTATAAAGAAAACATTGTAATATTAATGGTGCAAAAATATAGCTATATACATTGCAAAAATCTCGGTAATCAATTGTATACCTATAACCACATAAGTCTCTAGCATGACTCATTTTTTCACACCGTACGGAGAAAACGCTTTCACAACAGGTTTTTATATTGCGGTTCTGTAAAAATTACTGCAGTGAGTAGTTAATTATTTTTTTATAAATCGTTGAGAAAACATATTAATTACACACCGTTAGTTTTTTTAACGAAATATAGGTGTTATAAGTTCCCAATTTTTTTCAAAACTTCTCCCTCTGGAGCGCACAGCCGTAATCTATCCCATATAAAACATCTTGTATTTTTAGAGTGATGACTCGAAAAGTAGTTCGGCAAGGGGTTAATATTTTGATGTCATGGGAAAGATGAGAGTTTTATCTTTAAAATGAAGTCAATTTCATCAAATACTAGGTGAAGTGATATTTCGCTCGAACTATCTTAAGGTGGCTCCACCGTAAAATGACTTAAATGTTATTTTATTCATATTCTGTCTACTTGTAGACAAAGTTGTCCTCTATCTGATATGAACAACAAAATAATACCTTTCCGCGCTATTTTATTCTATAATTGAACTTGAAATTACATGCTGTTCAATGGGGGAATGAGAGAAACGCGGGGAAAAATAGTATTTTTCCATAAAATACAAATGCCATTTTCGTGGAAAACTATCTCTAAGAAGGAAATAATCCAGAGAAATTGAATAAAAATAAAATAAAGGCATCTTACTACCTTATTTTTCTAGTTATTGAAGAATTATTGCCGTAATTGAAGTCAAAATGCGGTAATTCGTAGGAAATGGCGCTGCAGTCGGCTCCTATGTCTGGAAAAAAGTGATTATTTAAAATACATTCGTGGAGTAATCTGCATATTTTGTACCTTACTTTTGGGTTTCTATAGGTTACGCATTGCATCAGTGAAAGCAGGATTAAAAACAAAATGTGGAATTTAGTTTTTGTTTTGACTCACACAGTCGCGGCGGAACCACCTTAATCTAACAAAGAATGGCCTAAAAGCGCAATGTCGACGCCAGTGTCACCGCAGGACTAACAAGGGGGTGGGTGGGCCAGGAAGTAGGAAGGAAGGGTGGTGGAGGAAGGAGATTCGCTTTCTTTTCTTGCTGAAGGGGTGACCTTCGTCCTCCGCCTCTCAGCGAAAGGACTTGAGGGACAGACACACACAGAGAGAGATTCATCAATCAACTGAATGTTGAGAGAGAGTAAAAAAAAATCAAGACGCCGAGAAGAGCAGGGGCGGGGCGGAGGAGCAGAGAGGGAGCGGGTCGCCCCCCTGCCGCTTCGAGAGGAGTTACCGTCAGTCGCCCCGGGCGCCTCTTGCCTCCAATACGCGTCTTGGTGGGGGGTTGATTATGCGTCTGGTGGATAAGCAGGAAGAACTGAGAAGGGAAGGAAGCAGGAAGAGGTCCCCATTTGGCGACAAAGGTCACCCACGGTCTCACTCTCCCTTCAGGGGAAGGTGGGCGCAAGACGGAGAGACAATATGGTGCTGGAGATGGAGGAGGGGGAGTAGGGGCGCAGAGAGGGAAGGGGGGGAGGTGAAGGACGCCCGGAGGGGAAGAAGGGGAGTGGGGGAGCTGCGGAAGTAAGTAGCGAGGAATAAGATGCATGCTTCTATGTCGGAGGCAATCACCTATTGTCCCGCGAGATCAGTAGCCCTGATTAATGGGAAACTCGTTAGAGGCGACCTATTTTCTCCTATTCTTGACTGTTTCCTGGCGGTGGACACCCTTATGTCCGCCATTCTTGATCGATCCTCGCTTATATCGGACTCGAACAATAAACGGTCAATCGATTTTTGCGATCTCATGGCCATTATGCGACGAAGAGTTAGAGCAGAAGCTACATCGTTGTTTACCTTTTCTCATTCTGAGCGAAATGCAGGTAGGTACTTCACTTTCACACCAGAGTAGACACAAGACTAGCGCCAGCGAGTGGTACAGCTGGTATTTTTAATTTGATCTTTTTCATATCATTTTTAGTTCAAGAAATCATGCTGCACAAACATAATCCAAATTAAATAATTTTTAAACTTCAAACGTTGTAAACACCACTAATCGCGTCTGCAGAAATTACCGCCACAGGTGAGATTCGATTTCTCCAAGGATCGAATGATAATTACGCCTTTTAAGGGTGGTCTTAATTTAGCACTCAAGTTTACCATTATGAAATTGCTTTTTATGATAGGTTATAACCCCCTCTTGCTTTAAGTGGTCGGTGATATCCCCGTAATATTAGAGCCAATCGTCAGGGCTACGTGTAATCCCTTTTCATAAAACGTTACATTACCGATTGAAGGTTCAAGGGTTCAAACCTGAATCATAGTTCTTTGGACACTGTTGAGCAAGCAACAGTTGGAATTTTCCATTTTCTCGAGATTAAGTCATGATGAAAATCAACATTGCTGCGTTAGGTTGAATATAGTTGAAGTACTATGTTATTAGAATAATTGAAGTATTGTATTGTCGACCTCTTCATGGAATGTAACATTTGTATCTCGAGGATAGGTCAAAAAGTTTTACAAACCATAACTCCTTGCCAACGTTTCGGTGTTCAATTGACACCATCTTCAAGGGCTACAATATTACGGTACAACAACTTTATTAATGAAGTAACATTAAAAATATCACAAGTTTCACCTTACAAATCAAAGTATCATACACGTCATTACCATACAATAATAAGAATAACCTCGGATTTAGCCAGGAACATCATGTTTCAACAATCCACATCTCAAAATAAAACTGTATAATAGTTTTCCGGATAAGGAGCTATCAGAACCATTTTATGGAATGGTACATTACTATATTGTGACCACATATCACTATGGGTACGAATTCCATAACCACAATGATCTTTTAAAACAATTGACAAACAAAATTTAAAAAGTGACATCTATTATTAGAATATTTAGTTACGCTCATCACTGACTGACAGTCACGCTATAAGGTGGAGCCACAATCACGAAAACGCATTTAATCCCAGTGAACTGCCTATTCCTTGGAGGAAACGGAAGACCGGTGATAAGGAGGTAGATTATGGAGTGAAAGGTATGGAGTTTGATGCTCCGGTGTGGTATATATTTCTCTCTTTTTTTATAGTTCTTTTCGCTCATCTTTTTAGATACTGTGCTTTATTCATGGTAACTTCCATTGAAAATATTTTCACGCAACTTCTTACTCTCTAAAGTGATACACTCATTATTAATTCCGGGGAGCAAAGCGAGTTAGATGGAGCCAGAGTCCCTTAAATTTTAAAATGCCGTTGTTTTTACCCAAGGGCGTTGTTTTGCTTGGAAAATTTGCGTACAATATCAAATAAACAACTTTAATAATTTAGCGAACACAGCATGAAACTCATCTTTGGGCGCCTTAGGAGCATTAAAACTAACTAGTTATGCAATGATATTCTTTAGTGGAGAATGACATATCACACCAATCGAATGAGGAATCAAAAAATACCCAGGGAAATAGATGCGAAGGTTTTTGCGGCACACAGTGGTCCGGATCACGAAAAAGAGGGACAAAAATCAGATTTTTGTCGGATTACTATGAAAATTGTCATTTGTATTTTGTTTGTTTTATATGTTTTATATTTATTTATTTATATTGCAGTTTATCTTCTCTATCTTGTATTATATCTTGGTCATCAGCCAATAAAATCGTATTTAAATACTCAGAAGGTTCCAATTCAATGTCTGGTACTACATTGCCTTCCTTCCATATCCTTGGAAGGTCATCTATGTATAGATTAAACAATCCCATTTTATCATTATAAAATATATAAATTTAAACGTCGAAAGCAAGAACTGATATCACTGGAGGAGGATAGCTCCAGGTGTGATGGCTATAATACTGGGTTCCTAACCCGAGGGCCCGGGCTCGAACCCCGGCAGATTTTACAGTGGAATCCCGTTTAATTTCGTAGGTGCTGTAAGACGAGCGCAAGAATGAAAGAACTCCCTCCGTCGGAATTGACGTAAAAACTATTCCCTTTGATGGAGTGGGATAATGTCCTCTCCGGGTTTTTCTTAACCCTTCCTTCACACCCCTATAGGTCAATCTTCCCTTACCAACCTACGCAGCTGCCCTCGAAAGTGCTAATGACCTAATTTGTCAGTCGCTTCCCTTATATGACCAATCAACCTAGAAGTGTAGTGCAATATTTAAACAACTATAATGAAAATTTTGACGAGAATCTTTCAAGGAAAGAAAATGCAAAAATATAACCGAGGAGTGATTTTGTTAAAGAAAAAATGCCTTATGAATTGAGACAGGTTAAAAAAATTATGTAAATTTACTAAAAAAAAAAGTGATGTCATTATTGGCTCACCCTGCGTTGCAAGGGTATATTTTTTTATTTGTAAATGCCTGAAAAAGACGAAAAAAAACTTAAAATAGTATTTTAAATTCCGCTCAAACATATGAAATAAATGAATAGAATGCTGCCCAAGAACGGCCAATGCAAGCTTTTGCTCAAGGTGACGTGTCAAACAATGCCTAAATCACCTTGCGCACCCACGCACAAACACACATAGTACGTAGCGACCAAGAATGCCGGAGTGACTGGTGTCCGATGATGTGGCATTTAAACGCTTTGTTTTTATTTCCATCGGCCGAGCAGGAAGAGGAAATGAAAGGAAGCGGACTGAAGGAAAAAAAAGAGAGTAGTAAAAGGTGAACGAACAAGGAAGGGAATTGACGGCACATGGCCGGGAGAAGGTTCGAGCAGTCGAGGTGAATAGAGAGATTGAACTGGAGCACGGAGGGAGATGGTCGCGCGCCAATACGTGCCAATGCAAAAATGATTCTCAAGTGAGACAAATGAGCACTTAAGGCGGTTTGAGCGAGATAGTTCCCTAGTCATAATGGAAACCATATTCAAATTTATTTTTTTAAATTTCAGTCTCTGTAAGAAGTACGAAATAATTATTGTAATATTAATGGCGCAAAGATATAGTTATACATGACCATTATTCTCAGTAATTAAATAAATGAAGCTTCATAAGTCACCAACTTGACTCATTTGTTCCCGCCGTACGGCTGAAAACCCTCCAAAACAGTAGGTTTTTTTGCGATTCTGTAAAAATTACTGCGGTGAGTAATAGATTATTTTTTATAAATAATTGAGAAAACATGCAATCTACTCACCGTTAGTTTTTCGACGAAATCTAGGTGTTAGAAATTCCAATTTTTTTAAAAATATTCTCCCTCTGGAGCGCACAGCCTTAATCTATCCCATGTAAAACAGCTTATATTTTTAGGGAAATTGCTCGAAAAGTAGTTCGGCTAGGGGTTGATATTTTGATATCATTGGAAATATGATAGTTTTTTCTTTAAAATGAGGCCAAATTCATTAAATTCTATGTGAAGTGATTTTTTGCTCAAACTACCTTAAAACGATTTGATGCATTTCGCTCTTTCCTCAAGCTTTCGAGTGACAGTTATCGAAACGTTTTTTTAAATGTGAATGCGAATGAACATCTTATGGTTCGTTCTTGGTGTCTTGTAAGGTTTTGCCGCGACCAATAATTGTGTACATTCGAGGGCCTCGTGTGCAAAAACTACAAAAATTACAGAATATCAAACTATGACTGGATAGCCCGTTTTGTCGACTAATGGAAATGGTTTGTCACGAGCGGATGGGGGGGTTGCGAGGTGACGTCACAGCTCTGCGCGTGGGGGGTCTAAATTTGGGCTTGTGTGGACACGGCGCGCGCTCAGTTCATTGTATCTCCGGAACGAGAGTCGGTCGATTTTAGGGATAAAGATGTCTACGGAGAGCTGATAACGTGAATTGGCCGTTAATAATACAATAAATATAAAATAAACATTCTGAAAGAAGAAAATATTAGTTACCATCGAACAATTGGTTATAGGTTAGCCATTTGTACTAATGATTTCGATGAATAAATGTTATGGATAGCATAATTTTCTTTCTTTCATTTCAACTTTCTTTCTGAAAAACAAAACAAAAGAATCTCCCAGTTACGAGAGTAACGTATGTAATTTCGCATTCACGAAATAAAGTTCCGACGGGAGTATCAATTGGATACTCCCTGCATTTTTTTTTGACGACATGACATGGCACCAGATAGAATGGATGGAAAGCAACATGGTACCCACTCAGGAGAGTTTCGTCATTCAATGTCAATATATATATCAATACGATAATAAGGTAGTAACTATTGCTTCGGGGGATATATTTTGTAAAAATCATCCCATTAGTACACGCGAGAGGCTAAATTAATGCCTCAGAGGGAAGGTCCCTTTTCTAGTAAGAAGTTTGTTTCCCCTCTAACTGTGGTTCTTGAGCTAGCATCTAGAAAAGAGAGTATATGTCATGTTTCTCAAAATTGAAAGCTTACCATGGTGTTAGTTACCATTTGTCAACAGTTCAACATGTTGTGGATATGAAGCAATAGGTCATAAATCAATTACCATTTTCTTGAATAGTTTTATATCATATTATTATTTATTATTGTCATTCTTACTATCACTATCTGAACACTCGTTGAATACCAGTGTGTTATATATAACTAACTGTCAATGACGTAATATCAATTAGTTGCTTATTTATATTAATGCCTAACTTCACTTAAAATATTGCGATTATCATGTTTTTGGCATACCTTGGCATCAATGTACCCATTCCACTATTTCATCCCCACCAAGGCTTCCAATCGCCTCTAACCTACATGCCTTACCACTCCACTTCAACCTTACAGAAAATTCCCCCTGCGAGAGGAGAAAGGAGAATCACCAAAACCTCGTTCTCTGTTATGATCTAGTCGGAGAGGAGTACACATTAGTCATGGGCAGTACTAAAAAAAGTACCGGTAATTTTTTGATGAGTATTATAAAGCAATGATACTACTCACCCGGTAGTACCGACGAAAACATACCGATATTTATGTGATTGATTAAGTATTTTTATTAATTAGAAATGAACAAACGTTTCACCCTAATTAATTTCCCGGTATTGCAGCAAATTAAAATATCAGTCCTAAAAGATACACAGAAATTCATCGGCGTATTTATTGAACATTCAGAGGGAATATACATCGACTATTCAGTAAATACATTTTATTTTACGCTCTAAATTTTCGCTTGTCGCTCTTTGTTGGAATGATTTAAATTCGCATGAAGAACGATCGGTATATTGTTTTAATGTTGTGGTCAGGTAAAATCCCCCGTTATATACTGATCAATCCTTGCGGTCGCACTAACACCTAATGATGACTGTAATGGTATGCCTTCCCTCTTTATCTCCTTTATTTTATTAAAATTCATTTCGAATACAAATTTTTCCAAAACTTAATTCCGGGCTCGATCTCATAGCAGTTTTAAGAATAATTTATATTTTCATACCATGAAGAAATAGCTAAAATTTGCTCATTTCCAAAGAGAAATTCAGCTTAGCTCAAACATTTTTGCGTTAAAGATTTCTGTGGAAGATTACCATTCAGTTAGTTACATCTTTAACGGCTTTAAATTCAACATTCAACGACGCAAATTACAAAATGAATTTTCTCCCAAACCATTGCTTATTCATGTAACCCCCAGTGATGCCTTTTTTCAGTGTTTGTTTAAGGAGCCATAAAATCTAGTAATTCTGTAATGTGTCTCTTTTTTATGGATTTGGAATATCATGGCCACAAAAAAAACCTCCAAGCCCTCTTCCCTCGTAATTAATATTATGACTAGCAGACCTGCTGCTTGTTTTTCAGGCAGTCTCTGTCTGAGAAATATAGATTCGCTCTGAAAAAGTGAACCCGGGAGTCCCGAAAAACTTTGCAAAAACTTTTAATGGTTGGTCATCGTGGGCAGGCATGGTTTCATCAAAGCTGGAGTTTCTAGAAAAACAGTAAGGCATTTTTTGCACATTGCATTGTTTTAGGTGCCCCACTTGAAATTTTACTTCCCCAAAACAGCAATCACGGGAGCAATATTTGACATACATTAACAAATACTGGTAATGAATTATCTCCGAGGTCAGTTTCTCGCACATTCATATAGCATTCATAATGGTTTAAGTAATACTTAAAAACTTTCGACGTGAAGTTTGTACCATTATTGAGACAGCGGCACACGCAAATGTGTATTGAAACGTTTACGATCTTAGGTATTTATACAGACACTTTAATGCATGGAAAACTCTTGAGGTTCAATTCACTTACGCTAGCGAATCAAATATCTAATGCAATAAAACCAAATCAAGGGAACGGCATTATCAAAATACTTAATTTTGATTATATTAAAGTTGAGTTTACAGAAATTTGACATGAACCTTATTTGTTTGTGTTAGAAACATAAGAAACGTTTATATTTGTTCACATAGAGATTAGCTGTTTATTATTATTGTTGTTGTCGTGCAAAATATTCTGTTAAATCTTAAGTCTCTTCCAGAAAGAATAAATTAATATTTCCATAACTGTGGATTACTATTTCTAAAATTTTGGAGTGGCATACATTTAACATTCACCCGGATAATTTCTAAATATCTTCACTAAATAACTTCATTCGCGTAAAAGTAGCTATATATCAAGGGAAATAAAAGAAATGAAAAGAAAGTAATACAGATATCGTAGTGCAATCAACATTTACCAGAAAAAGATAAATTAACAACGTTTATATGCCCATACGGTTTGTAACTGATTGTAATTTAATGAGTACTGTTTGTTTACTTCACCGCTGCTAACCTAAATAAATTCATCGTTGTTAAGCAGATTTTACGGATTATGAGCTTAATAGCCACGGTTTTTTGAATTTTTCTTTGCACCACCAACTGCTAAAAATCCAAAACTACTACCAAATCATAGAGACGGAGAATCAACATTCAATACACCAAACCTCATTTCCCTAGCTCAAAACTTGAGAGAGAAATAAACAAAGTGGATACAGAATGACTGACTGACACGCTACAAAATTAATATATGTAGATTTAGTTAAAAAATTTACTCATCCATTTTTCACGCAGACTATTAAGTAATGCTGCGGGGATGTCATCAATGCCAATGATCTCGTTCACCTTCATTCCGAGTCACGCTTCTGTATATTTCTATCTCGCCTTCCTTGACTTCCATTCTTATGCGCATGCGTGTAGCGTGCGTCTCTACGACTGCGTCTCTACGACTAAGGTTATTTGGCCAAATCTTGTCTCTTGCGTTTTGATGCGAAACTAAAATAGTTTTCAAATTTAATTTAATACACAAAAAGTAATTGCCTTTCATTTATTTTGTACTTGTAAATGTGTCTGCATTGTATGTGTGTGCCAACTTATTGTTAGAAAGAAAAAGAGGCATTGCAACGCATTGCGGGCACAGCTAGTTAAAACATAAATATATCTCTGTTCTGTGAGTTATAAACACAAAAAAGTGTCATAGTTTTGCGTGAATAATAACTCCTCTATAAGATAACATTGTATATAGTTACAATAATAGATAAAAAATTAAATGGCGACCTTTATATAATCTGGTTACGCTGTTGGCTGCTAACTAAAAATAAAAACGTAGCATATTTTCTATGTAGTTCTTAGATGTTAACTTCTTAGAATCTTTTACCTCCGGCCTTGAATTCAATTTTTCTCTTTGTAAATGGTTTTTGTAAATATAGGACCTAAATTTACAAATTTTACAAAGGATTCTGTATGGTCCTGTTATTTGGCTCTGGCGGACTTAGAGGAGTTCCATAGGTTGAGCCGTGAGGGAGTGACACCATGAGTTACATCACTGGGTGACACCAACCCCAGTGACGCCAGAGACCTATCCATTCCTTGGCGTATGGGGACATATAAGTATTATGTAAGACGTTTTTGGAGGTGTGGGGGTTGCGATCATCTTATCTAGGGGGTCTGGAACCAATTTAGGTAAGATTTTTATCTGTCTTGAAACGTAGTATCGTTTCCGAATGAAATTTAGCATTGATATGGAGCATCCTCTCGTTAATGGCGTATTTTCCGTAATCTCACCGCTACACTAATGCTTCTATTCTGTCGCCTGACTGACTAGCTACATTACCTCCATGCTCAATGAATGTGGTACTCCAACACTGCATAATTATACAATATCCAGTGCTCAAAGCTGTACGATAGCTTCTATGGAAAGATGAAACTGCAGAAAGCGAGCATTAACGTGGAGTAGATACAAATATCTAACGTCTCACGTTTGACTAAGAGGGAGGGGGAGGGGAGGTTGTAAAAATCTTACATTGTCTTACATAGGGGAGATGGGGGGGAGGTCAAAAATGGCATAAATCGTCCTACGTAATAATTGAACCCCATATTGCAAAAAATATTATTGCTTTGCGTGCCTTCGCGTCTAGTTTATGAAGTTTTCAAAGCATTCAAATCAAAGCATCCATCGCGCTTCCATGGTTTCACATAAAATAAACCTACTGACACACTAAACTCGCACTGCATTTTGTAGTATTGTTGGGTGATTTCCATTCACTTAAGTTCGCCTCTCACTTCTCAACACAACAGATCACTTGCTTTCCATTCGTTTCAGACTATGTGTATAACGCATTGCAAACTTTAAAACGAATCAAAAGCAGAGTTGACGTGCACAATACAGTAAGAAATACGACTATCGGCGAAGGGGCTCCCAATAGGCCGGTACCTACAAAACTGTTCACCTGGGGTATCCTACTGGGGTTGGGAGGTAAAGGAAATGGGATAAAAAATTGGGTGTGCTTAGGACTACACGCTGAAAAAGTGAAAACTTCTTTGACCGAATTATATTCCCAAATAAATCTGAATAAAAAAGGAGAACAAGGTACAATAATTATTTAAAATGAATTATGTAAATTTTATTTTTTGTTGACAAAATAGGTATTATCTGAAAAATAGGTATTGTACATGCGTCTGAATAATATAACACTCATTTATATCTCTAATGTTAATTATATTTCTATTCTAATTATTGTAATTAACAATTCTCATCATCATTGGTTACATCTTCAATCACCATTTTCTCATTTTCATCATTTTCTTGCATGTCATTGTCATTATTCTCATGAATAATTTGACTTATTTCATTACTATTTCTACAGAATTCTAGGAAAGAAACTATTGGCTTATGATAAATAAAGTAACTAATAACCTTTGAATTTCAAGAAAAGAATACGAACAGGGAAATATGGTACGCGATTCAAACGGTGCACTTTTTCCCGCTTACCGCTTGTCCTACCATCTGATGGCAGTTATGCGCACTGTTAGGACATGCGCCTGCCGTCTGACGACGGTATTGGAACTATGTCGCCGAAGCAAGGAGTGCTGTTCGGTACGTGACGCGAGTTTGCTCTTTTTCCCCCATGCCAAAAGTGCCCAACGAGCCAACAGAAGTTATCACTTCAAAAAAAGGTCACTTGAAGAGGTCACAGTGTTACCGCTCCCAAGCACGAATTACGGTGGATCTCTCCATTTTCCAATCCAGAATTGATCCAGAATCCAGAACGCCACGGAAAACTACGATCCAACACGAATTAAGGTGATTGGACACGGTTTGCCAAACCAGATTTAATCACTCAAGGTGATACATCGATGGACTCTATATTATAGGCTCCATGGATGGAACAAATGCAATAATTTCGAGTGTCTAAATTGACCCCTTGAGTTGGAAGCCTTTTCTTGCTTAGCTGAAGATGGGAGTCTTTTTGGTCGACGGAAGGCGGTGCGTGGTTCAATTCAGATGCTCTCCCTACCCAGAGAGAAACGAATCATCAGAGGAGGCCCCTCCCCGTTCAAGCTTTTCGGCCACGTCAAGGCTGAGAGGATGGCGTTTTGTGAGCGCTTGACTCCACAGCCTCCAACCGAGTGCAAGGCACTTCAATCTTTGCCGAAAAGCCGGTGGACTGCCCTTTGCAAAAGGCACTAAACAATAAAAGAACTTCGAGTATCCCATCCGCGAATAAATAAATATAAATTTATTGTTCTAGGACATTTGTCCTATGGAACATGTATTCCGTGCATACATTCAATAGTCTCTGTGGTTTTACAATGGAGAACAGACTTAACCGAACTGAATGGGTACAGCGGAGAATGAATAGCCAAAACAATTTGATAAATATAAAACAATAATATGCAAGAGACGTTATTCCAAATGATATAAAGAGAAAATTAATCAGGAATTCTAAGTTTAACATGTGCAACATCTAACATAGCAATAATTTCTATCATATATTTATGAATAATTACATGAGTATAATGGTTTGACAGCATTTTGTATTGGATACTAAGACATGACACTGTAGTATTGGACACTAATACATGGCAAAAATAATTGTAATAACAACAAAGAAATGAAAATAGAACAAAATATTGAAAAGTGGCAGTTGTAGTTAACAGAGATAATTGAGGAACGAATCAGTGTAAAATTAAAATTGTTCCTTTGATTACTATATCTCGAGCTTCTTTGACTGCACATTCCACTTGTATGTCGAAGTTTCTGCTAAATTCTGCATAATTGCGAAATTTCTTATCTTTATTCTAGCATCTTCTGTCTTTCATTCTCATTGTGGTGACCAAACATTTTGGGAAGGAAAGTAGGAAAAACAAGAAAACGTATTTAAAAAACCATGGCGTCTGGATAGGAGGGAGGTTTTTGCAATCAGAATGTGAAAGCCCACCCCCACCCTCTCTCACACAGACAGCGAAATCAGAGAAGCGGAAAGCGTGGGCGTCGCTAGGCAACGAGCTGCATCCTCCGAGCGAGAAAGTTAAGCAGTCATGCGGAAGGACATTATGAGCTTTAATCATGAAAAATATGAGCGGGGGGGAAATAGTGACAATGATATCGTTTATCATCGTAAGTTTAGACAGTATATGCATATTCTTATCACATGTATACTTGCATTTCATTATTACAAGATGAAACAAGGAAATTAAGAATGTAAAAATGGAGGTGAAACATTAAAAGAAATCACTTTCATTAACTTTAGAGCCATGTCAGGGATCTTTCGGGGTTTGCACCGGGTATTTAGGTCCATGGCGGCCAACGTTTCGATGCTCGAGTCGAGCATCGTCCTCAGGGCAGAGGTGAGTGCCTTGACTAGAGGTGAAGGTCAATATATACCCCATAGAGTTATTAATGCGTAAAGTACGGCTTATTATTTAGCTCTACCTATTAATTGGCAAAAGAGGCAGACTTACGTAAGACTTTCGTCGTTTTGGACAGCTAAAAAGTAAACAAAAGCAATAAACGATAATGAGTGATGATTTATAAATCATAATAGGGTCACTGACGCCTCGTTATGCGCATAGAATTCCCAATCCAATGGCTATTCCGTTTGTCGTTGAAGAGCTCTGTATTTGAAATCAAAGGTTCAGTATACAATGGACATTTGGCTTGGTAAAAGGACATTGAAAATGGCTGAATATTCGAAACTTGTCGTGCCTTTATAATATTTTGGAAGTCACAAAGTATCCCTTTATTATCAATCAGCTCCCAGAGTGCATGGAAGTATGCTAAAAGTTTGCTTTCAAAGTCTGAAGGCCGTTTTACACTGTACATTTGTTTGTACAAACTCTTCCGTGAACTCTTGCATGAGGCAAAATGTATCGTGTAAAGCGGCAAATTGCATGAACGCTTGTGCGAATATCTCAATGCCTGCACGGGAAATAGAACCTGTTCCAATTTCGTTGAGACAAACGTACAATCTCACGTATGTACATACGTTTGTGCAAAATCTTTCATCGTGTAAAACGGCCTTGATGAAAGATTGTTGTGCAATGTCCGATTTGCTCCGCTACCTTAACTACTTTATATGGATATTATTTATTTATAGTATTATTTTTAAAGCAACCAGAACTTTGTTAATGGCCACACAGATTCTTAAGTAGGTATAGTAACTTATCTTTGTGGTATTTATTCAGTAAAATGGAAATAGGAAGCATGAGTTGCGATGACTTGATGAATCATTAATATCATGGTAATCTATATTGAAATTTAATTTTGCAATATTTCCCACCATAAAATGTATCTATAATTGATTTAATATTAACTGTTCTACATTGATTTACATATGAGATTGAAATCCACTTCGAATACCTGTTACAAAGCAGGTCAAATTTATATTTCAAATCTATGTAGATATTTCATTTAATAGCCTCATCTATATTAACATTAGCTAAGGCAATTAATTATTTTATTGGCTTCTTAATGAGAGAACCTGAATGTAAATGGATCGTGGAACTCTGTGGATTACTCAAATTGAAACTGAATTATTACTGAAATTCAAAATTATTCACCATTAAAGACTATACCCCTTTAAGACCTCACAATTAAGAGCAAAATTGTTGGTGGCTTGAATAGCCTCGAATGTGTCTCATTTCTGAGTTCTCAGTGATTTATAGGAGTAGCTAATTTGTGAAAACATTAGACCCTTAAGTTTCATTCACAATGCTGATGGAAAACAAATAATTAGTATCGAGTTTATTCCCCAATCAATAACCGTAGTTCTTGTAGGCCTGCTGCTGGCATCATTCACAACTGTCATTTGAGTTAATAATTATACCTGCCAGTATTTGAGGGAGGGATAATTTTATTGCTAAATATAAAACAACAGAAGGAAAGGACAATGGAACCCCTAAGAGTAGAGAACTCGTCTTCAGAATAGTCTTCCTGTCTCACGATCTCTTACGGAAATCAGTGTTCTTACGGTCACTCAATATGGCGGACAACTTTCACCGTGGCTTCACCTGAAATTCGTCACGCCACTTCTGTTGAACTATATACTCTAAGATATACCCCATGGGTAGGTCAGGTCCGAAATTTGGGCGGGAAAATTCGGTAACATCCGGTGGTCTTGACTCTCCCATAATCTTGAGGATGGGTTTCTAAGTGTGACTCAGGTTGTAACCGGAGTCACGGTTAAAGTTTCGTCTTTCTCTCTAGGATCTCGATGGCCTCCTCGATGAGCCTGTCCCAGTAGCCAGAAGAATTAATTGATTATTATGATGCGGGCAATTATTTTTGTCTTCTAAAAATGGATGGCATGGTCCATCGTGATGCTGTGCTCTGAATCATCCGATTTTTCAGGTTGGCCCAATCTTGGGTGACGCTGGTGTTCCTTGATACTCGTCTCCACCACCGGTTCTTCAGCGATGCAGGAAACGTTGTGTTGGACGCCCGACATCTACTCACCGATGAAAATGCGGAAATGAGAATTGTAATATACCATAACATAGAGTTGTTGCTTAAATTGTAACTTGGAGCTGGTTTCGCTCTTCAATAAATAGGTCTTGTCCTTCTCAATTAAGTTTGATCCAATTCAATCTTCACTTAATAGCCACACCAAACTGCCAACCGAGACATCTGCACCGACCATCGAGAGTCATCGATCATCGATAGTCATTGATCATCGTTATTCATCGATCGTCGACATTCATCGATCATCGATATTCATCGATCATCGATATTCATCGATAATCGAACGTTCATCGATCGTCGACATTCATCGATCATCGACATTCATCGATATTCATCGATCTTCGTGTACACTCTATTCGATGATCGATGACAGCCATCGTCATCGAAGCATTTCGATGAAATTTTTTCATTGAAAATCGATGACCAAAATCGGTCATCGCACAAGCCTAAGTTGTAATCTATATGAGATATCGCAATTCCGTCAGACCCTTGGATTTAGCCGTCCAATTGTGGAGCGGTGTGATTTGTGAACGTGTGATTTTTTTTAGTGAAATGTGAATGTGTTTGTGGCCCTTTACGAACTCGTTGAGCTTGGTTCTTACCACGCAAGCGATTCAGTTAAGTGAAGTATTACTACTTGTCGTTAAGTTAGTCCTTGGCGTGGGGTAACTCCCCCTAAACAACTTACTTGCGTGTGTCCTCCTTATGTTTTTCTTGAACAGTACTCCTGGCAGTAAAACGTTAGCGGGTTGAGTGATTTTGAGCAGTGTTTTTTTTAGAAATAAACTTAAAGAAAAGGAAGAAACTTTTCCGGGTTCCGGGTCGAAAAAAAAACGTGTGGAACTCTACTAAGTTTACTTCTTTCCAAACATGGAAAAGTTCCTCAAAGTATGTCCCTATCGACGATTAATTTTGACTATTGATTTCTCTGACTTAGCATTAATTCTTTTTTCTGTGTGTGAGCATTTGAGTGTATGTGCCCCTTCCAGGCTGTCGTTAAGCGTGGTCCTTCCTCGCTTACGACTCAGGGGAGTGGAGTATACTTGTCGTAAGTTGATCCCTGGCCTGGTATACTACACCTAAACCACTCACTTGGATTGACCTGTGTGCCTGACTTGGGGTTTGTTTATTTGAACAGGGCTCCTGTCAAAAAACTCCAAGCCGGTTGATAGTAATGGTCAATCTTCCACTTGAACCCCATTCATAAGAAGGTACGTTGTTCATGGCCATTGGAGATTTTTACTTAATCATATTTATTAGCCGTAAGATCTCACTTCCTTGTCACTGTAATAATTATCTACTTCTTTTAAGCAGGATGCATTAAAACCTCTATAACATACAACTCCACCATAATGACACTACAACATGATTGACAAACTGACGCTCAACGATGAATATGTCTCAAATTCACTTTTATTACCACACAATCTATTCGCAATTTACAATGGCCTAAGAGAAATAAAAATTCATTTGAATGGTTTTCTCCTTTTTATTTGATCGTAACATCGTCGTTGGGGGCAAAAAAAAGCGGTAATAAACCAATAATAGAATGGAGGTGATGCAACAGATTGAATGATACAGAAGATAATCATGAGAAAGCAGTTCGAATACAAAAAAATTGTTATGATTCATACCGCCCTTTTTTTCAAAATAAAAGAGCCGACTATGATGTTCTAACATAAGCTAGACTTTGGCCGATCGTGAGCCGATCATTAAGAGAGCGAAACTGATCTCCCACCTTCCCGCAAAGAGTCATTAAAAATTAAATGAAAATAAGTTAAGTGAGAATACGTAATAAAATACGGAAAATTACGTCATTTTTCGTATTTTCACTCCGCAACCTTCGCGACGTGATCATCTTCGGCATTTAAGTGGTGATCTGCAGGTACTTTCTTAGACCCAACCGCTCTTTTGACTCTTGATCAGTATCTTTCAACTCTTGATCCGTTTAATTTGACTCCGCATTTCATTAGTTTCATCTCACCTGAAGAGTAATCTCACTTTTTTAATGACTCTTTGCAGGAAGGCGGGAGATCAGTTTCGCTCTCTTAATGATCTGCTCACGATCGGCCAAGGTCCGATAGTGAGTGTCTTCATTTCAATTCCTAACGACAGGTGAGATGGAACCAATGAAATGCGGAGTCAAATGAAACGGATCAAGGGTCGAAAGATACGAATCAAGAGTCAAAAGATACGGATCAAGAGTCGAAATAGTGGGTGAGTCAAAGAAACGACCTGCAGATCACCACTTGAGAGCCGAAGATGGTAACGCCGCCTGGGTGACGGAGTGAGGCTACGAAAAATGACGTAATTTTCCGTATTTTATGACGTATTCTCACTTGAAAAGGGATTACAAAATAACCCCCCCTGAGATGCAATACCTCCTCCAAACTTTCATCCTCCTCCCCTTCTTAAACCAACAAATAATGATGAAATAGCATTTAATTTTTGTAGAGGACTTCCTCGGAGTTTCCGTGCATGATTCCCGCGGGCTTTCACTTTTCTCCCCCTCGTATATAGTCCGTACACGACTGCAGTTCCGCTCCCGTACCACGGGACATCTTCTGGTTGAAGTGATATTCGCCCATACCTGAGGGTGGTTCCTGGAACGGGCGCGACACTGAAGTCATCAATGTACGACCAACTAGAGAAAGTATAGCAAGCCCTATAGCACCCAGAATGATCGTTTTTATAAGGAACCATTAACCATGAAAATAATTCCGAAATGAAGTAAATAATGAAATGACAATAATGGGAAAATACGATGGCAAGTGGTAACATATTGTAGCGGAGGAATCATCCAGAGCCTTGGCAACGGTGGTTATTGACGGGGGAGAGAGCAATCATCAAGGGAGGATTCGGGAAATGGTGTATTTGTGAACAACTTTAATGTTACTGTGTGAACATTTTTAGGAAATTAAATGTGTTTAAAGTGTTATGGAAATAAGAATATTTGTTATTGCACCCACGCACGTAACAACTGGTGTCAGAAGTGGGATACATTAGTAAATTTTAGTGGGCTTTTTTTGAGTGTTAGCCACGACTTATTTTCATGTAAGTCAAGAGCATGGCTTCAAGAGTAGCGAAGTTAAGTGAGTTGAAAGTGGCGAATTTGAAGCGCGAGTTGGAAAAGCGTGCGTGACATGGAGACCAGTGGGACGAAATATGTACTTGCGAATTGCGAATTCATGAGGCGCTTCAGGCCGAAGGTGTGGACCCCGAAGATTTCCTTTTCAAGATAGAAATCGGAGCGCGCGAAGTCACGCAGGTCCTGAAGAGTATTTAAAGAAGAGCTTGACGAAAATTCCAGAACTTTGAAGGAACTTGTCAATAATATACGAACGATCAAAGACGACTGGCTGGAATCTTCGAAATTGACGTCAGTGAATGAAAAAGTGAGATAAAAAATGACGTCAGCGGAGTAAAAGGTGAGCTGAAAGCCGATGTCAACGAAGCGAAGGAAGAACTAAAATACGTCACTTCGGAGGTACAAAAGGTGCAAGAGAGGTTAAAGAATGTAAAAATGGACTTAAAAATGGTAGAAGTCGACGTAGAGAAGCGTATTGAAGATCGTCTGAAAACTATCGCACAATAATTGACGCAAACTGGCATCGTAGGACTACTGTCAGGACTAGCTCCTATTGTCAAGGCCGTGCGTGTGACACCACCTACATACGACGGCAAGACTCCTTGGTCCACAAACTCCAAATAATTTGAAGCCACGGCCAACGCCAACGGGTGGACGAAGGAAGACAGAGCTACGGGCTCGATTGTGGCTCTGCGAGGTGACGCTTTGAACATTCTCCAAGCAATGCCTGACCACGGACACAGGAACTACGATTGTCTGGTGGGCCGGCTGGAAATGAGGTACGGCGATAAAACACCTCTAACAAGTCTACCATAGCCAATTGCTCACTAGACGTCAAAACCAACTGTGTCATTCGGAATTGGTGATTGGAAAATGAAAAGTGTTTGAATGAAAATTAACAGGAATCGCTATAGACGAAGGTATATAATTGTTTGCGCTATTAAGTAGTTCATAGAAGACGTAGGGACAGAGGAATTTGACCCAACACAATGTATAAAAGTACCATGACGGGAGATTTGAGAGTCAAAAAAAAGGTCGAACAAATTCCCAAATTGATGAGTAACGATGAGTGTGTTAGGTTACGTCATCTTCCCGCATTGGATGGACCTAGGTCACCTAGATCTTGTATACAGTCCTATCTTTGGAGTGATAAATGATGACGATGATTCTAGATGCTCATGACGAAAGACTTCGCTTAGATAAGCCTGTTTTCCGTACATGTGGACAACAAAAGGAGGGTAGACAATATGGAGGAGCGAATTTATTTTGTCGAATATCGGCATTTTCGATCACTTCTGTTGCAGTTTGTGGGAGATTATCTGCAAAATAGTACATTTAAAAAAATGTTATCTATTTTTTTGTCTTCTATACAAATCTATAGTTTAACTCTGATCGTGCGAACAATTTGCAGAGTAATAGTTCAAGAGATGAGGAAAATTGTAGGCTATTTTAAAAAGATCTCAGGGCCCCAAAATGGTCCCCTAAAAGGTGGTCTACGATACGTATTGGGTTTTGTGCTGTGTTTTCATTTTTCGCTTTTGAAAATTACTTCCGCTCGAGATAGAAGGTTGAGATTAAAAAAAAAATCATATGGCTGAAAGAATTAAGTTTATAATTACTTCAACCAATTATCTTTCCCAATTCGTATTTTTCTGAAAATCACGTTTTTAGCTGCAAAAACGCACATTTTTCTCTAAAATCAACAATAGATAGTTTCCTTGACAACCAGATTTTGGTCTGAAACGCATTTTAAATGCATTTTGATTAGTTAACTTGATTAGGTATGCTAAGCATTGGATTTTTTGCAGTGGTTAAATTTTTGCTTTTTAAAACTACTTTCACTCAAATTAGAGAGTTCAAATGTATTTTATCGGATGCACAAAAGAATGAAGTTTTTTATTTTTTCAATCGATTCTCCTCTTATTAAATGATGAGTTGTGAAAGATGTTTTGGTATTTTTAGTTTTTTAAACCTAAGCTGACGTTTCATCATGACCAAGTTGCGATCACTATCGCCATCTGCACAAATCTTTTGCTCGATTTCTAATTCGCTGTTTCGCTAATATATAAAATGAATTTGTAACTTTCTTACTGCCTCCTGGCATTTTCAACGTGTATCTTCTTCACGGATGGTTGTCAAACAACGTGTTTTTGACGACGAGGCCAATTTCTACGAAGAATCCAATCAGTTTACCTTCCCTATCGTTCAATTTTCCCAAGTCATACTTTCCTTATGTCTTTACCGTCTTCGCCTCCCCCCTACAAACGCATTCCAGTCTCCAAGAATAATCAGATTTCCATCCCATTACTTATAGCTTCTTCTAATCCGTCGTACACGTATTTTATTTCCTCTTCCTCGTAATCTGATGTGGGCATCTAAACCTATCTGTACCGCATCTGTGTCATTAGGTTTCGTTTCTAAATAAACTATAACTATCGTATCATTTTATTGAAGATAGTTTTTCACTGGCATACCAATACTTTCCCTAAGTATTATTCATACACCGGCATCCACGAGAAAATGATAAGGGAAAAACTTTTTCATCATCGCATTCAACTGAAAATATTTGTAGATATGTGCACATAAAAAATGGATTTTAAAAATGGTCATGAAACCATTATTGGATACGCACATGTCCCCGTATTGCGAATGATTCGGAATTGGTGATTGGAAAATGAAAAGTGTTTGAATGAAATTTAACAGGAATTGCTATGGACGAAGGTATATAATTGTTTGCGCTATTAAATAGAAGACGTAGGGACAGAGGAATTTGACCCAACACAATGTATACAAGTACCATGACGGGAGATTTGAGAGTAAAAGAAGGTCGAACAAATTCCCAAATTGATGAGTAACGATGAGTGTGTTAGGTTCCGTCATCTTCCCGCATTGGATGGACCTAGGTCACCTAGATCTTGTATACAGTCCTATCTCTGGAGTGATAAATGGTGACGATGATTCTAGATGCTCATGACGAAAGACTTCGCTTAGATAAGCCTGTTTTCCCTACAATGTGGACAACAAAAGGAGGGTAGACAATATGGAGGAGCGAATTTATTTTGTCGAATATCGGCATTTTCCATCATTACTATCGTAGTTTGTGGTATAGCATATTTATAGGTATAGTTTTTTTTTAATTGTCTGTTTTTCTGTCTTTTATACAAATCTACAGTTTTACTCTAATCATATTGAAATTTTGCAGACTAATAGTTCAAGTCAGAAAAAAATAAATGGCTATCCTAAAAGGATCTCATGGCCGAAAAACAGCCCAAAAAGGGCCCTTTGGTGGTCTACGCAACGTATTGGGTTTTGTGCAGTGGTTTCGGCATTTTTCGCTTTTGAGAATTACTTCCACTCAAGATAGAGAATTGAGATTAAAAAAAAGTCATATGGCTGAAAGAATTAAGTTTATAATTGCTTCGACCAAAGATCTTTTCCAATTCTTATTTGTCTAAAATCACGTTTTTAGCTGCAAGAACGCACATATAATTTTCATTTTCCAATCACCAGTTCCGAATCATCCGCGTACTGGCACATGTGCGTATCCAATGTCAAATAATCCATCGATGGTTTCATGACCATTTTTAAAATCCATTTTTTATGTGCAAATATCTACAAATATTTTCAGTTGAATGCGATGATTTAAAAGTTTTTCCCTTATCCTTTTCTCGTGGATGCAGGTGTAGGAGTAGTACTTAGGAAAAGTATCGGTATGCTAGTGAAAAACTATCTTCAATAAAATGATACGATAGTTATAGTTTATTTAGAAACGAAACCTAATGGCACAGATTCGGTACACATAGGTATAGATGCCCGCATCAGATTACGAGGAAGAGGAAATAGAATACGTGTACGACGGAATAGAAGAAGTGATAAGAAATGGGATGAAAATCTGATTATTCATGGAGACTGGAATGTGGTTGTAGGGGGGTGAGGCGAAGAAGGTAAAGACATAAGGAAAGTATGACTTGGGAAAATTGAACCATAGGGAAGATAAACTGATTGAATTCTGGGTAGAAATTGGCCTCGTCGCGTCGTCACAAACACGTTGTTTGACAACCACCCGTGAAGAAGATACACGTTGAAAATGCCAGGAGACAGTAAGAAAGTTACAAATTGATTTTTATATATTAGCGAAACAGCGAATTAGAAATCAAGCAAAAGGTTGGTGCGGATGGCGATAGTGATTGCAACTTGGTCATGATGAAATGTCAGATTAGGTTTAAAAAAAACTAAAAATACCAACAAGGAATCGCTGGCAGGTGGATCGTGACTATCCGGTTTTTTTTATTGTTACCTTATTAACTAATTGGTTCCTCATATATAAAATAAAACTACATTGGCAATTTTCCACAGTATAAACTTTAATTCGACCGGTTTCGGTGCACTGCATCATCATCAGGCAGCAAATCCAGTCCAGTCCAGTTATTAGTGATCCTTTGCAACTACCACGGGCGCGAGCCCTCTACAGCTGTTTAGTATGCTTAATTAATTGTATGAACAAGAGGGAGGAATATTTAGGGTAGGGGTGTGATGAGGGTCGTTTGGAGCTGGAGTGACTGGTGACTGGTGGATAGGCAAGGGGATTGCGGCAACAAACTAACTCTAATATAACAGGCTTTTTATGTTTCCATGTTTTTGTAGCTATTGTTAATGGTAAAACGTATTTATTTATTTATCCCCAGTCCCATTTGCACCCAGATACTTTCAACCCCTTCTCTTTCCCCGCATACATAGTCACTCTTGTTTAACTCCCACCCTTTACTCTTCCCATATAATCCCCTCCTCTCCCCTCTCTTTTCCCCAAACCCTCTCCTTACTTGTAATTCATATCATTTTACTTTATTATGTTATTCCACGACATCAAGCCTGAAACAACTCTTTTTATTCCCCATATATATATATATATATATATATATATATATATATATATATATATATATATATATATATATATATATATATATATATATATATATATATATATATATATCGAATAAATTTATATGCATTTCATTTGTAAAGGCAATATTTGGAAGCTAGGCATTTCTTCAAATCTTGCTTGCTTTTGTATTTAGTAAAAGACTATTCTGTTCTCCTACATTTTTTTAAATTATATTGTACTTATTTACTGTATATCTGGCAAAATGTTACGTTAAAATCCAAGAAAATATTTTTATTTTTATGTACTTTTCCTTTTAGGGCATGCCCTAGAACAATAAAATTGTATATCCATTTAGATAACAATTGATGATGATAATTTTAAATCGGTTCCCTTCACAGACTTAAGCCAGTTGCTCACGGTAAAATTTTCCATAAAATTGTTTTATAAAAATTTTTATTCAAAGTTTTATGAATCGTACGTAAAATTTACTTGCTTGCTCACGGTAAAACTATTCATAAAACCGTAATGTCCTGCCATCTATGAGACGGTTTACGAACACGTGAAGTGATAGAAGCACTCTCTTTTGGATGACTGTTAGGTTAAAGACTATATGTATTGTTTATTTACTTACATTCCGATCACACTCAACGGTGCTAAGCTCTAACGCATTCTTCTAACAAGAAGGATACTGCCTCAACGTCCCATGAATTTCCAGCCATGTTTGTTTACGTATTCCAAGTTTGGCTTCCCATGGATACGAGATTATTATCAACGCGATGAGCGGAACGTCTCATTGTTTGTTGCATAAAACGGTTTTATGGAAATAGAACCTGTTTTATTCCGTAAAACGTTTTATAAAACTGTTTTATAAAACTAGGTTTTATAAAACAGTTTTATCGTTAGCAAGCTCATTTTTATAAAATTAGTCGATTTTATAAAACGTTTTACCGAAAATTTTAACGTGAGCAACAGGCATTTGCAAGTCTAGCAATAAGAATCGAGAAGCACGTGAAAAGTTAAAAATGCTACACAGGCTGATTTTGCTCAAATTTCTGCACCACCTCTTTCATTTATTGGAATATTTCCTTGGTTTCATGTCGATACACCTCTAAAGGGATTCAGGGACGTATAAAATAAAAACCCATCACCACTCGATCAAGATAATAGTTATTTTTTCAAAATTTTCTTTTCAGGAAAAGGCATGGAAAATTTCATAAGACTCTATTTACTCATTCTCATTGTCACTATCACATGTGGGCTTCAATGCAGATCGTCCAGTTGCACATATCTGCTCTAATCTCGTTATCTTCATTTCTTTCTATTGCATCCATAATCATTTGATCTCACGTTATCTGTATTCATCCCACTCTTCCTCATCGGAATTCCACACATGTCAATTCCATTGAATATTCCTCCGATTGCTTCCTTTGCCGTCCTTCCTCTTAATACCCAGGTCTGATTCACGGAATGTTTCCTCATTTCTAGGCTTATGTCGTAAGCCGTCAGTTGAAAGTCCTTTCTAATGGTGGAATTCCCTCATTGCTAATATGGTCTTTGTATCTTCCTCCATTCTCCCTTATGCAGGTATCCTGCTTTCCAGTAGAGGTTATATGAACGAAATAAAACTACTAATGACAGAAGCGTTTTGGCATCTGTTGAATCATTCCTAGATATCTTACAGAGTAACAAACCTCGTTGGCACGAAAGTGGCATTAGAGTATCGTGTCATCATCATATCGTTGTCCTGTTCCACTTTCGTGGGTCTAGGTATTGACTGAGCACCTCCATCTATGTCTGTCATTCCACGCTTCCTGCCTTAAAACACCCTCATGGGAATATCCTCTCTTTTCAATGTCGGTTTTAACTTCATCTATGCATTAAGGATTTAAGGTTTTCCCGGCGAATTATATACTTGAGGGTTTCTCGGGTTTCACACCAGGTAAGATTACTTAAATTGATCAACGTTTCGATGGCTGACTCAGTCATCGTCTTCAGGATAATGAGTCGAGCGAGGATGCTGGCGGTTATATATAGCCACAGATGCCCCATTGTTGTGGGAGCAGTTACGAGTTCTTTGAATTTCGTCAATTACTGGGCGCCAAGTCCTATTTAAGTTGAAGCCGTTGTCTCTATTGATGTTATTTTGCTCCATCTGTATCAATATCGCTTCTTTCGTTATTCTTTCCCAATATTTGGACGCCCGGGAAATAACATCAACAGAGACAACGGCTTCAACTTAAGTAGGACTTGGCGCCCAGTAATTGAAGAAATTCAAAGAACTCGTATCGGCCCCCACAACAATGGAGCATCTGCGGCTATATATGTGGAGATGGGTACGGGAGAAGATCTCCACGCGTATCGAATCAATTTATTAGAGATTTTATGCAATGCCCCTTACATTCTCACTCTATGACTTATGCCTGTTGCTCACGGTAAAATTTTCGGTAAAACGTTTTATAAAATCGACTAATTTTATAAAAATGAGCTTGCTCACGATAAAACCGTTTTATAAAACCTAGTTTTATAAAACGTTTTATGGAATAGGACAGGTTCTATTTCCATAAATCCGTTTTATGCAACAACCAATGAGACGTTCCGCTCATCGCGTAAATAATAATCTCGTATCCATGGGACGCCAAACAAGGAAAACGTAAACAAACATGGCTGGAAGTTCATGGAACGTTGAGGCGGTATCCTTCTTGTTAGAAGAATACGTTAGAGCCGCACCGTTGAGTGTGATCAGAAAGTAAGTAAATAAACAATACATATAGTTTTTAACCTAACAGTCATTCAAAAGAGAGTGCATTTATCACTTCACGTGTTCGCAAAGCATCTCATAGATGGCAGGACATTACGGTTTTATGAATAGTTTTACCGTGAGCAAGCAAGTACGTTTTACGTTCGATTCATAAAACTTTAAATAAAAAATTTTATAAAACTGTTTTATGGAAAATTTTACCGTGAGCAACAGGCATTAGTAACATAAACATAAACAAATCAGCAAGGCTTCCTTGGCAACAATATCAAAGATGATGGCACCATTTACGCTCGCCACATTACCCAATCTCAGTCCATGACTTAGTTACATACACATAAACAAATCAGCAAGGCCTCCTTGGCAACAATAACAAATATGATGGCACCATTTACGGTCACCACATATATAACCGCCAGCATCCTCGCTCGACTCATTATCCTGATGACGATGGCTGAGTCAACCATCGAAACGTTGATCCATTTAAGTAATCTTACCCGGTGTGAAACCCGAGAAACCTTCACATTCATCCATCCATCTTCTCCTGGGTTTTTCCCTTGGTCATTTACCTTCTTCTTTCTTTTCCAACATCATTTTAGGTATCCTTACATTTTCCATTCTCATTACATGGCCAAACCATTGCATTCCGTTGCTAGCAATTCGCTGTCTTATATCTTCTATATGTATTCAGTTGTGATCTTATAACTCAATTTCCGATTCAATCAATTCTTAATTTCCCCACACTACGTCTCAGAAACTTAATTTCTCCTGCCGTTATTCTACTCCATTGTCTTTCAGACATTGTCCAAGTTTCTGACCCATAAAGAAGTATCAGTAAATCATAGCTATTGGTCGTTAATTTTTTTTCTTTCTGTGGCACTTTATTATTCCACAAGGAACATTTGATGGCCTGTAAAAATCTTCCTCTCTTATACAGCCTATTTGAAATGTTGGACTCTAATTTATAATTTCGGGAAATTAGAATATCGTATGTATTGTGTGAACATGATATTCAATCATCTTCTGAAAGTTTTAAGCCAGTATAAAGTTATGGTCACTTCAAATATCAATAACACCTTTAAGCAATGATTAAGAAATTGTTTGGGGTTCACTACTTTTCCATGGCCTGGGCATAGGCTTGAAAAGTACTCTTAGACAGGAAAAATATTACCAGAGAAGATTCCAAACACGTATCCTAGACTCAAACCGACGGCGGAAGTAACATTTCACGGTTGAAAATTGGGTTCGGTGGGAGAACATGTTCGTTCAGTTTTTTAATACCGAGGAAATAATTAATTAGAGATTGTAAAACCGGGTAATAGTTTACAGATGACTTTTGCACCAGACTTCCTCATTTATCGGGTGACCATTATCATTGACAGGTTTGAGCTCATAGTAAAACGGCACCATAAACTAAAACCAATTTTATACTCCGTCGTGAATTAGAATGCTGGATTATTTTTCGTATAAAAATCCAAATAATGGAACCTCTTGAGGCTATACACTTGAGCACTACAAAAATAATTATATTATATATCACCATCATGCACAAGGTTTTAGGTGTTACAATCATGAAAATAACTACAATTATTTTTACACATTTGATAAATTTTTACGCACGTCTTCTATTCCAAGTTATATCGGTTATCAGATAGTAAACAAGTCATTCAAAAGTAAATGACATCACGTAAAACGCTCATTTACCTCGATATGAACTAGGAAAAGAAAGAAAAGACAGCTGTTGTGTCGCCATGAAAACATTAGTTCCGGTCAACGAAAAAGTATGCGGTAATCGTCTTATATCTTTCTCGGCTTTCCGTGACTCAATGGTCTCAAGAAAAAGCTATATGAATTAATATCTGTTTCTCATGCAAAAAGCCTGAATTTTTAGCCACAACCCTTTTAAGAATTGCTAAGGTAGTGGCTGGCAAATAAATATTACCTAAATACAAGAAGAGATTAATGGCCGATTGCACCATGTCTAGCTACAGTCAAAAATATATGAAAGAATGCGTTGAATCAAGTACAATTTCCAGGTAGCTCGGACATAGCTCATTAACATTAGCTGGAGGTTGATTTTTCTAGATCAAGACAGGTAACTGAAACTAAAGGATACAGCTAAACATCCTGCGATCGACCAAAAATCAATACTCGCTAGCTTAGTTCAAACAAGTACGGCTTCTCCTAAGTTTTTTTCCATTCGCAACTTACTTTAATCTGAAAAATTTTAGGGCCGGTGGCACAAAGCTAATACTCTTCCGATCTAACGACTTCAGGTATTCTTATACGCATAACCGTTTCCCTAGCCATAAATGAACGTCTTAAGGTAGTTTGAGCGAAAAATCACTTCACCTAGAATTTGATGAATTTGGTCTCATTTTAAAGAAAAACCTCTCATCTTTCTTTCCAATCATATAAAAATATCAATCCTTTACCAAACTACTTTTCGAGTAGTTTGCCTAAAAATATAAGCTGTTTTACATGGGATAGATTATGGCTGCGCGCTCCAGAGGGAGAATATTAAACAAATTAGGAACTTCTAGCAACTAGACTTCGTCAAAAAACTAACGGTGTATAAATTGCATATTTTTCTCAACTATTTATAAAAAATAATATATGACTCACCACAGTAATTTTTACAGAATCGCAAAAATATCTACTGTTTTGAAGGTTCTTCTGCTGTTCGCCGGGAAAAAATGAGTCAAGTTAGAGACTTATGTAGCTTTATTTATTAAATTACTGAGAATTTTGGTAACTAATACATATATATCTTATTTGCGCCATTAATATTACAATATTTATTCAATACTTCTTACAGACGCTAAAATAAAAAATTAAATTTGAATATGGTCTATATTATGAATAGGGAACTATCTCGCTCAAACCACGTTAACCAGCCACCATCTCGAATGTAGGTCTTCTTACATCCATCGTGGATCAGCATCACGACCCCAAAGGCCGTTTTACACCAGGCACTTTACTACACAATTTGAAGTAGCGTCTGTTTTCGCAATGCCAGAATGCAGGCTCGGAATTAAGAGCAGTGGTAGTATTTTCCCATCTGTCCTTTATGCATTTGTGCTTGCATTCTTGCAATTCACCACTTTACACGGCACAATTTTCAATGCGCATCAATGCGTATATCAGATTGTGCAATACAGTGCCTCATTTAAAACGGCCTTAAAAGTTTCAGAAGCTCTCGTCAAAACAATTTCTCTCAACTTCTGATTAATAAACTTCCAAGAATAAATGCTTTGTTGATATTATTGTTTTCCCCTAATTATGCTCTCGGATTTAAAAAAAAATGCTCATTGTCCTCGCAAGATCTATGAAATATGATTCGTAGAGAACCGCATCTCAGGGCCGCTGACTCATGAAAAATGCGCAGAATCGTTCACTCGTTCGTGTTGGTTTATCAGCAAATATTGATTACATATATATTGGCACACTTCTTTGAGGCACTCTTAGTATTATTCTTATCCGCCGTGGCCAAGTGAAGAAATCGATTCAACTCAGCCTTCTTATTTCGCTTTCTGCTGATTTCCAGCAATCGAAGATTAAGTGTGAGAAGTGGAAGATTTTTATCTTTCGAATGGATAATCGTGAAATTCGAATGAGATATTTTCGATGGTAAAAAAAGGCAGCTGGACGATTTATCAGCCGGAGACGAAACAATAGGTGGAATGGATAGATAGAGGGAGATAGAGCGGTAGGTCGGAATTTCCAGCCGTCACCCCCTGCTCCTCCACCGTAAGCCCAATCATCACCATCGCACGTCTTTTTATCTTGGTTTTTTTACCAAATTCTAAAAAACGTTTACGTAAGAAGTGGTAATATTGCAAATATTCTTCCAAAGAATTATTCTTTTAACATCAAGTAAGAGAAATCACTCAAAGTTTTGTACTACTCCTTTATAAGATTTAAATTTGAGTATGCTTCTGTAGTATGGAATCATTATCGCAAGAAATATGTTCAAATATTGGAGAGGGTACAAAAAAGGTTTTTGTAGCTAGAAACGCGATTTTTTCAGACAAATACGAATTGGAAAAGATGATTGATTGAAAGAATATAAAACGTCATTTTTTCAACCCTTGATTAAAAAAATCCAAGCCCTCTAACTTGAGCGGAAGTAATTTTAAAATGCAAAAAATGAAACCAGGGCACAAAACCCTATACGTAGCGTAGACCACCAAAGGGACCACCCTTTTTGGGACCTATTTGGGGCCCTGAGATAATTTTAAAAAGCCTATAATTTTTCTTCTGTCTTAAACTATTAGCCTGCAAAATTTCAGCACGATCGAATTAAAATTGTAGATTTGTAAAAAAAGACAAAAAAATAGTATTTGATATATGTATATAGATTTAATTATTATTTATTTATTTGTTCTCTATTTATCTTCTCCTAACTAGACAAACCCAATTCGTCATCCGAGTCAGTTAGACGTGTCTCTGGCGTCACCCACGCACGTATTTAGAGACAGTCTACGCCCCCACCACGGAGACGGCGGCAATTACGATATCTCATTTCGTGTGCATGCATCCTCTCTGTCTGTCTGCCCATTGTGTGTGTGGGTGGGTGGGGGAGGAGATTAGATATAAAAACACAAGTGGAGAAACAAGTGACAGGAGGCGCCAAGCCCCAGTGGAAAATTCCACTGCCTCGTTCCATTCATCCTTCACTACTTCCCCCAAACCAACACTGGCGCTTTGTTTTTTGTCCTCACGGCGATTCCAGGAAAACTGCGATTGAAAGGAATCGATTGTCTCTTTTTTCCATCGCATAACTAATCAACAATCGAGAAGGCTTAACCGGCGACACGGCACTAAGAGTCCTCAACCTAAAGAATGGATCGATGACGAATCGGACGACGTAGAATTCTATTTGGAACCCATCCCACATGCTTAGTGCTAAATGCTATCTCTAAAGCGGTCTAAAGGAAGGGATGCCACTAAATCCTTTACTTTTCTTGATGACGGGATGCCCTCAGGCACTTTAAGAATGTGTATTATTAGACTAAAAAGATAGCAAAATATTCTACATAAATTTTTATAATAAATTTTTGATAAATGCATCACCTACATACCTCTGCCAATGCATGGGACAGGATAATATGTGCCAAATGACATTAATTGGTGTGCATATCCATGAAGCCGTATTTATGGATATCTTCTGCCTAACGAATGGAAGTATATAGGAAAATCTATATATTACAAAAGATGAGATATTATGAGGCAATAGTAATCTCAAATAAGAATTTTTAGCAAGATTTTGAGAAATTTTCCGCACAATGTTTAAGATGGCGTAAAAATAATGTAAACTTCTTATAAAAATGTCGTATCTTTAACAATAAACTGCGGAAATAAACAAAAAAGCAATAATATGTTATGAATATAATATAGTATGAAGTTTATGTTATGAAGTTTAGTCTAAAATATGATGCCACTAAATCCCTGATTTTTCTTGCCTTTCCACAAAACAGATGACCTACGTTTTTTTGACCAAATTGTGTGAGAGAAAGTGGAAAATTCCAAAATTTCACTCTACCATGATTTTAAATTAATTAACTCTGAAAATTTCTATCAGAAAATGTGACAAAAATGTGTCCCTAAGATACGAGCAAAGTGAGGCCAACAGTTTTCAGTCAGCGTCTTCATAATACCTGTTGCAGTTACTGATGAGGTTACATCGCATGACTAAGCCACAATTTGATGTGCAAACTAGCAATTTTGACTTTGGCTATAGACTTCTCCTGGACTAAATATTAGCGCCATGATTTCGAGGATTATAACTGTGCAAAAGAGATTTTCAAGGAATTTCGATGACTATGCGGACATTGTAAGTTTTCCAGGATCCATGAGTTGCACTTAAAGAAAATCAGAAACAATCAGTAAATTCCTTAACACTGTTCTACTCGTAGTGATTCCAGTCGCATCGGTAAATACGAGCTTTCGAAGTTTTTAACAAAATGGAAAGTTTTCGCAGAAAAAAAATTTAATTCGAAAATAATAATTGCCATTCATTTCCATGTAGATAAATTTGCTCCAAATTATTACCAACCAGGATAGAAATTACGCATATAATAATAAGTTTTTACATAAACGAATGGTTGCTCATGGAGAATTCCTATTTTTTTATAGTTTCCAGGACTTAAGTATCAATTTACGTCACTCAAGATGCCGCACGTTCAGGACGCATAAAATTATTGGATGTGGTTTTTCCATTCCCTTCAGTTGCGTCAGACTGACGTATTTAGAACAATTCTCGTGACAATTCCTCACTTTCTTCTTCTTAACGGATCTCGAGCGGGCGTGCCTTTCTCCTCCTCGCCTGTCCTCCAAGGAATTCCTCCTTCTTGCTTGTGTGAGTCACTCCGTCTTCCACTCACGCAAGAAAGCAATCTCCCTTCCTTAGCGCCGCGCTCCAGTTTCCATTCTCCCCAGTCACGACGACAGACCACTGAACTCCTTACACTAGTCCTTGATGATGAGATGCCCTCAGGCACTAACATATGTGAAGTATTAGACCAAATAGATAACAAAATATTGCAATAATTATTTTCAGGAGATATAGGTCTATAAATTTGAAAGATATTTATTCTTTTTGCCGACGTTTCGCTAGTGTATGCATGCTACTTCAGGGCTTTAATGAAAGATGTTGGGTGAATTGTAGATACATTAATTGAATTTGGTTTACAATTTAGGTGCATAGTTATTTAAAAAATATATGTACATAAAAGTTTTCAAGTTATCTCAGAGAGAGTTCTTTCTGAATTGAAAAGTTATATGTATACATATTTTTAAAAACAACTATGTACCAAAATTGTAAACCAAATTCAATTATTTTGTACAAATCACCCAACATCTTTCATTAAAGCCCTGAAGTAGCATGCATACACTAGCGAAACGTCACCAAAAAGAATAAATATCTTTCAAATTTGTAGACCTTTGCCTCCTGAAATAAAAATATTGCTTCATTAAAAAAGGTCATGAAGAAGAACCGTCTAGATAACAAAATATTATGCATGTAACTAAACCTCATAATATGTTTTATTTATTTATTTATTATTATTATTATTACATCGACGTTTAGAGTGTCGCGCTGTATGGAAGCTAATCGTGGACTGTAAGGGAAAGTGAAATGAAAAGACTGTTATCCTTTGAAGCATGGTGTTACAGAAGGATGCTGAAAGTAAGCTGGACAGAAAGGAAAAAAAATAAAGAAATCTTAGAAAGAGCTCAGGAGGAAATAAGAAGTATAATAAGAATCATTAAAGAAAGAAGAGATAAACTTATTGGACATTTACTAAGGTACGATGCTCAAGTTAAAAGAATAATTGAAGGAAAAATTGAGGGTAAAAATTGCAGAGGAAGACCCCGAATAGACTACATGAGCCAATTTATGAGAGACATGCAATGTAGAACATATTACGACCTGAAACGAAAAGCTGAGAAGAAAGATGAATGGAGTTCTACTGCCAGCCAACTCAAGGGTTGAGACAGTAGAAGAAGTTTATTACAATTCAATTTAGCGAGTAGCTAGGTTGCAAGGCAATTATGTAGACACATAGATAATATAACCGCATACATAGAAATTACAAAATAAATAAGTATCAATAGTTTGATCAAATATAAAATGATGACTATAGAAGATTATATAATAGTAAATGACTCCAGTAGCCGTAAACAATGTACCTTTCTTAAGGAAGGGAGATAATCTTTCTTCCTCCCTTCCTTGAGAAAGGTACGTACATTGTTTACGGCTATTGGAGTCATTTACTTTTATATATTTACCAGCCGTAAGAGCTCACTTCCTTGTCATTATACAAGATATTTCACTACAAAAGTATTGACTCAAATTACAATCCATTTGGAATATTATATAACATTTTCCTGAAATATTTGAAAGTGAAAGGGAAAGACTCAGAAACATTTCCAGGAAGTTCATTCCATTCTTTTATACCTATATTTAAGAAAGAATATTTGGTTGTGTCAAATTTTTGACCCAACTACCTCATCCTCCATTTGTGGTCACCTCTACCATAGTAACATCCGCATTGAATTTTCATTTTCAAATCTGAATACGCAACCCAGACCAGCTATAAATATAGTTATACCACCAATAAAAAGTAAATAAACAGAATAATCTCTACCAACAATCAAAGCATAAAATCGAATTATGCACCGGTAGTCATCAATGTAGAAGAATGAACTAAAGCAGAGACAGGTGTAGGAGCGGATATTGCAGCAGGAAGTCAAGAGGAAAAAGGAATTTGGGCTCTTTTAGTTTTTGGAGCAAAAATCATAAAAATAATTAGTTTATACTTCCAATAAAGAATTAAATATATCAACATAAAAGATATAATTTCAAGAACTAAAATTCAACATTCAAGAAATAGAAATTAAAAAAGCAACGATTAGATAAAACAGTTAATATACCAACACTATAAGATTTGAAATTTTCATAGTAAATTACTAATAAATAGGAGATTAATCCTAACCGACCCCATCTCAATAAAATAGAAATTAAATTAGGACTAATAATTAATAATATAATTGATACTACAAATAGAATTACCAAAATAATAAAACGAACCAAATAAGGATCTATATAATCAATTCTATAAAAAAATAACCATAGAAGAAATAAATAATACAAACCCTATAATAGTTGAAGATATTCAATTAGATAATAAAGTTTCCCTGTATAGTACATCTAAAAGATTTAGCATATTATAGTTATTTTTCTTCTCTTCTGTATACTTTCACTTCCCAATGCACTGGACATCTCCGTGGCGCTGTTCTTTAACCCATATATTCCTAACACGAATCTAGCAGCCCTTCTTTGTACTTTTTCTTTCATTATTTGTGAACTTTTATTATAAGGGTCCCACAAGGCAACAACACCTTATTCCCAAATTGGTCAAACTAATGTAAAGTATGCTCTTTCCTCTGTAGCTTTAGAGCAGTGTTTTAAATTTCTTTTAACAAAGTTAAGCGTTCGGTGGGCCTTTGTTACTATTTCCTCTATATGGTTACTCCATTTAAGATCATTTGAAAAACATAATCCCAAGTAATTGCATTTTTTAGGCAAAGGCACATTAACCTGACCTAGTGGTGGGATATTCTAAGTGGTGTCAACCTGTTGGTCTCTAAGGAAACCCTTTCACTTATGTGCAGCCAATATTATCGACAGAAATTTCTGATATATTTATCGGAATAGGAAGTAGCTAATTGAAAGGATCCTCACTTAACAATCGCCATCGAAAGCAACGACGATTTTACGCAATGTACATGCCAGAAACAGTGATGATTGGAAGCCTTACTAATATAATTATAAAAATAATTGCTTGCAAAAATTATAGTAATATTTACTAATTAAAAATCATAGTGAATATTACTCAAAGCACAAATGAACTGGATTTATAATTATGCAAGGCGGTAAAAAATGTAAAAAAAAACTTTTTATGTAAGTTTGCTGAGGTGGGATAGTCACAAAATCTTCATACTTCTGTCGCCCGTTAATCCATTTTTTGTCATGCAAATGTCCATCATAATTCCATAAAATATAAAAAAAAAACATTTAATACGTTGTTTTGGCACACATTTTGTAGCTTTTGTGATTGCAAAAAAACACATGGTGCTCTCCCTCAAGCGACCTATTAATCGCTACCTGAAGGATTTATTTATTAAGCAAATATTTTCATATTTACCAACAAACTACAATATTTACGATTGTGCAAAAATGATGACAAGTAAATGGATCTTTTTATTTTTTTTGCTATAACTTTACGCTCGATTTCTCAACTTTATTCTGTACACAAACAACATAGGAGGAGAAGATAGCGAGTGAATGACTAGAGGAATGTCTTAGGGTTAGACGAAGATGAAACTCATGCCAACAAGGACACCATTTACCGAAACACTCACAGGGAACTATAAATGGTTTCTTGCTCACATCGTGAAATTTGTTAATGATGTATTTTAGGAGACGTCATTCACTATACCAAAACTTTGTTACTTCTCAATACCGTAAAAGTACTTAAAACTTAAAAGCTATTAAAATAGAAATAATGACTTAAAGATAGCCACATTTCCTGGCACATATGAACACAATATGCACACATAATAAGGAGTCTGTATCAACTAATAGCAAATACATATAGGTATTTTGACAAAGATTGAATTACTCCGTCTTAGCTACTTCCCCATCCGAGTATTGTTTTACAACTGAATTTATTATTATAGAAATTTCTGGATCTGTTATGTCAAAATTATTGTTAGCTATAGTATATAAGCCACCTAAAATTACTTCTATCACCGATTTTGAAGCAACGTTTCTACGGTTTTATCCAACATATAAAAACATCATTATTGTTGGTGACTTTAATGTGAATATGATGAATCCTGAAAGCTATGATTGTTTACACCTAAAGAAATTCTTTCACTGTAACAATCTTCACCTGGTCTCTTCGCAACCTACTCACCATACGCTAAATAGCCATACCTGCCTGGAACTCTGTGTTGTGGATGATATGGAGAAACTAACGCACTTCTCACAGTCACCAGTGCCTTTTTTATCTGCTCATGACCAAATATCCCTTTCGTACAATTTTACCTTTCCTTTTGTAAAACTCCCTACTTTTGTATTTCGCGACTTCAGAAACTTCAATAATGAAAGATTTCTAGAAGACCTACTTTCTGCTGATTGGTTGCGCATGACTCAGTCAAATTGTATCGACGATAAACTTCAAATTTTCAATGATTATCTTGTGAGCTATTTCAACCGACATGCTCCTGTGCGTATCTGCCACCCTAAACGCCCTAACTCCCCATGTGACCTGTGACATTCGCAAAAAAATGGGTGAACGCAATCGCATACGTAGAGCCTTCATTCGTTCCAAGCAGCCAGCCCTTCACACCGTATACAAACGACTGAGGGCCGAAGTCAAGCTTTTGATAAATGAATCCAAAAGAAACTATTTCTCTAGTGCCCTTTCCGGGCTTCAAGAACCGAAGCGCATCTGGAAGGAACTACGTCAACTCGGAATAGTCCGAAGCCGGCAAATTTCTTTGGCCTCTAATCTCACAGTGGATGAACTTAATACTTATTTTACATGTCTAGTAAACACTGATCAAGATAAATCTCCTCTTTATTCTCCTCCACCTAATTTTCTCGATCCCGCTGTACCGTTTTCTGACCAAAATTTCTATTTTCAGTTTATTACTCCCGAAATGCTAAATAAATTTATCTTTCGGTCCAAATCCAACTCTACTGGTGTGGATGAGATATCATATACCATGATAAACAAGTCTTATAAGGTCACTATGCCATTTATTCTTGACCTTCTTAACCATTCACTACTATCCTGCAAGTTTCCTACCCAATGGAAGTCCTCTTTGGTAACACCAATAAAAAAGGTCAAAAATCCTTCAAACCCATCTGATTACAGACCAATCTCTATACTGTGCACCATCTCCAAAGCTCTAGAACGTATCGTCCATTCGCAAGTAGTTGAATTTCTTTCCCAGGAAAACAGTTTTGACCCATTTCAATCGGGATTTCGTAATAACTTCTCCACTCAGTCTGCTTTAATAAAAATAACGCAAGACTTACGTCATGCCATAGACAAAAAAATGGTGACAGTGCTGGCATTATTTGATTTTAGTAAGGCTTTCGATCGAGTAAACCACACTATACTACTTGAGAAACTGAAAAAACTTAACTTCTCGTGCTCCGTGCTAAATTGGTTCTACTCTTACTTAGTTGGCCGTTATCAAGCAGTGAGAGATAGTCAAGGTAATCTCTCAACTTGGGCAGCAGTCACCACTGGTGTACCCCAAGGGTCTGTCCTTGGCCCCCTATTATTCTCTCTGTACATACTCGACCTTCCTAAATGTCTTAAGCACACCAGTTACATGCTCTATGCCGACGACCTCCAAATTTATCGCAGCTGTTGGCCATATGAAATTGACGAGGCAGTATCAAAAATTAATGAAGACATTTATAGAATAACCGAGTGGGCCACGCGTCACGACTTCATCCTAAACTCAAGTAAAACTAAGGCTATTATTATCGGTAGTTCCAGGATGCTACGTAACATTAGCCACATTACGACTACCAGTATCGTGGTTAATGGTATCCCTATTCCATACTCCAGTAATGTACATAACCTAGGGATTACGTTGACTGCTAACTTATCATGGGATTGTCATGTAAATAATATTTCTAACAAAATTCATTCTATACTTTACCAGTTAAAAGTTCACAGAAACTTACTTCCTTTTAATACTAGAAAAACACTTATATCGTCGCTTATTTTCTCTGTAATAGATTATTGCTGTCTTGTTTATTACGACCTCAAGGAAGAAAATAACCTCAAACTTCACCGGGCCTTAAACTCCTGCCTTAGGTTCATTTTTGACCTTCGCAGGGACGTCCACATCACCCCCTATTATAAACAACTAAGATGGCTCAACGTCAAATCCCGTAGAGAATACCTTCTGGGATCCTTTTTGTTTGTTCTATTTAAAAACAAATCACCCAAGTATCTGCATGATTTGTTCCTAAGTTGTCCCTCTGTCTCCACAATGTCCACTAGGTCTGATCCTAATCAATTGTATTTTCCAGGGCATCGCACCACAGTATATAATAAATCATTTCTTGTAACAGCTTGTCACATATGGAATAAGATGCCAACTGATATTAAAAATTGTAGATCTGTTAAAACATTTAAAATGAAATACCATGATTATTTACTTTCCCGGGTATAACATAAGTTACTCTTATTATTATTTTTTTTCTTCAAATTTGTGTTCATGTTATTATGGTTCCTTATTCATTGCATCATTTTTCTATTGTTAGTTATTAATACATGAGTTTTTTGTGTTAATTTACATTTATAAAATGATAGAAAGTTTTTCCTTTTGTACTTGAAAAGTTTCAAATGATGACAAGTTTGTCCTTTTGTACTTGTAAAAGATTGTGCCTGCAAAGTGTTTTATTATTATCTTTGTTCTTTTGGATTTTTTGTCCTGAACAATAAATATTTTTCTTACTTACTTACTTACGTATTTTGTCAATGAAACCTAGTCAGAGCCTCTTATCCTTGATTTCTAACTACATCTACTACCAAGCAATCACCTTTTGAGAAAAGACGTAATATATTTATCTTATCAGCAAGGTTTTCAACCTGTTGCATGCCGCTAAATTCCACAACTTATTAAAACTCAAGTGCGTCACTTGCTATTGTTTCAAAGGTCTTAGTGAGATAAGCGAGAGTTCGAAGAATTGAAGCACGTGGCCTATCATTCTAGGAAATTGAATCAAATTCAAGTAGTCTCGTAGTCGACAATTTTTAAATGAGCTCAAGTTAGCAATGTCCTTATGCAAGAATTATGACGTGTCATCATCATTATCATCGGTCAACAATCCTAGGATTGGTTTGACGCAACCCTCCACTCAATTCTTCTATCTGCCAACCTCTTCATATTGACGTAACTCCTCTCATTTACAACCTTCACAACTTGTTCCATATATCTCATGCGAGGCCTGCCTTTTCCATTCTTCCCGTTCACTTTTCCCTCGACGATTGTCTTCATCAGGCCTTCGTGCCTTAAGTTGTGGCCTACTAAGTTGTCCCGTCTCCTTTTTAAGGTTTTCAGTAGACATCTCTTTTCTCCCATTCTTCTTTACACTTCTTCATTTGTCACTCGGTCGATCCATTTTATCTTCATCATTCTTCGGTAGCACCACATTTTAAATGCTTTCAGCCTGGACTTCTCTGCTGCTGTTATTGTCCATGCTTCGCTGTCATATAGACAATATCAAAAGGATTCAATACTGGCATAAACAATGACAGGGGAGTAAGTCATGCTGCTTGAACGAAGATAAAAGATTCCTAGCCAGGGTCACATCATCCCTGGAATCCAGTTCTTTCTCAAAAAAAGATTTGTCTTTTTGCTTATGTGACTGACGTATTTGGAATAGACTGATTTAAAATTTAAGGAAGACATATTTCTAAGCAGGTTAGGAAAAGGTTGGGAGACTAAATAATGGGCTCCTTTGTGCAGGTTGGGAAACAACACAGTTTTCCACCCAATGACGACTAAAAACAATCTATTTCTGTTCAATGAGGTTACTGGGTAAAATATTGAAAGGGTGCAATATATATATATGGGTGGCGTGGAGCAATGCATGCGTAAGCCGATGTCTCTCGGGCATCGAAAGAAGACCCTTGAGCTAAAATCCGGAGGACACGTACTTCAACACGCCACCAGGCAACCAAGGATGCGGATGAGCTATTTCCATCCAGCCAACAACAAAAAAATGCATCAAGCGTCAGCAAAGCATTTGCGGGGGGATGTTGCAGGCACAGCGAGAGAAATAAAGCACTAGCCCTGCCTTTCCCCTCACTGAATGCGTCAGTTCATGCGATGCTGGACTTGGAACAAGATTCTCCATTATCTACTCACGTCTCGCGTACAAAGTCACGTATCTAGGATTGTTAAACCATTTAAAGTGACGAAGAAGATAAAAGGCTAACGTAGCATTTCATAAAAGGAAATACACACACGTGGCGTGACAATTCTTTTTAAATATTAAAAATATTTTTCATGAGAAGAGTAGTGCTCATCAGGGGGAACGCGTTCCCTAAGAGAACCCTCATTCGAGGATTAATTTCCTCTTCTTTATTTTTCTATAACTTTCTTATTGACCCATTTATTCCCTCGTGTTTGAGAAATTAGGTGCGTACCCGTTACCTCATAAAATAGCAAGAATGTAGAAGACACTCCATTTTTTTCCAGTTGAACTGACCAAAATTTTAATCATCGCAATCCAAAACGTGTGGTACCTGGAAGCTATACCTATGCTCAATGATTCATGATGTCATCCGGGAATTTGGAAAATATACTGTATTTTAGTAGCTCAACTAAAGTTTCCTGTAGAACTACCCTGAAAACAAGTGAAACACATACTCAATGTCACCAAATTAGGGACTTTTTCAGGAATATGAAAGCATAGGGCTTCATGAACGTTACGCACTTTGGTTTTTGAAAATCCAATAATTTTTGCCGAGTTATGACGGATTCCGTGGGCCGTGCGATGGAAGTCATGTATTTCTCAACGGCGCGCGCCAAACCTATGAGCCCCGCGCGTCATGAATATACTCAATGCCATTTCCTGACGAAATAACGTAATTTGGCGAAAAATGCATTCTTGCCTTTTTTGTCGAGAATTTCACGCTATTCCCCCTTGTTGAATCCAATTTTGAAAATATTTCATACTCTTCGATAAAAATGGGGAAAACTACATTTTTCTGTTTAAATTCAAATTTTTTCCGCGAAATTTTTTTTTTAATTATATACGCTCTAAACTATTTACATGCCAATTTTCAGCAACTTATGTATTTTCTCCGGGTTAAAACCTCCATTGACTGGACTACATGCATAATAAACATTTTTACAACTATTGTTCCTTTTATCGCATTTAACCCCATGTAATTTCAAGTTCAAATTGCGAAATAAGTAGCGTGGGAAGCCATAATTTTGCTGTTCATATAAAAAAGAGAACACTTTTTTCTATGAGTAGGCATATCCTCTCCATGGGTGGCTAATGAATAGTATATGACATCCTAAAAGGTTTTTGCAATTTGAGCGAAATATCATGGGGATGAAACAGTTTTAATTTTTTCTCCTTTCCGTTGAATTTCAACGGGCACCCTCTACTATTATTAATACAATTCAGCAGATTTCCTCCTCTTCTCTTCTTCCGCAGCTCACACTCACAGAAGCGGCTGTCTGAGACAGAGGCGCTCACACATAAGTGACTCGGGTGAGTTTTGTGTGAGCAAACAACATCTGCTGCAGGCAACGAGGCAATCCTTCAGAATGCATGAAGGATCAAGATGCAGTGTTTTTATTAGCCAGATGAGGATACTGAGTATTCTAAGAAGTCATCTGATAGATAACTACTGCGACTTGCATGCAATTTACCCACTATCTCCATTTCTCACTAATTTCAAAAGTAGAGCCTCATATATGTATTAACCCTTAGACTGCGGGAAACGTGCATGTACGTGTGTCCGGAAAATGCGGGAAAAACGTTCTTGTACGTTTGACCCTCTCTGTCTACCTGCTCCCTCAGGCCATTCATAGTTTTATGACCCGAACTCTTTCTTTCCAGCGGTGGATATTTGGGAATCCACCCTTTTTACCCAAAACACTCCCTTTCCACGCTCTTTAGGGATCGCATACCACCGCAATGAGGTACGACCCTTTCTTCCAATTGTTCGCTCAATGGGTTATGGTTGTCTCAAAACTTAGTTGTCTTATGCTCGCGCCCGGCTCAATTATAAACGGATTTCTTTGGTGTTTGGTATCAAACTAAACAGAAAATTGATAGAGAAAATATTGTCATATTTATTTTTTACAATTACGCCTATAAACAAATGTTCAAAATGTGTTCAAAGTGCCACTAATCCCTCATCAAGTTCCTGTGCCCACCCCTTAGGATCCCGAGAAAAGGGTCGGGAGGGGATTACATGGGTCATATAACTGTCCGGCCTCGGCCCGTGGGAAGGATGGACAGGCTCCGTCCTAATAGATATTTCCCGCACAGGGTGGACGACATGCGCTCTAACTGCAGCAGCTTAAGGGTTAGGCTGATCACTGCGGAAGAATGTCAAATGAACAGAAGAGTTTTGACACGCCATTTGAAAACAAATTATACCAACTCAACTAAGTCGTGTCTAATCGTATCCAACTTGGTTTTAAAATCTAATTTCAGTTTTATACATAACTATTTTTTGTTTAATTTGATTCAAGAATTGTTGATACAACGAAATGGCGTTGAAAATGGATCAAAGAAAAATCTTGTCATTGCGTCATCGATTCTTACAAAGTAATCATTTGATCCAGGTAAAACTCAGCCGATGTTTCGTCGTTGTCTCAAAACTTTAAAAATTTTACCTTGGAGAAGTACAATGCAAAAGTCAGAAGTCTTCGGTAGAGCAAGTTAATAAAGTTGATCTAGACTCTCAAAACAACTTAAGCTGACGTGGTGTGACCTCCTATCACAGGATTCCTCAGCGCAGTAGAATTTTTCTTGTTACCCTAGACAGGGTATTAAAGTACCTAAACTAGATTTTCATGTATGCAGCGTAAACCTATGCTTGAGCATTGATGTGACACTTGTATGGTACACTAATTACTCAATAAAAATATGTATATTCAATATGTAAAATCTTTTCACCAAAGGTGAAGGCATCAATCGTTCTGATGCAACACTGAATTGCAAAATTAGCAAATTTACCGCGCATGGTAATAGAATTCTTTGTCCGCGATAAAGACGAGCTTTAAGTTCATTAATCTGAATAAAGAAAACAAAGACAAAGAGACTGCCGAGAAATCTTATCGGTAACGTCCAAAGTCTACATTTCAACAATTATTCAATTGAAAATTATAGGCAAAACTCCTTTTCTCAACTCCTATGACGTACGACTGTCTACGTAAGCAATTAGATAAAATATCATAGACATTCTGTGGAACAACTTGCAAAGCTAGTAAAAAAGGAGCGCTCAATACTTTTTTGATTTTATATCAAGATGAGACCAAAAACGTGCTGAATTAGCACTTTTCTAATGGATCGCTTTCATTGTGATTTTTTAAAGAAAGAGCTTGAAATCCCATCCAAATAAAAATGTAATGCTATTCAGATGAAATGTTTCCGAATGTGGCTAATTTATTTTCAATTCTTTCTTTATGAAAAAAAATATCTTATCAATTTTGCGAAAAAACTTATTCTTAGCATTGGATGGTCCCAAAAATACGATCTAGGCCTTGTTTTACATAGATTGTATCGGGGTGAGGGAAAAAACGTCCACTGATTGCCCCGGAAGGGCGCAGAAAGATTAACCCTTAAGCTGCTGCAGGTAGAGCGCATGTCGTCCACCCTGTGCGTGAAATATCTATTCGGACGGAGCCTGTCCCTCCTTCCCACGGGGCGATGACCCATGTAATCCCCTCCCGACACTTTTCTCGGGATCCCAAGGGGTGGGCACCGGAACTTGGTGAGGGAGTAGTGGGACTTTGAACAAATATTTAACATTAGTTTAAAGGCGTAATTGTTAAAAACAAATATGTCAATATATTTTTATAGCAATTTTCTGTTTAGTTTGATACCAAACACCAAAGAAATCCGTTTATAATTGAGCCGGGCGCGAACATAAGACAACTAACTTTTGACACAACCATAACCCATTGAGCGAACAATCGGAAGTAAGGGTCGTACATCATTGCGGTGGTATGCGATCCCTAAAGAGCTTGGGAAGGGAGTGGTTTGGCTAAAAAGGGTGGATTCCCAAATGTCCACCGCTGGAAAGAAAGAGTTCAGCTCATAAAAATATGAAAGGGCTGAGGGAGCAGGTAGACATAAAGGGTCAAACGTACAAGAACGTTTTTCCCGCAGTTGCCGGTACACACGAACATGTACGTTTCCCGCAGTCTAAGGTTTAAGAAATATGTTGTGGTGGGAAATCAAGCATTAATGGAAATTCATGATTTGGTCGCATCTGAAGAAAAATCACTCTCCAATTGGCGCACTTCACTTCACTGACCTGAAGAAGCCGACTGCAATTCTGGCGAAACTGTCGTCCGAAGAAGATGGACCAATGCGGAGTAAAACCCTGAAGACCTCCATCTTCACATCCATCAACCCGTGGAAGCCTACACAAGTAATTCATGGGGTATTCAAGCGGTGCTTTTACTTCAGGATATTTCACTCGGTAAAACAAGGAACAATTTAAGAAAAGACTTTGACAGGTCATCTTTGCTGTTATCTTGCTGCCACATAATCTTGAAAAATTCTATTACAAACACGCAAATATATAACTGTTGCTTCTGAGGCATGTGCTTATCAAGTGATAAATTTATGTAATTATTATATCCTTTCTCATGCATACAATCTCCGACAGATCTCAGAATCTTCCAGAAAATGTAATTCGACGCGCAAGACTCACATTATCTGGGAAAGTTAGATATTTTCCTGTTCCAGGTGGCGAAGATTAATAACAAGAGTCCAGTGAAAAATGAACACTGGAACTTAACGATTGATCTCATCCCAGCATCTTCAGGAAAAAAAATATATAATTAAAATATAAAAGTACGAAAAGTTTGAACATTAGCAAGAAAATGTGAACAGAGTTGTAATGATATAAGATTCAAATAAAAATCCATGAGGTTGCGAAGATGATATTCAGTTGAAAAGATGAATTAAAATCAGGCTAGGCTCAGGATGACATGAAGAATATTATGTTAGCCTGTCACTATATATACGGAGATAATAGTAGAAAAAAGTAAGATAAATAATCTTCCGAACTGATAGGTACTTAAATTCCGTTTTTCCACGCTCCACTAGTGAATACAGAGAAGGACACTAAGACACTCTGTGAAGGTAGTTTGAGCGCAGAATTTCTTCACCTAGAATTTAATGAATTTGACTTCATTTTAAGGATAAAACTCCCAAATTTCCAATGATATCAAAACATTAACCCTTTGCCGAACTACTTTTCGAGCAATTTTCCTAAAATAATAAATTGTCTTACATGGGATAGATTACGGCTGTGCGCTCCAGAGGGAGAATATTGAAAAAATGAGGAATTTTAAACACCTAGAATTAAAAGAAACTAACGGTGTTTAGTTTGTATTTTCTCAAATATTTATAAAAATTAATCAATAAATCTCCGCAGTACTTTTTACAGAATCGCAAAAAAACCTTTTGTGAAGGCTTTTTGGCCGTAAGGCGTGAAAAAATGAGTCAAGTTAGAGAATTATTTAGTTTTTATAATTATTTAACTATTGCGTATTTATGTCACATATAACTATTTTTGCAACATTAATATTGCTATATCTTATTCATACTTCCTAAAGACGCCGAAATAAATATATTATATTCGAATATGATTTCCATTATGACGACTAGGGATTTATCTCGCGCAAACTCCCTTAACATTCTGTTAACTTCTCGTCCTTCCCCTCTCCAAATTCTTCTTCCCCATTCCCAATCCTCTCCATGGATGGTGTTATAAAGATCGCGGTGTTATAACACCACCTATATTACCCATCTAACCTATGCTGTCCAGCACAACGCACTTCTAAATATCACGAATCATTCGTAGTCAGTACTACAGTAATATGGAATTCGCTACCAAATTCACTAAAAATCGAAAATATTTATCTGTATTTAAAACTTAATAATTAATGTAATTTATTGACCACGTATAAACAATCTCTTATTTTCATTTATTGAGTTTTGGTCAATTAAAATTCATTTATTTCACTCCCAACGTTTCGGCAAATTTATTTCCATCCTCGGGGCTAATTGAAAACCATAATACAAAATTAACAACATAAACAGGGATAAACAGAAAAATAACAATTGTTATAACAACTTTGGTGATAAAAACAGTGTACATTTTTTTATCGGGTACAACTGTTGCCATGAAACTGTTTATATTTACCCTGTTTATTGGAATGGTTGATATCATTTCAGTGTAATTATAATGTCACAGGTTTGTCGATATTTGTTAAATTAGTGTACCCGATAAAAAAGAATGCACAGTGCAGTTATCACCAAAATTGTTATAACAATTGTTATTTATCTATTTCTACCTGTTTATGTTGTTAATTTTGTTTTGTGGTTTTCAATTAGCCCTGAGGATGGAAATAAATTTGCCGAAACGTCGGCAGTGAAATAAAGGAATTTTAACTGACCGAACCTCAATAAATTAGAAGAAGAGTGTATTTAAAACACTCTATGCTTCGAAATTTACCTTTAATATAATTACCTGTCACTGTTTGGCCATGTATGGCATGCTTCTCTGATGACATTTCTGTATCGAGTACATACTTTGTTGCCCTGTCCTACATTCAATTGTTTTGTGTCACCCCTGGTCACCTTCACATCCAAGTATATATACTGTAAACTGGTTATGGATTGTTGACATTTTTACACTTGTATTTGGGTATGTGATTGAGACACCTGCCATTATAAAATATGAAAAATAGAGATTGGGGCCTGGGGCTCATCGATGTATCTACTTATCTATATACTTTTTGTATTCCTTTGTCGCCTTCTATGCAAGTATAAACCATATTGCGCGCGCTGAGCCGTTTGCAGCAGCGCCTCAAACGACTGGGCTACAAGCTCTGTTGAGAGATGCGTAGCGTTTTTCTCTCGAACCCTGGCCTATGTGAAAGAAAGCCGTGACACTTTTTCCGCATTCTCTCTTGTTTCAGAAAATAATTGCCTAGTTTGGATCCCGAACATAAGTCACGCGATGTCTCCTTGTAAGATAGGATGTAAAAAAGAGGCTGGTGAGGAGCTTGATATGGAGCGTGGCGTTGTATGGGGCAGAAACGTGGACCTTGAGAAAGGTAGTCTGAAGGCGTTCGAGATGTGGGTGTGGAGGAGGGTGGAGAAGGAGATGGAGGTGGACGGAAAGGAAGACAAATGAGGAAGTGCTTGACATGGTGGGTAGGGAGAGGAAACTTCTGGATGAGATTATAGGGGAAGGCAGAGTAGGTGGCTGGAAGCGGTAATGAGGGACGATGGTTTGCTGAAGGCCGTGATGGAGGGAAGGATGTTGGGCAAGAGGGGAAGGGAAAGAAAGAGAATAAGTTTTATGGACGGGATGAAGAAAGGTAGGACTTACGCTGAGATGAAGAAAGAAATACTAGGGGTAGAGAGGGAACTGCACGTGTAAGAGTCCGTTGGATTTATTTTCTGACTTTCATCATAACCTACCTCTAACCGGTAGATTAATCAGACGATGGATGTTGATGATCATAGAAAAAATTTCACGCTCTGGTTAATTTAAATTTAATGGGTCAAGTTCATGCTTCCGCTATTCTTTCAAGGCCATTTTCATTGAGCACGGACAATATTCGTAAAAGGGAAATGAGTCCGAAATCCTTTTCCGCGGAGCAGGATCAGCGTGGTGCGGCGTGGCTTGGGGGAGTAGAGGAAGGGGTCAGGGGGGGGGTTGAGACGCGAGGAGGAAGGGATAAGACATAATTGGGGGGGTAGGGGGGAATTAAGCGGGATGAGGGACGCATGCGCTATTGCGCTTCGCTTTCGTCTCTGCATGCCGTGGCGTCGTGTCCAGGGTCACGTAGGCAGGGAAGCGAGTGCGAGCAGCTGGATCCACGAGCGTCCGATAGGGGGGGTCCAAAAACCGTTTGGGGGACCCGCTCGCTGGAGTAAGGGGCAAGAAGAGCAAGCGCAGTGAATGATATGCGCAGTTCGCTGGAGAGTAGGAGGACATATGCCTCTCAACCACCAACGCAAAACACTTCCTTTTTCTTCTCTCTCATATTTGTTCCCTTTCACTTTCTTCCTGTTCCCTCTTCTCCAGGGACCGCTTCCAATATTTCATTCACAATCTACGACGTTGGCTTACGACACCAGATTATTTACGACATCCATCCCATGGATGAGATTTCAATAAGGAAATTCGCATTGTATTCAATATGGATATTTTTTGTGAGATCAAAATTAAGAGTTTTTCAGTTAACGCAAAAACGAAAAGCCAGTATTACAAATAAACACGACATTATAAAGAAGACAACATTTTGTACTATCGAAAAAGCTTTCAATACTTGCGTGGGAAATTGTAGGCCTAATCATATCATTACAGTTCAAATAAATTCCAAATTTCGGCATCTCCACTTCAAGTCAGTATTTTTTTAAATGACGACGGCGACGTGCAGTTTGATGTGAAAATAATCCCCTAAGATAGCTTGTGAAAGATGTAATGGGAATGGGCTAAGAGTCGCATCAGATACGTACATACGTACGTACGAAAACGGCGCTCCCTAAAAAGCACAGCTCATCTAAAAAAAATATAGCGACCTGTTCACAAAAAAAATGAAATGAGGCCCACAGTTTGTCAGCAATTCAGTTCAGGTGGGTTCACCTCGAGTCATCAATCGAGGTACTGCAAACAAATATGTATATCTACAAAATACCCTGCAAGCCAACTCAAGGGTGTGTGGCAGGGGGTGAGTATGTATTACACTATACCATATAGTTAGTGTAAATAAAACTATTGATGCATTAGCATAAATCGCTAATGCTTGTAAGAAGCCGAACCCTTACAAGAACTCACTACACTATAGATATGCTATCAATGTTAGAGGGACCGTTAGTATTTATGTATTTTGCAACTACATAAACGGACAGAGATTCAAGAGTTATGCTGAAAACATGCACTTCGTGTTGTAAGTACGAGGTTTCAGATAAGGATACAAGTATATAAGGATAAAAGAAATATAGGTAACCATATCGTCGTAGATGTCGAATAGGTAGTAAAAAATATAGGTACCCTTGTCATTTTGCTGGTTGGCCAGTCATCGCCATGCGTGCATATCAAGAAACGTTTGTTTACTCATTTACACGACATTCGTCCAACTCTATTGGATCGGCGTCGTGTGCGCAACAAACAAAGGACTAACGAAACGATAAATTATATTTTGGATCGGCACGTAGTTACGGTGCAACGTCCGAAAAATGGTATAACCGCACATAAAAATTACGTAAGGAAGTACGTATTAAAGAATTCGTAAATATCAATTCAAAAACGGCCTCATATCATTGAGGATCACATGGCACATATAGTATCCTAACACCAGCATCCGCTAAAATAACTGCAGCATCAACAATAACTAATATTCAGCGAGGCCATACAAACAGGAAAGTCGTAGCTTTTTAACTATCACAATGTAGCCAATAGAAACCGTGAAAAACTGCATGTTTTGTGTTGAATTTTCCAAGGAATCACATGCAGCTTTTTATTTTAGAGAGAATTTTCGTCAGAAGCTGTCGATTCCGTGAAGTTGGAAATATTGGAACACTTCAATGGGTACGACCTTTTTCTCTTCTGTTCTATTGGCTACCGACTCCTTCTCGAAGTCCTTCCTAATGTTCACACGGTTTTCCTATTTATTTATGAGATGGAACATCTGAACTATGTAAATGGAGGGGTTAAAACGTATCATTCTCCTCAGTATTTGAACATGTAAATGTTTGAACGTAAATGACAATCGCGAACAATCTTTCGCAGTTAATTATGCTGTCAAGTAGTCAACTAGATAAATAAGAATTTTTGAATGTGTGAATATTTAAAATATCTGATGTATGGTATAACTAGGTGTTTTTATATATGGACTTCAAATTTTAGTTCTTCGGGTTTTTATTCAGAGTTCAATAGCTTTCTTTAGATAAGTGAACATATGAAAAATACTTCACCAGGCCTAAATTTAATATACTTCTTTTTTTACAAAGGTAAAGGTTGTAGGCTTGATTTTGTGAAAGTCTCCCATAAAGGAAGAATTAAAATAACTTAGTTAACTCCACTAATTATTTATTATCACGACCCGGGCTTCAACACTTGGTGTCATTTTAATTTGGATTACAATAAGTATTGAAGAATGTTTACCTGTCTAACCAGCCTGTTTTATCTAGGAAATTGCGAATAAAAAAAGTAGTTCAAAATAAATTGAATTATGAAGCGTTTCAATATTTGGGTGATTGGACCGCGATTCAGTTTAAGTGACGGATTGTGTGAGGCAAAATGAAGTATTTCAATCTATCCGTCCTAAAGTTGGACAGTCTACCTCCCTTGTTCCCTTTGACTATGAGGGATCGAATTTTCCTATGAAATGAGGTAGTCAAACGATATCTCGGCTGTCAGCTAGATACGCGGGTCTTTTATACACTCTTCAGTCCTAATATCGCTGGATTTTGACGTGAATACGTCTTTAACATCAATCTGGCAATGAAATCCAAGAATAGAAACTGCGATGTAACCTTTGTCAGACGATCAATTCCGACGCTATATATCTTGGTGAATACTCGCTCGATATCCTAAGCACAGAGGAAATTCAGGAGAATGCATTTCATCGCTATCTACACCTACATACTACCCTGCGAGTCGCCACATGGGTGTCTGGCAGGGGGTGATAGGACACCAGCCGCGTAAAGGTTTACAGGAAAATGTTATAGGGAGATGTATTTCAGGAAAATGTTATAGGTGAAGTGTATTTCGGGAGTGTTTTCAGTAAATCTCAGTTTTTATTATGTTCACTCATTGTTCGTGGAAAGAACGAATGTTTGTACCTATCTGTCCGGCAATGTATCTCTCTGATTTTATCTTTTCTGTCGGACCTAGAGATGTAGTGCGGCTTCAAAATGATATTCTCCGCGTCACACTGAAACACACCAGTTCAAAATTTCTCAAGAAATCTAAGCCAAGAGTGTAACCTCCTATTCTCTAGCTGTTCTAAACCTAATCTACTCTTTGCACTACATTAGAAGCGATCACAGAAATAAGATAAAGGGAATAGACTGCAGAACCAATATCTTTAAAATGTCATTTTTTCCGCGTACAATTAGGGATCATAATGGTTGCGATAGATCAACCATATGAAACTTCCACCCTCACTAGGTAGAGTAGAATTTTCACTTGTGTTTAATAACATAGAATCATTACTAACAATTCATTCCGCTTGATGTGTTCGGCATTATTTTATTTTGTTCTCTGCATGAAGTAGTATCTCGTAGCATTCATACATGAATAGTATTAGTAATATTAACCACTAGATGTCTCTTTAGCAGTGTGCTGCATGAATGCATGTTCGTTTACGTAGCAGTATTTCAGTTTACGGTTGGACTGCGCACTGTTCTCCTGACTGCTTTTTGGTCTGCACCTAGCGGTATGGGGAACGTGCGAGGTCCAGATTTGTAATGGGACGAGTGCTGCATGCCTGGTGTGGAATCACCCCGTGCCACACACCCTAGTGGTGGCTTGCACGGTACTTCATAGATGTAGATTTAATCCCTATAAAAGCAGTGAAACAATCTTTGTTCGTTCGTAGCAGTTTTTAACGAAGGGCACAACTTTCCTGAATATTTCATTTATTTTTTGAATCAAATCTTTCTGTCCCAAAGGGTCCCAAATGCTCTCGGCCTATTCGAGGTGTGGCCTAACCAGAGTGAAGTAGCACCTCTCTTTCTCTATTTCATCCGAGGACCTTCCAACTATTTTAATATGTGTGTTCTCCACTTTCGGTTTGAAGTTAAGGTAATTCCTAGATATTTTACTTCATCTGACGACTTTATGTTTACCCCACCCACATAGTGTAGACATGGGGTTGGTGTGTTGACTTCCACAAGAAGTGTACTGCAGTGCATTTGCTAAGATTTAATTCAAGCCCCCACTCTTGGCACTACGACTTAACGTTGTTCAATTGACCATGTATTAGTGCCACTATGCCCGGGGAGGGACTAGTGAGATGGCACCGGGAACGCCGCAGACGATGCCGCAAGCACCACGATGGCCTCCAGATATTGTCCGCTAAAGCAGACGACTTAGGACGACTTAGACTTAGTAAGTATACGTCACCAGGCAAAGAATGCTTTTTATCAAAAAGAAAAACTCCTAGCATCCAGAAACTTCGGCTTAGAACTGAGAAAATGCCTTCTTCATAACTTATGTCCACGGAGCATATTTTTATATGGCAGTGAGACCTGGACGCTGGGCAAGGCAGAAAACAGGAGGGTGGAGGCATTCCAGATGTGGCGGTGTTTCAGGAGGATGTTAAAGAATTCCTGGGTGGACAAAGTCAGTAACGAGGAGGTTCTCAGACGTGTGGGGGAGACTCCATGTCTGCTAAAGTTACTTTTAAAAAGAGAAGAAATATCTGAATCGGGCACCAACCAAGGCACGAAACCTTGGCTGGCCACCATCTTAGAAGGCATTGTGGAGGTAACCAACTGCCAGGGCAGACCTAGGTTGGAGTTTATGGGACAACCAATGAAGGAGTTTGGCTGCTCCACTTATGTGCAGTAGAAAAGAATGGCGCAAGACCGAAACGGACTGCCGCCAACCAACCTTTGGATTGATGACTTAAGGAAAAGAACGCAAAAGAATTCACGGAGAATACACGACCGAGTCCCTGACATAGCACACCCAACGTTTTTCTCCACCAAAGGGACTCCCTATAATGATATTTCCAATAAAAACGCGATGCGAAACAACCTTGGCCAGGAATTCATATCCTGGCGTCTGATTTTCCCGTATTATTTTTCATCTTGTGACGCAGTTCGCGGGGGAATCGAGCGATTAAGGGCGTCCGTTAAATTGCGTATTATAGCGATGAGGGTCCTTAAAGGGTTCTGGAATCCTCAATTCACTCTTCCTCATTCGCACACCCACATCGTTCCTCTGCCCGCGGTGAAAGTGTGATATATGTCCCCGGCAATAAAACCTTTGTTCAGCGCGGACGGAGGCATCGCCAGCCCCCGGGAAAAGTATGAGAAATGAAGCTCCCCATTTTCTCCATGGAACGAAAAACTGTACAAATCCAGAGGAGTTGGTGATAATTCACCTTGGCCCTACATCAGAATGAAATAACAAAATACTCTGAAGTCACGACCTGTAATCATATCTACAATATAAAAGGCTACGGGTACGTACGTGTGATTCAGTTGTTAGGAGTAGTGATTCAGATGAGTGCCAATAGATGGCAAGGAAGCTCTCGTATACGTTCTTCACTAACCGACATATGTTGCGGGCGTATGCATTTTTCAAAATACACAAAAGGGAAACTGCTTAGTAAAAGCTCCGCCTACATCACCAAAAATGTTGTACACTTCGAATCCTCTGACATTTAGTAATTATATAGGAAACAATAATTACATAAATTGTTTTCATTAAAAATAAAAACCACACATTAATTTCTATTTAATTATTAACTTCGTTCATTACTTTTTGGCTACTTCGCTAATATTAAAGACCTGCACCAGCAGGATTTTCAACAAGTATAACATAAAAATAAAAGAAAGTCAGAACTTTTCCGTCCCTTAAAAAGGTAAATATTCTTCACATGCTAACGACGACAGTGAGTTACCGGAGGAAAAGTGAGATGAATTTCATCATGTTTACATCAATGGCTAGTCAAAGGAATGGGACAAGTCGCCAAAGGAGACTGAGCAGTGATTTCAACAATGGAATTATCAGTGATGTTAAATTATGGAATTTTGAATGCATGAAGACATTTGCTGTAAGAAGAATGGAGTAAAGAGCTGGAGAAAACCAATCTTCAGATTGATGACTTCTGAGAGTAAGTTTAAAAGTATGTACACCTCATTTAATGACTTAAAAAACAAATACCTCCCAATGGATTAGAACACCTGATCATTAAGAAATGCAAACATGTATCAAGCTTCTAAAACCGTCCGGAAGGTAACTATTATCAAATTATAAAGTTTCCCCAAAAATTGGTGTATTAGCTGGGAGACTATGGATTTTAATTTCAGTGAAAGATGCAATTTTTACATGAATGAGCATGAAGTGAGTATACGTAAGGTATATATTATCAAATTGTAAAGTTCCCCTAAAAATTGGTGCATTAGCTGCGAAACTATGGATTTAAATTTTGGTGAAAGATGTAATTTTTACATGAGTGTGCATGTAGAGAGTATACGTAAAGATATGACATAACATCTCTGATTATTGGTTGAAAGAGAATAACGGTAGCTTATAGAACGAGATAAAAAATATCCTTTGTCCATTTAAAGAAACGCAAAAAGCGATCAATAGAGAAAATTTTTTCCTATTCACCGACACGCGATTAGGGTGTGGATATATTTAGATTAGGATAAAAAATGGCAGACCATTAAAAATAATTACTCACCCTGATCCAGAATTAGGAAGATATCACAGCGAAAGTCTATTTTTAACAAGGTTTAACCTATTAGCACGCAAGCACTGATTGTTAAGTACCACCAAGACGAAAAAAGAAAAGAGTTTATTTTATCTTCTTTCAAGGAGTCTTATGGTCGAGCGTGGGGCATAATTTAAAACTGAACGATTGACCCGAAATAACATCTTAGCAGCACGCATGCGACATTTTGCTCGCTATTGGACAGCTATTGACAGAAATACTGAGAGCGGTATTGTATAACTGTTGCCGAATATTGGCCCAACATAACGGTGTCTTAGGATACATTTGAAGCAACGCAATTGGTATTTTTTGAGACAGTATCAATGCATAATTTAAAAAAATAATTTTAACGCAGCCGCAGGGTCACCAAAACGAAAGAAAATCTTAATTCAAAACGGCATTAAACAAGATAAAAAACTATTGCTCTTCTGTTAGATTCTATGTGAGATAATACAGTTGATGATTGGCATATACTATGTACTTTTTGGAAACGACCAGCAATAATCAGAAGTAAAGGACCTAGGAACATCTCTTGAATAAGAAACACACCAATAAGTTTCAATGATTGCACTAGTCACATCTTTTGCAAATTCAAGTACCTAGAAGATTTTGTGAAGAGGAAAATTGAGAAAGATTCTCGGTACAGATTTTTTTCTAATGTACGGTGTAATTTAAATACGGTTAAGTTTTGCTGGCTCTGATATGCATTCATTGGGGTGGAAGTTAATCTGAATTACTTTTAATACGCATTTTTTTATCTTCTTTCGTGAGATATAGGTCTATTAATTTGAAAAAAATTAATTACTCTTTGCCGACGTTTCGAATTTGTATACATGCTTTTTCAGGGCTACAATGAAAATTATTGGGCTTATTATACACAAATGGAATATGGTTTATAATTTGTTGGACATATTATGTTAAAAAGTTTATATACATTTTTTTTTAAAAGTTACCTCAGTGGGAGTTCCTTCTGAATTAATTGCTTGATGATACCTTCGTTGCTATTTATTGTTTGTTTTCAATTGTTGTTTGCTTTCAAAAATTATAATATGAATAGTAGAATGAATCACATAAAGTTAAAAAAAATTGAATTTCAAACGATCCTCAATAACCAATGTTCCCTTATCCCTCCATGAGCCAATATTGTGGATTATAGTTATTTGAGTATGAGGGCTTGCAACTTGAAGAGGCAATGGTTCAGTTACATTGAGTTAAAGTAGAAGCTTGTGGTGTAAGAAACACCCCGCGCGCCCTTCCTCATGTTAAACCATGTAGTATTGTCGACGTGATGTTAACGAGTAAGAAACGTGAACAGGTGCATTGTAACAGCTACGTTACTTTGAGAGACCCCCCCTCCCTTCGTTACCCACCATAGGGTTTTAGGCGACCCCCTCCCCCCTTACTTGGTAACGTACAAGGGTCTGACGGAATTGCGATATCTCGTATGGATTACTACAACCGCCAATTGTTTCAGGCGCAAATGGAAAAATACGTATGCGTGAAAAAGATAAAGGTTGTATGGTTTTGCCATAAATATTTTATTTTTTTGTGAAAAAATGCAGTAATTACTCCTTTTGTTGTAAGACGTTTATCAGCATCCATTTAAAATACGCCTGGGACCACAAGAGACATCGCCATCGCAACCGTAAGTAAACAAAGAAGATGGCCGAGAAAGTACACTTGCGAAAACGCCAAGAGAAGGACTGGACGGCATTATTGCGCTGCAATCTGGTTCCAGAATTTTTTAGGATGCAGAATTGATTATACAATTACCTCTTTAAGTTTCCCCTGAGAAATAAATAGGTGATTTCCCACTTAAATCTGCAAGATATTCAATTAAAGAGTATACCTGTCGCGCTGTTGCGATGATAGTTAGCGCCTGACCGCTAGAGAGCTCTGGTTGAAATGCATAACCATTGGAGTAATGCGAGTTTCAGATCCTTGGTAACGTAGTTAATGCAGAACCCCCTACTTCATTGAATGTGATAGTGTAGACACGTCTTCATCTTGAAACTAGTCAAGAGGACTGAGAGCAGTGAGTCTCCGATGACGAGTTTCGGCTGGCAATGACAGACAGTCCATTCTTTCATCCAATGAGTTATGGTTGGAAGTGGTCTGTGGTCCACAGATATAAGGAATCACGGACAGCACATTCGTGTCCTTTCTTGGACAAAAGCCAAATCGATGAGCGCCACCAAGTGACGTCAAGGTTCGTGTGGATGGAGACGTAGGTTGGAAACTGCGGGGGGGAAGAAGATCTGAATGGCCCGCCGAATACGGCGAAGCAGGTGCATTGAAGGCCCACGCATGCACCGCCTATCACGGAGGAGTCGGAAATGGACCAGACGTTGAACGCAAATATGAATACGTCTGTGTATGACGCCCATGTGAGCGTAGATTGGAAATATTCCAGGCTTGATTCGGAGATACATGGGCGAGTGGAGAAAGCTGTAGAAGTAGTGCGAAGTAAAAACTGATTATTCTCGGAAGAGAGGTGGTTAATGAGAAACATCTACAATGAATGATTCAATGAATGGAAGAGGAAAATGGAACAATAGAAATAATAATGATTTTCATTGCTTCAAGGATTCAAAAAAACGTTCTCGTGAAAGGACTAAATTCTTAAATTTTCTCAATGTAGCCATATGTAATTATGGTGCCAAAATTTATCTCAGAGATCTGAGATGTAAATTCATTTTCCTGACGGGATTTTGGAGACCAATCGATTTTGATGAGAGAAGTAGCTTAAAATCCACTGGGTCTTACAAGCCCCATTGCCATTTTTAAAGCCTCTTTCACGTGAATAACCTTCAGTGGGAATAGAAACATCCATCCCGCGAACTTTCCGCCGGCATTACTCATTTGGTCGTCGCAATGCTCGGCAGGGAATATAACCAAAATGTTAAAAGACCGATAAAGAAATTCATCATGCAAAAAGTTTTGATCGTGAAATTAAACTACAAATGGTGACAATGAAGGAATAATCGCAACTAAATCACCTTTACATTATTCACATTTTACGCCATTTGAAGTTGCTTTGATTTGTCCAATTTTGCCGCTGCCTCATCTGCTGTCTCACATAATGCAGTTCCTAATGATCCATTACTTGAAAAAGAAATTGCCACTCGACTTCAGTGAAATGGACATTATTCCATTTGGTAAAGGGGGTTCAGGGGTTTATAATAACCGATAAGATGCTTGAAGCTCTGCTTTCAAATGATTAAAGAGTTTTCTTTTAATTGTAAAACATAAATTTCAGTAATATTTTGAAGTAAGTAGGTAACATCTTTCACGCACTCGGACATGTGACTAAAAGACTTTTTGAAAGGCTTGGCTTAGGTTTTCGATAATAGCTTAAAAGTATTTTAGAATAACTTCTACCCCAATAATAATAGATAATAATGTCTTCATTTATCTTAAACACACCAAAGTGTGATAGATGTTGTCAATAATACATTTTATAAGCAGGAGATTATAAATACATTATAAATAAAGTCTGGAAAAATCAAGATTAAAATACTCATCTATTGTGTACAGAAGTCTGTCAAGTAGCCATTTCTCCATTACCACTCTAAATTTGTTAAAATTACCATGATGAACAGAAAATATTGAAAAAATCAGGACCAGATGTTTACATTCTTTGGGATTTAGCCAGCCTGCAGCGGTTTTCATCAATACGGTATTTATTTCCTGTGTTATAACTGTGGATATTTTCTCTCATTTCATAGACATCTAAATGTTCTTTGACATAGAAAACTATAGAAAACATACAGATCGTTTATTTTCGTTGAATAAATAAATAAATAAATATAAAATATACAGATTGTAATATACAATGGATGCATATCAGATCCAATGTAACCTGAAAAAATCAAAATCTAATACCTTTATGTTTCTTTCGTAGATTTTCGCAGTTCATTTTAATTTTGGTAAGTTACTTTAGTTTTTCAAAAGTCATTTCCACGTATAAGGAAGAGCTTAAGATCCATTATCTCCCACAATGTTCGAAGGCATACACGAAATTTTCTGTAGTTGCGGAAAATCATAGGTATGTTGGCCAGACAAAGAGAGCCATAGGATGCAGACTAAAGGAACACGAACGGGCTATTCGGAAGAAAGATTGGTATCACTCTGCCGTGGCTGAGCACACACTTTTAGAAGGGCACAGTATTGACATCAAAAGGGCGAAAGTTTTATGTAAAGAAATTAACTACTATCCACGGATCATCAGGGAAGCCATTGACATACAAAAAATACCTAACAACCTAAACAGAGAAGATGGCTACAAACTTCCTTATACGTGGCAAAGTCTTTTGAAAAACTCAAGTATTAATTAACCATGGTGTACACAATAACCGCTTAAGTTTGTTTATTTATTTTTCATTGTTGATTTAGAATGCCTGACGAGCCGGCAGAATAGCACGGCGAAACTGTTGTTTAAAAAAGATTAGTTTAATCGCAGAAATCCTAAAGAAACTTACCTTCATGTGTTGTTTAAAAAAAACTTTGTCGCTAAGTACTTGAAATACAAAATGAATAAAACTCCCAACGACCAAATACCACAAGGAGGAGGTCGTTGACATATGCGTCGCAAGTGGAATAAATCAGCCGCGAGCTGGTTCCGGATGGCTTTCCTTTGGAATTCTGAGAGCAAGTTATGAGGACCGGTGAGTGTAAGAGGTTGGAATGGGGGGTAAGAGGAAGAGGGTGGTGGGGTGGGGATGGAGAGGGGTAGGGTGAGTAGAAACGCAAGGACCTAGGGCAGGGGTCACCAGAGTTCGGCCCGCGTGTGCCACATCTGGCCCGCGAGATGATTTTATCCGCCCCGCAGAAGAAGAATCATGCGGAAATCTTAATCTTAAGACATTTATTTATTTACAAAGTTTTACGTCGTTTTTACATAAGAAGTGGTAATATCGGGTTATCATTGTACAATCCTTCTCCCTACACCCTACTTTATGCACGTATTTCCTTACCCAAGCCGAACTTGACGTTATTCAAACTATGTTTCTTGTATGTACATAGTGCATAATTTATTACCGGTTTCATGTTTTTATTCAAAAACCCTAAATTCAGAAATGAAAGATATACGATCTTGGTTGTTTACTGAGGAAAGTCTTGAGGATGTTTTTTGTAACTATAATATTATTCATATGGTATGTACTGTAAATTTATATGCTGTATTTCCATTATAAATGTTGCATATCCTATTCTGTATACGATGGTAGCCATCATTCAGGATTACCTTCATGGCTACCTAAAGTTACTCCCGTGATATAACTAATGATGTTAAGCTGTAAGCGTTCTGTGCTGTAGTAATAAGCAAACAACATTATATTTATAAATGCGCCACATAATATTTGCTTGTATGGTCGCTACTTTTAAATAATTAGCGTTTCAGTATTTAAATCTCAGTTTAATAAGGTTTCAAAATCACAAACACAGTAACACAATTCACATCAATGGTTTAGTGATGAAAATATGAGAATTTGCTGGTAAGTGTTCGTCGTCATCAATATACGATGTTTAAATTTCTTATACTCTTAATTAGTTAATAAAATTTTATGAATTAGATAAAGCTCATGTAAAGAGTAATTCTATTTTTTTGCTACGGCCCGCTGAAAAGTGTTCAAGTACTCATTGTGGGTCTAGTTACGATAAGTTTGTAGACCCCTGACCAAGGGGACACTAATTCGACGCATCGTGGTCCATAGGCTCCTTAGGCGAGAGCTGGTAGCTAAATATGGCGTCTCGGATTGATATGGGCAGTAAAAAAACAGTAAAGAAGTGATACCAAGAGATGGGAATCTGGAGCGAATAAAATTAGGCTCTTCTACAACTTCGAAGTACCGTGAAACCCACCTCAAGACTGTACGACATGAGGAGATTCCTCATCAGGCATGAGATACTCGTACTGGTGGCATTATAAGAACACAACAGATTCATTTCAACTGTTTCGCAACCGAAACCTTTTCAAAACGAAACAGTTCCGCGAAACATCCTGTTGCGGACAACAGCTAGAGGCGCTAGAGGCACACCGGACAACAGACGATCGATTAGCGCTGTTATAACATGGCTGGTAGTTCTGTATTCCATGTAATTAGAAATCTTTCACTTAAATAAATTAACAGTTTCATTTGGATTCATGAAAGAAATGTACTTCACAGTTTCAATGCTGCCTGCAATAGTGGAGGAATAATGTGCTGTCGCTGGAAATGGCTACAGCCGCAACTGTTTCGGTCGGACAACTGTTTCAAATAACTGTTACACACAACAGTTTAGTTTCGTGATCGTGCCGCAGCAACGACGTTGCGCTCTGTGCTGTGCAGCGGCAACTCGATCGCCTGTTGTTTATTGTGCCTCTAGCTGTTGTCCGAAGCAGGATGTTTCGCGGAACTATTTTGGAACAACTGTTCCGGATGCGAAACAGTTGCAATGAAACTATAGTGTTCTATTAGTGCCACCAGTAGTCTGCAACGACGGGTGGACATGCATAGGCTGAATAACCCCGCAGGAACCGCCTGCGACAGGTTCAATTCCAACAAATTGTAGCTAATAGCTGCAACGCAGCCACACGTGCAGTGCAACTGGAACAGAATAAAAGAAAACAGTCAGCTTCAGCTTCTTCAGTTGCCACTGCAGAGCACAGAGCGCAACGGCGCGGCTGAGGCACGATCACGAAACTACATTGTTGTTGCAACAGATATTCGATGCAGTTGTCTGACTGAAACAGTTACGGACTCGTCCTTTATATTAAGATTGAACCCTTCACGCTTCCTTGGCTGCTAAGCGTGAACTTAAAAGCAGTTACGTTGAGTTGACAGAATGAACAACGAGTGAAGACGTCCCGTGAAGAGGAGTCACGAGATTTGAGCACTTTGTGGAAGTTGAAAATGGTGATAAGATGGTGGCGATTAATTCGTGAAATTGAAGAAAGACGGTACTTAAGCGAAGACGGGCAAAACAATAACTATTACAGATTCACTACTTTCTACAGACTTGTACTTTCATTCATTTTTTTCAATAATTTCAGTAAAATGTTTGTCTTTATCTTCTCCAAAGTGTAAAAGGACCAAATATTTCGATGAAAAACTGCGAAAACTACCTAAAATTCGGAGCTATGAAGCGTGTATAGGATAGGTTCCTCTAAATGAAATCGAAGAGGGAACTCCGAACGAACAAAATGGAGAAAACCGATACGAAATCAATATGACCAGTCTTTCATTGATTATGTCTTCCATTTTCCAAACGAAATCTACGGCATTTGAATAAAAATATTCTACCTGAGAGAATGGGTGTATAGTGATTCATTACTCGTGGCAAAAACACTTAAAACGGCATCATATAATGTTTTCAAAATTTATAATATGTTAAACAAGAATAAGAATGTGATGATATTAATTTTAAATGTCTCTCTCTTTGCAAAAAGACATGAAACAGAAACATATAGCAAAAGTGAGCATGTATCAAAATAATGAAAAATGTGGAAGAAAATCACTCGATGTATTCATTACACAATGAAGAGCTATGCTTCTACCATTCTCGGCTCTTTTAAGACGTTTGTTTACTTATTATTGACCGCAGACTAACGATATCGGTTGCGGAGAGGTCATTGACGGCGACCTCAAAACGCCATCCTTGGGCGATCAAAGAAAACATCAATACCTACCTATACAAGAGGACCGAAATAGAAACTAGCGTCGATGTTTCTGGAATGGAACCTTCCGGATTCTTTTCCTCTTATCGGCTATCCAACCGCACTGCCCTCCCGCAAGCTCAAACAGACGGACCCGAATTAAGTAACATGAAGTCCGAGAGATAAGAAGAGGAGGGAGAGGCGAGGATAGCTTTCATATCTCTCGAGATAATGCTGCTGAGTGTGTTGATAAGTCGTGGGGTGAGGGACAAGAGGGAGGGGAGGGATGAAGGACGCTGGAAGGAGGGTGGCGGGGAGGGAGGGGAGGGAACTGATGATGATAGTGACCTCCACATGATGAACGTCCTCACGTGCCCACTTGAAATCTTTCCTCTCGTTTAAAAACTTCGTAATTCGGCGTCTCTTCTGAAATATTATTAGTATACTTGTCTTATGTCTGTAAAGGCATTGTAATATATTGTTAAGAGTCACTGAAAGTGTTCATAAAGAGGCTTTGAAGCCTTTTAGGCAGTGATATTAATTTGTAGCTCCAGTTATATATTGTATAACTATATATTGCTTCAGTAATTATTGTGTAAGTATTTAACCTTTGTATATTTCACTAAGTGCATCAGATAATAAAGAGTATGATGAGGTAAGCACCTTCTGAAGAGAATTGTGCTCAGGAAAACTTCTGATGTGTTAATGTTTAATCTTTTTTTCTACTTTTCTTGGAACATTTTTTTTGGTTTGCTTGTATTACACAATTTTTTTATGTATTTGTATTTGTAATACAAGAATGAGAGTCCTTAAATATATTGTAACCATTGCATTAGTATTTTAGAAGTAGCTGTTGTAAAATATTCATTGCAAATTGCATATTTGTATACTGTATATTGCAAAATTTTTATATTTGTCAATACCACCTTGAACTCGTATGCTTGCTTACAATCCATTTTAAGTAATATTTTTTAAAGATGTATCTAAAGTTTATTTTGTGGATTGTGTTACACCTGATTTCCTCAGGACATTTAATTTAATTTTATTGCATTGTATTGCATTCATTTTTCTGCAAAAAAGGAGAGCTACTCCTAGATCAATAAAGAATATTATTATTATAATAAAATTTGCTTGTTTGTTCCAAAAAATGATTTATTTCTCATATACGCTCTTATATCATGCTTGTTAATGTATATATTATCATATCTTTTCATGCTTACACTGCAATGCATGTGAAATTTGAACTGAAGGTACCCTAAAAACAGGCCTAATTGCCTAGTAGGGTAGGTACCTAACTGCCCACTTGTAAACGAATGTAGGAATTTATTTGTTTATGGAAGAATAAATTATATCATACTATTATATTATATATGACTACGCTCATCACTGACTCTGTAACGCTGTAAGATGGAGCCGCAGTAAAGAAAACACATTTAAGCCCTTTGAACTGCCTTTATCTTTTAAGAAAGCGGTAGACTGGTGGTAAGGTGGTGGATTGTGGAGTGGTAGGTATGGACTTCGATGCCCTGGTGTGGTAAATATTTCTTTTTTTCGTATTTTTTTCGATTAACTTTTTATATATTGTGCTTTCTACATGTTAACTCCCATTTTTAAAAAATTACACAGCATTACCTTTCATATTAAAACGCCAACGCCAAAACCTACTTCCGATAATTTCTACTTACGCTATTGCTATTATCAAGCCACATGGCCAGTCATTTGATAACGTTGGCATCAATTTGGAGACAGCAGTATTTTCACACTGCCAATTGTATTTTGTGGCTTTATCACGTTCATGAGTTTTAAGTAAAGTGAAGGTGCATATTGAATCGTACCCACGGCAAGGAAGATTATTGAGTGACCGGAGACAACTCACGCGCAATGTAGTTTTTCAAGAGGTTCTTCATTAAAAAACATGATTTTTGAGTAAAATATTTTTTGTATCATTCCACATACACCAGAAATTATTATCATTTGTACAAGATTAGAAGAAATTGAATTTTTAATAAATATTTCTCGTATATTAAATCTAAGTATCTACACTATAATAATCTCCGATGTGTATATATAAATATACATATATTATGTCATTAACTTACACACAAGACACGTGAAGTTCGATCTTCATTTGGCTGCAGACCTTTTTTTATTTGCAAAATAAAATTAGAAATAGTGGTCTTCTGTTATTGGTAAAGGTATCAATAGAAAGAAAATAAAATAGAGATTCTTATTCTTTCAATCGAATTTGGTATTCCGGTCGTAATTCCGAAATATTTGCTAAAACGTAACGATTTTTCGCAATATTTTAGCGTTTTTGAGTCATTGTCCCCATAACGACCATGCACATTGTTGAAGTCGAGATTCCGTGTATATCCATTAAATCAATGATTCTTTGCAATAAAATAAGATACGAATGGTTTATTACAAATGACAAAATTCTTCCCGTTGATATTCAACCGGAACCTTCTATTGTTTCTTATATTATTCATCGTTCAACGGGCGCCTTAGATGCCTTACAACTAACTAGTTAAGAATATTAATGAAAAGATTATCACCAAAAGGCGTCTCACGTAGATTTGAACGTAGAAAGGAATAAATAAAGTTGGTTGAATGATTTAGAGGAGGATCAACCGGCGTCGGGGATAGAGTAGTATTATTATTTTTGTTTAACGTGCTTCGACGGCTAAGGGCGAAATGCACATACTGTCTGCCACGTGCAGACAGGGGCAACAGCACTCGGACGAATCGGAGGATTACCCCTCCAAACTCGAGCCGAGCCCAGCGATGCTTAACTTCGGTGACTGATCGGGAACCGGTGTTTCTATCGTGGCAGGCCGTTGACCGTCGGGGATCAACTCAACGCACAGTGGGATTATCATTCGAATGCTTTTTCAATATTACCGCTGAAATCAAATTAGCAAAGGTTTTCATATATATTTACGGAGTTGCTTCGAAACATTAAGGCCTAATAACAAAATAACTAATTGTAGAATTTTTTTACATTTTTTTCTGTTTTCACGAAACGACCTCTGACGTCATTTCATCCTTCCCGTCAAAGGCCCGTGGTTCGACTCCCGGTGAAGACGGATATTATTTCAAGGTATTTTCTCAATATTTATACTGTTGTATTTCCATCAGAAGTATTTGTGAATGAAACTTATTCTTCCTCATGATAACAAAGTGAGCACAAGTTTAAATTTGGTGAGAGAGAAACTTATTCTAACTCATGATAAGAAAGTGAGCACAAGTTTAAATTTGGTGAGAGTCATGGCGCGACCAATGGCGGGTTAAGAGATGATCATTTGTCATGGCCCGCTGCACGATAAAGTAAAAATCGTGATGAACCCCCATTCACGCGAAACAAAAGCCTTTTTAAGGCATCTTTTAGAATGTATCGTGAATAAGAGGGAGGAAGCGATGGATTAAATGATGTCACGGCCGTTATAGGAGGGTTGCCCGTCTATTCAACTTTACCCTCCTTTATATATCTGGCAATTTTTGAAATTTTGAACCCGGGAGTGGTCGCTAAGCTACTTATCACGCGAGCGGTCGCGTGTGAGACTTTTTCTCACACTCAGACGTATCATTGATTATCTATCGTTATCGTTATCATAGAGCGTTTATTGGCAATATATTACACTATATTTAGATTTAATTTATTTCTCTTAATGTTCATTTGAAACAATGATTTCTACATATACACAATTACTGATACAATTACGTAATCACTGCTAATTTTACTGGCGATGATACTACTGGGTATTAATGAAGAAAATTACCATTCTCAAGAAGTAATATTTATTTTTGAGAAAATACTTTATCATGACTCATAAATTTGCATTAACGTATCTGCTCTCCACGAAATGAATCAACTTTACCCGCATGTTGCGAAAGTGTAACGCAACTGTGTGATACAAAAACACTAACGTCAGTGGTCGCGCGATGAGGAAAAGTCACACCTTGTAGCCGACGGTATCAGACATATCATTACACAGCTGCGGACGCTTCATTTATACTTTTTGAAACGCTCGGTCAATGGAAAGAGATAAAAATTCAGCTAGAAGGAAAGGGAACTTATTCTAACTCGTGATAACAAAGTGAGCAAACGTTTAAATTTGGTGAGAGAGAAAATCTCATAGCGCGACCAATGGCGGGTTAAGAGATGATCATTTGTCATGGCCCGCAGCACGATAAAGTAAAAATCGTGATGAACCCCCATTAACGCGAAACAAAGCACTCACGCCCGCGCAATCAACAACGTAATGCACACTCAAGTTTGAACACGAGGTGACGAAGACTCATAATTCGACAAACGCTGGCATGAGTAGAGAATATTGGAAAGTCATCAGAACTCACCGTTTTGTATACGTAAAAGTTATGAAACTGCAAAAGGGAAAGTAATAGCGCGTGACGCATCTTCATGCAGTACCTAGTCCACGAAATGACAACAAAAACATACCTGTTCTTTGGGCCAAGAACTTTTAACAATTTACCATGCATCATTAAGGAGGAGAAGAATAAATATATTTTTTGTAAAAATATCAGAGATTGGCTATTATCTCATCATGAGATAGATGTTCTATTATTATTTCATGGTTGTGTATCGACTAAAAAAGTGTAACACAATTTGTTGTTAACGTTGAAATTTCTTAAAATCTTAAAAATTGCAAGCAGCCTATTCGTTATTCTTGTAAGTTCTTATTGTTGGCATAGTCTTAATTTTTTTTGTGTTTTTATATATATATTTGCTCATGTCTTAATAAAAATGCTAATGCTATATTTTGACTAATATTTCGAACGCATAAATCATTGCTAGTAGTTTCCATACAAGTGTAAACCATTGAAACTGTCTAAAGCTCCATCATTGTATTGGTAAACTTTTACTGCACTGGTTACTGTATTTGTTTTTCAATTGGAGCAATAAATTTATCTATCTATCTATATTTGCTGGCAAAGGTGTCGGAAACTAGTCAGCACATCTAGTTCGTCTATATCCTCTACAAAAATCATCGTTGATGAGATGAGAAAAGTGGCATCAATGATTGCGCCATCAAAGTGTCTAAAATATTCATGATTCAGAGTATTAGAAAGCAAATAGCAAAATTAAAAGGAAAATCTTTAACGAGAACCCGTCGAAGATCTCCATCTTGTTTTGTTCCCGGGTATGTTTGCACAAAAATTGGCTATTTGGAAGAAAAGTTTTAGGAAAAAAAACCTAATAAGTCAAAAGAGACAATATTGGCTGAGAAAAACTAACATTAAAATGCTATTTCTTGATGAAGCACACCCTCAAAGTTCGGTTAATGAAGTAGGCACTGCACTATGATTTGTGAATAACTCTGAAGAACTTTCAGGAGATTCCGAATTCCCGATAAGTGGAGATTTCGAAATACAGACGAAGAAAGGAAACTTTTTTTTTTGCAAAATGTCGATGATAGGTCATTAGCGACCCTAAAGACAAAACTGAATCCGTTAATTGACATCATTTTCAATCTGTTGTCAGAATTATGCGCCACGTAAAGTAGTACTTGCTACCTAAATATTCTTGAAAATTCTAAACACCTATTCATTTAATAAACTATTTATTAAGATTGATCGCTTAGTATAGGTCCATAGAATAACAAAAGTATATTTCGAAGAACGATGTTTCTTCACTTAGTATTTTATCCACATTTTCCTAGGGTAGCTGCTAGGTAACGTCTCCATGCATTTATAAAATTCAAAGTGACCTTAGGCTCTCTGAGGTTCTGTAAAATATTGATGAAACAAAAAGAAATGTGAAGCTAAGAGCATACGAGTATACTTTAAGAAGGTAACCCAATCGCTGGTACATTCCTTTGAAGTGCACTGGAAGGCATCTATAGGGTAGTACACTCAACCCCGCAGAGTGAGATATAATAAGCCACTTAGTGGGAGTTCAAATTAAGCTAGAGAAATATTAGCGTTGTGAAGTGACCCAATATGTGAACCATTTTGGGTCTGTTGTTGCATAAGGAACACACTATTCAAGGTTGGTAGAATATACAGGTTTCTTCTATCGGAGCTGTTTACGAATTACCAAAGATAGCGCCACCGTTGCTGTTGTGACGTCACTGGAGTCTTCCGGGACTAGTCCGCACAAGAGTGCAGATGACAAATACTATTGTGTTCTTAATCAGTTTTGTGATTTATCTTTAGTAAAACCATTCTTTCAATAGTTTCAACATTTATTATAATGAAAATTAAACGTACTTTACTTAAACGACCCTCGGAATAAAAATATAGGTAATGCAACAATCGAGAGGGTACTTTGAAGTGTGAGGAAAAAGTTTTCATTGCCTAGCGTGTTAGAGATGCTTTTGCTGTGATCATGGATTCTATACATAGACTCAATGGCTATGATGTTGGTGTTGTGTATAACCTCACCAAGCGGTAAAATACCATAATCTTAATTCCTCCTGATGACATGAAACACGTCAGGTACCGTTAAAAATGTACCAAGGACGAGGCCCTCCATGGTATTTGCAGATTGCATACGACTGCCCTCTCAAAAGAAAAGTTCTTTCATCGAGCATCAAAAATACCATAATCTTTAGATACTGGGGATGCTGGGGATTCATTAGTGCCATCCATGGTGCTATCAAAACACGGAAAAGCATCCAATAGACTTGCAGAAGCCAATACCAGCGGGAAAACGTTATGAATTCACAGTATGGAATGATCGCAGGCTTTCCCGGCGTTGTATCGTGGAAGGTTATTCGGGATTTCCACCGGGTCAGGATCTCCATTACGGCCGACGTTTCGATGAAAGAGTCGTTCGTCGTCATCAGGGCATGATCCCTGATGCCCTGATGACGATGTACGACTCGTTCATCGAAACGTCGGCCGTAATGGAGAACCTGACACGGTGGAAATCCCGAATAACCTTTCAGAATTCACAGTATACTAGCGTTTGCCAGAGAGCGAAGAAGAGAGATAAAGAGTTTAAATTCCAAACACACTGCAATTAGTTTTGTTTAAACAGCACCACGGTACTCTAATTTGAATAAATATGTTAATTAATGACGAAACCCACCAATTTGTGTCTTGTCTCAAATTTAAAGTTTGTTTATTTATTTGACTCCCTAATCCCACTTCTAATTGAAGAATCACAAGAATATGTAATCGTAGCTTCGTGATGATGTGAAAATGAGAATCGAAGAATTAATTTAAGGAGGAATGAAAAGAAAAGAAGGAAGTCCGCCGCGACTGTGTGAGTCAAAACAAATATTTAATTCCACATTTTTTATATTTTGTCCAAAAAATATCCTGCTTTCGCTGATGAAATGCGTTACCTACAGAAAACTAAAAGTAAAGTAGAAAAAATGCAGATATTATTCCACGAATGTATTTTAAATGAGCACTTTTTTTTCTAGCCATTGGAGCCAACTGCAGCGCTATTTCCTACGAATTACCACATTTTGACTTCAATTACGGCAGTAATTCCCTAATAACTAAAAAAATAAGGTGATAAGATGCTTATATTTTATTTTTATTCAATTTCTCTGGATTATTTCCTTCATATAAATAGTTTTGCGAAAATGACATTTATATTTTATGGAAAAATACCATTTTTCCCCGTGTTTCTCTTATTCCCCCATTGAAAACAATGTAATTTCAAGTTCATGTTATAGAATAAAATAGCGTGGAAAGGTATTATTTTGTTGTTCATATCAGTTAGAGGACAAGTTTCTTTACAAGTAAACAGAGTATAAATAAAATGAGACATTTAAGTCCTTTATTTATGTATTACACTGATACTGCAATTAGACATTGTCTTACGGTGGAACCACCTTATGATCAATTTGAATTAGATAGAATATCGTATGGCCAATAAAATATAGAGAGCGAAACAGAAGCTTCGAGACTATTGAATAAGCGGAGAGTCATACAAGTACAGATACGGGAGGTAATTAGAATCGTGTATTATGAAATCTGATAACGTGGAATGCTAATAGTACATAAAGCTGGGGTTTCAGGGTGACGTAGGAAAATTTAAATTCGGGATCAAGGTTAGTCTGAATCCAAAGGTCCCGAATCCCGAAGCGAACCTCTCCATTGTCGCCGAGATAAAACAAAAGAAAGAAAGGACGAAAGCTCCAGAAAATTCGACAAGTCTGATAAAAAAGTAAAGATTATCATTCTAAACTCATTCTTTGCATACCGACATTTCAGACAATTCCATATACGGACATGAAAGTAAATCGATCAAGGGAAAAGCACCGCTGACGCACTGACTGAGCTCAGAATAAATCGCTTCAAAGGTCCGTGAGCGCGTGCCTCGAGATAAAGCGTAATTGGACAAACTACGAAGTCCATATCTTACCGTTTTGGCATCTGATTACGGTCGTTAAGAGGAAATTTCCTTCCGTCAGCCGGGCTATGTTCCAGCAGTGCGTACATCCCAATCATGAGTGGTAATTCCGGTTAGTTCAATCCAGTTGCAGAAGAGCCGAAGCACCACAGTAGTTGAGCATCACAAGGAATCTTCGTCAAAAACTTGAGAGGCGACAGCTAATTCCTTCTGCTTCAAGGAAATGAATATAAACAGAACCATTAAAAAAAGTCAAATTAACATTTTTAAAACACCATTTATTTTTTCCGTAATCAGAAAGTAGTGCTATGTTAAAGAAATAGAAGAAACTTTTAAATATTTTAGAATAAAAAAGAGCGTATACCAAAAGTAGCAGAGTGCTAATTTTTGTGAGCAGTTTTAGTGTAGCTGCTACTTTTTTCAATTTGTGTTTAATAGAACTACTGCTTCTTTTTTCCAAGGAAGAAGCTGCAAAGTAGCTAGCTAAATATTTTATGCATACACAGTCCTGATATGAATCTTTGAATACTTTAATTGTTTTAATTTCAATTATAACTCAATGCCTGCTTTTAGGGATAAATTACTGAATTACGAATCATTTTCATGGAAATATGGATAATTTATCCTAAACTATTACGCCAACCTAACTATCTGTTCCTAGCTTTACTCCTCTGTATTTTTATCATTTATTTAAATTTTTGTAATTGTAAAATCTCATTTTGTCTGTGTTCAGAAAGAAGTTCTGTTTTAAAAAAAGAAGAAACTTTTGATTATTTTAGATTAAAAGTGAGTGTAAACTGAATGTAACGGACAACTACTTTTTGCGAGCAGTTTTTAGTGTAGCTGCTACTGTTTTCAACTTGTATTTAATAGATTTTTGCGACTTTTTTCCAAGAAAGAAGCTGAAAAGTAGCTAGTTAAATTTTTTTGTTCATACACAGCCCTGGTGTGAATCTATGAATACTTGAATTGTTTTAATTGTAAATCAATTACTTCTTTTCAGGATAAATTATTGAATTATGAACCATTTCCATTGAAATAGTAAAAATTTATCCTAAAACTATTATGCTAACCCAACTACCTTTTACTAACTTAATTCCTCTGCATTTTTGTCATACTTTTTGATTCGTCCACATTAGTAATTAGCTTCAGAAGCGTTGATCAAGATTATAAAAAAAGAGTGATCACCCTATCCTTCCACGAGTGTAACATTTTCACTAAAAATTATAATAGAGAATTACCACTAATGAAAACATGAAAATGGCACTCTACATTACTTATCACTAAGCTGAGGACATTGCCTATAATGCCTATTTTTTCTTTTACTCAGGAAAGCAATTTTATGAAGTTATAAGTTCATTTAAGATCATTTATGGTGAAATTAAGGCCATTTGTTACTGCCTAAAAAAGCCTATTTTACCTGTTTATGCCTTTTTCTGCTGATAACGCCTATTTAAGGGCCTAAAAAAGCAATATTCATCTCAACGTTACCAAACTTCTCTTTAGTGCAGAGCTAGTCTGTTATTTCAGTTTCTTTTTTGATCTATCAAGGTTGAAATTTTGTCATTAAACATGCATAAAGAAAAATCATCCAGAGTGTAATTATACAAAGAGTAGAAAAACATCTATGGTAAATTTACATGATGCGTACATGCGATGGTTTCAATTGCCAAAAACTGGCTTTTGATGGCACCACTCAGTAATGCTGATTTTAAAGAGATTACGCCCGAAGTTTCTCTGCCTTGAAGGCCAGTATTGATATTATGGGGAACATGGCTAAATACTGCATTATACCTGCAGATAAAGCTATTGAAATACGTGAGGTATGTGACAGGAATGATGTGCGCCTCCGATACATCAGTTGGAACGTCTTTTTCACCCACTTAAAGGTACACTATCGTAACCGATTTCGCTCATCTTTTATACTGTGTGTCAATTCTGTCTATAAGAAAATTAAGCCATCATGGCGCATGAGTAGGTTTTCTGTAGGCAACAGATTATTTGGATGAAGAAGAAACAAACTGCATTCTCGAATCCAAAGCAGCAGAGTTGAATCTTGATGTCGACGCATTTCCTACGTTTATCAGATGTAATTTTGGTTAACTACCATCAATCATGGCATCGCTGGAGAAAAGAGAACTGCTCCTTGTAACGGCTACAGAGAAAATCTAAAATTTGGTGGGTGACCTTTTTGATATGCCAAGTGATGTGGGAAAATCCATTGCTCAAGAATTTAAGACGTTATAAGGAGAAACCCTGAATGGGATTACATTAATAAGGTTGAAGACATTTTATGAAGAAATTATATGGCTCTAATACTATAGAAGAGTCCATAAGAACTGTCATTGTTGCTGAGACATATTACCACAAGTTCAATTTTTCTTATTAGGGAAATACCTTTTAACGAAGCTAGAAATCCATTCAGTGCTATTTATAATGAAAAAAATCAAGTTGTTACTGCATTTAAATGCCAATTTAATCTCTTTGTGCCTTTTTATGCTTATATTGCCGATGTGAATGTCTTTAATTGTAAAAATCGCTTATCGTCCCGAATTTTTATTTCCGCGTCTGCATAAGTTATTTTAATTTGATGAAGAATCTAAGTTTTTCCCGGCGAATTACTTGAATGAAATCCTCTCGGGTTTCCAACCGGGTTAAGGTCAGCGTGAAGTACGCCGACGTTTCGTCGGGAGACTTTCCCATATCTTCAGGGCTGAAGATGTTGGGAAAGTCTCCCAACGAAACGTCGGCGTACATCATGCAGTCCTTAACCCGGTTGGAAACCCGAGAGGAATTCATTATTTTAATTTGTTAATTCGTCGCTTTGTTGCCCGTTTTTCTTTCTGCCTGGTGCAAAAGAGCTCTCAAATGAATTTTTTTACTTCTAAATGAACAGTTTAATGAAGCTGAGGTGTAAGCGCCGGGCTCTTCAATTTCACCATGGGCCTCATCCCATTCTTGTACCTACCCCACATTCGCACTACCCGGTACAACACGAATTTCAGTCACTAGTGCCTCGTTTCCAAATAATGGTAAGCTACAACAATATCCTCCTCCGCGATTACGACTGAGAGACAGACAAACGTCACCGTCTTATATTTTACCACTTGACGTATCGCACGTCGTATCACTACAATGTGCACTCGAATGTCGCAGGGGCAAATATCGTGCCGCCCAACCTCCAACAAGTAGTTACAGTGTCGGGTGTTGTATCCCTCTGGTGTGCACACCGCCTAGTTGCCAATGAGAGTTCTGCCAGAACGACAAAGACCTAGCATTTATAATATGGTATTTTGGTAATTTACTATCCACAATTCAACTGCTGGAGGAAGGAAAACTACTACTAGCGGCAGCTGTGGAAAAAATTCGAAAGGTGGAAAGTGAACTTATTAATAACTGATGTGGGAGGAGCCTTGATTTGAAAATTTAAGAAAGTTATGTAAAGGAACCCTGGTTGGGACTGTGTCCATAAAAATGCAGGCATTTTATCAGGGACTTCGGTTGCTTCATGACCAAAGATAACAGTAGAAGAGCTTGCATCATTTACGTATTGCCCTATCACCTCGCGTGAGGTTGAGAGGTCATTTTCATGCCATAGAAATATCGTGACTGACTCTTGGCATCAGTTTACAGGAGAACATTTAGAAAAATATGTTATTGTAAATTGTAATGTAACTCAAAATAAGTAAAGCTTTTGAATTTTATGTTTCTTCAATTTATAAGCTAATTTTATTTGGAGTTTTATCCTCTTTCCTCTCCATCAGTGTTACCGAAAAGTAATCGTGTATTTCAGCCCAAGCTTTAAATTTCAGATGCTTCTTTGTGGCAATAAGGCGCATTATGTTTATAGCCGGCCACGGTGGTGGCGGGGTAAAGTCTTCGCCTGCTAATCTTGGGATTACGGGTTCAAGTCCTGGCTGGGTGGGTATTTCACCACTCAAGGCGTATATGTATGTCAAGTTTGGTTTGTATGGTCCCTGTAAAACCTGATTAGAGGCTTAGCTTTTTGGGATTCTTGGACCGACAGAATCGTCCGAAATGCCAAAAATATTTTAAGTGCCTATTTTAAGTGCCTATTTTGAAATTTTTAGTGCCTATTTAGGCTGCCTATTTCTTCATTTTTTGTGCCTAAATGTCCTCAGCTTACTTATTACTCAATGTAAAGAGATATCAAGTTAAATTTACCGTCATAAAGGCTCTCGGAAATGAACCTCCTGTCAGATAATCTTGTTTTTCTCTCATAAAGCAAATTATTCAATAACGTCCCAGATAAAGCGTTCAAATATTTATCATTTTTTAGTCAAAATCATTCCTTTAGGAGCCTACATTTTAATTTCTGCTGTAATCAATGCAATAATAAGATTAATTCATAATTATGAAAGTTGCTATCTGTTGAGGTTAAATACGCAGTGGGTTTGGTTCATTTCAGCTTCATTTTTTGATACTTAAATAGGTAATTTTCCAAGGAATCGCATGCTCTTTTCATCAGAAGCACTTTGGGAATTAATAATTAATGGGATATTATGTTGATAACATCTTCATAAACCTCTAATCACGAAGAACGGCTGCAGGCGTGCGCAGTCGTCATAATAACTGCCAAATATATTCTGCAGGTGCGATGGCATGCGTTCTCTCGCTCATATAGGCATCGAAAATAGAATACCACCAAAATATTTCTTAAGGAACAAGCGTAGATAAGCAAACAATCTTTGTGCCTGAAATGTTTATATCCCTCGAACCGAAATTCTTCCTTCGTCAACGTCATATCGACTGGTTATGAAATACAGCGGTCATGAAAATCGGTCAAGTAAGTAATAAACAAAATGAATACAAAAGGTAAGCATCCTTTTTCTAAAAAATAAAATTTTATCAATAAATTCAAAAATGAAATACCTTAATATCGTACAAAAAAGTAAAAATAATATTTTATAAATTGAATGAAAGTTTAGCCTAGTACAGGAATTAATTAAATTCAATTCAAGGAAATTAGCTACACATTGACAAGACCAGAATGAAAAGTATTTGGTGCTCTTTCATATTCGATATCAATACAAATGCATTAAATATGAAGATTTTGGTGTTCAATGGAATAGAGAGCTTCAATATACAATTTCTAGAAAATCTTTAAATGAACTAAAGTTAAGGTGCAAAATATAAATGAGACCGCGCCCCAATGCTTTTCTCGTTGTGGTCTTGTCATTTTGTGGCTAATTTCCTCGAATTGAATTATTTCTAGTACTTGGCTAAACTTTCATTCACATGAGGAAATATTATTTTTTCCTTTAAGTACGATGATAAGATATTTCCTTTTCTTAAGATTTATTATAAAATATTAATTTTTTAGAAAGGCATGCTTAAGTGTTTTTTACATTTTATAAACTAGGACTAAAAAACTAGGACAGTTTACTAGCAACAAATCGTCAGGTTGTGGACTTGATTCGACGACTTTCAGTTTATTTATCGGGACGAGATTAGGATGCTTTACCACTATTCCACCTCGAACCAAAATCCAGGAAGGGTATTTCATTACATTATTATTAATTAGTTATAAATGAAGTGAAAACCATTCAAGTAACCATGGATCCATGGAAAAGCGAGTGATAGAAAAGTATGAAAAAATGTAGCGCCTCTGACGTTTTTCCATCACTGCGACTGCGACCACAAAGAAGTGGAATTGAATCTATACATACTTCCGATTTTGAATGCATTTCCATGTTAACTAATTCCATTTCATACGGTTTCCAAGGAATGGGCATTACGGCAGAGATGGGCATGCAGCCAAACCAGTTTACCAAGAAGTGCAGAGAATTAAAGTCTGTGAAGTCTTGTTCCAAGAATTCTTCCATGCGCTTACACTTCAAGTGCAATATAATGTGTTTTACGGTATTGAAGGGGAAGTCTTCCGACATGGCGATAATTCCATTCACATACGAAAAGGAAACATATTCGCGGAAAGAAGAACCGACTTACATCACTACCTATTCTGGGGCGAAGCATGCAGATGCAAAATAAGATTAAGTTATTCAGAAATTCTCCTTTTAACGCCACTTTGACAGAAGTGCAGAATTGAGTGGTGCCCAAAAATTCCTAAATATTTACCGTTGGGAAAATATCCCCTTGGTACAGCTTCCTTCAGCTATTCATGGAGTGATCCCTTGAGACATTCCCAATAAAGACTAAAAAAATGTAATTGTGCCTTCAGATTCAATTTAAAAAGCAGTAAAAAAAATCGTTAGGATGTTGTGAGTAGGCAGACATGAAATTGTGAGAAAAATGTTATTAAAAACTTAATTTAACTACTTACCACTTGTGAAGGAAGAAAATAAATTATGAATCACAATCAATCCTTACTTGAGGCAAAAAAGCCATATCTGTACAGACGTAATGAAACGCAATAATCGGCAAAATAAATATGTTGACCAATTACGATTGCGATCGGAGAACGATGATAAAAATGCAGAAATGCGCTTCTGCGATAACTCCCATTGACGAAAATTAAGAAAAAAATATATATACATATATCTCTAATTGAATACAAAATTGATAAGGAGTTAAAGAATCTCTTTTATCTCACAGAAATTTTCCATTACCTTTTATCAAAACTGTCGTTATCGGAGGAAGGTTTTCAAGAGCATACAGATATCGCGCCGCCAAAAGTGTGAAAGACACCCATCTTATCTTAAAAAACAAAAGAAAATATGGAGATAATTGATACGATTTAATTTAAAAGGATACTGATAATTACTACGCATTGGCCAAAATAAAAAAAACATGAAAAGGGTCAGCTTTCACAAATACTTGTGTTCAAGACCCCAATTTTTGTAAGCGTAAACTTAAAGCAATTTCAAATCTAATTGCAATTGAATAACATCACATGGTTCGTATGCCTAGGATATTCCGAAAAATTCCAAACTTCTTCTAGGAGCGGAGCATTCACGCCCATTTTGTAGTTTCCAATCGTCTCGGTTCCTGCGAATATTTTCACATCCTCCAGGAAAACATCAGTTCAGGTAAAAACGGGCTGATTTTATGTACTTTCAAGTTTCTGGGTATTCTATCAATCTTATAATATATAAAAATGAATGTTTGTTAGTTCGTCTTCTATGCGTTCCAATACCATTCATCAGATTACGATGAAACATTGGTGAGTTGTTGTTCGCGCGCCCACAAAGGTTACTGAATTATTAAATCGCAATATTTGGGGTTATTTTGACCCCATAATTGTTAACTTTTGATCCCATAAGAAAATCATTGAATTCAGTGCAGATGTTCTTTATTTTCTTTTTTAAATTACTTGAACTCAAGATGCAGGATGGAAATGTTTATCATAGAACACATTGAAGAATGCAGGTTTTCATTCTTTCTTTCAATAATCTTATTCGCTTCGTTTTTGTCCAAGTATTGCGTTTTTACCTCTAAACTCATCAATCTTTCTTCCTTTTGAACAATAAAAGTTTTCTTGACACCCGGGCGTTAACATCCATTTAATAGCGATTTTATGAATAGTTATTCACGCCAGAAGCCAGGTTCAGTGACCAGGCCAGGTTCAGTGACTTATTTGATAGTTGTAGTCGAACGACTACAGTTCCCCGTTCGGCTTGCCTTCTCAATGACCATCAATAAGGCACAAGATCAATCGCTTCAAGTTTGTGGATTAAAAAATACATGCTTTTCACATGGTCAATTATATGTTGCATGCTCACGAGTGGGACAGCCGAAAAATTTATTTGCTTTTGCAGAGGGCGCGCGGTAAGAACAAAAATATTGTATATCCCAAAGCACTTGAATAAATTTTTTCAACTTTAATTTTATTCACAAAAATCATTGTCTTTCATTTATTTTGTACATGTAAATGAGACTGCTTTGTATATGTGTGCCTACTTTGAAAGAAAAAGAGGCATAGCAACGCATGCCGGACACAGTTAGTATCAAATAAATGGAACAGTTTGGTTATCGATCCCCGACCATATGGCGTTTCCTCCTACGTTTACTTCAAATAATTATCAATTTTCCAATATCCAATCTCATTTAAAACCTTTGTGCCTTTTTTCTCCATTCATCCAGTCCAAGATTCCTATTCTTTCTCTCCCTCTCACTTGTTATTTCAACTTGAATTATCCTCTCCATCACCCTCTTCAGTATGCCGTTAATCATGAATGGGTCATGTATCTGCCGCTCCTTCTAATTTCTCATGTCAGCCTCCTTACCTCGCCTGCCGCATCTCACACTTACTCATTTTATTACTCTTTAAATACTCAACTCTCTCCATCCCCACATCTTATGGCGATCCCTCCACGCCTGCATCTCAAAAGACCCTTTCAAGACGCTCATCTTCCTTCTGCAGCTACCATGTTTCTGAGCCATGCTGCGTTAGATGGTTAGGCTTTTAATTAATTCTTACAAAATATATTAACTTTGGCAAACTTGCATAAATTCTCTTTTCATAGGAATTCAAATTTACTTATACAGGGATGTATGACGAACAACGAACTTTAATTTTACGTGCGCTGACGGTTAAAGTCATCTTGTACTCATTGCTTTCTACTTGTAGACAAGGAAAAACAAGCACTCTGGCCAGTGGCGTAGCCAGGGTTTGGGTCTAGGGCGGGCAGAAAATGTTTAGGGGGGGAAGAAAATTTTTAGGTTATTATTAAGAAAATTAACTCCCGCAATTAATACCATAATTGCATTGCAATTCACTGAAATTGGTTTTGAATTCATCCCGATTATCTACTTCTATCATCTACTGCCTGCGACCCGCGTTTTTCTCTTCAAGTCTTACAAATATCTCCATAGCCACTAAAAATTGACCCTCAAAAAATTAGAATGGGCCCTGGGAAAATTATTTTATACTTTTTAGTCCGTTTTAAAAACGTGGTTCATTAAAAAAATTTTATTTAATTAATTATTATCTGCTTTTTAATCTTATGCCCGGGTGAAAGTTTCCAATCGAATTTATACATCTTGATGAGACTCTGACAGGGACACAGGAAATTCCCGATTTATTTCAGATTCTGTTCAGCTGACAGTGTGTGTAATTGAAATAATTAATTAACATATACTTTATTAATAATTAATGAATTAATTGTTATAACATGTAGCTAAAATTGCATTGTCATCCACTTCTGAGCTATGGTTAAAGCCTCTACTAGCACATCAGGAAATCTGTTAATTAATTAATTGCTAATTAATTTATCAATCAATTGTTAGAGCAATCAATCAAGATAGCTAATATTGCATTGTCATCCACTTTTGAGCTATGGTTAAAATTTCAGCTGTCTCTAGCTGATCGGGAAGTTAGTTTAAACTCGGTTGCAATATTCCACCCGGACAGACAGACAGACGTGACGGAAACCTAACCAATATAAACATGGTAAAAATGGCTCTTTGGTGGTCTACGCTACGTATTGGGATTTGTGCAGTGGTTTCAATTTTTGCTTTTTAAAATTTTTTCGCACAAGATGGCGGGTTGGGATTCTTTTAATAAAATGGCTGAAAAAATGAAGTCTAAAATACTTCCAATCAATAATCTTTTCCAATACGTATTTGTTTAAAAACCGCGTTTCACCAGGCACGTTGCTTTTGTCTCAAAATTGTAAAGAATCTCTCCATAAACAAATTATTTAAATAAATGAAATAATTAATAACTCTGTAGTCTGTTTTGACAACTACGAACTACCTCCTCTCCTATTATACGATGAGTTATGAAGGAAGTGTTATCCCTAGCAACGCCGGGTAATTCAGCTAGTTGACAAATAACAATAAATAGAAACGGGGAAGCATCCTAGTTTATCTTTATCTTATTTTATACTATAGTTTTATCGTTTTCCAGCCACGTTACTACGAAGTTCACCTATGAATACAGATCATAATGTTTGCGTAATCAATGCAAATCGCCATTACCAACCTCTGGAATGAACCTCTAGAAGCCAGGTGAGAATATTCGAGAGGAAATTCGACGGATTGTCGGTGCTATCTTAAATTTCTGATGGAATAATACATCTTTCGAGTGAGTCACTTTCTCTGAATCGGAGAAAGGAAATGTGAGTGTACGAATACCTTTTCCAGAAGAATGTCGAAATTATGGGGGGGGTGGATTATCTGCGATGCATAAAAAATATTTATGACTGAATTGTGAAAACTATTGGCACAGGCTTTTTTATGCTTAGCGCCAACCTTCGCACATGACGAGGGAGTGTGGGAAAACCCCAAGAGAGAAGATCTCCCGGGAATTGAAATGCCTCTTTTTTTCTAAGTAGGCACACATGTACAAAGAAGACTCATTTACATGCACAAAGGAATTGAAAGACAATGACTTTTTGTGTAGGTATTAAATTAAATTTGAAAAAAAATATTCAAGTGCTTTGGGATATACTATAATTGTATCGTATATTGGCATTAGCCCATAATTTACTTCCAAGCCTCATTGTTTTCAGTGCATTTTATCATATTCTAAAATGTGCGAAATAAAAAACTCTATCCTGGAGTCCCCATTGATTTCCATACTTGTCATGGTTTTTTGGCCCACAAATCTTTTCTGGGTTCAAAATCGGGCCTTAAACGAATTTGAGACCTAGTCCAATGAATTCCTCAAAACCTACACAGGAATTCGTAACGCACAAATAATGGCATGAGTTTCTATTCCATGGCTATGCTGCGGTTTCCAAGTAAATAAAAAATATTCTAATGTTGAAGAAATGCAAAAGTTTAATATTTTCGAGCTTAAAAATCCAATTTTAGGAAAACGCGAAGCGCATCCGAAAATCGAATACAAGAATTCAAAAACCTTGTTATTTAAGTTATCTAATGATAAGCATTTAAAATCCATATCATAATAATAATATTAATTGCGTCTTTATTTAACAAGCGTATTTAGGACTATTGGGTCCTCTCTTACAATAGACTTGAACAATCACAAACATCCATGCCCTGGGCGGGCGAAACCTACCCAGGCGGGATTCGAACCCTCGACCTACGGATTGGCAGGCGAGGACTTATCCCCGCCGCCACCGAGGCCGGCAATTAAAAAGTGTATCATGAGTGTAAGCAATTAAAAAATAGGAAACAAAGAAACCACAGCACCAAATCTTATTGTTCCTTACTTTTTTGAGAAGCGCTCGCATTCCAACACTCATTTATTGAAACGTATCGCACTCCACCTGTTGTCAAATGGATTTTATAATTCACAAACTAATTCAGATAAAATATTGAAACAGGACGAGATTACTCGTGTGTGTATACTTAAGAGGATTCTTCTGATTCAACGACAGCCATCGCAGTAAATCACGATTAATTATTTCTGAAATCAATGAGAAAATACGCTAACATGGATGGGAGTTTTTTATTTCCCCATTGTTTTATTGATATCTTTTTGGCATTTAATAATCAAGTGGCATCGTATATTTTTCCCAAGGATATACATTTTCCGACGCCTATTTCACCGCATGTTGGTAATGAAATAGAAGTAGGTCAAGTGGGTTATTTTCGATACCTCCTCCAGTTGGTTGCACGTGAAGCACGAACATTTCATAGATTATTTTAAAACTTGATATTTCTCCGTAGAAAATCTTCAAGGACTGAGCAGGATCGCTGTACTCATTCAATTAAATCAACTACACCACCTGAATCCGATATAACACGAGACAATTGAACGTGAGCTTTATGTGAGAGCAGTGAGTACGCGAACGAAAACAATTGATGCTATTATTAGCCAAGGATCATATTCTGCACGAGGTGAGCTTAGTTCACCGGAAGATGAGAATATAGCCAGCATTTAAAGAAAGGAAATTGTATTATAATAGTATTTTCTCCCATTCCACACAGACAAAAGTTTACAGTCTTAGCTGAATATATTATATGGATTTCGAAAGAACATAAGTACCCCAGAAGGAATCCTGTAATTAGATTATTACCCATTACCACGATTAGCAGGCTGGTACGAATAGGTACATGAATTGAATTTTACATTATTTAAAATAGTTTTACAATTTATTTAAGTTTATTTCCTAAGGAAACAGATCAAGTCTTTTAAAATTTACAGTTAGTCTTTGAAATCACCATACACCATAGTTTGATATGAGTTAGTGATCGCTTTTTATTCGAATATTCCCTCGATTCCGCTATTTCGACCTCACATACAGAAAATCTTAAGCGCTGCGTAGACGAATAATTGCATTAAATCTCTAACAAGTTAGTTTTAGTTGATGACTAAAACAATATTAATCTGATTGACTTTATTTAAAAAATATAATAAGAAATTAAAAAATTAAAAAAATCGAAAATATATGGATTCAACAATCGAGATGTTTTTGTGTCTCGGCGCTGACTGCAACCATTCCACATTGAAAAGCAATCAAAAAGCATCGGTTAAAATCTCAAAAAGGGAAGAGGAACTCGCAGGTACCTTAGTTCCTCATACTTTTACATCTGGAGGGAGAAAAGAGAGAAAGAGCTCTTCAAGGGATAAGGTCATATTTCGCAGCGATTTCGTACTCCACGACCATGAGACAAGGAGACATTTCTACCAAGTTACGACGTGAATCCGACACAAGACCTTTTTTATGAATGCAATGAATGCCAGTCACAGTTCTTGCACAAAACCACACACCACTCCTTGAGCCAGATATTTCCTCAAGGTGGCTCTGGCCACAGGGTCAATTATCCCGGAAATTCTGAAAACTTAAATATAGCATCTTTGAAGTTCTTTTTAAAAACTTAGACGAAAAAAATAAGGTTTCCAGGCTGTTTTTACAGTGATACTGCCTCTCTCTAGTCTCCTATTTAATATATGGTTGAGATCAACGTGATAGTGTGATGTCGTGACCTTTTTTTAAAAATTAATTATTCACACGAAAAGGGAGGAATCAGGCGAGATGTTGTGGAATATGAACATAATAAGAACTAAGATAATACCTTGATAATAATATATACCTTGATTTCCAAAAATATGTACCTGATGATGATGAAGTGCATCGAAACCAGGGTCGATTAAAACTTTATCTGTGTAAAATTGCAATATCTTAGTTCTTATTAATTATTCACATTCCAAAATTCCAAACCCTTATTTATTTATGACCAATATATCATCGATCATATCTCTGCAGTCTCTCACACAAAAATTCCTTCTTTCTTTTGTTTAAGAGTTTAAACAACATCTTAACAACTATTTCCAAAAAATAAACATTCAACGATCAATAAAACAGCATTTATTTTAAAATCTCAATAAAATTATAGTTAATAACTAAATCAAACGAAACAACCATCAACATAATGAAGAACAACAAAGAACAACGAAGCCTCAATTTTAAACAAAATTAACGCGATCATTTTTATTTGGGCGTGACACGACGTAACACTAGCCCTTGGGTAAATTTCCATTGGTAAATATATTTGATTGGTCGGTCACACGCGAGGTAGTTAGTGCCCGGCGCAGTTTTTTTAGGTCATCAGAATTAAGGGCCTCACACCCAGTCCACTTTTTGACCCAAAAAAATATCCATAAGGGATAGAGATGGGGGGAAGTGCTTCTCCCTCCTCCATCGGTTCTACGCTTTACCAAATCACAGCCCCTGTCAAATTGTATTTCGATCGATCGCTCTCTTACGGCTACTCTCAGAAGCGAGACGACGCAGTAGCACTCGCTCTCGCGGAGGGAGAAGGGGCATTATAATCATTCCATCACGGAGCAGAAGTGTGTGTATATACAACCTTTACGACCCCGAAGAGAAACCCCCTGACCCCCCTCTCTTGCCTTCCCATCCAATCCCGCTTCCACAACTTCCAAATCAGAGTCGATAGGCGAGGCGAAGGAATTAGATGGAGACCTTTTAGGAGAACCTTGACGGAGTGAAAAGAACAGTCGCGAGCCGCGGAACACGTAGACGCAGAGTCAGAACAGAGTGACAGAGAGAGAGAGAGAAAGATAGGAAGGGGAAGAGAGACCTTGCTGCCTTTTTATAACCACGCTTCTTTTTACTTCACCTGTTTTTTTTTGTTTGTTTGTCGGGATGGAATCTTGTAATCGAAATACAACTTTTCAATGTTCAATCGATCTGAAATTTGGCACACTTACTCAATCTCGATGACAATACATGAATCGGTCATTAAATTCACTAATTACAAGTTAGTATTAAAAAATTAAATGGTTTGCATTTCATATGTAAAAAAGTCTTTTGCCAATAGACGGCGCTAGTTAAAAGTTACCATGTTAGGAATGATAAAAATTATGCGAATTTCACAAAAGATAGGTAGTTTATTCACGACCCGGGTTTCAACACATTATGTCATCTTCAGGATGACATAATGTGTTGAAACCCGGGTCGTTAATAAACTATCTTTTGTGAAATTCGCATAATTTTTATCCTTCCTAACATGGAAAAATTTCACATAATACACCCTGAAACCGCAAATTTTCTTAAAAGTTACCATTTACAGTGAGAAGAAATGCTAATATTTAAAAATTTCAAAGGACCGTTGTACAATTGATAAAAAGACTAAAAAGTACAAAATTAGCATTTATACATTGAACAAACGTATTTTTGATGATAATACATGAATTAATAATCAGATGTATCTTTTAGGTAATCAGTATATTTGACATGTATTATATGAGATTACAAAGTCGAGTACAAGATTCGTTATAGAATAAAAAGTAGAAAAAATACTTTTTTTTTAAACTACGCTTACATTCAAGTAGACTGAAGAGTAAAAAATGATTTTTTTCATCGTTTTCCTAATAAAATGTGAGCGCTTGTGGAATAGATATTAATATAAATCGACAGAGGTTGGAAGTTGATTTAAAAAAAAAGCGCCAACGCTTTTATTTTCCGAGCGATGAAAAAACTATTTTTTACTGTTTTTTTAGTATTTGTTTTACATATTCTTCTTCTTCTTCTTCTTCGAATAACCCATTTGAGGGTGCGATAAATCACTTCTGGATATGCCTTTTTTGATTTAATTTTCTTTCTGTCCATATTTCCTTCATCCTTTGAGAGTGCCTTTCCTTTTGTTCTTGCGTCCATTTTCTTCCATCCCTCGATTTTTTTCTTTCTGGAAATTTTGCTGAGTGAATTACTTCTCTAAAAAGAGTTCGGTCATCTATTGTGTCAATCTTTATTCCCAAGTTTTCCATATCTTTTTGAGTTTCAATGAACCAAGTAGGTTTGGATTTGTAGCTGTTTAGTAGGTTGAAGATCTTCTTGGTTAGTCTGGAGTTACTCATTCGAAATATGTGACCATAAAACTGAATTCGTTTTACATATTATTATTTTAAATTTATACACAAACATCGTCCCTCCCCCTCCCACCTTCTCTATAATCCAGTTCCCCCCTCATGTTCCAGCTAAAGGTGGCTGGAGCGATTTTTGTATGTGTACAGATTTGCGTGAAACTTTGCATACGTGTCCTTATTAGAAATATCTTTCGATAAAAGTGAAAAAAACTGCATGCTACCGATTTGGTTTCCTGGCAATTCAATGATATTTTAACAAGTACTCTTATGGAACACAGCATATATTTTGAAATAATTCGATTACTTATGTACAGATTTTCCCCTAAATGCGAAATTTTACGTTTCATATAACTGCTGCTAACAAATATCAAGGTATCATACCGAGTAAGAAAAGCGTATTTAGATATGATTTTCTCGTAAATTTTGAATTTCGCGCCGAAAATATAAGTCAAAACAATGCTTTAATTAAGGCGAAAATTTGAAACAAAACTCTTGCATGATATACATTACTGCATGGTTGGCATTTCCAACGTATACACAGATGTAATTGAGTGAAATGTGGTCTGAAAATATTTTTTTCGACTTGCTTGAAAAGTTATTAGAATGTGCCTTCAACGACTCACGATTACCACTCCAGCCACCTTAAGACGGTTTCCAAGTATGCTCAACGTATTAATACTTTTGACCCGCAGGAACCTTGTAAAACTTCGTATTTTCTTTCTCCTGAGCACTGGGAACATCTCCAAATTTCTTTCGATAATTGAGCGTGTAAAACAGACAAAGAAGAAGGGCAAGGAGCCTTTAACGGCTCTACGCCCTCGGAACCCTGTGGAAAAATTCCCTAGAACCCCCGTTTTCCCTCTCCATGGAATAATTTCCCTATAATGCATTTTCCATGGGAAATGCTTTCAAAATTGGGCTGCAGTGGCTTAGAATACACTTGTTTTACACCGAATGCAGTTGGCTTAGAGAGGTGAGTTTTTAGAATGGAGGCACATCCATATTTATTGAGAAATATTATTTCAGTCTAATTTTAATTAATTGAGGGCTCGAGATTCAAAGTAATACAAGTGACATCAACACGAAAAACGATATTGGTATTATCTACATCTACATCTACATACTACCCCGCAAGCCGCCTCAATAGGCGTGTGGCGGGGGGTGTTAGGACACCAGCCGTTTACGTATAAAAAGGAAACGCTCTATGAAATTACGCCTTGCATTTATTAAAGTCCCTTATTGTTCGGGGGAAAAACGAATTCCCATACCTATCCGTTCGGCAAAATATCTCTCTTAATTTATCGTTTCTGTCGGACCTGGAAATATAGTGGGGTTCTAATATGATGTTCTCCGTGTCGCTCTGAAAGATATCTATTCTCAATTGCTCAAGTAATCTAAGCCTAGCGCGCAGCCTCCGAGTCTCTAGCGGCTCCCAGCCTAATTCGTTTAACATCTGCGTAACGCTGTCTGTACGCCCGTAACAGTTCGCGCAGCTTTCCTTTGTATTTTATTAAGTTCCCGAATTAATTCTTTCTGCACCGGATCCCATATGCTTGCTGCATATTCAAGGTGTGGCCGGACGAGTGCGAAATAGCACCAATTTACACCAAATTACAAATAGCATTATAATTGACTGTAATTTTAAATTTTATGAGCATACCTATAAATTGAATAGAAAACTTAGGAAAGTTACCTATTTGATGTATCACATAAAATATCATGTAACAATTTATGTCTTGTTGAGGGTTTACTCTGCTTTTGTAGAATCATTCGTGAGATATGACTTGACTACATGTTACTGTACAGCAAATATACACAAAAAAGTCTTAAAAAATACTCAAAATAGGATTGTAAAAATTATACATAGGAATGACAAAAATTTAGGTGATGATGAAAGACATACAAACGTTGAGGTTGCTTATAAACATCTAAATATACTACCAATTGACAAATTTTTTGATTACATACTGATAATTGAAAATTATTACAGTGATAAATATAAAGTACCAAAGGTAATAGAGCATTCAATGACTTTGAGGAATGTGGATCCCTATCAATATCCTAAAGTATTTAATACATATGGTGAGAGGAGACTGTAATATAATACCAAAATTATTAAATCCATTATATAGAAATTTCCAAGGATTCCGAAGCATGTCAAAACTAAAAACTGAATGTAAATTTTTTTTTCTAAATTGTATTTGAGTATAATTATATTTTATCGTAAATTGCATTTCATCCACCTTTGTACATTTCACTAAGTGCATCAGATTTACAAGAGTATGCTGAAGTAAGCACCTTCTGACGAGCATTGTGCTCAGGAGGACTTCTAATGTGTTAATGTTTATTCTTTTTTTTCTATTCTTCTTCGATCATTTTTTTGTTCGCTTGTATTACACAATTGTTTTTCTGTATTTGTAATATTGTTTTCTGTATTTGTACTATTGTTTCTGTATTTGTATTTTTACTTTTGATAATTTGCAATAAAGGATTTAGAATGGGAAGAAAGATGCCTTTTTCCTCTAAAACATATTTATCAAGCGTACAAAACTTTTCGGCTTACACAGTCACCATCAGGTACGGACTGCCCTTGGTCATGGCTGATTGGCTTGGTGTATCCACGCTGGCTGTTTAAGTTTAAAACTGTTGTACGCTCAAGGAATAAGTGTTGTGGAATATTGCGAGTTTCGATACATATAGTAAGATTAAGGTAGTTTTTTTTAGTGAGAAATCACTTCACCTTGAATTTGATGGCTTGAACCTCATTTAAAAGAAAAAACTCTCATCTATCCATTAATATAAAATTATTAACCCCTTTGCCGAACTACTTTTCGAGTAATTTGCCTAAAAATACAAACTGTTTTGCATGGGATAGATTATGGCTCTTCGCTCCAGAGGGAGTATATTGAAAAAATTAGGGATTTCTAACACTTAGATTTTGTAAAAAAAACTAACGGTGTGTAGTATTTATGTTTTCTCAACTATTTATAAAGTACAATTAGTTACTCTCCGCAGGAATTTTTACAGAATCGTAAAATAGCCTGCTCTTTTTAAGACGTTTTCGCCGTAAGGCGTGAAAAAATGAGTCCAGTTAGAGACTTAAGTAGATATATTTATTAAATTACTGAGATTTTTTGTCATACGTAACTATATTTTTGCACCATTAGTACTACAATATTTCCTTTATACTTCTTAGAGACGATAAAATTAAAAAATACAAAATTCGAATATGGTCTCCATTACTGCTATGGAACTATCTCGCTCAAACATCCTTAAGTTAAGTCACGCTAAGAATTCCATTAATTTAATGGAAGAGGTCTTGTGGAAAGTTGAGTTATGGAATTCATTTGCTCTCCATCCGACACCAAGGGCACTTCTCATTAGCCCTCGGCTCACCAGGACACCAAATGCGTTCTCCACCCCCCAAGGTGACCAGCGAAACCGCGTCGTCACGACGCGTCGTAGGCCATTTCTATAATCAATTCGAGCAGCACATAAACAGAACTCCGCAGTCACCGCTGCGCTGCGTCTTCCGGCTTGCACTAGAAGGATCATCATCCTACCCTTGCTCGCGGCTATGGAAGTTACTCGGCTGATCCATGCAATGACCTCGGGAACGAGATTTACGAAGCCGCCTCGCTCTGCTGACCTCTTTGATCAGACGAAGCGGTGATAACGAAGAAAGCACTGCAATTTTCGGGCAAATAGCTCGAAAAGTACTTCGGCAAGGGGTTAATATTTTAATATCATTAAATATATGTGTTTTCTCTTTAAAATGCGGCCAAATTCATCAAAGTGTAGGTAAAGCGATTTTTCTCATAAACTACCTCAAGTGGTACCTATTCCGGAAATGGGTCTTGCACTCCCAGCTATGGCAGCGAAGCGGTAACCACTAACAGCACGTGTTTAATTAATTGACCGTTCCTTTATTTCCTGGTAACGCTACAAGTGCAACGATGAACGTATAGTCAGGTTGGTGTAGCGAATGTAATTTTACAATATTCCCGAATTTTGGCACAGTTGTGCTGTGAGTAAAGACAGCATTTTGGCAGAGAAGAAAGACGATGTAACAATTGCTGGCCTGAATAAATAAAATTACCATGAATTATAACTTTAAGATTAATGGAAATAAAACCAAATTATATTTTGTGCGGGAAATAAATAAGACAAATTCACCGGCAAACTTGGTCAGCAAAACTAGGACAAGTTAAAGAATGTCGATATCTAGGAAATTAGAGCAATGGAAGAAGTAAGAAAGATATTGTGATCAGTATTACCCAAGGAAAGGAGGTATTTTATCAGAAGTACTGTCTACTATCAGCCAGCAACCTTTCAAGATTGGACGCAAGCAAGAAGTTGATTACAATAAGAATTTGGAGCATGATTTATTATGACATTGTAACCTGGAAAGTAACAGATTCCAAACAGAGAATATTGAGTACAAGGGAAATATAGAGTCATAGTTGGATGATCAAGAACACATGGGCGTAGAGAATCACCAATGAAGAAGCCATGTGAAGAGTGGGAATGAACAAACGTACGATAAACATTATGTGAGGAAGGAATAACCTAAATGGCCACAAATTACGATACAACAGCATCTTGAAAACAATAATGAATGTAGCATTAAATGGAAAAATTAACGCGGAAGATCAAGCATGGAATGAATGAAATATATTATGAAAGACCTCAACGTGTAGAAGGTTAAAAACGAATGCAACGATTAGCTGATGTGAGAGAGTATTGGAGAGATGCAGCAATCCAATCTTTATATTGGTGATTGCTGATGATATGCTGTCGGATGAAATTCACAAAAATAAAATTATTTAAATGGAGTAAAAAGATTGATTACATTTCAACAGACAAAATATTTTTAAATACACCCTAACTTTAATCTTATAATTAGGGATGGGCGATTATAAAAAATAATCGATATTTTGTAAATCGATTAATTGCAAGCAGCCGATTAATTGCAGCCGATCAATTTCTTCAATTAGCGATACTTCGTTTAATCGAATCGATTATGATAAATACAAAACAAAGCTTGCGAGGTATGGTCCCTCCATAAATAAAGTAAAGTAATCTATTATACATTTTATAAGGTTAATTTTATCATGAGTACAAATTGTAAAAGAAATTGATAAACTTCCAGGAGGTGTGTCAGGGAACAGAGTTGGGAAAAAGTTCTTAATTTATTTTAAATTTTGGACTATTGCCAAAAGTTTACTGGAACTGAGGCGAAATTGAAATTTTGATAAGTGGGTACAGGTAATGCGGCTTCTCAGATCAGATTGCATTAGTCTCATCTCGGAAAAAAGTCTCTCTGGTGGAACTGATGTAGCTAATCCTGGAAGATACTTCCTGACTACCTGATATTCAGTTTTCATTGACACCCACACTGAAAAAGGATTCAAATGGCGGTCAACGACAGGACGGTTGAGGTATTGCCGTAACTCAAATGGTGTTCCACCGGCGACATATTCATAACACAGGGTTTTCGGTGATGTTGCTTCAATGTCATGAAAGCTCCAGAGGCCATCTTATGGTGCTACATCACGCTCAGAGTGTGAAAACATCTGCAAGACGTTCACCTGATCCTCCTCGCGAAACATCTCAGCCATCACTGCGATGACGGTGCTAATGGCATTGGCTACAGCGATCGGGTTCTTGAAGTGCAGTTTTTTTGAACCGTGAGTCCAGCATGGTAACGATTGCATAGTGCTTTCTGGACTCAATAGGATCGAACCGACGCACAGTGGTCCGAAATCGGAAACAGCCGGACAAAAGTCCAAAATGGCTTTTTTTGAGATAGAGACTTGAAACTTAGCGTAAATACTCATAAATGATTACCGATTATAGATTTTTATGCCATTTTACATTAATACGACTCGTTGCTGAGATACAGTAACCCAAAAAATTACCAATTTTTCAAAAACACGCGCGATCTCGTTTTTCTTCGAAATTCTTTGAATTTAAGCAGGTGGTGTTGCATTGGTATGATTTTTATGGAATAAGAAAGGCAATATTCCTTTGACCTGGTGCTTTTTTTATATTTTCCATGACTTTTGAAGATTTTGTCTCTCATCTGTCTGCTTTTGCAACGCAAAATGGCGTACCCGTTTTTCACGTGAAATTTGACACAAAGTAGACATTATCTTTCGTTTACGGAATATATAACTCGGGAAATTTACATCACAGTGTAAAGTAGAGATTTCTTAAGAATACTAAGCAGAAATCCTGGAAAAATGTTTGCGACGAAGGAAATGAGAGCGATTTTTCGATCGCGCGTCAAGGCAGAGCTACACGACGCAGGACCCTGCGGTTCGGTAACTGCGGTCGATTTTTCAAGAGACTTTGTTCTTGAAAATCGTCATTTAAAGCATGGCATATAGTCAGTGTTGACCTAAAACACTAAACTGAGGATATTACCAGGATTATAGATCGATCGACTAACCATTTAACGCATTACTCCAGTGAATATGCTAGGGATTGGATATTTGTCGGAACCATCCCACGTATAAGAAATATACTTCGGGTATGAAGTAGGGTTAAGAGATTAAGCCGGCATGCTAAAGAGAGAGAAATAAACTTTTTCCGGGAAAGGCCGATACTCTTTTTCCCTTTCCACCCTCGCTAGGTGGGTCGCGCGGAAAGGGGCGTTTTTAATGACGACGCACAGCCTTTGCAGGTATTTAACGGTTTCTTCCACAAGGGTTTTTTCCTTTCCCCGGAGACAACGGCCTGCCACGATGGAAACACCGGTTCCCGATCAGTCACCGAAGTTAAGCATCGTTGGGCTCGGCTCGAGTTCGGAGGAGTGATCCTCCGATTCGTCCGAGTGCTGTTGCCCCTGTATGCGCGAGGCAGACAGTATGTGCGAAATGACCTTAGCCGTCGATGCACGTTAAACAAAAATACTAATACTACCTTTCCCCGGCAGAAATGCATGTCAACTTGCAGTTTTATTTTGTAATCAGTGAAGAAGTTTCGTCACAGTTCACCAGACACAATATTCCGAAATAATCTAAAAGTATTATCGGTCGATGATTGTAATCGATGATTATAATCGGTCAAATTAATCGGGTATATATAATCGATATCGGCTGTTGCATTAATCGATTCCAAATTTTCGATTAATTTAGAAAAATAATCGATTATTCGATTAATTTATATCGTAATATCCCTGAATAGCATAGAATACACTGAAATTTCATGATTTCAACGATCGGTCGGCTAAATCTCGGTTTATTGCGTTTCCTCAAATTGTTGAAAGGCCTTAGTCTTTCCCGGTGGTTGCTTTGAATGAAATCTTCTTGAGCGTGACACAAGGCTATGGATAGCCTAACCCAGTGCCACACCTGACAAGACTTCAGCATTCAAACAAATTGTTGTGAGCAGTTGAATCTCTCTATCCGTGCCAACAATTTACCCGCGATGTCGTTGATCTTTGTCTTTCATTGAACTGTTCTTAAATAGTTTTAAAATAAGTAGTACATTTTCATCAATCGTAATGTAATTATAGCTATTCCATTGAATATGAGGCACAAAAAGGTTTTTTTTTAATGACACTCAAGTTATTCTTCAGTTGTATGAAGGAAGAAATGAGTGGAAAATATAAATTAATGTGGAGTATCTCTAGCTAGTCTAAATCATCATAAAATTATAACCAACACCTGCGTGGCTTAGTGTTTCTGTTTTAAGATTTTGTTCACGATAACCACATTGAGCAACGTATTCTATGAAAGTTTAGCTGAGCATTGACACAACTGCAGGATTCAAAATTCAACGATCGATGTTTGATGAATGAATGCGTAGACAGAGTTTTAGTAATCAACCTTATAATGATTATACCAGTGGTTGATAAGCTATTGTCACACAGTGCATCAATAATCACATAATAGTACTCGTAGCCGTAATCAGTCAGTATCTTCAGCACGGTATCAGGAGTGATATTGCGACGTTTATGGGAGAAAGAGAGTGAGTACCGCGGTTTCTCGAGGGCACGATCAATCCTAACTTACTTCTAACTGCGCAGCGACAAGGGCAGTCTCGGTGCAATCGAAATAGATAACCCAATTCCCTGCCCCACATTGAGTAACGGGCGTGGACGAGATGCAGACCGGGCTTTCCAGCTCCTTTCCTCATCACTTTCCACATGCAATTGAACGCACTTGTCACATGAATGAATAATAGCCCTCTCCACTGATCAGACTGTGCAGATCCAGAATCTATTTTAGACTATTATGTGCTCACTAGGTGTCAAAAGGTGCCCGTGGCGCCCACTAATTCAAGGAAGAAATTCAAATAAATTGACACTTGATATCATGAGTTTATTCCCAGCACTGAAAGAATTGCATTCTTTCAGTTTATTTGAGAGAGAGAGAGAGAGAGAGAGAGCAACGTTCAGTTGTCCGTGTGAGGACACTGCTCTTTGGAGTTGAAGTCCAACGTGGCCAAACGACTGATCCTTAAGGTGGTTCCGCCGCGGTGACTGTGTGAGTCAAAACAAATACTAAATTCCACATTTTTTATATTTTGTCCAAAAAATCCTGCTTTCGATGATGAAGTGCATTACCATTAGAAACCCAAAAGTAAGGAACAACATGTACAGATTATTCCAGAAATGTATTTTAAATGAGCACTTCTTTCCAGCCATAGAAGCCGACTGCAGCGCCATTTCCTACGAATTACCGCATTTTGACTTCAATTACGGCATTAATTCTTCAATGACTAGAAAAATAAGGTGGTAAGATGCCTGTATCTTATTTTTATTCAATTTCTCTGGATTATTTCCTGCATATAAATAGTTTTCCGCAAAAATGGCATTTATATTTTATGGAAAAATACTATTTTTCCCCATGTTTCTCTCATTCCCCCATTGAACACCATGTAATTTCAAGTTCAATTATAGAATAAAATAGTGTGGAACGGTGATATTTTGTTGTTCATATCAGGTAGGGGACAACTTTTTCTTCAAGTAGACAGAATATAAATAAAATGACATTTACGTCATTGAAGCTGTGTCGCCCGACCTGGGTCGGATTTTTGTCCTTCCAGCTCTTCAAGGCTCCTTGGACAATTTAAGCCATTTTACGGTGGAACCACCTTAAGACTTGTTGATTGTAATCGAATATTCCGGAATCACTGGAAATTTTCGTGGTCGCAAGATGAAAGGGAGTGTTGTCTCAGTGGGAGCCAAATCAGAAATAACTCTCGCTTTTATGAAATTTCTTGGAAGCAGTTGAATAACAGAATTTTGACATTTAAGTGACTGTGGTTCCATCTAATAACGGCATTTTAAAAATTGAGTGATTTTGGCTCCATCTAATAACGGCATTTTAAAATGTAAGTGACTGTGACTCCATTTTACAGCGTTCCTGAGTCAGTGAGAGAGTGACAAGTGCTTTTCTTATACAGATAATACTTAATTCTGATTACACGTACTCGAAATAATAAATAATTTACTCAAAAAGAAGGTGATTTCATATAAGCTCCTTTTTATGGTGATTATCAATCCCAACCAATTCTGTGAAAAAGTTTACGGTACGGTTTTGGTAGTGGCCCCCAATTGACTTCTCTTAACGACAATTATTTTTTTCCAAGGGATTGTCTATTTGCCCTCTCAGCTTATCAGCTCCTCTGCCATCTACTTTGGAAATCATTTTGAAGAACACATGGGTCAATATTTTATGTCACAGAAAACGTATCGCCTGGTTTGAGCCTTGGATTTCTGAATTTCGCAAATCTGAACGCATTCAGGGGCGCTTAACAAGTTACTCATCACCACTCACCAATTTCAGCCTCAATGGTGGAGCTGAAGTAATAGCTCAACAAACGGATGTCCTTTCCAAACATCACCCGATGATATAATGACTGGTTGCGATTGGGCACGAGTCAGAGGTAAGTGGATCATGCAAATTAAGCCATGATTTCCATATGTATCCGGCGTTCGTTTTCCACAAATTTACTGAATCAAGAGTGAGAACAGGAGCGGCTGGGGAAATATCATTTTTTTTAACTGCAGAAACCAACTCAACTTTTCAAAAAATACTTATGTAATTGCCTACTCTTCTAATAATTAAAATCAAAATAAAATTAATGTGCCCATGATTTCGGTTTTAGTGTTTAAATAACATGCTAATCACTGCAATAGCACTGCAAGAAAATGTCGTCACCTTGATGGAAATGGAGTCGTCATCGACTCCACGGTTTAAGAAGATGCTCTCAAATCGTTGAGTTTTGCAGTATCAAAGACCTCGACCACCAAATTGAGAGTTCCTTTTCAATTTATTTCTGAGGGTCGGTCACTGATATATCAATCAAGTTCTCTTTGCCGAGAAAATGGAATGTCATTATTCCATCATCAGAGTTTAGAGATTTGAACCATTAAAACTCTAGAATATGTCACATAGTGGAGTGAAGAACCAAATATTGCACATGCATAATATCATGATGCGTTACTTAAAATTTTTCTCTCTTGATGACCAATAACAACATGGAATGAACTAGTCACCAGTTAAAATAGTCGTGGCTGAATCTTAAACCACTAGTGATGGAATATTTAAAGTACAAAGTAAGGGGAAAGAGGAGATAAGTATTTTATTAGTGATCAACCTTCGAAATTATGTATAACATTATATTTTTTTTAATCTGCTTTTATTCTTTGTATGAGTTACTAATTGGCAATCCGGTTGACACTATAAAAAAGATCACCTGCTGAAAAGCCATGGGCATAGCAGGATTTTATCTGTTACAAACTGTACGAAAAAAAATTGAAAACTTATAAATATTATAACATTATATTTTTTGTTGTGTATTATGTGATGCATATAGTAATACTGTAATAATCCCCGGATAGCTACCGAACGACTTAAAACAAGTTGATAGATAAAAAAAGAAGGAATCCTATATCCACCAAATAATCTGCATTTTTTACTTCACTTTTACTATTAGAGACTAAAGCATACTTTAAACCTAATCAGTTTTTTTAAACGCCTTGAATAAAGTAAGCAACGAAGTTCTACATTTGTTTTGGCTCTGGCAGTCGCGACTCGGTCAGCCTCCTTGGGAGCGAACGACAGTGAAACTTCACCGCGTATCTCGTCAACTGTTTCTCCCCATTTTGTGGGTGGGGGAGGTGGTTTGAGGGGCATTAGGTGACCGCCAAAGAAGCTAAAGGAACAGCGGAATGAAACCAAACGAAAATAGAGTGGGTTTCTCAGGGGGCAGGTTCGCAAGGGGCAATTAACGGTACCGAATTAGAATACTAGGAAAGAGAGATTTTTTCATGGCCAAGACTTCCAAAATAAAATCCGCGCGCTAGCTTCTTAAGACGAGCGTCGTCGTAAACCCCCCCCCGCAGAAGGGGACGCTGGGAAGGGGTGCGACGTCGGGGAAGAAGCGAAGACCTTGGGCGTAAAATTCACAAGGTGGACGCGGTCAATTTAAACGTTCGGTCCGTCGGTCAGGTACGAGGGAATCGCTCGGTTAAACCGACGCGTCGCGACGCCTTGGGTTTTTGGAAGCAGACGGTAGCCCTCCAATCTTGACTCAGGGCCTCAAAATAATGACGGATGTTAAAAAAAAACGCAAGAAACACCTTGGTGAACAACTCGCGGACATTCAGTCCCTAATCTACGAGGGCCGTTTTTTTTTCAACCTCCGATCACCCAGTATGGATGCCACGCGAGAGGCAGAAAGCGGGAATGCACTGTAGGCAACTGCGCAACTCTAGCACTACACACTCCGCCATTGTCGACATCAAAGCGTCAGTTTGCGTTCCGCTACAACCACGTAAACATGGACGCCATCATTGATTCTCCCGCCAAGTGCGAATCGTTCTGATCCATAACAATGCTCGTCCACACACTGCTGGTGCAACTCAACGGCTCCTCGACCAATTTCAATGGGAAATTTTCGATCATCCGCCGTATAGTCCTGACCTAGCACCCAGTGACAATCATCTTTTTCCTGAGCTGAAGACATGGCTAGAAGGGAAGCGCTTCCAAACCAATGAAGATCTTCAAAACAACGTCAATGCTCATTTGAATTCACTGGCGGCAACATTTTTTGAAGAGGGCATTGGAAAACTTGTTCACAGATATGATAAATGTCTCAATCTATTCGGTGATTATGTTGAAAGGTAACCGTAAATGTACCAAACTTTTGGTAATAAAATGATTATTTTACATGAACTTGTCTTTCATTTATAGCCTATCGGAGGTTGAAAAAAAACGGCCCTCGTACTCTCACGAGAGAATCACAATGGGTGAGGTGATAGACAGACGAGGTCATTTGCACCACTAAGAATAGGTAGAGTGATTTAAGAAAGGAAGGGTTGCTTGTTGAGTCGGGAAGAGATAAACCCTGCCCCCCAGTTACCCTTCTCTTAAGGTAGTTTGAGCAATCTAGTTCTAGCAATTTCTAATCTAGCAATTCAAGCAAATCACTTCACCTAGAATTTGATGGATTTGGCCTTATTTTTAAAGAAAATACTCAGCTTTCCAATGATATCAAATACTAAACCCTTGCCGAACTACTTTTCGAGCAATTTGCCTACAAACATAAGCTGTTTTACATGAGATAGATTACGGCTGTGTGCTCCAGAGAGAGAATATGTAAAAAAAAAAGTAGGGACTTATAACGCCTAGAGTTCATGGCTTTCTAGCCGTACGGTGCGAAAAAATGAGTCATGTTAGAGACTTATGTAGCCTTATTTATTTAATTACTGAGGATGTTTTTCATATATAACTAAATTTTTGCGGCATTAATACTAAACTATTTAATTCGTACCTCTTACAGACGCTGTAATCAACAAATAAAATTCGAATATGGTCTCCATTATGACTAGGGAACTATTTCACTCAAACAACCTTAAAGAAAAGCGGATATGCTTCCTCTGTCTAATATTCCATCTGAAGGACGAACCCTTAAAGTGTTCTCCAGAGCGAACCCAATTTGGGATCGCGATTTCTCTCAAAATAACAAAGTGATCCCAGTAAATCTTCAATGCCTCTTTAAATATATACTATTTCTGCTATGCATGTAGTCAAACGCTGTGTTTCTATATCTGCTAATATTTGAGTAATTTAAAACACTTGTACTATACATTCACCGGAGTTTTCCTAGGTTACTATCAAAACTCGCCATTATCGAATACATGAAGAGGTAAAATAGAGGTCAGAGGATTCTGGTCACAAACCCAAGAAATTCACTTGGGGCTTAGCTGCAAGTAAGATACCAGATTATTACTAATGTAGAACTTGGGAATAAGTGAGTACCCACATACTACGGTAACAGGAAACACGTAATCACCTTCCAGGTGAGATAATACCCGTCTTGGAGATGAAGTTTGTGGTAACCATTATAACCTAACGTAATTTCTTGAGATTTTGATCTCGGTCACTGTTGGCGAGATCAAACTTATGTGTTTTTCAGTAAAAGAATGATGAACGCAAAAACAAAAAGCCAGTATTACAACTAAACATGACTTTATAAAGAAGACACACATTTGCCTTTATCGAAAAAAACTATCGATACTTTCGATGGAAGTAGTCGGTCTAATCAGGTAGGTAGGTATTACTATGCGAATAAATTCCAAATTCCGGCATCACCACATTAAAATGAGTAAATATTTTTTTTCTAATGACAACGTGAAATTAGATGTAAAAAAATTCCTCTATGATAAATTGTGAAAGATGTTACAAGAATGGGCTAAGAGTCGCATCAAAAACCCACCTACGAAAACGGCGCTCCACAATAAACCATTTTGCAAGTTCCTCTTAAAAATCTAGCAACCTGTTCACAAAAATATGAGATAAGGCTTCAAAGTCCGTGAGCAATTCAGTTTAGACGGGTTTACCTCACCTATTCACTCGAGGTACTGCAAACAAACAAACAGGGGAAAGCCGTAAACTCCTGCGAAAAGTTGGGCTGATGGCGTCGAACTGAACTGAATATGCTGAATTGAATTTATAAATAAATTAGAGTAGTAGAAATAAAGTAGTAGAAATCTCGAGGGTTTTAACACGGGAATTGGAATCTCTTAAGTTTTGTGGACACTAGACGATCGAATTCGCGATATGGTACAAACGTGTCCCAAATTTCCGAAATTATATTATCCCAAGAAATGTTCCTACGAATCACGCCCCGCCAGAAGGAACGACAATTGGCTGGTAATTTGCGCAACAGGAGAACGAACAAGTGAGACTGTGTGGTCAGAGATAAATCTAGCAATTCTGAGGTTTTAGAAATGAAGAGATACCAGTCACTAGAGGAAGAACATGAAAAGGCGGGTAGGTCGTCGATCATTTGACGAACAACACGTAAACCGCCTGCGTTGGCCAAGTCAACGAGGCCAGCGTCTTGCGCCGGGAGAACAGCTGCGTCGGAATTTGACTCAGAAGACGACATTGAACGTCGTTCCACGTTCTCGCGAGCATTTTCGCGTGCACTTCTGTCCTCGGACGTGGTATTAAAGACCCTAGCATACGGGTTAACTGAAGGGGCAGCCATGTCTACAGGTTAAATCAAAGAAACAGGTCCGTACGGAAAACGGACGAGGAATTTACGAGAGATGGAGAGAGAGAACAAACTTGATATCACACCTTGGGCTTTGCACCACGTAAACTTAATGATTGTGAGAGAAAAGGGCACCAATTATGCACACCAGAGATCGATATATAACATACATAAATTATTAAACTATATTTATACCCTTAACCACTGCTGCGGACGGAAACACAGCAAGAAAATAATGTATACTCGGAAAGTTAGTCGTCTAGCAAGGCTTAAACAACAAGAATTACACTTCAGCACCAAATAAAGAACAGACAATTCGACCAGAATCCTGGTCAAGGCACTATTTTCGTTCCCCATGCCCCTTTCATGTTCCTTCGGTTAATAGGTACTACCTACTACGTGCGTCACTCGAGCACGTGAGAAAAGAATCTAATCGGACGAGCAAACGCCGTTTGGGAGCAATTGGCACCACGAGACGACGTAAAAGCGCGGAGAGACCCCGTTTGGACTGGGAGTAAGGATAAGAGGGGGGATTCCATTATTATTGACGAGGGAAGCGGTTGGTTCTCGGGGTTTGCGTGGAAGAGGTCTCTACTCTGCGAAGGGGTATTGGTTTTTGTGGATGTGGGAGGAAGAGAGGATGAAAGGGGGAGAGCTGTTTTTCTTTCATCCGCTTGGTTTGGCGGTCGCTGGTGCACCAGCGACCGTCAACCAAGCTATTGAACTATTGTTGTTTAAACTAAACTATTGTTTATTTAAAAATATTTATTGTAAAACTATTGTTTTATTGGCCAAACAGGCAGAAGATTTAAGGACAGAGTGAAGGAGCATAGGTCTAGTTTTTTTAATTGTGACGATAAATCCTTTCTCGCTAAACACTTGTGTGATTATAACCATTTTAGTAATTTTGACAAGGAAGTTTTACACCATTTTGACAAAGGGGCTAAGCTGGATTTCTTTGAGCAAAATGAAATCACTCTTAGCCCGGCTAAGTTATGTAATGATGTTGTTTTTATTGATCGATCGCCTTTGTTAAACCTTGTTCTCCATCCCGTCCGAAAATCTTATGACCATGCCTCCTGACCTTCACCATCAACGGCTTTTCTGTGTTCTACCCCCCCCCCTTTTCCTCCTGAGCTCCCCCTCTGTGACTTAATACCCCCCCCCACCCCGTCGCCATCATCCCGGGGTATATACGGCGGAGTTTTTGGAAAGTTGTACCTTGATAATGGCATTACGTGCCGAAACCTTGGTTGGTGGTGTATTTTAACTGTTTTTATAATATACTGTGTGTAAATTTACCTATATTCTATTATTTGAAATGGACATAGGTAGACATATGATAACAGTATTATTCCGATAGGTAGGAGGAGATATGACGATTCTATGGTGTAAGTAGACATTGTGGTTCTATGATAGTTGCCTTCGGACATTTAAAAAAAATGTTTTCACAAAAGAGAATCATCTAAGTTGAATATTCTTTGAATAATCTATGAAGTATTCCAAATAATATTTTTTGCACCATCTATGAGTGACATTTGAACGTTCATTAAATGTCTTTCTTGAATGATCTTTGATTGTTTTTAGTAGTGTTCGCTGAACGTTCTTTGTCCGTCTTTTGGACGATGAATTCCCCACTGGGATCGAAGGGAATTAATTGGTAAAAGTCGTTAAAACTAATCGCAGGTGATAAGTCTTGTTTTAATGTATTGCAATGAAAAAATAGTCAAAATATTCATGTTGGATACAACACTTTTTTCCCCCTTTTTTTTCGTTTTCAGTCCAATGTGCGTCGATAATATTGTGGAGAGAAGCGAATTCGTTACCATCGTCTGTCGTCGGATACTCTTGTGGTCGCCTTGGCCGTCAATTGTGTGTGAAGGGGTTAGTGGGGGGGGGGGGAACCCTTTCACGAGTGATCTGCCGAAGAAGAGGGTCCCTTTCTCTCCCTGTTTTGAGTGCGTCATTGGTCTACTCTCGTAATTCGTCGTTTGGACGGGGGGAAAGGGAGGGGGAGGAAGCCTAAGGGGTGGAGTGGAGGGGGGGGAGACAAAGGAAAGACAAACGGCGCACTAGAGCAAGTGACGTCACCGCATACGAGATCAAATTAATAACAAATGACAGCTGGAATACATTCGTGAGGATGGCATCAAAGGGTCGAGTAGAGCGGGTATTCTCCCGTGACGTGAAAAGACGTGCGAGGGCGGAAAACATTTTAGAATCGGGAAGACGGTTATAGGAATCTCCGTTCCCATGGAGCTTAGCCAAAAACACAGTGATGGTGCTTTAGTGCCCTTTACTATCGAAGCCATGGATTGGATAAAATAGTACAGATACCACAATTCACGCAGTGAGTGGTCTAATTTCTAGCTTGAGAGCCGTAGTGATTCTTTTCCATATTCCTTGTCATCACAAACATAGTATGTGACAACCACCAGCGAAACGTATAAAATGCCAAGAGACAGAAGAAGATTTCAAATGAAGTATACTATAGGGAAATAGCGATTCATAATCCAGTTGAAGGACTTAAAGAGCTACTCTGGTGCGGAAATAGACAGTGATCATAATTTGGTGGAAACGCAGGTGTTGGTATAATACTCAGGAAAAGTAGCGATATGTGAGTGAAAAGCTACCTTCAATACAGTGAAAGGATAAGCCCACACTTGGATTGAATGTAATAAATTCCATTCCATTTATTCCGTATCTGTCACACTCCTCCCTCATCCTAGATCTGCTCTCGTCTTTCTCTCTATGTCTGTTCGGTTCTAGTTTGTTCAGTGTAGTTCAGTGGAGGTTCCACCGCGACTGTGTGAGTCAAAACAAATACTAAATTCCACATTTTTGATATTTTGTACAAAAAATGTTGATTTCGCTGATGGAATGCGTTACCTATGGAAAACCAAATGTAAGATAGTAAAAATTCAAATTAACCCACGATTGTATTTTAAATGAGCACTTTTTCCCAGTCATAGGAGCCGACTGCTGCGCCATTTTTAACGAATAACCGCATTTTGACTTCAATTACGGCATTAATTCCCCAATAACTATAAAAATAAGGAGGTAAGATGCCTTATTTTATTTTTATTCAATTTCTCTGAAAAATTTCCTTAAAACAGTTTTCCGCGAAAATGGCATTTATATTTTATGGAAAAATACTCTTTTTCCCCGTGTTTCCCTCATTCTCCCATTGAACACCATGTAATTTCAAGTTCAATTAGAGAATAAATTAGCGTGGAAAGGTAACATTTTGTTGCTCACATCAGATAGAGGACAGGTTTATCTATAAGTAGACAAAATTTGAATAAAATGACATTTAAGTGGTTGTACGGTGGAACCACCTTAACTGCTACTTTGTTATTAATTTATATAATGCTTTAATTTGTTATGTGGTTCTTTGTTTATTTATTTTGGAAATAATATTGTTATTTGTCCATTTTAATTGGCCTTGAGCTGTTTTTGGAAGTGAAATAAATATATATAAATTGATAAGAGTACCTTCAGAATCCTTGAAAATCCTTCTTCACACTTCAACCACCGACCACTGGAATTTCTACAAAGCTCTGTGCTGAACAGCGATCGTGCACTAAAACAGACACCAGACAGCGTTCTCTGAGGTGGCTGCTAAACTGGAACAGCATTTTTTCAGGAAGAGGATCGCAGGAGTGCCATCCATACACTAACAGGCCAACGAGCAGTAGTACTTCGCCGTAGCCTTCCTCGCAACTGGCCCTTCAAAGCGACGATTCTTTTTCCATCCGGTCCTCCGATTCCGCATAACTAACTATTCCGATGCCTTCGTCGCTACATAGTGTTCCAATGCTTTCATCAAATTTGACTCACTCTGAAGGTTTCGCGTCCCTCACGTTTGAATGATGTAGCGGAAGCAATGAATGTATTCGTTGTTCACGCGTAGTCCAATTCATCTTTGAGACGTCGGGCCTTATTCAGTGAGGACTCGATACGGTCGAAACTCGGTAAATCTGTGGACGTGATGTCACAATCCCCGACAAATATAATATATAATATAATAATTGTATTTACTCCCAAACATTTTTGTTGCACAAACTGGTAACAGCAAAGGAGCGGGAGCTTTAGGTGGTCTCCAAGGTCATAAGACCAGAATTGAGCCACCAGCAAATTAACAAAAATGTATACCATAAAAATAAACGCAGTTACTGTTAAATAAATATTTTTACAATGGAAATACGATCAAAATAAATGTTCAATATTTTCTTGAGAAAAAAGCCAGTCTATGGCAAGTTGAAACATTTATTTTGACAATTTAATTTTTTAAATTTTAGCGGGAAGTAAATTAAATATCTTTGGCCCCATATAGAGAAAGCAACGTTTATATAAAGTTAATCTTGGTCTGTTTGTTACAATGTTTGACTCATTCCTTAAATTATATTTACATTTGTCAGATACCCTCGGCATATTGCCACTTCTGGCATAAAACAATTTTAAGCCTTTAAATAAATACAAATGCCTTAGTGGCAACAATTTGAGGGCCATGAACAACGGAAAGAAGTGTTCATAAGAAGTTTTGGATGATTTTACACAAATTATTTTTTTTGCAAGACGAGTGCACACTTAAATCAATCAAATATCAACTTTTGTATGGCTCAGTTTGAAATTTTCCATGCTTTGAAGTCAACATTTTGTCACTGTCGGGGCTCGGAAAGTCCGATGCCAAACCGAATAGCCCCCCGAGAGATGGATGCCACGGAATGAAGGCCATTGCAACTGAAGGCGTTTTTGCCATTATGAATTTGCGATTCAAGCTGAAGTCATGTAACAACGAAGTAATGTGAACGATGTTTACTTCCTTCCAGCAATACTGCAATAAATTCGTTGTCTCCGGCGTAAAATTGGTGGGTTTTCTGTACATACTGGAATGAAGGAAAACCTTTTTTTGTTTCTTATAAAATTTATTATCTATTTATACCCACGATTTTGACGCAGGACGCCATCACACATGCTGACGTCGTTCATGATATATTCCTTTGTCGAAACGTATGTAACATGTGTGGAACATCGTAATCTCTGCCTTCATTTCTCCTTCTTCTTCCTATGCTTGCGCCTGTTTCCTTTGGTACATGCTCATATATCGTAAATGTGTTTCTGAGGATCTTAATGGCCAAAATAGTCATGTATGAAATTATGCTGAATATGCTATGGTATGAATACTATTTCTTTCCAACACAAATTGATATTTTGGTTTCTATCTTATTTTTAATTTCTATGATTCAAGAAGAAATGACTACATTATGCAGTTCATATTTTTCAGTTTCATTGGCAGTTTATATGAGCTACTTGTTTAACTTATTACTTTCTATTATTTTCAACTGAATTAAGTAATAAGGACTTAGTTTGAACAGTATTAAGATGTTTATCTCAGTTAGTTTCACATCCTTTTTTCCAATCTTATTAGCCTTCATTTCAATTGGTATAAAACACCCTCATAATGTAACTATAAATAAATATAAAATCCTATCTGTTGCTCAATTCTAACTAATAAGAAATATATCAACCATCAAGGTTAATAAAATGTTTATAAAACCACACCAGTTGTTTTATAAACATTTTATTTACTAGGACTAATAACAACTAGGACTGTTTACTAGAAAATATTCGCCAGGTTGTGGACTTGATACGATGCCACTCTAACTGTTCCTCGGGACGACAGTCAGGTGTTTTACCATCTCGTCGAATCACAATAAAGTGAGTCATTACATTATATTTCATTAGTTATAAATGAAGTGGTGACCATGGATCCATGGAAAAGCGAGTTAAAGAAAAGCATGTAATAAAAAAAGAAGACACTCCCTGCCTGCAAATGCCTGCCTGCAGGCATTTATACCGTCTTCATTTCAATCCCATCCCCCTTTTCTCCGTTTAAACACTTCCTTCCTTTCCACGAGTGGCCTTGACCTTCGCCATAGAGTGCCTCCACCATTTGGAGTTCCGCCGTTGTCGCTATCGTCAGTCTCGCCCGGAGCTCCGAAAAGCAAGCAAAGGGAGGAGGGGGAAGCCCCCCGCCCTCACCCCCATATCCCCCCTCCTCCTCCAGAAACGGCGGATTCCCCCTCCACTCCACCCAGCATTTGCGAACCATGCGGGAAGACATCGCGCGATATGGACGCCATGCGATGACAAATGGCACAAAAACTGCGTGCAGAGAAACAAGTGAAGGCAAGGGGGCGTCATGAAGGCCGAATCGCATATGAGTTTCTCACAGAAAAAGAAATAAAAGCTACGCTAATTGAAAGACTTAAGATCTACCAGCGAAGTAAGTTCACTATATCATCCAAGGACCTTCTAATTATTCGCTTGATAAGACATTTTCTCTTTATTGCAGCGCAAAAAATGTTTCTATGAGTTTCATCTAAGAAAGGTCTGAAGTTATGATGGGTTCTAGTCCGATCTCGGTAATCCGATGCATACGAAACCGTGACATCACCGGATTACCGAAAACGTCGGATTATTTGAAATGTAGGTGCAGGAAACAAGTGAAATGCACCAAAAAAACTTTTTTTAAATATTAATTTAGTAATTATACGTTGTGACGCTAACTCTCTCCTTCTGACTGCCTTGGGTGTGAATCAAGAGAGATAGCCGAATGAATCCTGGACACCAGCACGAGTCTACAGAGAACGTTTACGCTTCACTCGCACCCAGTATAGGGATGGAATTAACAAGGGAAATATGTATGTGATTATATGCACACAGAGTTCGATTCTCTCATAAATTATCGACCAGCATATGCCATTGAATCATCACCAAGAACAAAGGTAGGAAAGGAGTTGGAATAGAAACATGGTACAAGAAATAAAAATTAAAAAGAAAAACGTACATTTTAATTTGAATAACGTTTTACAAGAAAACTGTCAATTGTTTTTTGCTTTTTCCATGCAAATTACTCCATTCAAACTTTTTTTGCAGTCTTTATATTGTAAGAATATCGTCAGCTTTTACATGGTTTTCTTCCACTCGCAGACACTTATTGAAGGCATTCATGGCGTCATCGTGTTGTAAGGTGCGCAAAATCGGCAGTGCTCTTGCACATTGCTGGCTATCTCATTATTTGTCATGAATGTAAAGTTTTCCTCCTCACTTCCGGTTAACCAATTATTTACTTCATCAGTTGTTGGAACTGTTGATTCCTTTCCACAGAGTTCTACAATAACTCCTTAAAGATCAGAATTCAAGACTGTATCACCAACACCATTTTTCGAATCTGCGATCGCCTTGTTTTCATTGCTACTGGAAGCTAGTGGGTGCAGTGGCCACAGGTCTTCCAAGATGAAATTAACATTTTTGAAGTCACGTTTTGCAATGCATGCGGAAGATTAAAAACTACGTCTTTGAGGTTCATTTCTTTCAGGTATTTCTTAATATCATCACTTTTTACTATCACATTGCATAAGAGAGATTCCTTTTAAGTTGGAATTTTATGCATTGTATCAAATTTTGGGCCATTGGTTGTAAAACTGGATTGCAGTTAGGTGGCAAGAACATAACCTGTACAAAACCACCTCTTGATTTTAATATTTCCTCATTCGGGTGGCCAGAAGCGTTATCCAAAATTAGCAAAGCCTTTTCGGGTAAATGTTTCTTCCTAAAGGCCGTTTTACACGATGAAAGATTTTGTACAAACGAATGTACTTGAGATTGTACGTTTGTCTCAACGAAATTAGAACAGGTTCTATTTCCCGTTCAGGCCTTGAGACATTCGCACAAGCGTTCATACAATTTGCCGCTTTACACGGCACATTTTGCGTCATGCAAGAGTTCACGGAAGAATTTGTACAAACAAATGTACCGTGTAAAACGGCTTTAATAAATATTTTTACCGCTGGTACGAAGTGATTGAGAAACCATTCAGTAAACACCTCAAGTTTTACCGTCCTCGGCTTTGGTTTTTGTATGTGACCGGAAGGTTTACATTTTTAAATACTCTTGGGTGCTTAGCTTTACCAATTACCAACAAATCAAGTTCATGGGTACCAATAGAGTTCGCACATGGCATGAACGTAACTCTGTCGTTTTAAATTTTGCGGCCGGGCTAACTGTCTTCATCTCGATGAACAAATGTTGTACGAGGCAGGAGCCTCCAAAATAAACTCTCACTCCCACTCTCATCTGCGCTATAAACCTGATCCGGCCCAAGACGTAGTTGTTTCATTTTTTCTTGAAATTTTTTAATGAAAAGATGAACATTTGAGACATCGCAAGATATTTTCTCACCATCACAGTTTTGAATTTATCCAGCCATCCATCACTTGCTCTGAAATCATTTTTATTTTTCAAAATTTGGTTGTAAAAATATCTTGCCTTTTTAAAATGATTTCGCCGGAAATAATAGTATGCCTTTTACGTTCTTGCAAAAAGCAAGTGTAAAGAGCACCTTCAAATTTAGGGTACTCACCAGATTTTAGAGTCTGTCTGTTACTGGGAGCATCGTCAGTAGTTCTCAAAAAACACTCTATCTTGTCTCTGTTTTTTCCTGATGTCATATATTCTAGCATCTCCAACACCATAGTATTTTGCTAAATCAGTTAGTTTCTCACCTTTATCGAGTTTCTTGATTATTTCCATTTTTGCACTTTAAGTTATTTTTTTATGCTTAGGTTTTTTTATGGCCTGACAAATTAAAATGGTACTGCATGTTTTCAAATTAAAACACTACCTAAAGTAAATAAGAAGTTACAGAAACTAAAAAACTGCCAGTATATAACTTAAAATGAGCCCGCCTTAAGGCCAGAGAGCTAAATACTACTAATTGTTAGTTAGTTGTGCCTTGACAGAGAGACGGACCCGTACCCGTGTGGGAACAGTTATCTATCCCTCTCTCTCTCTGTCGTAGAGAGCAGACGCGAGTATTTCATCTCGCAGCATTCACGCGCTAGTGATAAGAGCGGTGGCTGATTGGCGATGGTGGCAGTGGTCAGGCGCCGGTGTCGCCGTGCCGGCCGAAGTCGTCGCGGCGCCCAACAAGCAGCAGCGCCCCGTCGGACGATGGTAAGTGGACAAGAGGGAGTGATAGTGTTGGGAAGGGATGAGAAGGGTTGGGAGGAGAAGGACAAGGGTGGGTTGGTTGCTGGGGAGACTAACGACTGAGCGTAAAATGCACGTGAGGTCGATGACTTTGACCAGTGATTCCCAACCCTTTCACGTTTGCGGCATCCATCCTTCAGACTAAGATTACAATGTTGGGGCACCCTTCTTAGATTTTTTTGAAGTTTAAAAATATTAATTTATTCAAGTGGAGTATGCATCAGGAAAATTTTAACTTCACGTTTATATAAATCATCCTCAATTTTATTTTATTTATTTGAGTAAGGTAACAGTAAAACCACCAACCAACATATAATATGTTATAGTTCAAGTCATAAATTAGCAGTATCATTAATATTAACCACTAGATATGTCTATAGCATTGTTCTGCATGTTTGCATGTTCATTTACGTAGCACTCTCCGAATTTCCGGTTGGACTGCGCTCTGTTCTCCTGTCTGCTTTTTGGCCGGCTGCGGCCGGGGGAGCGTGCGAGGTTCCGATTTGTGCTGGGACAAGTGCTGCATTCCTGGTGTGGAATCACCCCGTGCCACACACCCTAGTGGTGGCTTGCACGGTACTTCGTAGATGTAGATGTATAGCATACTACTGGAGTCAGGTTGGGAGAAATTCTTCAATTACTGTCACCGTCTGTCGGGCGCGAGTGTAATCAATTCTTACGTTGGCCATACTTAGCATTTTTCATTTTCCCGCAATAATCTCGCGCCACCCCTAACTGCTTACCCGGCACCCTAAAGTGATGCGGCACACCGGTTGGGAACCGTTGACTTAGACCCTAAGTCGGGGACCAGGGATGCATTCCAGGAGGAAACGTTTAACTTAATTTAAATGAGAATGTTCATGTGAATATGTCCGTCAAATATGCCTCCTGGCTCAGGGTGAGTACACATGATAGATCAAAAAGCTTTATATTCGCCAATTCTGTCTGCAAATGATGGCACAGCAACGCAGATATTAGACAGATCGTAGAAGTAATACTTAGGGTTGCATATAACAACAGGATATAAGACGGTATGCAGCAGGCTGCATACATTTAAGGTGGCTTGAGCGAGATAGTTCCCTAGTCATAATGGAGACCATATTCAAATTTTATTTTTTTGATTCCAGCGTCTGTAAGAAGTATAAAATAAATATTGTAATATTAATGGTGCAAAAATATAGTAATATTTGACAAAAGGTTTTCAGTAATTAAATAAATAAAGATACATAAGTCTCTAACTTGACTAATTTTTTCCCGCCGTATGGCTGAAAACCCTTCAAAACACCAGTTTTTTGCGATTCTGTAAAAATTACTGTGGAAAGTAATAGATTTTTTTTACAAATAGTTGAGAAAGCATGCAAGCCGTTAGGTTTTTGACGAAATCTAGCTGTGCTAAAAGTTCCTAATTGTTTAAATATTCTCTCTCTGCAGCGCACAGCCGTAATCTATCCCATGTAAAACAGCTCATATTTTGAGGCAAATTGCTCTAAAATTAGTTCGGCAAGGGGTTAATACTTTGATATCATCGGAAAGATGAGAGTTTTTTCTTTAAAATGAGGCCCAATTCATCAAAGTGGTTTTTCGCTCAAACTACCTTAATGGATTAAATAACGCCTTGTGTGGTAGACGGAGCATATGTCCCGCAAGTGACATGTTTTTTGTAGCTAATGTTAGAAAGACAATAATCACTAAATTTTAGCGCAAAAATCCGAAGTAGAGTTAGTGATTGGAAGGAGTGTATCTCCTTTGGTACAGCCTTTTATCGGAGGAATTACATTTCAGATTTTTTTATTTGTTTTAAGTCCTTCTGTCTCGTTTTTCAGCATCCTGATCCACATAGTATAGTGAGAACTGCTATTACTTCAAAAACATTTATTAGAGTTTCTCATCTTGTTTAATCTTCTTATCGTTCCAAATATCCTCTGAAAAAAACGATGACTCCGTAAAGTTAATACCGGGGCTGGTATCCAAAACATTCGTTTATATTGTTTGTTAAATATTTGCCTTCTTCGTAGGTTATTTCGCATCCTATATATTTGAAATGTGAGACCTGTTCTTGTATGTGATTTTTTATGACAATTGTTGATATTATCGGGTGGTCTCCTAAGAATTCAATTTAATCATAAAACATTACATGTCAGAATCGGGTAGACGTGGAGGCTAGAGTACTGGCTTCCCAGAACGAAGGCCCGGGTTCGGCTCCCGGCAGTGTCGGAAAGTTTTACAGGAATTCTGTTCCCTACTTGAGTTCTATGGGGAAGGCACCTCAAGCGCAGTGTACCGTCTTTCGGATTGGACCTAACACATTCAAAGTTGTGTAAATGACCTCTGTTGTCGGTCGCGTCTCCAAACAACTAACCAACACAATTGAATAAATATCTTTTGGTCTCCTGCGGTCAAATTACTTTTTTGAGCAACAGTTTCGCCGTGCTATTCTGCCGGCTTCATCAGGCTTTCAGGAAATCAAAAAAGTAATTATACCGCAGAAAACCAAAAGATAGTTATTCAAATAAATCGAACTGCTAAAATCTACAAATAAATGTAACCAACACATTCTTTGCTGAAAGAAATTAAAACTAATTTTTTTTAAATTACACAACAGTTTTTTCACACACTGCGACCGGTTTCACTCGTAGCAGTAGTAGTATTTTATGTTTAACGTGCTTCGACGGCTAAGGTCATTTCGCACATACGGTCTGCCACGTGCAGACAGGGGCAACAGCACTCGGACGAATCGGAGGATCACCCCTCCAAACTCGAGTCGAGCCCAACGATGCTTAACTTCGGTGGCTGATAGGGAACCGGTGTTTCCATCGTGGCAGGCCGTTGCCCGGTTTCACTCGTTAGGGCATCATCAGTTACAATAAGATGCCTCATTGTACCTGGTGATGCTCTAACGGATAAAACCGGTCGTACTGCATGAAAATTCTGTGGAATTTAACGAATTTAAATTTTGATTTCTTTCAATATAAGAGAGTTCTACCAAGTTGCGCCGAATAACATTCATTTTACATTCTTCGCTTTTCTGTCATTCCATTGTCCGCCCTTTGAAAGAACACTAGTCCACTTAAAGGCGATTCAAAGCCATGAAGGTCTTCCCTCCCCTTAATCCCCCTCCCAATTCCCCCCTCCTCCTCCCCCCTCATGTACTCTCTCTCCCCTCCCCTGAACCCAACCCCCGTCTTGCGCCGAAATACAAAATGATTGGTCACGCGGCTTCGGCGTGGGAAAATTTGCTCTCTCGTATCACGTGACTGGCGGAGAGAGAGGACAAGAATGCCACTGGTGAATATTGCGTTTACCGTCCAGCCATGCGAGAGGAAACAAAAGAGGATTAGCGCGCTAGACGGGGAAGAATGCAATGCACATGCCTAAACGTGTTTCTCTCAAAAGATATAATTGAATGTTCTAACGCTGCAATTTTAATGTTTTTGATGCTGCAATCCACAGCAGAAATTTCTAAATAGAGCACAACCATTAGCATTGGAATATTCTTGTCTTTTTTCCAAATTCATCATGTATTTGATTTTTATACTTTTTATTTTTAATTCAAAATTATAGTATGAATATGTCTTGTACATTCGTCGAATATATAAATTATAAAACTGATATCTTGATGATTTTTTCATTTTTTAATATTTAGTTTTAGTTTTTTGTTTAAGAATATTTATTTCATATTTTGTTACATTAAAAAATTTGTTTACTCGTTTAATTATTTGTTGTAATAAATTTTTGTTTCTTAGAAGAAGAACATTGTTGTCATATATTGCTAACCATACTGGGATAAACCTCTTACTCTCCTTTTCTAATTTCACCTGAAGGTAAGTAAAGTGTAATTATTAATTATTTATGTGTATAGATAAGAAAATATTTAATGTATGACTTAAATGTTGAATTTTAGCTCTGATGAATCTTTAATAAAAAAGCGAAAAGTTGGTGAAGTTGTGGTTTTCATTTCAATTGTAGACCAAAGCTCCAAAGATATTGTAAATTATTAACGTCGTCAGAGAATAAATTGGTTTGGAACATACATAATTGATTAAGTCTAAATTGTAGTCGTCGCTCTAAAAGCGATTTCCAAACCAGTTATAATATTAAAATTTTAACCCCATGCCGAACTACATTCAGAGCAATTTGCCTGAAAATACTAGCTGTTTTACATGGGATAAATAACGGCTGTTCGCTCCATAGGAAGAAGATTGGAAAAGTTACGAATTTATAACACCTAGATTTCCTTTAAAAAACTAGCGGTGTGTAGTTATTATGTTTTTTTAACTTTTCATAAAGATTAATCTATTACTCACCGCAGTAATTTTTACAGAATCGCGAAAAAACCCTGCTGTTTTGAAGGTTTTTTTAGTAGTACGGCGTGAAAAAAATAGTCAAGTTAGAGACTTATGTACACACGTGTATTTATTTCATTACTGAGAACTTTTGTTATACGTATCTAAATTTTTGCGCCAATAATATGACAATATTAACTTCACATTTCTTACAGACGCTGAAATTAAAATATAAAATTCGAATATGGTCTCCATTGTGACTGGGGATATATCTCGCTCAGACTAACTTAAGGTTTAGATAGGATAGGGAAAACCAACTTCAAACTGAATTTTGTGGGAAATGATGTAGCATTCTATCCCGAGGTGGTAAGAGTCTTTTGTTCGGAACTGTGCATGCAGCAACTAGGATGGGAAACGCTTTCAGACCGTTGATTAAAATTTAGACTCAATCAATTATGTAAGTTCCAGGTCGATTTATTCTCTGACGACTTTTATCATATTTTAAGAAATCCGACATACTACGGTAGATCAGATCATGAGGACAAATTTGGGAACTAGACTGCAGAACGAACAGATTTAAAATGTAATTTTTCCCGCGAACGATAAGGGACCATAACAGCTGCCAATGAGATTTATATATAGGTTTGTCATTAGGTAGTGTAGCTCTTAGTAGTAGTAGTACTCCCTAACACTTGAATCCGCATCTGTTACCTTGTACTAACAGCACGCCGTGCATGTTTTCTACATAAGTCTTGAGTCTCTGTCCATTTGTGTAGTTGCAAAATACATATATATATATATATATATATATATATTAATGGTCCCTCTCCATTGTGATAATATCTGTAGTGTAGTAGTACATGCTTGTGAGGCTTCGTCTCATGACAAGCATTTGCGATTTATGCTAATACATAATTAGTCGTAGTTACATTAACTTTAGGGTATAGTGTAATGCATGTTGGTGAATACTCACCCCCTTCCACACACCCCTGAGGTGGCTTGCAGGGTATTTTGTAGATGTACATGTAAGTGTGCACGGCTCCACTGCCCTCACAATTGCCCTTGGGACCACACAATGGCGTGGGGGGGGTGTAGTAAGGGTGGGTGAGGTTGGTCGTGTTGGGCGGCGCCAGTAGGAGACAGGCGCCGGCGCAGATCCGCAGACACCACCGCCCTGGACCACACCCAACCATTGTTGGTTAGAGGGGGGAAGTGGGGATTGGGGGTTTGGGAGGAGTGGGGGAGGGGGACAAAGGGTTCATTGGGGGTAGATATTGAGGCGTGGGAGAATGCTTGCTGTGTTTTGGCGCGGCGACGGTTGGTGGCACCACCGATCGCTGTCCATCACAATCGAAGAAAATGACCCTTTCGTCCTTCGGGAGATCTTCCACCAAGATGGTTCCACCTTGAAATGACTTACATGCCATTGTCCACATATTTTGACCCCTAATGGTAAAACGTTTCCTCTGTTAGAAACGAACAGCAAAATCATACCTTTCGTAGCAACGTTTTTGCAAATTGAATTTGGAATTGGATAAAAAAATATATGTATACATATCAATATATGAAAAAAATAATGTTTGTTTGTCTGTCTTTTATACAAATCTACAGTTTTACTACGATCGTGCTAAAATTTTGCAGACTAATAGTCCAAGACAGAAAATAAAATTGAGGGCGATTTTAAAAAGATATCAGGTCCCCAAATGGTCCCAAATATGGGGCCCTTTGGTGGTCTACGCTACCTAGTAGGATTTGTGCAGTGGTTTCATTTTTTCCTTTTTGAAATAAATTTTGCTCTAGATGGAGGGTTGGAAAATTTTTCATCAAACGGCTTAAATCATAATTCTTTCAATCAATTATCATTTTCAATTCGGATTTGTCTGAAAATCGCGTTTTTTTAGCCGCAAAAACACACACTTTTCTCTGAAATAAACAACAGCATATTTCCCCGACTTCTGTCTTTTTAACGCATTTAAAATTAATTTTGCTTAGTAAAGCTGATTAGGAATGCTAAGCATTGGGGTTTGTGCAGTCATTTATTTTATTTTTACTTTTTAAAACTACATTCACTCAAGATAGATAGTTAAAATTTATTTTATCAGATACCCGATAGGATGAAGTTTCTTAATTATTCTCCTCTTATTATATGATGAGTTATGAAGGGAGTGTGATCCCTAGCAACGCCCAAGTAATTCAGGTAGTAACTATATAAAAATCATAGTATAGTTAATCCGAGGCACCTGGTCATCATACTTTTTAAAGGTTATTTGAAAATACCACGATAATTGGAGTCAAAATATGTCTTTCCATGAAAAATGGAATATTCAACAAGGGTTTATAACCATACAGCTCTTATGACAAATTTATGTTATAATTAGGAATCATTCCTCTAATAGTAAGAAGGCATAACTTTATCGCGTGGAACCTCGAGGGGACAATTAGTTTCTCCTGATGTGTCCCAGTAAGGCGTTGATAAGCTAATAGAATATGGAACCAAAAAGACTACGTAGTGAGATATGGGTGCAAACGAAATGTGTGCATTGATAGCACTCTATAGTTTTAATATAAAATGTGCAACATTTCCGGTCGTAAATGTCTTCATTCTCCTTTTTACTTTAATTTGGAATTTAATTCCTACAAACTAGAGAAAATATTCTTTAATGTCAAAGTACCTACCACCATAACATGTCATTGATATCACTATTCACAATTATTATCACTATACGATATAAATTCATTATGTTCTTATTAGTTATTGTTTTGCATGGTTCTTTTGCTAAATACATAACGTCTATGTATTTCTATTCATGTTATATTAGACATACTTTTGAGTCAATTGTAATGCCTACAAATGTATTTATATGTTGTTAAATAGACCTGCTGAACACAGTGTAATCAAATGGATGGCAACCCGAATACAGGTCTCCTCAGGGGTACCTAATTTCACTAATATCATTGTTTAATGGATTAAACAGTACAATTCGGTGAGTGAAGTAAAATATTATTATTATTGTTATTAATTTGGACTTGTCAAAAATTTGCTTGGGCTACAGGTTCTTGAACAGGCACGATAATTAATGTTTAAACCTGCGATTTGAGTGATAGAGTCCAACTTTATATTTAATCGGCATAATTGCAAGTGAAACTAATACCACATTACCCCAAGTATCACCGTGTGAATCAATTTTGCGAATCGTGAGTTTGCAAGGACAACAGAATGCAAGAAAATGCGATGTATCCGGTTCAGTGAGAATTAATACAAGGCATAATCTGATGGGATGACCAACAAGAAAACAAATGAGGTAAGTAAACTTTTTCGTAGATTTTCGCAGTTCATTTTAATTTTGGTAAGTTTCTTTTGGTTTTCTGCGATTAAACTAAACGTTTTTAGCAACAGTTTCGCCGTGCTATTCATCTGGCTTCGTCAGGCATTCTAAATCAACAATGAAAAATAAATAAACAAACTTCAGCAGTTATTATGTACAGCATGATTAATAGAGTATTTGCACACTTTCGGGAAGTGACATCTAAAAAATCTATCGATACTTCAGACACTAAATTTTCATTCTGACGCTCGAGAGGCTTTTCGTTAATTTTTTTATTAGCAAATAAAATCTAATAAATTATTATTGCGCCGAAACACTGGTCCGCCATGTTTTGTAGGCTCTGACGTCATCTCCCATAGTCGACCATTTGTTGATTTGGAGATTGTGTGACTGTGTAGTCTTACCGTGCGGACGAAACTTTAGCTATTAATTAGCAAATATCGAAATAACTTCGAAAAGACAAATAATATTTCACTCTCAACGCACAGCTAGGCTATTTCGCTTCTGCTAATATGGGAGATGACGTCACACTACGAAGAACCAATGCTTGGGCGTTAAGACCTAGGCAATTTCGATGCTAAAACAATGCATATTAAAAGCTATTTATTAAATTAATTAGTTGGAATTATACCTTGGTATTTCGTACGTGGCATTTCGAAACCAAACACTACTCGCTATAATAAATTTCAACAAAATACCTCACTTACGCAAATACTCTATTAATACTTGAGTTTTTCAAAAGTCTTTTCCACGTATAAGGAAGTTTGTAGCCATCTTCTCTGTTTAGGTTGTTTGGTCTCTTTTCTATTTCATTTCATTTCTATTATTTTTCTATTTTCATCAGGGAAGCCATTGAAATAGAAAAAAGACCTAACAACCTAAACAGAGAAGATGGCTACAAACTTCCTTATACGTGGAAAAGACTTTTGAAAAACTCAAATATTAATTAATCATGCTGTGCATAATAACCGCTTAAGTTTGTTTATTTATTTTTCATTGTTGATTTAGAATGCCTGACGAAGCCGGATGAATAGCACGGCGAAACTGTTGCTAAAAAAGTTTAGTTTAATCTCAGAAATCCATAAGAAACTTACCAAAACGAGGTAAGTATTTTACTTGAAAAAATTAAGTAACGTATTCATACTCGTTGCCATCAAGTTATTCGTTCCATTTTTAAAAGTGAATTGTCAAATAAGCTTTGTCACAGGTACCATAAAGGGCATGTCAAAATGATTGCCAAAATTTGAATGGCTTTTTAAGAAATTAACCTTAATTTATCGTAGGTTTTAAATTTTTAAGAAATTTAAAACCTACGATCTAATTGTTAGACACAACTGAAAAAACATCAATTCTGGCAAAAAGAAAGTGTTCTCTCATGTTGTTAAATGTGCGCAGGCCAAATGAATAAAAACCGACCATTGCAAGAAATGTAATCATGAACCTTGCGTTATCTTCTCACACACACAATATCATGATCGCTGAAATTTTCATCTCCTCAATGAAAGTTATCGTCAGTAGCGTGAGTATCGACCTCTTCCAGTGGCCTAATCAAGGAACTGCGCCAAAGAAAACTCATTATGTTAATGAGGGGGAAACACTGCCCAACTCGCTGATCATATATCACAACGGAGATGAGGATTTTCGCACTCTCGTGGGTGGAAAGCGAGGGAGGAGCAAAAGTTTCCAGTAATGAGGAGCATGAGGAAAAAACTTGGTGAATTAATTAACATTTCAGAGGGAGACTGTAAGTGAATACACCAAATGTAAAATATGACAACAATAATATCATTTCACACTTCAACCAGAATTACTCAAAGAGAAGTATTTTCGGAGGAATTTTTTAATTCTCAGCCGGAGGAAATCAAAACGAAGACAGATATATACAGATATATGAAGACAAATTTGTGTTCGACCACTTTTCACCAGTTCCCCTTTTTCAATAATAAAATGAAAAGAGATAGATCGGAAAGAGATTAAATAATGACTAAATAAATAAGCTTCATACCCGAGACACGTCAATTACAAACAATAAAGTAAGGACGATAATTGATCTTTTACATTCTAAACGATAAAGAGGAAGAAATAAACCAAGTAAATATTTGATTTTTAACTAACTAAAAGAAACTTCCAAATTTATTTGGGATTTCTTACAAGTAAAAGTGTTGGCACAGGAAATAAAACAATATTATCAATTAGTATAATTATTATTTTCTTCCAGAAATACAGGTCCATTAATTAATTAGTTACTTCATTTCTCTTTCGCCAACGTTTCACATCTTTATTTGTGCTTCATCAGGGCGCAGAGAGAATTCCTTCCGAATTTTTATTATATAATATAAATTTATAGTAATTATTTTATCATATAATGGTACGAAAGCCAGCCTCACCGTGGCGTACCAGGTAACGGCTTTTGCCGGCTAATGGTGGATGTTTGCGTGTGGGGCTAACCAATGGTTAGTAACCATCCCACATGCAGTTTTACTGATTCCAAAAAGGAATACGGGAATGTTGGGTGCGGAAATAGCGATACACCACATAAGAATCGAGATCGTATGTAGTGGGCGGAAGCCCTAAGGGGCGACCTCCTGGCATGCTATGCTGACAGCGAGCCCGATCACAGGGAGTGTATGGTAAGGATGCACTCTTTGTGGTGTGAGATGCATCTGGAACACCACCACCTATCGCAGCAAAATCTGCACGATTATGGAACCTGCGAAAAAAGGAAATCAAACCGCCACTTCAGAGGAATACACCACCGGCCAGACCACCCTCCCCAACACAGGCAGCCTCTCCACCACCTGAACCGAGAACGACATTCGTGTCTGAGTCTGTCAAATGAGGAGGAAGCTGGTCTTTGAACTACGATCGCGGTTATTAAGCACTTTTATCATATATTTATATAAACATAAGAGCTTGTGAAAAGGAATCATCTAAATATTAATTTAAAAACTAACTCTTCCTTGCCGCTTCGCTTGTCTTGATTGTACTTTTATCTAGCCAAATATTTACGTTTTGGAGATATTAAAATTGTGTGAACCACTTCACATATAAAATCCACCCTGTTACAGTCGGCCAATATAAAATAGTAGAATCAAATGAGCCAATCATATCGCGCCCACAAAGTTTTGTGAGATATAAGCTTGGCAAATTGTTGTTTTTTCACTTTCTTTTTGGATAAACATTTCTGTCAAGCTTTTTCCACTGATAATATAGTTTAACGGAGTAAAAAATAAACGGAAATAACATAAATTTAATTAAATATTACTGAATCGGAAGGAGTGATGAAATTATTGCCGATATATTCTATCACAAATTCATTGGAGAAGGCATACTATTCATGAGAAAGCAAAAGGAGCCAGAAAAAATGTATTTTCTATACTAGTATGCGCCTCAGAATGTTGGACTACAAAAAAATGAACTTCTCAGAATCTAAATAATCATCACAACATTTAATAGAAGGAAACTAAGAATAACTAAAACTACTAAAATAACAAATAAGCCTGTGAAAACAGCACAGAAAATCAATGATTGAACGACCATGGTATTATAGCGCTGAATAATGCTTTTAAAATACCTTTTCGACCCTGAAAAATTTACTATACAAGTCGAAGCTCATTGGTTGAAGTGCTCGAATGCGAATTTTAAACGAATTAAACCACTTGATGCAGGCATCACGTTATCTATTACAAGAACTTCAAGCATATATGCGCAAATTATTCGCTCTTTTTACCTCTACAAGAAAACCCATGCTGCCCCTTCATCACGCTGAAGTTATATTCTGAATATATTTTGTATTAATAACATGCAATATTTTGCAATTTTCAGTGAAATATTTAGACTAAATCTTTTATCAAGAATCAGGGAATTGTGATGCATTTTCCAAATGGCCGGTTATGCTGCATTGGTGTCAAGATGAATAAGTTGTTACCTATACACAATCAGAGTGTTTTAAGGCGTGACTTCGTGGAAGGAGGGTGGTGGATCTCATTGGAAGAGATCGTACATTTCGTAAGAGGACGGAAATCTTACTGGCGGTCTTTTCCTACTAGGTAAGCTACTGCATTGCATAAGTTTCTGATTCACACAATCGGCAGTGCACAATGCGATTGGACTTAATCCAACACAATCCCTTTTTTAACTCTAAAGAGTTTTATGAATGCCAGATAATATCCATTCATAACTCTCAAGAGAGCATTCGCACAAAGCACGCAACGGTCATGTCTCAACAACTCTCGTATACTTAATCTCTCTTTTAAAACTTTCTCCAAATCATTCTATTGACATTACAGCCATTAGTTGTCATAAAAAAATTGAGGCATGTAATCATAAAATTAATTGAAAACATTTTTATGTAATAACAGCCATTAAACAAAATCAACAATGTCATTAGATTAAGCTTTTAAAAACTTTGATGGTACCCTCACAAAAGTTATCATGATAAGAATAAAATACATGTTACTCGATAAGTGCTGTTATTCTATAAAATAATTTTTTGAAGACATAAACTCTAACATCTGGCATATGTATTTGAAATAAGATTATTGTGATAACAACCTGAAGAAAGATGTTAGGAATTGACTGTGAATTATATTTTTTAGTACGTAAAAGCTCTTTATGATTTTGAAGGCTGCTTTCTTTCGGGTGTATCACCGCGTCGTTGTTTTGATGACAACAGTTTCACCTGCGTTCCAGCAGGCGTCTTCAGGTCGAAGTGATGATGCTGGTAATTGACCGCCAGTTGTTCAGTCTTGATTGGTTGCATCATTTTCCCGTTGGCGCCAATATTTCGCCAAATGCCTTCTTACTAGCTCTTTATGATTACTGTACCAAATTATGCCAGTTGTGTATGCATTTATTCTCTTTTTTAATGTGACGAGACACCTATTTACAAGTAGTTACAGGCTACTACATTTTTAAATGTGATGTGTTACTAAAATTATTAATATCATTATTGTCATAAAGCATTGAGTCATGTAATCATAAAATTGATTGAATATGTCTACAGTGAACCTACGTTTAGCTGGAGAAATCTTCAGTGAAATTTCCCCTTAGAAAGAGTATCAGCATAGAGTAAGGATATATAGAGAGAGGGCTCACCGCACGCGCAAAAATATTATATATTTTTTATGTAGTTCGGGAGGGATATCGTAGATGGCGTAGGAAGAAATTCTGACAAATTATGAATTTGCTTGTTCCACAAGCCTGAAAATAAATCCTGAAGCAGAAAGGGTCGCTACGTTTAGTGGTGACAATAGTTGGCCGATTTTGTTCATAACAAGAGTTATAAAAAAATATTTTCTTGAATTTCGGGTAGTAACTTTGCTCTTCCGAGTTTATATTCCTAATCCTGTTGCTGGCAGACTGTTCTCAGTATTAAGTTGAAACTTGCAGGAAACGTTTATACTTACTCTATGGTATTAGTCACTGAAAATTTTGAACAAGTCTTTTCTTCGATTGAGGAACTCTAAAGATCCATATCTAAGTATATTCCACTAAATTTAAGTGGAGTGTTTCATGGATCCTCACTTTAGAGGAAACTTATCGTCCTAGCTTTTCAAAATATCTACTAATATCGACGTTCGATCATTAATGATGTAAGTAATTCTCAAGGCATACAACTTTCACTCGATATCATTTATTCGTGTGCACAGAATGTCACTACATCAGCTGAAGTGCAGTATCTTAAATAGATTTTACAATTTCACGGAGGCAAAACGGAACCACTGCACAAAATTATGCCATATCCCAAGGAAAACTCTCTGCTGAAGGTCTTCAGAATGAACATTCCTTAAAGTTTGTCAATGAATATCTGTTACTAATACCACTTTTATTTAAATTAAGCGACCCGGGTTTCAGTGAATAATCACCATCATCAGGCATTAATTGAAATCTGTTTATCCTATTGTTTCCGTAGTTACGTAACGGAAGGGGAGAAGAAGTAGGGAGTTTCCCCAATTCTGGCCTCCGTTTAAAACTTCTTCTCCCCTTCCGTAACGTAACTATGGAAACAATAGGATAAAGATATATATCAATTAATGCCTGAGAATGGTGATTATTCACTGAAATCCGGGTCGCTTAATTTAAATAAAAGTGGTATTAGTAATAGTTATTCATCGACAAACATTAAAATGGAATACCACAAAGTTAATTATGAACTAGTGAATTTTGAACATTCCTTTCCATTATTATGCGTTAAACCAATTTCAGCGTTTATTTATTTTAACGTATTGCTAAAAAATACCGTGAATATAATGGAAAGTGAAAACCTCATTTAGCCTCATGGAGGTGATTTGTTTCCCATCATTGGAATTATTATTTTTTGGAAACTCGGCCGGGTATGTTCAAAAAATTTGGGCAATATCTCTCTCCCCTCCCAAACTCCATATTATGTTGAGTTGAACTGATTGAAATTAATCATATAAGTATTATGATGATAAATACTCTTAACCTCTCTTTTTATGCATAAATATAACGTTTCATTATCTATTAGTGTATTGGTCCTCAGCAAATAATTGATTCAAGGTTTTGGAAGATACTCCAGACCACATTGTTCTTTCAAAGAATGTTATTTAAATTACATAAAAAAATTTCTCGTATTTTCGTACTCATTGTTGTAACTAAACTGGATAATTTTCTTTTTAAAATCTGCCGTTATATTTGTTTTCAGATTATTTTTGCATTGCAATAAAATCTGGGATGGTTTTTAATTTCATGTTGTTTTACACATTCAGATCGTATACCTGCGGGCATTGTCTGGTCCCTGAGGTCGTGGGATTTTAATAACTTTTCAAAATATCTTTACGAAGATTGGCTTGAAACAGGGAAAGCATGTATGGGTTACTCTTAAAGAACTAAATATAGGTTTCACAATGGTATTTTATTATGTTTCATTATACTTAAATAATTATAAAATGACCAATATTGCATGTTTTTGACCCGAAAAAAGTGAAAACATTTACAAGGTGACTTGTAAATTTTTCTACACCACTGAGCTTCTTTTTCTGTATCAACTGCATGTTCCATAGGACATTCTTTCATAGAAAAGTAAATTTATATTCTATTCTATTCCCTTCCCGCCTCAAGCCATAGTGGATATTGTTGTGTATCACATAGAGAAGTAAAGTAATAGTAGTGATAGAAGTAAAGTATTAGTAATAGACATGGCTGTCATTTCCAAGGAATTTTGCGCTCCTGCGAGTAATACGGACGCCGTGACTTATTTTGTCCAGCCAGATCGGCCTTTCCGATCATTGTGCGGCGTCACCGGTGTGCGGTGCCACTGCTGTGAGCCCGCGTACAAACACACGCGTGACAGTCCACGTGGATGAAGGCACTCGTGCTCTTGCACGTGAGGAGAAGGAATAGAAAGAATGCGACATCAAAGAAGAAGATGATGAGCCGACATATAAAGATTAATATGACAGGTGGTCCTTTGCAAACCTCCTCTGGCGTTTCCTGTCACCTTCTCCGCCTCACTTCGATCCCGTAGGCGATGCAGAATGGCGGAACAGGGCCGATTTCCTTTAACCCACCATTAGTCGCACTATGGGATTTTCTCTAACACCAAATTTAAACTTCATGCTCACATTATAATCATGAGTTAGAATAAGTTCCCTTTCCTCCTAGCAGACTTTTTATCTCTTCCTATTGACCGACCGTCTCAAGAAGTATAAATGAAGCGTCCGCAGCTGCGTAATGATATGTCTGATACCGTCGGCTACAAAGTGTGAGACTTTTTCTCATCGCGCGACCACTGGCGTTATTGTTTTTGCATCACTCAGCTGCGTTACACTTTCGCAATATGCGAGCAAAGTTGATTAATTTCGTGGAGAGTTGATATTTTAAGGCAAATTTATAAGTCATTACAATGTATGTCCTCATAAATAAATATTTATTCATGAGAATGGTAATTTTCTTCATTTTTACCCAATGATATCATCGCCAGTAAAATTAGCAATGATTACGTAATTGTATCAGTAATTGTGTATCTGTGGAAATCATTGTTTCAAATGAACATTTAGAGAAATAAATTAAATCTAAATATAGTGCAATATATTGCCAATAAACGCACTATGATAGATAATGAATGGTACATCGGAGTGTGAGAAAAAGTCTCACACGCGACCGCTCGCGTGATAGGTAGCTTAGCGACCACTCCCGGGTTAAGGGGCTCCTTTATACTCGTCCTGTCTATCTTTCCATGAACGCAAGACGCTTCTGCAACAATCACTCTCAGCAGCGGGACGATGGGTTGCGTCTTCGGAGACTTAACCAAGAGCTGTTCAGAAGTAGATGCCCACTAGTGGTGGCACTAAAAGAACACGTCATCCAAATTCACATTTTGATTAAAAATACACGAAAAAAGAATAACTACATGCTTACATAAAATGTGTTGTGCTTATAGGAGTAAACCTTTTTTAGTTTAGATACGGCGCCTGTATTCCAAAAAATAAATAGCATTTTCTAAGTTTCGCGGTTCCCAGTGTAAGGAAACAACGTTTTCACAAGCAAGAATAGTATTTAAGCTACATCGGCAGTCTTACCTTCATACCCAAGAAGTAAATCCTTTCAGCAACCGTCAGAACCTTTTCCGCAGCACTTAGTTTGTTTTATAGTCTAAGGTGACCATCCGTCCTCCTTTAGGGAGGACAGACCTTCTTTTGTAAGTTCTGTTCTCCCTCTAAAAGTGTCCTACATGTCCTCCTTTTCGATATTTGAAGACTAATCTGTAAATCTCTGTATTTGATCGATGCCAAGCCGTGCCGTTACACGTAAAGTGACGTATATGTACTTTATATGACGATTCGTCAAGGCTCGGTAGATACAATGCGGCGAGACGCAATCAACATGTTGAAATGAACAGGTTGAATGCGAAAATCAACATGTTGAAATTGATAAAAGATGGGTGGAAATATTCAGCCATTTCAAATTTATTGGATCGTATTTCATGTGAACATTTATTTGTTCTTGTTCAATTTACGTTGTGCTGCCCTGAAACTAATGCAGCAGTTGAAAGAGTTTATTTTTCAATTGCTAATGATTTTTGGGCAAGTGAAAAATCGAAATTGAATGTTGATACTCTAGCTGTAGCTCTTGCCGTAAAATTCGATGTGAAAGATAATTTTTGTTCAGATATTTCCAATACATTGTTAGAAGATAATACATTGATTAAAAATATTCATTCAATGGAAAAGTACTCATTCAAATAATAATTGACATGCATGTAATCATTATCACAATATAAACGTTCGCAAATGTTTTTATTATACATTTATCGTATGACATGTAGTGTATTATTGTTGCAATGAATGAAATGGTTCTACATTTACGATATTTGAATTTTTTTATTTACGTCCTCCTTATCATTGCAAAAAATAATAATTTCTATCCTCCTTTTCATCGTAAAAAAGTTGGTCACCTTACTTTTGCGAAACATCAAGTCTCTCTTGGCAATAGGTAAGGAAGACGATATGTCTTCCTTACCTATTGCCTTCCGAAACCTTTTCTTCCTCTTCACTTTCTCTTCACTTCATGTCATCAACGCCTTCAACTTCACCTCAATTTTCACTGTTCTCTACCCTCACTTCAATTGCCTCCTAAGAATCTTCCCAAATTGCCTATTCTTTCTTCCACTCCAGTTAACTTGTTTATTACCGTTGACCTCACGTCTTTCAGCTAATTGTCTCCATTATCTTCATTTGCTCTCGGGATAAAACAAACATAAATAATATGAAATAAGGTTAAAAAAATAGATATAATAGAACTATCAAATCTCAATTGGAACATGTTCATTTTTAAGTTATAAAAGTCAACTATGAATCACGTCGCAAGGTGCTGTGCTCATCTACTTTTTTTTCTCCCCTCCCTACATTTCTGACTGCTGCCTTGAAACGCATTGTCACGAGGTCACTATTTAACCCGCGAGAATGTTATATGTCTACATCTACATACTACCCCGCAAGCCGCCTCAATAGGCGTGTGGTGGGGGAGGACACCAGCCGTTTACATATAAAAAGGAAACGCTCTAATGAAATTACGCCTAGCATTTATTAAAGTCCCTTATTGTTCGGGGGAAGAACCAATTCCCATACCTATCCGTTCGGCAAAATATCTCTCTTAATTTATTGTTTCTGTCGGACCTGGAAATATAGTGGGGTTCTAATATGATATTCTCCGTGTCACTCTTAAAGATATATATTCTCAATTGCTCAAGCAATCTAAGCCTAGCGCATAGCCTCCGAGTCTCTAGCGGCTCCCAGCCTAATTCGTTTAACATCTGTGTAACGCTGTTTGTACGCCCGTAGCAGTTTTTTATGTAAGAAATTAGATGGTATGAAGGCTTGTAGCATTGTAAAAGTAATGATTCAGTTACATTGAGTAAAAGTAGAAGCTTGGGGTGTAAGAAACACCCCGCGTGCCCTTCCTCATGTCAAACTCTGTAGTATTGTCGACGCGATGTTTACGAGTAATAAACGTAAACAGGCGAATTTTAACAGCTATGTTACTTTGAGTGACCCCCTCATTCCCCCTCGTGACCCGCCGTAGGTTTTAAGGCGACCCCCTCCCCCCTAAGTTGGTAACGTAGTTTATGCACGACCTCATATGTTCGAATCCCAGCCCAGGCGAATTATATTTTTTTTTACTGCGAATTGCGCTCATTCATTTGTTTCCACAGTGGGTGACTCCCGCTGAAGTTAAGCTGCTTTGGATTTAGTCTGCGAGCGGAATCCTTCCCGCTGCTTTTACTGCAATGGGAGAACATCCTTGTTCCGGAAATAGATACGACCGATCATCGAACGAGACTGACATGAGATTCAAAATAAGTCCGAAGATTAGAAAGTCAGTTGGTCAAGGGACTCGCAGCGGATCATCGAATTTCTATTCAAAGAAAGATCCGTACTGAAAGAAAACTTAAACATTATAAAATATATATATTTTTTCACACAATTTATTAAAGGTGGAACAGGTAAATACATGATATTTACATCTACAAAATACCTTGCAAGCCACCTCAGGGGTGTGTGGCAGGGGGTGAGTATTCACCAACATGCATTACACTATACCCTTAAGTTAGTGTAACTACGACTAATTATGCATTAGCAAAAATCGCTAATGCTTGTAACGAGACGAGGCCTCACAAGCTGCACTACATAACAGATATTATCACAATGGAGAGGGACCGTTAATATATATGTATATTGCAACTACACAAATGGAGAGATTCAAGACTTATGTAGAAAACATGCACGGCGTGCTGTTAGTACTAGGTAACAGATAAGGATTCAAGTATTAGGGAGTAGTACTACAACTAAGAGCTACACTACCTATCGACAAACCTAGATAAAAGTCTCATTGGCCGCTGTTATGGTCCCTTATAGTTCGAGGGAAATATGACATTTTAAATCTGTCCGTTCTCTAGTCTAGTTCCCTATAAAGTAAAGCCTATTCCCCTAAAGATCATAAAGTAGGGTCAGATTAAACGGTACAATTTCATTTAATAATTTCTGACACAATGCCTTAAATGATGATATAATCTCGAAGTTTACTTTAAAAAATCCAGATTTGCACCTTTGTCATAAAAATTTAAAATCTCTACTCTAAAATCAGGCACATAATAAAACCAGATAAATGAAATGCAAAGACTGACTTCTTATCACCACGAATAAAATAATTAAAATGCTCCTTTTTTGTTATGTTAGAACTTCAACCAGTCTGTTCAAAAAAAGAAATAATTGCAGTCCTGAGTATCACATGTTAAGGAATACACTCCACTTTTGTTAACAGGATTAAAAATGTCTTTAGAATTAAAAAGTAAATTTCCAATAGTCATTCTGGAATAAAAACAAACCTTCAAATTTACATTACGAAAAATTAATGTTATTGGAAATGGAGTTGCTTATGAGAGGCACCTTCATCCATTTCTTATCGGAGGGAACAATTTGAGAAAGGCCTGTGGATGACGAAATAGTCAACCTTCTTTGTTTCCTCTTGAGGAATTTGTCAGTGAGGGAAGACTCATAGCCGCTTCTGATGGCAAAGAGGTTAAGAAAGTTCGGTGGTTTCACTCATCTTAAGGGAATTCGACGAAACTTGCTGGAAGCATTACCTATGTTGTCTTAAATCTCACTGATTTTTTCAGAATTATTTACCGTAGATTACTTAAGATATTTGATCGAGAAGTGGGCATGAAACTACATTGGTTCTTATGGGAACGCGAGGTGCGACTAGCTTTATCCATCGAAAAAAAAGTTTTCTAGTTAAGAATAAGAAAAACAAAAATAATAAAAATAAAGTACATCCAATGATATTCATACATTAATCTATTGATGATTTAAATAATTTTTGTTTTTCGTATTCTTAACTAGAAAACGCTCGTTTCGATGAATAAAGCTAGTCGCACCTCGCGTTCCCATAAGAACCCATGTAATTTCATGCGCACTTCTCCATAAAATATCCTAAGAAATCTGCGGTAAATAATTTTGAAAAAATCAGGTAGCTTTAGGAAAACATACTTAATGCTTCCAGCAAGTTTTGTCGAATTCCCTTACGTTGAGTGAAACCACCGAACGTTCTTAATGTCGTTCAATTCCTTGTTAAAAATCTACAACCGTCAGCGGAGAGGAGGTCAAAGGATTTAAAAACGAGTGAAAAGCTGCAAGTTTATGAGACTAGTGGTGGTTAGAGTCCTTGGATAGTGAGATCCGTTTAGTTCTTCGTCCCCTCTACCCAGTTATCTCTTCAGCGAGCTCCATATTTATCGATTTTTTGCCGATTTCTTAATTCTTGCCCGGCGCGATTAAAATCTTTACGGCTTGTTTGTCGCGATCCATTTCGGTCCTTCCATATATATGTTGCTTCACACACTCGTGCAATCCGCGTAACCTTGGCCCTGAGATACGTCCCTCCCATTCCCCTTCAATCTTTCCCCGCCAGGAATGGACCTCGGTCTTGACCGACTGACTATTCAACCCGGAACACCATGCCGCCTCCTCTTCCTTTACTAAGTGGACCAAATCATCACTATCAAAGTTTCTAAATATCATGGGAGAATGGGAAAAACGCGGGGAAGAATTGTATTTGTCTTACAAATTCAAATGCCATTTTCGCGAAAAACTGTTTATAATAATGTATTTTTTCTTCTTTCAGGAGATATTAGTCTATTAAATTGATGCATACTTCATGCATACTTCTTCAGGACTACAATGAAAATTATTGGGTGTATTACACATTAATAGAATATGGTTCACAATTTTTTGTGCATAATTATGTTAAAAAGTTCATATACATTTTATTTTTGAAGTTAACCCAGAGAGATTTACTTCTGAATTAGTGGTTTGATGATACCTTCGTTGCTATTTATTGTTTGTTTTCAATTGTTGTGGATTTAAGTGATTTCAAAAATCAAAATATAATCAAGTGTTGTTATAAAATATCAAAATTAAAATAAATGGTACTCAATTTGGCGATGTCTGTTTTTGTATTGCCTATCTAAAAGGTTATTTAACGAAATGGTGCACATCACAAAAAATAAAACATCCTGCAATAAAAAAACAGCAAAATTAAGCAAAAATTTATTATAATTTGATATGTTATAACAACACTAAAATTTATGTTGATTTTTTAAAGCACCTAAATTCATAGCAATTGACATACTAACAAATAGCAACGAAGGTATCTTCAATTAATTAATTCAGAAGGAACTCTTTCGGAAGTAACATGAAAAATTTATGCATATATATAATTTTTAACATAGCTACGTACAAAAAATTGTAAACCATATTTCATTGATGCCCCAATAATTTTCATTGTAGCTTTGAATGTATAGAATGAATACAAATGTGAAACTTTGGAAAGAGTAATACATATTTTTCAAATTGTAGACCTATATTTCCTGAAAGAAGAACATAAAGTACATTATGAAAAAGAAGTCATGAAATGGAATCATCAAGATGTTTATAATAAGTGAGAAAACTCCGGAGAAATTGTATCAAAATGAAATATACAGATCTTAACCCCTTCGTTATTGAGTGGGTAATTAGCTAAAAACAGCGATAATTGAAGTCAAAATGTGGTAATTCTATATGTAAATGGCGCTGCACTCGGCACCTATAACTTTTAAAAAATCGTTCTTTATAAATACATTTGTAGAATAGTCTGCATATTTTGTACTTAAATTTTTATTTTCAATATCCAACGCCTGCCATCAGCAATTTCAAGAGTTTTAAAACCGATCGAAGAAATCTCTCAAACAAATTGTGTGCAAAACTCGCTTGCATATAATATCGAATGAGATATTTTGGGTCAATGGGAAGAACTAAAGATACCCTGCAAGAATACGGGGGGGTCAATCGACGGGCAGAAAAAATGGTGACGTGACCGAACGGTTTGCTGTGGGAATAATTAAAAAAAAACAAATTTGAGCGAATTTTGAAGCATGTCGGTCATGATTATATTCAGGACAGTTTTTAGTATTACTTAGTTGGTGATACATGGGATACTTCTTTCCATCGGTTAGATTGGGTTAAATTGTTTGTTGGTCCTAGTGATTTTTTGAAAGGCTTATGTAAAAACTATTCCAAATGTATGATTCGTAAAATTTCTATTTATCTTATACATTTAAGTTCGTCTGTTGAAGAGTTTGATTTTTACGGCAAGGATTCCGATGTCACCTGTAAAGCTTATGTCAATGCTTTGGAGGCTGGTAATAAGATTCCAATACCTCCTTAGAATGTTACTATACAACTTACGGAGAAGGATACAAAAGCTGTTTTCAACAAATATGTTTCGAGGGATTACAATGCAAAAGATTTGCAAGACAATACGGTACCTCCTGGTGTTGATATTGGGAAATATAATGAAGTGGATAATAGCCTATATGTTAATAGAATATATCATAAATTAAAAATGTATCCAGGTTGCCGCAAATACCTACTTTGTTAAGATTATTTTCAATGATATAGTAATATATTTAAAGGTAATTTGAGCTAAAAATCACTTCACCTACAATTTTCTTAATCTGGCCTGCTTTTAAAGAAAAACACATATGTAATGATATCAAAATATTAACCCGTTTCCGAACTAATTTTCGAGTAATTTGCCTGAAAATTTAAGCTGTTTTACATGGAATAGATTACAGCTCTGCACTCCAGAGGGGAATATTGAAAAAAATTAGGAACTTCTAACACCTTGATTTCGTCAAAAACTAATGGTGTGTAGTTTGTAAGTTTTCTCAACGATTTATAAAAATTAATTCCATTACTCACCGCAGTAGTTTTTCCAGAATTGCAAAAAAAAGCTATTGTGGAGGCGATCTCACTGTAGGGAGTGAAAAAATGAGTCATTTTAGAGACTTAAGTTGATGTATTTATTTAAATACTGAGATTTTTTCTTATATATCACATTAGTTTTGCTCCATTAATGTTTCAATATTTACTTCATACTTCTTACAGACGCTGAAATTAAAAAAAATAAAATTCGAATGTGGTATCCATTCAATCACTCATTGATTCAACCCGAAGGTTGGTTTTTGATAGGTGAGAGTAAAGCTCACCCCGGACTAAGCCACAGGCGTGTGAACTTCACACATTCAGGGTAGGGGGGCCAGTTCCTTTCCCTGGGCCACCTCGCACTCCAAGGATTCTTTTGTTCGGCGGCGTCCAAAGACCCGGATTTGAACCCGGGACCCTTCGATCAATAGCCAAGCACTCTACCCACTACGCTACCTCGTTCCCTGGTCTCCATTATGACTAGGGAAATATCTCCATCAAACTACCTTATGATAGTTTGAGTGAAAAATCACTTCACCTATAATTTGATGAATTCGGCCTTGTTTTAAAGAAAAAACTCTCATCTTTCCAATGATATCACAATATCAACCCTTTGCCGAATTACTTTTCGTGCAATTTGCCTGAAAATATAAGCTTTTTTACATGAGATAGATTACGGCTGTGCGCCCCATAGGGAGAATATTTAAAAAAATTAGGAACTTTTAGCACCTAGAATTCGTCAAAAATTAACTGGATGCAGATTGTATGTTTTCTCAACCATTTATAAAAAATAATCTATTACTCACCACTAGAAGTTTTACAGAATCGCAAAAAAACCTGCTGTTTTGAAGGGTTTTCAGCCGTACGGCGGGAAAAAATGAGTCAATCTAGAGACTTATATAGCTTTATTTATTTAATTACTGAGAATTTTGGGCATATATAACTATAAATTTGCGCCATTAATTTTACAATATTTATGTCATACTTTTTACAGATGCTGAAATTAAAAAATAAAATTTAAATATAGTCTCCATTATGACTAGGGAACTATCTCGCTCAAAGTGCCTTAAGGGTCCTTTCTTCCTTTTGCGTCACCTTCCCCATTCCTTTGGCACAGAGCGGTCAAAAGGGGGCGTTTCTGTTAACCTATCCTTCAAACCACCCCCTCGGACCTTGGGGGGCGGAGAAGGGGGTGGGCGGAGAGTGGGGGCAGGAGCTTGCGTGGTGCCTTGGCGAATTCTCGGAACGAGAGTTTAGCCCGCCACCCGCGTATTATTATTATCGCGGGGAACAAGCGCTCCCTCTCGCCCAGTTTGGAGGCCGCGGTGAGCGTTGGCGAGGGGCCCAAAGAAGCGGAGGGCCCCCAGCCGCCGCCCCCAACAGGAGGAGGCCGATTCGGATGAACACTCTTGTTTTCACTGGCAATGGCACGGCCAAGTCAACAGAGGGCTCTCTTTTACAACGCCGGAGTTTATTTTACTCAAAGCTCCTCTGATAGGAATCCTTGAATAGCACGGTGCTCGGATAGTAATCCGAGTAAACCATTGGGATGACATCACCGCCGGGAACGCCAGGGGCTGTTCGTTTGATCCACGCCGCTTTCACACAAATAATAATGGTCGCCGATAAAATGATTACTTACTCCCCTGAGGAGACAGGATTGCGAACCGGTCCATTCTAAAATGCGTTTCCTCATATCCATATCATCCAATCGAATGCAGACTTTCATCCCGCTGTTCATATCTCATCTCATTCGAGAATTTAGCTGGGTGGTTGAAAATATTTCTGTAAGGATGATGATGAAAATGCTAATTAAATAAAAATAGCAGTTCCAAGGCCATTTAACATGGATAGGTACCGATGTGGTTATTAGTATCCTAATATACCTAAGTCTACATACACATACTACATTTACGTACTGCCCTGCGAGCCGCCGCGCCGCATAGGCATGTGGCAGGGGGTGTTAGGGACACCAGCCGCGTAAATGTGTTGTAGCGTCGGACAGTGTCTACTAATCAACAACACTTATTTTCCATTTTTTATTAGGAAATACGTGCAAATCACAAAAAAACAAAACATCCTGCAATAAAAAACATAAATTGCCAAATTAAGGAAAATGTATTATAATTTGATATGTTATAGCAACACTTAATTTTATTTAGATTTTTTAAGCAACTAAATGTACAAAAATTGACAAACAAACAGTAAATAGCAACTGTGATATGATCTGTAGCGTCGGACTGTATCTACTCATCAACAACACTTATTTTCAATTTTTTTATTAGGAAATACTACTATCTGTTATAGAGAGCAGCTCTTCCAGCTTCCAGTCCTTTTTTTTCATTCCCCACCCAACCATCCTCTCTTCTGTTAACAACCCCTTAACAACCAAAGCATTTCAACAATCAATCAAACATTTCCATAATAAAATGAATTAAGATATTTAAACAAAAACTATGCCAAATTGAAACAAAATCAAAACAAAAACTAAACTAAAGTTTCAAACGTTACAGTGTAAAGGAGAATGAATTATGAGATCGGTTGATTCGGACGAATTTGTAACGACTATATCTCCGAAAATATTGAAGATATCGTAATGAAAACTGGTATGCACTTGTAAGCTATTAGTCTACACGTCCCGTGATAAAATAGATACTATAATTGCAATACATCAGTAGAGTTGATGAGTTTATGGTGTAAACATAATGAGATCCGTAGATTCGGACAAAGTTGTAACGACCATATCTCCAAAAGTATTCAAGTGATCGTAATGAAAACTGGTATGCACTTGTTAGTTGTTAGTCCACACGCCTCGTAAATAATGGATAGCGGTAATACATCAGTGTTTGTAGAGGGTGGCTTCATTTTAGACTGAAGTCAACAGATATCTGCTCATTGATTTTAAATTCGTAATAGGTGGGTGTAAAGGTGAAGTGTATTTCAGGAGTATTTTGAGTGGATCTCAGTTTTTATTATGGTCGCTTATTGTGCGTTAAAAGAACGAATCTTTGCACCTATCTGTTCGGAAAGGTGTTTCTCTCTTATTTTATTTTTCCTGTCGGACCTAGGGGCCCAATTCTGATCTTCCACCAGTCAATGACTGGTGGAAAGTTCCACCATTCGTTCATTGAACGACTCTTGATCCGTTCAATGAACGGCTCAATGACCACCTCTGGAGAGCCGAACGTCACAAACTTATGCCGATGTCCAACTCACCTCGAAACCGCGAGCAAAAAAATGTCTACCTTCCGCACGCTTACTTCCGTCGGAAAGTTTCCACCACGACACTAGCGCTGTTCCACCAAGTGGATGACGGGTGGAAGGGAAGCTTGACTTTTCACCAGTCATTGAACGATGAACGATGTAGTGAACGATGCTATGGTGGAAGGTGGAACATGATTACGTAGTGTCGGAAATTCATGACGTTTTGGTGGAAAAGTTGAACATCGGGAAAGCATCAGAATCAGGGCCTAGAGCTGAAGTGCGGCTTCAAAATGATATTCTCCGTGTCACCCTGAAACGCAGCTGTTCGGAACTTTTCAAGCAATCTAATCCTGGCGTGTAGCCTCGGAGTCTCTAGTGTTTCCCAACCTAATCCCTCTAACAGTAGTGAAATACTATTTCTTCACTCGTGACAGTTTTCAACGAAGCGCAAAGCTTTCCTTTGTATTTTATCACTACTACCGCGCGAACTGTCGCGGAGGCTTGTGGCAGAGGCTGATAGAACACCAGGAATGAAATAGAGACGGAATAGGGAACATAAATAGGAAGAGATAAGATAAGGGTTATTTGCTCTGGCGAGCATCCTTTGGAGCATGAGAAAAGGCTACAGGCTACTCCTCTGTTAAGTATAAAATCAATGAGCAGTTTGTTGTTAAGAATAAAAAAAACAAAGATTACAAGACATAATTTACATAATATATTACAGGAATTAAATGAAAAATAAATATAAAACATACAACAAACTAAAGCTAAATTACATTTTAAAAAAGTTTTCAAACAGGAATACACCACAGGTGAACAATAAACAATGAAATATCACCGATAAATGTGAAAATTTCTGACGAACTATGATCTAAAATGTTACTCAATTTGAACATTTAGGAGATATTATAAGTATTTCTTTTCGAAAGATAATAAACTTTTGATGATCTTTAGATAAATCGGTAAGGCATTCCATAGATTGGAGTCGGGTGTAAGAAAATAATTTGCGAAGACTTTAGTCTGTGGACTTGGAGGAATTAGGGCATCGCCAATAGACCTAGAAAGGCCGGGTGCCTAGTGCACGAGGATCTAAAATTACAGAGGTCATAGATGGAAGTTATGAAAGTGAATTATCGCTCGCTGAACTCGTGTGATCTGAACTTTTCTTTATTACTCTAGCTTTTAGCCTCCTAGTCTCCAGCGGGCCCCTTGGCCCCCAAGCTAGTCTTCCCACATTTTACTTGCTCATAGCAGTTAACAACGAAGAGTACGGTTGTCCTCAGTGTTTAACTTATTTTAGCGAATAAAAATTTTACGATGTAAATATCAGGAGTTAAGGTCGAATAAAAAATTTAAAACTTCTGCCAAAGTTTCGGAAATATTATTTACCCATCTTCATGGCTATAATGAATGATGTTACATAATGCAAAACTTTTTGTCTGCAATCATTTTTTAAAAACTGTATGGTTTAAATATAATTAAAATTCATTAAAAATAAATAAAAATAGTCATCTTCAAGATTACATTACCTTTTAAGTTTGTTAATATTTTATTTACAATTGTAATTTCGTTGCTGGGTTTATTTTTTTGTCTCATTTATTAAATTATAGTAAATTTTGCTTTGATTGGAGATGTCTGTCCATTTGTTTAAATTATTTGTGCTTTTGTAAATATTAAAATTTCTTTGAATAATCTTTCTGATAAATTTTGTTCTGAAGGCAACGAAATTACAAATGTAAATAAAATATTAACAACTTCCTCATTCACTTTTCATTCGAGGTCCTTCCAACTATTCCAGACACAGATTCGAAGAAAGAATATTTGTCAATGGAGATGACACTGAAGCTGCGCATGCAAAAAATGCATTTTTTTTAAAAGTATTTATCAATAGAGAAAAAATATTCTACGTAGATTCACTCGACGGAAAACAAAACAAATTTAATGAGCGAAAATATAACATGTACATAATATAATGAAAATGATAAAAATTCCTTCAGCTAGTGCAATTAGTGAATTACTGTCGTTACATTTATTCTTTTTTTCTTTTATGAGAAAGCTTGAGCGTGGATAACTTCTCCACAGAAGCCTCAAGAAGATTTAAGACGCCTTGATACGAGGAAAGGAGGCAATTCGCGAAGGACAATAAGATGTACTGCCGATCGAATGAATATAAAGGAGCCGAAATGGAGATACTTGTCTCCCGGCATTCAACACTCGCTGCCACGATTAACATCTTCAATTCACTTCCTTCGTTGCATTGACAAACTTGGTCCTTGTAAGCCACATGGATTGTCAGAAGGTTCTACAAAGCATACAAAGCGGCGTGTAACAAAATGACATATTGTAATTTCAAAAAGTATAGAGCAAACAATTTTAAACGATTTAGTTACAATAAAACATGGCAACATTCAGCAAATTAATCGATTTAGACATTCCACATCATTAAGTACATGATCATGCCAAATGTATCAGCTGTTACAGATTACAAAAATGTTTAATTTCATCAATTAACCATTCTTGTAATTTTATCTTTATCTCTCCCATTCCTTTTAGGTCTTTAAGATGTTTGGACATACAATTGAGTGTGTTAAGTACATAATATTTTGCCAACCTTTTACCATATAAATTATAATAATTATATGTTTGCAACACAGGAGAATTTCATTTTAGCATGCAATAAGTGTTTTTACAGGTAATTTGAAACTTTTTAAAAAAATAATTGACCGTTATAATTATCCATTCTTTTAAATTTATCAACAGTTAACACTTTATATTTTATATATTATTATATTATTATTATATTAGTATATTATATTAGTATATTATTATTTATATATTATGTATTAAGTCAGTATTAAGATGGTTCCACCGTAAAAATGGCTTAAATGTCATTTTATTAATATTCTGTCTACTTGTAGAACAAATTGTTCTCTATCTGATATGAACAACAAATTAATACCTTTCCACGCAATTTTATTATATAATTGGACTTGAAATTACATGGTGTTCAAAGGGAGTATGAGAGAAACACGGGGGAAAATAGTATTTTTCCATAAAATACAAATGCCAATTTTGCGGAAAACTGTTTATAAGAAGGAAATAATTCATAGGCATTTAATAAAAATAAAATATAAGCCTCTTACCACCTTATTTTTTAGTTATTAGGGAATTACTACCGTAATTGAAGTCAAAATGCGGTAATTCGTAGAAAATGGCCCTGCAGTCGGCTCCTTATGTCTGAAATTAAGTGCTCATTTAAAATACATTCGTGGAATAATCTGCATTTCTTCTACCTTACTTTTGGGTTTCTATAGGTAACGCATTTCTACAGCGAAAGTAGGATTTTTTGGACAAAATATAAAAAATTTGGAATTTAGTTTTTGTTTTGACTCACACAGTGACGGCGGAGCCTCCTTAGTGGAATATTTACCTATATCCACATTAATCAATTTCAATATTCAACGAAAACAAAAGAGGTCAATGAGCTATGCAGCTGTTTTTTTAGAGAGTGTAGCGACTGAATGTGAAAGTCACAATCCCCTTTCACCGTTCATTGAAACTCAAAGAGAAAATTGCGTAAAAATTAATGGACCTTTGAGCAAAGTGTGAAATGACTCCACTGTAAACACAGACAGCTGTAAACAGTTCACGTCAGTCGAAGCGTAAACTAGGCGAACAGGGTCAGTGGGACATACTGTAGCAATATTCCAGCCTTCCTCAGGGACCGAACTAAGAAACCCCGTCCTCAATGCGTCATTTGACTGATTACAATCCAAACACCACTTTGTGAGGAAACTCGAATAATAAAACGTCAAAAAGAGTTTACTAGAAGAATAACACGTTGTAAATAAAGAGGTAATTATACTCGCTTTTCTAGTTTTTTCGGAAGAAGTCCTTAATGACACACGACGTTTAGCCCTGCTTAAGGCTAGCTTAGCGGCAACGCCGTTTTAAAACGTCGTTTATTCGTTTGCATAGAAAAATTTACGCCGTGGTAAAACGCGGTTCGTAGCGAAAGGGTTAAAGTGGTTCTTCCAAATTTCACTATAAAAGAGGTCAATCTCAAATTTCAATATGAATGAATTTAAGCATTAATACATACGTGCATGTAAGAAGGAGCAATTTACCGCTTACTTACGGAGATGTTGAAGTTTAAAGTTAGCTCGATCAATTTAACATCGCGCTAATGGCGGCTTGAGCGTAACATCAAATTTCTTGATATTGGATAGAAGATATATTTATGTAGCCACAAGAGAGATCAATACCAAAAAACAACAGAGTACTAGTTAAATAGCAAATAAATACGTTATTTTCGTTTCAATTAACTTATCCGTATATTATCGATGCACGACGAAAAACAAATATTGGCGGTTTAATAAATTTAACCAACCACATGTATATTTCGAAAATAAGACAACGTGGCGTTACGTAAACAAAAGATAATCACGCATAAAAAACTGTCAGCTATAGTCTTCCCAATCAGCTGTCAAGAAATAGGTTATGAAGATACTTTTACTGTAGTATTTTTTTAAATAAACATTGATTTACCATATGAATGCCTTCGCTTGGATATCCCTCTTCAGAATTCGGAACTGTGTGTTAAATTTTTTTTTTTAATAAACCGACCTTTTAATCGAAACTTATCATTCATGTTTGTGATGAAATAGGTAGTTTAGTTATAAGGTCTATATAAATAAGTAACCTATGTTTCTAAGCAACTGTGAGTAAACATTCAGCTTCACGTGGATTCACGTATGCGACGATGCCAAGTTCAAAGTACTACTATACTCCATGGATCAATCGAAATACTATTTAAGTTTGAATAAATCGAAGTATTTCATACGTTTACAGGATTAAGATCACACTGAAAATAAAAAAATTATCTATAATTGATAAATAAGATTGATTTTTTGGCTTTTGATATTTGCGGTTCACTATGATTTGCGTAGTAGCGTAAGAACTACCTTAAATATGATCGGTTTCGGTGATTTCACGCCGTTTTTAAAGTCAGATGCAATGATATACATATGCTAGAGGTTAGGTTTTTTGAAGAGTGGAATATTTCCAAAATATGAAATACCACATGAAATTCAAATATATAACATCGGACATATTATAAATAATTTGTAAAATAAATGCAAGGCTTTAATACTGTATATATGTATGAATAATATTTGAAGTTAATGAACTTTAATATGTATATATATATATATATATATATATATAAAACTTCCAGGAGAAATCGGGTGATAAATATACAGTATGCCAAGAGGGTGGCCGATAAAAAATATAAACACGGAAAAAAGAACACTTACAGATAAAAACTTCCGATATTTCGGTGAAGAGTAGCTCCACCTTTCTCAAGGTTTAAAGTAGGAATCAATCCTACATTCCAATCATTCCTATCCAATCCAATCCAATCATTCCTAATCCAATCATTCCTACTTTAAACCTTGAGAAAGGTGGAGCTACTCTTCACCGAAATATCGGAAGTTTTTATCTGTAAGTGTTCTTTTTTCCGTGTTTATATTTTTTATCGGCCACCCTCTTGGCATACTGTATATATATATATATATACTCAATCATACGAAAATGACGCTCAAAGGCGCGAATAAATTCAAACATTCATAGGAAAATGGAAATGGATAGGTACACATAAAAATATATATATAAACATATATAAATATATATATACATACAATATATATATATATATATATATATATATATATATATATATATATATATATATATATATATATATATATATATATATATATATATTTGTATATATACATGGACTCTTGACTTAAACAATGACTTTGGTCGTTATGGGGACCATGACTCAAAAACGCTAAAATCTTTCGAAAAATCTGTACGTTTTAGCAAATATTTCTGAGTTTCGACCGGAATACAAAATTCGATTGAAGGAATAAGAATCTTTATTTTATTTTCTTTCTATTGGCACCTTTTCCAATCTCAGAAAACGACTATTTATAATTTAATTTTGCAAATAAAAAAAGGCCTGCAGCCAAATGAAGATTCAGCTTCACGAGTATTTCTTGTGTGAGATTTACTGACATTTACACATGAGTGATTATTATGGAAGATATGTAATTATTTAAAAGGTTTGCTTTGAAACCCGTTAGGATTTCCCTTTAACCACGATATGGTTATTTTCCTGGTAACCAACATGATCACCTCGGTGAGCGAAGCAGCGTCCCGGAAATCAGCGATTCGGATTCCGCGAAGGGCAAGGTCGTTCGTTCCGAGGCCACGCTTAAAAACAGTTCGAGCGAGACATTTCTCAAAGCATAACAGACACCATATTGGAGTTTAATTTCGAAATTTAAGCATTTTCCGGAAGCACTAAGAATAATCATGGTCATATCAATGACGCAAAAACTTTGTTTTATGTGACTGAACTTCTCATTAATTCACTTAATATGCATATTTGAGGCTTTAAATTGTAACGTATTTATTTAAAGCCGTAAACTAGAAACACCTTCACAAACAAAAGTTATTTTTACGATGTCATAAAAAGTATTACAGTGAGTTATAAATTTGTTGATATAATACGTAAGGTAAGGTTATAATAAGGTAGCATACCAACTACACTCCGTTACATTTATGACGTGATATAAGCGTCATAACTTCCTCAGTGTTGTGCCTCTCTGAAGCGCAAGGGCGTACCAATGCCGTACCATATCCCATGGAAAACGAATTTTGTTATAATAATCTTAAGATAGCGACGCAACTATTAGATATTTTGGCGCTATTTTAAATATGGGATCATTTTATTCACAATGAGATCAAATGCATCGAATTTTATATATTTTTTCTTCTTTCAGTTATATATAGATTAATTTGTAAATTATTTATTCTCTTTTCCGACGATTCGCATTTGTATACATGCTTCTTTAGGGCTACAATGAGCTACAAGGGCCATTGGGCGTATTTTACATCAATTGAACATGATTTACAATTATATTACATAGTTATGTTAAATAGATTATATACATAGATATAATTTTTCAAGTTACCTCAGAGAGAGTCTGAATTAATTGTTTGATGATACCTTCGTTGCTATTTATTATTTGTTTATCAATTGTTGTAAATTTAGGTTCTTTCAAAAATCTAAATAAAATTAAGTGTTGTTTTAACATATCAAATTATAATAAATTTTACTTAATTTGACGGACTATTTTTTTATTGCAGGATGTTTTGTTTTTTGTTATGTGCACCATCTTGTCAAATAATCTTTTAGATGGGTTAGGTTCTAAATCTATTATTTTTGTGAGTTTGAAATTAAATGTGTGTTTATTTTTGATTGCATGATCTTGCTGGTGTACATAATCGAATTTTGGATTTTATTGAAGTTTTATGCTGGGAGATTCTATTTTTCAGATATTAATATATTTGGCCTACATTCCTACATATTGTCACAATCAATACACCGTTGATATTTAATTGATCTCAGTGATTTTGGTCCAAATTGAAAACTTATAATGTTGCAGTATTTTTGTTATTTCCCTTTTTCCTTAAGAAACACTCCAAAATGGAAATGCACTTTTATTCTAAGATATAGACAAGACAACAGAAGCTTGATTACATAACTAATCAATAACAACCATAGAAATATAACATAACATACATAACCACCATAGCAATACAAATAACACATACTATATAATTGGCAAATTGCATATTCCAACATTGACGTCGTTGCTATTCAGTTATTCAGGATTTTCAGATTTATTTAAAACTCCTGAATTTTATGTGCGTCGATGTATAGGTGTAGCGAAACTTGGTGGCACTCAACAGCGGATGATTAGAGGACACTGACCGTAAACCAAGCGTTGATGAGCGGGAAACGTAATTGGATCACTCCCCCAGAGGGTCCTCTGTAAAAAGGCTAGGCCACTTAATCCCACATCTCGTGTATGCTTTCCTTACCTATGCGTCATGATCTTCACAAGCGAGTGCCACCAAGTTTCGCTACACCTATTATACCCCTATCCTTTCCCACGGAGTGAAGTGACCGGGGAGATAGAGTCGTTATGACCCTTTTCTGTCTCAAATGATTCCGCGGGTCTCTCCGTTCGGTCGTGTCGTTGATGCGATGCAGCAAGTTTCAGGGGACGTCGTCTTTCGTCGACTTTTGCCCTGTGTCGGTTTTGTTTGCCTCACCAGGCAAGTTAAGTTAGTACGTCGTTTATTTTGTTTTGTGGTGTTTTATATTTCGTATTTAGGTCTGGTTTATTTCGCATAAATTCTTTTATTATCAATATATCAGATTGCTCTATTTTTGTGACGTAATTTTCTTGGAGTTCGGCCGCAGCATCTAGTATTGGTCTAATCTTGGTTGGTCTAATCTACAGATTACACTGTTTTTCCTCTATTGATTAAAATTAAATATTGATCTTAGGCATTTCCCTTCAGTTTTCTCCAATTTTTCTCTGGCTGCCTTTGTCATAAATCCTCTCCATACAGGAATTGCATATAGTAGTGTGGGTCTAATAAAGATTTCATACATTCTTTTTTACTTCCGGCGGTGAGCGGGTCTCTCCATTTTCTCGTCGATAATGGGGAACTTGCGTGGGTCGACGATTGCTATAAAAACTATTTTGAACAGGTAAACGGAAATATTAGCTCGCAAAAATACCTATTTTTTATACAGCATTTTCTCCATTCATCATCAGAAGAAATAAAAAATTGACTTACAAAATCAAGCAAAATTTCTCTGAGCCGACCACTGCGCGAAGACACCCGAGCTCTGCCGAGGCCAGGTGTGACGTCAACTGTGCCTAATCTGCCGTCCGAGTCGGGAAATACACTAACGCATGCTGTAAACATTGTTTTGGTGGATGATTTAGTCGCTCATCGTCGCTTGTTCATGCGCTGTTATTCTTGGGTAATTTTTCCTATTGTTATTGTGCCTCGATTATTACTTGGGATACGGGATGGGAACATGGCCGTGAATGGAAGGCCGACAGAACTTCTCACTCACAGAACTGCTGAGGACATACGACATTCGATGAACCACGTTCTGTGACACTTGCTCGCCTCTTCTCGTCCTCTCACGGAAGCGTGGGAAACTATGTAGGGATTAGATCTACATCACTTTACGTACGGAACCCTCACGTTGTATTCCTGGTGTCCCGTGCCTCAAACTTGGGTGAGAGGAAAGGATTTGACCAAGGAAGTCACAGTGTAATGAAATCTAAATCAAGGTTGACACAGAATCAACGTTAAATCTGGAGATGGAAGCGCTTGACTACATCTACGAAGTACCGTGCAAGCCACCACTAGGGTGTGTGGCACGGGGTGATTCCACACCAGGCATGCAGCACTCGTCGCAGCACAAATCAAAGACCTCGCACGCTCCCCTGGCCGCTAAGTGCAGGCACCAAAAAGCAGTCAGGAGAAGTGTGCGCAATCAAATTAGAAACTGGGAGAGTGATAGGTAAATGGACATACAAACATGCAGAACAATGCTATAGACACTTCTAGTGGTTAGTATTAATAATACTGTCAATTTATGAGTGCTACTTCATGCAGAGAACAAAAAAAATAATGCCGGACATATCAAGCGGTGTGAAGTGTTAGTAATGATGTTGTGTTATTAAGCACAATTGAAAAATTTTACTCTACCTATTGAGGGTGGGAGTTTCATATGATTGATGTATCGCATCTATTATGATCCCTTATTGTACGTGGAAAAAATAACATTTTAAATCTATCGGTTCTGCAGTCAATTTCCTTTATCTTATTCCTGTGATCGCTTCTACCGTAGTACGTTGGCTCTAGCAATATATGTTGAACGTCCGTCAAAAAACTGTCTGCTCCGAAGTTGCGCAAATGATTTAACCAGTATTTCTCCCTTCGATCAGTTACTAGATTGACTAGTAGAGGAGCGCAGCACCTTGCGCCGTGATTCACATTAGATAGTTCTATTATATCAAGTTCGGATATTTATTTGTCTGATTTCAACCTATCCCTAAAAAATATCTCTACTCAATAATTGAGAAATTATTTTTGAATTGAAAGTTTGATTTGCGGAGACAACGTTACATGTTGAGGGAGGAGGGGTTTGGAAAAATACTACGGTTGTCAAGGAAAGGGGGGAACGGGGTAAAAAATCACCAAAAACGGTAACGTATTTTATGCACGACCCCTATGTTATATAGTGTGGAATTCGCAATACTTTGCACCGAAATATGTACCTACTCTGGGGAAGGAAAATTAAAATCTGTAATTGTATTATTTCAAACTTAACCTAAAATAAACTCGCTCAATAATTGAGAAAATATTTTTGAGTTTCTGTTAATTCCGCGGGCAATCCTCGAAAATTCATTTGAATATTTTAAAGGTAAACACGTTAGTACTGCGTGTAGGCGGCGTAATAGGTAATAAGAGCACTCGGCCTAGGCATAAAACTTTTCATTGCTTCCCCAACGCCTGTTCATCTTATTCCACATCCCCTACCCACTCGTTTTTTTCCCCGCGTCCTGTATCGTCCGGTCTCCTGTCAAAACATTCCCATGCATTCCACGCCCACTCCAAATTAACTCCCTCGCCAACGCAGAGGGATAAACAAGTCACTCCCACGCCTTCCTCCCCTTCCCTCGAGACCTAGCAACCCCCCACCCACTCCTACCACTCCCCTCCCCCACTCCACACCCCCTCTCAATCCCCCCCCAGGGCCATTCCGAGCGAAGGTGCAAGGTTGGAGGGATGTGAATAATTCACATGCACACACATGAATATATAGTGATGGCACCAAAAGAAAACACAACAGTTTCATTGCAACTATTTCGCCACCGAAACGGTATCCAAACAAAACAGTTCCGCGGACAACAGCTAGGGGGCCGTTCACGACACAACACAGTGCAATGGCAGGGCCCTCGGCCCAAAGTAGTGGAGCATTGTAACGGTGCGACTAAAGTCCATCTCCTCAGCGTTAATGTTTGTGCAATTTGCACGCAGGGGGAAAATGGCGATGCTGTGTGAAGGGACCAGTTTAACCTTTACAATGTTAGTGAAGGAGAAGAGGATGAAAGGCTACTAGTGAGCGGGTGCTATTTGGTGCACAATAAATTAAGAAGAACAAAACCTAAGGCAAAACGGGCACCTGAACATTAACAGAATTAAAACACACTAACATATTTTGACTTTTTCGAATAAATTATATAACTTTTTTTTCTTATTTTTTAAAATAAATATATTATTTTGGGGGGGAGGATCTCTGGTTCCCGTTGGAACCAGGACAACAAGTTTTTCTCTCCTGACCATTTTAATTAATTTTTTTGAAGGCTTTTGTACGTTTTTTTTCACTTTTTTTCAGGAATTTTTGGGTCCCGGTTAAATAGCCTAAGCTGGTATAAAACCTGGGACCACAATTTTTTTTGAAAATACAATAACTAAGTTTTAACTATTTAAAATGAAAATGAAAGGAATAGGAAAGAAGTCGGAATGAATATCGAAATAAAATTTCTTGTGGAAGTCTGTAACTTTTGTAGCGTTTCTTGTGAATGGGATAATCCCAGAGAGAAACTGTAGGTAAGCGATTTTTATGGAAGGGACTTTTTAGGGAGCCGTTCAAGTATTGCGTAAGACTATTTATACCATTTTTGACCCCCCCCCCTATGTAAGACAATGTAAGATTTTCCCAACCTCCACCCCCTCCCTCTCAGTCTTACGTACGACGTTAGATATTTGTATCTACTCTTCGTTAAATGCTCGCTTTCTGCAGTTTCATTTTTCCATAGCAGCCATTGTAAAGGCCGCTTTACACGATGAAAGATTTTGTACAAACGGATGTGCGTGAGAATGTACGTTTGTCTCAACGAAATTAGAACAGATTCTATTTCCCGTTCAGGCCTTGAGACATTTGCACAAGCGTTCATACAATTTGCCGCTTTACACGATACATTTTGCCTCGTGTAAGAGTTCACGGAAGAGTTTGTACAAACAAATGTACCGTGTAAAACGGCCTTAAAGCTTTGAGCCCTGGATATTGTATAACTATGCGGTTTTGGAGTACCACATTTATTGAGCATGGAAGTATGTATTGAGCATGGTCAGGCGACAGAATAGGAGCATTGGTGTAGCAGTGAGATTACGGAAAATACGCCATTAATGAGCGGATGATCCTGGTCATTGCTAAATTTCATTCGGAAACGATACAACGTTTCAAGACGGACGAAAATCTTACGTAAATTAGTTCCAGACCCCCTGCCCCCCTAGATAAGACAATGTAAGATGATCCCAACGTCCCAATAACCCCCCCCCCCCCAAACGTCTTGAACGTAATACTTAAATGGCCCCTAGAGGCACACCAAACCACAAGCGATCGATCAGCGCTGTTAGAACATGGCTGGTAGTTCAGTATTCTATGCAAGAAGAAATATTTCACTTAAATAAAGCAACAATTTCATTTGGATTCATGAAAGATAGGTACTTCACAGTTCTATTTCTATCTGCAAAATGTGTTGGCTGAATAAACCAGCAACCACCTGAGACAGATTAAAATCCAACAAACTGTAGCTTGTAACCGCAACGCAGCCACTCGTGCAGTAGAACTGGAACAGAATAGAAGACGAAACAGCCAGCTTCAGCTTCTTCAGTTGCCGCTGCACAGCACCGAGCACAACGGCGCGGCTGCTGCACGATCACGAAACTAACCTGTTGTTTGCAACAGTTATTTGAAACAGTTGTCTGACCGAAACAGTTGCGGCTGCAGCCGTAATACTCCGACAACACTTTACTCCACCAATATTAACACACCTACACTAGCGGTGACTTGATCCCCATTCAGTTAAAACCTATAAAAAATACATTTGCATAGAATACAATACAATACAATACATAATCATATTTCTTATCGGTCAGACTCGTCCATTAATTTTTCCATGAACTTATGAAAAAATTGCTTTATTTGTTGCTATGATATGACCCATGTCTACATCTACGAAGTACCGTTCTAGCCGGGGTGTGGCACGGGGTGATTCATGGCATGCAACTCGTCCCAGTTCAAATCTGGACCTCGCACGTTCCCCCGGCCGCTATGAGCAGACCAAAAAGCAGTCAGGAGAACAGTGCGCAGTCAAACTAGAAAATGGGAGAGTGCTACGTTAATGTACATGCAAACATGCAGTACACTGCTAAAGAGACATTTAGTGGTTAATATTACTAATACTGTTAATTCATGAATCTTACGAGATACTACTTCATGCAGAGAACAAAATACTGCCGGACATTTCAAGTGGGGTGTAGTGTTAGTAATGATGTTATGTTATTAAACACAAGTGAAAAGTTTACTCTACCTAGTGAGGGTGGGAGTTTCAAATGATTGATCAATCGCAACTATTATTATCCCTTACTGTAGGTAAGCGGAAAAAATGACATTTCAAATCTATCGTTTCTGCAGTAGGTTTCGCTGTCCGTGTGAAAGCATCTTTCGGAAAATAGTTATGTCACTGGGACACTCGCTCCACCAGACACCAGCGCGGACATAAACAAAAGCTTGTTTACTTCCTGCAAACGGCTCGCGAGAGAATCTTCATATGGAAATACATCATCGCGCCGTGATCGTCATTTGGGCGGAAGCTTCTCAAGGCGACGGGCGCTTTCTCACGGAATCGTCGGCGCTGCCCGTTTTGGGCGGGCGGGGTGAGTCTATTGAATGCCAAACCGAAGGACGAGAGAACGGGGAAAAGGGTAGGGATCCAGAGCTGGGCAGCTTTCAGCGGAAGTTTCGTAACAAATGTACCCGGAAAGGAATGAATACTGTGAACGGATCTTTCGAGGACGAGTTCCAAACAACTGGTAATGCAGATGGTGATGGAAAACAAGAAATTGGAATGAGGAGTGTATGAGTGAATTTAAAGAAATTACTTTTATTCGATTGGAATAAGGAGAGAAAAAGCATTTCCTTGATTATAACGCCTGAATCACCGGGATTACGAATCCATATATAAAAAATAATGCCCGCCTGTTTGTTTGTTGGTCTGTATATCTTTCATACAAATCTACAGTAAAACTCTTCTTCAGACTAATAGTTCAAGACAGGAAGAAAATTATAGACTGTTTCGAAAAGATCTCAGGGCCCCAAAAGGTCCCAAAAAGGGGCCCCTTTTTGGTATACGCTACGTAATGGGTTTTGTGCGGTGGTTTCATTTTTTGCTTTTTAAAATTACTTCCGCTCAAGATAGAGGGTTGGGATTTTTTTAATAAAATGATTGAAAGAATGAAATTTATAATTATTTCAATCATTTTAGTATTTGTCTAAAAAAAACGCATTTTTAGCTGCAAAAACACACATTTTTTATGAAATCAACAATAGCATATTTCCTTGACGACCAGATTTTGATCTGTAACGCATTTAAAAATTCATTTCGCTTGGTTAAGCTGATTAGGAATGTTAAGCGTTGGGTTTTGTGCAGTGGTTATTTCTTTTGCTTTTTAAAACTACTTTCACTCAAGTTAGAGAGCAAAAATTTATTTTATAAGATACCCGAAAGAATTAAGTTTCACATTTTTTCCATCGATTTCCTTTTACGCATCGTATTTGTCTAAAAACAGTGCTTTTAGCAAATTATTTAAATAACAAAAAATTAATAACACTGTAGTCTGTTTTGACGACTACTTACTAATCCCTCTCCTTTTACATGATGAGTTATGAAGGGAGTTGTGTTCCCGAGCAACGCTGGGATAATTCAAATAATATTCGCGTGATGAAGAGAACGTACCGTTAAACTAATCATGAAAATGGTATTCATGCTCATAGACCTTAGCGATTTTGACCTATAGCCAAAGCTCTCCTTATAGCCCCCTAAATTTTTACGCCGTGCTTTGGTGAATGTGATAATCCATAAATAGAAAATTTTGGCAAGTAAGCTGTTCATCATCAGCAGACAGTCTTCAACTTCAAGGTCTGATGTGTTCCTCTTACAGCAAAGGTGAGCCCCATGTATTAGCTCAACAGTCTCACTCACACATAGAATTAGCGCTTAGAACCAAGGATTTCATTCCCTATCCCTTTGATATTGAATTTTCATTTAATTATTCTACCAGCTGATTGGTAGGTTCTTGAACAGTCACCATTTTGCATCCAAATTTCTGAATAATGTCTCTTTTCCTTCCTAAGGATGTCCCTCCATTAGATCCCTCTTCAATTCTTCATATCTTATTTCGCCCAGAATTCCTGTCCTCTTCCTTCCTCTTCCACGCTTCCCCAGGTGTTCTCCCCTCTATCGCTCTCTTCAACATACCCTCTCCTCTCAAAACCTCCTCCATCCATCTCTTCTGCCTTCACCAAACCTCCACCACAAGCTTCCTCTCCTCTCCAACAATATCCAATTCCTCCTCGTTCGTCTTCCTCGCCCCCCAGCTCACCCTCTCCATCCGTCTCCAAACCCACTTCACAAAAGCCTCAAGTCTACTACGCACATCCTCTCTTCGCATTGACCAAGTTTCCGACCCATACAGCACCACGCTCCATATTAGAGTTTTCACCAGCCTTTTCTTTACGTCTCTTCTCAGAACCCCCCTCATCAATTCCCTTCTCCTCAAAAATACTTCTGTAGCCAGAGCAATTCTGCATCTGATGTCCCTACCACTTAACCCATTCTCCTAAAACATACTACGTAGATACGTAAACTGCTCTACCTGCTCAATATTTACCTCACTAATATTGTTTAATATATATTTTTTTTAATCTTAAAACTATTGTGAAACCTCATAAAACTGTAATCCGACAGGTATTTATTGTCAATCACATCGCGATTAGTTTTTTATCTCTCGATCTCATGCGGTTACAACTAATGACAAGTTATTTGTGAATTTTAACGAATATATGTGTGGAAAATTAGTTTACCAGTAGTTTTACCGGTGCCTCGAGCAGTTCTTCAAGAAGGAACAAGTGAGCCTGCTGTCCGCCAGGGACGTTAAAAGGAAGGAACTCGTTAAATGTAAGTACTTTGGATCGATAACGGCAGACGCGTCTGTTTCCTGAGATAATGGTGCACCCCTTGCGGCCTTAAAAGGGTATTCAATGAATATATTATGCGAGGAGAGAGTATAGATTACGATGACGCAGCCTTGGCAATTACCTCCACAGTTCCTACTACCTAGAGATCCATACGAATATTTAACAAGGTTTCATTATTGAGCTATCATTTTCCTTGAGGTAAGAGTCTGTAACGGCTGTCAGCGCTTAGACCAACGTGTTTTTAGTAAGGGTAGGTATCCTTAAACCCCTTATACGAAGCATTGACACTAAAATTCTGTCGTAGAGGCAGCAGGTGTTTGAGAGAAAGCAATGAGGACAGCGATAAAAATTTGACAACCTTTCAATAAAAAATAGTATTTACACTAAACTATTAGGGACTTTTCAGTTTGAATGAAGGGAAATGATTAAAAATGGTCTGCATAAAACATTTTAAATGGAATCAGATAGTTCTTGAGGATACCGGGACTAGCAACGGTATTTATTTTACGGAGTCACCCGCAAGTGCACATATTTGCGATATTCCACAGAGGAAGAATCATTCGCCTTGACCGGGATTCGTACCCGGATCCCTCGGCGAGAAATCGAAAGATCCGAGTTCGAATCCCCGTCAAAGCGAATTTATTTCCCTCTGTGGAATATCGCACTTGAATCAGATACTTAAAACTACGTGAAATACAATTTACAATCATTTCAAATTCCACAATAATCGTGAAAATATACTATATTAAGTTTTTTATTGATTTAAGCACTGCATAGAAGATACTAATTATCATAAGTAACCTGAAATAGCCGACAGAGTCCTTAATCTCATAAGGTCTCATTAAAAAAGTGTATATCCTCAGTTCAGGTTAAGGTTTTGCGAGTATAAAATACGCACAAATTATGATTCAGAGAAGGAGTAGTAGTGTCCCTTTAAATCTTCCTTCTTGTATTTAAAAATCTCCCGACAGGACAATCAGAAAGTTTCCATTTTACTGAAACCTTGTTAACTCTCATGAGATAGTTCTCCCGGTACAATAATTTCATGTTCCATCATTATGTCCTGTGAGATCAATTAACTAATATAACTATTTAAAATATAAGATCTAGTTTGACTTGGTTGGAGTTCCATTTTATAGCGTAAAAAATAAAACGTTTACAATCCACAATTTTTGGTCAAAACATGTATGCACAATCCGGATTTCAATGCTTTTGCATCATCATGATCATCAGGTGCTTGATTGACGTCAATCAAGCTCCTCATGATGATGAAAAGCATTGAAATCCGGATTTTGCATGCATGTTTTGACCAAAAATTGTGGGTAGTAAAAGTTTTATTTTTCGTTTCTGTAACTAGAGTTCGATTATTCCAAGCTGTTAAAAATAATTTACCACTACAAACTGTGAATGGTTAAAAATGCACACACAAGGTACACAAGGTTACATTAGGTTTATTTTACAAGCGCTCACAATACAAGCCCATATTCGTAGTGATTATTATTGAAACTCCAAAAATGGCATTTTTAGGGAGCAACCCGATAAGAACAAAAATTATAATAGAAAACCAAGTATTACAACAAGTATCCCATTTTCAATATTTATAATATGATATAACGTACGAAGAGGACAAAGTAAACACAAATAAAATTAATGTATGTGAGGATATGTGTGACAATAAGAAGAAATTTAAAAGGTAAAACAAGAAAAGATAACCAGATAAAATTTTATAAAGTGATGGCTGTTCCCACTGTGTTGTATGGGTCAGAATGTTGTGTAACAAAACAAAGAGAACTAAAACAAATAGAATCAACAGAAATTAAATTTCTTCGAGCAGTTAAAGGGTGTACAAGGAAAGAAAAAGTAAGGAACGCATCTATAAGAGAGGAACTAGGTGTCCAGCCGACATCGGAAAAATTAGTAGAATATAAAAATAGGTGGAAAGAGTATGTACAACGAATGCCTAAGGAAAGATATTCTAAGCAGGCTTTGGTATATAGGCCACTAGGTAAAAGAAGCGTCAGAAGACCAAGGATGAGATGGTAAAGTGAAGCCGGAACAGGCTTAAAGCCTAAACTTGGAAGAAAGAAGAAGAAGAAGACTCATTGAAATTAAGCCAGACCTTTTACTTTATTATTTATCAATCTCCTCCGTGACCACATCCTTATTGCACGCTCATACCATTTCGAGTTTCCTACTTGGGATAAATTGTCTCGCATGCATTTGGAGAGAAGGGTCTTTGTGTGAAGGCATACGGGAACCTCCCTCGTCAAACCCAGGGCAACAAGAGTTGAAATCATAATTTTTGGAAGGCTTATCAGCAACCACAAACAGAGTACATTTTTTTAAAAGTATTTAATGAAAATAAAAGCCACCGGTTCACTTGAAAAAGCATCGGAGAGTCTTTTTAACCACGACGAGATTAATCAAGATTAAGACACGCACTTAGTATTCAAGAGAGCTCAGGATTTGAGAAAAAAGATGCATGAAAGAATGAATGAAAACATGAATATTCCACAAGCGAGAGAGGTTGAAAGACAAAACATAATAATTACGGCTAACTTTCGAGAAAATGTCAGACTTCACAGTTACCAGACAAACTATGCCCTGTAAGGTTTGGTGACGGGCGGAGTGCGTGGAGCGAAGTTGGAAGAGGTGTGAGTCACGGTTGCTGTCGCCAACGTTGTTCGTCATGTACTTGGAAGAAATAATTGAGGAGAGCTTAGAAGATGAGGAAAATGTAGGAGTGAAGATAGGAGGAAAAAATTATTAAATTCATCAGGCATGCGGACGTAATGGCAGTGATGGCAGAGAATCCTAAAATGCTCGGAAGGATGATGAGAAAGATCAATGAATGTTGTGAAAAAAATGGAATGAGGGTAAACAAAAAGAAGACAAAATCAAAGAGGATAGGAAGAGAGGGAAAGATTGGACTAATATTAGAATGAGTGGAAATAGAAAAAGTGGAAAGATTTAGATATCTAGGAAGTGTGGTGGAAAATAACTGGAGATGCGACTAGGAGATAAAAGAAAGAATGGGAATGGCAAAGACTGCATTCAGAAGAATGGAAAGACTGCTTGTGCGCGAAATAGATATTGAGTTAAGGAAAATGCTGATGAAATGCTATGCCTGGAGCGTGTTTTGTATGGGGCGGAAACGTGGACGCTGAGGAAAGGAGACAGACGGAGAACTGAGGCATTCGAAATGTGGACATGGAGACGGATGATGGGGGTGAATTGGAGGGACATAAGGAGAAATGAAGAGGTCCTAAAGAGCGCGGGAGAGGCGAGAAAGTTTATGGGGGTGATTTTGAAAAGACAAAAGAACTGAGTTGGACACTTTCTAAGGCATGGGGGAATATTGAAGACGGTGGTTGAAGGCACAGTAGAGGGAAGGAGTAGAATGGGACGGAGGTGTACAAAGATGTTGGATGGACTGAAGGGAAGAGATGGATACGGTGAATTAAGGAGACTGGCTTTGGAGAGGAAATTGTAGGAAGAGAACGCCAAGGACCAGCTGAATGGCAGAGAACCAAATGATAATGATGACTATGCCCTGAGAGATGAAAGAGCCAGGCTGGATTAGAATCCTGAACCACAGGATAAGAGGGTGAATAATTTATCCCACCCTACCGAGGATGATAAAATGAATCTCCTGGAAGGGTAATCAAAGCCCGGCCAACGGTGAGACAGAGACTGGGGTACTTACCTAGGGTAGAAGGATGGGTCAGTGCGGAGGAAAATTATAAATAATCAGGTTAATTCATAGGCAATGTATCTGAGTAGTTAAATTTTATACAACGCTTTTTATAAGTATACTAACTATGGATTACTAACAGCACGTCTTTTGCATACTTGCTGTATAACACTTATCTATATGTATTGTGCATGCATGCAGTTGGGTAAGACATTGACGCTCATAATTCCTGAATTTCGTAGGTTATAGTGTGGTTGCATGTTCGGTGAAAATTTCAACCCCTGCCATGCACCTTTGAAGTGCTTTTTCAGAGTACTACACAGTAGCAGCAGCAGTCTATTGTGCTAGAGAGGCAAAAAACGTGGCATAATATTGATGGCAATGTATGACATTGTGAAAGTTACGCTAATGCTTTATATTAAATATTTAGTATAATACCTAAGCACCTACAGTATTATATCTCCATCAAGTTACTTTATTCCAAGATAGCATTTAAATTCTTTGAGTACTACATTTATTAATTAGTTTCATCTACCTCTCTTTAAAAGGTAGCTATTACATATTTATTCTTTTCAAATTCAAGTTTAATGAGTGTTTGTCTTGAGAGAAACAGTTGCATTCGTTCTGCAATCATAAAATCAGAAAATTGAATGAGTGCTACAGGAGGTGAAGTGACTCGTGTCATTTTGACGAAACGTGAGTTACCGTACATTGAACTTCATTATTACGAATATTAATGTAATAAATATGACAGGGTAATGGAGCGTCGTGCATTTCTTGTAGATGCACACGTCACAACATGCTCTAAATTTACATTTTATCTTTAAATAGGGTGGTATACCAGGATTTAGTCAATAGTAAATACATATGGGTCATTCATTCCACGTCAATTCGACCAGAAAATCGGTAAAAATTACCTTTTAAGAAACAGATTTCGACCAAATTTGTCAAATCGTCATCATTTGATAGCAAATTGGAAACCCCGAAGCCGTTTTTTTAAAACATGTAATCATGCACGAGAAATTGCAACGTCGCAATATTAGAATTTTACCAAAGTGTCTGCACATTTGACAGCATATTTCCAAGAATATTGAAGCTATAAATGTATGTACAAAAGAATTATTTTAAAAGTCTTGAATAAGGAAAGTGTAATTATGGATTATATTTCAAATTTTAAACGATTTCATTAAGTTTATAGCAATTTGAAATTTTCAACTCGATTTTTGACGATATACCTGTGCCTTCAATTTCGCTATTTTTTATATCCTGTAGATACAACCCTCCTCTACAAATGAAAAAAATAGCTTGGTTGAGGAAATATTACATTAAAGAAAGAAAAATATTTTTCAGTGCACGGGTAAAGGCCGCCACACACCGAATGCTATGCTAAGCGCGCTATCAGCCTTCGCCACGTGTCTTAAGATCCCGTAAAGCAATTTCCCGCTGTCCGTTCACACCGAATGCGAGCCATGCGAACCGATGCGAACTTCCCTAGCTATATCGCAAGGGATCGCTCGGCCGGCAATTTCCTCTTCACTTAGCTTTTATGGCGCATGCGCAGTATCTATTGCAGTTAACGAGCGCTTTCGTCCCGCCAGCTCAAATACATTTTTAACCTACTTACAACAGAGCAATTTCAACTAAATTACGTACATTAGTTCTGCGCACTATGCGCATTGTAAAGACATTTTTATCATTGCAATTACGTCAATAATAACGGAATAGTCAAGTGTCAAACCTGAGAAGTGTGTTTTACGCTGTCCGCCATCTTGCTACATAGCACGGCATGGTTAGTTTCTGGTGTGTGCGCGCACATAGCGGACGTCCGTTACGAGAAGAGTTCTCACGCTTAGCATAGCATTCGGTGTGTGGCGGCCTTAACGCTGATCGCTCGCTGTGGCGTCCCATATGAATGTGAGACGTGATTCACTGCGACTTGCCCAGATGTAGATTCTGGGGCCTTATTCAGTAAGGACTCGACATGGTCGAAACTCAGAAAGTCCGTGAATATGACGTCACTTCTCCCGACAAATATCAACTTTTTAATGGCCCTATTTGAAATATTAGAGGCTATGACGTCAAAATTTCGTCCCTTTTAGGGCTCGGAAGTTCGGAGAACACACAGAATAGCACCCCAGCAGGAGGGTAAAGGGGGGTGGGAGTATTGTACGTTAATGAGGTTCCGCCGCGACTGTGAGAGTAAAAAAAATACTAAAATTCCACATTTTTGATATTTTGTCCAAAAAAATCCTGCTTTCACTGATGAAATGCGTTACCTACAGAAACTAAATGTAAAGTAGAAAAAATACATTTTATTCCACGAATTTTTTTTAAATGAGCACTTTTTTCCAGCCATAGGCGACGACTGCAGCGCCATTTCTTACGAATTACCACATTTTGACTTCAATTACGGCAGTAATTCCCAAATAACTAGAAAAATAAGGTGGTAAGATGCCTATATTTTAATTTTATTCAATTTCTCTTGAATATTTCCTTCATATAAATAGTTTTTCGCGAAAATAGCATTTGTATTTTATGGAAAAATACTATTTTCCCCGTGTTTCTGTCATTCCCCCATTGAACACAATGTAATTTCAAGTTCAATTATGGAATGAAATAGCGTGGAAAGGCATTATTTTGTTGTTCATATCAGATAGAGGAGAAGGTTTTTTAACAGGTTGACAGAATATGAATAAAATGACATTTAAGTCATTTTACGGTGGAACAACCTTAACGCAGCCAGCCAATCACGCGAGACACGAGAGTCCAACTTCAATTCGAAATGAGTTAAGGGACTCCTGTCGATGGCAGCGAATCAATTCTTCGCGTGGGGCGCCCTAATTGAGTGGAAGTCACCTTAGGAGGGATTGAGTTGGATTCGTGTGGGCGGAGAGGGAGCTAAGGGGGTGGGGAGAGAGAGAAAGGGTGGGAAAGGGTAAGAGGGGGGGTGGTTGTTGGGAGGGGGGGATGAAGGAGACGAAGCGGAAACGAAAGAGGTGAGCGAGCGGGAAAGGGTAGGGGAGAGGAGACAAGACGTCCGCCCCAACATAATCTCCCTTCTCTTTGAACTCCTCTCATTTTCTTCCACTACTCTTCCCTCCCTCCCCACCCGGCAATCCATCCGCCACCCTCTTCCGTCAGAAACTCCTTCCCAAGGACGACAAGAGCAGTTGAGGAGACGCTTTTGGCAGTGCAAGAGCTCCGGGCCCGCCCAACAACTCACTCTCGCACAAACACATTCAGCTTCAAAAGGGAACTATATCTAAATATCTCTCGATCCTGCGCGATTTCCCCACGATCTAGGTTAGATAACAACTAAATTGCAAAAACTTAATCCTCATCTGCGCCACTTTACGAAACCCCTGCATTATTAAGTAAAGAAAAAAGTTCGCATAAATTTTGTATTTCATGACCTTGGTTTCGTTTTGGTACATAAACGATCGACAGGACCAGCTTGCAGTGTAGCTTGCTGCACTTTGCTTACAGTATAACTGTTTAAATTTTACGAATTCCCACGATCAAGGATAGATAGAAAACTAACTTGCAATAACTTTATCCTCATCTGTGCAAATTTACGGAAACCCTGTATTATTAAGTAAGAAAAACTAAATGAGTGTTTTCGCATAAATTTTATATTTCATGACCTTGGATTCGTTTTGTAACATAAAAGATCGATAGGACCAGCTTGCAGTGTAGCTTGCTTCACTTTGCTTACAGTATAACTGTGTATAAGTCAAGAGATGCTTTTAGAAATAGCAAGAGCTCTGGGCCCTCCCAACTCACTCTTACAGAAACACATTCAGGCTCAAAAGAAAGCATCAAAACGTCTCTCTCAATGCAGCGCAGATTCCCACGTTCTAGGATAGATAACAACTAACTTTCAAAAACTTAATCCCCATCTGTGCAACTTTACGGAACCCCTGCATTACTAAGTTACAAAAAACTAAATAAGTGCGTTCGTATAAATTTTATATTTCATGACCTTGGTTCATTTTGGTACATAAAAGATCGACATGACTAGCTTGTAGTGTAGCTTACTGCACTTTCCTTACAGTGTAACTAAATTATCTCCTTCCGCGAGTACATATACGCAATGCGATAGCACAAAAAAACTCATATAATATATAGTGAAGTGCATGTTTGGTTGCAATTTACCCCCTGCTCACCCACCAAGTAAATTCAACTCCCATTTATTATTCTTGTCTTCACTTCATTTCCTCATCTCATCTCTTCCCAATATTTCCACTCTCTCGAATCAGTATTGGCTTTTTTGATTTTCCCCCGAAATTGGATAATCCGCAAGGGCCCTTACCACTTCTCCCTAATTGGATTAGACTAGGGACTCAATGCCCACAATATGCTTTAAAGGAAGCGCTCAAGATGAAAGAGCTATTTTGACGCATTAAATAATTCAGAGACGCGAGCTAAATAAGGCGTGGGAGTATAATAAAAGACTAATTCTGATCGCTCGACGAAATAATAATAGCAAGTGAATCAAGAGGTCAATTCTTTCCCTGGAAATGAAAAAATCTTTCGTAATGTCTAATCATAAAATGTCTTCATCATAACGCGAATCCTCCAAGTAAAGATTTACGACCATTCTGTGATAAATGTCATTTAACCGAACATTTTCTCTAGGTATGCGGGAGATTCCAACATTTAGTTCCGCATACTGTGTACAAAATGTTGTGTACATTTATATAATGAAAATAAATTTTAAAATTATAAGTATAAACAATTAATTTCTGATAATACACTCAAATGCTTCGTTTTATGGCCATTTTTAGTATAAGATGAAATAATTATATGGCTTTAGTGTTGCATCATAAACTCTGGTTTTCTGATAGGCTGGAGACAATCATCGGTGAAGGCATATATCTGACTTTTTGATTATATAATGTTCATCTTGGATCAATTTCCGTCACCATTTTTTTGTAATGCAAGGAAGAACAGGGTTTACATAAACTCCGAAATCTTGCTCCAGGCCTAAACGATGCTTTATTTTATGAGCTGCATACACTAACCTTGGTATTGTATCCTCCAAAGTCAACTCGTGCGAAGTCAATTACCAAGGAATTTTAATTGATGAAATGAGCTCACTTCAACTCCTACTCTAAAAACGTGCTTTAAATCAATGATGAAGAAGATGAATCAGTGATAGGTACTTCTTTTTTTTCAAAGCAGAATTATCACAGAAAAACGTAAAAATTTCCACAAGTTTTTTTCTACCGACCTAGGTTTCGGCAAACATTGCCATTATCAAGGTTTCCTACGGACCTAGGTTTCGGCAATGTTTGCCGATACCTAGGTCGGTAGAGTAAAACTTGTTGTGGAAATTTTTACAGTGTTTCTGTGATAATGTTTTCTGTCACACATTTCCACAAAAAATCGCCTGATACTTTAAAATCTGTTTTTAAAAGCCTTCGCCTCGTGACAAGCATTAGCGATTAATGCTAATGCGTAATTAGTCGTAGTTACACTAACTTTAGGGTATAGTGTAATGCATGTTGATGAATACTCACCCCCTGCCACGCACCCTTGAGGTGGCTTGCAGGGTATTTTGTAGATGTAGATCGATGGATTAAATGACGTCAGAGGTCGTTTTGCGAAAACAGAAAAAAATGTAACTTTCTACGATTAGGTTATTTGGTAATTAGGCCTTTATGTTTCGAAGCAACTCCGTAAATGTTTATGAAAACCTTTGTAAATTTGATTTCAACGGTAATATCGAAAAAGGTTTCGAGTGACAATCCACCATTTCCGTGCCCTATTGAGATTTCGGACTTTGGGATTCTTTCTTTTCCATTACCTACTTTATTTACTCGCTGAATGCGCCCCCAGGCCTCTTCCACTCCCCCTCCCTCCCCCCCGCCCGCACCCAAGGTCACTTGCACGCCAGACGCCCACCTCCCTCTCGTGAGAAACAGTCACGCGAACCAAAGCAGCAATAATAAACACAAGTGGCATCATCTCCTCGAAGGACGGTAGGAATTCCTCATTTGTTTATGCCTGCGCGAGACCAAGTTTGCATGCGTGTTTGTGTACTTGTGACTTGTGAGGGTCGAAATGCGGCCGAAATTATAAGCAGCAGAGCAAAGAGCGGTGCGCCCGACTGAGAAGCGAAAAGTCAAATATGTACGAGCAAACATTCCACCCTCTCCGCACATCCCCAACTAAAGATGCAATGCACCTTCTAACATCAATGCTTAGTCGGAACATAATTGTTTACCGCTGGAACATTGCTAGCCATTCGATCATCCGTTATGTTCCAAGTTAGTAGCAGAAGATTATGATGGTTTAAAAAAACTTGGTGGAAACGCTCATAAAGCTAGCAGGATAAGTCGGACTTAAAGTCTGTGATGAAAAAACCAAATATCTAGTGGTTTAGGCAGGGACGCGGATGTATTCACAAATCCCCTGAAAATTAACAACCATACCTTCCAAAGGTGCCAAGATTTCAAATATTTAGGGGTCACAATTGATCAGAGCAATAATGAAGAAACGGAAATCAACATCAGAATTCTGCAAGGAAACAGATGTTACTGGGCCCTCCAAAAACTAATGAAGAGTAGGATTATGCCAAAAGAAACCAAAATAAGACTAAAAAAGAGGATAATATTATTAATGTGGTCCTATATGGGTCTGAAATTTGGACATTAGGCAAAAAGTCAGAAAAGATATAATTTGTGTTTGTAAACAAAATCCTACGTACTATTTTTGGCCCAATATGTGACCAAGGCACCTGGAGGATACGAACCAATACACAATTAAGGGATCTGTACCAAGAGCCTGATATCATTACCCAGATTAAAAGTAGAATGCTTAGATGGGCTGGACATGTGAGCAGGAGGGAGCCGGCCTCTATACTCAAGACGGTGGCAGAGAATGTTCTATGAGGCAGAAGACCATTGGGGCGACCAAGACTGCGTTGGGGAGACCAACTTCGGAAGGACATAGGGAGATTAAATGTTGCGCCTGAGCTGATTCAAGACCGAGTCGGATGGCGGTTGGACCTGTTGGTGAGGCCAAAAACCCTCTTAAGTTTTGAGTGGCCAAGTTGGTAAGGGAAAGGTATTATGTTCCAATCTCACCTCATCACCTCTGTACCTCCAAATCCGTGCTCTGTTTAGGAGAGCGTGCCAGTGGAAAAGATGGCCGAAAGACTTAATCCCCTCCTATTACACTAGTCTGCATGATATTAGATGACTAAAAACTAGTAAGTGATAATAGCTAACTCTGATATGCTGATTTCAGAAATGTTCTTAGTTTTCTTCTTTCACGTACGGTTTTTTCACAATGGACCCAATTTAACTTCTAATATTTATTGATGGGTGCATCATATGTTCCAGAGGGTAATTATTGCTCAAGGGATATTTCTCAATACAAGCTAATAAGCCTTAAGTTGGAACAGCTGCTGCTATTGTTGTGTGACCTTGGAAGTGTTACTCATCCTTAACTTGCATTATTATCAGTGCTGTTAATATTTTATTTCAAGGAGTTGGGATGTAGCATGAGCGTAAAGGTTCACTTCTTACATTCTCATATTGACTACTTTCCGGAAAATCTGGAACATTATAGAGAAGAGCAAGGTAAATGCTTTCACCAGGATATTAAGGAGGTGGAAAGAAGATACTTGGGTATATTGAATGAGTTAATGATGGCCGACTACAGTTGGATGTTAAAGAGGGACAGTAATAATGGAGAATCTGCAAGGAAGTCAAAAAAGTGAAAGGTTTAAAATTAATGAAACACTGCTTTTTTGTTGCAAGATAGCCAAAATGTTATTAGAGCAGTCCTTTACAGTATTAAAAAAAATATTTGTTTCAAAAATTTTCATTGCGCGAAGTAATGTTAATATAACTGTGAAAACAGTAGTTAAAATCTTGAAACCATAATTCCTATTTTGTGTAAAAACCTGACGCGGTAGAAAAACATGGAAGTCATTTTTAGAATCAGCATAAAAAAATGATTCAAGTACATCATTTTTTAACTAATCATCTGACAAAAAGTTTCAAAATGCAGACTGGTGTAATCAAATGATGGTAAGTGAATGTTTTGAGAAGTATTGGTAGGTGAAAGAGAAAGAAAGTGAAGAAATCGATTGGGATCAACATAGTCCTGTTCGTCAGGCTGCTAAAATCGTTGCTGAATTACAACCATGAAAATGAAAGCTTGAATTCGTGGTCTATGCGGGTCCATGGGCTTACGTATGACTAAATAACCGATTTAACGCTACCTACATAACAATAGGTAGTAGAATAGAATAAAATAGAATAGAATAGGATTTTTATTTCAATCTATTATTGCAAAAACAGTAATTGGGTAACCCCTAAGGAATACACCTGTATTGGGGCTAATATCATGTTACCCATACAAAAATGCTAACAAAATATACATCAGTAGAATTGTACAGAAACAAATATTTACAGAATCCTGTGAAAATTATGACAATAATAGGGGAAATGACTCAACGATAACAGTGGTTATGAGTTAGATAGGTACATACATGATTAGCTGCTGTAAAACATTAACAAAAACAATAACAAAATCATTTCAAAATCATTCATTTTTTTACAATTAATTCAGTATTTATTACATGAATATTACAGAAAACGACCTCTATATTTTTTATAAGAAGTAGCCAGGGTTTTATTTCACAAAGAAACTTTCGGATGTTTTTTTGTTCCTTGATGTATGTCGGAAGGACATTAAATATTTTTCTTGAGATATATAAAAAACATCTTTGGTACAACGTCAGATTGGCTTTTGGTAAAGAAACATCAATATCTTTGACGCAAACTGATGATGTGTGACTTAGGTAACAAATTTGCTTCGTCACCAATTCTTAAATAAAAAGTTTTTAGTGCTTTATAAAACAACAAGTATCTGAGAGTCCAAATTTTCAGTTCCAAGAACAATGGGAATGCATGGGAGAAACGGTTTTTGTGCATTATGACACGTACTATCCTCTTGCCATAAAATGTATGCATCAAAGTTTCAGTCTTAACTTGGTGGAACCACATAGCGATAGTTTGGAAATAATTTCACTTTGCAATATTTCACAGAAAGTTTTATTTCTTCCGATCCAGGGTTTTTGACTATAAAATAGTCATTATCAAGGTCTATTTATTATCACCTTGATAATGACTGTGTTGTAGTCGATACCCTGGGTTGGAAAAAATAAAACATTTTAAAGGGGTATTACAAAGTGAAATTATTTCCAAACTATAAAATGTATGTTTAATTTCCAAAATGAAAGCGTTAATGAGGCTGCGAAGTCTCCTTAGACAACAACGTCTCCGCAGTGAGTTGCTCCTTACCACGAAAATGGTGAGCCTTTTACGCTTTTGCTCGATGGAGTGAGTTTATATAGTGCTATAGTTAATATCTGACAAAATGCAATCAGTCTCCTTAACCAGAATCTAATTCAGCGTGGTTGAAATACAGTAGGAGGAAACTTACGAACGTTAGTCCAACCCCTTAAATATAAAGACCATAAAATTGTTTAAAATATTTAATAGATATCGCAATGGGCGTTAATATCGACGGAAATAAACTATTAATTCTGCGTACTTTCTGCTGCGTTTCCGTCGTTCTGCGCACTTTTCAACTGTCTGCGGCGTGGCGGTTGCAATTAGGAGCTATCAGTCCGCCCCCGTTAATTCTCATACAAACACACCCGCATACACACGGAAGATTATTGCTTCACCACCTCGCGGTTTGTTACTTACTCATAAACCGTACTATTGCCTCAAGACTTCAATTGTTTTGAAGCCTCAAGGAGTGTGTTCGCGAGCATTGTTCACAAGTACAATCGCAACCCCTCTTGTAATCTTGCTCATTGGAAGGGATTATGATTGATTAGTACGGGCCAAGAGCACTTCGCAGCAATTCAAAGAATTAGTTCCTTGAGCTAAGGCTCAGTGCGTATGTATGCCATGCGTGTTTAAAATAGGGTTCGGATGTTTAGAGCAGGCTTTTTTTAATTAACTCGTTTGAATCTAAGTAAACGAGCAAAAGTGAGACCAAGGCATGCCCTAAATTCTCTGGCAAGTAAGTTTAAGTAAATGATTTATTAATCGCTCTGGGTAAAGGCCCTTAAAGGGAAAAAATACAAACATTTGCGTACCTACATACAAGTTCATATATGACACAATAAGAATAATGAAATAGTATACGTATATTTCAACAAAGGTGCTGTTACAAATTTAGAAAAAAATCATGAACTTTACTTTTAAAATTTTCAACTCATTTAGTGTTTTTAACATTTATTGTCAATAAGTTCCATATTTTGATTGATGTTACAACAAATAAATCACTGAATTTGGTGATGCGATGAGCAGGAAAATAAAACATTGAGGAATTGCTTCTAGTTATGACCTTGCGAGAACTAGGTACCTACAGACTTAAAAATTGGAACAGATAGCCAGGCTCCTTGAATGAGAACAGCTGATGCAAAAACACACACAGTAAATATGATCGTCTATTTTTAACTTTTTATCACTTTAATTGGCCTCTGTTGGGGGAAATATGATCTCGGCGGCGTAATCCAAAGATGTACCTTACATATGAGCTTTGTACAGGTTGTAACGTAACATTTAGTTTATCAGAAAAATCGTTAAATACAAGGCAAAAATAATCCATATGGGGAAAAATCAATGATGAAACTAATAGCATCTTGGTATGTACAGGGATTACATTTGTATTTAATTTAAGCTGATACAACATGCTGTTTATTTATTACAAAATTGATAAATATGATCCTACTATGACAGGAAATTGTGAAAAATTACACCAATATTTCGTACTGTTTGGGAATAAGGTATTTCAACATCATCCATTAAAATACAGGGAACACTTTCTTAATAAATTTGACTCATATGTTTTGAATTACCAATTATGATAGCTTTCGTTTTAAAATGGTTGAAGAAAATTGAATTGACTGGTATTTGACTGGTATTGACTTGACTTGAGGAAGGAAATGGTGAGGAAATTGACTTGACTGGTATACAAAATGTTTGGCAAAACAAATGAGGATATTACAATAAATTCAAAATCCTAGTTGTGAAGTATGTAGCTTTATATTGGAAATTGATTGAGTACTTAAGTAGAGATCTAGAAATGTGGAGTCACTTATATTTCACTCAATCGATTCGTCGTGTATTTTTTACACTCCTGTTCGTGTCTTCATAAATAAGGGGAATACGCCCTTCCTTTAAAGTCAACATCTGCGACCACGACTTCAATGGCACTTCGTGAATCTGAGACCGATTGATCCGTGAGACCGCGAAGGAGTCAGAACAGATGAGTCTCGAGACGCGGCCCTCATCGCACTCCCCTCTTGCGTCGAAAAGTAGCACTTGGGCCAACACTTCACTCCACCCCCTCTCCCCCTGCATGGTATTCTCATGATTATAGAATATGACCTCTATTCATTTTTATAATTTTTTAAACTTTCCTTAATGGAAATAAGGCTGAGTGTTTCGCTTGAATGATTGAGAAGCAGTTACTGCGTATGTTTATCCAGAATTTCCAGTTCTAGTCGGAACACGACGTCGTTTTGCTTGCTCATGAATCTACCGTTAGTGTCAGGAATTTTAAAACGGAAATGAAAAAGCGTGAAGTCATGATAAATAGACACCGGAATTAAACCATCTCTCACTGCATGCAACATAAATTTTATTTTAAAGCATTTTACATTTTACAAGAAAAACTACTATATTAGAAATCGCACCAGAATGTAAAAAAAACCTCTTTCTGTAGGAAAATTGTAATTAATGTATATATTTTTTAGTGTTTTACATACATAAAATGTGATACATGTTTGTTTTTTAAATTGATGATATTGTTATCTTTGTATTAATATAAAGCAATTTTCAATATTTTTTCTTTTTGAATCTTTGGCGTAATCTGGTGTGTTCTCTTGCTGCCAATAAACTGTTTATATTTACCCATCTATCTGTTTATGTTTACTGTTTGCTAAAATGGAATGGTTGACATCATGTTAGTGTGATTAAATTTCATAGGTTTGTAGATATTTGTCAAATTAGTGTACCTACCCGATATAAAAAAATGTACAGTGTAGTTATCACCAAATTTTTTAACAATTGTTATTTTTCTGTTTCTACCTTTTTATGTTGTTAATTTTGTTTTGTGGTTTTCAATTAGCCCGGAGGATGGCAATAAATTTGCCGAAACGTTGGCAGTAAAATAAAAGAATTTTAACTGGCCAAAACTCAATACGTTAAAAGAAGAGGAAAATTGTAATCACAATAAACATTTTGGGAAACCATCATCGTTTGAAATCGCTGTAATGACAAACACTCATTTAGAGTAAGGAAAAGCGCTATTCTTTCAGGCATCCAACAGTGAAAATTTCATTACTATATCTTGAGTGCAATGGAATTTGACAAAGCAAAGAAAAAAACCTCTGCACCGACCCCAATACTTTTACTATGGGAATAAAGGTTTGAAGTACGGGGTAAAATCAACCCCTTCCATTTGTTAACGTATACGCGGTTTATGCTATTCATTCGGTCTGTTTTGCGCCACAACCTGCATTCACTTGTGAAACTTCAGCTTTCTAGATTGTATGGAAGTCCCTAAATATATGGCGTGGCTGATAGATTGACGCTATTAAATTAAAACTGACGGAATCACAATGGACTTGGTGGAAGCGATGAATATCCATCCTGAAATAGCAAACTTATTACTTTCCTCATCGTGCATTTTTCTGGCAAGGCAATACGCGCTTCACCACACTGTAGCATATTCAAGTGTCATAGTCACGGTTGCCTCGGTCGAATTCTTCTGCCATGGTGAACGTGGTGCACTATTATGCCACATTGTGGTGAAACGCGCGCCGTCGTGCCAGTAAAATACATTTTTGTGCAAACTGCAAAGTGTGTTCTTTTTATATGGTTCTATAACGTCTTAACGTTGCCACGAGGCGATTTATGCTAATGCATAATTAGTCGTAGTTACACTAACTTTAGGGTATAGTGTAATGCATGTTGGTGAATACTCACCCTCGGCCACACACCCCTGAGGTGGCTTGCAGGGTATTTTGTAGATGTAGATAATATTTTACGAAATCCGACATACTACGGTAGATCAGATCATGAGAATAAAATTAGGGAACTAGACTGCAGAACGGACAGATTTAAAATGTCATTTTTCCCGCGAACTATAAGGGACCATAACAGCGGCCAATGAGACTTTTATATAGGTTTTTCGATAGTTAGTGTAGCTCTTAGTAGTAGTAGTACTCCCTAATACTTGAATCCTTATCTGTTACCTAGTACTAGCAGCACGCCGTCCATTTTTTCTACGTAAGTCTTGAGTCTCTGTCCATTTGTGTAGTTGTGATATACATATATATTAACGGTCCCTCTCCATTGCGATAGTATCTGTAGTTTAGTGCATGCTCGTGAGGCTTCGTCTCGTGACAAGCATTAGAAATTTATGCTAATGCATAATTAGTCGTAGTTACACTAATTTTAGGGTATAGTGTAATGTATGTTAGTGAATACTCACCCCCTACCACACACCCTTGAGGTGGCTTGCAGGGTATTTCGTAGATGTAGATGTATATGGACCAACTAGTAAAACATAATGAGGCAGTGGTGGCCTTAGTAGGTAGAGCGCTGGCTACCTACCGGAGGGTCCCGAGTTCAAATCCGCGGGTGAAGCGTCTCTGGTCACCCCCTCTCTTTGAGAAAATCTTTGCGGTGCAATTTTCTGACTGAGAGAACTTCGTGGAAAATTGCAGGTGGCGCAGGGAAAGGAAATATTCTCAGAATTCTACTATATACTACTCTACTAGTACATCCCTTCTTTGAATGTGTGAATTTCACACGCCAATGGTGAGGTGAGCTCTACTCTCACCTATTTAAACCAACCCTTGGGATGAAACACCAAGTGAGTAAATTTGTAATGTTTTATGTTGATAAAATATGCACAGTAATGCTAAACAATCTTTCTTGTGGAATTATTTGCTTACAAAATATTTTTTTTTTTCATAACACATCATAATGTCGGTGCATGAGGAAAATCGCGGACTACTCACTTCTCTCCCATTAAGGAGGTTCCGCCGCGACTGTGTGAGTCAAAACAAATACTAAATTCCACATTTTTTATATTTTGTCCAAAAAATCCTGCTTTTGCTGATGAAGTGCATTACTTATAGACACCCAAAAGTAAGGAACAACATGTACAGATTATTCCAGAAATGTATTTTAAATTAAAACTTTTTTCCAACCGTAGGAGCCGACTGCAGCGCCATTTCCTACGAATTACCGCATTTTGACTTCAATTACGGCATTAATTCTCCAATAACTAGAAAAATAAGGTGGTAAGATGGCTGTATTTTATTTTTATTCAATTTCCCTGGATTATTTCCTTCTTATAGACAATTTTCCACGAAAATGGAATTTGTAATTTATGGAAAAATACTAATTTTCCCCGTGTTTCTCTCATTCCCACATTGAACACCATGTAATTTCAAGTTCAATGATAGAATAAAATATCGTGGAAAGGTATTAATTTGTTGTTCATATCAGATAGAGAACAATTTGTTCTACAAGTAGACAGAATATGAATGAAATGACATTTTAAGTCATTTTACGGTGGAACCACCTTAAGGTACTCGTATGTAGTTTGAGCGAAAAATCACTTCACATAGAATTTTACGAATTTGACGTAATTTTGAAGATAAAACTCTCATCTTTCCAATGATATCAAAATATTAATTAACCCCTTACTGAACTACTTTTCGAGCAATTTGCCTGAAAATACAACTTGTTTTGCATGGGATTCATTACGGCTGTGCGCTCCAGAAGGAGAATGTTGAAAACATTTCACCGCAGTAATTTTTACGGAATTGAGAAAAAACCTGCTGTTTTGAAGGCATTTTAGCCGTGCGTCGTGAAAAAATGAGTCAGGTTGGAGACTTACGATATGTAGGTATATTTATTTAATTACTGAGAAATGTTGTCAAATATAACTATATTTTTGCACCATTAATGTTACAATACTTACTTCACACTTCTTACAGACGCTGAGATTAAAAATATAAAATTCAAATATGGTCTCTAATATGACAAGGGGAAATATTTTGCTCAAACTATCTGAATAGGACGATAATTTTCTCGGTTCATCGCTCATTTGTTCCCCTTGGTCATCCTCCATCGTCGAATGAACCCCTCACCGTTTACGCCGATGATTACGTAGGTGCAAGTGCGTCTCTCCCTTTGGGTGGATAGGGTTTTCCACGATTTATATCCCCACCCCCCACCCCCGCGCGCCTCCCTCTCACTTAGCAACCCGCTACTACGCTCCCTCGTCGAGACTTTGCGTCACTCTGTTGTAAGCGGAAAGCGTAGCCAAGGAAATCGGACTCGGACGCTAAATGGTAGGATAATGATTGCAATTAGCGACCCACGATGGTGTGAACGAGAGGCAATGCAATTTAGAGCGAATCAGGCCACGGAGGGATCTTCTATCTGATGATCCCTCTCGGACCATTCAAAAGGACAGACGGACAGCTGACGTCTTCCATTTGCACCCACCCCCCGCCCACTCCTCCCTCTTCATCCACGAATATACGTGGATAACACTTCCTTACATCGTTTCCATCCACATTTTACGCATCATGAAGGACATTTTGTAGAGGTGGAACTAAAAGATAACAACATTTTCATTAAAACTGTTTCGCGTCCGAAACAGTTTCAGAATGAAACAGTTTCGTTAAACATCCTGTTGGGGACAATATCTAAAGGAGCTAGAGGCACGCCAAACAACAGGCAATTGATTGGCGCTGTTGCAACATATCTGGTAGTTCTGTATTGTTCGTAATAAGAAATCATTCACTCAAATAAAATAACAATTTCATTTGGATTCATGAAAGATAGGTACTTCACAGTTCTAATTCTATCTGCAACGACGGGCGGATATATGTTGGCTGAATAAACCAGAAACCTCCTGCGACAAATTGTAGCTAAAAACCGCCACGCAGACACACGTGCAGTACAATCGGAACAGAATAGAAGACAAAACATTCAGCTTCAGCTTCATCAGTTACCGCTGCACAGCACACACTTTTGCAGCAACTGGGATGGAAATTGCTTTCAGACCGTCTATTAAAATTTAGACTCAATTCATTATGTAAGTTCCAAACCGATTTATTCTCTGACGACGTTGATAATATTTTATGAAATCCGACATACTACGGTAGATCAGATCATGAGAATAAATTAGGAAACTAGACTTCAGAACGGACATATTTGAAATGTCATTTTTTCCGCGAACGATAAGGGACCATAACAGCTGTCAATGAGACTTTTATCTAGGTTTGTTGATAGTTTTATAGCTCTTAGTAGTAGTAGTACTCTCTAATACTTTTATCCTTATCTGCTACCTAGTATTTTCAGTACACCGTACATGTTTTCAGCACAACCTTTGATTCTCTGTCCGTATATGTAGTTGAAAATCGCTAATGAATCATTAGTCGTCGTTACACGAACTTAAATAGGTTATAGTGTAATGCATGCTGGTGGCTACTTACCCCCAGCTGCACACCCTTGATGTGGCTTGCAGGGTATTTTGTAGATGTAGAATAAGCAAACAATGGAGGATGTGAAAGCAAGTGCTGATTAACAAAGTAAGCTTTCAGCTGAAAAGTGAATGGAGCTGGGAGATGCAGCTCTTCTGATTGATGGCTGGTGATGAGCGATGAAGTTCACTCTGGGAAGGGCTAACCTTCTTCGTCCTCTCTAGCCATCTACTCCTCATCCATTTTCCTCAACACCATAGCACCGCTTTCAAAGCGCTCTCAATGAAAGATGACAGTGCACTCCCCGCCACACGCCTGAAAGATTGCACACATGCTTGAAGACTTTGACCCTTTGAAGATGTACGGAAGGGAATGATCAGCAGCAAACGGGGAACAGGGGCTGAAATAGTGCGAAGGTTTGAGTAATATAATATTCAACCCACATTTTTCTTCAACACACGTATTCTCTTTCACTATCGAAGTAACATTAGAAATGTAAACGACAGCAAACGTTTTTAGTTTTCTCGCTTTACAGCTTTACGAGGCAAAATTATCCCAATATCGAGTTTTTGCGGGGAATAAGAATCAACCAACTGACCTTGAAGCTCCTTCAACATATCTTGATGTTAAGTAACATTTAATGCAGTTAATATCTGCAACCTGCAAACTTTGAAATATTCCGAGCACGCTATCAGCAGTCGATTGATCAAGAGGTAAGAGAGACGGCGAAAGAAACTATAGGGTTTGACACCAAGTTAATTAGAATTGGCTATCTTAAAAAGACGAGCAAATGGAAAAAGCGAATTGAGAATACGTTAACGGTACTTCGATTGGATGGGGTTGCTCTAAGGAAACGAAAGGAAGTCGTGGAACACATTTGGTAGAAGGCGTGTAAGTGGAGCACCGCTGAAGTATGAAGACAACGCTGTCCTGAACAGAATAAAGACATTCACTGAATTTACTCCACTCTCTGTATTTTTTCTTGAGATTCACTGCTCACGGTCTTATGGACAGGATAACCGCCAAGCTAATATTGATTACCATTTTACATGAAAAAAGTATGAAAAAAAAATCTGAAAGTCATGACCAAATATAAGTACATTTCGATTAATTCTACATCTACAAAATACCCTGCAAGCCACCTCAAGGGTGTGTAGCAGCGGGTGAGTAGTCACCAACATGCATTACACAATACCCTATTAAAGTTAGCGTAACTACGACTTATAATGCATTAGCATAAATCGTTAATGGTTGTCAAGAGGCGAAGCCTCACAAGCATGCACTACACTTCAGGTATGCTACCAATGTTAGAGGGACCGTTAGTATTTATGTATTTTGCAACTGTATAAATGGACTAAGATTTATAAGATATGCTGAAAACATGCACGGCGTGCTGTAAGTACTAGGTAGCAGATACGGATACAAGTATTAGGGAGTACTACTACTACTACTAAGAGCTAAACTACCTATCGACAAACCTAGTAAAAAGTCTCATTGGCAGCTGTTATGGTCCCTAATCGTTCGCGGAAAAAATGACATTTCAAATCTGTTAGTTCTGCAGTCTAGTTCCCTAATTTATTCTCATGATCTGCTCTACCGTAGCATGTCGGATTTCGTAAAATATTATCAACGTCGTCAGAAAATAGACCGGTTTGGAACTCACATAATAGATTGAGTTTAAATTTTAATCGACGATCTGAAAGCGTTTCCCATTCTGGTTTCTGCAAAAGGTCAGTAACACTAACGAGATTGTAGTAACGGCCTTAAACGTATCTTGTCGATCTTCGCAACACGCGTTCTAACAAAGTTTTCAAACCTACCTCATTAGGAACCCAAATACTGGCAGCGTATTGCAAGTGGGGTCTAATCAGGATTTGGATCATCTCACAAGCTGTTCAACAAGGTGTTTTTGCGGAAAAAAAACAAATCCTAGTGGTCTCCACACAATTCTTAAACCGTAAATAGTAGTTCGCATGTATCGGAACCTCTGTGGAACGTAAACAAAATCCTCGATCAAAACACCACGTTCCGCACCTTGCGGACCACGAGGGCGAGAAATTACGCGAGCCGGCCACCTGTGGCCTCCTCACCTTACCCAATGAGAGGCCCTCCCCAAACCAACACCCCTCCTTGAATCACCGGCTGAGGCCGACACCCACTTCCTCATGTGCAGCGTATACATTCCAAGAAAGAGTCAAACCTCTTCCTCGTGCCTATTCCCTAATAGCTCATAATTCTTACATTTCGATCATTCAAGGATGTATGCATATGAATATCCATTTTCGAATAAAAAAACTTCGTAATTTTCCACACTCTATTTACACAGTTTTTTATTTATATTTATGCGAGACATGGACAATCAAGAAAGCGGAAAGACTCATTGTCGTAGCAGCTCGAGGCCGTTTTGAACTAAATTTTGTGCTTTGATGGCACCAAAATCATAAAAAGTTTGAAGTTAATTTTTTCTTTAATAAACGATTGGAAACATTCCCAAGGTACTGATACTTCAGGGTTGTATAATTTTGGGTTTATTTTGTTTAAACATAATTTCAAATCTAAAATTTGTAACAATTATTTATATTAAATATAATCATTGACTAAAAGAATGTATTATCTATATGCCTACCAAGTTTCAAGATAATTGATAATAAAGTTTAGCCGTTTCCGCTGCTCAAATATTTCAACCCAGTCCAGCACACTCTTAAGTCATCTACATCTACATACTACCCCGCAAGCCGCCTCAATAGGCGTGTGGCGGGGGGTGTTAGGACACCAGCCGTTTACATATAAAAAGGAAACGCTCTAATGAAATTACGCCTAAAAAGTCCCTTATTGTTCGGGGGAAAAACGAATTCCCATACCTATCCGTTCGACAAAATATCTCTCTTAATTTATCGTTTCTGTCGGACCTGGAAATATAGTGGGGTTCTAATATGATGTTCTCCGTGTCGCTCTGAAAGGTAGGCTCTAATTAGGGTACTCCTAAGTTGGCCTTTGCTAAAAACGTGATCAATCCGATTGAGGTACTTTCGCTGAGGTTGGTCACTTCCAACTCTCCCATCCACGCTCTTAAACACGAATTAAATATGTAAAAATATAAATAAGAAAACCAGTCATCACGAAGTTTCAATCACACTGTACTGCGTGCGCGCCCGCACGTCGTATTTTGAGGAAAAGCCACACTCAAGGGGCCAAAGAGCCACATGTGGCTCGCGAGCCGCGGTTTGCAGCTAAACTAAGCTCAATGAATTTCAAATGCATTAAATATCAAAATCTGGTTGCCAAGGAAGTATGCCATTGTTGATTTTAGAGAAAAGTGTGCGTTTTTGCAGCTAAAAACGCAATTTTTAGCTGCAAATACGAATTGGAAAAGATAATTGATTTTAAAGTTATAAACTTCATTCTTTCAGCCATTCGATAGTAAAAATCTCAATCCTCTCCCTTGAGCTGAAGTAATTTTAAAAAGCAAGAAATGAAACCGCTGCACAAAACCCAATGCGTTTCATAGATCACAGGACCTCTTTTTGCGACCTTTTAGGGCACTGAGATCTTTATAAAATACCCTATAATTTTTCTCCTCTCTTTAAATATTAATCAGCAAAATTTCAGCACTATCGAAGTAAAACTATACATTTGTAAAGAAGACAAACAAACAGACAAGAGTTCCTTTTTATTGCTATGGTACGTCGACAACTTATGCTTGGTCAAATGTTCCAATTAGGCTTGTGCGATGAATCGATTAATCGAAGTCATCGACGATGATTTTAGTCATCGCGGTGCCATGACTGTAATCGATGACGATGAATGTCATCGACCATCGATGTCGATGAGTCGATGAGAATCATCGATGCCGATGAGTCGATGCGAATCATCGTTGTCGATGAGAATCATCGATCCCGATGAGTCGATGAGTTGATGCGAATCATTGATGTCGATGAGTCGATGAGAACCATCGATGAGGATGATCGATATCCATATATCACTAATTTTTATTATTTTTTTCCATTCATTTGAACGCCTCAGATCTAAAATGTATGTATTAAGTATAAGCACCCCAGCTATTGCGCCTTGAGGACGATGGCAGGGCCACAGTGGGATGTTTAGAATTCATGTTTTTCCTCAAGTTTGTGGTAGACGATACAGAAGTAGCGATCACGTTCAATCATAGTTAATACGCAGTAGCAGTGGTAGCATTGTATTCGTTGGTTGCACTGGTGCAGTTGGTACCAGCGGTAGCAGCCTGAGGTAAATCGGCTAAATTCACCGAATTCACAGTCACAGTGATTTCGATTATTTAGTCACAGGCTGTGATTACTACTTTTCAGTATCGGAGATTCAATCACAGCGATATATCGCTCATCACTACTGCACAGTTCATCGAGAGTCATAGATCATCGTAATTCATCGATCATCGGTATTCATCGATCATCGACATTCATCGATCATCGTGTACACTCTGTTCGATGATCGATGACAGCCATCGTCATCGAAACATTTCGATGAAATTTTTTCATCGAAAATCGATGACCAAAATCGGTCATCGCACAAGCCTAGTCCCAATAGTTCAATGTACGCCGGATTCTCCGCAAGAGGGATCGCATCTTGCCGGATACATGAAGGTACCACACTTATTCGCTGATATACGTTTTCTTTATTCGGGCAAAAGGGAAGTGCAATAACTTATTACGAGGCATATTCATTGGGACCTTACGTCTAGAAGGTGACATTTTAGCACGGGGTATGAGTCATTTCCAAGAAATGACAAGGCAGAATGCGCATTACCTCGAGAGTATTAAGAAAAGAATATTTTTTAAATAATATATATATATATATATTCCTAAATACCATTTCAATTTGCTGAGTAATGGATAGAGCAACGATTGCCCTTGGGCTCAAGGACTTGTGTGCGCCTCCGCTGAAAGCACTGAATCCAAATTCAATGGGCGGAAACTGGATAAGCGATTTCACCAGAAATAAATGGTCCCGTCGATTGACTTCTCGTTTTTCTCGGTATGCCAAACCTGTTGCTAATCGGAGCTCGTTTCGCGGATCCGGCTAAAATTTCTCAAAAGAAATTAAATTTGCATAAAATTATGATTAACTTGGCCATCAGCTAGATACGTCATGGAACTTAAAAACAGTGGCGGGAGAACTTTCTGAAATATTTCCGCTCATGTTTTGATACTGAATTTCCTTGTTTTTTTCCAGATATTTTCCATAAAAATATAGAACTCGTGAAAAAAAACGTGGTCTGCGTCGGACCAGACGGTGGAAGTTATACTTCTTTGGCCGGTCGCACACACCCGCTCACACACACACCAGACAGGATATATAAATGAAATAAAAGACATTTTTTCTCTATTATTCAATATATTTCTCTTCGATATATTGTTATTTTAAACAAAACTTCTTTTCAAAGTTCGAACGTACAAAACGAGTAAATGGGTGCTTGCAGTTTGCAAGCAAAAGGGGAAAAGTGTATTATAGTACATTGTAAATCATTAAAAACGAATGCAATAAGGTCTTACTTCTTTTGGAAATTATTTTAGCTGGGTCAATTTTTGACCTAAGAATATAATAATGAGATAATAGCATAAAACGAATGGTCCCATGACATATGTACTTTGTTCTTCTTAGTAATTGCTATATTTTTCCTTTTATTTTCATGCCATTGAGCAATTTTGAAGTAAATATTTGTAATTAAACATGATTACAGTTATTTGGCAGTATGAAATTCAATCAATATGAGCTAAGTAAATGCTATGGATTTTCACATTTCATTTTATTTTTGCTGATCTCAATTATTATAATTTACATATTAAACACATGGCGTAGTACTTGAATTCATAATTTCAAAATCCAAGAGATATATTTCTATATATTTCTATTTCAAGAGTATATTTCTAAGGCATAATATCGTTAAAAGCGATTGAAATACGCATGGAGAATGTTATATTCCTCTAAGTTTAATCTTTATAGCACGTGTATAAGGTACTGGAAGTCTCAGGAACAATGAAAAAATTGCTTAGCAACGAAAATGAAAAAAGATCGAAATTTGCATTAATTTTGCGTTTAAACTTCAAATATTTCAATTTATCGATCGATAGAGAAACATCGGTTGCAAGAAGTAAATGCATTGATCTTTTGGCCTCATTTCAGTCAAAGAATGAAACTTGTATCTAAATTATTTCATATTTTAATGAATGAATGAAAATTACTCTACACGTAAACTATTCGTTTTTCCCATTTAAACCCATTAAAAAACAAAATCCTATCTGGACTCGAAACCAATGAAAAATATTGGGATTTTCAATTTTTTCCTGACTCGACACCAAATTTGAACCCTTCCCTGAAAATTTCATCCTTTTAGCTCGATTAGAAATACCCAGGAATTCGTATCAATGAGTACAATTGTGGATTTTTCTCACCCAAAAAAGAGCGTGACGCGGAAAAGAGCGTGACGCGGTTTCTCGACCAACATCCCATCCCAAAAGTCTCCAACGGGCGCAAAGAAGTATAACTTCAAAAAAAATCTTAAGTAAAAATTGCAATATCTCCTTGAGGAGAGTCACCTATTCCTCTGTCGAGCTCAAGTAATAGAACTGAACTAGGAGAACAATTATAACGAGAAAAGTTTATATTCAGAAATTTTTCCCATTTTTATACGCACAATAGTTTCATTTTCTTTCAAAAAATGAGTCTAGCAAAAAAAAAACTAGAATGAAATATTATGGAAATTTCTTTTCGACACATATGCCCTTCTGCTTAGCTTATAGAAACACAGTGAACTAGTAGAAAAATAGAGATGTGACTGTGACTGTTAACTCTCTTTCTAAATCTATTACTTACTGATCTTCTTTGCCTTAACAATTTTTTACGGGAAGATTTTCGGATGAAAAAGTAAAAGAGAGATGCTATTTCGCACTCGTCCGGCCACACCTTGAATATGCAGCGAGCCTATGGGATCCGGTGCAGAAAGACTTAATCCGGGAACTTAATAAAATACAAAGGAAAGCTGCACGATTCGTCAAAAACTGCTACTGGCGTACAGACAGCGTTAAGTCGTGTTTACACGATGCATTTACCCGCGCAGGTACGTGGCTGGACAGATGCGTGAACACAGTCACCAAATTAGAACAGGGGCTATTTTCTGTCCACGCATTCACGCATTTGCCCAATTTTGAGTGTTTACACGGTGAAATTTTGATGGTGATTGTGTTCACGCATCTACCCGCGCGGGTAAATGCATCGTGTAAACACGGCTTTACACAGATGTTAAACGAATTAGGTTGGGAGCCGCTAGAGACTCGGAGGCTGCGCGCTAGGCTAAGATTGCTTGAGCTATTGAGAATAGATATCTTTCAGAGCGACACGGAGAACATCATATTAGAACCCCACTATATTTCCAGGTACGACAGAAACGATAACTTAAGAGAGATATTTTGCCGAACAGAGATAGGTATGGGAATTCGTTTTTCCCCCGAATAATAAGGGACTTTAATTAATGCTAGGCGTAATTTCATTAGAGCGTTTCCTTTTTATATGTAAACGGCTGGTGTCCTAACACCCCCCGTCACACGTCTATTGAGGCGGCTTGCGGGGTAGTATGTAGATGTAGATGAACAATATTTTTAGTAAATAACAGCGTGAGATATCTTCGCTAGAGATGCATACTAGCCAACGAAATAATTGAGATACGAGGTAACAATTTCTGGTATCAATATATTTTGGGTGCCAATACAGTCTCATTCGGAACGTAATTGAATTCGAAAGTGCGACATTCGCTCGGTGAATGCCTTTCAGATTGCCAAAGCATCCGGTTGGGTCTAACGGAAATAAATGTCCATGATGAGAAAACCACCTTTGTTATCTCTACAAAACTTTATTCCACTGGCACGACTCGCGTTTCACCACACTGTGGTATACTCATGTGCATTTAGCGGTAGATTGGATAAGAATAATTAGCCTGGGCTTATGCTGGGGAAATGAGAGGGGGTTGGTGGGGAATGGGGAGGTGTGAGGACTTCCGTAATGTTTATAAATGAGTACCAAAGAGGATGTGGGATGAGGAACTAAATTGTTGATCGCATCATCTCAGGAATTCTTCACATGGATGATGTTGAATCAAGCACTCCGTAACCATGGTATTTGCTTTTTTTTATCCCAACCCTACAGCTCTTATGCTTGTAAACGGGAAGTAGGATGTATATAAAGGACGATAATCGTAGATAAAGGAAATATACTGCAGAAATGTTAGATTTAAAATGTCATTTTTTCCGCGTGCAATAAGGGATCATAACAGTTGCGAAAAATCAATCATGTGAAACTCCCACCCTCACTGGGTAAAGTAGACTTTTAACTTGTGTTTAATAACATAGCATCATTACTAACACTTCAGTCTACTTAAAATATCCGGCATTTTTTTTATCTGCATGAATTGGTATCTCTTAGCATTCATAAATTAATAGCATTAGTAATATTAACCACTAGATCTCTAGGATTATGTAATATTAACCACTAGATGTCTCTTAAGCAGTTTACTGCATTCAAGTTGGACTATGTTGGACTACTGTTTCAAGTTGGACTATGAACTGTTCTCCTGACTGCTTTCTGGACCTCGCCTAGCGGCCGGGGGAACTAGGGAGGTCCCGATTTGTGCTGGGACGAGTGCTGTATGCCTGGTGTGGAATCACCCCGTGCCACACACCCTAGTGGTGGCTTGCACGGTACTTCGTAGATGTAGATGTGCATCATAGGAGGAGGAGTGCATAGAAGAGGAGGGAAGGGGTTGGAATCCAACACCCCCCTCCCTTATTCCTACTCCCTCGAACGACCCTATTGGAAAAAAGATAGAAAGGCTTGGATTGCAAACCACGAAGTAGGGAGAGAGCGGTGGCTATCAAGTGAGCGTCTCCCTTTCTCTCCGCATTCCTGTCTTCCTCAATCCCTCCCAAACCCCCCAACCCACATTCTTCTCCCCCCCCCAAACAAGAAGCAACTTCTTCTTCAAGACTTCTTTTCCTCTCTCTCTTTCTCCCTTTCTCTCTCTCTCTCTCTCTCTCGTACTCTCATTCGAACATCTGCACGTCGTTCTGCGATCCGACGCAAGGGCGCGCGTTGTGCAGCGCTGTCTGGTGCGAGAATAAAAGTTCACCGGCTCGCCCTCCACAAGATGCTGGCTGCATGCACAACGCACGTGGTGCAACTATTCAGAACGTTTCTCCCTCGGTTAGAAGAAAGGAGAAAAATTTTTCATTCCTTTGAAGTCCTACATTGGCTTGGTGGTTCCACCGTAAAATGATTTACATGTCATTTTATTCATATTCTGTCTATTTGTAGAAAAAATTGTCCTCTATCTGATGTGAACAACAAAATATTATACCTTTCCACGCTAATGTATGCTATAATTGAACTTGAAATGACAACGTGTTCAATGGGGGAATGAGAGAAACACGGAGAAAAATAGTTTTTTCATAAAATATAAATGCCATTTTCGTGGAAAACTGTCTATAAGAAGGAAATAATTCAGAGAAATTGAATAAAAATAAAATATAGGCATCTTACCACCTTATTTGTTAGTTATTGAAGAATTAATGCTGTAATTCGTAGGAAATGGCGCTGCAGTCGGCTCCTATGGCTGGAAAAAAGTGCTCATTTAAAATACATTCGTGGAATAATCTGCATATTTTGTAACTTACCTTTGGGTTTCTATAGGTTACGCATTTCATCAGAGAAAGCAGGATTTTTTGGACAAAATATATAAAAGTGAAATTTAGTAATTGTTTTGACTCACTCAGTCGCGGCGGAACCTCCTTAAAACCGAATCCCGAAAAAAATATTTTCTGTGGACATTTCTGTGTAGCTTGTTTTCTAGCATATGAGCCCAAATACCTCACAGATATGCTTGTCAAAACACCAAATAATCTTGATGCATGTACCAGAGCTGATCCAAACTATTTATATTATTCTGGGCATAGATCGACTTCATATCATAATTTATTTTCGGTATCGTCTACTTCCTTGTAGAACTACCTACCTTTATTCATAAAAATTCCTCCACCCCTCATCTGTTTAAACCCAATTTTTTAATTTATTGATGGAGGAACAAACCTTATGAAATAACATGTGAAGCTTCTATTTCTTTGTTACATAATTTTCAGAGTAAATTGTTATTTATTGCAATAAGTGTCATAATCTGATTGTTTCGTTTGATTGACAGTTCATTTTCCTATTTCTTGTTTGTTTCTTCCATGCATCTTTTTGTTTTATTATCTATTCATAGGTATATGTTATTTCAATATTGTAATCCTCATGAGATTTCATTTACTCATACACTGCATTTTGTTCTCAAGGAGATGCTGCACTAGGACAATAAATTTTGCTCAATATCATTACATTGCAATTACGGTTTCAAAAAAGTATATTTTTTGACGTGGAATACAGATACCCCTTCGGAGAATATGATTCGAGTTCACCATCAATTTCTTTTCCCATTATTTATTTGGCTGACGTTTTCCATCAAATATATATCCTCTTTCTCTTCAGCTTTTCCTTGAGTTCAGGGGTCGCTGTTCCTTATTTTCTTTCCCACTTCTCTCTGTCCCTCGCATCCTCCTCACTCAGTCTTTTCTCCCGCATGTCTTCAGCTATATAATCCTTCCATCCTTCTCCTTGGTCTTACTCTGGGCCTCCTACCCTCCACCTCAAGGTCGAGCATTCTTTTTTTGCACCATGGCTTACCAATTATATGATCATCATGGCCCCATCAGTTATATTTGCAAGCCAAATACTTCGAACGACAATCAGCAGGTGCATTAACGAAATATGTTCATTGTATAAACATTCATAAATTAGGAGCAAGGGAAAATATATGTAACATCATTAACCAAAAAAACAAAACATTTTTCCTGAGACCACCACTTGCATGACGTTTAAATATTTCTTAGATAAGCTTTCACGTATTACAACAAGATGTAAAGGTGTTGGAGTATAATAATTGCAAATTAAAGGTATTTTTCAACGTTTTTATTGAAAAAATCCATTTTAAGTGACTTTTCTAGTACACGGATTTATATAAAAATAATATAGCCTTTCCAAACGTCTTTATACAGGACTTAGTAAACTATCACGTTGTCACCAGGACGAAAATTAGTGTAGGGTAAAACAAAAATAATTATAATAGTAATTATCTATTTGACTATCGAAAGCCGTCGACAAAAAAAATGTATATTTTCCAATGAATGAAGTGGTACTAAAATGAAAACCATAGAAAATTACTGGCAGAGCAACAATCTTAAGAATTGATCGTGGATAGCAATATCTAAACTTAAGCTTGGTCAGATTTTAAAGTATCAGGCGAAAGTTTGTGGAAAATTGTCACAGATTGCATTGTAACAGAAAACACTTTGTAAATATTTCCACACCAATTTTTATTCAACCGACCTAGGTTTCGGCAAACATTGCCAATATCAAGGTGAAGTAACAAATAAGCGCTTATTTGTTACTTCACCTTGATAATGGCAATGTTTGCCGAAACCTAGGTCGGTTGCATAAAAATTGGTGTGGAAATATTTACAAAGTGTTTTCTGTCATTAAGCTTGGTCAATGGTGGAGCAAATAAAATCGAGATCTGTCAAGACACTTAAAAAATCTGGAGAATGCTTAATTGCTCCATCCTCGTAAATATTTTCTAGCAAATTGCGTCGCTCGACAAGGGGTTTCGGTCCAAATTCAATCACACTTATTAATCATTCATGCGTCAAAATGGCTACACGCTATCTTTTATAACAGCGTGCACCTCCTCACATATACTCTCCTTTCATTGCTCCGATGCTGTATACTTATCTTCTTTCTTCCTTCCTCCCTTCCCCTCATTCACCTCTCCCTCTCCCCCTTCCTCTTCCTCTTTCTACTTCCCTCATCTCCTCCTCCTCATCCCTGCACTCCGCGGCGAGAAAGAGGGAGAAAAAAACCTTTAAGGAAATGCTATTTCTGGCCGTACGTCTTCGCAAGGTCACGCCCTGGGGCAGTCAAGTTCGCGAAGCGGGAAAAGAAATATCCCACCCCGCACCCCCCCCCTTTTCCCCTCCGTTCCCTCTCTCTCCCTCTTCCCCCCTCCACCACCACCCCTCCACCTCCCTCCCTCGTCCGTGCGTTCGCGTGCGTGCGTTGAGTCGCGAATAGTGCCTCCTGCTTGTACACATTACGTGTGTGTCTGTGCACGTTGAACGTATAGTCTGCGTTTAAAGAAGCCCAAAAATTTTAAGATGAAGCTCACGCCATTTTTATAAACACATTTTTTATAAGCGCATAGAAAATTTCAAAAAATATTTTAAAAAATTTAGCATACTTTTCTAAAAATATATAATTTTATTAAAAAATCTTTTAGGTGGTTTGAGCGAGATAGCTCCCTAGTCATAATGGAGACCATATTCAAATTTTATTTTTTAATTTCAGCATCTGTAAGAGATATGAAATAAATGTTGTAATATTAATGGCACAAAGATATAGTTATATATTACTAAAATTCTCAGTAATTAAATAAATAAAGCTACATAAGTCTCTAACTTGACTCAATTTTTCCCGCCGTACGGCAGAAAACCCTTCAAAACAGCAGGTTTTGTTTTGCGATTCTGTCAAAATTACTGTGGTGAGTAATAGATTATATTTTATAAATAATTGAGAAAACATGCAATCTGCACACCGTTAGTTTTTTACGAAATCTAGGTGCTAGAAGTTCTTAACTTTTTAAATATTCTCCCTCACAGCCGTAATCTATCCCATGTAAATCATCTTATATAATTTTAGACATATTGCTCGAAAAGTAGTTCGGCAAGGGGCTGATATTTTGACATCATTGAATAGATAAGAGTTTTTTCTATAAAATGAGGCCAAATTCATCAAATTCTTGGTGAAGTGATTTTTCCCTCAAACTACCTTAAAAAGATATATCTGAACATCGTATTAAAAAATAAATAAATTTCCTCAATTGAATGAAAGCTTAACCTGATACTGGAAATAATTAAATTCAATTCAAGGAAATTAGCCACGCAATAGGTTACCTATAGATGCACCTACGTAAATAGAAAAAGCACCTAGATAGATACATCACCCACATACCTACATAGAAAAAATTATGTTTTCAACAATATAACATGTTTAAATTGGTCTATTTATGTAAGACCACAGCGAAAAGCATGGGGTGCTGTTTCATATTCGATATCAACATAAATTCAATAAATAATGAGGATTTTGTTATTCAATGGAATGGAGAGCTTCAATATACATTTTCTAGGAAATCTTTGATTGAACTAAAGTTAAGGTGTGAAATATAAATGAGGTCACGCCACATCGGTTGGTTTTTTCATTACATTATTATTATTTAGTTATAAACGAAGTAATCATGGATCTATTGATCCATGGAGAAGCGAGTTAAGGAAAAGCATGTGAAAACACGCGTCCTCTCTCCGATTACATCAACAAAATCCCACCTCTCCACAATATTATTTTTTTGTGATAAAACATGTAGGTACCTACTTGTATGGGCTTGAAGACGAAAATAATCGAAACTTACAAAAAAGCAGTATTTCATTTTTACCGTTCACTTGTATAATTTCTGCGAAAAACTGGGGAAAGAAATTGATTCCACCATAAAATATTAAATCGCAATTATATGAATTCCTCTACCCAACTCCGTTTTTTTATTATTTGAACATTACTCTAAATATTGAAGAAGAAATAAATAAGTTCAATAGAGATGTTACTGAGTCCGAAATTTTGGGTCGGAAAAGTGTTTATTACATATTTTTCGTCATCTTATGAATTTTTGCAAGTTACTTTGATTCTTCAATTAACTAAGGCATGAAGTTAATGCCATTGTATTCATATTGTGGTTACACGTAGAAAACCATGTCCTCTATCTGATATGAACAAAAAAATGTTTCATTCTAACACTATTTTCCTCGAAAATTGAACTTGAATTTTAATTGTGTTAAATGCAACAGTGGGAGAAAAACGGGGGGAAATGATAAGTTTTCTACCTATTATAAATGCCCTTTTCACGAAAAACTATGTACAGGAAGCAAAAACTACCGGAAGATTGATTAAAAATAAAATATATTCATCTTACCACCCTAGTTAATGAGTTTTAGCTATTTTCTGTGATAGTTAAAGTTTAAACATCAGAATTCCATAGAAATGGCGCTGCAGTCGGCGTCTATTGCTACAAAAAGTGTTAATTAAAAATTATATTAGTGGAACAATCATCATATTTTGTAATTTAATTTTGTTTTTCAATAGATAACGCATGTCAACAGCGAAAGCAGGATTTTTTTAAAACCAATTAAACAATAAGTTGGAATTGAGTATTTGTATTGACTCACACAGTCACTGTGGAACTTCCTTAACGAATTTGTGAGATTGCTCATTTCTTTTGACTCACGTAGTGGAGGGCTCACTTCCTCAAGAGAGGGCGTGGAGTGAGGAGGTCGAGGGGAGGAGCCTCTTTGAGTAGGAACCTGTAGGGGGAGTAGTTATTGAGTTGAGAGGGAGAGGAGGAGGAGGGATAGGGCGACCGGATAAACATCACCACGGCTGTGTTAGCGAAAAAACGACTGTGCTAAGCCCTTGCCATCGGCCACCACGGCTGTGCTAGCACTGCCAGCGGTAAACACTTTGCGCTGGAAAATCAAGAGCATGTCTAACATTAAGGAAACGCGGCCGTATTTTGTAGCCATAGGAATCAGCTATATCGAGTCAAAACATTTCTTTATCACGACGCGCTGCAAAAGAAGTCGAACACTTTAAGCATATTTTGTTAATATATTAAGGATATTCATATCGATCTTTTCATTTAGAATTACCCGATTACAGATGAATTAACACAAATCTCACTCGTGGTTTATCCAAAGTTTTACGGCCATTCATAATCCCCTGAATTAGCCAAATTTCTGATTTTCTTTCAAACAACTGATTATCGCGATATCGCAAAAAAATCATTTCTCCTTATCGATGCATCGCTAGTTTCGGAGAGAAATGCTGAGGGAGAATGAAGAAACGCAGGGAGAGACAATAAGGACCCTGGCGCAATAATCTGCGGGAGCATCTTTTCCCCTCCATCCCTTAACCTCCTCCCCTCCCCTACTTTTCCCTTCCATCCCCCTCCCCCCCTCTTCCGATTGAATGTGTCTCTCTCCCCGTTAACCCACGTCTCAACCACCATATTTTTAATTTTTCATATTTTTTCTTATTTACGACTTTTTTTAAATTTTTTTTGTAATTTTTTAAATATTTTATTTCACATTTATTTGCGCATATCACCTCCCCTTTTCTCTCTTTCTATATAGTTTTAACATTGATGTTTTAAGCATATAAGCTTTATTCTATTAGTAGGTTTTCGCAGGTTTTTCACACTCCCCTTCTTGCGTGGGTTTTTTTCCTGCAGTGTGTTTTTTTCTTTAAGGATATCAACTCCTTATTCCTTATGTTTTTCCCGCAACCGTGGAAATCTTTGTACACTCCTTATATTCCAGTAAATTCATTCTAAAATATTGATGGACATTTTTTTTTTCTTTTTATACAATTTCAATAGCCAAATTGTAATTATTTCATGCATGTATTTGGCGATGGGTTGGATGGAGGAAGAGACTTTCCCAGTCACAATCTCACCCCAATAAAGACGTATTATTATTATTATTTATTCCTTTCCCAGCGCCCTCCCGCCAACTCTCATCGTCCAATAATCATGTTCCCTTTCTATTTCACCATTATTAACTTCAATCACATTTAATATGAGTAGTAAGAATGAGTCCTAGCCGGGGTGGGGTCAGGGGTGGCCCAATTGTTGCTTATTAGAGGACCCGCAGGTTCGAATCAGCGGAAAAATATTATGAATGGAAAAAAATCCGATTTTCCCTGGACCAAGACTACGGGAATTTCCTACACGTTACCCAAAACTGCCCTGCTCCTCTGCTGAGAGTCAGCAGCCTCAGTGAAAGCCATTGTTGGCGCAGATCAAGAAGATCAGTCCGGTAACAACTGCCACAGCTTCGCCAGAGTACTATATTCACGGAATGGGCTGGAGTACTGTGATTTTGATGGCAACGGGGAACCACCACATTAGTCTCCCTAGAAGATGCTGCCTTGTATTCCCCTATGTATATGAATTAATGACATTCCTGCAGGAATAATGTCCCGGAGTTAAATAGACCTCCAATTGGATCTCAAAATTAACCCTAGATGATGTTTAGTTCATTAATTAAAATTCCACCTCTTCCGAACCCTGCCCACTCCTCCCTTACAAGAGACATATATACATACAGGTACTTAGCTTGGTGTTCGACATCTTGAAAATGACGGTTATCCGTTATAACCTGGGGCGGTAGTGTCAATAACTCAGTGTGGATAAATACTATTCGAAGATTCGTCTTTCTTCAATGCTGAAAATCATGCACAAGCTACGGATGTGAAATGTATATGAATAAAATGGAGAAACATATATTTGTAAACTAGAATTAGTTCTCACATTGGGAAACATATAATTCTATATATATATATTCGACTCTAAATATGCATATATGCATTTTAAGAGTCCAATCATTTATCATGTTTCATGACCATCATGCCTCACGTTTACATTTTAAACATGTGCTTCCTCCATATGCTTCCCGCAATCTGATTAATGAGTAGCCACAGAATTGGGTATCTACTAAGTTACCCAAATCTTAAGGCTTTATCAAAACGTCTAACTTACGGCCTTAATACTAGGACTAACACAACGTTATATCCCCATGTGGGATTCAAACCCCCGGCCTTCAGGATGCGAGTCCGGCAATATCCAACTCAGGCACTGCGGCCGGCTAGTGATTTGAAAATAATTATTCCTCACATAAAAACACTTTTAAATAAGTTTAAGCTATCGATCACAGCCACCATTAAGAGTCAGGTATCACCTTGACATGCTAAGACGTATACATAGGTATAGGTTTCTTGAGATTTATGCATTGACGATAGTTTTTTCGTCCTTCGCCGAAGATGACATAACTGGTTGGATTTTCCGGTTCCAACGTAATGTACGTTGGAACCGGAAAATCCTTTAGAGGCCCATTCTTCTTCATGAGTTTCATATGCATTCAAGTAAATTAGAAGCTGTCAACGAAAAATATCATGAATATTAACTTGCAAGAAACATACTCGAGGTTCATATAAGTTTACGCGTGGTTCAAGCCAGCAGCATTAATGTTGAAGTATACCAATTCTATGTGTGTAGGGTAATTGGTGTGGTTGTAACCCCAACTAATAAGAGCCTAGATACTGCTAAGGAGTGTCTCAGATGTTTTCGTGAGATTTAAATGACGATTTTTCATTTCTAACCCCTTGTAAATATCAATTAATATTTCATCAAGGAGATAGTTTCTTGAACAAGTGAAGTGCACTTTCTAGTAGTATATCATTGCGATATTAACCCTGCCAACTTCGAGTAGAAACGATAAGGCTGTTGTGGGAATTCAGAATGTTCTTCGTGGACGTGTTGTGCTGCTACCTCTCAGTGGATAGGATGAATCTATTCCGCTGACAGCCATGATAAAAGAATTTCGAAATCAATTAGCACCTCCTCATTCATTATTCCCTGGGGCAAGGGAGGGGAGGCAAGAGGGGGGAAGGAAGGAGGCGACAGGGGGGTGGGGGAGGAAGGGGTGCTAATTCCCCCGAGCATTCAGCAAACACGGACGAAGTGGGCCCCCCGCATTCCGAACATGAGAGACGGGAGGCAGGCCTCTTGGGGGCCCCGCACGGGGGAGGAGGAGGCTGCCCCCGCTACTGCCTTTCGCCGCCCCTTTGCCCCCCTCCCTCCAACCCTCCCCGCCCTCCCGCGTCAACCAAACTCTGTGGCTCCACACCACATCCCTCTTTCAAAGCTTGTTCCCCAATTCGTTTTCTTTTCCTTGGTTCACCTCTCGCCTTTCATCTACATCTACGAAGTACCGTGTAAGCCACCACTGTGTGGCACGGGGTGATTCCACACCAGGCATGCAGCACTCGTCCCAGCACTAATCGGGACCCCCTGCCGCTAGGCGCAGACACCAAAAAGCGGTCATGAGAACAGTGAGGTCCCTGGTTCGAATCCCGATCCTGTCCGATTTTTTCCGGTGGCAATTTCTCTGTACCAAAGTGTTTCTTGATCTGTATATAGGGTAGGCCATTTTAAACGACGCACCTAAATATTTCTTAAATACGCAAGATATGGAAAAATGTTAAATATAAAAGTTGTACGGTTCATAGGGGGACACCCAACAATGACCTCGACTTTGACCTTGAGACTGCCCTTAGAGGTAATTTCCAGGTCAAGTTAATTTCTTTAAATAGGAACCCCTATTTTTTTATTGAAGACTTGGACAGCAGGGTCAATTTTGAGTTAAAAATTTAATTTCAACATGAGTCCGATTTTTAGTGGCTGTGGAGTTACTGCTATGCAGTTACTGTTCGACTGTTATGCAGAACGGGCACCTGCCGGTATTGATTAATAGCACACATGAGGCGTATTTATCCAATTATTGCTGTACAATCAACAAACTGATCTAGATAACATTGGTAGCCCAATGCAGCCTTTGAAGAGCGCAAAAAAAACGAATTATGTACATCAGTTCTACGCGACAATGCCGACAATCGCGTCGCGAGCTCTCGCAACGTGATTGTCGGCAGCAAGTGCCCATGCCACTGCGGTCATACGCAAGTGCACTGGCATACCACTTTGACGGCGAAAATGGCCTTAATTCTCATAAAAGAAGCGATCCGTCGAATGAATTCATATAATAAGTGCCTCTGACATGCAAGCTTCTTCCTCGAGCAATTTTAAATCATATATCTACAAATATTCTTAAGGTGACCATCCGTCCTCCTTTCGGGAGGACAGTCCTTCTTTCGTAAGTTCTGTCCTCTCTCGAAAATGTCCTCCTACATGTCCTCCTTTTCGATATTCGAAGACTAATCTGAAAATCACTGTATTTGATCGATGCCAAGCCGGTCCGTTACACGTGATGTGACGTATATGTACTTGGTATGAGGATTCGTCAAGGCTCGGTAGGTACAGTGCGGCGAGACGCAATCAACATGTTGAAATGAACAGGTTGAATGGGAAGAACAACATGTTGAAATAGATAAAAGATGGGTGGAAATATTCAGCCATTTCAAACATAATCATATTTCATGTGAACATTTATTTGTTCTTATTCAATTTACGTTGTGCTGCCCTGGAACTAATACAGCAGTTGAAAGAGTTTTTTTTTATTGGCTAATGATTTTTGGGCAAGTGAAAAATCGAAATTGAATGTTGATACTCTAGCTCTTGCCGTAAAATTCAATATGAAAGATAATTTTTGTTCAGTTATTTCCAATATATTGTTAGAAGATAATTCATTGATTAAAAATATTCATCCAATGGAAAAGTACTCATTTAAATAATAATTAATGGTAAGCATAATCACAATATAAACGGTCACAAATGTTTTATTATGCATTTATCATATTATATGTAGTGTATTATTGTTGCAATGAATGAAATTTTTCTTTTATTTACGATATTTGTATTTTTTTATTTGCGTCCTCATTTTCATTGTAAAAAAATAAATTTCTGTCCTCCTTTTCATTGTAAAAAAGTTGGTCGACTTACAAATATGGAGTTTTGAGCATAAAGAGGGAGCCCACGGAAACATGAGAACACCCAAAAAAAAGCTGTAGATCCTAAATATTTTAAGTAAAATTGCCCTGAACTTGGCCAGAAATAGTGAAAATTCCACTTCCCTCTGCTTTCATACAACACGATTCCCGCCATTCCACACGGAGGGTGGGGTGGGGGGGGAGGGGTGGCGTAAGAACAGGGAGGGGGGTTGGTGAAGCACGGGGAGGGGTTAGGGAGGGGAGGAGGAAGACATTCCCGCGTAGTTGCTCTCTTGAAAGCCCCTCCCACTCTCTCCCGCCGACTTTTTCAACACTCGTTCACCGCAACTCCGCCGGATGTGCGGAAAGAGCTCGTCTTTTGTTTCCACCCCTCCCCTTTCCCCCCGGAGAGGGCGTTTTATTTTCGCGCACCCCCCTCCGTACATCTCTCCCTTCTTACTCCCTTCAACGCCCCCTCACTTAATTTCCCCCTTCTCCTCTCTCCATACCCCCCACCCTCCTCCTCGATTTTTTCAAACCTTTCCAACGGCCGTGCAACAAAGTTAAGTCCCTCTCCTCCTTCCCTCCCCCCCCAACGCCCCTCTTAATTTCCCCCTCCAACCCTTGCGCCTTCTTCCCAACCGCTCTTTTTGATATCCTCTCTCCCGCCCCTCTCCCTCCCCTTCAACCGCCAGACATTGTGTGCTATTCTGAGAGAGAATCCACATCCCGCCCCCACAAACACACACAATTGCCTCTCCTGGCTCAGATCTCCTCTCCCGAGGACTCAATAAGGAACGACTCCGGGCGCCTTTTTGGAATGCGAGCCAGCGTTCGACTCCGGACCCGAACCGTCTACTCCGGCATCACCTACTCCTCCGGGCTGCGAGCGCTTTATATGCGATAAAATGCATTCCCTTTATTGGAGGAAATACCGGACATTGCCGGCATTTAACCCCGGACATTCAGAATCACTGATGAGTCAACTAACCAGAGTTAAGGACAATCTTGGACTGAAGACCCCAGGAGTATACCAAATCCCTTGCAAGTGTGGAGAGGTCTACATTGGAGAGACTGGTCGGACTATCGAGACCCGGATTAAGGAGCACAAGACATGCATCAGACTGGCCCACCCCCAGAAGTGAGCCGTCGCGGAACGTAGTCTCAACCGGGACCATCGAATCGTATTCGACGACGCAAAACTTCTTTGCAGATCAAGCGGATACTGGGACCGGTTGACAAAAGAGGCTATTGAGATAAGTTTGGCGGATAAAAACTTCAACCGCGATACGGCATACGCGATCAGCCATGCATGGAAACCAGTTCTCAGGATAATTAAGATCGCGCGAAAAAAAGACCACAGGATCGACGACGGCCAATCAGAAACGACCTGACGCACGGCCCGAAGATTTATAAACCCGGACAAATTTTCACCCGGCACTCAACGCCCTGAGGACGATGGCAGAGTTATCCATTGAAACGTCGGCTCTGGCTGAACATCTCACCTGGTGGGAAACCCGTGAAGAATTCATTCACATCGTGCGCCAGAAAAGCACCAAGTCTTACAGCATAAACGGTATTTGCGGAAAGTTCGTCTTTTGTCTCCACCCCTCCCCTACACCCGGAAACGTTAGAGTTGCTTTAATATGTTGCGCCGAGAGTAAATAAAAAATTAGTATGTACTGCGTAAATCACAGGACGCATATATCGATACCTAAGATCGATAAGAGTATAATAACACCAACGCCGCGGCGGTTTTTACCACAACCCTCTTCGTTTCCCCAATTGGTTCCATGCACAAAGGACGGGGGATGGGGTAACAAAGAGGGGCGAGGTAAGGGTATAATACCCTCCCCCTAAAATGTTGAGGAGGGTGCCAAAAGGTATCAAAAGAGGGCGCACTCATTTTATCCAACACCCCAAAAAGACGAAGGCTTTTTAGAAGGATTATTTTCAAGTTCAACCACATTTGTTGGAAGGGGGGCCAAAACACTTGCTTGCCATCCCACCCCCTAAATCTGCGAATTTGATACGCCACTGTATACAATAGATGGATGGAATTTGTGGAGAACATTTAGATATGGACCTTAAGGTTGTTTGAACGAGGCATTTACCTAGTCATAATGGAGACCATATTCGAATTTTATTTTTTAATTTAAGCGTCTGAAAGAAGTATGAAGTGAATATTGTGACATAAACGGCGCTAAAATAAAAATATATACAACAAAAATTCTCAGTAATTAAATGAATATATCCACATAAGTCTCTTAATTTGACTAATTTTCTCACACCGTACGGCTAAAAAGCCTTATAAACAGCATGTTTCTTTGTGGATCTGTAAAAATAACGGTGTTGAGTAATGGATAACTTTTTATAAATAGTTGAGAAAACATACAAACTACACACCGTTAGTTTTCTGAGGAAATATAGGTGTTCAATATTCTCCCTCTGGAGCGCACAGCCGTCATCTACCCCATGCAAAACAGCTTGTATTTTTAGGCTAATTGCTCGAAAAGTAGCTCGGCTAGGGGTTAATATTTTTATATTTTTGGAAAGATGATAGTTTTTTCTTTAAAATGAGGAAGAATTCATCCAATTCTAGGTGAAGTGATTTTTCGCTCAAACTACCATAAGCGTTAGGAGTGGAGAACGATAACAAAGGAGAGCATTAAGCTGTAGACGGTCTGGTCTCTTTCCTTTGCAGGGTAGGAGGTTTCATTCTGGACGAAGTTTCGAGGATCAAAAGTGAGCATTATCTTTAAGTGAAGGGTGCAAATATTCTGAAGCAATTGAAAGACATCTTATATTCCTCAGCGACAAAAACCATAGGAAAGCTAGATAAGGAGGCGTTAGAACATTTCTTAACTTGGTGCTGAAGTAGAACGCTAAATTAAAGAAAATTGGCCATTTTCCAGTGTCGAGTATCGAGATCGTTAAGCAATGTTCCGAAGGACCAAGTGATCACTTACACTAGCGCGTAATGAGAGAAAAGAGATTAAGTGATCACTAATTTAATGAAACAAAAATGAAATATAACAAGTACAAATATAACACTTTTCACTGCGACGAACATCTAGAGAGTACTTAAGTTTCTGCTGCACGTTGAGGGCTCCTGAGCAGGGAAGGCCGGCCGGCGGGGGGAGGGCGGAATAACGACACACGCATACCCTGTTCCGGGAGCACTTAAACCTAATATGGGTTGCATCCGAGTCACTTTACTAGTTATCACCGACTGACTGACTGCTCAGTCGAACAAGTTCCTTTGAATTGAATCACCAAAAAAAAGGCGCCCTCCTGTGGCAATCTTACGGTACGCGTAACAAAAACGAAACGAAAAGAACGAAACACACAGTATAAACTTTAATGCGACATGTTTTGAGTATTATAGCAGTATTATTGTTTAACGTGCTTCCACGGCTGAAGTCATTTCCCACATACTGTCTGCCACGCGCAGACAGGGGCAACAGTAATCGGACGAATCGGAGGATCACCCCTTCAAACTCGAGCCGAGCCCAACGATGCTTTAGGCCCATTCTACACGAGCGTGAATCCCGCGACGGGATTCCCGCGTCGGGGCCGCGCGCTCGACAGGAACCACTGACTTAAATTGACGTGTCTACACGAGCGGGAATCACGCCGCGGGAGGACGCGGCAGGAGGCGGGAGCGCGGAGCTGACGCGGACGTCTGCGTCAATCCCGCGACGGGAATCCCGCCCAGCCATTCTACACGAAGCTGTGTCAACGCGCGCGGCAGCTCACTTCACTTCGCATCCATTATCAAGTTGGGTTCAACACGGTGCGGTGTAATGTTCGATACAGAGAAGTTTATTTGTGAGATAGAGGCTCAACCTCCTCTGTATAGCAGTTCGAATATCTGGAGTTGGACAACTACAGCTACACAACCTAGCTCCACCGCGTCCATCTCGCGTCTAAACCGCTTCGTGTAGAATGGCCCAACGGGTTTCACGCGGACACCACGCAACGGGGATCCCGCCACGTGTAGTATTCACGAAATTTTGGCGCGGTCACGCGGGAATCCCGTCGCGGGATTCACGCTCGTGTAGAATGGGCCTTACTCCTGCGATTGATAGGGAACTGGTGTATCTAATGTGGCAGGCCGTTGCACCCGGTTTGGATGCACTGCATTATCATCAGGTGATGCAGTGAATCCACCTGATGATGATGCAGTGCATCGAAACCGGTTACATTAAAGTTTATATTGTGGAAAAATTTCTTTAATTTAGATATTCCACCAGATCACGCCTGGAACGACTCTTTTTATGAGAACGCTGAAGTAAAAATGGATGGATGGGATCAGAAACGAGGAAGTGTAGAGAATAATATAAGAAGAGGAGAAGCTATGTGGAGCACTATTAGAAAGACATGGCCCTGGTGGAGAGACTACACTTTGAGACGCAACGTATTCGGAAGGAAAACGATAAAATGGAAGACAGAAGGGAAAACCACACAAGGCAGACCGAGAGATAAAAACATAGGCCAACTTAAGGTGGTTTGAGTGAGATAGTTCCCTAGTCATAATGGAAACTATATTCAAATTTTATTTTTTAATTTCAGCATCTGTAAGAAGTATGAAAGGGGTTGATATTTTGATATCATTGGAAAGATGAGAGTTTTTCTTTAAAATGAGGCCAAATTCATCAAATTCTAGGTGAAGTGATTTTCCGCTCAAACTACCTTAAATGGGATATGAAACAAAAGTGCTGCAAGGACATGAGGGAGTTAGCAGGGGATAGAGTAGGATGGATGGATATAGGCAACCAATCATAAGGCGGATTTACACGAGCACACTTATTTGCACAATTTGATGAACAGAAATTGCCAGAACGCGAGCACGGAGTTAGAGCATAGGGGCTATTTTCCCATCTCTCGTTCATGCATTTGCTCATGCATTCTTGCAATTCATCACTTTACACGACGCAATTTTCAATGCACATCCATACATACATCAGATTGTGCAATAAAGTGCCTCTTGTAAAACGGCCTTGGGGATTGAATATACATATGATGATGACAAAGACAAGATATCAAGCACAATTTTTTTATTGATTCAAAACGTCTCTTCTTTTCCAATGGGTGCTTCATGTACACGATACCACAGTTTAAAAGGAACCATTGGCATTCGTGTGCCTGTAAACAATTCAATACATCGCCACGTTTTTTTTTACGAGAACGACAACTTGTTGTCAAAGGAGTAAGTCGGGGGTTAAACAAACAATAACTGAATCACAAAACTTCGAGGCACACACCGACACACACAGCTGAGGTAGCATTTATTCCAGTTGCAACGGAAATTAAGTTGAAGTACATCAGGAGGGCGTTTCGCACGGCTGACTACCACAAAATATTTACTATAGAAAGTACAAACACAGAACAGTTGCGTTCACTGTTGAGTTTCCGTTGATAGATGTGGGTACACTGAAAAAAATGCACTTGTGCCGCATACGTGAGTATACCGAGTGTCAAGAGTGGTTTTCCGAAAGAGACGGGGACGAAAGAGTTGGTGGGACGTGAGGGGTTTTTTTTGTTACTTCTGATATTGATCGTTTCCGCGGTATAGATCTAGTCAACGTCTCAGAGGAGCGAAATGTCCGAATAACACTTTCTATAAATTTTCCATGAAAAGAAGAAGAAACGTGGAGAATAAGAATGAACTTTTAAATAAATGAAATATTGGAAGAGAAGGATATAGTTAGGTTCTCAAAGTCACTGCGACCGTCTTGGTTGGGCCATGTTGAAAGGATGGAAGAGTATAGAATGCCGAAATTGTTAATGAATAGCAATATGGAAGGGAGTAGGAGGAGAGGAAGACCAAGAAAAAGATGGCTGCAAAATATTGAAGAGGACCTGAAGACAATGGGGATTGGAAGATGGAAAGAGAAAGCAAGAAGGAGAGCCGAATGGGGGGCATATAACTGAGGAAGCCATGGCCCAAACCGGGCTGTAGAGCTGGGGATGATGATGATAAATTTTCCATCGTTTGCCCCCTAATATTCGAAGCTCAGTCCGTTGGCAACCGAATCTATTTTTCTATTTGGATGCGAAGAATTACAAAAAAAAACCCTCAGGAAAGAAGGTTGTGTGACTGAGACTTGTCTAGTGATCGGTGACTACTTTGGGAGGAGGTGGTGAGGCGGGTTGCGGCTGGGTGGCCGGGCTGCTGGTCCAGGTGACGAGTCCCCCGGTTCCAAAGGTGCTCAGGGTGGAGAATCCGTTGGGTGAGGTGGCTGTGATCCCGTAGCCGTAGACCTGCCTCCCATTGGGTTTGCCCGGGACGATATCTTCGGACTCGCGGAGTGCGGCGGCCGGAGCAGCGGCTACGGCCGGGGCAGCGGCGACGGCGGCCGGGGAGGCGTGCGAGGCTAGGAAGGTGTGGTAGGCAGACTTTCCAAGCAGTAGGTTGATCTTCTTGACGCTGGGGGCCAGTTTGTCGGAGTAGAGGAGGAAAGCCATCTTGTCCGCTTCGGCGAGCGGGGCGGAGGTGGTCTCGTAGGCGACGCTGCGACAGAGAAGCACTGGGTTCCTGGAAGAAGAAGACCTGGCGACCAGCGGCACGTAGAAGTCTTCGACGACGGTGCAGCGACACCTGTAGAAGTCCGTCTCGGGCACAAGCACCCCCTTGACCACGCTGCTGAACCTGTACGTGAGCGTGCCGTCGGCAGCGGTGGCTTCCGTCACGGGCGACATGATGCCGCTGAGGTGCGCCGAGTAAGAGCCGACGCTGCCCAGTTGTATCTTCTGCTCGCGGAGGCTGACTGCGTCCACGTAAAGAATTTTTAAGAAATTTAAGAAAGAAAAAGGTTTTAAGTCTTGTATATATTTTTCTAAGATATATACCAAAAATTAATTTTCTCGAGTTATGACAAACAGTATCGAAGTATATTAAATTTCTTATTGGTCTTATATCCCTACGTTTTAATTTTTTGATGAACTTTGAAGCACATATTTGCATGCGATGATTTGAGATTGAATGTGGCCCGTTTATGAAAAACTGGAATGAAGTACCGACTTGGAAAACACTTCTTCCACAAAGTTAAAGAACATTGCTTATGATTTACAGCGCGTGACTCAAATACATCCAAGTTGACATGTACAATTGTACATACAAGCAACTTCACGACCACGATTAAGACCGCTGGATAGTTAGGGTAGCACAACAATAGAGCACCCTAGTTAACTTCGAATATCTTATGACAACTGATCACGAACACATATGCAAAACGTTTCCACATTCTTGAAAATAATGATATATCTCAATATATAAAATGTAATAAAATTGATGCAAAGTCTTCTTTTAATGTTTGAATATAACAGTACAGATATATAGATATAACAGTGAAATGTGATAGAAAATTCCTGCTTCTTAATCGCAAATGTACACTCGCAAATCGCAAATGTACAGACAAAACGAGGAAGACCTACAGAACTCACTGAAAACAATTGAAAAAGTGTTCCAGGAATACGACACATAATTCAATAAGAAAAAACCAAGATACTTGTGTGCGGAAGAGAGAAAGTAGTGGCCGACGTCCGTCTCAAAGGAGAAAGATTGGAGTAAGTGGAATCATTCACCTACCTCGGGAGCACCATTACCTGGGATGGAAGAAGTACGACAGACATCAAGGGTCGAATAGCCCCAAGATAAGACGACATTCATGGCCAAAAGGCCGCTACTCTGCTCGAAGAGCATAAAACTGGAGACAAGGAAACAGTACGTGAAAACATTCGTGTGGGCAGTGGCACTCTACGGATCAGAAGCATGGACAATTGGAAAAACTGACCAGAAATAATAGAAGCCTTCGAGACATGAGGCTGGAGGAGGATGCTAAAGATCAAATGCACGGATAGGGTGAGAAACGAGGAGGTATACGGAAGAATCGGAGAAGGAAGGACACCGTGGAGCACCATACGCCAAAGAAAAACACGGTGGGTTGGCCATGTTATGAGACACAACGATTGCATAAGAAGCATAATGGAGGGAAAAATTGAAGGGAAAGTCCCCAGAGGAAGACCAAGAGACAAGTACTTGGGGCAAGTCAAGAGGGATAAGGAAAGAAAAACTATAGGGAGGGGAAGGAACTGGCATGGGATAGGGCGAAATGGAGGGCTGCAGTATACCAATCCTAGGATTGGTATACTGCATAGGAATACTATGATGAATCGCAAATGTGACGGGCGAGTGGAAATTTAGGAGTGGCTGAACTCCTTCAGATCAACACTTGGAAATCGGTTAAGATATGTTCTCTTTCACAACTTTATGAATTAATGAAATTATAAGAATTTTAATAGGCACATACTGGTAATTGCAAAAATATTAAAAGTATAATTTCTTACGGTCGACGGTGGCCGCAGCAGAGGCGGCGACGAGACCAAAGATGAGGATTGCCTTCAACATTTTGAGCGCGTCTCTCTTCACTCCCTGCTATCGAGCCGAAAGATGAGGGTCTGTGACTTTGAAGCCTCACTTATATTCTCTGCAGATGCCTTTCGGCGTAGGTTTCTTCCTTATGGACTCGGAATGCCAACACAACTAACCTGAATTGACTTTACGTTCGAAAAAAACTGAGGAAAGTAAGAAGATGAAAACCTCACAACCTGATGGCTACAACACGCTCAAGCTTCAGTTTCAGAAATGAGCGTCTACTAATTATTACTTACCAGACGGTCAAAACAGAGCTATCTAAGTGAGTAGCTTGAACTTAATGCGGTAAGCCGTAAAAAAATCATTTTGGGACCCCAAATAGCTGCAGGACAAACTCCAATGACTCTCCCATTTACTTTTAAGTATTTTCCTCTTCCTCTAACACGGACGAAAGAAACGAAGCCTTAATGAGCCATCGCCGACTTCTGTGTGGTTTTACTACATAAGTAATTAGTGCCTTTAAGCGTAAGTTCACTCAGTCACGAGGTTTTGACCCTACTCAAGACTTCCAATGATATTAGCATATCTCTTTTTAAAGTTAGAAATTGAGTCGTCAGTTTCATTTTACATTTCCAAACTTCATGGAAAATATCATTTTTCTCAGAACTAGAGGCTAGTCATTTAATAGATTTATATGATAATTTATCTATTAATGGAGCTTTGTTAACACTCGTCTATTTCAAGACGTTTTTCATTTTTGCAATCGAATGATTTCTGTGATACTCTCCGTCACACATCTGTCGACATTGGAGATACCCAAATATGTGCTGTCTTCCGTCTTTAAAATAAGTGATTAAAATGTAGAATATCCATGTATTATTAGCTTAGGATTTGCTCAGTAATACACCATGATATTTTAAACTCAGAGCACAAAGGAAACAAATTATAACAAAAAACTTCGAGCTCAGTAAAACACCATGATATTTTAAACTCAGAGCACAAAGGAATCAAATTATATCAAAAAACTTCGAGCAAACCAAAAACAGCTGAATTCGGAATGTCACGTAATGACACATCAATATTTAATTTTCAACTAATTTCCTCGTAACGTTAAATTCTCACATATTTACATATGCTTCTTTGACCGTTGTCAGTCTTCGCATGGGGCTCTGCCCAGAGAGATTTAATTCGCGAAATAAATATAATACAAAGAATAGTCGCACGCTTTGTTAAATACAGCTACGAGCGAATAGGGAGTATAGCACAGCTGATAGAAGGATTAGGTTGAGAGTTGCTAGAGACTCTGAGGCTACAGGCTGGATTAGATTATTTGTAAGTTTTTAGTAATCTAGCCCAACATGATACGGAGGAAAGTATTTTCACTCCAAGCTATATTTCTATAACTGAGAGTGGAGACAAATTGCGAGAGATACACTGTTTGACAGATACAAAAATATCTTTTTTCTGCGCACCACTAGTGAGTAAAACAATGGCTACAGTAGGGTTTTTTTTCGATTCGTCAGTTTTTGCCGGAGGGTCACCAAATTTAGAATTTATCACTTATTTCACATTCCCAACAAGACTACGTGAGGAGTATTGCATTGCAACAATGTGATGAATACAGTACTTATCTTGATTAGGGATTTTGGTGTAACCTCGTTTGCTTCGGCAGCCAAAGCAGACAACAATAGACGATCGAATCAAAAAGCAGCGAGGCAACATCTCTCAGTAAGTTGCTGTACTTCGTCACCAGCCAATTTAAACATCGCTAAGGAAATGCCCCGGTGTCCTGTTGGTGAAGCCTGGAAAGATGCCTTGGACAGTATTGGTGAACCAAAAACTTGGGGGTTTATGAAAAATCAAAACCAAAGAGTTTTTGGAGTAATTTAGGCTTTAAAAAAATAGACTACAAATTGCCAGCATTTTCTACCAAAATGGTGATAACATGTATAGGACTATTAAATTATTATTAAGAATTTAAACTTAAAGAATTATTGGTAGAAGTGAGTTTCACATCAAGAAACTGTAATTGTTTTTGTGATGGAATGATCCTGTCAAACGTTTTAGTCGCCGGTCAAGATACTGGGCTTATGACACTTATCTGCGATGTTTTACTGATCTAAATGGGAAACCAAGGCCAGGGATAGAAAAATATATTTTGTTGGAAAAAAATGATTTCATTTAAGAATTACCCCTTCTATTTCATGTATTTTTTCATTATTTATGAGGGAAAACTACGTTTATTTAATAGATTAGCCCTTCTATATAACAGTGAAGGAAGTCTGTGATTAAAATTAAAAACATTTTTAAAAATTATGCTCAAATAAAAAAACATTTTTTAGTATAAAAAAAGTCAGTGGATGAAACTTACTGAGCAGCACTGAAACTTACTGAACACTTACTTACTGAGAGATTTTGCCTCGCTGCTTGTTGATTCGATCGTCTATTGTTGTCTGCTATGGCTGTCGAAGCAAACGAGGTTCATAAATCCCTAATCAAGATAAGTACCGTATTCATCAATTTTTAAAAATTGTTGCAATGCAATACTCCTCACCTAGTCTTGTTGGGAATGTGAAATAAGTGATAAATTCTAAATTTGGTGACCCTCCGGCAAAAACTGGCGAATATACAAAACACTACTATCACCAAAACATTTACAGAGCGTGACACTAACATAAGACAAGCCGTTAACATGCAATTCGCCATTATCCCCTCCCCTTCCTATTCCTATTTCCTATTTCCTCCTCTTTACATGGCTGGTGTCCTAGAACCCCCTGCCTTACGTCTCTAGGGAGGGTCGTTTCCCTTACGGTTGTATAGATGTAGATATTATCCTCAGTACTAAACCCTTTTTCATTCAAAACGCTCTCCAGAGACGTGAGATACGTTCCACTTGCTATAGTTTCTTCCTTCCCTCGTGTTGATACTACGGAATCTGAAGTATAAAGTAATCACTGGAATATGTCTTTGCTAGTGGCAACAATGGATTCATACCTCACAAGGCGTTCACGAATCGTATGATCCCGTCGTGACGTCGCTCGAATTGCTACTGATGCGCGTCGTTGGAATTTGGTCACATATTAAGGTAGTTTGAGCGAAATATCATTTCATCAAGAATTTGATGAACTTGACCTCATCTTGAAGAAAAAAAACTCCCGTATTTCCAATGATAACAAAATATTACCCCCTTCTTAAACTACATTCCGAGCTACTTCCATTTGAATATAAGGTGATTTACATGGGATATATTATGGCTGTACGCTCCAGAGGAAGAATATTGAAAAAATTGGGAACTTATAACACCTAGATTTTGTCAAAAAACTAATGTTGTGTAGTTTGTACGTTTTCTCAACTGTTCATTAAATTTAGTCAATTACTTACCCCAGAAATTATTACGGAATCGCAAAAAAAAACTTCTGTTTTGGAGGCTTTTTAGCCGTACGGCATGAAAAAATGAGTCAAGTTAGAGACTTATGTGGACAAGCTCATGTGGTCAACTAACGTAATGCAGTTCGTGAATGTATGCAATGCACTCCAGTGTTCGAAGCTCTAAGTACTACTTCAACCGCGTTTGAAATTAATCGTAAAGGGATTTTAGTCCTGCTTGCATATGCTCTCTTACGCTATGAATCTTCATTTGGCATGCGAGTCATCAATTACTTTTTGACGAAATTCGCGTTCACATTCATGTCTCGTTCATCCTGCGAGCAAGTTGGCAAAATTTACTCCTTACGTTATTTCCCGGAACTCTTAAGCAATTCTGCGGAGACGTTATCAATTCCTACAGCCTTGTCCCTTATTCATTTCCCGTTGCGCTTCCCTTATCTTATCATCTGGTATTCCTGGACCCATACTATCCGCATTGGTGTCACATCCCCGCTCTACATTCAAGGTGCTCTACATACTTTCTTTGGCATGATTATCTTTAACATGTCCCTTCCACTCTTCCTCGATGTTTTCCTGTTCCACTGTTAACTCCAAGAAATGCACATACAAATTTCAATGTTGGTATTTATAGTGTATTTATATTATCCAATATTATGAGTCACATTAGCTTCTCTAAGTAGGTTTTCGCAGGTTTTTTACACCCTGCTTCAGGTGTGGGTGTTTTCCTGCAGTGGGTTTATTCCGTGACGGATGCCAACCAAAATCCTCACGCTTTTCCCAAAATTGTACATGTCCTTTTACATTTATTTCTGATACTTCATTATGTCGCGTTAATATTCTATTTGTGTTGTTTTTAGTATTATTTCTTTGATTTATACATGGCACTGTTTGTCATTTTCACTGTATTCATACACTGACGAGGGGTTAGACGGAAGAAGGGACTTATAAAGTCTCAATCTTGCACCAATAAAGACGTTTATCTATTTAGCTAACTCTTCTCCCAGGAAACCTGTATCTGGCAACGCCCTTTCATTTCTACCTTTTCATAATTCCTTAACTTCATCTGAAATGGCGTCAGAATTTCTCTTTTTCATTCAAAACTCACATCTGCACAGTGCTCAGCTTACACTTTTTATTTCTCTTGTGAATTTGCTATCCAATAACCTGTCCGTCTCTTCCTCCTTGCGTCTTTAACTTATAACTTAGCTGTACATCGTTTTTCCTGGGTTTACCTTCTTCCATTTCCCTCTATTGCACATCTTCCTTATTCTATCTCCCATATTCTTTAGTTTCCCACTTCTGTACGTATTTCCGATTCCAGCCATTTCTTGCATGCAACTCATTTTATTTCTTTTTCCAGATTTTCCCAATCATCCTTTATTATTCTAATTACCTCACTTTCACCTCTTATTCCCTCTTCATTGTAAGAATTAAAGAACCTGCGAGACATTTTCGTATCTCTTTCATCTCATAATATTTTTTTCAATTGGACACGAACTCGTTCTAACCTTCTAACCAGGGACTCAATTTGCAAGGGACCTTGAAAAACTACACCACTTGGGGACGCTGCACAGTGGGCTGAAATGGAAAAAAGCCGGCCAAAATTCAAAAGGTGTTTTTATTCTGACAAGGAACTGAGATTTTGCATGGTTATTCTCCATTGATTGGCAAATGAGGGACGCATGTCGTCTTTTTTCAGTTTTTGCCAATTAATTAATTAATTTGCCAATTAAATTATGAGGGCTCAAAGCTTAACAAATTTTGGAAAAAAACGCCTGCCTTCAATCTTCTCTGAAAAACACAAAATTCAACCTCAAACAGAACTTTTACAGTTAAGTTTTGGAATAAAAAAATAATACTGGCCGATATAGCAGTTTTTTGCTTTTGATATATCATAACGTTTATTTGCTTAAAGCTTGTACTATTGTTATAAAACAAAATACTGGACACTGTTTTCAGTTCAATCATATAGGAAATAAGTTTATTTATGCATCGATAGACACGGATATGTATATTCAGACATGAGATTCTCCGAAGCATCCAAAAAGTGATTTTTAAAATATTCATTCATGATCCACTACGGGAAAATATTCTTACGATTGACAATATTGAGACTATATACTGTCGGCTATGCATTATTCGCCTCGCTAACCAATTCGAGGGATGCAGGTTCCAGTCTCCTCTGGATGAATCGATTCGATCGAAGAAAATCGATTGAAAAGATGAGAAACTTAATTCTTTCGGGTATCTGATGAAATAAATTTTATCTCTCTATCTTGAGTGAAAGTAGTTTTAAAAAGCAAAAAAATAAAACACTGCACAAAACCCTATTCTTAGCATTTCTAATCAGCTTAAGTAAGCAAAATGAGTTTTAAATGCGTAAAAGACCAAAATCTGGTTGTCAAGGAAATATGCTGTTGTTGATTTCAGAGAAAAACGTTTTTGTATCTTAAAGAACGCTATTTTCAGACAAATACGATTTGGAAAAGAAAATAGATCGAAATAATTATAAACTTCATTCTATGAGCCATTTGTAACAAAATTCCTAACATCTTGAGTGAAAATAATATTGAAAAAAAAATAAAAAATAAAACCACCGCACAAAACCCAATATGCAGCGTAGACCACCTAATGGCCCTTTGGGCCCCTTTTTGGGACCTTTTGGGGCCATGAGAACTTTTTAAATAGCCTATAATTTTTCTCCTGTCTTGACCAATTAGTCCGATAAATATCAGCACGTAAAACGGTAGGTTTGTGTAAAAGACAGACAGACAAGTAAAAATTCTTACATATATAATAAGAGTACCGACAAATATGGTTGTCAAGACCAGAATTACCTTCAAAAAGTATTTAGTATTGTTTAATTTATTTATACAAATGCATCATATATTAGATGCAGAGGTTAGCTTTGATGAAACAGAAGCCATTTTTTCTGTCCGTGCCTGTTATGTGAGCTGTCACATTTAGAGATTCAGATTAAACCCTAGAAGTATTCCCATTATCTCTGGCTCCTCATCCCCACCTGAACAGATCCACATTCAATCCCATGTTCTCTCCAAAGACCTTAGAGCATTGATTTTTCTGATTTCTAGAATTCATTTCTGTTTTCCGCCAGCCTTCTCGGTTATTTAGGATATTTCAATCCATTTGCATCGTGACACAATTTCACCTTTTCCCTTTTCCTGCCAATTTTAGATCGCATTATTAATAAACTAAATTTAGATGCGGCAGAAAAATGTGGAAATAAATAATAAAAACAATATGTTTCTAAACGGAAAAATAATTCAATAGTACTAAAATACTATCTTGGAAACGTTGAGGCACTCGTTAAGTACTGGACCAGGAATTTGGGAAAACCAACTACATTATTCTAACCGCGTCCTGTTTCGTCTAAATAACATTTCATTTTTCCAAAAGAGTTTTAATTACCTCGACAAATAATTAAGAATCGAGCGTAGTATTAACTAATTAATTGTTGAAAATAGATGTTATTTGTCTTCTTCATCTACTTACAATCTTTTGTCAAGAAAAACCATCGAATTTTTTTCATCAAGCAAAGATAAACATCCAGCTTCCAGCAATATTTTATTAAAAAAAGAGCATGATAACTTTAGAAAAGCCATAACTGTATATTTACAAGAACAAAATTCTATAAACCTTTTTGAAAATTAATAATGCTAAGGTTTTACCGCGGAGACGAGTATAAAAAGAATAAAAGTATTCAGGAAAAAACCTTCACTGGTTGTACGAGTAAAAATGTGGCTTTATGACACAGAGAAAAAGACTACTGTCAAATTTAGTTTTATGTTCGGTAGACAGCATATCCACTCCACACGGAGGTACAGGATACTTCCTCGTCAGTGTTGTACTGCGATCGATCTTCATTCAACTATCCGAGGACAGAGCAATTTTGAGCAAGTCTCACTCTTCATCTACAAATCATTAGAATAAGTTACAGAAGAATAATAGTAATATAAAATACCCCCTGGTAGCAATCTAATAACCATACTAGCAATTTATATCACAATAATTTTAATCTGCCGCTGAGATATCTCAGTACGCAACATAATTAAATTGAATACGATGGAATGGAATATGAGCTGACGAATCGGTCTTGCCATTCTAATCGAGGGATCAACTCTTGGCTGATAGGCTGTCGCAAGGAGAGGTGGGGTCGTGGCACAGGATGTTTTCTAAACGCAATTATCGTGGACTACAGCGATTCTAAAAAGAGCACCGCTATCTCTTCCATGGGTCATATATTAATACACTTGCCCTTCATGCAGAATCATGAGGTCGTGTTTGCGTGACTTTCCACGCCTGAGGCCTAACTTATCAGTTATGCTATGCCTTGCAGGTCTAAAAATACAGATACATTGATGCATTAATTATATTATAAAATAAAATGAATCCCAACACAAACAGATAATTCAATATAACCAACGCATGTAGCCGAGGCTAAAATATTTGAAAACGGCCAGCTCGAAGGCATGAAGTGGTGGTATAAACATTTTTATCTCCTTTTCAAAACTCCTCATAGAGAGGGAAAAACTTCTATGATGCAATCAATTGACTTCTTAAAAGGAATAAATCGTTGCTTCTGGTATCTTTCCATTCACACTGCATGTTCTAAATATTAAAATTGTTTTTTTTTAATTTCTATGCTGCCTTCACAAGTGTTTTTTATTTCAAGAACTGGATACATAAGTATATTTTCAAGCTTACGAAGTAACTCCCCCCCCCCTACTAAAATATTAGTCAGCATACTTTTATAACAAATTCATTGAAATGTAGTCATTTCTAAAAATATTAAGGAATAAGACCTGTACATGCAGAAAACGTATATGGAATAGGGTTGGTCAAGAGGATAGAACGTGTTGTTTTATGTGGAATGACGAAAGATAAAAATTAACCTGACGAATTATACGAATTTTTACGAATTATACGAACATTTATACGAATCAAAATAGAACACTCAAATAAAAGCTTTTAAATTTTTTATTCTGACTGTATCATCAAGAGTGGCGTGCTTTGAGCAAATAGATAAAGTCGATGGCACCGGCATTAGGGAAAGTATCCTCCTCCAGAGCAATTTATTTTGCAACATATGGGGTAACTTCATGGTAGAACAGATTCACACTTTAAGATGAAATTCATACATTTTCAAGTATATTTATCGTACGCTAACCAACGCTGCACGTGTGGTTGTCACTATTGAGGGCACAGTTCTCAATAACAGGGGAATTGTATCCTTAAAAATAACGTTATCGCTTAGATCATCGCCATAAATCCATGTGAAAAAGTACACATGGGTACATTTTAATTTAATGCGAGAATATAAACAAGAATCCTATGTTCCAGTGCCTGAAGTTAACTACCTAACGACTTACTATAATTATATTGTTTATAAAAATAAGGTCACCGACTTAAACGATTGATTAATGTTTGTATCAACATTATTTGTAAGTGTTTATGATTCCGGATTCCTTGGTTAACATCCTCTATTTCGGCACGGAACATTGTAATTGAGGGCAAAACATTGAGTGATTTGAAGGTTTAGATAATTTATCATAATCCCTACATAGTACCCTGTCTGTTCCTTGAAAATATTACATCCCCGACGGTTCCTGGTGGTTACATTCCAGGGTATCAATCAATTCCTGCCACACAGCCTTACAGTGGCTAGCGGAGACTAAGAAATTTAGAAAACATCAACTCAACAAAACCAAAAACGTTCCGTTTTAGTTAAGTGAGCGCGGGAAATTATTTTTTGTGAGGACACTGACTCAAAGGATGGGACCAAGAGATAATGCAGAAATAGAAATACGAAAATTGTTTTTTTTTTTTAAGTTCTTCTTAAATGGTGTACCTCTAAACGCATCCATAGAAACTTAGACATCCTAAGCATGGGTAGATTAAATATTCCCTAATTTCAAATTAGTTTTGCCATTACTGTACCAAATTGTACCCCATTTGAGATCTTATCGTAGCATATATTAATTAACTATATAATTATAGCACTACCTTTTTCTAGCGATATTTTGTTACTGAGAAATTTATTTGTGGACTACTTCAAGCTTTCAGTGAAGTTCAAGCTCTAATTAGTAGTCCCTAAATTTTAACATAGTAATATTTTAGATATTTTCTAGGCACAAATAGCCTTTTGTTTGTAAAATTTGACCTCAAGTATTGCTGTGCATTGCTGCTTTTCAAAGGTCATATATTTTTAATCTTTGATGCTTTATTGCATCATCTCTGCATCCATTAACGTATCCCCCTCCCTTTTCATTCCTCCATAATGATGATATTCCCCAACTGGACCAACGTAATACAAGTCCTTCTATATAAAAACAGCATTTTCATATCTTTCTCTCTGAATTTCAGTTAGCATAATCCATTTTCCTCTCAACGTTCAATTTAAAAAAAAAAAGAGTGAAAACACAAATTATGCAATTCATTTATTTTACTCTTTCGGCTCAAATACGGAATGTAACTTATTCGTGAGGCCTTTTTTACAGCACCACCGCAGACTCCATGAGTTAGTATGGTCACTATATAGTCTTCATTCAAACTGCGTGCTACTCTTCGTTTCTTAAAAGAAGCTGCGAGGAAAGTTCACAAATTTCTTTTTTTCTTCCTCTTTTCCGTAATAGACATCAGCGCTGATATAATGCTCGTTCCCCCTACCCTGGTAATATGAGGTTCACTACAAATTTACGTAAATTTTTGTTGCGTTCAATTATCCTGCAGCTGTCATTCGATTAAATATATTTGTAAATATCGATATCCTCAAACTGAGGATCGAAAAATTCTCATTCCTTTGATTTTTATTTCAGAATAGTATTATTCCAATCTTTTTTACGCTCAACGATATTCAACGCGTAAAATACATATTCACTACATGTATAGCATAGCCATGTAAAAGGTTTTATTCCACACTTTTTTGCTGAAATTTGATACCCTTGGTCTACTAGAGGTCTAGCAGACATAAACTTCTTCTATGCTGAATCGTTCCCTGTCATCTCGGAGCAATGTCTCCTCTCGTGTCGTCTTCATATGCTACGCGTTATTTTTCAAAAATGCTTTCTGAGTGGCCTTATCCACAGTCATAGGTGGTGCAAATACTCTTCTATCTAATCCCATTCACCTGATACTCAATTAATGGAACAATTGTTTTTAATTTTTCAAAACGCCTATAAATGCATTTCTCTAATGGTTTTTCCTCACTCTTCCACTGTAGGAATATTTTATCAAACGAGATTACTTTTCGAATCCACTCACGACTTTATTTATCCAACTTCAGTTTTTCTGATACACTTACTCTTCCACTTATGAACCACTATAATTCAAAAGTTGAGTTCCTACGTTCCTAATATCATCCTGGTATCCTTTCCATCAATGATTTCTACTATTACTAGTGGCGGATTGTCTAAGTCCCTTTTAGTTTTTAATTTTGAAATTAATTTTCAGGATCAGCAATGCTTAAAATTAATTTCAATCTTATATAGTAATACAAATTTTCGATAGTTTTCGAAAACTTAATTCTCTTAAAGTTATTTCTGAACTATAAATCAAACTATAACGTTGTGATGACATGTAAACGATAAATAAATCCCCCTTAGTTCCGTCGAAAAATAGAACTTATGAATGAATCAATACTTTTGATGAATTTTATCTTCATTTACGATTTTAATTCACGCAGATATATTACTCTTTAAGAGGTGTTATGATAACTACAGTGTTTTTCTGATAGAGCTAAAAAAGAAAAAATAGAAACGATGTACTTGACTGCTGAAGGCTTTACTTCGTAGAAGTTACTACTACTCATAATTAATATAGCTTAGTACTTTTCTATAAATTTTTATTATTGCACGACGCGTTTCGCCGCCTAACGGTATCGTCAGGTTTACAAAGCATAATATACATTCGTTTTGTTATTTCAGTTTATTATTGTTGTTGTAGTTACGGAGGAGGAGGGGGGAAACCAGATATTGGGGCAGGGATGAGGGGAGGAAAGATGAAAGACTCGATGATTAAGGGTTGGTGGGATGGGAAAGATTAATTTTATCTGAAAGGAGGGGGAAGGGATGTGGAAAATATTAATTCGTTGCAAAGGTGTTTTGAATGTCCGATAATTTCTATTAATTGTTCCAGTGCGTCTATTTAAGGCCTTTGGGAATAAATTGTAAAATTTCTGGTATAAAATCGCTCGTGTGATTGCTATCCAAAAGGTGTTAGGCAGATGGTGAGGTGGAATCCATATTTCTGTAATATCTGGCGTGTTCTTTGATACGTGTACTAAAACTCCTACCAGTCTGGCCGATGTATGCCATATTGCAACTATTACATTTAATTTTATAAATACCAGAATTTAGGAGCCTATCTTGTCTGTCTGTCTTTGCCGTTGACTAAAAGATTTGAAAGGGTTAGCGGAGTCTAAAAAGCTGCTACTGCTTATAGAAACGATAGTCTACTCTAACCACATTATACCATAATAGCAAACTATTGATATCATGATATTCTAAGCCTAATGAAGTGAAATAAGCAACCACGGCAACTTGAACCTATTCAAATCTATGGCAAATTTCTGAACTGATATGGAGCAATCAAAGGGTCTCAAATATATTTTAAACAGTCCTAGTAAATGCCTCATTACCCTTATACCATCACTCGTTTTCTTCCCACCATCACAAAAGAAACGCGTATCCTATGTAATATCAATATTCAAATATCTCTGATATTTTATGTTTTTAAACTTTTAAATTAATATTTTTCCATTACACCAATTTATTTTTTCCTGGGTTTTTTATCATTGATACTGACAGCAGAATGCAAGTTCGTCAATAGCACTTGAAAATAAAAGCAACACGACTGATGACCTGCGCCATTAGAGAGATGTATCAGAATATGCATAGGCTACAGACTACAAAAACACAGCGTGTCAATACGAAAATGGCGTCGCGTCGCCTTGTAATACTTCACGTATGCTGCCCCTGAGACAAGCGTGGAGCTCGTACTGCCGCCATTCCAGGGGCATCTCTAGCTTCAGTTTACCATCGGTCTTGGCAGGCGGTTGACGTAATATTCCTCGGCTAAAAACATACGTATGTTTTGATTTTCAAGGCAAAAAAATATTTTAGCCACTTTCAATTGCAGAAACCTAGTCATTACATAGGTTATTATTTTAAAAAATTTCTCCTGAAGATCGTCCAATTTTCATTCAAAAAATCAGCCTGTATAAACGGAAAACTTCCTTTGTTTAGTTGGAAAAAGTATCTTCAGACTTCACGAAAATTAGTGTGTATTAGGGGAATTATTACCTTCGTGAAACAAGCAAACTTACATTATCGGAAAAATATTTCCTAAGAGCACAATTTGGACAAAATGCCAAGTTTAGGGCAGTCTTCATCAAAATTCATATTCCCTTTTGCAGCCTACTCTGTGATTATCCGTTTCATCTCCGACACCAAGCAAGTAGTTCAACCATCGCAATCCGCACCATCATATGAGGCTGAATGAATAAAAATATAAGCCATACCCGATAATTGAGCGTTAAAATACTCGTTTCTTTTTAACATGGCGATTGCGATGATATGCAAGGCGAACCTATACCTGTTACACGCAGAATTTGCAATAGACGTTTTTACATTTTGTTTGTTTGTGAAAAGCATTTTTTCCTGCCCCAATATTTTTTAAATAAGCCCTTGTCACTCACTCGCTCAGAAAAGTTATAAGATGGAGCCACTGTCACTTAAATTTTAAAATGCCGTTATTAGATGGAGCCACAGTCTCTTAAGTTTTGAAATTCTGTCATTAGATGGAGTCACAGTCACTTAAGTTTTAAAATGCCGTTATTCAACTGCTTGCAAGATATTTCATAAAAGCGGGAATCATTTCTGATTTGTCTCTCACTAAGACAAAGTTCCCTTAAACCATGCGACGACGACTACTTTCAGTGATTCCGGCATATATGCGATTACAATCAACAAGTCGTAAGGGCCAGTCGTTTGACTCCACGTTGGACTCCAACTCCAATCAGCACTATTCTCGACAACTGTACGTTGCTCTCTTTCTCAATTAAACAGAAAGATGTAATTTTTGTAGTGTTGGGAATAAACTCATGATATCAAGTGTCGTAAATTTTCAATATCCACCTTGAATAAGTGGGCGCCACGGTTGCCTTATAAAACCTAGTGATTATATTGGGGGATATATAGGAGACCCAATGACCTACATCACGCACTAGACAGGATTCGGAGGATGTGACGCAAGTTCTTACGAGTCAAACGTTCGTGTTTCTGGAGCACAACTTTTAGAGTCGATTGCCTTCGGCCGCATCCTCCGACACCTCACGGCAGTTAGCAGAAGCTTACGAAGGTCACGCACAGGGCCAAGCACAATCCGTCCGTCGCCTAGCAATGCCGCGGTCGCGCTGTTTCTCATCCACAGTGAGTGCCACAGCGGGGAGCGAGGAGATAAACCCAGACCTGGGTCAACACGCAAGCGGCTTGACCTTTCCAGAGTGTGGCACTTCTTCCCCCTTAATTCTCTCCACCCCCACCCCCTTCCCTCCCCCTCCATATCCTCTCCCCCCTACCATTAGTTCTCCCCCCTTTCCCACCCCACATCACAGAATTCCCCAATTTAACCCCTCTCTTCCACTCCATACCACAACCATATTCAAAGATCAAACCTATTCCAGGGTAAAAACATGCCAAAGACGTGAAAAACCCCAATAAATAGACAAAGAACCCCTCAAAGACATTCCCCAATAATAATATACATACAATATACATATAATATACGTATCACATAAATAAAATATACATATAATATGCATGTAATATACATATAATATACATATAATATGAACACAATGTACATGTAATTTACATATATATTTTTTTCGTCATATTATGTTTTGTTGGTATTGTATAGTTTCTTTTTGAGTTTGGTTCTCCATTTATTTATTTATATATTTTGTTATAGTGGCCTGACGACTGTTTTAGAGGGTTTCCCTTGCGTCCTTTAGGGCAATTTCCGGGCCGAAACCTCCCCCGCAGTAGATGTACCACGTTATTCACTCCAATCCAGTGACAATTTTTCCACCCTGAAGAGGCTAATGCCTATTCCGGGGCCAGCATTTAATGTTGTTTTCTTCTTTTGTTGTGATCGTTTGTTACTTTTAAAAAGTTTTTTCTTCCTTTTCCCGTATTATAAATGTGGAAATAAACACCTTTTCATTGATTAATTCATTCATCCAAATATCAATACGCTCGAACAAAAGGTGAAGATAATTATCTAAAAAATGAACGCTATAACAAAAAGCCGATCAAAATAACCAATACTTATTGTTTTCATTGCAATTTGTAAAGAGCATTTTTAGCTATTTAAGTCATTTGATAGATGACCAGCATCATTCTAACAATTCTCTTTTATTATTGCGATGAAACACGTTATATTTCAATGGAAAACGCATTATTTTTTCAAATAACTTCAACACTATATATCCCTTTGAGTAGAATTTTCTGCACTTACTTTTAATATAAAAATGATGCAGAAAAATATTAAAATACCTATAAGTACCTATATTCAATTCTTCACGGGTGGCCAACTTGTTCAGGAGTTTAGGTACCGAAGTTTCGATAACTAACTCTGCCATCGCTGTCAAGATGATTTATGCCAGGAATCCGATTTGTCCGTATTATATGCCTAAAGCTTCGGTCAGGATGTCACTAATTGGTCACCGAGAGGAGTCTTTTTCGCGCCAGACGTATTTTCTCGCCTAGTCATAATTTTGTTGATGACAGGTTTCGAGGCCTGATTTAGTCCGCATCCCGCGTCTCTGTTAAAATTCCATTTTTCCAGCCAAATCTCAATGGCCTCCTTTAGTCAATCGATTACAGTACTCTTTGGCTCTCCCAATCAGTTTAGCATCGTCAAAGGCGATAATATGGTTACGGGAAAGGCATATGCTCTGCAACAGCTAATTTATCGGGGTAAGCTAACCTGATGCATCGTCTGCGTTCTTTAATTCTTGTCTCAATAGTACGTCCTGTCTCTCCGATGTACAAGTCTCCACATTGGCATGGAATTCAGTACACTCAAGTCCCAAGTTGTCCTTCACTCAGACTAGTTGGCTTCTTAGTTTTCGGCTGGTCTGTTGATGGTCTCTTTGTTGTGCTTCCTCAGGATCTTCAAGACTTTTCCCGAGATCGAAGAGGCATAATGGGAGACAGACCTTGGAGATCGGTTTTGTCTTCTCCTTCGGATTCCATTCCAGGGCCTGCAAATTCTCTCTGCGAGATTCGTTCCGGGTGTCCTCGCAGGAGATCCTCGTAAGGGTCATCCGAATATCCCTCCCCGAGTATCCATTTTGGCAGAATGTCGTCTTTAGATGCACGAGTTCCAATGGTTGGCTCTCAAATGTCTGTGACGATTTTAGCCTGATGAACTAGCGTTGACATGAAGCAGTCAACTCCGTTGGGACGAGTTGTAGTAACTCCAGTTATTAAGGCCATCTGCATGGACCCGAATTACTCTAGAAGTTCCTGAAACACATGAATAGCAAGTATCCCAGCATGAAAATTCACCATAGAGATGGAGCAAGGCAATAGGCTGGACTTCCTAGACATTCTGATTCATCGCAGAGAAGACGGAATCCTAGGACATCGTGTTTACCGAAAACTGACGTCACGACGCAATAGTACAATGGAGCACATCTGATGCTAACTTTGAAATCTGAATCCAAAGGCGGAGTAATTTAAGCACAATTAAAATATTTATAGGACATTTTCCAGAAAGGCAGTGTATCTGGGCATTAATCCTTAGCTACATGCCATTGGGAACTAATTATTACTAATTTCGTCTTTCAGCAATGCTGTTTTCATTACAACCTACCGTTTTTCAACAAAACATGACCATTCTTTCATGTTGGCCATAACTTCTTACGCATCGGCGCATATATTTCCTTTCGAAGCGCAAATTTTTTCCGCATATTTTTCGGCAACTTAATTTTTAGTAGCATTCCATTTCTAAAAACTAATAAACAAGCTTGCAGATCTATTGAGGTGACTCATAGAATTAACGTCTACGCACCATTCAATAAAATATGTTCCATTAATAGGAAACTAATGCTTTGTTTCTAAAGCACTTTAAGAACTTTAATGCTCCTTAACAAGCAGTGTAGGAGCAGGGAGTTAGACAAAGTCATTTAAATGCCTTTACCCAGCCAACATATGAAAAAAACGTTATAAAGTGAATACTTTAGCACAATAGGAGTAGTTCTTCACACGGAAAAGGCTTCACTTATAATTGTAAATATATGATAATAACATATAAAAGTAAAAGAAGCTCTTACGTTAAGGCCCTTAAATGGGAGGGCCACTAATGACTCCTTTGCGCTAATGACAAAATAAGTAGAAAGGAACTTAGAACGTTGTCCAGATGTGTTTTCCTGCTTAATCTTCGAAAAGGCATTGTATAGAGAAGTTACCGGGTATATTTGGAGCAGCCTCGAGAACGGACAATTTATTACAAACTCATGCATGGGTCAGAATGCGTGTTTTAAGGTATTGGCTGGTACATCCGGTTGGGTATATATGGGTATCAGAATAAAGAGGGCTCCCCAATATCTTCAAACAAATAACGCTGAGAAAATTTTGCAAGACGCTCGTACGCAGCTTGCGATATGAGTGAAACTTGGAGGAAATTTGATGAAGGTGGTCATGTTGGCGGATAACTAAGCGTTGGTTATCCATACAGCTATAAGAATTCAATTAGAGTGAGATGAATTTTAAAAAACCATTGCGAGGGATATGGATTGAAGATATATTACTAGAAAACGAACAGTATATTCGAGGGAAAACATCTACGTTTCGCATAGAATTAAGGAGGAATAAAATATAAGTAATCTATTCATTATTTGGGCAGCATTTTGGAAAGTATGGGCAGAGCTCCAAGGAAATTATGATGAAAACTGTGGTGAAGAGGTGTTCTAAAAAGGAGAAACTTTATGATAGGAACCTTATATATATATTGTTCTGCATTTTCGGGTTTCCACCGCGTAGGTTGCTTTTTTAGGACAACAGTTTCGCCCGTGTTCCAACGGGCGTCTTCAGGTCGAAGTACCGGGGCATCATTTCGGCCGCGTTGATAGAGGCCTTCTGTTTCCCTCCATGCTCTGTGATTGGCCATTTTTCTCCCACCAAATCCTCTTCCATGCATTGGATAAGTGGTATTCACCTTCTCTGTTGAAATTATCCTTTGTTTTGTTTATTTTTATGGCTTCTCTTATAATACCTTGGCTCTTTGGATACCCTTACCCAAACCAAATTTAACGATATTTAAAAGATGTTTTTTGTATGTAGGACCAAAGGTATACAATCTATTACCCCATTCGTGTATTAATTGTAAGTCTGTGAAAGTGTTTTCAAAAAATGTACATTCTTGGCTTTTCACTAAAGAGAGTGTAGAGGAAATATTGTTGTAAATATTGTTGTAAACGTGTTATAAATATTGTTTTTAATGTGTTATAATTAAATCTATAAGTCTTAGTTAGTAGCTTATTAAGGTACGCACTCACATTTTTAAGTTATTGTCTAGGCCTCACTACATGAGCTATATGTATTTTTATGTATTTTTAAGTGTAAGCATAACCTGATATTATTTGATGGTAGCCTTATAACAGGTTCACCTTCAAGGCTACCAAAAATTACTCAAAATTTGCTATAGTATTTTGAGTATGGAGTAATAATAAACTTACTTGCTTACTTACCAATTGGGCCTCGTCAAAATTAATGTTGTGGCCAGGCTCGCTCCAGGCATGCTCAGTAATCGCCAAGAAACTGAATTGCTTCTTTCTGGTGCGCAGTGTAAACCCGAAAATGCAACCTACGCGGTGGAAATCCGAAAATGCAGAACAATTCATCTGAACGCCGCGGAAACCTACGATGGAATGCCTTGCATAGATATGTTAAAGAAAGGTTAGTAAGGAGTTTGACATGGAGCATGGCGTGATGAGGAAGCGAAATGTGGACCCTGGGGAGAGAGGAGAGAATGTGGATGGCAAAAGGGTGATTGAAGTGTGATGGAAGAAAAGAAAGATAACTGAGGGAAATATTGGTGCAGGAGAGAGTGAAAGGAGGCTTCAGTTAGATATTGAGAATGGGCAGAGCAGGTGGGTGGAAAGAGTACTTCAAAAACAAAATTAAGAGACAACAGGTGTTGAAGACCATTATTGAAAGAAAAACATGTAAAGCGTGATTGAGTGGAAATATCATTGGTATGTTAAACGAAATGAAGGAAGGTAGGTATAACGCTGAGCTGAAGAAAGAAATGAAATTAAGACAGATAAGTTTTAGGGCATGAAATCAAGGTGAAAAAGGTAGAAAGCCTCCATCAGCCTTGAACTGGTAGAATACCGGGAGAGGAATAATTCAATTAACAAAGAAAAGATACATTGTTCTTCCCGGCGTATTGGATGCATGAATACTTTACGGCAGGGTTTCCCAAACATTTCCTGCGATGGAACACTTCTTGAACCCTAAAATTTTAACGGAGCGCCTTGTTTACTTTGCAAATATTAAACCATTGCGTTTGGGCAGCATCGTGTGAAACCATTCCAGGTTTTCCCGGAACACCCATTATCTATCCGCGGAACATAGTTTGGGAATCCCTGCTTTACGGTATCCCCACTAGATCAGTTACGTCATGGTGACCGTATATTTCAACGTACGACTCACAACGACTTGTCAGACATCGTCCTTAGAAGCTGTTTTCACTGAATAGTGGTTCAGACCAATCAAGATATATAAGGTCGGTTTTCCTGCCTTAAACAAAACTTATGTACATAGTGGTTCATATTTTTGCAGAAAATTGATGATAACTAGGTTTTATTATATATCTACATGAAAACGTTTGTCACTTTAAAGCGGGAAAGTAAGGAGGTCGGTGACTGCATTTTCACCATCTCTGCAGGAGCGTATGAAAATTCGAACTGATTTTCGTAATACCCTATTCATAAATTAATTGACGGGGTTTAGGCTATTCCTAGCCTGAATAAGTATACTGTGTGTGTACCCCGGTAACGGCTCGCTTCGCTCACCAACGTATTTTTCGTAAAAAATAATATTTAACTTTTTGTTGGTCCACATAAGGACCTTTGGATGCCAAAGGAGGCAACCCTATGACACCCATAGTGGATCGCTTCACTCGCTAACGTTAAGAAGAAAAAAGTACCTTTTTCACAAGAGCCCGTAGAGTAGGCAACCTTCCGATTGAAGCTCCATTCGCTCGCTAGGGGTATTCGCCCCCAACGTCTCAGGGATTCTAAATGGCTCGCTCCGCTCGCCAAGGCTCTGGGGGTTCCCCCCCAACGTCCCACATGGGCTTTAAGTTTTTATCCCATAGATCATAGGCGTAGCCACGGGTATGGAACCTGTGGTACGTGCCACACCTATTTCCCTGAAACCCAAAATTTTTTTTCTCAAAATTTCCCTCCCGCAATAAAATGATGTCTCCGTTTTTCTCAATAGCCCTTTAAATTTCCCGAATTGACAGGTTTATGAAGGCGTGAGTCTCTCGACGTGTCTAGTGTGAAGAGAAAGATTATCGGGGAAACTTTTTTTTCAAAACTTACATTGTTCATTTAAAGTCCCTTAAATAATTTGGATTGACAGGTTTACAAAGGCGAGAATTTCATGACATGTCTATTGTCTAGACAACGATTATCGGGTAGACTTTTTTTGAAGTTTTGAAAATATAGAACTGCAGTGGGCGTATACAAAATTTGTCAATTAACTCCAAAAATAAAACCCCTCTTTCTCATTTTTTCAAAGTTAAACCCTAATCATGATTGGTCAAAATTGTACAAAAGCCTCCCCTTCTTTTCTGAAAATACGGAAACCGATTTTCTTCCTGTCTTTAATCGAATTAGTCTCAATTTTGACCTCGCTGTGAACATTTCGTGAAAGTTAACGTCCATTACTATACTGATGATGCCACACCAATTGCCTCAGTGCCACACCTATTGCTAGTGGCTGGCTACGCCTATGACATAGATGTATCCTTTCTTGCCATACAAAATGAAATACCAGTCAATTTTCCATTCTCTCCGAGGCATCCTATCATCCCTTCAAAATTCACTCTTAAAATGACATTCCTAAAATAACCTACGCTCCCTATTTTTTCCAACGTTGACCAAGAATGACCCTCCCACTCTAATAAAAGTCGGTCACAGGCAGCACCCCCTCCCCCCCCCCCACCACTCAGCGGAACATCCCGTCACAACAAATGAATGAAAAAACAGCAAAAGAACCACCGCATTGCAGCAGCTGCCTTCACACGCTAATGGAGAGCGTGGGATTCTGTGTCTGTCTGTATGAACGTGTGGCTGATTGTATGTGCGCCCTATACAGGGAACCACGACCCCGCCAAACATTTCCCCTTCGCCACCCACTCCAAACCCTCAAATATTTCTCCATTATGAGCCCCGCCACTCCCCCCTCCCCTCTCTCCCCCCCCCCCCCCCAACCATCAGCCACAAGGAGCCGTCACCCACTCCCTTATAGGCGCCGCCGTGGCGCCAAAGCACGGCAGCCACCACGCGCGCATGCGCCGTCGAACTCTCGAGACGGCAAAAAAACGGGTAGAGCTGGCGGGAGAGACGCTTCTATTCAGACTCATACTGACTCCACACCCCCTCCTCCTCCTTAGGACGGTGGTTTGGCGTGCCCGGCGCGTGTGGCGTGCGTGCGGACGTGACCGGAGACACGTCCGCTCGCGTATCCCCACTCCCACTCGACTGGTGCCAGAAGGAAAATAAGCGCGAAATTTTTGTGTACCTTTTTTTATTTATTTTTTATTTTTTTATCTACCACATCCGGAGAGGAAGGAAGTAAACTAAAGTTAGTTTGATCGAGCTCGTTCCCTAGTCATAAAGAAGACCTTGACAAATTTTATGTTTGACTTAAGCGTCTGTAAGAATTATGAAGTAAATATTTAAATACTAGTGGTCCATAAATATAGTTATATATGAAAATTTTTCTCAGTAATTAAATAAATATATCTACATAAGTCTCCAACTTGACTCATTTTTTCACGTCGTACGGCTAAAAAGCCTTCAAAACAGCAGGTTTTTAAAATTTTGATTCTGTAAAAAGAACTGCGGTGAGAAATTGATTAATTTTGATTAATAAATACAAACTACACACCGTTGGTTTTTTTACGAAATCTAGGGTCTTAGAAATTACTATTTTTTCAAAAGTCTTCCTCTGGAGCGCATAGCCGTAATCCATCCCACGTAAAACAACTTGTATTTTCAGGCAAATTGGTCGAAAAGTAGTTCGGCAAGGGATGAATATATTTTGATATCATTATAAATATGGGAGATTTTTTCTTCAAAAAGAGGTCAAATTCATAAAATTCTAGGTGTATTGATTTATCGCTCAAACTACCTCAACCTTCGGAACATAATTCAATTTCCATTTTTCAATGTATTAACCGTAACGCACACGGATAAAGTTCCGTCTATTTTTCAGGTTGATGTGAAGAGGTCTTTTTAAAAAAAATTGACGTTCGTTGATTTATTAACAAATTTATAAATTGAAAAAAACTAGGTGTATTATATCGAAAGGCATGTAACATTACTACAACGTTGCTCTTGTGATACTAGGTATAAACTCTTGTTTTAGATTTATCCTTTCTTTATTTGGCATTTGCTTAAAAAAGAAAGGTACAGATAACTTTAAACTCTATGTCTAAACTTCTGATGTGAACAAAAAATGTATTTATACATGAGAAACATATGTGGATCAAATCCGTGGTAAGATGGCTAAATATGATATGCCCGTTTTTTTTATCAAATTGAGTTATGCACACTGTTGGATTCGTAGTGGTAGTATTGTTGGATTTGGAAATTTAAAATAAATATGATAACAACCATTTTTTATATTTATTGCGAAAAGGTGAAGACCTAAACTTCGAGATTCTGATTTTTAAGAGCCTACTAAACATTAAAATTACCTCTTCTTTTCATTTATTGAGTTTTGGTCAATTAAAATTCCTTTATTTCACTGCCAACATTTCGGCAAATTTATTGCCATCCTCAGGGCTAATTGAAAACCATAGAACAAAATTAACAACATAAACAGGTAGAAACAGAAAAATAACAATTGTTATAACAACTTTGGTGATAACTACAGTGTATATTTTTCTTATCGGGTACACTAATTTAACAAATATCAACAAACCTGTGATATTTTATATGAATGTTTGTTTTTTTTAATTGATGTTACTGTTATCTTTGTATTTATACATCGTAATTTTCATGATTTTTCTTCATTAATATTTGGTGTATTCTAAGTGTGTTCTCTTGTTGCCAAGAAACTGTTTATGTTTACCCTGTAAATTGGAATGGTTGATATCATTTGACTGTAATTAAAATTCCACAGGTTTTTTGATATTTGTTAAATTAGTGTACCCGATAAAATAAAATTAACTGTGTAATTATCACCAAAGTTGTTATAGCAATTGTTATTTTTCTGTTTCTACCTGTTTATGTTGTTAATTTTGTTTTATGGTTTTCAATTAGACCTGAGGATACGGCAATAAATTTGCCGAAACGTTGGCAGTGAAGATAAAGGAATTTTAAGCTTTTTTTGTAGATTTTTGCAGCTGATGTTTATGGTATTCAGGTTTCTGGTTCTGCGATTAAATTATTAAAAAAAGCCCGACGAAGCCGGCAATAGAGCACGGCGAAACTGTCGCATAATATTAAATAATTTAATCGCAGAACCAGAAACCTGTATACCATGAAGTAATTTTAATTGACCAAACCTCAATAAATTAAAAGAATAAATTATTTATACATGTTTAATAAATACATTAATTATTAAAATTACCCAACTGTAAAATTTGCAAAATATGACATATATGTAGCCATCTCACCACAAAAATATGAGCCGGTCTCGGCGATTCGCGGGATCCAAATGATCTTGACGATTCCGAGGGTGAAGGGGGAGGAGGCCGGAGGGGGAGGTGGTGGGGTGGACGGGGAGGCGGGAGGGGGAGGTGGTGGTGGGGGAGGGGGAGGTCAAGTTATGTGGTAGATGCTTTGCAGACTCAACTCCAATGTGGGAGGCTGGGGTGGTATGGGGTCAGAAGTAGTAGCAGTAGTAAAATGGGAGAGAGAGGGTGGGGGAAGGAGAGAGAGAGAGGGGGGGAGGGGGGTGCAGAGGGGTGGGGCCGAAGTGAGCGCGAAAGGGGTTGGAGGGGAAGGCACGGGTCAATGAACCCACCCTCTCCTCTCTCTGCGCAGCTCTCTCTCGTCAATCGATTCCTTTCTCTCTCCTTCTCCCACCCACGTCTCTTCCTCCCTTCCCCCTTCCCTCCCTCCTCTTCCCTCCCCACCCTTCCCGCCCCCACCCTCCCCTCTCTCCTTCCCCATCCCATCTTTCTCCCATCCCGCTCTTTTTCTCCTCTTTCCGATTCTCGCCGCCGGACGGCGCCACCATTCAGTCCCTCCTTCACCTCCCCTCACTACCCCTCATCTCCCCCCACTCCACTCTAACTGTGCCGTGATTTCTCGTATTATGTCACGCGAGTATTTTTTTATTTCTTGAATGAAGAAGTGTAAAAAAAAATTTCCTCGTCATCACTTGCAATTCACGCGTAAATTGTTTTTTTATATGGATTGTTATTATTTTTGTTGAGTTGATTCTTGACCATTCTTAATTAAATGTATGCATATTTAAGGAAGCTAAAAAAAATAGATTTTGAAACTAACCTTCAGAAGAGGCTATTCAAATAAATGGTCCACATTACAAAACCTCCGGCAGCTTGTAACCATAGAGCAGATATCCAATATTTGAGCAAGCTATATCAATCATAACTTGATCTCATTCATAGCACACAGCTACAGTTATTTTATCTTTTTGTTGTATACTGCTATAAATCCAAAATTTCTGTACGAATATGTTATATATATATATATACATATTTTTTTTTATTTTTTTTTGTCAATATGTGTCATATATATTCAAAATATGAGGTTCCGATATTCAGAATTGTTATTTTTATTATTTATACTATTCATTTTTTCATTATTATTACTTTTATTTTATCACATATAATATTTTTAATCAAAATTTTAGCATTTTGTTTCCATTTTGGCTTTCTTTTTTTATTGATGAATTATTTTGTTATCAAGAGGAAATCTTAGTTACCATTACCATAACAAGGAAATGCTCTCAACTTAAGGTACTAAGTTATAAACTTATTTATATAATTATAACTAATATAAACTGTTTTCCATACATTGTGTTATAGCCCTGATGATACTTATATATTAAAGAGCGAAACGTTGTCAATAGGAAGTTGAGATTCTTTAAAAACATTGAGCAACTCTCAAAAAAATACGCTTACATTGTTATTTAACCCTGTAGCGGGCGCGTGTGCGGTGTTTGGACCGCACATTTTGATTATTTAATGGTCACATTGTATTGGGGCTTCGCTGCCGCGCGAGCCCATCATGTATTCTTCGTTTTACTATGTAACGCATTAAATTTTGCCAGCATTATCACTCTTGGCCTCAACTATCAGTCGTGGGTGAGCCGCTAAGTGAGTGTCTTCCATGTCATGCTGTATAAACACCGCCACGCTTACGATTAAGTAAGTAAAATTTTTAATATTCCTTTTGGTTATCGAGTTTTCCAGCATATTTGAATTAATTACCTTCATCATTTCTTATATTTAAGGATTTTATTTTTTTTTATAAATTAAAAATCATTAAAATTCATACTATTTCAATATGGAACAGAGATACGGAACACCGGAGGGCATCATTGTCCGCGAAAGGTAACCGCGCCTTGGAACTTGGTCTGCAGACGGCACTGGAATGGATTATCCTCAGGGCAAATTTCAGTGGTAAACGATTTCTTTTTTATGATATCCCTACGTTTCGATAACATCACCACAAAAATGTACCGTCAAGTAACCGAAAGATTAGCAGCTATCAGCTAATGCCATTCCAAATTCGTTGAAAAGTGTCAAAGAAGTTACGCTGTTGGAGAGTTCGTCACTATGGACGAAATGCTAGTTGATTTTCGAGGTCTTGTGGATTTCCACAATACATGCCACTAAAACCAGCTAGATATGGGATACAATTTTATGCATTGCGTGATAGGAAGACATTTATTACTTTTAATTTGGAAATAAATTGTACAAAGAAACATGACGGTCCTTACTGTAATTCCAATAAGCCGACTGATTTTATGAAACGGTTAATTGTTCTTATTAGAATTTCTCACCGGAACTTCACAACTGACGACTATTACAGCAGTATTCCACTGTGTGAATACTTACTAAAGGAAGGGTTAACTTTCCCAGATACACTTAAAAAAACAAGAAAGAGATACCACCAGAATTTATAACAAATAAATCACATCAAGTGGGATCAAGCATATTAGGGTTTGAGGATGATATGACTGGTATCTTATGCTTTCGAAAAGAAAAGAACTGTAATTCTATTGTCCTCAATGCACAACACAAATTAAATCGATCCAGAAACAAAAAAGAACTTTTGTAGTAGTAGATTACATACAACAGAACTAAAGGCTATATACTGTTGGCCAACTATGTTCAGCATATACATTCTCACTCAGCGATTCAACCCGAAGGTTGGTTTGGATAGTTGAGGGTAGAAATCACCCCTGACTAAGCCACAGGCATGTGAATTTCACATATTCAGGGTAAGGGGGCCAGCCCTGGGCCACCTCGCACTCCGAGGATTTTTTTCGTACCAAAGGCTTCACCCGGATTTGAACCTGGGACCCATCAATCAATAGCCAAGCACTGTACCCACTAGGCCACCACGATCCTCCTAGCATATACGACAGCGAGAGGAGCAAGAAGGTGACATCTACTATCGCCGCAAAAAAGGTAGAACGCTGAACTTTAAACATTCGTACGAAATTCCGCCGGAGATCCAAAGAGCCGTGTTATATATCGTTTTACTCCTTGTTTATTTGACTACAAAATGCATTCATTTAATAGTGTGTAAGTGTAAACGTTTATCTCCTACGGTCGAAAGAGTGAAGAAAAACAGGCGAAAAACTAGGAGAACGGTGAAACGGTCGTCTTCCTCATCTCGTCACGGCCAAAATATTTAACTGGTTCACTTCATTATTTTTTTACGAAGACGACGACATCTCCGCATTACAAATATACTTTTAAAATTTTATTTTATCCATTCTTTGATTTTTTAAATGGCCGAAAGCTAGATTTCATTTTCCGAGGTGTGGAAAAGTATATGAATATCGAAATTACGTATGCTTTATAGAAATAATATTCCAAAACTTCTCATGTAAGGAAATTTTTATATTCTTCCCCTTACTTAAAATAAACGACAAAGAAGAAAATCGCCCCGCGGCAATGCTCACTACCATTTTGCTCAGTTGGCAATGGTGATACTCCTAGCCGCGCGTGACTCAAATCTCATTGCCAAGACCCCTCTAGAGAGACCTCTGTCCAGCGCTGATTGGACAAGGAATGGGAAAGGCTTTAGGTGTTTTATATTCTTTTAACATTATGTGGATGGATTTATATTGAATATTTCGTAATTAGATATTAAAGTCAGTCTCAGAAATTACATACTTTAATTCAGTCCGTGGCAATAATACAATCCATAGAATCAATATACTTCTAACACATAAACAAACAGTATTTTGCTGAATTAATGTGTGTAATTTCGGATATGGAAATAAATATCTAATTGCGAAATATTCAATATAAATCAATCCACATAAAGTTAAAAGAATATAAAACACCTAGAGCACCTAGAGCCTTTCCCATTCCTTGTCCAATCAGCGGGACAGAGGTCTCTCTAGAGGGATCTTGGCAATGAGATTTGAGTCACGCGCGGCTAGGAGTATCACCATTGCCAACTGAGCAAAATGGTAGTGAGCATTGCCGCGGGGCGATTTTCTTCTTTGTCGTTTATTTTAAGTAAGGGGAAGAATATAAAAATTTCCTTACATGAGAAGTTTTGGAATATTATTTCTATAAAGCATACGTAATTTCGATATTCATATACTTTTCCACACCTCGGAAAATGAAATCTAGCTTTCGGCCATTTAAAAAATCAAAGAATGGATAAAATAAAATTTTAAAAGTATATTTGTAATGCGGAGATGTCGTCGTCTTCGTAAAAAAATAATGAAGTGAACCAGTTAAATATTTTGGCCGTGACGAGATGAGGAAGACGACCGTTTCACCGTTCTCCTAGTTTTTCGCCTGTTTTTCTTCACTCTTTCGACCGTAGGAGATAAACGTTTACACTTACACACTATTAAATGAATGCATTTTGTAGTCAAATAAACAAGGAGTAAAACGATATATTACACGGCTCTTTGGAGGTCCAGCGGAATTTCGTACGAATGTTTAAAGTTCAGCGTTCTACCTTTTTTGCGGCGATAGTAGTGCTGTTCTTCCGGGAGCTTGATGTAGCTGGAATAAATTCATACAAAATATTCCTCGCTAAAAATCCAGCGTAAGAGTGTACGAGAAGGAAGTAGTACCTCACCGATTTGGCGTTTAGTCTATTGGAAGAAAAACTTTCGGATTAGATCTAAACTATGGTGCCTTCCCAAAGATATAGTGTTTTTCTCGTCCAAATTTCGTGAAACCCCAGAATCAGTAAACCATGTTCCTCAAAAGAAAATCTGCTTCCTTTGTGTAGCACATAATGTAACCAAAACGTCTGCAGAAATCATAGCCAACACAAAATGGCCTTTGAGGTGTGCAGCCTATATTTTCACGAAAATGATGCTTAATATCTATTTCATTGTTCATTTACAATGTTAAAGTATGTGAATATCTGTATGTAAAATTTAGAATAGATTTAGATACCTATAGATTTATTTCATGTCTTAAGTTTAAATTTGGAAGTTTGTAGTTATTAAAAAAAAGATGAATGGATAATTTTGTCATGTTTATTGAATAATATATTTTTATGAACTATGATAATATCGATGAATAATTAATATATATATTTAGAATATATAAAAATATATTATATATAATCATATATATATATATATATATTACGACGTTCTACGTCTTCCGATTCCCAATTTCCATGCCTCCCGGTCATTCCAGAGTTCTTCATCTAATCCTCTTTCTCTCATTTCTTTCTCTTTCCCTTATATCCAACTTTTCCTCGGCCTGCCTCTCCGCCGTCTTCCTTCCGGGTTCCACAGCAACATTAGTTTCTGGAGTCTTTCATTTCCCATTCGTTTTAAGTGTCCATACCACCTCAACTGCTGCATTATTATTTCATCCATTATTGTATCATTAACATTCATTATTTCTCTAATTCTTTCATTCCTTACTCTTTCTTTTTTTTTATTTTCCGGCTGCTCTTCGCCAGAAGTCAATTTCAGTCGTCAGTGACAGTTTTTCTGATTTCTCCGTTAGTGGCCATACTTCACAGCTGTAGGTTACTATGCTCTTTACTATGGTATTATAAATTCGATTTTTGTCTTAGTTGGATATTGTATTGTCCAACAATAAGCTATTTAATAGCGTTATCGCTTTTTTGCCTTTATTGCATCTATCCCTAATGGCTGCCTCCATTGTTTTACTTTCTGCAATTTGCATCCCTAGATATTTATACTCTTTACAGTGTCCTATTTGTTGCCCACCTTCTAAAATAAGATTCTGTTGCATTCCTCCTATACACATATATTTTGTTTTGTCAATACTGATATCTAGACCCCAAATTTTGTATTCTTCTATTATTTTTCTGGTCATATATTCTAAATCTTCATAATCTTGTGATAGAATAACTTGGTCGTCTGCATAGCTTAAGGTGTAAAGGGTACTTTCTTTCAAAGGTATTCCCATGGAGTTGCATTTCCTTTTCAAACCCTTTAGCATTTGATCTAAATATATTTTAAAAAGTGTGGAGGAAATACAGCAGCACTGTCTTAGACCTTTATTTATTGTGAATCCCTGAGAGAAGTCGTTTCCCATTTTGATCTTGGCTGCACTATTTTCGTACAAATTTTGAACCTACATTTTCTGAGCCTTGTCCCTTTTTCTTAGTTTCTGTGATTACAGCGATATATACTTTCATTTTTCTCAGCTCATTTGTTACTTCTATTAGTTTCCCAGATACACCCTGTACCTTCCAGGTACCAAAAATCATATTCCTTTTTCTTAGCTTATGTCGTCTCTGTTTATCCAGTCCGTAGTTCCGAGGCTTAGTATTGGGTTTTTTAACAGATTGAGGTTTTATGAGCAACAGGGAGTTAGCCTGATGCCTCAACCCCCCAACCTGGAGGGCCGGGGTTTGATTTTGGAGTTTCCTTCTCCTAGACGGGTTGCTTTCCTCACTGCTATAGAAGCCCATCTGTCCTGCCTGTTTGGTCCGCGGGTGGTATTTTATTTCCAACCTACCCGCCGGTTTCTTCCAAAGACCAGTGGGGGCATTCCCCTATCCGCCACCTGGGGACGCGTACTCTAGGGGTTACAGGCTCCCCCGAGGATAATTAATTAAATGATTTTATTTATAAAAACGTGTCCATTAGTCAATAAAAATTGTTGTAACTAGTAAAAGTGAAAACATGGGGCGAGCAGTCCAAACACCGCCACGCGAACAGTAACGGGAGTTTAAGGTGGCTGGAGCGGTAATTGTGAGTCGTTGAAGGTACATTCTAATAACTTTTCAAGCAAGTCGAAAAAAATATTCTTAGACCACATGTCACTCAAGTAAACCTGTTCATACGTTGGAAATCACTATATATGCAGTAATGTATATGATTAAAGAGTTATATTTCAAATTTTCGCCTCAATTAAAGCATTGTTTTGACTTGGATTTACGGCGCGAAATTCGAAATTTACGAGAAAATCAAATCTAAATACGCTTTTCTTACTCGGCATGATACCTTGATATTTGTTAGCAACTAATATAATAATACGACACGTATTATTTCGCATTTAGGAGAAAATCTCTGCATAAGTAATCGAATTATTTCCAAATATATGCCGTGTACCATAAGAGTACTTGTTAAAATATCATTGAATTGCCAGGAAACCAAATCGGTTGCATGCAGTTTTTTTCACTTTTATCGATAGATATTACTAATAAGGACACGTATGCAAAGTTTCACGCAAATCTGTACACATACAAAAATCGCTCCAGCCACCTTAAGAGGCGCGCCTGCTGGAGGGTTAATGAACTATTAAATGAGCGATAAATGTTCTAAGATTTTCTCGGTGAATATGATGAATAAAGTCTTCACGGATATTACATCGGGTAATAGGCATCATATCTGCCAAACGTTTCGACGAACGACTTGTTCGTCATCATCAGGGCTTCCGAATGCCGCACGACTCAAAATTGGCCGTTATTTATTTCCAAAAATCCGGATCAAGTGACTCGTGATTGGTTCGTTTGTCTGTTTGACAGTTGACTGATTCCCTCGCCTTCTATTTCATTTATTTATGCAATTGCCGATAGTATTCCAGGCACTAATGGGCGGACCAATCAGGAGTCACCTGATCCGGATTGTTGGATATAAATAACGACCAATTTTTGAGTCATGCGACATTCAGAAGTTCTGATGATGACGAACTAGTCGGTCGTCGAAACGTTGGCAGATATGATGTCTATTACCTGGTGTAATACCCATGAAAACTTTATACATAGTAAATAAGGGTTAATTCTACGGAGTTTTGTTAAGGAATTCTTTTTAAAATGTTTGCATATATTTTATGTTAAAAACAATATATGGTCATTAATTTATGTATTTATTTTGTGGGTAACCTCGATATCGAGTAAGCCTACCGGTGTCAATTTATCTTATGAATTGATTTGAACTTGAAATGAGGTAAGGATTTAGCTGGGTGAAAGAAAAATAAATAATATTTTGCTTTACTTGCGAATCATCGTCATATTCATATATTACTAGCTGAACCCGGCAGACTTTGTCCTGCCAGTGTATATTTATTTCATCTTTATACAAAGTCATCGAAAAAGTTGTTCGTGATTTCATTTGTCAATTACTCGAGAAATAATTATTATCGAGGCATCAATATGAAATGAATGCGTGATTGAGCAGCACCTGTCCGAGATTTGATGTCAGTGTTGATGTTGAAGTCACTTCAGCATGTCAGCCAGCATCTGCACAGAAAATTCAACAAATGTAGGCCTATCCGTTGATTTGATTTCATGCCTCAGTTGAATATTGTAAGCATGCAATTTAAGACTTCATATATAATTTTGAATGGTTATTTTAGCAATGCCAAGTTCCAAACTGCGACGAGAAATGGACATCTTAGGACTTCGTATACATGACTTTCTCATTCGCTTAACATTCTCTTCCGACGCGTCGTGGGTGGATTCTATACAAATCTAGCGAAAATGCCAGGCTTCGCAAGTAGTAGTAGTATTTTAAAGCCGGCGACCGACAACTAAGGTCATTTGCACCAAGGGAAACTGTACAGAGAAGGATGGAGGGACACCTGGCGTCGGCATTAGACTACTCTTGCAAACGGCGCCAAGGGGTCCACAATTTAACGTCTCATCCGACAGACGGTGTACTGTACTTGAAATGCCTCCAGCTTCGCTCGAGGTCATTCCAAAATATATACACTCTACGTGGATAGTTACTCAATCAGCATAATAATAACAGTTATGCATAGTTATTTATCATGGGTAAATGTTTAAATTGAAGTTTTTCTTCATTTTCAATGCCCTATTTTTAAATTTCCCATTGCAAATTGATATATATTTTTAATAGCTCTACCTGTCCACGCGTTCCGGTGGCACAGTCTGATTAGATGAAAAATAAAGAAAAGGGAAATCGCTCGTTTTTAATATGTTAAGATAGATATAAATATAAAAAAGTCAGAATTTAATGTCAACCTTACTTGACTTACTTTCTCCCATTATATTTGAAATCACACGAATCTCAAGGTGTTATATGTGCATTTCGATTTCGATTTCGATTGCAAGATCGATGTTTAAGTATAATCAAAGAAAAGAAATTCCTTGTCCCTATTTCTTTGCTGTGGCATCAATATTTTTTGTTAATGCAACGCTGTATGATACACGACATTTTTGGCTTTGTTGTTTGGCGTGTAAACAAACAAAGCTGATGATTTTCCGACACGGGAACAGGCGACATACAATTGACCATGCGAGAAGCATGGATTTTCCAGGTTTGTGCCTAATTTGAGAGTCTTGACGTGTTTCCACAAAACGGACGACTTCAAACATCCATTTAGTTCATCGGCTGGCGTTGACCGTGGAATAACTGGCAATGTTTGGCGAAAGTCACCTGACAACAGAATCATCGCACCACCAAACAGATTTCGGTTGTTTCTTAGATCTTGCATCGTTTGGTCTAATGCCTCTAAGGATTTTTTAAGTGCCATCGTACATTCATCCCAAACGATCAATTTGCATTGCTGCAAAACTTTAGCCATTGCACAGTTCTTTGAAAGGTTGCACGTTGGAGTTTCATTGATATGTATATTCAATGGTAACTTGAGTGCCGAATGAGCTGTTCGACCGCCTTCCAATCAACTTCATTTCGCTCTTCGCGTTGCTCTGAAGTTCCCTTATAGCGAAAATTCCTTTGATTAATAGCATTGCGATGTCTGCGACTATAAATCTTCGTTCTTATTGGGGGCATTTCAATGCGATTAAGGGTCCCGTGCACTTTTTGAAATCTCCAAATTCTTGGTTGCTACAGCAATAATAAAATAATCATTATTTATAGCCCTCTAGCACGAAATGCGGTGTTTGTTTACATCAGAAATGGATCGGAGACAACAATGAAAGACCCATTTAAAGAGCTACGAAAATCGTTTAAATTGCGTAATTGATCGTTAACTGGATGGTTTATCAAAAACACATCGAAAGAATAAGATAGTTCAGAGTTTCGACATTCCGATGAAGGAAAAATAAAAGCGATCGGTACAAATTCAAGTATTTTAATGAAAGAAATATGAAAGCACTGCACCGTGAAAAATGTAAAACTCCGTGTAATCTTATGGGAAAAATTGTCAATGTAATTTAAAATTCATCTATTAATCCTACACTATATATTATAACCCCTTTACCGTCCCGGAACGGGGATGAACAAATTGTGAATATTTTAGCGAAATCGGTCCAGGCATTATCCAAGTTAACCGCTTACCAACAAAATGCGCAATCCATTTTTATTTATAAGACTAGCTGAACCCGGCAGACTTTGTCCTGCCAGTGTATATATATTTCATCTTTATACAGAGTCATCTAAAACGTTGTTCGTGATTTCATTTGTCAATTACTCGAGAAATAATTATTATCGAGGCATCAATATGAAATGAATGCGGAATTGAGCAGCACCTGTCCGAGATTTGATGTCAGTGTTGATGTTGAAGTCACATCAGCATGTCAGCCAGCATCTTTACAGAAAATTCAACAAATGTAGGCCTATCCGTTGGTTTGATTTCATGCCTCAGTTTAATATTGTAAGCCTGCAATTTAAGACTTCATATAGGTATAACTTTGAATAGTTATTTTACCAATGCCAAGTTCCAAACTGCGTCGAGAAATGGACATCTTAGGACTTCGTATACATGACTTTCTCAATCGCTCAACATTCTCTTCCGACGCGACGAGGGTGGACTCTATATAAATCTAGCAAAAATGCCAGGCTTCGCTAGTAGTAGTAGTATTTTAAAGCCGGCGACCGACAACTAAGGTCATTTGCGCCAAGGGAAACTGTACAGAGCATAGTCCTCTGGATGGCCATTCTCAACACTATTCCCTCAACTATGTAGTGTATTATCGGCAATCCAGAGGACTCTGGTACAGAGAAGGATGGAGGGACACCTGGCGTCGGCATTAGCCTACTCTTGCGAACGGCGCCAAGGGGTCCACAATTTAACGTCTCATCCGACAGACGGTGTACTGTACTTAAAATGCCTCCAGCTTCGCTTCGGCTCGCTTCGATCCGACTTTTTATTGGAGATTGTGAGGTGGCAATCCGGGCAATTCCAGTGAGTTTTAAAATTCGGTTGGATAGTTGACGACATCATCTTGGGTAGTAACGGAATCCACCGATTTGTACGTCATCAATTCGCCAGGAATTTCGCTTTGAATCTTGAAATTCAATTCGTCTACATCAATGTTTTTCGCAGCCCATATAGCAAAATCGATCAACCAAACATGATTGTTATATTATTGTTATTCGTCCTTATTGGGGACATTTCAATGCGATTAAGTGTCCCGTGCACTTTTTGAAATCTCCAAATTCTTGGTTGCTACAACAATAATAAAATAATCATTATTTATAGCCCTCTAGCACGAAATGCAGTGTTTGTTTACATCAGAAATGGATCGGAGACAACAATGAAAGACCCATTTAAAGAGCTACGAAAATCGTTTAAATTGCGTAATTGATCGTTAACTGGATGGTTTATCAAAAACACATCGAAAGAATAAGATAGTTCAGAGTTTCGACATTCCGATGAAGGAAAAATAAAAGCGATCGGTACAAATTCAAGTATTTTAATGAAAGAAATATGAAAGCACTGCACCGTGAAAAATGTAAAACTCCGTGTAATCTTATGGGAAAAATTGTTAATGTAATTTAAAATTCATGTATTATTCCTACACTATATATTATAACTCGTTTACCGTCCCGGAACGGGGATGAACAAATTGTGAAGATTTCAGGGAAATCGGTCCAGCCATTATCCAAGTTAACCGCTTACCAAGAAAATGCGCAATCCATTTTTATTTATAAGAAGATTAGTCAGGTAATGCCAATCTAATCAGCCATGAGGTATATCGATGTGACTATCAATAAGAAGAAATATGGATTGATTATACTCTAAGAAACTGTAGGGAATTCAATGTAGATGGTATTTATTTACTGCATGCATCTTTAACTTTTTGTAACATGCTTTTAAAACAAGGCATTCCTGACGCTTCGAGGAAAGCTTGCGTCTTTCAAGTTTGTGGACAGCTAGTAGTCCTAAGATGAAAAATCTGGCTATGTACCAGTGGCAGAAGAGGAGTAGTACCTATCTGATAAGAATGCTTCACTTCAGGAGAAAAGAATGAAGGAATATAATTTCAATGTGTGAAGAAAACTAAAACATTGGTTTGTGGAAGAAAGATAAAAGACGAAGTCGCCGTCAAACTTGAAAAACAAAAAAAGGACTTTCTCGGCGAACGATTCTGGTATATTTATCTCGGTTAACCACCCGGTTAATGCTTCTATTATGGCTGACGTTTCGACAGCAGACTTTCCTGTCATCTTTAAGTCTGTACCTTCAGTTGCTCAGTATACCTACATACACTCTCTCCTTCACTATAGTCGTTCCTGATCGGATAACTTTTCCGCACCTTATTAGGATGGAGTTCCAGGTCTTGCTTCTGGTTAATCCCTGGTCCCTGCTGATGCTGTTAGGCTGATGGAAGATCTCGATGGCCTTCTACCCCAGCATCCTTTTGTCCTTCCAAGCAGAGCAGTTTCATACCAATGGTTGGAGTGATTGTGGTGGATACTGTGCTCCGCCAATGCCAATTTTTCTGTAAACTCAAGTCGGTAGTGTCTCTTTGCTCCTTAGCTTAGGGTATCGATGGTCCTTCAGTATTTTCTCTATTGACAAGCAAAACCTTGAGCGACTAGAAGTGTTGAATATTTGCTACCTGGGAAGAGATTCATCAGCGATGGACCAATATTAGGCACCACCCAGGGCACGGTCGTTTGTGCCCGTCCGCTAGGTGGGGGAAGAGGAGACATTCATGTCTTATTCCACCGAGATAAAGTAAAGGAATATAAAATTTAGAAAGGTATGCGAGTGAAGAGGCGCAATCAAAGGAGGCACTCTACCTGAAAAAGAGTCTTTTCACAGTCAGTCACACGATCTTGGAAGTATGGAAATGCTTCAATGCTGCTCTTATATGCTGGTGAAGTTTGAATGATGGCTGAAGCTGAAGAAACATAGTGAGAAATGGAAATGAGGTGTTTTAAGAGAAATATTATGATAAAATGGATGGTGAGAACATCAGTTGAAAATTCAAACAAAATGCTTAAGAAAAAAGTTGAAGACTCTCTGAAGTAGAAGAGACAAAGTCATTGTACGCATTTTGAGACTTAAAAGGCACTGAAAATCTATAGTGGAGGAAGAAATGAATAGTTATAATTTTCGATGAATGCCAAGGAAAAACTTGTGAGGAAAGTTCGCTTGCGGAGCTCTGAAGGAATGAAGCAGTTAGCCAAGAAGAGAATGGAGTTGACAGCCGCAGAAAACCTATCTTCGGTCACCTCCATTGAAGCGCGTAAATTACAAGTTCGTAAATGTTCGCAGAGAAATGGGAGAACTCATCAAAGTTAAGTAGCAAAACATGAAAATATGATGCATGAATTCATTAAGTTTAATAATATCGTTCCTTTTTTGTCCTCGTCCTTTTATCAAACAAAATGAAACATTTTAACTTCTCATCATCAACACTTAACTGGTTTCATTTATATTTATGTGGACGGCGGCAAGCTGTTAAGGATTCTTTTGGAAACACGTCACAATGGCTCCCAATCCCCCGTGGAGTCCCACAGTGTCTGTACTTGGTCCTATATCGTTTAGTGTTGCCGCGAGACTCGAGACGAGACCGTTGGGTAGAATTCGAGACGAGACTCGAGACGAGACCACTTTTTGACGAGACGAGACGATACCACTTCCACGAGACTCTCGAAAGTCTCGAAATACAGATATATGTCCTTATTTGGTATTTGGAATAGCTTTATCCCTAAAAATATGTCCTTCTGTTAATACGAAGTAAATTTTACGTTTTTCTAAGTATTAAATTTGAAATATAATTCAATAATAACTTTTCGATAAATTATCTAACTATAAAAAAAGAATTTTTGTCGAAAAATCAATTTCTGAATGGATGAGCGTGACTTCTGGAGCCAAGTAAGGGAGTGTTAATGGCTGACTATTTTTCCTTGTTTCCTGCGAAAATAACTTTGGAAAATTTATCCAGCAAAAATTGGACTATTTTCTAAAGTGGTAATTTTCAGTGCGACACAAACGACAAAAATATCTTGGATTATACTCGCATATGTGTAAAGTATCGCCCAGCGGAGCTTGCAATCCTGCTTATAGTTTGCATGCTAGGAGAAAATGACGGAGCCATTTCGAATTTCGCAGAGCACATCACCTCGTCAGAAAGACGAATGATAATTAAAATAACTATGTACCTCTTACTGCATGATACATCTTCCGAGGTTAGCGAGGATATTTAGCATAATGTCGCTAAATTGTGTTGAGGATGTTACAATAAAAAAGTATAACTACAATTGGCTTTCCTTTGATTTTCATTTCTTTCATTTGCCTTTATTTTGCTAACCAAAAATCCATTAAATCAAAAAGTCCATTACTGGATCATCTGACCGGCATTTATTCATCAGCCACTCATTCTAACTCCATTCATCATATTTTCTCCAGAAACACCTGTTAGCGGCAGGTAATCTTATTTCAGCAGATGCAGTCTATTCTAAAAGGGGCCAGAAACCTGCCGAAAAAATCTATTTGCAGACTTGTGCGAAATTCCTGAGAGGAAAAATCATTCGCCCTGACCGGGATTCGAACCTGGATCCCTCGATTTGCGGCCGAGTTCTTTAGCTTAAATGGCTAAAGCACTAAGTTTTGATAGCACTGATCAGCATTTTAGATGCATAGCCCATGTACTAAACCTTGCAGTACAGTTTCTTTTAAGAACGTTATCTCTGGAGGACGGGGTTTCAGAAGACCAGCTTTATTAATTGACAGTGACGACGTGGATTTTGTTTTTGAAGAAGAAAATAAAACTTCAATTGCCAAAATAAGATCAATGATTAAAAAAATTAAAAAAGTGAGCAGTTACGAAATAAATTCCGTAGCGCTTGCGAAGCAGCAGGGGAACCATCACTGAACCTTGTAATAGACGTCCCAACTAGATGCAATTCAACAGACGATATTATTGGAACAGCACGTAATGTGAAGAGAGGTATTTCAATCCTATGCGATAGTATAAGTGACCTGAAGCGCCTCAAAATCACTGGATCATAATGGGCACTGCTTGCAAATGTTCACAAAGTTTTAAAAAACTTTTAAGTTCTGTCGAATAAATTAGGAGGAGAAAATTACGTCACCCTTCCACTCGTTACCGTACCATTTAACTTGCTGTTGGATAAGCTAGAAAAATTATGGAAATACTGGACAACAAGCCTGGAAGGAATGAAGATGATGAAAAACTGTTGCTTGCCTATCAAGCTGCTCGGAACAAGATGCTAAAGTACTACCGCCTGACAAACTGGATTTATTGCGCGGTATTATTATTAGATCCACGTCATAAATGTGAAACTTTCTCCATGACGCCATGGGGAAAAGAGATGCAGGAAAAGTCCCTATTGAAATTTGAGGAAATGTTCAAAGTCTATTACGAAAGGTAACCCACTCAAATACAGTCCGCTCAGTCAATGGATCTAGAGAATCTTGAGAGGTCTGTTTTGGTAGAAAGTGACGAGGAAGACCTTCTAGATGTATATTCTCTCTATAAGCAGTCAAGACCCAGTACAGGCAGGTATTTTCTCCTTTTCGACTAATTTCACTTACCGTAACTATTTTGACCTAAGGGAGAAGTTCAATTAGTCTCAGAACTTTTATTTAATTTTTTTTTACTTTTAAATAGAAATTTAACCCTTTTTCTGTTAAGACATAATGGTTTTCATATATTTGCTCCTAGTCTATCATCCCAGCATGAAAAATGGAGGAAAGAACTTGCAGAATATTTTCAACTGCCGATATCCCCTAGTGATGTAAACATATTGACATGGTGGAAGGCAAATGAGACAACTTTTCCAGTGCTATCAAAAATGGCGAGAGACTTCCTCAGTATTCCCACTACATCTGTTCCAGCAGAAAGGTTGTTCTCAAGAGCAGACTTGACAATGGAAGCATAGAAACCGCTTGGGTCACGAATCAGCAAGAAGTTTACTCTGTGAACTCGTGGGTGACGTGCAATTTGGCTAGTCAAATAAAAAACTTATGTTAATTAAACTTTTTTAAATCTGAAAATTATTTAAACTACTTCATAAAAGCGAAAATTATCTCTTATACCACTCACATTATTTTTGCGATTATTTTCTTAAACCTTCTGTGGATTCCTCTGCAGTAAATTTGTGTTTACATTCCCTTTTTAAAAATTTTTTGTTATAGTTACTAGTTTATTCATTGAGTATCAATAAAATCAATGATTTTACTAGCAGTTTGATGTGTTTGGTGTCCAGATCAATATATATTTAAAATTTATATTAATGGCTTTCCTATTTCGAGTGTACCGATTCAGCGATTAAGTACGCAAAGGAAACGGCATTTTATGGTGCTAAATTTATTTTGGGGGAAACGAGACGAGACGAGACTGGGGTTCACGAGACGAGACTCGAGACGATACCCGAGTTCAGAAAACGAGACTGGCTCAAGTCTCGTCTCGTCTCGTCTCGCGGCAACACTAATATCGTTCACCATTTATTTTTCAGATCTCTCCAAAAATATAAAATATTGTAAATGTATGTTGTAAGCAGATTATTTACAAATTTATTACCACTGCCATATTCAACAACTAAATGATGCACTTGTAATGCAATTATTCACTGGTAATAGTGAAAATCAATAACGATGTGGCTGCCATCTCCGACTGGGGCAAATTCAATTTCCTCACCTTAAACCATTCTAAAACGAAAGCTATCATAATTGGTAATTCTAAGCATGTGAGTCAAATTTATCAAGAAAGTGTTTCTTGTATTTTAATAGTCGATGTTGAAATACCTAATTCCCAAACAGTACGAAATCTTGGTGTAATTTTTCATAATTTCCTGTCATGATGAGATCATATTTATCAAATCTGAAACAAAATAAACAGTGTATTGCATAAGCCTAAAATTAATAGAAATGTAATCCTTGTACATACCAAGATGCTAATAGCTTGTACATTAATTTTTCCTCATATGGATTATTCTTATCTGGTATTCAACGATCTACCTGATGAACTAAATTTTATATTACAACGTGTACAAAACTCATGTGTACGGTACATCTTTGGATTAAACCGCCATGATCATATTTCCCCCTACAGGGACCAATTAAAGTGTTTAACCGTTAAAAATAGACGGTTGTATTGGCAGTGTGTGTTTTTTCTTCAGCTGTTCTCATTCAAAGAAACCTGTTCCAATTTTTTATGTCTGTACTTAGTTCTCGTAGGATCATAACTATAAGCAATTCCTCAAATCTTAATTTTCCTGCTCATCGCATCACCATATTCAGTGATTCATTTGTTGTAAAAATCAACCAAAATATGGAACTCATTGCCAGTAAATGTTTAAAAAAACATTAAATCAATTGAAAATTTTAAAATTGAAATTATTGTTTTTTTATAAATAGCACCTTTGTTGTATTATACATATACTGTTTTATTATTATTCATATTGTATTATATATGAACGTGTATGTACGCAAATGTTTGTATTTTTTTCCTCATAAGGGCCTGTACCCAGAGCGTTCATTGATTCTTATTCACTTCATACTTACTTACTTACTCGTAGAATTGACCCTCGAACCTTACGTCTAGCGCGTCCCAGCATGCCGCCTTTATTTCACATACTTTGAAGCTATTTCCCGAGAGCGATTAAATTCTTTCGCACCCGAATCGATTCAGCGGCAGTAAATAACCCCCCTGGACGGCCGCAGAGGGCTAATTGGCCGAGACACACGCGTTGGCGGTGGGCGGACGCTCACGACCACCCACCCACCCCCCCCCCCCTGGGAGGGAAAGGAGGAACAGCTTCGTCGCCGCTGAGAGTCTGAACAGAAAAGTGCTCCAACTCTGCCCACTCACACAGGGTCCCCCGATCTCGCTATTTTAAGACCCTCGATTGCGAAAAAAGGGTTTCGGAGTGGGGCGGGCGGATAAACGCGCTCTCTATCTCTTTACCCTCTCCTACACACACACAGACACATTACAACAGAAGCGACGAACTCCCCCACCCCACCCCCTTCCACGCCAACCCTTCCAAAAATCACGCCCCCATACGACTACGTCCATCCACTGCCCCACACAAGGGATATGCAGTTCACTGACCAAGAACCAGAGGAGCTGAAACTTATGCCTATTACTCACGGTAAAATTTTTGGTAAAACGTTTCATAAAATCGACTAATTTTATAAAAATGAACTTCCTAATGATAAAACCATTTTTTTAACCCTTGTTTTATAAAACGCTTTATGGAATAGGACAGGTTCTATTTCCATAAAACCGTTTTATGCAACAACCAATGAGACGTTCCGCTCATCGCGTTGATAATAAACTCGTATCCATGGGACGCCAAACAAGGAAAACGTAAACAAACATGGCTGGAAGTTCATGGAACATTGAGGCAGTACCCTTCTTGTTAAAAGAATGCGTTAGAGCCACAGCAGCTGTTGAGTGTGATCAGAAAGTAAGTAAATAGACAATACATATAGTTTTTAACCTAACAGTCATCCAAAAGAGAGTGCATTTATCACTTCAGATCGCAAATCGTCTCATAGATGGCAGGACGGTTTACGGTTTACGGATACGGACAGGATTACGGTTTTATGAATAGTTTTACCGTGAGCAAGCAAGTACGTTTTACGTACGACTCATCAAACTTTCAATCAAAATTTTTATAAAACTCTTTTATGGAAAATTTTACCGTGAGCAACAGGCATTAGGACTCGGGTTTCCCTCCAGGGTCAAAGGGTTAGTAAGCGTTAAAGTGCCTTTCATGAGCGAGATATTTCCCCAGTCGTAATGGTCACCATATTAAAATTTTATGTTTTCATTCAGCGTCTGTAAGAAGGGTGAAGTAAATATTGTAATATTGATGGTGGAAAAATATAATTATATACGACCACAATTATCAGTAATTATTTAAAAACATCAACATACAAGTCTCTCACTTGGCTCACTTTTTCATGCCGTACGGCTAAAAAGCCTTCAAAACAAAAAACCGAAAGGTTTTTTTTGCGATTCTGTACTTACTGCGGTGCGTGATCGATTACTGCGGTGAGTGATTGCTTGATTTTTATAATCAGTGGAGAAAACATACAAACTGCATACCGTTATCCATGATGAGCAAACCACCTTTGTGACTATGCCACAGTGTGGTGACACGCGCGTCGTGCCAGCGTAATAAAGTTTGAGGAAATAACAAAGGTGGTTTTCTCATCATGGATATCCATAATTTCCACGAATTCAGGCCTGAGATCATCATTTTTACATACCGTTAGTTTTTTGACGAAATCTAGGTGTTAGAAGTTCCTTATTTTTTCAATATTATCCCTCTGGAGCGCAAAACCTTAATCTATCCCATGTAAAACAGCTTATATTTTTAGGCAAATTGCTCGAAAAGTAGTTCACCATGGGTTAATATTTTCATATCACCGGAAAAATGTTAAAGTTCCAAATTATCAAATTACTATTTAAAAAAGGTGAGGAGCTAGGCTAGCATTTTAAAGCTACTTGTAAATTTAGCGTAGAAATTACAATTAGATGAAATCAGGAAAATCCGGAGCATGAATTACTTTGCTCCTAAAATTATCTGGGTGGCCTAATTGTATAGGACAATCAGTATTATTATTCCGGGATGCTTACGATTAATGGAGGGAATTAACAGAAAGCATGCTCAAAATTATAACAGGAGTGAACCTTATTATTTTCAAAGCTAGTTATTTAAAATTGTTTAAAATCTTCATAATTGATCATTAACTGGAATTTCGTCAATTGAAATCCTATTTACCTTATTCCAAGTGGAACCTAGTTTTAAAAAACAGTCAAGGAATCGGGGAGAGTGTAGTCCACCATGTAACCTCCTCCCACACAGCACATTTCCGTTTTAAAACGTTTTTTTTTAGTCTCAAAACTGTAGAAAACAGTTTTATTACAGTTTTGAGACAAAAAAAGAAAAGTTTTAAAACGGAAATGTACTGTGTGGGCTGTTTACAAATGAGATGTTCACAGAATCTGTCTCGGGAAACCGCATCCATAAGTTAATTTGAGCGAAATATTACTTCACCTAGAATTTGACAAATTTTACGTCATGTTAAAGGAAAAACTCCCATCTTTCCTAAGATATCAAAATATTCACCCCCTTGCCGAAATACTTTTCGAGCAATTAGCCTAAAAATATTGGCTGTTTTACATGGGATAGATTACGGCTGTGCGCTCCAGAGGGAGAATATTGAAAGATATTATCAATTTCTAACACCTACATTTCGTCAAGAAACTAACGGTATGTAGATTTCATGTTATCTCAACTATTTATAAAAAATAATCAATTAATCACCGCAGTTCTTTTTACAGAATCGCAAAAAAAAACTTAATTTGTGAAGGCGATTTCACAGGGTCGTGAAAAAAATGAGCCAAGTTAAAGACTTATGTGTTTATATTTTTATAATTACTGAGAATTTTTGTCATGTTTAACTGTACTTTTGAACCATTATTATTACAATATGTACTTCATACTTCTTACTGGTGCTTAAATTAAAAAATAAAATTCGAATATGGTCTTCATAATGACTAAGAAACTACCTCGCTCAAACTACCTTAAGTCGCAGGTTCCTTCTCCCCACATAATTGACCCTCTTCAAGTTTCCTTCCCTCCATTCTCCTCTCCATCCCTCCTCCAACCACATAACTGCTGCAACCACGAAAATTGGCCACGGAACACTTTGGACGTCAGCATCCAAAGTTTCGCAAGGCGCACTCTAGTCTAGATTTTTGGCGCCACTTCTCTCTTTCTCGAGAGAGAGGCCTGCCATTTAATTCCTCTAAAGGAACGCCTTAATTTATGGTTCCCCCCTGTTATAAATATACACGGTGGCTCGCCAGCTGACCCCTTAGCTGACTTGGCATCAGAAGCACATCTCCCCCCCCACCACCCTGGTACCTCCTCTTTCCCTCATCTCTCCCTTATCTCACTCCCACCATCTTCCCATCATCCCTTCCACTACCACACTCCACCTCCCTCCCCTTCCCCCCAAAAACCTACTAACGCCCCTCCGTCCATCGCGCTGCAAGACGACAAACGAGACACACTCTAATATATACATATATTCCCCCACGGGACAACTGGCCACAACAGTTGCATGCCTCTTTCACAACGAGACAAGCCTTTGACAATCATGCATCGGGAAACCATGAGTCAGCATTTTTCCACCGTAGTTTAACAAACAACTTATAGTTAGGTACAATCGAGCACGTGTTAACGTTCAAATGGCAGTCTGAATTGTGCGTGCGACATTCTTCGAGACGAAAATACTAGTGTTGGTTGAGGAGGACAGTTGGGTAAAAATACAATTGATTACAACACAGTCCACATCCATTTTTAACTAACTTTAATATTAAAAAAATGGCAGGGAAGAATTGTAAGCATTAAACATTGAGGATTGACCAGCCCACTTTAAAATTGTTTTGAGTGGCATTTATCATCGTACAATAAGCTTTTCATGCAAGGTTTCACTGCGAATCTAAGACTTCCCAGTCTTCCAATTACATTTGGTTACTTTCCGAATATCGGCTAAGGTCTTTGTGCAGAGGAAAAGTTGGCTACTGCCATTGTTTCCACGATATTTCCGTAGTAAAACACTCGCATAGTTACGTAAGTTCATTTTTCCTGCTTCTGTATTTGATATTATTTAGAACGGAATTGATCCTTCAAAAATCAAGTAAAATTAGTCAAGGAAGCACAAAATTGACTGGCCTAATGTTTGAACAGTCGTAATGGTGAAATATCATGTATATAAATCAAGCTTAGCGAACATTAATTACATTGGTATTTACCTACATTCATTCTACACCCTCACGGCCACCTTATAGGGGTAGTGAGGCTTAAACATTAAACGAAAAATTCTTCCACAACTGAAGTCGTCCGAAATGCAAATATCGTGACTTATGTCACGTATTGGTAATATCCTTGGCACGTAACACCATATTTCACAAGATTAAATATTCAAAAAGTCGAATCTCGTAGACTTTATCAATTGTGACTTTTCATTTACAAACTTCTGGAAACTGGGCAACCAACCTACATCTATCGCAATATGATTTTTAAAAATTTAAAAGTGAGAACTACGAGAATAACCGAAAATCTACATGTACCATCGCACCATACAACAATTTTCCAGAAATCATTCATAGCAAAATCGTGTCAGTTTTGGAATAAATTACCAGACAATATAAAAAACACCACCTCAATCAATGTATTCAAAAACCTACTCTTTAACTATGTAAAAGAAATTGGAAATGAAAACATAGAATAGGAATCAGACACAAGTAACCATAATGTATGATACATTGTATAAAAAAGTGAATATTTAAAATTGAAATTGATTTAATAACCACAAATTTTAAAAATATTCCTAATCACTTGCATATTTGTCTGGGGGTTATGTTATGATTTGGTATGTTCAGGTTTAAGGTATGATTGTTTTAAAATGTATGGTATGTAATATGTTAAGATAGTAAGATTGTTGTATTATGTTAAGGTATGTATTGTAATATCCGTTGTACTTACATCCTGTTTTGTTTTTTCTCTAAATTTGGCAAATAAGCTCACAGTTTAAAATCTCCTACATGAACCTTACTTACTAATTTATAACATATTAAACTGAAACAACAATTTTTTATTTCTGTATCTTGTATGTTATCATACTAATATATAAAAATTGAAAGGTGTCTGTCTGTCTGTTGCTCAATCACGCAAACACTACTGAACCGATTGAGCTGAAATTTTGTATGTAGTTATAAAATGTTCCGGGATGAAACATAGGCTATATTAAAAATCTGTCAGGGTCCCCAAAGGCCCCCCTGGGGGTCTCTTGTGGTCCATGCTAAGCATTGGGTTTGGTGCAGTGGTTTTATTTTTGCTTTTAAAAATTACTTTCACTCAAGATAGAGGGCTGGAATTTTTTTTTATCTGATGGCTGAATAAATGAAGTTTCTAATTCTTTCAATCGATTTTCCTTTACGATTCGTAATTGTCTGAATATTATATTTTTTGCTGAAAAATCTGACATTTTTCTCTTTAATCAACAATAGTAATTTCCTTGACAACCAGAGATTTGAATTCCAAAGGATATTCACGCATCTGGCATTTAAGTTTTCCTGCCGGCCCATGATAGCACGTAGAAAGAAAATTTGTATAAGAAGGGCCCTGAGTCCCAAGGGCCCCATGATAGATTGCTTCGGGGGGTAATCGATAAATTCAATGCATATTTACAGGAAACTCTTCAATGTCTATTCTCAAAGTAGCTCTCATAAAAGGGAACTGCATACGAGAGAACACTTATGTATAAAGCGATACACATAAAGGAATTAAACGTGGAAGAATATTTACGTGCAGCGAATAATAATGTTAATAATGCCTCTGTTGCTACAACAAATACGGCGTCGTTTATTATAGTTTAATACTAATAGGTATTACACGTATTGGAACCGTCTGCCTCTCATTACGATTACGAACTGTTTATTAGACCAATTCCCACATAAACTTTACGAGTTATTGATATATACTTAAACGTGTTAAAATTCAGTTTACTTACATTCACTCAATCATCGAGTTGCCTATTCGAGTCTCTCACTTGCCTCTGTGTTTCCCCTCCTTGGACTTAAAAATATATCCAATAACATGCCTAATAGAATAAAGGATAACCTTTTCAAAAAATCTTCTAAAGCATGAGGAATGTCTTCTTTGCGAGAAAATGAGTCCTTGCATGAAAAACGACAAAGGTTTGCCTTGGATGCTCAAAGACATGACTACCAGCAATATCATAATAATCTCCCCGTGGTGTTTCTCAGATTACGCTACGAACCGCACAAATTTCATTCTAACCGAACCTACTGACGGGTAACCAGCTAAAAATCTGGTTCAAATATTGAGCCATTTGTTTCGAAACTTCAGTCTGTTTTAAGATGGTGGAAATTAAATTGCGCCACTACATGCTTCTTACCCATAAGAAGAACGGATATTCTGCGCAATGGACGTCATCGGTGCATGAAAATTGGCAAGTGCACTATGACTGATCACCATAGATTTTAATTTTGTAACCAATGATTATGATTTAGGAAACAATGAATATAGCCACCCTTTATGCCAAAGGCATAGTCCGGGTATTGAAGGATTCATAGGATAAATAAACATCGCTGCTATTGAAAATGCTCCTTTTGACGTTGTCAACCGCTGGATTATACTCTACTCTCCTATCCTGATTAAGATACTCAACGCACATATCAACGGTGAATGGCGGAACTCAATTAAGTCATTCAATGCAAATATATTTATGTACTCAAGGGAAGTGCTCAAACTGTTATTCACTCAGAAGACGGCTCAAGAGAACTTGAGGGAGGAGGTCACCATCTATCAACCTAGGTGCTATTTATTAAGTAGTAATGAGTCTTCGTGGCCCATTATTGGGTTTCCCAAGCATTAAAGAGAACAAACAATCACTCAACTCTCCGTGCACGAAATGGAAAACGAAAGAATTACAACGATCACAACAAACAAGATAGGATACGAACACCTCAAATTATCACGCTGACAGTACTCTTCAGGTTTTGTGGTTTTCTTATAAAATAAGTTCAATTTTTTTCACATCCGTTGAAGTTCAACGGGTACCTTCAGCTAGTGTATTATATATATATATTTTTTTTTCCTTGCAAGAAAATTATGTTATGATGTAAACTACTGCCCCATTGGTTCCTACGCCAATAAAAGTTTTTTCTATTCTATTCTATCCTTCACAAACTATTTTTCTGTATGTTAGCCTACTTTTTATGAATGTGTGGATAACGAAATTTATCACTTTTTTGAAGTAAGTGAGTTTTGCATCGCATTAAAATCTTTCTCCTCCTCGACTTATTGAAGCGAAGCATCGGTGTGTGCGTGTGTTTGTGCTGCAATGTGGTAGGAGGCGAATAATTGAAAACACTATGTAACAAGAGTAGGTTCAAAGGATGGGATGAGTGGGTGAAGAAAGAACGTGGGTTTGAATATTCCGGTAATTAGCATGCATCATAGGAGTTTGCGTCTTGGTATTGGTCATGTTGTTGTACCGTAATATTGTAGCTCTGAAGATGGTGTCTATTTTGTAAAGGAGTTATAGTTTGTAAATTTTTGACCTATCCTCGAGATACAAATCTTACATTCCATGAAGAGGTCGATAATACAATACTTCATGTTGAAATAACCATGAAAGAGAGAGAAAAAATAAAAAGACGCATGGAAGGTGAGGAAATGGCATGAAGGTGATTGACAGACTGAAATAATATTGGTTGGGTATTGTGGCTGAGATTCTCAAGAGGAGTTATAGGAGACTTGGAAATGAGAATATTATCATTAAACAATGTGTTTATTTAGCAGAAACTAAAGAGGAATGCAAAGATAGAGAATGGGGAACATGCATGGAATTTGTTTCTCCCGTTACTGTATCCCACAATATAGAGAATTTTTTAATGAATCCGAATATGTAAGCCAAAGCTGTCTCCGTCAATTACAAATGCTATAAAATGATAATTAAAAGTTAGCAAAAATCGACGAAAGTCACGTGACTCGAAACGCTTTCTCATTGGCTTGACGTCACCGAACGGTACTGAAGTCCTCGCAGCTGCAGAGATAGGTGCCTCGTTGAAGTTATCGGAGCAAATTCGCTATTAAAATTATTCTGGTAATATCTCGATAGAAGAAATGACTGAAGTGGGATTCAAGAAGGCACAGTCGGATAATTTACCAATGATTGACTCACTCATGGTGGCCGCCTTCCTGAAAAACAGCGATTGTTTCGTCGCTGCCGAGATGCGTGGAGTAAAAGCGAGCAGGAAGCAAACTATTATATGCATAAGAAAAACTTTAAGTTTTAATATATAAATTTATAAATGTTTATTTTTAGGATATAATAAACTATCCACCGACTGCGGTAAATTATCATCTGCACATAATTTTATTAATACCTAACTTTTCATGTGACACATTATGCGGTTCTCTTATATCAGCTGATTTGTAGTATCAGCAGCTTTCAAGTATGATTAATGTCTAAATAATTCTAAATTATCGCAACGGCTTCAGTCGCCAAAAATACGAGTCGGCATGTTAAGTTTTGCATTAATATGTAGCAAACTCAATGTGTCTCATAATCTGAATCTATTGATTTTCAAATTTCCATATTACCGAAACTTAACCCATGCAGTCATAATGTTTCCCCCTCTATTGAATAGATATAAATCTTTTTAAACTTTTTTTTGCTTTATTTTACTCCCTAAATTTTCATGATTGACGGCGATTGCCCAACTCCGAAGACCCGGTTTTTCGGCGAAACCTTCTAAACTAACATTCTCACCTCCAATCTGTTGACGGCGTTTTATAGATCTCATCGAGGCCTACAACCTTACCCCTACCCTTACTCTCTTTCAGTTATAGTTTGCAAACTAATGGTTAAAACGTGTAACAGACAAATCATTAACTAATAGTGAGATATAATAGGTATTTCATGAGTTATCTAACGATTTTCAAAGCCATAAATGTCACTGCTCGCATATAAATAACGTTCAAAGCTTGGAAATTTGCTTTCCCTGTGACGTTAGAGACGTAAGTTGTATTAAATATATTTAGGTAGGTTTACATTCAGCTTACATTCTTCCCTTTTCAATTCATATAAGGTTTATTCCCTTTCATTCTATTTATGGATATATATGGATGAATTGAAAAAGGGAAGTATGCAAGGTCCATGTAAACGTACCTTAGGCGGTAGAATACTTAAATAATAATACTTTTGTTGAAATCAAGTCATAAATTTCCGTTCATAAATAATATTTTGCCTTTAATGTGATAGTTTTTCAATTTCTAACTTATAGTACATGGCAATAACATAATTTGGCTTAGTTATAAAATTTTTTACCTCACAAAAATAAGGTTTGCAATACGTGGTACCGGCACATACGTTGAAATGATCCTCGCAGCAATAAGCCGTCGACAATTTAGAGAGAGAATTTCCGTCTCTTCCGCAGGCTATCAACCATTTTCTCCTCTTCTTCGAGTCTTTCGGGACGTAAATAAAAACCTTTTCCGGCGTGGAAGTTGAGGTATTTGAGCAACAAGGCACGATGCAGGATTTATATACCTTTCCCGGTTTTTTCTCGTTTAGATACATTCTGCTCAAATGAAATGATCAAGTAAGATTAGTGAATATCAGTAAATATGTAATAAAAGCAATCATTTACGCCAAATGCTCGTTCCATCAATAACATCCGCCTACTTTCTCGTCTGAAGGTAAACAACAATCTCTAGCGTTACCGTTCCGTGACGTCACGCGTCCATTCCCCGATGACGTAGTGTTTTCAAGCTGGCGAGAAAGAATTATTTTTAAAGACTAATATCTCAGTAAAAAACCGCTTGCCATCGGTGAAATTTTCGCTAGATACATTTTAGATAGTGTCCTTCGGATATAAGTGGTTATAAAAAATAGTGCATGTTCCCCATTGAGGAAGGAAGTAGTGAAACAGAGCAATTTTCCCAAGTCCAAATGTGACAATAAATTCGCTGTTTGATTCTGCTAACCCCAAAGGAGAACGATTTAATATGGTATTCAGGCTTATGGTTATGTGATTAATTATTTAGCATTAGGCAACAGTTTCTTTAGCTTTATAGCCTGACGAAGCTGGCAGCATAGCACGGCGAAACTGTTGCCAAATACTAAATAATTAATCACATAGGTAACCAAAAGCCTGAATACCATAAACAATGAGCTGCGATAATCTACAAAAAAAAGAACGATTTAATGTTTGTGCAATCATGCATGGATCGAAAATAGCGTGCACGATGAAGAATTTTAGCTTCTTTGTTCTCCTCCTGAATGTGTCACCTAACGGTAAATTTTGGCCTAACGAGGAAAACGAGAAGCACGTAAGACTACAGTGCAACTGACGAATGAAGGCCGCTTCTCGTTCCGTGGTAATAAACGGCGATGTTTGCACCCTCCATCATTTCCTTCACACTGCTTCTCTCGTGCTCCCCAACTTCCCTTTCTTACCTTCCCTTCCCCCCCCCCCCCCCCGCCCCGCACCTTTCCTTCCACCACAGACTAAGGAGAATACAGTTGCGGACAAGATATCGATGACCCGGAGCACAGAATATTAAAGTATAATATATTTTCTTTTCAGAAACACAGCTCGGAAAAGGAAACCCAAGCTACCAACAGGTTTTTTTTTCACCTGTAAATGGAAAAGACGTCACACAGCAAGGAAGAAGACAGCCTGCGGAACCGGTACCCACGATAAGAAGAAAGAAGACGGTAAACTTTGTAAAGCAAGAATAAAGAGAAGAGCAGAAGAAAATTTAATGTAAACAGAAAACTCAAATCAAAATAAATATATAAAAAGTAAATAATAAATGTAACATAGTGAAATAATTGGGGTTTTAAAGTATAAAGGCACCCCTCACACATTGTAAATGTAAGGCAAAGGAGGAATTTGTACTTTTTGTGTCGAAATTTATATTCCTCGACCCATCCCCCAACCCCTCCTGTATGCACCCAACCCAAAACGCTCCCTCATATCTCCGGAGCGTCTTTTCCTCGACCTCTCCCGCACCTCTTAAGGAGATGTGTTTTCACTCGCGCCCTCTTCAGCCAGATAGTGGGGAAGAGCGTAGTAGCGGCGGTGGCGGCCGTGAACTTAAAAATAGCGCCGGTGGGCGGCGCCGTAGGGGGGGTGACACAATGGTAGGGAGGAGGGAAGGGTATGTATGTGGTTGGGGGAGGGGGGAGGAGGCACAATGCCACGCCCCCATGCGTTTGCCTCCCCGTCTCTCCACGTAGCATCGTCGATTCGCGATATCTTCGCTCTTATTGCAGCGCAGAGATCAAGGCACATCGATGAGCGCCACACAGCGGAATACTCAGGTAAGTTCAATTTCAAAATCAAGGAACATTTGAAAGAAGAGAGATATCGAGATGAATTTCTCCCCATTTTAAACCTTACTCTCTGAGGAGTATGGAAAAAATACGTATAAATTAGTAATTGTGTATCCATGCTTGTAAAAAGTATGCAATTGAAAAATATTTTATCAGATACGAAGAAAAACTAATTTCAAAAAAAACTTTTTAAATAATGCGAATGTATATTTCACAGTATTTAGTCGAACTTCTTATATTATTGTAATCGGTGGCGCAAAAAATTAAGTTTTTTTTATTGTAAACAATTTTAGTTAAATAAATAGAATTATTTGTATATTATGACGCGTGAAACATGTAATTTCAGAGCTGTATTTACTATCTCAGTATTTTTCCCGTGTAGCTGCTTGAAGTACCTTCCTATGCTAATTTAAACGTTTAATTAGCTTTAATAGGAGCCGAGGAATTTAACTTTGAGTGATACAATGTGTAAGTAGAATGAATATGGGTTGTGTATTTATATAATAGGTATATAAAAGAATGTTTGTTTGTCTGTTTGTCTTTTATACAAATCTACAGTTTTCCTCTGATCGTGGTGAAATTTTGCAATCTAATATGTAGTTCAAGAGATGAGGAAAAATAATTGGCTACCTTAAAAAGGTACCAAAGAACCAAAGGTACTATGGTGGCCTATGCTACGTATTGGGTTTTGTGCAGTGGTTTCAAGTTTTACTTTTTAAAATTAGTTTCGCTCAAGATAGACGGCTGGGATTTTTTTTATCAAATGGCTAAAAGAAAGAAGTTTATAATTCTTTCAATCAATTATCTTTTCCAATTCGCATTTGTCTGAAAGTCGCGTTTTTACCTTCAAAAACGCACATTTGTCTCTGAATTCAACAGAAGCATATTTCCTTGGCAACCAGATTTTGGTATTTAACGCATTTAAAATTCATTTTGCTTAGTTAACCAATTAGGAATGCTAAGCGTTGGGTTTTGTGCATTGTTTATTTTTTTTTCCTTTTAAAAATACTTTCACTCAAGATAGAAGTTAACATTTATTTCATCAGATACCCGATAGAATGAAGTTTCTCATTTTTTTAATCGATTCTCCTCTTATTATATCATGAGTTATGAAGGAACTGTGATCCTGAGCAACGCCGGGTAATTCAGTTAGTTTATGATAAGGAAAATTAATGATAGACGCATGATTTTCCAATTAATAAATTACAATGAAATTAAGTGTGAATTTTAACAAATTTTTAATTATCATGCAGGCACAGAGAGCGTTACGCTCACGAAGCCTTTCTCTTTTCTCATACCATTATATCCATGAAAAAATAATTTTTCAACACGCCATCACTTTCCACCGCCAAATCTCTATTTGCCGAATAACCTATGCGTTATCATTTCCGATGATTATTGATCAGTCTTTACAGTCTTGCTGGGAACCACGGAAGCACTGATCAAGCAAGAATATTTACCAATACGTGAGTCAGACTCTAGGTTATGCATGGAAATATCGGCGAGCGATGGCTCGCGAGCCAAATCTCCTTAGTAACGAGAGTGGAAACGACGACGCAGAGCATGGGTTGCGTCATTTGAGAGATGCGATTTCGGATTCTGCTCGGCTCTCGGAGTCTAAACTCAGCCGCGGCTTTCCCCGAGTGTGTGTCCCGTCTGAATGCCTAACGATCCACCCACCCACCCACCGACTACTCTCTGAGACTCCCACGCCCTCACTTGGCGAAGCGAACGTGTTCCGTACAATCCCCTCCCTCTGGGAAAGCTAGCCAGTTGATATATGTTCTGCGTGGGAGAGATAAGAAGCCACCATCCCCAATGCTTACACTGCTTTTTCGAGCATAAATTCCAGTTTTCAACTGCACCTGTTTAACCTTTTCCACATCATATGATGATTATTATTAAATCATTTTCAATGCTTTAAATTTTATACATAATAATCAAAATTGGGTTAATGCTAAAACACTTTGACAAATTGGGTTAAGGTGGTTCCACCGTCAAATGTCATTTTATTAATATTCCGTCTACATGTAGAAAAAGTTGTCCTCTATCTGATATGAACAACAAAATAATACCTTTCCACGCTATTTTATTCTATAATTGAACTTGAAATTACATTGTGTTCAATGGGGGAATGAGAGAAACACGGGGAAAAATAGTATTTTTCCATAAAATAAAAATGCCATTTTCGCGGAAAACTGTCTCTTTGAAGGAAATAATCCAGATAATTTGAATAAAAATAAAATTCAGGCATCTTACCACCTTATTTTTCTAGTAATTGAAGTCAAAATGCGGTAATTCGTAGGAAACGTCGCTGCAGTCGCTATGGCTGTAAAAAAGTGATAATTTAAAATACATTCGTGGAATAATCTGCATGTTTTGTACCTTACTTGTGGGTTTCTATAGGTAACGCATTGCATCAGTGAAGGCAGGATTTTTTTGACAAAATATCAAAAATGTGGAATTTAGTATTTGTTTTGAATCACACAGTCGCGGCGGAACATCCTTAATGCTAGAATAAATAGTGATTTCCACCTAGTTACCGATCATCATAGAAGGCATCATCGCAGGCCTCACACTTTTATAGGGGATTGATATTATGCAACGCAATGGCCTCCGAATTAAAAACTATTAAAAATCTGGGTATTTTTTTTAAAGGAGGGTAAAAAAATGGTTGATACAAGCAAAACACAAAAGTTTAATGTGAACAATTTATCGTGTACTGAATTCATAAGAAGTCAATGCATAAAGTGTACTGGAAGTATCACTCTTTTCTGTTTGAAAACTATGCAATATTATTTTTTTTGCAATTGGAATATTTTCATTTTGGAAAAATGTATTTGTAATTTGAATAGCTACTGCTGAATAAACGCTAATATTATTAAACGAATAACGCTATATTATTATTACACCTCAGGCTTTTCATATAAGACTGAAGATTAAATTTTTTAGGATTATGCAGTTAGTTTTTCCTCAAGAAAAACGGAATCATTGTAAGGAGATAAATTGACGATAGTTAACGAATGGACAAGGTCTGACTACGACACTTGGAGATAAATTTTCACATAGATAATTCGAAGCCCAAATTACATATCAGCATGAGCACTGAAGCGTGCAGCGTGCAGCTAGGGAAAGTAGCTACTTCTCCCTTGTTAGACCCCACTTGGAATACGCTGCCAGTATTTGGGATCCTTATGAGGCAGACTTAAAAACCGAGTTAGAACGCGTGCAGAGAAGATCAGCCGTTATGATAATCTTGTTGGTGTTATTGACTTTTTCCAGCAACTGGGACGAAAAACGCTTTCAGACCGTCGATTAAACTTTAGACTCAATCTATTATGTAAGTTTCAAACCGATTTATTCTCTGACAACGTTAATAATATCTTAAAAAATCCGACATTCTACGGTAGATCAGAAAATGAGAATAAAATTAGGGAACTAGACAGCAGAACGGACAGATTTAAAATGTAATTTTTCCCCCGAACGATAAGAGACCATAACAGCAGCCAATGAGACTTTTAACTAGGTTTTTTAATAGGTAGTGTAGCTCTTAGTAGTAGTAGTAGTACTCCCTAATACTTGTGTACTTATCTGATATCTAGTACTTACAGTACGCCGTGCATGTATTCAGTATAACCTTTGAATCCCTTTCCGTTTATTTAGTTGCAAAATACGTAAATACTACCTTTCCCTCTAACATTGGTAATATATCTATATTGTAGTGCATGCTTGTAGGGCCTCTCCTCCTGAAAAGCATTAGCGATTAATACTAATGCATCAATAGTCGTAGTTACACTAACTTCAATAGGGTATACTGTAATGCATGTTGGTGACTACTCAACCCCTGCCACACACCCTTGAGGTGGATTGCAGGGTATTTCGTAGATGTAGATGTACAACTCGAATGTATCAAACAATCAATAGTTGAGTTTCTGTCGTAGTAAAAGAGAGGAGAAAAGAGTATATGTACTTGATTTTTCAAACAATTCTTGGTGGATTATGAATCATTGGCAAAGTCAATGACTTCGCCAACACAATTCGACGAGACACTTTTTTCATGGCAAAATCTCAATTAAAAAAGGACCAAACCTTTCTGAACAATCCATTAAGGGAATAAATGCGCTCATTTCTTTACGCTACCCCTAATCTTTAGGCAAGTTAGCACTTAACCCTAGCCAACAGGTGTAATAGATTTATTATGTATGCTACATCTGAAATACAAAACTACTGTGTTGGAACACTGGACGCGTTAATTAAGAATGAAAATCATAATAATCAGAGATCTTTATTTATACAAACAAATGAGTCGATTATAAAACCTAAAAGAATTGTTTAAAAATGTGGGATAAGGGATTTCGTCAATGGCAGGAACGGGCTTGGCTAAAATATTTGTACTATGAATGGCCACCCGTTCACTTTCATGCTATTTTTTATGTGTTGAGAAATGAATTCTAAAAGTTACAACTCTCGTTTAATATTGAACATACATAGATAGATACACATTTTATTGATATGGCATCTACGCCCTGTAAGACCAGGTACATTAACGGAAAATATATGCTCGGTTTTCACAAAATTTGTACACAGTTTAAGTAAAATACAACAAGGTTACAAGTCAGTATTGGCCAATGCCAGTTAGCATATATATTTTTGTTTATTGATTACATTCATAATTTTGATAGACTTAAGTGCACATTTTTACATAATTGTTTTGGATTAATAACTAATATTTAGGTGTAGCATCTAGATACGCAGCTTCAAGTGTACTGTTGTTGCAGTATGTATATTCGTATAGTTTGGTTTTAAAGGAGGTAACTGATGAACTTTATTTCAAGGATATAGGGGAGGGAGTTCCAATATTTTGTTGAGGTTATTTGGAATGAATTCTGAAGGATGGTGGTGTGGTGACTGGGGAAATAGAAAAGGTCTGGGTTCGATCAGGCGAAGTTAATCAGGTTTTGAGATTTTTTACCAAACGTTTTTTTTGCAGATAATGAGGATTTTCGCTTTCAAAAAGTTTGTATAAAAACACTCCCATACAGTACATGAGCAAAATAAAATCAATAACAAGGGACTAAAAGAGATTTGTGGTTGTTTAAAAAGTACTGCAAAAGCAAAATAAAGCAGACCATTGAAATTCAATTGACGCAAAAATTCCTCATTGCTTCTTTGTCCATCATGTTTCGAGTACCGTCAAAGATTACGTGAAGCCCAAGTTCAGGAGCAGGACTGCGCCTTCCAGATAAGGAGCCTCCGGCCTCGATTCATCGACTACAATGATCCGGGTTTATTTCGTCGCTATCTCGGAGGAAAGAGGTCCAGGCATGGTCGTCGCGCTCCGCTGGTTCCATTCCCTGAGTAAATCCGATGGAAAAAAACTAATACCAGCATCCCGGCGTCCAGAGCAAGAGCGCAAATACCAGCAAAGCTGGGAAGGCGAAGCAAATTACTAACCAACCCCAATCAATGAGGTGTTTCGCGGTGAGCTGGCCTAACGCGCCTGACTGAAGTCGTATTCTGAGCTAAAATACGTATTTCAACGTCAACTCTGATCGACTCACGTCAATGCCAAGGATTCAGAAGACGGGGAGGGTATTAAGGTGCTTCTATCGTATAATCACTTAAATGTTATTTCATTCATATTCTGTCTACTTGTAGAAAAACTTGTCCTCTATCTGACGTGAGCAACAAAATGTTACCTTTCCACGCTAATTTATTCTCTAATTGAACTTGAAATTACATGGTGTCCAATGGGAGAATGAGGGAAACACGGGGAAAAATAGTATTTTTCCATAAAATATAAGTGCCATTTTTGCGGAAAACTGTTTATGAGAAGGATATAATCCAGAGAAATTGAATACAAATAAAATAAAGGCATCTTACCACCTTATTTATACTGTTATTGAAGAATTAATGCCGTAATTGAAGTCAAAATGCGGTAATTCGTTAAAAAAAGGCGCTGCAGTCGGCTCCAATGACTGGGAAAAAGTGCTCATTTAAAATACATTCATGGGATAATCTGCATATTTTGTACCTTACTTTTGGGTTTCTATAGGTAACGCATCGCATCAGTGAAAGCAGGTTTTTTTGGACAAAATATCAAAATACATGGAATTTAGTATTTGTTTTGACTCACACAGTCGCGGTGGGGCCTCAACTAGGTAGTTTGAGCGAGATATTTCCCCAGTAATAATGAATACCATAATTAGGAAAGTTACCAAAAAAAATTAACTGATTAAAGTTAAAAGTTAATCTCTGTAAAAAGTAACTAGTTAAAGTTAAAAGTTACTCATCTGAAAAATTTACTGATTAAAGTTAGAATCTAAAAAAGTAATTTTTACGTTACAAGTTACGTTTTCAGAAACTTTGAAGAAACTTTTAAAAAGTAACTTTTAAAAGCTTTTTTTCGGAATTGGGGCAAACTAAATACAAACTTCAATTTCAAGACAAATTTATTTAACTTTTACTTAAAAAGTCATAAAACTTAAATAACATTCTCATTTCAAAATTTGTATCGGACATCCGTCCTCTCCTGTCTGAAAAAAGAAGCCCTGCAGCACTAAACATCCTTGCACATTGCGCTGACGATGGAATGCCATTGTTGTACATACTAGATAATAGGATTTCTCATAGTGCTTGAGAGTTCATTAACACTTCTATGCACGTGAAAATATCTCACAGCTTCCGCATCGGCGATGGAATATACCTTCTGACTGATAGAAGTCAATTGGTGCTTAAATATTGAACAAAAAAATGATCCTTCAGTCTTACAAAGAACTTTCATTCTTGGTCTCACTGTTAGATGGTGAACTTTGTAGCGTTCCTAAACTTTGGCGGTCATTCCACTCAACCCCATTTCGTTTGGATGTATTTGTCTGGGCTTATTCATTGCATTCTTGCACAACCACCCAGCTATATTGCATTCTTAGACAGTACCGTTTTATTTTCCCCTTTTTCTGCTGGGAAAGCTTTGCGCCCAAATTCGAACAGGTCGACATTCGCCAAAAATTAACGAAAACAAAATTAACTGAAGTCAGTTTTCGATCAGTTATTACAATATTTTAACGATTAAAAGTTAACTCTAAAAAAACGTAACGGTAAGGTCAAATAGTTAACCACATTTTTCAACGATTTATTTTAATCATTAATTTTTTAAATCGTTAATCCCAACTACGATGGAGACCATATTCGAAATGTATATTTTAACTTCAGCGTCTGTAAAAGTGTGAAATAAATATTGTAATATTAATGGCGCAAAAATATAGTTATATATGATCAAAATTCGCAGTAATTAAATAAATATATCTACGTAAGCCTCTAACTGGACTCAGTTTTTACCGCTGTACGGCTGAAAACCCTTCAAAACAACAGGTTTTTGTGCGATTCTGTAAAAATTACTGTGGTGAGTAATATTTTATATTTTATAAATAGTTGAGAAAACATGCAATCTGTACACCGTTAGTTTTTTGACGAAATCTAGGTGTTATAAATTCCTATTTCCTTCAATATTCTCCCTCTGGAGCGCAAAAGCCATAATCTATCCCATGTAAAACAGTTTATATTTTCAGGCAATTAGCTCGAAAAGTAGTTCGGCAAGGGATTGATATTTTGATATCATTAGTAAGATGAGAGTTTTTTCTTTAAAATGAGGCCAAATTCATCAAATTCTAGGTGAAGGTGTTTTTCGCTCAAACCACCTTAACTTGGTCAACGAATCGTACACAACCAATCAAACCAATTTATCAAATGCAGGGTCAGTTAAACACTTAACTTTAATCAGGACCTGTCTGGGGGGGAAACAAATTCGGAAAACCTGCGGACAGGCTAGTCGCAAATTGGGATTTATTAAACGAATACTAGGAAAATGTGACGAGAAGGTTAAAGAGCGATGTTATTTTTCACTCGTGAGACCTCACTTGGAGTTTGCCGCTAAAATATGAGACCCTTACGAAGTAGGACTAATTTCAGAAATAGAGCGAATACAACGGAGAGCAGCATGATTTGTGAAACTTTTGTTACGATATACTTAGCGGTGCTACCTAATTGTTGAAGGAATTAGCGTGGGGATCTCTAACTGATCGAATACGGGTAAAATATTTTGTGTAAGTTTGAAGCAGACACTTTTTGGCCGGACGTTCAACATATTTTGCTAGAGGGTAGAAACGATCACAGGAATAAGATAAAGGAAGTAGACTGCAGAACCGATAGATTTAAAATGTCATTATTTCCATGAACAATGTTGTTGTCCATTTACATAGCACTCTCCCGGTTTCTGGTTTGACTGCGAACTGTTCTCCTGACTGCTTTTTGGTGTCTGCGCCTAGTCGCCAAGGGTACATGGGAGGTCCCGATTTGTACTGGGACGAGTGCTGCATGCCAGGTGTGGAATCACTCCGTGCCACACACCCTAGTGGTGGCTTGCACGGTAGTGGAAGTAGATGAAACAGTATTTGAGAACTTTTCGCTGAAGGATATGTAGACGGCTTGAGTAGCACTGACGAGTATGAAGGGCCATAGGCTGGCTTATCAGCTGTCAGTTGAAGATAGCAGAAGAGGGCATTAATTACCCATAAACAAGCTCCATTTACAACACTTTAATTCATGTTTACTCCTCAACGGCAATCAGCCATCGGTTCAAGTCTATATATCACGCACACGCTCCTTCTGTTATTCAGCGTTACAGGATCAAACCGGAAATGTTCTACTTTAGTTCACTTTCGGAAATATCTCTTTCTAATAACCTTCTTTATTTCATTCAAGTATTCTACCAGCTGATTGATAGGTTCTTGGACAGTCCCCATTCTGCATCCCTACCTCATAGACATAGTCTCGCTTTCCCTCCTAAGGATTTCCCGCCATTAGATCTCTCTTCAATTCTTCATATCTTATTTCGCCCAGAATTCCTATCCTCTTCCTTTCTATTCCACGCTTCCCCAGTGTTCTCCCTTCTATCACTCTTTTCAACATGCCCTCTCCTCTCAAAACCTCCTCCATCCATCTCTTCTGCCTTCTCCGAACCTCTGCCACAAGCTTCCTCTCCTCTTCGACCATATCTAATACCTCCTCGTTCGTCTTCCTCGCCATCCAGCTAACCTTCTCCATCTGTCTCCAAACCCACATCTCAAACGTCTCAAATCTACGCACATCCTCCCTTCGCAATGACCAAGTTTCCGACCCATATAGCGCCACGCTCCATATTAAAGTTTTCACCAGCATCTTCTTTACGTCTCTTCTCTGACCCCCCTCCTCTTATAAAGACAAGATAACTAATGACTCCTACTTGAACACTATTTTGGAAATAAGTAGAGATCTGACTCTATATATTTTCCTACAGTCAAGGAAGTTAATCACACGATATGTCATTAGAGAAACGAATTGAACCGCAGACTGAAAGGCGCAATTGGTGTAAGAACCAACCACCAGGTGGAGCTACAGCCAGTCACTGTCGGTGACAGGAGGGTTTTGGCATGGCTGACGGGGCATGTAAGCAGAGTAAACGCTGTCGGTCACATGACCGACTGACGGCTGGACGACCGACTTACGGTGAAATTGAATTCGTTATAGCACGCGAGATGATTACTTCATCGACGCTAAAAAAAAGGTTTATTATGAGTATGTGTAGTTTGAAAATGGATGAAAACTTTTAACTGTTTTTTTGTTTGTACTTGTGTTTGTAACTGATTGAAATGATGTAACTGATCTACTTATTTTTATTGTATTTTATTATAACTGATCTACTTATTTTGCCTCCTCCTTCCCTCTCCTGTGTCCTGTGCAGGTTACCAAAAGGGAGTATTTCTATTCGGGGTCGACCTGGAATATGAAGAAGGGACCTCCCACCATCGCTACTGGCTCCCACGTGGCGGGTCGAAATATCAGGACTCGTCCCGCTACTCAGCTATAGCGAGACTAACAAAGGGGACGGAGTCAGTTGCCCGACGCCAAAAAAAAACCTCTATTGGTTTAAAATAATACTGTGATACCCAAATATAAATACACGAGGGTTCACTCGCGGACATTGGCAGAAATTATCTGAGTGAGTATTTTGTTTAGAATCTCTCACATATTACGCAGAGGTGTATTATAGAAAAATATGGAGGTAAAGAGGTGGAGACAAAATTACTCATATAATATGTACCGTAAAGCTAGTCATGCATACACGACTTTAACAGAAAAATATAGAATTAAAACTGAAATATGCTACATATGTCAGTAACTTTTCCGCAAGAAATACACGCGAAGCTTAATCTTCATTTGGCTGCATACCTTTATTTATTTGCAAAATTTAATATAAAAATGTAGTTTTCTGTATTTGGGAAAGGTACCAATAGGAAGAAAGTAGAAGGAGTAACGATTCTTATTCCATCAATCGAATTTTGTATTCCGGTCGAATTTCCGAAAGTTTTGCTGAAACGTAATGATTCTTTGGATTATTTTAGCGTTCTTGAGTCATCGTTCCCATAACGACCAAACTCATTGTTTAAGTCGAGATTCCACGTGTATATCCAGTGTAAATCTCAGTGATTATTTGCTCTAAATGAGATATGAATGATTTATTACAATCAACGTAAATGATAATATTCTTCCCGTTGATATTCAAAGGGCACCTTCTATATCAATAATAATAATGGCTTGCCGGAATAAGGAAGCGTGGGTAGCGTAGTGGTCTGTACATTGACCTGGCAAGCCAAAAGGCCGGTGTTTCGATTCCAGATCCAGGTCGTTTTTTTCCTTTGGCAATTTCTCCTATATTTTGCCGCCATACTTGCGGCAGTCATGAATATCTCCTTTCTATTTTATGTGACCTGTGAGCGTGAATTTACATGCGTAAGCATATTAAGGAGGTTCGGTTGTTTCGATCAACTTAAGAAAATTGGACGAAACTTGCTGGAAAAATTACTTTTGTTGTCTTAAAGGTACCTGCTTTTTTCAGAACTATTTGTCACAGATTTCTTAAGATATTTGAAGCCGTACGGCCGATAACCCTTCAAAACAGCAGGTTGTTTGCGATTCTGTAGAAATTACTGTGGTGAGAAATAGATTATTTTTATAAATATTTGAGAAAACATGTAATCTTTACACGGCTAGTTTTTTGACAAAATCTCGGTGCTATTAGTTACTAATTTTTTAATTATTCTCCCTCTGGAGCGCACAGCTTTATAATCTATCCCATGTAAAACAGCTCGTATTTTCAGGCGAATTGCTCGAAAAGCAGTTCGGCAAGGGATTGATATTTTGATATAATTGGAAAGATGAGAGTTTTTTCTTTAAAATGAGGCCAAATTCATCAAATTCTAGGCGAAGTGATTTTTCGCTAAAACTACCTCAAGTAAATTCTTAGAGTGAATGGGAGAAGGGGGGTATTACTTCCTTCCTATTCTTCCCCGCGCACTCCTTCATTGCTTCATCCTTCAACAGAGGGTTATTTAGTACGCCCCGGCCCCTTTGGCACCCCGTAACCCCTGCGACCAGGAGAGGCAAAAGGAACCGCGAATAATACTCAGAGGAGGTGGATGGCATTCTGGCATTCTCCCCGTCTCACTCATCTTGGACCGCTCGGAAGGGAGTGAAGGAGTAGGGGTGTGGAGGGAAGGAAGGGACGGGCAGAGACGGAAAAGAAGAAAGGGAGGGAGAGAGAGGGAGTTAGAGGGGGAGGAGGAGAGGAGGGTCTGGCGCCAACTCTAATGTCGGGAGGCGAAGACGGCATTCTTCTCAGTCTGCTGCACCCCACCTTCTTTCGCAACCACTCCTCACCGCCTCCTCCGTCTCCACTTCCACAACCCTATCCTGTATTCTTCCTTCTGCAAGTAAAACTTCGCATGCCGTGCGCCACCTCCGCCAGGTATGCGAACTTTAGATTGCTTTGCAAAACAAATCACCACCACTTCTTTAAATAGCATTAATTGCAGGCTATCGCAGGCGAAGAAACTGGGCGGTATTGTGACGTCCAAATGGCACGTTAAGGGAAGACCTGGCGAGGGATTCAACTGAAATTTCTCTGTCACGTTGCTCTTAACTCGCCATTGGTCGCGCAATGAGATTTTCTCTCACGCCAAATTTAAACTTGTGCTCACTTTGAAATCAAGAGTTAGAATGAGTTTCCTTTCCTTCTAGCTGACTTTTTATCTCTTCCTATTGACCGACCGTCTCATAAGGTATAAATGAAGCGTCCGCAGCTCTGGAATGATGTGTCTGATACCGTCGGCTACAAAGTGTGAGACTTTTTCTCATCGCGCGACCACTGACGTTAATATTTTAGTATTACTCAGTTGCGTTACACTCTCGCAGCATGCGGGCAAAGTTGATTCATTTCGTGGAGAGCAGATATTTTAATGCACATTTATGAGTAACAAGAATGCTCGTCCTCATAAATAAACATTTCTTCAAGAGAATGGCAATTTTCTTCATTTATACACAATGATTACATCGCCAGTAAAATTAGCAATGATTACGTAATTTTTTTATTTTTTTATTTTATTTCCACATCCCCGAAAACAGCATGAACGGCCTTTTACATCGGGTGTATAAACATGTAACAATGGACGAACACAAACACCCGTGTCCTGAGTGGTTAAAAACCCACTCAGGCGGGACTCGAACCCGCGACCCTCAGTTTAGCAGGCAAGGACTTTACCCCGTCGCCACCGGGGCCGAAAGAATTGTCTATCTGTGGAAATTATTGTTTCAAATGAACATCTAAAGAAATAAATTAAATCTAAATATAGTGTTAAATATTGCCAATAAACGCTCTATGATAGATAATCAATGATACGTCTGAGTGTGAGAAAAAGTCTCACACGTGACCGCTCGCGTGATAGGTAGCTTAGCGACCACACCCAGGTTAACTTAATAACCACCGAAATGATTATTCTTCACTTGAGTGGGTAACCTGGAAATAATGTGTATTTCATAAATAGTGCACCAAAATGTTACAGCCATTGTGGAATGTATTACATGATATGAAGAATGAGGTTTATAGTTTCCTTATCTAATTATCCTAAAAATATATCATCGGCAGAATTCCTCGCAGTAGCTTTTCAATTTCTACATTGATCAGGTTATTTACCCCTAAAGTTAATCATTATGCCTCAATACCCCATCACTAGGTATTCTGATTTCATGTGATCATAAAATAATAATAATTTGCTTCCACAGGATTATCTAAATACAGTGTGATCATTCTTTTGGAACAATTCATCTGTTTCCATTGTTGAAAATCTCCTGGCTTTGCACGATAGAAAATGACGTAAAGAATATAGTATTCCACAAAGCAATAACTCATAGTAAAAAAAATGCTGCCTGGGAAAAAAGTTATGTCCAAAATTTCAAACAGCATACGGCTTATAAACTCTAGTTAAGCGTTACATTTCATTGAAAGTTCATCAGAATACAACTAGGTCAGAATGGTTGAGGTCCGGATGCGGCATTATCTTTGTATAGGCATTCATTTTATTGCTTAACGGTTGCAATCGATGCGGGAATCATTAAATTAAAATCTTTACTTCCCGTATCTGCACAAAACATTAATGAAGCTGTCATCTATCGATTTATTTTAGAATTTCTTCGAAGCACTACGAGTTTCCTCCCTATGTCATCGGAAAGGTTAATATTTTCAATATCTTCAATTTCATTGACTATAAAAAAAGTTTCCAAATTTTCCGGCGTCAATTTCCCGCAACACAGTAATGACTCTTGCAATTTAATTTCAGTTTTTATATTGCATGTAGCAATTAATATAAATACTTCACGCATTGGAGTAACATTTAAATGAAGGAATAGGATCAATCCTCCCCATTCAATGCCAGGAAAAACTTCTTCATTTGAACAATATATTCGCACAGGTCTCGCAAGTACTGAACATTAAAATGATAATATTATTTTGGATTACTACTATTCTAATGAAATGAATTAACGTATTTTTTCTAAAATAAAATCTGACAAAGATCGTTTGTCTTCCGTGTCACAAGCGCACACGACTTGGTAAGCCTTGTACGACTCAATTCTTAGACGCTGACTTAGACATCCCCCAATCTACATAATGTACGTAAAACAACACCTGTTAATAGGATGTAGCGACTTTTAAACATTGTGCGGATATATGGCGAGTAGTTTCTACATAAATATCCAAGTTTTCAGAGAGTGTGCGACAGTTTTCTTTTGTGCTAAGTCAATTTTTATGGCCATTATCACGATTGCAAGATTTTAAAAATGGTCATATGCCTGGTTCTTTTTTTCATTTGAGGCCGTACCTTGGGATTTGCCCTTGCAAAAGAAATACATTTTTATAGTTTGTGGGTCCAATTCCACGATCTTCGGATCAATCTCCAAAGGATTAAAAAGATATATATATAATTCGGCACCCAATGTATGATGCCTGTGAAGAATTCGCGCAACTATCAACATGATTACCACCATCAGAGGAGAGCATTTAGGGATCCAACTGTTCAGTTAGGGCAAAGATTTTGAGTCCAGTGTATATATTTGATATTTCGCGTTGATGTATTTTATAAATCAACGCAATTAGGGCTCAATAAGCTCTTAAGAAGTAGAATCAAGCACATAAATGGAAATTTTCCACTAGATAAAATTGGCTGACTCTACCTGATGATGATGCAGTGCATAGAAACCATGGTCGTATTAAATCTTATCTAGTGGAAAATAGTAATTTCTGTGCTTCATAATGCTAAAACTCCACCATATCGCACTTGATACTTCTTTCTCTAAAGAAGAACTATCTATAATGGTATGTAGTGAAACTTTTATGCACAAAATTGAAATTTACTGGTAGTATGAAATTATTAACCCGGGAGTGGTCGCTAAGCTACCTATCACGCGAGCGGTCGCGTGTGAGACTTTTTCTCACACTCAGACGTATCATTGATTATCTATCATAGGCAATATTTTACACTATACATTGGCAATATTTTACACGATATTTAGATTTAATTTATTTCTCTAGATGTTCATTTGATACAACCATTTCCACAGATACAAAATTACTGATTCAATTACGTAATCATTGCTAATTTTACTGGCGATGTAATCATTGTGTATAAATGAAGAAAATTACCATTCTCTTGAAGAAATGTTTATTTATGAGGACATGCATTCTTATTACTCATAAATGTGAATTAAAATATCTGCTCTCCACGAAATGAATCAACTTTGCCCGCATACTACCAGAGTGTAACGCAAATTAGTGATACTAAAATATTAACGTCAGTGGTCGCACGATGAGAAAAAGTCTCACACTTTGTAGCCGACGGTATCAGACATATCATTCCTTAGCTGCGGACGTTTCATTTATACTTTTTGAGACGGTCGGTCAATAGGAAGAGATAAAAAGTCAGCTAGAAGGAAAGGGAACTTATTCTAACTCATGCTAACAAAGTGAGCACAAGTTTAAATTTGGTGTGAGAGAAAATATCATTGCGCGACCAATGGCGGGTTACAAGGACCAAGTCTATTGTTCCTTTGCAGCAATAACTCCACTCTATTGTAAATAAAAACGTACACCGTCCGAGAGGTGGATTCCCAGGAAATAGCTGCGAGCACTTAAGGGTTAGGGCCAAGGATAAAACGACTGCCTCCCATAATGGTACGTCACTGTAGACTACGCAAAACACCCTCCCTTTGAAAAGGGGGAGGTTTCATTTAAAGGATCGGGTTCATGGAATTGCTATTTAAAAAATAAGTATCCTTGATGGACGTCACCGCCGGCCCTGTAATGTCTTCATGTGAGCATCAGTTCACTGCGATATCACTCGTCCACCTCGTGATCCCAGCTGTCGAATTGCCCCCTTGCCAGATCTACAGGTCTTCCCGCTCCCCCATCCCCATTCCCTGGGCAGGAAGATAGAAGTAGATGGGAAGAGATGGGAAGCGAACGCTCCTCTATTTATGTTACGCGCGTCAAGAAGGGTTTATAAATAAAGACGCGCACCATCATGCCGCTTACCTAACCCCAGTGCTCCTCCCACCCCCGCTGCAACAGTAAGCAAGTCCTCTGGACCACTGGCCACTACTCTGACGGCTCTTAAGCTGATCGGACATTCTCACTCGGCGTTCGAAGTGCTGCGATAGAAAGTATTTTTGAGAGCCAACCGCCATATTTCGGTCGTTCATGTGTGTCGCAACGGATTGATGGAACAGCAGAGTTTACCTAAAGATTTAAATATTTAAATTTACGATGTCTCAAGGTAGTTTGACCTAGATATTTCCCTAGTCATAATGGAGACCATATTCGAATTTTTGTCTTATAATTTCACTGTCTGTAAGGAGTATTAAGCAAATATTGTAACATTAACGGTGCAAAAATATAGTTATACATGACTAAAATTCTCAATAATTAAATTAATATAACCACATAAGTCTCTAACTTGACTCATTTTTTCACGCCGTACGGTTGAAAACCCTTCAAAACAGCATGTTTTTTTAGCGATTCTGTAAAAATTACTGCGGTGAGTTGTGGATTAGTTTTTATAAATAGTTGAAAAAACATACAAACTACACACCGTTAGTTTTTTTTCACGAAATCTAGCCGTTAGAAGTTCCAAAATTTTCCAATATTCTCCCTCTGGAGCGCACAGCCGTAATATATCCCATGTAAAACAGTTAGTATTTTTAGGCAAATTGCTCGAAAAGTAGTTCAGCAATGGTTAGTATATTTTGATATCATGGTAAAGATGGGAGTTTTGTCTTTAACATCAGGTCAAACTAATGAAATTTCAAGTTAAGTGATATTTCGCTCACGATACCTAAAATCCCGGCTTCGTCAGGCTTTCTGAATCAACAATCACAAATAATCAAACTTCGGCGGATATTATATAACAGAAATTATTTATACTTGAATTTTGCAAAAGTCTTTTCCACGTAACTGTTGCTCAAAAAAGTAATTATTTAAAAACCCCCTACACCCGAAGTGGTCTGCGGAACGTATATTTTTTTCTAAACAAAGGGGTTTTGCACTTTATGTTTACCCCCTATTCATTACACAATGATCTTTAATACGATCTCGTAGTTTCCTTGTTTATGATTTCTAATGTTTTAAAAGTTTTTTTACATTTTTAAAGATTTTTTGTGGACGTTCAATCAAAATCACAGTTTCAATCACAACACAGTCCAAAGTGCAACCACTTTCCTCCAACCACACCAACCACCTTAATATACGGTGCAAATATCAAGAGTTTAGGTCAATTTATATATATATATATATATATATATATATATATATATATATATATATATAACTTTTTCCGACGTTTCTGACCCTTGTAGATCCATCTTCAGGGCTATAAACAAATGATACATGATGTTGAAAATGTTTTGCAATTATTTTTTTATTACATAATGGTTAATTTATAGTCTTTAAATTTAAAAATACATAAACATATTCAAGATTGTTACCTTTAAATTTCGGTTCTGTTTTTATTTACAATTTTAATTTGGTTGCTTGGATCCATTTCTTTGTTGAAAAGTTATATGTCATTCATTAAAGTAAGATAAATTTTGCTTAGATAAGTAATGTCTGTCTTTTTATTGCATCTTTTTTTATATCTGGATATATGGTAAATTTCTTTGAATAATCTTTTTGATAAATGTTGTTCTGAGTCTAAAATGTTGACTATATATAAATTGACCTAAACTTGTGATATTTGCACCGTATATTAAAAGAGGTCGAGAATTAATACCATATGAATTATTTAACCGCCTTAATCCAACAACCCCCTCCGCTTAGCATCCCACCACACGGCGTCCGAAAAAAAAATAATTACACCGCAGAAAGCCAAAAGATATTTATCCAAATTAAAATGGACTGCGAAAATCTACTAAAAAAGTACCTTAACTCTCCTTCGCCGCCGCGTCCCTGGAATTACTCTGTATTACCTACTCGGGGGGGGGGGGGTAAGGGGGTAGGGGTTTTAAGTGGAGGGGTGGGGGGAGGAGGAGGTGGCTGAACGGACGAAGACACTCAAGATAGTTGAAGAGGGGTGTGGGTGGAGATGGGTGATTGGTGGCTTTGACGTCAGGGGGTCTTAACTCGCACATCTTCCGGGGATTGCAACACACGTGAACCAAACGTGACGGGAAGAGGAGGACGGGGAAGCAAAGTACATATATCGAATTCCACGCGAGCGATTCGATTTATTTGGCCCACCCCTGGAGAGAGCACAGAATTAAGGGGCAAGGAAGTGAGGCCTCCTTAAAGGGAAGGCGGTGTCTCTCTCTTTCTCTCCCTTCTCCAATCCCTCCCACACCGCCATAATCCATCAATGCACTTGAACCAATAGTAACCTTGCCGCGCGCCGTGGCGGCTGCGATCCGTCGTCGGGGCGATTAAAATGATGCGGTTGAGCCAAGAAGAGATAGGATCGCGTCAAAAAAAACGACAAGAGCACCCCGGAAGACTAAAGAACAGCCCACTCCGGAATTCATCAGGTATTTTTATCCGCTTCACATAACTTTGGCATGCGTTTAAAATTTCCAAAGGAGAGTAGATTTCTTAGATGGAGAATCGAACCACGGATCTTCGGATTCCCGGGCCAATACGCAGACTACAACGCTGCACAAATACATTTTTTTGGGGATATTCTAGAACTAGCTGTTCTGTGCCATTATGGTCCATCAAGATGGCACTCGTAAAACTGAGACGTAAGCCGTTAGTTAGAAAATTATTATGAAGGTTAGTTGAGTACAACAGTTCAATAGTTGCATTTGTATTTACTTTTTTAATGAATGAATCATTTTAACACGTTCTAAAATAACGAAAAACGTTCAGACTCTTAACATGTCTCCTTAACTAATAATGAATAACGGAAGTTATGGGGGATTTCTTGTAATTTTTGTAGTTACAATTCTTGAAAAAATGTTTTTTCAGAAAAAATGTTTTTTATTTAGTTATAATTTATATTCAAAAGATTTTGAGACACGAAATTGAGAAAAAAAAGCGAGCGCTAGATGAAAATTAAAATGAATAGTGCATCTTTGTGTGTCGTGACATAGCCTTAAAAAATCATCATTCGAGCATAGCATTCCTATAAAAAAAGACTGCCCGTACTATGAAATTGCATCAACAAAAAGTTACCAGCGTGCATTTAAAAGTTTGAGCTAAAGATCTACCTGTTAAAATTGGAAAAAAAACTGCAGAAAGCTGAGGAGTTTATTGAAAACAATAAACGCTTGTCATTTGTAGGCCTTTGGGCATAAAATATCTACGTAATAAAAAAGTTTCAAACACGTCCTTGTACTGCAATTTAGTAATCGATAAGATAGCTGCAAGATAAGTACCAATGCTGCAAAGTATGTTCAATTGAATGAATGAGATGACTGGCTGGTGTTCATTTTTTTCGATAACTAAATTTGAGAGTTACGACACAGAATCGATTTAGAAATACAATTTTAGATGACCTTTCAAAGGTGTCCTAATGTGTCCACGCAGAAATTCCGCAGTTAGTTCTGTATGAATATTGAAAGAGTCGAGAAACCTCTTGCCGAGTAAGAATACACCATCCGAAAGTAAACGTCACGTTTCCACAAATCTCGACGCATGAGCGACACAATCCAAAAACTTGGCACATTTCCTTTAGCCAATCTGACGACATGAACATTTTTTTTAAGAAGAAGAAAAAGGAATTTATTGCTCTAGGACATATTTCCTCTTAGAAACAAATCAATTTACAGGAAGAAATAGAATCATAATATGAAACACACTTATTCGTTTTAAGCGATAGACAAACAAAACAAAAGAGTTCTATTACACAAAGATCAAAAAAGAACAACATATTAAACACAATATTCCAAAAAAATATCCATCGTTGTATCAATTAATAACATTACAGCCCATCAGTTACATTGCGACAAATCACATAAAGTAGTACGAATTGTCAGAATAAGTCATTGGAACAGCTCGAAATTACATGAAAATAATAACAAACAATCATAAAAATATAATAAATATAAATTTTTGCTCGCATTACAAATGGTTTTTAATGAGGTGGTAAGCAATAAACTATAAATCTTTGTCTTAAAAGATATCAACGTGGGAATATATTTTACTTCATCTGTTAGTTTATTCCAGAGATTTGGATCCTACGACCTGGAATGATTTCAGAAAGGAAGTTGTTTTAAGGCCTGGATACACGGTACATTAGAATGTACAAGAAAATGTGTGAATGTCTGAATGTCAGAATGAACGCGAAAATTCACCGTGTAACCACACGAAAATGTACGATTGTATGAATGTCTGAACAGAAAATAGAACCGGTTCTAATTTCGTTCAGACAATCGTACAAGTTGACCTCACTTACAGAGACACCTGGTGGCAGACGACGCAAATGACACATTCACATTTTCACAAGCCAATTGGCAAGTAAATGTGTCGTATCCATGGCAAAATAATTGGTTTAAATAACGCGCCTACGGTTTAAAATGAGGAAAAACAAACGAAAATGCATAATGCGCATCTAAAAATGTACGAAAATCTGTCCGAAAAAATGTACCGTGTAGCCACCTATTCATTGATCTTGTCCATGAGAATGTACAAGAATCTGTACATGAAACCATTCACACAAATGTACAGAAACTTGTACATTCTCATGTACAGTGTAACCAGGCCTTTACGATGAGCGGGATAGTAAATGAAGTTTACATCTTTTCTCGTAGTTTTTTGCTTAGTTTGGAATAGAATATGCAAATATCCAGTCTTTTTATAAAGAAATAATTTGTAAAGAAGCAGCTAGGAAATGTTTCCGTCGATTTTTAGTAGAAAGCCATCCAATTTCCTTGAGCAATGAATATATAGTATGTACATCTCTTCGTAAGGTGAACACAAATCTTACACAGGAATTTAGTATGCGCTGAAGTGAGCCGTTGATATTGAAAGTGGTCCAAGTCCATTTTGTTAAAAGAAGAAAAGAGAGTCACCGCTAATTCTCGTTAGAAATTAACTTAAAATTTCTGTTTTTAATCAATCCACAATCATCTACTATAATAATCACCTATGTATGTATATATGTATGTCAGTAACTTTCACGAAAGAAATACACCTGGAGCTGAATCTTCATTTGGCTGCAGGCCTTTTTTTATTTGCAAAATTAAATTAGAAATAGTCGTTTCCTGAGATTGGGAAAGGTACCATTAGAAGGAAAATAAAATAAAGATTATTATTCCTTCAATCGAATTTAGTATTCCGGTCGAAATTCCTAAATATTTGTTAAAACGTAACGATTTTTCGTAATATTTTAGCGTTTTTGAGTCATCGTCCCCATGACGACCATGTACTCATTGTTGAAGTCGAGATTTCGTGTGTATATCCATATACTCAACGATTCTTTGCATTAAACAAGATACGAATAGTTAATTACAATACATTAGTGTTGATTGTTTCCTTCCCGTTGATATTCAACAGACACCTTCTCTTGTATGTTTTATTATTTACTCTTTTATTTATAGACATGACTTTAAATTGATTAAAAACAGAATATTTAATTCAATTTCTACTGAAAAGTAGCTGTGACTCTTTTTCTTAACAAAATGGACTCGCCCTACTTTCAAAATCAACGGTTCAAGTTTTAAATCAAGTTCACCTGAGATATTATTATAAACTAAACAACAGTGATCGAAATGTTTCAGGCGCGGAATGCGACATTTTCTCGTGCCTGGGGGGTTGTGTTTGAAACGTTCGAAATAATTCCGATCGCTTAACTAAGGAGTCACGTGGTACAATCACGAAGGGTTCGATATTTTGATGTATTTGAATCACTCGTAAACATCAAACGCCGCCTTCCCGATCGAGTATTACACGCGGGAATATAGTTAATGGAATTGAATATTGCTATTAGAGACGCAATTAACAGCATATCAGTCACTTACGTTATCCATCCGAGTGGGTAAAACTCACCGAAAGTTAATGGAAGTTAGGGCTGGGCGGTATTTGAATCCCAATATCAATAACCTGTATAGGACTATGGAATATTGGAAAATATTGGAAATACTGTATTATTGGAAATAATGAAAAAAACGAAATATTGGTGTTTGAAAATATTGAACATGGCAATATTCACATAATATTATCTTGCTGGTTTGTACATAATGGTTTGCAAATGCTGCCTGAGTTAACTATGTAAAATTCTGTTAATAAATTAAGAAAAGTAATGTAAGCTTCTTTTCCCCAGTTATTGATTGCTATGAATAATGGTGGAAAAGGTAGTGCTGCACTGAGTGCCACGCGCGCCGTCTGTTTTCAAAGATTAGGGAGCTCTCCGACCACTCTCCTCGCCGGGTTCCAATATTCAATACTTGAGTTTTTATCATTGGTAATCCAATATTCAATATTCCAATTGCAAATATTGGTTCTTAAATACACAATATTCCAATTAAAAATATTGGTTTTTCCGACCATCAATATCCAATACAGGATATTGGTCGTTCAAAAATTGCTATTTTGGATTCCCAATACAGTAGATTCCGATTAATTGGGACACATCGGGACCGGTGTACTTTGTCCCAATAAAGCGGCTGTCCCGTTTATCCGAAGTTCCCGTAAATATGTTTAAATAAGCGTTGAAATGAAAGTCAGAAAGCTAAATGACAATTAAAACGCAAAATGTTTAATTGTATAGTTTTTAAACAATAAATTGATAAGAAAACATACATTATAAACATTTTTGGAAACCTTGTGTCAAAAAAAAATCTCTTGGCATCGATCTACTTCGGAAAAATTCTCTAAACGAAATCCTACAAAAGAAGGATTTGTGATCAGATATAGAATTTAAGATGGAATGTTAGATCAGAATGATTGATGATCTAAAGCTTTATTTGCATAGAAAACCAGGGAGTGCTTACTATTTATTTAATGTGTAGCTCTTCGTTGAAGGAAGTTGTCCAGGGTGTTCTGCTTCATTCTCTTCACCCTAGTCGCGCATACAAAGTCGGCACAGGCATCTAATGATGACATCGGACTTCCTTCGTTTCCCTCTTGCATAAAGTTGCGTCGCAACCTGTATATTTAAAAATATTGATAATTGGAACCAATGTATTAGAAAACCGCCCAGCCCTAGACCAAGTCGCCAAAGCCACCGCTCGCCATGAGCCAACTCTCGGAATAATCTCATCTCGGCCCGCGTCGCACTCAGTCGTCACGTGGTATATAGAGATGATCCGGACGCACACGTTTTAAGTGAGTGCAGATTCTGCGGCGATGATGCCTGGCGGTTCGATGGGAACGCCATTTCAACTGCGTCCGCGGCACTGCGACGTAGAATACGCGTGGAAGAATGAATCATAAAAATTCATATCTTGAGTCCACCTTGCAAACTTCGTGCTGTGAACGAAGGCCCTAGAGGCTATTCAAGAATTACGTAAGGCAGTTTTAACCACTTTTTAACCCACACCCTCTCCTTCCCCCCAATGTAAGAATGTAAGAAACGTAAGATTTCACGAACCCTCCTCCCTCTCCCACAATCTTACGTAAGTTATCAGACATTTTTGAAACCATGGACATAGATAGTACACTATGAGGGATTCAACACACTCCAAGACGGTGAAATTCGCCATGAAAAAAATCATTTTACTGGACCGGGATTCGAACACGGATATCCCAATTGCCGGTCTGGGGGGGTTAATTTGTAATCTCACCTTTTTAACGACTCTTTGCGGGAAGTCGGGAGATCCGTTTCGCTCTCTTAATGATCGGCTCACGATCGACCAAGGTCCAATGGTGGCTCCATTTCACGTTCCTAACGACAGATTAGATGGAACTAATGAAATGCGGAGCCAAATGAAACGGATCAAGAGTCGAAAGATACGGATCAAGAGTCGAAAGAGTGGATAAATCAAATAAATAGACCGGCAGTTCACCACTTGAGAGATTAGATGGCTAATACACCTGACCGGCAATTGGGAGATCTGGGCTCGAATCCCGGTCGAGTCAAATGATTTTTTTCCAGGAAAATTTTATACTTTCTTGGTGCATAACTTGGCACTCGTGCGCGTGACTACGTAGTACCATATCATTCGCGCAATCATAATGATTGGAAAACGAGGGATTCTATGTCAAAATGCGCAAAAACTGACCTAAGCCACAGATAACGGAATTCGATATTTCGCGATTCGCTGTACGCAAAACTCGCAAAACATATGCGAAATGAACATATGCAAAAATGCGACATCTCAAAAATAATGAACGGAAACAACGAATTGGTTGCACGTTTTTCTATAGTTTAGCATAGATTCAGGCGTATCGCCGCGGCGGTGATCCTAAGAATAAGTAAGAATTTTCCTCCGAAAACAGTTTTAAAAAGTGATAAAAATATAAATTCAGAAGTGACCAATATCATACGTAAGACTGTCTCCGATACCCTCATCCCCCTACGTAAGACAACGTAAGAAAAGCCCAACCTGTAACGTCGTGTCGTGCCATACCCAACTAATAAATGATCACGTTGATTTGTTTAAAATCTAAGTTTCATTATCCATAGTTGTTCTTAATTATGTTGATGGCTGTTTCTTTTATTTTAGTTATTAATTATAATTTTATCGATGCTTAAAAAGAAATGTTTTTTTCTTAATTGTTGAGTGTTTATTTCTTGGAATGGGTTGTTAAGATGTTGTTTTAAAAAAGGACAGAAGGGATTGTTGTTTGAGAGACAGAAGAGAAAAGTAGTGATAATGTATTGGTCTTAAATAAAGAAGGGTTTTGAACTTTGGAACGTCATTAAGTAATTGAAAAAGCTCCCTCCCCAAAATGTCTTACGTATTACTTGAATGCCTCCCTATGACATACCAATCAGACACTTGAAGGTAGATTTCTTAAATGTACTAATCTGTAATATAATTCCAGTAATTTTTCTCCTGAGTATCAAGATTTTGGAAGTCAACGTAGTTTTGACGTATTGAGAAAAATATGGAAAGTTAACCCCCTAAAACTAAATACTTTCTCATATTTCTGTGGTTAAGGGAGGGATCATAAAGAAAACAATGAGGACAACATACGGTTTGTTAACATTACAAATAGATCAATTAAATGTTTATTCAATGGAATTAGGATTAACTAGGATGAACACTAATGGCCCAAGCTCATACCATCTCCGAAGTTGTTTCCTAGTCACGTCGGATAACACTGACTGCAGCAGGTAATCAATCTTGTGATTGAAGTACTTATTTTGACGGAGAAAACTTATAAAACTGACCCATTTTGTACGGAGCGAGGTACTGGCGTTCCGGAAACCCATTTCCATCGTCTGGAATATACTTGGAAACGGTTCAAGTACATGAAAAAGGGTAAGTGAGTCTTTCCTCACCACACACCCCAGAGGTCTAGAGCAATGAATTTCGGTATCTATCAATATAGGTTAAGCATCTAGGCACTTTAGGAAGATTATGAATTTTAAAACTGATGCGGCGATAGGGCCAACTCCGGGTAAAAATTATAAGGTTAATTATTTGGCAACGCATGCTGCAAATTGTTGGTGGAATATTCCCCCATAATGTTTTAGTGAATAGTTTTAATGCCTCTTTTTCCAGAAAATAATTTAACGAAGTGACATTCGACTAGTTCCTTCTTTTTGAGAATTATCCATAAACGAATAAAGCTGGCAATGAAATAAGGTACTTTCATGGGTCACAAACTCGGAAATATTTTTGAATCTCTTGAAAAAATTAATCGATAGCTTTGGTTGAGCTAAACTTATCGCGAAATTAATTACCCGAGTATATTATCACCACTATCACCATGTTAAACTGCACAAATCTGCTGCTAGTTCCCGTTCACATTAAGTTTTATGAATTTAAGAATATTTTATCATTGTCACACTGAAAGTGCCGATAACGTTGCACGTTTTAGGAGATAAACGTTCATAGGAATAATATAAAGCTTGTCTGTTTACTCTGAAGGAAAATCAGCCTGTGCCAAGGGAACAATAATACAATATTTATATTTTCTATCAGGGATAAAAGATAGTATCACATTGGTTGTATCGATGCATTCCCCTTAGCAATTATGCGCTAAGATAAGAATAAAGACTTTTCTTTTCCGTTAACGTGAATTTTTCGTGCTTCAAATAGCCACCGGTATTTTAGCTTCGAAATGAGATATTTCTGAGACATGGTTAATTTTTCCGTATTCTTTTCATAGAAACGTATTTCCCTTCCAAAACACAATGAGGCCATTGCAAGTATCAAATGCAAATTTTTATGATGCTCCTCCTTATTTTTCTAGTAAGCTTTGAGCTAAATTGGACGGCCTCGCAGTCCAAGATGAATCCAAAAGCAGCCGTTCTTGTGCTAAAGTTTTAAAGTTTATAACTCTTACGAAACATTCAGGCATACATCGTTTAATTCCAATTTTTTGGGAAATATAGGATGATTACTCCGTTTTTTCTTAATTGTGGTTCATTTGAATGATAATTAAGGTGGTTTGAGCGAGATAGATCCCTAGTCAAAGTGGAGACCATATTCAAATTTTATTCTTTGATTTAAGCGTCTGTAAGGAGTACGAAATAAATATTGTAACATTAATGGCGCAAATATAAAGTTATATATGCCCAACAATTTCAGTAATTAAATAAATAAATCTACATAAGTCTCTAACTTGACTCATTTTTTCCCGCCGAACGGCTGAAAACCCTTAAAAACAGGTTTTTAAGGGTTTTCAGGGTAAGGGTTTAAGGTTTTTTGCGATTCTGTCAAAATTACTGTGGTGAGTAATATATTATTTTTTATAAATAGTTGAGAATACGTGCAATCTACACACCGTTAGTTTTTTGATGAAATCTAGGTGCTAGAAGTTCCTAATTTGTTTAATATTCTCCCTCTGGAGCGCACAGCCATAATATATATCCCATGTAAAACAGCTTATGGGTACGGAGGCTTCCGCGGTGATTAATTGGAAAAGTATTTTCCGGGTTAAGGCCGCGTTGGTCCATTTGGGCGGACGACAGTTTCGGGCGCATTCCAGCTCCCGTCTTCAGGTCCAACTGATCTGCAGAGCATCATTTTCTTCTATATATGCCTAGTCAGGTGAGCGCTGATACGTTCGGTTTGAATCCCATTGTTGGAAAAGCCGTTTGAAAGATGCAGGGAGAGGATAACCGTCTTCCCTGTTGAAGTTCTTTCCGTGGTTCACTATTTCTATTGCCTCCCTACCCTTTGAAAGAACTTCAACAGGGAAGACGTTTATCCTCTCCCTGCATCTTTCAAACGGCTTTTCCAACAATGGGATTCAAACCGAACGTATCAGCGCGCACCTGACTAGGCATATAAAGAATAAAATGATGCTCTGCAGATCAGTTGGACCTGAAGACGGGAGCTGGAATGCGCCCGAAACTGTCGTCCGCCCAAATGGACCAACGCGGCCTTAACACGGAAAATACTTTTTCTAAAACAGCTTATATTTACAGGCAAATTGCTCGGAAAATAGTTCGGCAAGGGTTAGTTAGTTGATATTTTGATATAATTGGAAATATGAGAGTTGTTTCTTTAAAATGAGGCCAAATTCATCAAATTCTAGGCGGAGTGATTTTTCGTTCAAACTACTTTAATAAATGAAACAACATATGAAACAGAGCTTTGTTAACATTTTGTCTTGTAGATTTTCAACGGGTAACGGCGCCAACGTTTCAAAAATAACTAAAAATAAGTGTCTTAAAGCATGGCAAGGTAGCTGGAATGGAGAGCAGTAGAGATGGCCCTCGTCCAGAGAAAGAAAAGCCCGGAAAGAGCAAAAAAAACATACGCAAATGGACGAGAGCTGTCTTAATGCGTCGCGTATTTTAACCGGTGTTGAAACTTGTAGCTGATGACCGACCACGCCAACGTTACTACTAACTTGTTCACAATAGACAGTCCGTCTTGATTATGGTCCACTCCGAAACGGAAGAATAAACCGCCAGCGATTTTCAGGTTGACAACGCGCCAGCCCGGGGAGTCCAAAGTTCGAAGGTTCGAATCCACACTCGGGCAGGGATGTTATGTTTGTCTCAAGGACAAGGTCTTATAGGTTAGACGGTGCAATTAAACCTCATTAAAGTTATCAGCTAAAAAGTATAAGATGAAACTATGTAGGAAATTTAAGCAGGGGCTGTTCCTTGCCAAGGGCTATTTTATTAAATCCGTAATTAGTTATTGAGATACGGTAATCCTTCTGTAACAACTCTGAATAAACATGTATCCAAAACATCGTTGCCATGCTACTGATTACGTAGCATGGCAAAGATGTTTTGGATACACGTTTATTCAGGGTTGTTATGCTACTGATTATGCTGCTTGCCACCACTTGGAGAAAACATTAATCGGCTATACCTCAGTTTTATCTTCTGAAGAAAATAAAGATACAAAAGAAGGAGTATGCACCAGACGAGGCGGCAATCAATTTAGTCCAGGATTATCCAGAAAGAAAAGAGTACAAACCAAAAGAGCGATCCATCTCCCCGCATTGTTAAATACGTCTCTATAATCAGGAAGATGACAAGCAGTAGAGGTAATATCCATCATAAAGATAGGAAGGTGGATTTTCATAGTAAAGATATCTCGGGAATGGAGGAATTGTGGAGAGAAACCTGACCATGGTCTTCTGCGAGCTCTTACCGAAAGACAGCAATAAGGCACATTAAGGTGGTTCCACCGTAAAATGACTCGAATGTCATTTGATTCATATTCTGTCTACTTGTAGAAAACTTTGTCCTCTATCTGATATGACAAATAAAATAATACCTTTCCGTGCTATTTTACTCTATAATTGAACTTGAAATTATATGGTGTTCAATGGGGGAATGAGAGAGACACGGGGAAAAATAGTATTTTTCCTTAGAATACAAATGCCATTTTCATGGGAAACTGTCTCTAAGAAGGAAATAATCCAGAGAAATTGAATAAAAATAAAATATAGGCATCTTACCACGTTATTTTTCTAGTTATTGAAGAATTAATGCCGTAATTGAAGTCAAAATGCGGTAATTCGTAGGGAATGGCGCTGCAGTCGGCTCCTAGGGCTAGAAAAAGTGCTCATTTAAAATACATTCGTGGAATAATCTGCATATTTTGTACCTTACTTTTGGGTTTCTATAGGTAACGCATTGCATCAGTGAAAGTAGGATATTTTTGACAAAATATAAAAAATGTGGAATTTAGTATTTGTTTTGACTCACACAGTCGTGGCGGAACCTCCTTAAAACATCCTAAACGGCTCACAGAGCAATTCGACGGCACTCCGTAAGTAATTTTATATTCCATCGATAATTCTGTGCCTTCACTGAGATATGCTGAATGGAGATATAGAACTCTTAGCCATCGCACCAACGCTATTCTCCGCTTAGTTTATGATTTTTTTAAATTGACTGTGACTTCAGTCTTGTGATCTTGACTTGATCGATATCGATTCAATTGTTTGCTTGCGAGCCTGGCGACCAAACGCAAGAGTAGTGGTCATGAACCCTTCATCGCATTCAGAGGTGCCATGGAAACAATTCGCTCAACAACCTCGGAGAGTCCATACCTACTTGTAAGGCAAAAGACCGGCTGGTGTTGCTGGTGGAAAATGTTCCCGCCAGCTAAACCATAGGCTATGGGTTTGAATGTCATTATGCCGATTTCATAAGTTGCTGGGATTAATATATAGGCGAATAAGGAGAGCAGATGCCGAGTAAAACTAGGATATCAAACGAAGAGTGGATCACTGGGGATTTTCTCAGGAAACAAATATATATTGAGCTCTACTAATACATTAAAAGAACAAACTGGGTATCCACTTTTCACCTGATATTTTCCAGGGCAATCTAATGTACCCGAATATCACCAGTGAATATTTAAATCTCTTGTTCAGGTGGTTCTACTGTCAAAATGGTTGGAATACGTTTCAACAACAAGGTAATACATCTTTAATGGCAATATACCACAATGTACATACCAATAATTTCACAGAAATTCTGATTTGGGTTTTATCGGATAAAAATGTATAGGCATCATCTTCAGGCACATATTATTTCATATACGTCCATGGATAAATATATTCACTTAAAGGTACGATGGGGGTGGGGAAGGACTCGCCATTCACATGACAAATAAGACATTTAATGGTAGAACCATCATTGGAGGTAATTTTTGGCACCACATCACGGAACATTCGCGAAACAAGTACTTTAACAAGAAGAATACGGGTATTCTTTGTCAAATGCTTCAGCTGATTAATGGCCTTGCTAAGAAAATCATTTAAATATTCCAATGATTTTCCATTCAAAATATTTTTTACTTCTTTGATAGGAGCAGTAAAGACATATAATCGTTCAATAAATATTCATTTTGTAGTTAGAAAATTAGTTCTATCAAATGTTAACGCACCAACAGATGTTTCCAGGCTTTGGAAAAAAATTTATCATTTCAATGGCAATGGTCATGTATCAGGAAGCCACGTTAAGGCCATTATCCTGAATATTTCTTCCATGGGATGTATGAGTCTGTAAATCACTGCAAATTCTCTCAAATCGTGAGGTTATGAAAGATCTTTTTCTTTGGCGCATTATGTCATTTCTAACTGCGCAGTTACACATCTTATGGTAGTTCAAATATTTTTGCAATTTTTAATAAAAAGATGCGACTTCTTTTTATGTTATAACTTTTTTTTCTGTATGCGACTTTTTTTCTGCGTGTAGCGTCAGACTGTGTTTACTCGTAAAACAACAGTTAATTTTCATTTTTTATTAGGAAATGCTGATATTTGTTACAGAGCAGCTCTTCCAGCCTCCAGTCTTTTTTCATACCACAAATCCAACCTCTTTTCGTCAACAACCCCTTGACAACCAAAACATTTCAACAAGCAATCAAAATATTTCACACCAAAATAAATAAAAATATTTAAACAAAAATTGTACCAAATTTAAAACGAAATCAAAACAAAAATTAAAGTACATTTAAAGCGTTACGTGTAATAAATAGACTCCAATTAATTTTGAAACTTTTGCAATATTTCGCGGCGCTCCTATGAAGACTCCCGAGGGGCGCCGCGGGGTGGACTCTTTGGGAATCACAGGTCTATAAGACAGTTGCGAATCGAGGGGCGGGCGGAGAACAACGACACTTGGAAAACGGACGCGTACTTATCTCAACTTCTTCCGAAGAGGAAGCGCCTTATCTCGCGCTCTTTCCAACCAAGCAGGACGTGCCTTTCTTTCCTCTTCCTACTCTCTAGCGCATTCAAATGCAATCCTCCATCCCTCCTCCCCCCCTTTTCTCCCCTCCACCCCCCCCCCTCCCACCAATTCCCCCACCCGCCACCCACTCCATTCATCAGAGGCTATTTTTGAGACGCCGGAATATGTCACCGGGTGATACATTATCGGATTGTCGATCGCTGACAATGCTCGCCCCACTAAAGCCCTAGGAGGCTGGACACTAAAATTAGAGACGCTTCATCCTGCTATATTTGTCATGTTTTAAGGTAGTTTGAGAGAAGAATCACTTCACCTAGAATTGAATGAATTTGGCCTCATTTTAAAGAAAAAACTCTCATCTTTCCAATGATATCAAAATGTCAACCCCTTGCCGAACTACTTTTCGAGCAATTTCCCCTACATAAGTTGTTTAAAATGGGATAGATTATGGATGTGCGCTCCAGAGGGAGAATATTAAAAAAATTAGGAACTTTTAGCCCCTAGATTTCGTCAAAAAACTAACGGTGTGTAGATTTAATGTTATCTCAACTATTTATAAAAAATAATCTATTACTCACCACAGTACGTTTGACAGAATCGCAAAAAAAACATGCCGTTTTGAAGGGTTTTCAGCCGTACGGCGGGAAAAAATGAGTCAATTAGAGGCTTTATTTATTTAATTATTGATAATTGTGGTCATATATAACTATATCTTGGTGCCATTAATATTAAATTTAAATATATCTTAATATCTTATCTCATCTTAATATCTACAAATAAATATATCTTGGTGCTCTTAATATTTATTTCATACTTCTTACAGACGCTGAAATCATTTAATAAAATTTGAATATGGTCTCCATTATGACTGGGGAAGTATCTCGCTCAAACCACCTTTCGGAACAAATATTCTCAATTTGTCTGTGAGGGCGAAATTATGACTCTGTACATTTATTTTTCGGCAAATCAAAATTCAATTCGCAATACCTTATCATTTTTGTAAAATTTTCTCGGGAATTCCACGGGGTTTAATTGGTTTAACAGCACCGACGCAACGTTTCAACGGGCGACTCGTCCATCGTCATCAGGGTAAGTAATTTACGTTTACTCTCCCGGATAACGATGGAGGAGTCGTCCGTTGAAACGTCTGTGCTGTTTACCAAAGTCAACCCCGTGTAATTCCCGAGAAAATTTTACAAGCGTCATTCGCCGGGAAAGAATAAAATCCCAGCTCATTTTTTTTGTTTTTATTTATTTTACTTTAAATAAAATAGTTCACATAATAAGAATATTGTCAGTTGCAAGTGCACTCGTACCACACAAAATGAGACAACCAAGAAAACAACAAAATAAAAAACAACTTAACGGTGATAAAATAGAGGTACTTATTAATGTTGATTATTGTTTTGAAATCTAGGTGTTATAAGTTCCTATTTCCTTCAATATTCTCCCTCTAGAGCGCTCAGCCATAAGTTGACCCATGTAAAACAGCTTATATTTACAGGCAAATTGCTCGAAAAATAGTTCGGCAAGGGGTTGATACTTTCATATCATTGGAAAGATGAGAGTTGTATCTTTAAAATGAGCTTTCGCTCAAACTACCTTAACATCTGACATTATCAATGGGATACAGTATCCAGAAATAAGCCTTTACAACATAATGTACCCGGAAGCATAGCAGTGGTATTTCTCCTCTCTCTTTCACACACACACACAGATAATAATTCGGAGATTATCTGCTGCCTTCCGAGACGCGAAAATTCCCCCAAGCGGTTGTGTTTCTAACTTCCCCGCCACCACTTCCGGCGCACCGCAACTCGCTGAGGCAAAACATCCTCTGGACAGCAACAATTACAGTGATGTGTATGAAAGCGAGTTCTTCTTTCAACCGAGATTAAGGCCGTGCTCAAATCTAACAATAAGTATAGCCGTTAGTATATGCCGCGTATTATGGGCTAGTATACGCTTGGGGTGTACTAGCGAATTGGAACTGACAGCTAGCGCTCGCACGCGGATTCGGCCACTGACGAATTAAAAACAAAAACATGTCGGCAAGCGTCGCATAGCGGTGAAGATCAGTGCCAGGCGAATGGATACTATATACAGGATTTCCGAGTTGGTCGCAAGAAGTGCTGACAAAACCCACGCATTTTAATAGTTTCACCTAAGTCGCTACTCGCGGCGCTGACTGTTGGAGCAATCAGAAAATTGTGTGTAAGGGATGTTTATATGCAGACTAGATGGTCAGTCGCAAGTTACCATGACAGCGAGTTCACAATGCACTCCACAATAACGTTCGCAACGTAGACAATTTACTGTTCTTCCAGTTATATTGATATACAATATACAGGGGTCAAGGGTCACTGCTGTAAATTTCGCGAAAATAAGAATCGTGCAAATCTCTGTGACCCTTGACCCCTGAGAAACCCTTGAAGGTCAAGGGATGACAGGAGGGATCTGAATACCTTACCATCGATCTTGGAACCTTTTTAAACCTATGATTCGATAGGTTAGTAGCGGCGATTCACGGTTTGTCACCACTGTGACCTTGGCTGTGCCATTTCAGGGGTCACGGTTGCATTTTCGAGCTCGAAAGATCTTTCATTGTGTTCCTCGTGCCCTAAAACGTAATCGAAAGTTTCGCAAAGAAATTCTGCCTTTTTTGTATTTCGAAAAATTTAACATTGAAAGCCCATAAGACAAAATTTGGATTATTGGTTGGACCCTATTGACGAGGTCAAAAGGTCATATTTATAAAATTTCGCTTACACTCAACAAAATTTACAATCTTTTTCTACCTAGGTACCAAATTTCATCCATGTGGCATGAAAGAAAGTGTTTGAAATTATAGGTTATAAATGACACACGATCAATGGTACACTCTGTATTGGTAAAACGGTACGGTACTTATTCGGAATATGAGGCCCACTGACTTTACTAATTTTAAATAATCCGCGCTGTGTTTTGTTTACGAGAGACCATGGAAACAATGTAAACAACGGAGTGGAATTCCTACATATTTTGCTTGGCACTCAGGAGTGGAGAGTAGTGGAGTGCATATGCCCTATCTTGCAATGAGTGCCAAGCAAAATACGTAGGGCAACCTGGACGGAATTGTCGGACAAGAATTAAAGAACGTTTAAAGTGTGTGGAAAAGGTGATCTCTCGTCCAATTTTGCTAAACACCTCTTAGAAAGTAGACACATTAGTTATTTTAAACCTAATTTAATTCATTTTGAAATTAAGGGTTACAAGTTTTAAATTGTAAATACATTGGTTAATTTATGGAGGTTTGGTCATGTCTTTTTTAAGAAACTCAATCTCCTTACCTCATCTCAACTTTAATAGAAGTTATGTATTCTGTAATTGTGAATTTCATGCTTTATACTATTTATTTTAAATATTTTTATTTTCACTTATTATATTTTTCAAACAAAATTTTAGTCCACAAAGTCAAGCCTGAAACTATTCGCTTAATTCGTGAATATTTTATTGACTTTGCCACTGGCGCCCGTAATCAGAGCATATATAATCTCTTGAATCGTTAAACAAACGTACGAATTAAAGAGATAATCGAGCTTAGCACGATTCTTATTTTCGCGAAATTTATAGCACCATCATCACAGGAACGAGGATTGATTTTAAGTGAGTTTGAAAACATTAGAAAATTTTATCCAATATATAGTTTTTCAAGAAAGAATGGTGGTTTCTGTATTTTTTAAAAATATGTATTATTATAATGTTTATTGAATTAGCATTTTGAATTTGAAATTTATATTTATAATTCGTGTTGTTAAAATGTGTTTAGATTCTCGTTGGTAAATAAATATTGTACTAAAACGCTTCGAAAAGGTAATGGGCTTCATCTATATTTATAAAAAAGAATGTTTGTCTGTTTTCTGTATTTTACACAAATCTACAGTTTTATTCCGATCATGATGAAATTACGCAGAGTAATAGGTTAAGAAAGGAAGAAAATTATGGGTTATTTTAAAAAGATCTCAGCGCCCCAAAAGATCCCGAAAAGGGGTGGTCTATACTACGAACATATTGGGTTTTGTGCAGCGGTTATATTTTTTTTTCTTTTTAAAATTACTTTCGTTCAAGATAAAGGGTTGAATTTATTAAAACCAAATGGTTGAAAGAATAACGTTTATCATTTTTACAATCTATTATCTTTTCTAATACGTATTTGTCTGCAAATCGCGTTTTTAGCTGCGTAAAAACGCACATTTTACTCTTAAGTCAACAATATAGCATATTTCCTTCACAACCAGATTTTGGCCTTTCTCGTTTCAATTACCACAAATTTGTCCCGCAACATGTTGCGCGTCATGTGCCGGCACATGTGCCCTGAAATTTGTTGAAATAGAAACAGTTTGCAACATGTCGCTCCACAAGTGCTGGGGACAAAAATGTGCCAAGCGACTGCGGCACACAAAATGTGCCGCAACTTGTGCCAAGGATAATGAAAACAGACTGCAATATGTCCCCGGACGTCGCGTACAGTGTACACTCGCTGTTCCAAACCCTAAAACCTATAGCCAGCGCCTCTCCAGCAAATCGATTAACAAAATTACAACCAGTTGTGCAGGGTAACTTTGCCAGAGTAACATCACAAATTTTTCAGCATTACTTTATTGCTGACGTAGTTATTATTACAAGAAAGCGATACCATTAAAAACCTTTACGGCAGAAGCGCAGTGAACTAATATTGATGCACAACCTCACAAAGTTGTATAAAAATGAAACGCATACTCAAAATAAATATTGTCATAAACAAGAATATTTAAATAAAATATCTATGCACAAAATACAATTTTCTCCATCAGCCATTGTATGAGAAAACAAAGGAATTCGATCAAGTAGCTCCTCAATATTCACACATATCCAACTTTTTTAAAGTCGTCACTTCATATCCTAGAACATGTTCATTTAAACCTGTTTAACACTTCATTTAGAATAAATACCTGGCTGTCTTTACTTATTCCAGTAATAATTTCAGTGCTGCAAGCACAGGTCAGACTTTGATGACACCAGTAACAAGAATCATGCCTGTTTTTTACCTTTGTTAATTTTAAATTCAGTGAAACAGAGTCAGAGTGGATTTGTGAAGTTCTGGAAAGTGATATTGAGGAAGTTGAGAAGAAACTTCATTCACTAACAAGTCAGTACTTGAGAGAAAAACGAACATTGAAAAGAGCAAGAAAAGTGGTGCTGGTGCTAAGGATATTTACGTGCCTAAATGGCAATATTTTAGTTCGGTAAGTTTTCTGCCAACAACCACTAAACGAGTTAAACACACAAGTTCACTAAACCTGGTGAGTAAATAATAACAATTTGAACATCTATCATAAGATTTTAATTATGTTTATTCACTTGATACCAACTAAAATGAATCAGTTACTTAATCAGGGGTCATATTTTGATTACGGAACGCACTTGTTCGTCATTTCACCCCCCTCTCCCCTATGTAACGCAGCGTTACGCTATGTCAAACAATCCCTCCCCCCCCCCTTACTCAAGTACGTAACGACGATTTTTTCCTGTAATAACTTTAAATCATATTAAAAATCGTTATAAATATCCATTTTTAATTTTAAAAACTTTCTACTTTTCCACACTTTATTTCAAAACTGCTACCGGTTTCACCATAATATGGCATCTTCTGGCACATTCTCAAGCTTAGGTCATACAATATATACCCAGAGAAAGTTAAAAATGGTGGGGGTTGGTTTGAAATGGGAGAGAGAGGAGCAGGGCGATTGGGGCATGGCAGAGTGAGAAGGGGTAGTGGAAAAACGAGAGGAAAGGAAGGAAATAAAATCGGGGAAAGACAGTGGGAGGAGTAGTAGGTCACCAAGTTATACTGTTTTCTATTTTTTTTTTTAAAGAAGGAAGATTGGTTAAAGCCCCAGCTCAAACATCTGTGACTGAGGGGCAAGGAAAGTATGCTAAGATCTTCCGAAACAATGATTCATAAAAGGCCGCGAAGTGAGGAGCTGCAAAGAAAGGACAAATAAATTGTGGAAAAGTGCAAAGTTTTTTTATTCAAAATGGATATCTATCACTTCCATGAAGTCAAGCCTGAAACAATCAAATTTATTCGTTAAAAATAGTTTTTGGCTCATTTTTAAGGATTATATTAAAGGTTAATTAAGGTATGGCCCTGACATGTAATTTTAACTTTGCATATTGATGTTGCCACGGCGGCAGTGGCAGACTGTGAAAAGAGTGAGCCAATGGACGACTCGAGCGAATACGTTACACGGTCACGTGACGACAACAAAAAGCGAGCTGTGTTGTGGGATACATTGGCCGAGTTCCTCGTTGCCGTGCATTGTGATCCACAGAAATTTTACATTTATTGCGAGAATTGGTGCGATACAGTGATTTTCCTTGTTGCAAAGGTTTGTATAAAACACCAGGTGTATATTATTCCACAAATTTCCAGCGGAAGGAAGTATGTTTAAACTGTGAGCAGTAAAAATACAACGGGATGAAAGAAAATAAATAATTTCGTCTTCTATGCGTGTGGCTCTCGACATTTTTTACCCGGGAATTACAAAGAAGTCTTTTCTGGAAGGAAGTTTTTGATTTTTAAGAGATGTTTTTAGACTTTTAAGTTCAGTTTGCAATGTTTGCACCTGTGTCGGTGAAGGAATCGCATTAGGATCAGCGTAATACTTGAATGTCGGAGGATCCCTTTTACTTTGCAGGCATTGCATGGCAAATACAGCATTCACTACTGCATCAGGTTCAATTTTCTTTCCCCTGGGCTTATGCCATTTCTTTTCCACTGATGTGTATGTACAAGACACGTCTACCGGTATAATATCCTTCAGCCTCGTCGAAATTAAATGGTGGAAGAGGTAAATGAGCCCAAAAGCGTGCACGCATTTACCGAGTTTAAAATAGGAATGAACGAATTTGCAGAGCTTGTACTTAACATTATAACTATATCAAGCAAGACGTTGTGTTCTGTGAGCTGTAAGGATCACAGCCACAACAGCGTATAAGATATAAATACGGACGTTGTGTTCACAAGAACAAGATGCAAGTACGGCAAGAGGAAAATGTTTTCATCCAGTCCAGGGTATTTCAATTTCTATATTCGTCAGTTTCTGTTTTAAGTTTCGACTCGTCTCGATTACCTATATATTCCTCAAACTTCGCGACCGTGTTCTCGGGTACGAGTTGTCAGTGAGAAAAACTGTTATGATGTCATTTATAGACTTTTATTTTAGGGTAGGTAAACAATTAAAGTAGAGGTGTATATAATTTAGCGGTATATGGTGGTTTCATCAAGTTCATATCAAACTAAATGTAAGTAAATTCATCGTCGCAGCGGAAACAAATCATTTAACTAATTATTACATCATGTATAGGTACTTAGTTTGTAGGTGAAACCATTATTTTCGCTGCGACGATGTACATACATCATTAGAACACGATGTACCAGAAAATTATGTCGTCATATATATATACATCGTCATTTAAAATATTGCATGACTAATTCCTGTATTTGTATTACTTGTATTATTACCTACCCTGCTTTGCATGCACATTTCGAGGATATAATCTCGAATCTTTCATCTTTATTGCGTCATTAAAATTAGAGTAATCGAGCGGGCTCTTTCTTTCTTTGCCTGGCAAAGAAATACGCCTTCAAAAAAACCGTATCATCCTCAGTTATTCCTGTCCATACCTCCTTCTAGTAGGACGGAATATACAGATGGATTTCCTTCCTAGGAAAGCCTCGCACTACCGCAACTTCCTGCAAACTTAAAGCCGTAACTTATGTTAAAACGATTCAAGCTTTCCAGTGACTTCGTCCAAGAGACTCCAATAATTGTTTCTTCCTCCATTCCAATTAATATAAAATAATTTCCATGCAACAAGGGACTTGTATCATCAAGTAATAATTAAATAGTCACACGGATTTTCCCCACACATTTAACATGGGACAGCAACCGGGTTTATCCCACAACCGGAGGGAGTAACCTAGTGGTAAAATCTGCAACTACCGAAGCTCCGCCTATTTTCGACTCATCCATTCTTGACGGGCAAATGTGCCAGAATTTTCTCCTCTTTGCTTACACCATCGAAATCCAGGAAGTTCCACTCCTTTATTTCTCCAAGTTCCGTTGATAACATTTCCGTTGTCATCCTCTGAATCAAATACATGAGCAGAAGAGTATGTCTCTGCAGAATAATTCTTTCTTAAAAAGTTATGCAAATAAGAACAGCTCAAAGTAACCCGCCTTGCTGTTTCGGGTGGCAGTAACATAGGTTTTCTGGGAACTCTAAATACACTGCTCATTATCCCGAAAACGTTTTCAATAACCCTCCTAGATCTTGAATGCCTATACTTAAAAGCTCTTTCAATTGAACCTTAACTATGTGTTTCCACAAATGGTTTCATAATACGCTCTGACATAGCAAATGCATCGTCAGCAACTATTACAAAGAACATGTCCACATCTCTTCCTGGTAAAGACCAGTGGCATTTGCAGCGTATTTTGCTCAACAGCAGCGTACAAGTCTTTGCCCAACAATTCACCAGCATCAAACTCACGTCCTTGTACACCTACGTCCACATACAAAAAATTGTACTCAGCGTCACAAAATGCCATGAGCACAATACTAAAAGTTTCTTTAGAAATTTTATTACAAACTACCTCTGTTTGCTGGAGCTTGGAGAACAACGTGCTTGCCATCAAGTGCACCAATGCAATTAGGATAGTTCCATTTAGAATAAAATCGTTTGGTAACATCATCTCATTCTTTTTCATTGCTTTGTACCTAAAAATAATTGACATCTGTTAAATTATGATATAAGTACAAAACTATTCCATTTTTTTATTTAAACTTTTCACCATGCAATTCAACATTGTTTTTGCCACAAAATATAAGCCACTTGGAGTATATGTACTCAGATTGGCGTATACTTTTTATAATAATAGTTTTGAATTGCAAAATTCATTTTTTTCCTATCTCTTTTTAAACTCTGCACGACTAGTCCCAAATTGGCCTTAGCGAGGACGACCCTGGTGACCCACCCACAAAAGATAATAGTGCAGAAAACAGGAAGGCTGAAAAATCCATATATAGTGTAGTATGAGAACCTGCTGCTGTACCAGATCCATCCACAAACTCTACGCAACCATCAGCACCTGTTCACAAGAAACGTCAGAACATACGTCCTCCACCAGACTCAAAAAGCTCTGGGCTGGAAAAAAATTCAACCATGCATACGATTTGGAGATTCTATGTAGATATATTAAAGAACTGTAGCTATAACCTGTCGCTAAGAAACGAAGGGTTGTCGCTAACATTTCACTAGGAGAAATTGGTTCTCAACATTTCCTTGTTTTCGTTATCTCCGCCCCAACAAGGTTTAGTAAAAATTCAAAATCACTTGCAGTCATTCCAAAAAAATTCTCGTACCCATGTGATGACTCCCATTGTTGCCGGAATTTTTAAATTTGAAAAATTCGTTTAAGCTTTCTACTCAATGTGTAACCGTCTTCTCGGTTGACGTTCTCCGGTCTCTACGCAATTTCTATAGCCTCCCTGATTAATCTTGGGTAATAGCGTATCTCCTTTAATATTAATTTTGTCTCCTCAAAATTGAAATTATGAGTGCCGCTGAGATGGTGTTCGGCTATTGCAGAAATGCGGCATTTATTATTTTTAATTGCCCGGTAATGCTCTTGGAAACGTATTTTTAGGGTTCAGCATGTCTGGCCTACATATGGATGTCCATAGCTGCACAAAACTTCATATATTCCTCCGTAGAGGTTCCGTGGAAGCGGGTCTTTGGCTTTCAGAAGTACGTCCCCTGTCTTCGTCGCGCATGTGAATCTGCTAACTACGTTGTACTTCGATAGAATTCTGGAGATTTTCTTCGTAGTTAGTACATAGAGTATCAATTATTCAACGATCCCTGCTCCAGCCATACAGGTCAGTTTTTATAAACAGCTATCGAAAGTATCGAGGCAATGAAACGAGGGTGCAACTTTGGAGATCATGTCAAATCCTAGAACTTTCGGAATACAACCAGAGCACGGCTACAAACCAAAAATCTTTGATCTCAAAACGTCTTATGTGCTCCTTTTGTTTTGTGACTTTGGACTGAACGGAATCTAATTTATTGTCTGAGCTGCTTCGCCGTTATAAATACAGCGACGTGTCTATTTTCATCGTGACAGTCTTTCTTTGTGGACGCGAGAGAATTGTGTGCTTTGTTTATTTTTATTTATCCAACGTGCAATCAATTGCATTGAGCAGCGGGGCAGGGGGGGGGGGGTAATAAGCTTGTATCGAGACGGCGGCACTTGGAAATGGTCCATGCGTCAGCCGTCGTCACGCACAATGTGTAAACCAAAGAAATATTTCAGCGAGAAAATGTTTCACAACACGTTGCCACCTTCTCAAGGACTGACAAATACATCTTTCCTAACTCATAAACACAATCCTCAGTTACTCTTGAAGTTAACAGAATAATGCTTGGGTATTGCTTGTTTAATATACATTTCCTACCTTCTTATTGGCCATTTAAGAGTAAAGGAGTACAATTTTTAACACTTTCTCCACAGGAATGCGAAGAAGCAACCATCGAAGAAGTCTTTCAAGACTAATGAGAGAGATAAATCTTAAAAATATTAGGCTCTTTCTGGGATAAACCACCTCCCTAAGCACATTAAATAAAATATAAGATGATCCTCAATGTTTTCATGAGTTCCTAACAATATGGTGAAAATGGGGTTGGGGGTCGGTGAAGTATAGGTATAGCAAAACTTGGTGGCACTCGGCAGCAGAACGTCTGAGGTCATAGAGGATTTATCAAGCGTTGATGGTGGGACAGATGTACGGAAGGACATCCACAGACACCTCTTAAGGGACCCTCAGCCCCTTTATCCCACCACTCTTGAATACTTTAACAGAGGTCAAGCTTTGCCCACGTGACTGCCGTCAAGTTTCGCTTCACCTATACCATCCAACCCGTCTTCACGTTTTTCATACCTAAAATGTACGTGCATATACAGCATGGTACGTTCTTTAAGTTCCTTGGTGTGGGTTTAATTAACAAATTTATTCATATGGGCAGAAGGGTAAGAAGGAAAACGTTAAATGAACTCTGAAACAAGTTAACTACCGCTAAAAATTATTTATCTGAATAATAAGCATGTGAAACAAGAATACTCAATCGTCATAAGTCAAAAATTAAGACTCCATAAGAAACAATGTAACCATACTTAGACATAGATCATAAATGTTTAAGCATAGTTACTTATTCCTGGGGCCCAAAATATATTGTGCATTGCCTGAATTTATTGACAGTATAAAAAATGAATTTAAATATTGTAGAAGTGTAAAAAAATTGTTATTTGCTATTGATGATGTATCAACTTTATTTTAAAACTGTGTGAAATGGTATAGCTCACAGCAATGTTAATTATCTTTGTTTGGTATGTTTTTTTTGACGTGGAAATTTTGACAAAGTTACATTCTCTATGCTTCGTCGTTTACAAGCAGTTTTTAAAAACTATATCAGCACTAACATAATGTTATTGTTACATATGTATATTCAAATTATTTTTGTTAATTAAGAAGGAGTCGGTAATCCTAAAACGGAGTTACTTCAAAGGGGTACTTATTATTCCATATATTAAGGATAAATGTCAGTATAAAATGTACATGATGTTGTTAAATAAACTCATTGAAATTATTAATAGCTTAATAACCTTTCCTCAACTCTCCAAAGGCGTGCACCAATTATCAACTCAGGGTTAATTAATTGCCTATATGATTCCGATCGCACTATGCCTGTTGCTCACGGAAAGATTTTCGATAAAACTTTTCATAAAATTGACTAATTTTACAACAATGAGCTTGCTAACGATAAACCGTTTTATAAAACCTAGTTTAATAAAACTTTATCCGGAATAGGACAGGTTCTATTTCCATAAAACAGTTTTGTGAAACAATCAATGAAATTTTCCGCTCTTCGCGTTGATAATCTCGTAACCATGGAAAGGCAAACAAGGAAAAAGTAAACAAACATGGTTGATAGCAGCCCCGCCAAGTTCAGTGCGCTTTCATTGTGTTTTGGTTATATTTTTTGAAGCCGTTCAATAGGTGGAAATAGTGAGGTTTCTGATGGAGTTTGTTTACGTTTTGTCACTATCGTCACTTTGTTTATGCATGGCGGCTTGTGAGGATTTTCAATTGTTGGTATAGAAAAATATTTATTACTCGACTAGAAATGGGTAAAAAAAATTACATTTTACTTAGTTCCTGGATGCTCCACAGGGTATTCCGTAACCGTGATAAAGAATACAATTTTAGGTGTGAAGAACAGAAAGCTTGTTTAAGGCTAGCGTAAGTACTCTTGTTTTATTCGTCACGTTACCGTATAGCAAGGCATGATCGGTGCTTATCATTATCTATGTATGAATTGTAGACCTCTTCTTATTATTTTGACAGTTGTTGGTTTTTCTTCTCTATGTGATGTAAATATCTTTGATGTGATCATTGAAAGTATGTATTACCGAATTCAAGAATTATTCTTATTACCCATACCGACCTTAGATTTTGTTTAGTAGTAGTGATTGTTCAAACATTTTGTTCATTATAGCTTATTTATTAGACATTGTTAACTTTTAGACTGAATGGCTAATGATAGATTGATAGGCTATTGAAGGGGTTTTCTGTGATGATACTGATAACAAATTTAGTTAATATGGTTATATCTGATGGATAAAACCATTAGTTGCTTCCTAACTAGCCGTAATTTCCCTCAGTTCGAAATGGAAAAAAAGGAAACTACGTTTGTTTACATTTGGATCGTCCGATTCCATCACTGATGCATAGTAGCGCCGCGGTTGGCAGCTTCAAAAAGGTATCATTCCGAAGTTGGGTGTCTGTTATCCTTAAATTCTAGTATCCTTGGTTGGTAGTTCATGGAACGTTGACGCTGTTTCCTTCTCATTAGAAGAGTACCAAAAACCCGAGTTACGAGTCACTTCACAAGTTCACAAAGCGTATTATTTTACCGTGAGCAAGCAAGTACGTTTTACGTACGATTCAGAAAAGTTTCAATAAAAAAATTTATAAAACTCTTTCATAGAAAATTTTACCTTGAGCAACAGGCATAAGAAAGCCTTGTGTAGGCTTCCGCGGGTTGACGAATATGAAGATACAGGTCTCCCAGGTTAACTGACCTGAAGAAGCCGACTGCAACGCCGGCGAATCTGTCGTCCGAAGAAAAATGGACCTACGTGGAGTAAAACCCGGAAGACCTGTATCTTCATAGGCATAATGCCTGTTGCTCACGGTAAAAGTTTCGGTAAAAAGTTTTATAAAATCGACTAATTTTATAAAAATGAGCTTGCTAACGATAAAACCGTTTCATAAAACCTAGTTTTATAAAACCTTTTACGGATTAGGACAGGTTCTACTTTCATAAAACCGTTTTATGCAACAACCAATGAGGCGTTCCGCTCATTGCGTTGATAATAATCTCGTATCCATGGGAAACCAAACTAGGAAAAAGTAAACAAACATGGCTGGAATTTCATGGAACGCTGAGGCAGTATCCTTCTTGTTAGAAGGATGCGTTCGAGCCTGAGCACCATTTTTGCATTTATCACTTCACGTGTTCGCAAAGCGTCTCATAGATGGCAGGACATTGCGGTTTTATGAATAGTTTTACCATGAGCAAGCATGTACGTTTTACGTACGATTCATAAAACTTTCAATAAATAGTTTTATAAAACTCTTTTATGGACAATTTACCGTGAGCAACAGGCATAAGAATGAAACACTTGCAAATAATTTCATTCAACAACTCCTTAGCAACCCAAGTCGAAACGACCGCTTCACGTCAAACACACGTTCCGTTTCACAATCGCGCTTGAAGTGCGTCTTAGCGAAGGAATGAAAGGCAGGAACGGCCTTTGGAGCGGTTGGTGACGCTTAGAAGCGCTCGAAAGCGTGAAACGGAACGCACCCCTAATCATTCGTCCGCGTCGATGCAGCGGTGGCATCCGATTGGCTCCCTCGACGCCGCGTCGGAAATCAGCGCGTTTTTCGGAGAGCAAAAAAAAAACGCTCACAACGAAAGAGGAAAGACGTGCTCGTTTGCGTGGGAACGAAGAGAACGCCGCCTTTACTACTTCCCACACCCTTTTTCTGCGGGAAACATTCCCGCGCGATGAGTCTCGAGGCTGATTTAGGAACGCAGACGGGAAGAGGAGACAGGGGATGGGGAGGGGAAGGAAGAGATGCGGGTTCACTCGCAAAAGGTAGAATCGGGCAAACCGACTATCTTCTTTTTTCCATCGAATCTTTAATTTTTAATATATATTTGCGCCCTCCTTTGACCCTTAATTAACTCACCCCCTTCGTCATCGCCTCCTGAACGCACTTGGGAGTAAGACGGGTTGCGTGCATTTCAGGATAAGTTTGGAGTTTTTTTAAAAACATGAAAAGAACACTGTTTTTATTAAAGATACAAACAACTTTTGCTAATTAAATTTACCATACTACGAATGATATTAGATGCATGCGAAATACCGTAATTAAAAAAAAAATTTAATAGATATGAGGGAAAAAATTAGGCATAAAATTTGCACAAGTCCGAAGTCCAAGTTTTGCGTGATGAGTCCGAATTCTTCAATTTTTTTTTAGTAGCTTTGGACACTACCATTTCTAGCAAAAATAAAACGCTGAACTCTACAGAATCACGTAGTGTTTTAATAATTTACTGAAACTTTATCGCGTGCCGTGGACTGCAAGGGGACGAAGAAAGGGCCCCAGTAGGAAGGGGACATAGATGGGATTAACGATTTAAAAAATTAACGATTAAAATTAATCGTTAATTTTAATCGTTAATGGAGCAAGTCCATTTTTCCATCCCTGACTCCGTCATTTAGCCAATCAGAGTACACGACCGCGCAGAAAGAATGTTGCGCTACACGTAGATTTCAATTAAACTAGCATTATAAAGTTCATAGTAAGAAAAGCACAGAAAATAATTCCACTAATTATTTTATTGCTGTCGACCGGTTTCGACGTCTAAAGCGTCGTTCACAAGAAAATGTTTAAATAATGTTAAAAAATAGTGTTTTGTCTTGTACAAGACAAAACACTATTTTTTACTGTTTTTTCTTGTAAATATCGCTTTAGACGTCGAAACCGGTCGACAGCATGCAACGAAAGCCACTGAAACTTGACGTCGCGAGTGAATTGACTGCGATTGTTTGGGCGGAAACGAGAGAAAAATGACAACAACCTTATCCAGTTCGATTAACTTCAAGTGACAGCATTTATATAACCACAATTATTACAATAGAAAACAAGCCCGTAGGCTAAATACCGTTAACTTGGTCTATACAAGACGGATACAAGTCACAACTGGAACCAAGCAGATACGTCCTTCTCCGGCCGCGGTCAGGTTCAAAGAGGGCTAGTCTCTTCACGGTACACTTTGCCAGCGCAGGAGGGTCATTGGTAACTCGTGGAAATTGTGACGGGAAATTTCGCTCAAGGATCATGTACGAACGTTACTCGCATTTTGCAGGGGCCGTAAATATTTTTTACCTGACAAATGTATGGCCAATATGGAAAAATGTATTGTTGATCTCTCGAGTGAATGATGCGGTCTCACAGGGTTTCTTGATAGAACTTATTTATCGTGAATTAAAGAATTCTTGTGTGAAAGAAAAGAAAAAAATGAAAAGAAGAAAAACCGGTCGCATAAAAAACTGATATTTTTAAATTGGAAATAGCAAGTATTGTCTGTGACTGATCTCTCGATTATATTTTCCGGTATTTTAAAGACGGTAGTAAAGCTGAATATTAAAAAAAAATGCCATTGTACACAAACTTCGGTGTATTGTGGGAATAGTTAAAGAAATGCTTTTCAGTACTTTTACCAACAACACGCTAAGAATCGAAGACGTGTCGATTACATAAAGTCAATCCTTCGTAGTAGCAGCAACCTCTTTGCAGAAGGACGAGAACAAATATCCTCGTTTTGAATGCGATTTCAACTTGGTAGTGACATGAATCAGAAGTAAAATTGAGTATACCTCTTGATCAAATATAACATGCAACTGAGTTCAACACGTCTCAATTTTGAGTTGCTGTCATCCCTTTACCATAAACTATTTTCGTGCCCTAACAGCATTCTCGACCACCCTGAGATATATTTTTCATTCGTTTCTGGAGGCACATTAATCGCATCAGACCTCTATATTTATGTTCCGCATGTTGAGTCATGATCCTTCCATGTCAAAGCAAACAGTTTCGATCCATCCTTTGCGTCGTTATCGTCATCACCTCCCCTAGTATCTACAAAGCGAGCGGTAACCAAAAATTTCCCATTTTCCTGCTTCCTCCACTAAAAAAGAAGCGCTAAATTTAGGAGCAGGGGGTGTTTAAACTCATATGATGGCATATCGCAGGAAGTTTTCATGAGATCATGTTTGGGATTATGTCTTTTTTTTATTCCATTCGCCTGCATCCTCTCAGTTTTGGAACGCGGAAATTTTCCCGTTAAACACAGGGCGCCTCGGGTAAGATAAGATGGTGTAGATACTTCAGGTTTGTGGTTTCCTTTGAAATTCCGCAGCACGCCCGACTCTAAAAAGAGCCAGAACCACGCGCAAGTAACGGTGTATCGAAGGGAAAAAAGGAAAAAGTTTCCATCCCTCTAAGAAACTCCCGCGCCCCCCAGAGCAGATGGGATACGAGCATCTTCTGCCTTCTCCATCTGGGACCTGCTTCCCGTCAACTCCTGTGTGCCACTGATGTTCCATCGTATCTCCAGATTCTCGGTCGATGCAACAACGCACGCATCTATATCTACAAAATACCCTACAAGCCACCTCAAGGGTGTGAAGCAGAGTGTGAGTAGCCACCAACATGCATTACACTATACGCTAAAGTTAAGAGTAACTACGACTATTATAATGCATCAGCATACATCGATAAATAATTCGAATATATCGATAAATAATCGATCGATATATTCGAATCGATAAATAATCGATGAATTGTAAGAGGCGAAGCATCACAATATTATATACTCGTTCTTATGATTGTTTTCAAGTAGTTTTTTTAGCAAAAGGTGAGGTGGAATCAATATTTCTGTAACTCCTGGCGTGTTCAGTGTGCTTTAGCCTTGGACACTTGGACTTCTAGCCTCGGGTAACACACAAGTTGTCACGAGATTAGAAACTTCTCCTAGTGGATAGTCACCTGGATGAACAAAATGCATGTATGGGAGTCTATTTCCTCAACTTCCATTGGCAAATTGTATTAATCTTTAATTTAAGACATTATCTCACGTTGCTTTAGGTATTTATAAGAACGAAAGCAGCTGTATTCTTAGGTATTCTTCTCGGGCTTTGCACCAGGTAATTGGCTTCATATTGGCCGACGTTTCGGAAAACGACTTCTTTTCTATTTTCAAGGCGTGTTGCTCTCTCTGTGTAGGATTATACACTGAACTGAATTGACCGTTTAACGAGTCCAAAAATTAAGCTCAGGTGTTAGTTCACAGGTTTCCGCGGTGTTGATCAAATGATTTCAACATTTCTCGGGTTGCATCCGCGTCAGTTGTCATTCAGCACAACAGTTTCGCCAGCAGGATAGCTGGTGAAACTGTTGTGCTGAATGACAACTGATGCGGATGCAACCCGAGAAATGTTGAAATCAATTAAGCTCAGGTGTCGTCTGATTGGCTGATGTTCATTTGAAATCTCTTCTGTTCTTTCCTTATGTGTTTCATGCAATTTATTATTGGTGCCCAAGTATTGCTAAGATGAAAGCTAGTATCCCGATTGAAATCTTTTGGATTATTGCGGATTTCGATGGCTTCCTTGATTATGCGGTCCCAGTAGCGTTGTGAGCGGCCAAGAATTTTTGCATCTCCCCATCGAATGGCATGATCTTGATTGATGCTATGCTCCGCCACTGCCGACTTCTCTGGTTGCGCTGTTCTAAAATGCCTTCGGTGCTCTCTCAGCCTCGTCTCAACCGTTCGGCCTGTCTCCCCCACATATATTTTTCCGCACTCCCATGGAATCTGGAAAACTCCTGGTGTCTTCAGGCCGATACGATCCTTCGCCTTCACCAGTTGGTGCCTTAATTTAGGTGGTGGTAGGTGGATAGTTTGGATGTTATACCGTCGTAGAATGCGGTGGATCTTGCCCGATATGGTTGAAACATAAGGGATAAAAGCTTTGGCCAATTCTTTGCCGCTCACAACGCTACTGGGACCGCATAATCAAGGAAGCCATCGAAATCCGCCTTAATCCAAAAAATGTCAATCGGGATACTGGCTTTCATCTTAGCAATACTTGGGCACCTATGATAAATTGCATGAAAAACATAAGGAAAAAACAGAAGAGATTTCAAAGGAACATCAGCCAATCAGACGACACCTGAGCTTAATTGTTGGACTCGTCAAACGGTCAATTCAGTTCAGTGTATAATCCTACACAGAGAGAGCAACACGCCTTGAAAATAGAAAACAAGTCGTTTTCCGAAACGTCGGCCAATATGAAGCCAATTACCTGGTGCAAAGCCCATGAACAATACCTATATATAATTCACCGGGAAAAACTTAAATCGTATATTAGCTGTGTTCTTGTTTTGTGAATAACACCCATGCTCAATAAACTTGACTGTGGCAGACTTCACTTCGTAGAAGTCAATTATATTAATACTCATGATTAATGAAAATACTTAGTACTTTTTAAAAAGATTTTTAATGTACAACTTCACGGCATCATCAGGTACAGAAATTGGGTATTCGTGTTAAGGTGGTTCCACCGTAAAATGATTTAAATGTCAGTTAATTCATATTCTGTCTACTTGTAAGAAAAAACTTGTCCTCTATCTGATACGAACAACAAAATAATACCTTTCCACGCTATTTTATTCTATAATTGAACTTGAAATTACTTGGTGTTCAATGGGGGAATGAGAGAAACACGGGGAAAATAGTATTTTTCCATTTGATATAAATGCCATTTTCGAGAAAAACTATTTATATGAAGGAAATAATCCAGATAAATTGAATAAAAATGTAATATAGGCATCTAACCACCAAATTATTTGAGCTATTAGGGAATTACTGCCGTAATTGAAGTCAAAATGCGGTAATTCGTAGGAAATGGCGCTGCAGTCGGCTCCTATGGCTGGAAAAAAGTGCTCATTTAAAATACATTCGTGGAATAATCTGCATTTTTTCTACTTTACTTTTGGTTTTCTGTAGGTAACCCATTTCATCAGCGAAAGCAGGAATTTTTGGACAAAATATAAAAAATGTGGAATTTAGTATTTGTTTTGACTCACACAGTCGCGGTGAAACCTCCTTAATTGTTGTCGTAGTTATGGGAGAGGAGGGGGGGGGATACAAATATTCGGACAGGGTTGAGGAAGAAAAAAAAAACACGTAAGAGGGAACACCGTTCTTTTTTGTTTATGAAAGAAACTTTTCTCATCTCCTTTTTATGCTGAAAATAGTCCCTGTGGTCCACAACAGAAGCAGCACCGTGCTCAGCAGTCCTCTGAGGAGATGAGGGCACGGCTGTCAGGACTGGACCTCACAAAACAATCCCATTAGCAAGGTACCGCATCCGAGATGAGTTGAATATAGACCGCGAGTGAGGTGAGAGTTGCCTGGGACAGGGGGTTGTCCCTCTGCCATGCACAGAGAATTCTGGGAGCGCATAAGGGGTTGAAAGGGATTCATGTCCCCTGATGGATGTATGATCCCCCTTGTATGATTGACGTGTTCTATTCATTTTATTTTATCACATTTTTTTAAACGTTAAATCTGTGGCGGAGGGGAAAAAACTATTTAAGTGACATTTTTGACGAAATTGAGTTATTGAAGAAGAGCGATATATTTTTGTGTAAACTTTCATTTAATACAAATACTTAAACTTTTTTAGGCATATTCTAAAAGAAGTTTTAATGTGCTTAACCATTTAAGTGTAATTAAAAAAAGTCCGGTCAAAACTTTGAACTCAATTTACTCCAAATCATGTCCATGGCACTTATATGGTTTTTTACCTCCGCCACAGATTAATATATTCTTATTATTACTATAATTATTATTAAATTTATAATTGAATCGTATTTAATCATTATTCCTATTTTTATTGATCATGACTTCTATTTTTAATATTGTTTTTTAATTTTTTTTAAATATTTTATTTCACATTTTTTTGTGCACATCAGCTCCCCTTTTCTTTCTTTTTATATACTTCTTAAATTGATTTTTTAAAAGTACATTAGTTTTATCTATTAGTAGGTTTTCGCAGGTTTTTCACACTACCCTTCATATGTGGTTGTTTTCCAGCAGTGGGTTTTTTTCGTTAAGTGTATCAGCTCCTTATTCATTACGTTTACCTTCCTCGTTAACCCTCCACGACCAATAGAAGCCGAGATAGTCTATTTTTAATTACAGCCCCATTGTTTATAAACATAAAGAGCTGAAAAGTACAAAACTTTTTAACAACGATCCAAACTATAATATCCTGAATATAAGAATATGCATAGGTATGGGCATTTTTCTTGAACTCTTAACTCCACACAACGATTTCCTATAAAAGAGTTCGACCATGTTATTTCTCCACCGTGTCTCTAATTACACATTTTACATCTAATTACACATTTTACATCTAATTACATCTAATTACACACAATTACATCTAATTACATTATCAGCCCTGTCACAGAAAACCAAAAATTAGACTTTTTAAAACAATAATATCCCCAGCACTACTCTACGGATCCGAAACGTGGAGGATGTCGAAGAAGAATGAGAAAAAACTAAGTGTTCGAGAATAAGATATTGCGAAAAATCTATGGGCCCACAAGTGACAATGGAGAAAAAAACACAATAGATAAATCAGGAATCTATATAAACATCCAGACACAACAAGTGAAATAAAGGCAAGAAGAATCAGGTGGTCTGGACATATTCTAAGGAAAGAGGAGGGATGTCTGCTGAAGGAGATACTAAATGGGATTCCTGAAGGAAGAAGACCCCGGGGAAGACCACGGCTAAGATGGTGGGACCAAGTGAGAACGGATATGCAAAAAATTGGAGCAACATAAAGAGAGGCAAAAGATCGATCCAGGTTGAGGGGATTTGTTGATGCGGCTAAATATTGCCTAAGATATAGATGGCACTGGGTGTAAGAGTAAGAAATCTCTAAAAAAGAAATCTCTGGAAAGTCTCTAATTACATGTTTCTTAAAATATAGCAAGATTCAACTTTTGCAATCAAGACGTTTAACGTCCGCCTAGATGGATTCAGACATGTGTTTTCTGGCAGAATGCCTCGGCGTTACTCAAGCATTGATCTACTGGAGTAAGACGTCAGCAGAGGGCGTCACCGTGCTGGATCCGTCCATCCTTTTCACGTTCGAGTCACAGTCTTGGCAGTTTGCACGGCGATGAATGCATTGGCAATCCCGTTGACCCCTTCCTCTCGTGACTCACGGTCAGTCTCATCGGTCATCATCGTTGGCGCTAACTCCCTGGAAAGCTAAACGCTCTCGCAAACCAAAATAGACACGCGTGTATGAGAACGGAATTTTAACTAAGTATTTATTTTCAAATCAATCTATCTACATACTCATTTATTTAGCTGTATATTTGTTTTAGAACTAACTCCCCAGACTTTTCAGCAACATGTTTTTGTTTTTCATTTCTTTTAACAACATGTTTGTTTGAATTACTTGAAAAAAATTGTTTCGATGAAAATGTCATGATTTTTAAGGTTTTCATTTTCCATTAACATCTATGAAAACAGAGCTTATATCAAACTCCAAAAGCTGTTTTTAAATATTTTATCCATAATCACGCTTTTTTATTTCATGAACTTTTTAATTCAATCTTTGCTTTTTATCATTTTATAGAGTTTGATTCTTTTTTATCCTAAGTCATTCCGTTTTTTATGGAAAAACATGAATCAATGATTTAAATGTTGCCGACGTTTCGGGTAGCGACTCGTTACCCATCTTCAAGGCAAATGGGTAACGAGTCGCTACCCGAAACGTCGGCAACATTTAAATCACTCACCCAGTGTAGAGCCCGAGAAGAGTTCATCACTGCAATTCGCCGGGAAAGCTTGAAATCTTACTTAACATGAATCAAGTTTTTAACGTTTGTCTTTCTTATTTATTCACAAAACAGTTGAATAATCTCGACTTTATCTCATGCTGAGAAAAACTGAACCAGAAAAGGCCAGGTGGAATTACAAACGAAGTGGACTACAGAAAAACAAGTTTTTAAAGAAGTCCAAAATATGTTAATCCACTTATGGTTCCCTAAGGTCTGCGTGCCACAATTTTGAAATGAAGATTTTCATATAATTTTGACTCTAAACCTACAGTAATATTGTAATACCTGAATTAAAATCTACACAGAGCCCTGGGGCAGGGGAGAGGGGGGTCACCTAGCTTCATCTGACCCAGGTTAAATAAATAAAAAGACAAGGCAACATAGGCAGCGTGACGCGGAGAGCGCCAGATTAGGGTGTCCCAAAAAAACCGAAAGTTTGAAAGTTGAGGGGGCATTTCCACTTTCCTATGCGAATGCATGAAAAAACATCCCATAAAAATTTTCAGCTCAATCGGACAATATTTGACCCTGCCGAAACGCATTCAAAGTTTGAATTTTTGAGTTTTCCAAATTTCATGCAATGTTGCCTAGCTCTAAGGGTCTTGGGGGATTTAAAATTAGAAACCTCTGAAAGAAAATGCTCTCTTATTATTATACTGTCACAATGCGGATACAAAAGCACTGGGAACAACAAGCAATATGAAAAACTAGAGTTTTTTTCCACTTTTTTCATACATTTCCGTATGCCACTTAACAACTAGTAACAGATGTTGCCTCTGAGCCTCATCATTTGTCAATTTTTCTTGACTAGAAAATCTTTTATTAATTGAACTCCTCTCTCTGCAGTATCATTAACAACCTTAAGGTGTTGAACTATATATAGGCCCTTCTGATAATCTACGTCACTTTTCCATGTGCACGGATCTCGCGACAAAAATGTCGGCGAAATACCAATAATTTTGAAAAACTTCACAGAATTTTTCGAAGCGAAGTCAGTGAGAGTCAGCTCACTAATAGGTCGATTAGGCGGAAGAGTAGCCCGAGGTGCGTCATCATCAGACCCCTCATTGTCTCTGATTGCTTCCGCAATGTCTCTTTTCTCGTCGTCAGAAACCATTTCATCGAAGAGGGCCATACAAATCAAGTTTTCGGAAAGATACCATAGATGGTTACAAAACTTGGCCAAAGCTGCTGCGTAGTGAGGGTCTTTCTTCCGAGCAAGGACTTTAAGTAGCTCAAGATCCATTCTCGGTGCGCTCACTGCCACGGGACAGGTGTACCAATGTTTCATAAATGCACTTGCAATGAAGCAACACAATTTGAATAAATTGTCACTGTCATGTGTCGACAAACGCAATTGCTTGCCAAACATCCACGTTTTAAAAGCGTAGAGCTCCTTATTCATCCACCGTGATTTGTCAGTTGGGCCTGGGGGGCGAACCACATACTTCTCTTTCTTGGGAACCACACCACCCAACCACACTATACACAACTCCAAAAGTTCTTTGTAGTCGTCTCGAGGATGGTGGTTCTGAAATAATATGGGGCATAATTTTAAATACTAATCCTGAGGATGGACTTTAAATCACCATGAGCATCCTGACATTTGCCATTTACGAACCTGCAGCTGAAGAATACAAAATTTGATAATGTCATCTACATTTGAAATATCCTTCAAACAGCCTCTTGTCGTTCCCGCTGTACGGTAAGCGTCTGCGAAAATCAGGAAAAGCATATGAGTAAAAAAGCTCGAGTAAAAATTTAACAAATTATATATTCTTTAAAGTGACAAGTACCTTTGTCTAATTTCAGCCATTCTTTGCGCAAGGTGTCAGTAAAGGGCAGTACAGGATTATTACTTGTTCCCATCAAGGAATGGAACACGGCACCAATCACCAGTTCAAAAATGTGGTGTCGGCATGCAAGAGTTCTTTGCCAAGTTGCTGCTGAAGAAGTGTGCGAGCTCCGTTCCATTGGCCGAAATTTTGATTAGTTGTATCGAACACCATGGCAATGACCTGACTGTCTAGTTTCCATTCCTTGATAAGACCTGCGACTGCATAGGCTGTGTTAAGCCCGGACCCGGACGCCAACTCCGGAACGCCTAGAAGCTGCTCTATACCTTGCCCTGTGACCAGCACAAGCAATCGATCGGCCAGTTTGTTTTTATCTACAATCAAAATATTAAGTATCACAATTTTTAGGAGAAAGTATAAGTAACAATTAAATAATTGCCGCCATAAAAAGAAAGTATTACATAATACCTTCATTGCTTGGAAGTAATTTCCCATCCCAGTGCACTGCTAAAGGAACTTGAGGGTGAAAGTCTTGTTTGATAAGCCTTACTGTCTCGGTCCTTTTATTCACTCTCATTCTATGTAGATGAGATTTGGAAGATACTAAATGGATTTCATCCCCTTTAAAAGCCAATGCAGATGCTGTCGCATTCGCGACAGCCTGGACTATCATAGACCCAGCGGCAGAGGACGTCTGAGTCCGATCTAGGGAAGCAGTCACAAGGCTGTCGGACATTATACTTACTCTACGGCGCTTTCCGGACCTTGTCCGCATTTCAAGTTCTGTAAAAGTAACAAAATGTTATTTCTCCCTTTCTTTTGCCATATTGGTCACCCTTCCCGCACCCGGAAAAAATTACCTTCTTCCGAATCCGACGAGCTTGTCGTGCTCTCCGCAGACATCTGTCGAACGAGGTCCACTTTCTCATCCAATATTTCCTTTTCTTTCTCATGCCGTTTTTTCCTTAAAAATCCTCTTCTTGAAGTCTCTTACGGTTTTCTAAACGCTTACACCACTTTATATCAATACCCGCCATATATCCTTTTCGATCAGTTTTCATAGATATGTAAAACAACTTATCCTCCTCCACAGTAATTTTTGAAAGGGCGTCTTTGCAGCCGATGTCAAACAGACGGTCAAGCACTTTGCTGAATTCCTCTCTTGCGGACACTGACTTCTCACTAGTTTTATTTTTGTCTTTCCCAAGGGCACGGTAGTTCTCGTAAGCTGTCAGGAGCTTCTTAATGGCTGCTCGGACCTCCTGCGTAGGAATATTAGACTTTCCCCACACAACAAGTAACTCTTTGATTGTAATCCTTGCTGCATCTGCCGCTGACATCGATCCTGGAGAACAGTGTAGGTTGTAAAAGAAAACTTTGAGAACTTCACGCAGCGTTGGGAGTTTACCATTGCCGGGCAAATGTTTGGACTCATTACCCACCAACCACACACTTGTCGCACTTCGCATAACCGGCGTACCCTTCGACTTCACGCTCATTCTGGCCACTGCCGAAACAGCCTCGACCTCGGAACACACGACAATACCTCACGTTCTCAGTTAGTGCACAACACTAAACTCCACGAGTGACTGATAGACTAAGCCGGGATACTTTTAACATAAACAGAGCGATGTTCCGAAAGCGCATAACTCGAATCTCAATGCGACACGGCGGGGCCATATCAGCAATATGCACTCGACTGGCGCCTGGCGGCCGCAACGGCGAGCGGGACTTGTAAACACACCGAGTTGTGGCTATGAAGCTCATTTTGACTCAAGTGTTGCTGTCAACGACTATAGAGCTAGAGGAGATGGTTTGAACTTAAAATTGGTTGTTTTTTAACACTCGAGCCTCCTGCAGGGTAGGCAACATTGCATGAAATTTGGAAAACTCAAAAATTCAAACTTTGAAAGCGTTTCGGCAGGGTCAAATATTGTCCGATTGAGCTGAAAATTTCTATGGGATGTTTTTTCATGCATTCGCATAGGAAAATGGAAATGCCCCCTCAACTTTCAAACTTTCGGTTTTTTTGGGACACCCTAGCGCCAGATGCTGGAAAACACGGATGTTTCCAACATTATGGGAGCATCATCTTCGAGAGAAGAGGTTGCAGCTACAGATGAAAAGATAGTTTCAAAAAATAAACTTTGTTATATTCCACACCGTATTTATTAAAACTCAACCGATTTCGACCTTTTCAGGTCATTCTCAAGAAGTAACAAAAACTCTCAAGAGGTAAAAAAGAAAAACTTTTTTGTTACCTCTTGAGAATGACCTGAAAAGGTCGAAACCGGTTGAGTTTTAATAAATACGGTGTGGAATATAACAAAGTTTATTTTTTGAAACTATCATGTCTTCATTCCACGAAGTGAACTCGCAAACCATTGATTTGATACAGACGGAAATACTCAAGCAAATGTTTGAAGACGAAAATTGACGTATAGGTATAGATACTAATAGATTTCATCTCATTTACATTCTTATTCTCACATTACAAATCAAATTGTCTCCGAACTTCTTTACGCTGTCAAACGTCTTGCATCGTTAATGCGATAGCGAAAAAGATAGCGCGAAAGAGGAAAAATAAATAAATACCTAGGAAATATAAAGTAGTGCATATAGGAAACGGTTGTAGGCTTGATTTTGTGGAAGTACTCCATTACGGGAGAATTAAAATAACTTAGTTAACTCCACTACCTGAAGATGACACTAAGTGTTGAAACCCGGGTCGTGATAATAAATAATTAGTGGAGTTAACTAAATAATTTTAACTCTTACGCAAATAATTCATGTTTGCTTCTGATTCAATAATAGACGCAAGAAAAAACGCTAAGGAAATAAAATGCCATGAAAAAGTTTATTCACAATCAAATATCCCGTGAATCATTAAAAAAAATTAATTCTCAAGCTAAAGTAATTTATTTATAGATAAAAGTTTAGGAATTAAATTTTTTAGGCCATTATTTACGAAATTTTAGTTTTATCTAATTCAAGTACAATGGTTCCAATAATTTTCGATTTCATTGTTACAATCGGTGTAAATTTGCTGCCCCTCGGAAAAAAATAACATGGGGAAGGAGCCAAAGCTTGAAACTTTTTTAGAAACATTATTCCAATTCCGAAATTCCATGGGGAGTTTCAACCATGTCGCAATCCTGCAGGACATGGTCTTGCGCACGACAATGGGATCTGAAGCACACCCTCCTCATTCACAATCATGCTCAGTGGCGTCGCCAGGCGTTTCACAAACAATGGCAGCGTTCTATTGCAGAAAACTGCGGGGTTCCTGCGTTTGTCGCTTCAAATATTAGCAAACGAGATGAAGGGCGAAACGAAAATAGCCAGAAATGTGAGTACATAAACCTGCGTTCGCGGAAACTAATTAAGAGAAAGACGTAGTCTGTGACGGCACCCGCCAGGACGGCGCCACGTTCTCTCCCCTCGCGTGCGTGGGAAATTTAATGACCATTGGTCCCATCCCCTGGCGCATACGTGCGCGTTTAAGGTGGTTTGAACGAGATAGATCCCTAGTCATAATGGAGACCATATTTTAATTTTATTTTTTAATTTCAGCGTCTGTAAGAAGTGTGAAATAAATATTGTAATATTAAGGGCGAAAATATATTACTATACATGACCAAAATTCTCAGTAATTAAATAAATAAAGCTGCATAAGTCTCTAACTTTACTCATTTTTCCCGCCGTACGGCTGAAACCCCTCCAAAACAACAGGTTTTTTTGCGATTCTGTAAAAAAATACTGTGGTGAGCAATAGATTATTTTTTTATAAATAGTTGATATAACATGACATCTACACACCATTAGCTTTTTCACGAAATCTAGGTGCTATAATTTCCTAATTTTTTACTATTCTCCCTCTGGAGCGCACAGCCATAATCTATCCCATGTAAAACATCTTATATTTTTAGGCAAATAGCTCGAAAATTAGTTCGGCAAGGAGTTGACATTTTGATATCATTGGAAAGATGAGAGTTTTTGTCTTGAAAATGAGGCCAAATTCATCCAATTCTAGGTGAAGTGATTTTTCGCTCAAACTACCTTAACCCAACAGACGTCGATATCGCGCATTGTACTCTTAAAAAAGTGCAAATATCCTGTTTTGTTCACGAGCTGATTTTATTAATTTTTAATTCAAACTTTCGGTTAAGAAAAGAACTCATGAAGTGCAGTCCTCATCAGCAGACATCGATAAGTATGCCTGGCTGGCTGCGGCTATCCACTCGATTTCCTTCTCTACAACCTCATACTATTAATTCCTACTAATTAATTTACTGCAGTGAATCTCGTATTATGTTTGGTGTATTCCATGTTCAGCCCTCCACGGTAATTCTTCTCATGAAAATTCTATTAATTGAGATGCATTTGTCCATCATCAGTGCTCGATATCTTTTAATTATGCTCTTGTTAACTCGAGGTTACAGTAAGGAATTGTATGCTGGGGAGGAGCTTACTTCACAAAACATTAATCCACAACTGGTATCCTAAAAAAGGGTGTTGACGCGACCCTCAACCACGGCAAATTCCTTTCCTATAATTTATAAAGGTGAATATTTTACCCCTAAGGCATTTTTTTGTCTATAAAGTTTTATGATTTTTTATAACCATGATGGAGAATATGAAAAACCCAGAGTCTATACCCTAAGAGTAAAATATAAAATTGTAATAACTAAACCAACAAAATGAAATTTTTCGCAGATAATTTCTTTATCTTGGCCCAAAATTGTTTGTTTCCCTACCTTTGAATATAACTAGTGTCTTTATGGTGGATTCACCGTAAAATGACTTGAATGTCATTTTATTCAATTTCTGTCTACTTGTAGAAAAAGTTGTCCTCTATCTGATAAGAACTACAAAATAATACCTTTCCACGCTATATTACTCTCTAATTAAACTTGAAATTACATGGTGTTCAATGGGGAAATGAGAGAGACACGGGGAAAAATAGTATTTTTTCCATAAAATACAAATTCCATTTTCGTGGAATACTGTCTCTAAGAAGGAAATAATCCAGAGAAATTTAATAAAAATAAAATATAGGCATCTTACCACCTTATTTTCCTAGTTACTGAAGAATCAAAGCCGTAATTTACGTCAAAATGCGGTAATTCATAGTAAATGGCGCTGCAGTCGGCTCCTATAGCTGGAAAATAGTGCTCATTTAAAATATATTCGTAGAATAATCTGTACATGTTGTACCTTACTTTTGGGTTTCTATAGGTAACGCATTGCATCAGTGAGAGCAGAAGTTTTTTCACAAAATATAAAATTGTGGAATTTAGTATTTGTTTTGACTCACACAGTCGCGGCGGAACTTCCTTAAAGAAGGAACTTTTTAACAAATTGTTAAATAATGGTTATTCGAGAACTAGGACGTGGAATATTTGTTTAAAAGGAATGAGTAAAGGTACCTATTTTGTTTGGATAGCGTGACGATACTGTGATGTTTTATTTTGTATTGTGAATGTTGGCTTGCTTGTAATGAATTCAATTAGATTATTTTCCTATGAAAGTAGAAAGCAAGAAGGCTAATGTTAAATTATTAAATAATAAATATAAATTATTAAATAATAAATGTTAAATATTTTCCATAGCAAGAAGGCTAATGTTAAATTATTGTGTGAAATTCACAGTGAAAAAATCATTCGCCTGGACTGGGATTCGAACCGGGGGGTCTGGGTTCGAATCCCAGTCCAGGCGAATGATTTTTTCACTGTGAATTTCACACAATTGTGTTACCACTAGCGGGTGACTCCGTTAAAGTTACTGCGCGGCCAGTTCCGCAGTTCTTTGAATTTAATGTTAAATTATTTATGTATCATAATTAAATAAAGCTATAAATATCTTTGTAAATTGCAGTGATCCCAATCAGGTTCTGTTGTGTGTTCCGGCATTATGAATATGTTTTTTTCATTTTCATTTTCTTATGGTCTATATTTTTTTGTATCCGCTAATAATATTTGTAAAGTGATTTGTAATTTGCGGCACAGTGCCTGATTTCTGTTATTGTCTACATTGATGTAATTTTGCTTTACAAAGAAAAGTCGGTTGACCCCAAAGAGGATGTTATCCTAAGGGGAACCTATATCCCTCGTTTTGAATTTTTGTTATGTTTACCTTTATGTCTATACGTCTATGTCTATATGTCTTTATGTCTATACTTGCTTATACGAGAAATAAATAAAATAAAGGAATAAAAATAAATAAATTCCTCCTTATTTAGTCCTCGCTCTATATTTTAGGAGACCGTAGTTTCTCGTTATATCAACTTTCGACCATTCTACTTCCCATTTCTCAAGAAACATCTGTTCTCCCAACTCTTTGTTGGATTCCTTGATGGTGATTCCCTCCGATATTATGGTCTGAATAAATCTCCAACTAGCTAGATCGCCAATAACTTCCAATTTCCTCTGTTCTTCCTCTCTCATTTTCAAAGCTTCTCTGCCATTAAAAAAGCTAACTCCAAAAATATATCATCAAGTCCAATTTCTACTTAGTACATAAGCTCAGGTATCACGACCAACTAACACACTTTGCATTCAATGCAAGCTGAAAGGATGGTTGCGAGGTAACCACTCGTAATTTTACACTACTGTGCCGCATCAGGCAAAAACACCTCAAAATATCTGTATCTGTTTATCTGTTATAATACTGTGTTCGATAAAAGAGAGGAGGTTCTTATATAAAATCTGTACGGTCATAAATATTAGCAACAACATTGGGGTCTTTGGTACTTTTACACTTAATAAGTTCGCGGTTGTCTCAATTCATGCCACTAAGTAATGATAGGCAAGGACCCGAAGTGAAATGTATGCAATAAAATAGTACAATTGCAGTTCTAAAGTGCCATGGGAGTTACCAATCCTAGCTTACTTTAACCAGGCATCATCTACGTGGTGTCTCTCAAGATAGCCCATCATCAACTACTTGGCACGAATAACAGATAAATATTTTAAATGCACATTTCATCCAAAATAAATGTATAACCGGCCTGGATTTCCTCATCAGAGTCATTTGTAAGAAAATATTACATAAATTCCTTACATACCCCACGCTTGGGTGGCTAAAAAATTGTTTCAACATATTTTACGCCAAATATTTGATTAAGAGAGGAACCATGATGTTCCACATTTTGCTTAAGACCTATAATTAACAACTAAGATACCATACGAATAACATCAGAATAAGAAGAGCGAAACTCTAGTAATTTGGTCAAACCTTGTTATGACAAGCATAGCCTTCGTTACAAGATATTGCGACAGCAATAAATATTTTCATTACGCAGGGATTCTAGACTTAGTGAAGTCCCTGGACTCAATAGATTTTCGACTGCATAGATATGGTGAATTCATTTTTTAAGAGCGAGTTAATGAGTCAGTATAAAATACATCTCTGTGTTTGATAATTTGGTGGCCCCACTGCTTTGGTTACGATGTAAACTGTATTTCGTGCTGAGGTAAAGATTCTTCCGCGAACTGAAATTAAGCTGTGAGACATTTAACAAATCAACGTTTATCTCCAGTGCAACTCATTCTGAGGAAATTGTCCAAAACCAGCGTTGATAGCACATTTGCCTACTTTAAAATATGAAGGTATTTACCATGGCATTGTTCCATTTCCATTAGGGTGTAAACTTGAAGTAGATTTCAAGAAATAAATTACCTTAATAACGACGCCTCCTAGCACACATGATGAAGACGAATACCAGACGTCTATGATAGCTTGGCTATAAATTTCCTTTTTTCTAGTTTTTTCTCCTAAAAGCCCGTAACGAAAGAATTTCATCCATCACACAGTTATCCAAACTGTTCCGGGTATGAATAGCCCTCTTTCAGCAGAAAGAGCGTTTTCTGGGTCGAAAATAATTATGAATGTTTTATCCCTATCCATTACATCAATCATTTTAATTGCAGCCTTTAACAGCCTTTCATTTTGTTTAGTTTCGCAAATTTGTTAGAAAGGTAATGCAGTCAAAGCTAAACTATATTTAAAGCAAGATTAACGCAGAATAAACATTAAATCGATACTTTTAAATTAATTAATTTCGCCGGGAAAAATATTTTTCATTTGTTAATTGTGTTTATAGGTTTCAAATATGGCTGAACTAAGACCATGAATCCAATGAAACTGTCACATAAATTTTAACCTTTGAACAAAGATGAATTATTCCAAATATGAAATTATTTGTACCACCACAGTGCCAAATTAAAACAATTTTGCTTGGTAGAGCTAGGTTAGGCCGAAATATTCCTTCACCCAATAACTAATCTAATTACTAATAAAATTAATGAAATGACTTCCAAGTTCGAGCAAACTGTTTTTTCAGTATAACAAATGAGTTCTCTGCTTTGATTATTCTGCTCACGAGGCAAGACACCGGCTAAAGGTGATGATGAAGACTTAATGTCATCATCAACATTCTATGTCGCCTTTAAATGTTATTTTAATAGTTTAACGCAAGTTTTGGTGAAATTTTACAAAATCAAATTTTAAATTTCTCCTAGTTTTCTCCGATTTCCCCAGAATGTGAGAATTGCCTCAAGATTTCCATACTTCTCTGTTTCATCGCCGCCTTGAATATGAGTCCGCTCAATTGGCAAAAGGATTTAACTCAATTTTACCGCGGACAACTCATTAATTGATAAACATTGCACTATAGTAAAAATATACTTGGACGATGGCATCAGTAAAAACGCAGTAACTTCAAAGCAGTGAACATTCTGTCTTCTTCTTCAGCTTCCACTCCTTTCTTCGCGGGCTGGATCTTATCGCCTTCCTCGTGATGTACTCAATCTTCGTGCTTCATCTTGATACGCCCGCTGTTTGCTGCGGGTGACTCCTAGAGGAGGAACCGCCGAAATTTCTTCCTCGGGAGGGACTCTGCGTATCAAGGCTGGCCATTGGGGATTTGTAACGATCCCTTGGCCGAACCTGGATCTTGGCGAGGTTGCTGATTGCCGTATGTTCTGAGTCACCTGCCTTGTCGAAGAACCGTCGCGGACATCAAGGGGCTCCAACATCCCATCCCATCTCTGTGCATCTCGGAGGTGTGGTTGAAACGGCTGCGTCCCAGTATGTTTCGAAGTTCAGAGTTCTGCACCCATTGGAATCGGTAGACGGTAGACTTGGGCACTCCAGACCATATAGGTCCTGCATACTCAATGATAGAGAATACATAAGTCTTGTATAGACTTCTCTTCATTTCCATGCTCAGCACCAGATCGGCCGGAGCCTAGCCAACGCCGCAAATGGCTTTACACTGACACTCTCCGCTTGAGGCTTCCAGAGAAACTTCCGGTCCAGCAGCACTCCAAAGTTGGTGACTTCAGAGTTCCATGGTAAAGGTGATTCCATCAAACGACCGCAGGCGGTACTCCATGTCACGTATGGAAGACGATAGCCTTCGTCTTCCCTGCGTTCACTGCAATTCACCATCGACAGTACCAGGTGAGGGTGACATCGACAGCACCTTGCAGTCTATTCACGGCCGCAATCTTCCACAGGGATCGGGACAGGAGCGCTGCGTCACATCGTCGGCGTACAGGATCATGTTCCTCCCATGCTCCATAGGGAAGTCATGGGTGAAGATGTTAAAAAACACTGGTCCCAGGGCAGGCCCCTGCGGTATACCGGCGTTGATATGCCGAGAGCCAGGGCCTGTTCCGAGCCAGTGCATGGTGAAGGTCCTGCCCTGTAGATAGGATCGGATAAGCCGGGTGGCCCACGCCGGGAACTGGAGTCGTACCATCTTCGGTAGGAGCGATTGATGCCAGACGCAATCAAATGCCTTGGAGATTTCAAAGAATACGCAGGCAACAGCCTATCTCCAGTTCAATGCTTTGGTGATTAAGTCAGTTGTCCTTAACAATTGCTGGACCACGGAGTGCTCTTCCGGGAAGCCGATTGTTTAAACGGGAGAAAGCCAGCCTCCCGAACGAAGTCAAATCTAGGCAACCGCAGTAGTCTCTCGAAGATTTTCCAGAAGCTGTCGAGGAGCGATATGGGCCGGAAGTTTTCCGGGAGCCATTTCCACTCCTCTTCCTTTCGGGGTGCAGGTGATCTTCGCTGTCTTCCAGGTGGATGGGATGTAGGATATTCTGATGCAGCTATTGCAGATGCTGGCCATCTCTCTCCTTGGGTCCTGATAAGGACCTTTCTGAGAGTGCGAATACGACGGTGCCGTCTCCTTGCCCTGCCCAAAGCTCATGACTCGTGACACAGGATGCTCTTGCGCCGTTATCACGAGCGCCAGACGAAGCTCGGAGGGCGACATGACGCGGAATAGCGGCCCTAGCCGATCGCCAAACGAGGATCAACTTTGCGCTGACATCTTGGTCACCGTCGATGATCCCGAAGTCCAGGGTGTCCATTATGGAAATTCCGTCGATAGGAAATACCGTCAGACACCGCTATCGTACGAAATGACTAGCGGTTATCGAAAATGCTATTATGGTTCTCGTTATGATATCGTACGATAGAGTTCGGCTAAACTCGGGAATTGATCGTCCATCGATGACGTGATTGAAAACAAAGACACTTCGGTGACGCAAGTGCTACAAGCGAGGATGTGACAAAGGAAGTGCGAAATTGGCTAAGCGGTAAAGTTTATCTCATCTTGAAGAGGACCGGTCAAGTAATACCATTAGTAATGTAGGTAACATAACAATATGCCATAAATATCAAAAATAGAATAATTAAGTTTGGTTGTTATGTTTATGATACTCAAAAATAGCAACGAAAATGTGATATGAATAGCTAATTCCTTTGAAGAAAATGGAGATATATCATCAGAAAGATTAGTTAATTAAAATTATAAAAACATTAATGAATGCGTAAGATATCTGATATTTTATAATAATGAATCACAATTTGAAAATAAAACAAATAGAATAATTACATACATAAATCTGTCGTGTTTTAACGTGGATTTGTACAAAAGTAACGCAAGGTCTACTCCGAAGTTGCAGTCAAAGTATCAACTTACTCGAGCAAGCACTTTCCGTTTCACTTTGACTATTTTCGAACAATTTTTTTTTCATAAAAAAATATATTTACACTATTAAAAAAATAGGAGAATGGGCTGGTCCCACCATGCAACACTCGGATCCAGGAAATAAACCTTATGTTTGAGTCTCATAAAGTGTTAATTTCAATGCTTCTAGATGCCAATTCGAAGAGATTTTCCAAATTAATACATCCTTTCCACTGCGCAGTATTTTTTTCTTTTGCTTGTTTGACGATCACCAGAGAGAGGAAGATAGTTGGCGGGGCTCGATTGGTTTCGAATAGAGGCTATGGCCCTGAGTTGACACATGGCCACGTCTGATTGCGATAAAAAAATCCAATTCCGCCGGTTCTCCTTAACCCACATGACTTCTCCTCTCGGGGTGATGTTGACAAGACGCACTCGGGTGCCCTCTGCGGTCAGGAGGTCAGCGGTAAACAAGGTGAGGAGGGGGAATTGACCCTCGTTGGTGGGTTTGGGGTTTTAATGGACCAATGGTCCAGTTCGACTGGATTAAGGAGGTAGGATTAAAAGGCAAAAACCCATTAGAAATACCACCTAACACCGATTCGAAACCTTGAAAAATTCTAATTTCATTGTTAGTATCCCATTAGGATTTACAATGTAAAATTAGGCAGCAATGGGAATTTAAGTCGGCGGATATGGATTCCATGCAAAATAAATACTTTATGCTTATTAACCAGCTCTGAGGGCTGTTTAGTGCCATTATTCCCTTACTTAAGTATTTCGTCCATGATAATAGGCAGTGCTCCAAGAATACACTATGCAAGTATGAGAGATTAAAGAAATAAAACGTGAGTACGGACTTTAAGTAGTTTGAGCGAAATATCACTTCACCTAGAATTCGATGAATTTGAGCTCATTTTAAAGAGAAAAAAACTCCCATCTTTCCAATGATATCAAAATATCAACCTCTTGCCGAACTACTTCTCGAGCAATTGGCCTGAAAATACAACCTGTTTTACATGGGGTAGATTACGGCTGTGCGCTTCAGAGGGAGAATATTGAAAAAATGAGGAATTCATAACACCTAGATTTCGACAAAGAATTGTGTGTAGTTTGTATATTTTCTCAACTAGTCATAAAAATTAATCTAATACTCACCGCAGTAGTTTTTATAGAATCGCAAAAAACCCTGCTGTTTTTAAGGCTTTTTAGCTGTACCGCGTGAAAAAGTGAGTCACGTTAGAGACTTAAGTAGATATATTTATTTAATTACTGAGATATGTTGTCATATATAAATGTATTTTTGCACCATTAATATTACAATTTTAAATTTAATACTTTTTACAGACGCTTAAATTAAAAACAAAAATCGTATATGGTCTCCATTTTGATTAGGGAAATATCTCGCTAAAACCATCTTAAAATAATCGAAATATACACATCATCATCCTGCAACATATGCAGCGCGACTGACGCCATTTCAAAGGACTGCGGCCTATTCAAGCTGACGATAGGAGAACGCTTCACTCAATAGCTCTACCATCTCAGGTGCCTTGGCTTATATCATTGTTCGTTATTGCAGATATAATTTGTGTTGGCTTTCAAAAAATTTCTCGATCACCTCTCAGAATAAACCGTTTGTGGTACAAACTTCACATTTTTTTCTTCTTCTTCTTCCTTCCAGTTTTAGGCTTCAAGGTAGTTTGAGCGAAAAATCACTTCACCTAGAATTTGATGAATTTGGCCTCATTTTAAAGAAAAAACTTTCATCTTTCCAATGATATCAAAATATCAACCCCTTTCCGAACTACTTTTCGAGCGATTTTCCTACAAATATGAGCTTTTTTACATGGGAAAGATTACTGCTGTGCGCTCCAGAGGGAGAATATTGAAAAAATTAGGAATTTATAATACCTAGATTTCGTCAAAAAACTAACGGTGTGTAGATTGCATATTTTCTCAACTATTTATAAAAAATAATATATGACTCACCACAGTTATTTTTATAGAATCGCAAAAAGAACCTGCTGTTTTGAAGGGTTTTCAGCTGTTCGCCGGGAAAACATGAGTCAAGTTAGAGACTTATATAGCTTTATTTATTTAATTACTGAGAATTTTGGTCATATATAACTATATCTTTGCGCCATTAATATTAAAATATTTATTTCATACTTCATACATACGCTGAAATAAAATAATAAAATTTGAATATGGTCTCCATTATGACTAGGGAACTATCTCGCACAAACCACCTTAAGCAAGTTCCGGCTTCACTTTACCATCTTATCCTTGGTCTTCCGACGCTTGTTTTACCTAGTGGCTTATATTCCAAAGACTGTTTAGGATATATTTCCTTAGGCATTCGATGTACATGCTCTTTCCTCGTATTTTTGTACTCTAATATTTTTTCTGATATCGAATGGACACCAAGTTCCATATCTTATAGATGTATTCCTTACTTTATCTATCCTTGTACACCCTTTAACTGCTCGGAGAAATTTCATTTCTGATGATTCTATTAGTGTTAGTTCCTTTTGTTTCTTGTTGCCCAACATTCTGACTCGTACAACACAGTAGGAATTGCCATCACTTTATAAAATTTTATTTGGTTATCTTTTCTTGTTTTACCTTTTAAATTTCTTCATATTGTCCCACATATCCTCTGGAATACATTAATTTTATTTGTGATATCTTTGTCCTCGTTGTACGTTATATCACATCCTAAATATTGAAAATGAGATACCTGTTCTAGTACCTGGTTTTCTATGACAATTTTTGTTCTTATCGGGTTGCTCTCTAAGAATGCCATAGTTTTCGTTTTAGATTTTGAGATTTTAAGGTTATACATGTTACTCAGTTGTTGTGATTTGTGAACCGCCATTTTTAATTTATCTTCTCTGTCTTGTATGATAACTTGGTCATCGGTGAATAATATTGCATTTAAGTACTCAGAAGGTTCCAATTCTATGCCTGGTGCTACATTGCCTTCCTTCCATCTCTTTAGAAGGTCATCTATGCATAGATTAAACAAAGTAGGTGACACACTACTGCCCTGTCTAACACATTGGTTAATGAAAATTTCCTGCGTCAGCTGCTTTCCAGTATCAATCACAATTCTGGTACTTCTGTATAGGCTCTGAGTAACTTTTATCAAATGTTTAGGAGATCCTCTTTTCTGCATAATTGACCACATTTTTTAAAAGTACTTTATTGGCACCTAGCTGCAAGTTTTGAATGTCAGTGGTTTTAAAAGTGAAAAAGTCTTAAACGAATTTTTTTTTAAATCGATCAAAATTCAATATCCCTTACTCCATATTATTGGCATTCCCTGGTTGAATGTTCCCTCTCATAAAATTTGAATCTAAACGCCGTATGAAGCAAGTGATAACTGGTAAACAGAAATTGATATCACTGCATCTCAATTCAATGTCAACCTCCTGGTTTAAAAGATTTGATGGACCGTATTTACGTTCTCGGCGCCACCTATGATAGTCAAGTACAATGACGAATAGTCAAAATGGGATATTTATGCGAGAAAGTGAGGAAAAGAGGACAGATGGGGAGGATGGACATGCAACAAAAATATTTGGCCTTAAAGACTATTTCAGTCCAGGAGGTTGGTTATACCAGTTTCCTTGTTTTCCACCACGTCATCCCATCTTGTGAACAATGATTTCCGGCTATCCTGCTAACTTCTTCAGGTCCGGTTGACCTGAAACAAATCTGCTGGAAAGTCGGCGAAATATTTCCCACAAGATTGGACGACTTGAAGCTTAATTTTTTTTTCCTTTTCATGCACACTTAATGTAAACGTAATTTGGAGTCAATCAACCCAGCAACCCGCGCCGCAAGGGTGCCAAACTTGCAAATTTTAAGGGTGAGAAATGATTTTTTTTCTCTATAATCCGATTCCAATGGTAAATTTCGCTTTTTTCCCCATTAAAAGGTATTTCCTTCTATTATTCACATTTTATAGAGCTAAATAATCAGTAAATTGCCGTCATTATAAGCTAAAAATGGTTATTAAAAAAAACTGTCGGCCCTTGGTGCCAAAGCAACACGCAGGTCACGTTTCCATGTTTTACTTTTAGCAGCTATTTTTTCCTAACTTACTCATAATCCTTTGGGTTTTTCATCTCGTGAATAAGTAATATAATAAATTGAAACTGAATTATGCATCTTACCAAATATCTTAAACATTAATAATATTCTCTGCACAATAATTAATAACGAAATAAATACAAAAATCTATGTGGTGATTTTACCGTAGATTTCTTTGCATCAGGATGCTTTATCTCTAATCATCAGTAATTTGCTAAGAGTACTGCTTTTATTCCTCATCTTTTTTTAAGTTATTTAATAAGCATGAGTGAGTACGACTGCTGTTTTAACTTTATCATTTACCGCGGTCAAATATTTTAAAACGAAAACTTCCTGCTTGTATTATTCCTCGAGGCCATCAAAGAAAGAGGGGTTTAAACCCTACATTTACTGCAAATCTTTCAAACATCTTCAGGAAGTATAGAGTAACAAAATTTAAAGGATGTTTTTGAAATAACTGGGAAATCATTAGGCTTGAAGTTAGGACATCTAATTACATCATCGCCAGAAGTGAAGGAAAGGTACTATTTTTCTTTTAGTCTCCACTGGCGCTGACAAATCAGAGTGATAATTTGTCTCCAGGATACCATAGATACGTCTTCCCGGCGTTTGTAGAGACCCTCGGGACTTACGAGTAATGTTCAGACAAATTCCTAAGAAATCTAAAGTCTTCAATTGAATAAGCTTGACAGCCCCAGATGTCTCTTGGTGGAACTGCATTCTCAACGAAAATTAAAAGACTTTGTACAGTCTAAACATAGAAAAGGACTTTATTACTGGCCCAGGTTTTGACTGCTCAGCAATCATTTTGTAGGTACAGATAAAATATCGCAAACTTATACATAGAAAAATCCAGAAGGGGGGACTATGATTGAGGGGGTTGGTGTAACAAGATGAGGGATGACTGGGGAAGTGATTGAGTGAGGGTTTACGTTATATCACAGTAGAAATCCAAACGTATGTCACCAAGCCTGGAGGTGAGAGAATACTACGCTGAAAAAAGCTATTAGTGAGGTTAAGATAGCTTGAGCGAAAAATTACTTCACCTAGAATTTGATAAATTTGGTCTCATTTTAACTTTTTTGAACTCCCATCTTTCCAATGACATCAAAATCTTAACTCCTTGCCGAACTACTTTTCGAGCATTTACCCTGAAAATGTAAGCTGTTTTAGATGGGATAGATTAAGGCTGTGCGCTCCAGAGGGAGCCATATAAGATACACACTGTAGGCTTGGGAACCTAGGATAAGCTGCCCAAACTTTAGGTTGGGAACCAGACAGATACCCAATCAAGGATTTGGAACCTCGTCGAAGAAACCAAATGCCAGGCTTGGGATCCTCAGCCAAGAAACCCACTCATGGCTGGTATCGCACGCCTATCGGGCGTGATCCCTACGGCCAAAAGGGTTACTGGTTCCAATACCGTAACTGGTAGTGACAATGTCACCATGGACCTACGCAATACTAAACTACTACGCTATACTAAAAATGTCTACATAAAACGAAGAGGACGATACACAACAGAATGCACGTGGCGCCACCATAGCAACGTTCTCAACGTTGTTCATATTTTTAGGGCCGTATGTGCTCGCGATGATAAACCAAGTCTACTTTTTTAAGAGGCTTGAAACATGCTCTTTCAAATGGAAATGATTCAAAGGAGTACCCAGAAGGTCTTTCTTTTGTAAGAGCGCGCGGAAAATAAACTATTTTTGTCGTTTTTTACAAATATCATCCTTAAAGTTGTCCCGGTTTTTACGGCCTTATACGCCCACGATGAAAAACCAGATTAAGATTTTTAGAAGGTTGAAACCACTCACTTCATAATGATTCTAATGACCCAAAAGAAATTCCGGAGGGTCTTTTTTTGTAAATGCGGGGTGAAAATACCCTATTTCTGACGTTTTTACAAACATTGCCAAATTTTGACTCAATTTTTAAACTAATGGAAAGCCCTAGGAATATGAAATTTTATATTCATGAACCATGTGTTGATATGTTATCACGCGCAAAGTTTCACGTTTATTATACATTTACTTCCTGAAATATTAAAAGCCAAACTTTTAATCTTTTTTCGATTCGCAATATTTCGGGCCATTTTCGCCCTGAAATTTCTGCAAGGAGGTCGTTCTTATAGTTCTTTTTATTATTTTGTTTAATAGAGCGCAAATAGTTTTACCAGATAGCCAATGTTTGTTTCACTCATCAAAATATCCCCTGAGATACTGTGCCTCAAAGTTATCGAAATCTCATAGTCATACTGAAGAAAGTTGCGACACGGGGTCCAAGTACTATATCTCAGCAAGAATAACATTGGCGAACGTATAAATTTACAAATTTTCATTGGAGGTATACATAAATGTCCATATAAAATTTAATTGAAATCCGTGATGGTCGAGCGGGGACCACCAGACCACTTTTCATGGAATGACCCAATATTTCCTTCATACTTCTTACAGACTCTGAAATCAAAAATTAAAATCCTAATATGGTGTCCATTATGACTAGGGAAATATCTCGCTCGAACTACCTTAAGTTCTACATTGAAGAGCCTGTAACAGCTAATGATGCACAAATACAACCATATGCGTAATTAAGGGCTACAAATACGCAAAATATGCGGATACATGCCTCTTCATGCTTTGAGAAAATAGCGGATTGCTTTCATAAAGATTTCCAAGTAGTACAAAGTTGTCTCCCCACTGCGGGACTCATTAACTACACCTGGTTCCAATTTCTTAATGGGGATATCTCCAATAAATATCATGAAGAGCTACATAAACTCAAGGTATTCATCTCGTGGCAGTGCCTACTTAAAATGTTTTAAGGTTAGAATTGTTTATGCAAATTGCAAGTGAATGAACTGCACGACTGAAGGATAGATAAATTGAATATTTAAGGTGGGGAGGAAAAAACTCAGGAAACTTGCCAGAAGGGTGTTGGAAAGGCGGGAAAAATAAGATTACAAGCACCATTAACGGAATAATACGACGATCCAATAAAGCTTGCTGTCCTGGCTTCGTAAAATACATTTTCTAACCAGTCAAAAATGAGATTACAACGTATTACCCTGTAATACAATCGCAAAATTCTTAAATTCAGGAACAGAAGGGTAATTACTTTTCTAGCCGTAAAATTTAATCTTCGTAAATACATTTTTAGAACGCTGAAACTACTTTTAAGTTGCGAATTACAATTCAATACATGTGAAACAAAGCACCCAATTTTGACGCACTTCACTTAACAATGACAGAATTCCCCTCTTTACCACTACCTACCCTTTACCCCTAGATACCTACTACATATAACCACAGACTATAAAGGAATGAATAAATAGAAACATCTTCAAAATTAGTACTCCATAATAAGTACCTCTCTACCACTAATTAACGTGAAATTAAACTTCAACCACTCCTGATAAATTAATCCTAATGAAAATTGCTACTTTGGTAACCAAAGGATTCTAATTTCTCTTCAATCAATCTCACTATATCAAATGGATGTTAACCAGTCTAGGGTAGGATTTTGACAAAGGCCTAATTTCATTTAAACGAACATTAATATTGCTGGTTTCTTTATTTTGACAAAATCAAACTGGAGAGGAAATCAACCACCAAGGTTTGTTCGAAAGAAGTCGCTCTCATCTGTCAATTCCAAAGATTTGAATAGACGTAAACTTAAGGTAGTTTGAGCAAAAAATCACTTCACCTAGAATTTGATGAATTTGGACTCATTTTAAAGAAACAAACTCTCATATTTCATATTATATCAAAGGCTTGCAACTCAGGCCGGGCTTTCTGAGTAACACCCTCAGTATTTCATGAATTATCTGGAGTCCAGGAAATCGCTGAGTCAGGGTTATAGTTTAAATTATGCATATGTGTTCCCCTCTCTTACTATTCGAATCCCTCTAATTTCAATTTGAACCAACATTTTCCAAGAGTATCGCAATAGGAAAAATGGAAACATTTTAATGGAGTTACGAAACTAATAAAAATATTAATTAAATATTTTTATAAATTCCGTTAAATACATTAAATAAATACATAGTACGTGCATAGTTTTTAATGCCACGACTGGCTTAATGAGGATGCCACCTTGATTTACTGTTTGTCAATCAAGTTTGTGTCCTCGTGAATTGCATACAAAATATAAATAAAATAAGAAATAAACTGTATGACATGACGGTATTAATTACCAAATTAGTCCAGCTCATTGTAAAACTCTTATATATAATCAGTCAAGGGTCTTAGTCAGGGGTGAATAGAATTCTACGACACATCGAGAAATAACGACGCTAAACAAGATTAGTATGCATCACGCCCTCTCTCTTCTGAAGAGAGATAAGATGAATTTTCCGGTTGCCAAGATGCGTTAGCCTCTCGACGGAGAAGAAATGAAGGCGTCTGTTGCGCATGGAGTAAATTTTTAATCATGCACCTGAGTCTGCAAAGTGAAAACAAAGTGACTTCAATGGCAATTCTAGACCCCCATCCTATAGATTAGGCATCCAAACTATTTACACTTTAATGCTTAAGGGAATCCGTAAGACCTTATTCAGCAGCCTCGACACGCTACTTTAACTTTGTTTCGGAAATTCCTAGAAAATATACATTTTTCGCTTATTAATTATTTGTAAAAATTAAAAAATATAAAATTAAGGAAAATTGTACTATTCATCCATGAAAACCTTACGCATCTCCAAAAACTTACCAGTATGAACAGTTTAAAAAAACACGCAAACCTATTTCCTTAATCATCGGTATGCATTTGAAGCACTATTGTGAGATATAACTTTCCAATTAAAGAGCTCAAAACCTCGGATGTGGTATTATTAAGCCCGCTTGGTACAGTTAGACCAATATTCCAACATATAAAATCCTTTTGAATAACTATACCTATAATGGACGACTGGACGTAGCTCCGCCCATAAACGTCACAGCTAAGGTCACGTGACCAATCCAGCAGCTATGTGGGAAACATGCCACCAAGCTTACCGTGCCGTTACCGAATACAAGGCCCTAGCTTTGAATACTAACTACAACTCTGTTACTCTTCAACTCATCCAAGTTATACACAAACTCACTTTGTTTCCTCGATTATAAAAAGATAGTGAATGTCACTGTATCTCTGAAAACAGATGGGTTAGCTCATCCCGTTCAACTTCTACCAGCTTCGTTCATCATACATCCATTGTACGAAGATAAAATATAATACCGATACGTACATTCTTCATATCAATGGAGTTTCATTACCGTCAATGTAACAGTAGCAAGTGGGCCTCCGGCCTCTTGGAAAGGAAAGTAGCAATCCGAGCTATTTTTCTGAATTAATGAGACGCGCCTTGCATAAGAGATGTGATAGTGTGAGTGACATGCTGATGAGATTGAGCTGGGAAAGTCTAAAGGAAAGGCGGGCAGCATACAGGCTAGGCAACTTGTACAAGGCCTACAGAAAGGATAAGGGATTGGAGGAAATTAATAAAATATTGCTCAAGCCAAACCGAATCGGAAGAAATTACCATAATTTTAAAATAAGGGCACGAAAGCGAAAAACCGACACAGGAAAATTTTCCTTCGTTAACAGGACGATAGAGGAGTGGAATGCCTTAACTGTAGAAGTCTTAAATCCTTTCCCAAAATGTTATAAGGAGTTCAAAGAAGAGACTTTACCTCACACAAATTAAGCAAACCGACTAATAATTTTTGTGTGATTTTTTACTTTTTAATATTATTTGTGGATTGAGCATTGGAGTGATACATGGACCATTACCACTAGGCAAATGTCCAATGTAATGTAACTGGTTAAATAAATAATTAGGCAGAATTTAATACGGTTGGCCTCAAGTACACGGTAGATTAATGGACATTTCTTCGTCTAACCATTTATGCCATGAGATTAGAAAGCCGGTAAAAATTTTAGTATTATATATAATAATTAGTGCTCCAATAATTTCCAGTCCTTTTAATGAATTGAACACATATGTTAAATCCCACTGAAATTATTAAAGTATTCGTAGAGTGCATATAGTTATCACGGTTTTACAAATCTTCACGAATCATCCTGCTTTTTACTCCCCCGATAAAAGCTTGCGTCTTTCTTCCTGCAGTTATTTGTTCCTCATTCACTAGTACGAGTCTTAAAAAGGCTTTTAATAAGAGGAAAACTACTAGATCATGCGTATTTTTGTCGCATCACGGTTTCACTACGCATGGCCCGCCACGGACGGATTCGATTCCATCTCGCTCCCCCAAGTGTGTAAAGCCACCTCAAAATCTCGAGCATAAAATATTTAAAATATATTATTTAAAATATAAATAGCCATATATTTAAAATATAAATAACCATATTCTTAAAAAAAAATGTTTTAAAAATCTCTTTTTCCAGAAGAACGTTAGATTAAAGGCGCCAAACGTCTTGCCTATAGAAAGAGCCACGCGCAGGCAGTTGCTACTCGTCACGACAGCTAGTGCCACCGTCTCTTCTACTCGGGACATTACTTCCCAGAATCACCATCAGGTGTCAGATTAGGTCGTAGGTATAGCGTCGCGCGGAACGGCCTTGGTTGAAGTTGAATGAGTAATGAGTCAGTTCAACCTTGCAAGGCAGCGCGCCGGCGACGTTCTCATTAAAGAATCAACTCCATCCCAGCCGCCATATCCCCCCCGCCAGTTGCGTCACCAAGATCAATGAGCAAGCCGTGCCGTTAGTAAGGAGAGATAAATGAACACTAGTAAGTTCCAGAAAAGTTACGCAACGTCAGAGTGGAAATAAAGCTGTTCTCACTTAAAGACACTGACGCATATGTCGTACATTGCTGTCCCCTGCGCTAAAGAGGAAGTGAGAAGTTGCGGAATTCCTTTGCGACGGCAATTGACCTCCTTGGTTATAAATACCCTCGAGTTTTCTCCAATTTCCTTCAATTACAGCAACCATTTCGTTCCTCATGACCAGAATGAAAGCAATGCAACGTTTGAAACTTACTTGAGTTTTTGCTGTGATTTTGTTTTAATTCTGTATCATTTTTGTTTAATTCTTTTAATTTCTTTTTTAGCGTGGAAATTCTTGATTGATTGTTAAAATTTTTGGTTTTTAGGGGGTAGTTGACAAAAGGATGTTGGTTGAAGGGGGAACGAAAAAAATATTGGAAGCTAGAAAAGCTGCTCTGTACCAGATGCAATTATTTCCTAATAAAAAATTGAAAATAAGTGTTGTTGATGAGTAGACAAATTTCGACGCTAGAGCAAAGTAATAGAATATGTATAATTGTATACACATTTCAAAAACTTGAAAAATGGTTTACCTACTAATGAAAATCTTCTTATGTATAAAAAAGAATGTTTGTTTTTTTCGTGTTATATGCACGCCAATACCATTCATCATATTGCGATTAAACTTTGGTGAGTTGTTTTGTGCGTGCCCTTAAAAGGTTTCTGAATTATAAAAATGGCAATTTTTGGGGTTGTTTTTACCCCAATATTGTTAAAATTTACTCCCATAAGAAAAGCATTGAATTCAGGGCAGGTTTTTCTTTAATTGCTTTTTTAATTGACTTGCACTCAAGATATTGGATGGAAATTTGGATAATAGAACGAATAAAAGAATGCAGTATTTAATTATTTCATTCAATTTTCTTATACACTTCGTTTTTATCCAAGTATTGCGTTTTTATCCCTAAAATCATACATTTTTATTCCATTTCAACAATACAAAATTTCCTTGGCAGCCAATTTCCTTCTCAATGACCAAGCTCACGAGTGGGACAGACTACCAAATTCAACACCAGCTGATGAACTCAACGCTTGCCTCAAAGCGTCGCATCTTTGGAGACGTGTGCAGAAACTCACGTTAACGACCAATATCCGCGTAAATCTGCAGCACAATGTGTCACCCATATTTTCAAAACAGCTATTGGTCAATGGTATAGAAAAGTACCAGTTGATGCCGACACAAAATATATGTCAATTCCATAGAACTTTTGTGTCATTGTTCCATCGATTGAAAAATTAATTCAGAAAGTTTTTCCACAAATTGGTACCAATTACAAAAATCACCAATGGCTTTTCGAACGTGCTATTTTTTCAGCAAAAAACACCAATGCAATGCAATTAAATACGCCATCCACTAACAAATTTCGGGTGAGTCTGTCACCTACAAATCGATTGACAGCGTCATGAATGTGGACGAAATTCTTAATTATCCAATTGAGTTTTTAAATTCGTTGGATCATTCTGGTGTACCACCACACAAATTGGCATTCAAACTCGGTGCACCAATTATTCTTTTGCGCAACATTAGTGCACCACGATTATGTAATAGAACTAGGCTCACTGTCAAACAACTGATGCCAAACGTCATCGAAGCGACAATTCTGAATGGCAAGTCAAAATGAGAAGATAAGCTTATTCCACGTATTCCCATCATTCCCACCATTTGATTTAAATGTAAATAATTCGATAGTTGCAGTCAAACGACTATAAGTCCCCGTTAGCCTTGTCTTCTCAACGACAATAAACAAGGCACAAGGTCAATCGCTTCAAGTATGTGGATCAAATCTGGAAAATCCATGCCTTTAACACGATCAATCATATGTACATGCTCACGAGTGGGACAGCCAAAATATTTATTCGTTTCTGTGGAGTGCGGTAGGACCAAAAATATTGAATATCCGAAAGCACTCGAATAAAATTTTCAACTCTATTTAAATACACAAAAGATCATTTTCTTTCATTCGTGTTGAACATGTAAATATGTCTGCTTTGCATGTGTGTGCCTACTTAGAAAGATAAAAGAGGCATTGCAAATCATGTTGGGCGCAGCTAGTATGAAATAAATTCCACTGCACTACAGGCTGATAAGACATGGAAGCGGCATATCATGCTGCACAGTAAATGAACCAATACCAATGTCTGATCGCTCTGAACAATTAGAAGTGTTAAACACTCGGTCACATTCATTCCCGCACGAGCGGGTTCATTGCTGGAATGCTGAATTGTGAACCAGTTAATATTTTGGTCGATGTAAGTCGAAACCACGGTCGAAACTTAGATTAAGGTGGTTCCACCGTAAAATGACTTAAATGTCATTTTATTCATATTCTGTCTACTTGTAGAAAAATTTGTCCTCTATCTGATATGAACCACAAAATAATACCTTTCCATGCTATATTACTCTCTAATTGAACATGAAATTACATTGTGTTCAATGGGAGTATGAGAGAAACACGGGTAAAAATAGTAAGAGTAAGTAGTAAGAGTAAGAAAAGTAAGAAAAATATTTATTGTTCAGGACAAAAATCCAAAAGAACAAATATAATAATAAAACACTTTGCAGGCACAATCTTTTAAAAGTACAAAGGACAAACTTTTCATCATTTCAAACTTTTCAAATACAAAAGGAAAAACTTTTATCATTCTATAAATGTAAATTAACCAAAAAAAAAAAAACTCATGTATTAATAACTAACAATAGAAAAATGATACAATGAATAAGGAACCATAATAACATGAACACAAATTTGAAGAAAAAAAATAATAATAAGAGTAACTTATGTTATACCCGGGAAAGTAAATAATCATGGTATTTCATTTTAAATGTTTTAACAGATTTACAATTTTTAATGTCAGTTGGCATCTTATTCCATATGTGACAAGCTGTTACAAGAAATGATTTATTATATGCTGTGGTGCGATGCCCTGGAAAATACAATTGATTAGGATCAGACCTAGTGGACATTGTGGAGACAGAGGGACAACTAAGGAACAAATCATGCAGATACTTGGGTGATTTGTTTTTAAAAGTATTTTTTAAGTATTTTTCCATAAAATATAAATGCCATTTTCGCGGAAAACTATTTATAAGAAGGAAATAATCCAGAGAAATTGAACAAAAATAAAACATAGGCCTCTTACCACCTTATGTTTTTAGTTATTAGGGAATTACTGCCGTAATTGAAGTCAAAATGCGGTAATTCGTAGGAAATGGCGCTGCCGTCGGCTCCTATGACTGGTAAAAAGTGCTCATTTAAAATACATTCGTGGAATACTCTGCATATTTTGTACCTTACTTTAGGGTTTCTATAGATAACGCATTTCATCAGTGAAAGCAGGATTTTTTTGGACAAAATATAAAAAATGTGGAATTTAGTATTTCTTTTGACTCACACAGTCGTGGCGGAACCTCCTTACACAATGACTCGATTGAGCCGAGTTTAAAATGCAAGAAAAATTCTGTAAGTCAGAAAAAAATAGCAGAACTTTAAAAAAACATTCACACCCAAGAAAACGGGTATTGCTTCACTAGGCCGCGTCGCGTTTGTTTTTCCAATTACATATTTGACGACGGAGCCTCTATGTTTACTGCAAAGTGACGTCATAATCAAATCTAACGTGGCCACGAGGTCTTTTCAGCGTAACATCAATTTATGCCTTTCTTAACTGTTTCATAGCAAATTCAACTTTCTATTCATCACCTCTACTTATCATCAGTATTTATTTATCGACATGAACTTTCGGATATTTCCTTTTCGGCTAGAATCTTTCTAAGGTAACATATTATTTACAGTCGACTTCGCGTTTAAATTAAATTCAGTAACTTTTTATTCTCATTTTGTGAAATTTCCGATCCCTTTAACTGTGCTCAACAGCGTCTGACCGAATTAATCATTGCGGTTTTAGTGTCGCGATTCTTTCATTGAGCGCGCACATTCATACCAGATGGCGTCTATATGGTCCAAAATTTCTATTTTTTATTTTCAAATAAAAAAATCCAGAAAGACGATGGTGGACGAGACGATACTCAAGGCGAATGGTGAAGTTGCGCAATGAAGTTGAAGTGAAAGCGCATATATCTTTTTGTGAAAAAATCAAGATCAAGTCGAAGTCTCCATAAATTGAACGCTCATTTTTCCTTCTATGATTAAAGTTACTCGGGGAGGAAGAAAAACTCATTTTAACTTTTACTGACAATTTATTGAGAACAAATAAAATATTGCAGTCAGGCTGGTTCCCGGGATTCGTCCGAGTTGTCATTTTGGTGGTGGCGACGTTTCACCTACTCTACTGTAGGCGTCCTCAGGCCAGGCTGAAGTGGAGAATGCTTCGAAAGGGCCGGTATTTATTTTGTTCGTGGGGATGTCGACCGCCAGTTCTTCATTTGATAGGTCCCTGGCTCACATCCGCAAAACTCGAGAATTTTCCTTTTTGGGGCCATTGAATACACGTTTCCAAGTGTTGGAAAGGGTGTATACATCTTACCTATTCATGTTGTGTGGCCTCTTGATTATTTCCACAGCTTCTCTGAAGATTCTTGGGGAATACCTCTTTTCTTTGGCCAGGATGTTTGGTTTTTCAAAGTTGATGCTGTTACCTGGCTCCACCGAGACATGTTGAGCAATGGCTGATTTATAAAATAGAGGAAATGGCTGAAATAAAATAATTCCATGTTATATCTCTTTTCAGTTGATGCTGGAAATTGGGAGCCCCACTTCATGTGCAGAGCACTGAAATATTTTTCCACCCTTCCAAAATTATGCCTTAAAAGTAAAAGAAGAAATCCATTTTCCCATCAGTATTGCGAATATGAAATGACAAAGATACGATATATATGATTTTAGGCTTTCCCGGCGAATGATTCTGATGAGTTGTTCTCGGGTTTCCCACCGGGTTAGGCTCTCCACGATTGCCGACGTTTCGGCAGGAGACATTCCTACCATTTTCAAGGCTCTGGATGGCAGGAAAGTCTCCTGCCGAAACGTCGGCAATCATGGAGTTCCTAACCTGGTGGGAACACGAGAACAACTCATCAACAAAGATATAATATTCCTCATTTATAAAATAGACTTAAGAGTTTTTTCTCAACGCTTAAACTCGATTTTATATAATTTCTGCCACGACAATAGTTCCTTCACATCGCTGGTAATCTAAAATGGTAGTAACATCTTTTCTTAAAAAAGCACAATAGCTATAGACGTAACTGAAAATACTTTATAATACCACCAAGTAAAGTATGCATACAAGTCAGTTACGGAATTAGAGGTTCCATGAAGTATAAGCTACGAAAACGTGTATTTTCGGCAAATTATTTACGTTACATTTTAAATTTTTTCTATTCATCAACTTTTCCAGCTAAATTCAATCACCAACACCTATAATTAGAAAATATATATCTTTTTCTTTGAAAAAAGTTGCCTTGTCTTCGTTCTATAGGCATAATAATGAATGCGTTCGGATTCAGAAAGAGCTCCGGATATAAAATTGCTGATTTGAGGGTTGAATAATCTAGAGAAAGACTTCCAGTCCAGAAAAAAAAGACTAATACCTTCAAGCAGTAAGCACGGAAAGAGCAGTAAACGGAGAAATGATATGAGAGGGAGAGGAAGGAGGAATTAGTATAGAAGAGAGAAGGAACGTTTCGATCCATTGAAATATGATCAATTGGCACAGCGCACAGTGGGCGGAATCCAGGATCTAGGCGGAAAAAAGTCGAAAAACCGACTTTACAGTTGGGACAATTTTTGGCGTCGGTGTTATCCTTGGATAGTGGGAGCACCCTTTTTCACCCTTGAGGTCACTACCCTCGGCATAATAGCACCGTTAGGGCCATTCAAAGACACCCTTTCTGCGGAGACGAATTTCAGACCGGGCTCAGTTGCATTTTGGCAGTGAAGTGAAGAGCATGCATTTAGGTGACCAGTGCACCAGGCATATTTCAGGGACTTGAATTATAATTTTCAAGGTATGTTCTAACATTTATCGTGATAAATATTATTATTATGCCCATTTTCAAATTTTTATTGCTTTTTGAAATAACCATTGCAAAAACACGTGATTGTTTTAGATATATCATGTTTGGTTTGGCTTTAAAAAAAATGTTCTAGCGGTGTCTAGCTCATTTAAGTGAGAGTGTCTTTAGAATGTATTGTAGAATAATGCTTTTAAAGGATTTGGTGCGAAAACGTGCGGAACTAAAGTTATCGTGCTTTTTCAGGCGTCATGCAAAGGGCTGTCGTGACGCACGGAGAGCTATGTAGCCTTCTTCACGACAACAGCGAGACGAAAGGCTCATTAACGGGTTACTTGATCAAGAAATTCGAGTTAAATGAGACTGACAACGATGCTAAGAAGTGTATCAGTGTATCTATTAGGAATTTTTTTCACAATTATTCCAGACGTTTGAAAAAAAAGTGGAAGAAGATATGATTATTTTCTGACTAAATACCGTACGTGGCTTCAAAACCCATTGCTCCTGCCTACAAAAGTGACAGAAAAATGTTCAAACATTAGCTTTAGCGTAGATTCAGAGCCATCAACTTCAAAGGGAATACCCAAAAAAAGTGTTCAAGCAATGTACTGATAGAGCTAAACGGGCCAAAGTGCAGCCTTTGATAAAATCGCATACAGAAGAAGAAATCGCGTTCGCGGCCCAGCATACCCTTCATTCTTCTGGGAAACGGGACGCTGCAGCTGTGGTAAAAGAAGTTACCCAAACTACTCCCCATCGGGCTACCAAAGTGACAAAAGCCTACAAATCACCCACATTACCTCCAATACCATACACTGGTGAGGAAGCGTTAGCGCTTCTTATCGAGATCGGGCTGACAAAGTCGCAGTACATGAGGATCAGGATAGGAGCTAAGGACAGATTAAGCAACATTTATCCATCTTATGATGTGCTAAAAGTGTTGAAATTGGAATGCTATTCCCCTAAAAAAGACATAAAAGTGACGGAAAGGTATGCTGAATTGAAAGTGCAAGCTCTTGTGGACCACACAATCCAACGGATTGCGCTAGTTCAGAAGGATGTTCTCTTGCAATGCACTTTTGAGAGAGAAAAACTGCATATGATATTTAAATGGGAATGTGATGGTAGCAGTGGTCAGAGTGAATACAAACAGCGTTATGAAACTTCTCGTAGTGCTCATAGTGATTCATCCGTGTTTGTCATCTCCCTTGTGCCCCTACAACTGTACCAAACGCAGCGAGGAGGGGCGAACAAAACGGTACTATGGCAAAATCCACAGCCGTCGTCCACAAAATTCTGCCGGCTAATTAAAATAATCTTCCAAAAAGAAACCAAAACAATGATAAATAATGAAATTGACCGCGTGGAAAGTGAAATAGAATTACTTAGGCCAACGATTATTACCATCAATGGAGCAGAACATTCAGTGATATCACATCTAGTGATGACGATGGTGGATGGAAAAGTATGCAGTGCTGTGACTGGAGGTTCGTCCCAAACGTGCTACGTGTGTGGGGCGGAGCCCACCCAAATGAACCAAATTGAGTCTTATAGGACCAAAAAATCGGACCCAGCCACTTATCGCTTCGGACTTTCGATACTTCACGCATGGATTCGACTTTTTGAATGCTTATTACATATTTCATATAGACTTGAAGTAAAGAAGTGGCAAGTGAGGACGGCAGATGAGAAGGCCTCTTTAGAAAGGAATAAAAATCGAATAAAAGAACGTTTTCACCTAGAAATGGGTCTCCTTGTAGATAACCCTAATTCTGGAGGCAGTGGAACGACAAATGACGGGAATACGGCGAGACGTTTCTTTCAAAATCCTCAAATTTCGTCTGAAATTACTGGTATTAATCTAAATTTAGTGCAACGGTTTGGAGTAATTTTAAAAACCATATCTACTGGGTTTGCTATTGATTCGGATAGATTCAATACGTATGATTTTGATACTGCAAAACTTTACGTAAGTTTGTACCCCTGGTACTTCATGCCTGCAAGTGTCCACAAAGTACTCATTCATGGCGCTTCAATAATAGAATCAGCAATTCTTCCTATTGGACAATTTTCAGAAGAGGCACAGGAGGCAAAAAACAAGGATTTTATAAAATACAGGAGCAGGCATGCTAGGAAGATTTCTCGCTCCGCAAATATTGAGGATGTTTTCAATATGTTGCTATTATCTTCGGATCCTGTGATTTCATCCATACGTCAAAAAACGAAAAAGAAGAAAAACGGAATACCTGCTGAAGTTTTGCAACTGTTGAAAGAACCAGCTGTGTTTAGCTCTGGAGAAAGTGAGGAAGATGATTGCAGTGAAAGCGAAATGTCTGACTATGAATAGTCATAACTTGGTCATAAAGTTGTTATGGTTATCATTCTGCTGCAGAGCAAACTGAGAAAATTGACATTTTTTACATTTGATAACATGACAAAATTTTCATTCATGATTTAATTTTAATTGAATTTTTTGCAATCTTTTAAATGTATTTTAAATGGGTATTTTGCTATTTTTTAGCGCTTGGACGAATTGATAGTATATTTTTGTACCCATCTTATTTTATTTGAATTTTTTAAATATTATGCTGTAACCTCTATTTTTTACCTTTTTGGTTTTTTTCTCTGGCGGATGATTTCAAGACCTGCTGGCATAAATTACAATATTTTCAAATCTAAATTCTGTTATTTCTTCTCCACCTCAGTCAAAATCAACGAACTAACTTTGAGCGGCTAGAATTCGTGGAGGCTGGTGTTAGCGGTAAGCGCGGTAAGTTCCTTTGTTAGTCGCACGCACGCGGTCGCACTTACCGCCATAAAACGCCTCCCTCCCCCAAACAAAAGACCCTTCACTTTTCGGATTTTGGAAGACATATTTTTGGAGATATGCACAATGCCTGGGTAAGCAAAAGGAAGTTCCGTTTTCCAGCAGAGAACGTTGCTATCGCCAAACCGCGAGTTTTGGCCTTGTCCGTTACCACCGTAAAATATGAATAATTAGCTAAAATGGAGTTTTTAGCGACTTTATACTTAACATTTTAGTGTTAGTTTATGCCTTTTACTTATAATTTGACATTAATGATGAAATGGTGTATATTGCGCACAAAATTAGAAAATAATATTTTTTTCCGCCTAGATTGGGCATTCCACCCACTGTGCAGCGGTGGCGGGCCGCCGATAAAGGCGCTGGCCGATGACAAAGACCTGGCCATCGACCGATATCGATTTCAAATCTCTCTTTGTCTCGGCAGCCGAATTAACAAGAGAAGGGGAAAGCCCGACTGTGTTAATGGCGGAACTCATTATCTTTTTAGGCCTTTTTCTCACATACTCCAAAATGGCTGGTGATTTTAGTATTGGTATGTTTACAAGTTTTTGTAAAGAACCTCTATTGAACAAAAACAGAAAAAATCTAGGATAAAGTTTATCTCGCAGATACAATCAGGTTTATTCTAGCCCTATCCAACCACAAATATTCCAACATTTTCATAAATAATGGAGAGATTTCGGTGTCGTGAAACACAAGAATAAGAACTCTGACGATGCAATTTTCCACAGATAAAATTTTGAATCGACCCAGGTTTCGATGCACTGCATCATCGTCAGGTACATAAATTTGGAAATCAAGGTCTATATACAAGAGAATGTGGGCGAGGGAGGTTAGGAAAGTGGAGGGAGGGAGTTTCCTAACCTCCTTCGCCCACCTTCTCTTGTATATAGATCTTGATTTCCAAATTTATGTACCTGATGTTGATGCAGTGCATCAAAACCCGGGTCGATTAAAAATTTTATCTATGGAAAATTGCATCGTCAGAGTTCTTATTATGTTCATATTCCACAACATCTCGCCTGATTCCTCCCTTTTTGTCATGAAATACGTAGCAACTCTCACTTCTGCGGTATAATCGACATTTCGATACATGATATCGTTGAACGCAACTGAAATCAATAACAAGAATAAATCCTGGATGATATATCCTTCGAAGTACTGGCATTGTTAAAAAACTGCTTCTGAAAATTTCCCCACTAGATTACGGAGAGGAAACCAGAGTTCAAACGATGTTCGCATCTAGGATCGAAAACCATTTTTGCGAAATCTCACGCGCAGAAATGTGTCTAATAGTCATTTTAATCGGAGAAAATATCAATTAAGTAATAAACCTGAGTAACTGGATTCACTAGCACCCCAAAGTCAGGAAACTGGAGGTATAGTACAGGATAGATAGGTTTTAACCCGGAATTTAATAATTACTAAACATTTTCTTGACCAGTATCAAATATCCTGTAGTCAAATATCCTGGAATTCCTGGAATGTCCCTGGAATCGGCGTACATTCGTGAAAAATAGGTGTAGTAGGCTAATCTTTTTTCTTTCTGTTAAGCTTCTAGTGCTGGCGGTACGCTAAACCATGTTGCAAATAGTGATACATCTACAGGTAACCCTGCAAGCCACCTCAAGGATGTGTGGCAGGGGGTGAGTAGTCATCAACATGCATTACACTAGACCCTAAAGTTAGTGTATCTAAGACTAATGATGCACCAGCATAGATCGCAAATGCCTGTCACGAGGCGAAGCCTCACAAGCATGTACTACACCACAGGCACAAGCAAGCCGCTTGGTACAATTATTCTTTGGACCTTTTTTGGCCGATTTGGCCTGAAGCACCCATTGATTTGACCGTGGGGGGCTCAAATTTTAAGGGGGGGGTAGTAAGAAAAAAATAAAATTTTGTCAACGAGCTAGAGATGGGTTTTAGGAGTCGATTTCATATGATTAGGACCCAATAAATTAAATTGCAGCCATTAATTTATCCCTCTGACGGGTACCTTTAGCTAGTATAATACCTAATAAATGCAGAATTTGTTCCTATCTTGTCTAAAAGGTTTTCTTGTGATTTTATATATTTAATTGTAAGATTTTTTTTCTAGACTCATAAAATTTCAAAATTTAATTATTCACTCAATAATTTGCCCAAATTTGTCCTCAAAATCCAAATGGCGGCCCGAATTGGTTTCGCGGGGATTTTATGAACTTTCATGATCTAAGATTTACATTCCATGTCATTTTTTTAAGGGGCATATGGTATTCTTTACTTTAATTATCGATGGAATGTTTCTAAGGTCCGGTTTAATATTGTCCGTGAGTGCCTGAAGAATGTAAACTTATGTTAACGACGTGAATCATTCTGTTTCAAGAGGGATTTATTCTTGTTCACAATGGCCTCGCTACAACTTTGTGACTGGCTTTTGCGCCAAAATAAAGAAAGCACAATCAAAATTCCCCAGAAATACAAACATAACGAAAAGCGCAATGTAAACAAGACGTTCGCAAATTTAACATAATTAAATTTAATTCTTTCCCGACGAATGCTTCACGTGAATTCTTCTCGGGATTACCACCGGGTTAAATTATAGCAATTGGTTAGACTTGTTATAAAGTCCATTGAGTTAAACTTTACGAACTCAATATGAGCTCGCCGATAATTTGTAATAAATACAGACACACAATGTGGATAGCAAAATATTACAGCATTAATTATAGGTTGCAGGCGTCTCGCGCAATTTTGTTTTGATAAATTAAATTAGTTCATTTATCATAATTCATTAGGTAGTTCAAAACGTTTATAAGGTCCGGTTTAATATTTTCCGTGTGTGCCTGAAGAACGTAAACTGAAGTTAACACTCCCATGTTAAGGAGGTTCCGCCGCGACCGTGTGGGTCAAAAAAAGTACTAAATTCCTAATTTTTTTATATTTTGTTTGAAAATTTCAGTTTTCGGAGATGACCTGCGTTCCTTATTGAAACCCAAAGTTAAGGTGTAAAACATGCAGATTATTCCTCGAATATATTTTTAATGAGCACTTTTTTTCAGCCATAGGAGCCGACTATAGCGCCATTTGTATGGAATTACCGCATTTTGTCTTACGGCAGTAATTCACTAATAACTAAAAAATAAGGTGGTAAGGTTACTATATTTTATTTTTATTCGATCACTTGTGAGTTTTCCCTTCACAGTTTTTCGCGAAAATGGCATTTATATTATATAGAAAAATGCTACATTTCCTTATTGTTCCCCCAACCTCCCATTTAACACCATGTAAAATCAAGTTCGATTTGCGAAAAACGTAATGTTGTAAGGTGTTATATTTCTGTTCATATCAGATAGTGGACGCGTTTACCTATATTTATAGCCAGAATATGAATAAAATTACATTTAATTCATTTTCCGGTGGATCCACCTTAACGCTCACGTCAACTGATCGAGATTATGATGGAATATACAACTTCCAAACTTTCAGTTAAGATCATGTTATTGTAAAGGCTAAGTAACTTCACGGTTAACGTTCACCAGATAGCACAAAACCTAGGTATGATCTTGTGCGGTATTCATGGAACGAGAAGTCCTTTGGGAGCGTACCAGAGATTCTTATCCTCCATCACATTCCATTCTAATTGAGCGATGAAAGGACAGAGTTGGAACGGGGTCGGAGGTCTCGCCGCAGTGGAGACGCCTGTCTCTCTGTCTGCCCGTGGGTGGGTGCGGGACGGGAACGAGGAAATGGTGCACGCAGCGAGCGAGCAAATGAGGTGCTGATGGTGAAATACCACTCGGGGAAGAGGAAACAGGGTGCCAATGTGATGATGAGAATAAGAAGGCGTGGAAAGCACAATTGGGTTGGCCGGGGGAGACGGATGGAATGAGAAAATAATGGAAAAAAACCAAACGAGAGTAAGGAATTCTCTACCTACTATTGGTAAAAAAATTTAATATACTCGAGTTTTAGCACCGATTAAAAACGAACCATAATACATACACGAGTTAAAATTACATCATATTTTAGCTCATTTCATTTTGCGTTTGACAATACTTACCTACAATTTTTATAGCACATCTCTGATTTTTAATCGCGATTACAACAAAAAAAGTACCTGTTTTTTTGGGCGTTGTCTAAAAGAACGCTCTCTTTGACCTCTCATAAGGCAAAACACTGTTGTAAAACCTTATTAAATTTTAAGACAGCAAGAAAAAATCCTTTCTCAATTTTAATCTCAATGTTTCAGATCTTTTTTATTTGCCATAAAAAAGTTATCAATTTTACAAAACAACTTTTTCTTGGTAATGAATTGTCCCGAAAACTTAATCATGGCGTAGTTGTAAAGCTCTCTGCAGTAGTATTGTAATACAATAACCAAAGTCAATCCAAAATATGGATCCTATTTTTAGGTAAGTAGTAGATCCGACGAATTCCACGCATTGCGGCAAATTTGCATGCAGTGTTTTCCCTTTTGACACAGTAAGAAAAACCGTGAGTGGAGTACGTTTGTAAGCCGGCCACTGCTGGCTGTATGCTGGCAACATTTCGCTCCTGCGGCATCCATATCACTAATTATTGCAGAATCAATATGTAGCTTAATGACTGCGGTTAATAAGTTGTTACGTTGGAGCTAAAGTTGAGTTGTAAGAAGCCAAAATAAAAACTCCCGCAAAAGGTTCTTGCAACGGCTGCAACTCAAATACAACAATAAATTTTAACGGTGAGGGTAAAAAAAAAAATCATTCATAGAACGCAGGTTTGAGCAAGCTTTGATTAATACGTGTAGAATTCAAGAGGGCATACCAAAATAAAATCGATTATGTGCCGCAAATATGAATGCAGAGACTTGCGGTGTTGCAATAGGTTTTGCTTTACGCTTGTGCCACTTGGCTTAAATACTACCCCACCTGAATCTTCTTCTTTCATAGTTCCTACAAAGGAGGACCGGGTTGTTGCGGTAGAGAGAGCACTGGTTTTCTATTCAGAGTGTCTGAGTTCAACTCCCGGTAATAATATAAGTGTTTTTTCTTGAATCCCAATCCGTGCTAGGGTACCAAGAGGAGAGCATCACATTCCGTCCGTCAGATGGAGCGATACACCGTGGACCCGGTGAGGCACCTTTAGTTACGAGTAGAATAATTCCTTCGGATTCACACTCTAAAAGCTTTGTTATTATCGTGATGTAAGTATCTCAGTGTCCGTCGATGTCCATTTTTAAAACGTTTTTATTGTTCAATTCTTCTTCCGGGTATCTGTCGCGTCAGAAAAACACAACGACGCGGCAGATACCCGGAAGAAGGATGGAATATTCATCTAATCGCCGAGGAAAACTCCGAGAGAACGTTTTTATTATGTTGAGTTCTTGTCTGTCTGTTCGGTACAAATTTTACAATCGGTTATAAACTAACCTCCCGCTAGACAATTCTACTTATGTATATTTTGTTAGCATTTTTGCATGGATTACATGATATTAGCCCCAGTACAGGTGTATTCCTTAGGGGTAACCCAATTACTGTTTTTGTAATAATAGATAGAAATAAAAATTCTATTCTATTCTATCCCGTCAGCTCTTTTCCTCATCGTCCACACAAATGATCCTCAGTGCACCATCTGGTGATCGCAAAGAGTTCCGTCCCATTGACTCATTGCCGAGTGGGCAAAAAAAACAGTCGCGCTAGTTGAGCGGGAACGCTTTTCCAGTGCAGTTCCACGGGAAGGCAGAATGAACTGGCGACGGCTGTTCGCCTCATGTTCCAGCGATGTCCGTACCCTTGACGGCGATCAGGAAAAGCTCGCATGTCCTGGATTAGCAATGACTGCAGATATTCATCGCAGTTTCGAAACCAGAGCAATGAATGCGCGAGAAGGATGAATAGTTCTCGGGTTTCCAGCAGGGCAATGGTGTTAAACAGCACCGAAATTTCAATGGCATAGTCTGCCATCGTCTTCAGGGTTAATGGTTTTTGCCAGAGTTGTCATAGATTTATATAGTGTCACATTTTGATTAGGTTTTCCCTGATTCGTTAGTTTTTTTTCCCGCCTTTTGACGAATGAACTGACTAATCAGGGAAAACCTAATCAAAATGTGACACTATAAATATATGACAACTCTGGAAAAAAGCATTAACCCTGAAGACGATGGCAGACTACGCCATTGAAACGTCGGTGCAGTTTAACACCATTACCCGGCTGGAAACCCGAGAACTATTCATCCCAAGCATTCGCCGGGAAAGACTTAAATCCTACAAATGCGCGAGAAGTTGCATTCTGATATAGTTTCGTAAATACCATTTATATTACCATACAACCAAGTTCAAATCAATGAAGTGATGAATAGAAAAAAACAAAAGATAAGAATACTACGAAATTAATATGAGACCCAACTCTGCCATGTTACATTTTATGCAAATAATAACAAGTAAGATTCTATGATTAAGTCATTTCCTTCATTCATTTCTTCAGCTACCATCGATTAAATGAAAAACTTGTATTCTTTTAACTGTCATCAACCTTATATTATGAATCCAGTAAAGGTCGTATTACATGGTACATTTATTTTTAAAATTTATCGTGCGAACGCATGTACAGTCAAGTGTGCAAGAAAATATTGTCGAACGACTGAATCAGACTGAATGTCGCTTTACACGATGAGTGCAAACGCACAATTTTCCGTGAAGTTTAGCGGAAGAGATCTATCGACATTCGCAAGTGTTTTGTTTGTCATTCTTATGTTTCATATGAACATATGTTTCACTCACGTATTTGACACCTTGAAAAGCTGATTACCTGAAATTCGGAACCTCGACTTGACCATCTGCCTACTGATTATTCTCCCGGTTAAGACAAAGTTCTCTTGGACTCTTCTCTCTGGCTTTATATTCGACCTTAGCATCGTTTCGTTTTTTCTCGTCTGGATTTTAGTGCGACAAGTCATTGACGTTTCTCGCCGGATCTCCTCTCTTGATATACTCGTTTCGTAAGTTTATTTTGTGTGTGTGTGTGTGACAAAGTGTTATTATCAAGTGGAACACGGCACACGTTTCTTTAGTCCTTCCAAATTTCCCTCCCTTGCTTTTCTACCAGTTTTTAAATGTAATTTTTGACGATTTCTAAGTTAATTGCTAGCCAATAGAAATAAGATGCTTATTATTATATCACGCAGGATATCAAGAACTCTACTTGAGGGCGCGACCAGTCATAATTTTGGGGGAAGAGGACATAAACCCAAAGATCGTGATTACACTGAAAAACCAGAACACCAAATAACATGACAAAATGACGATGTAAACATTTGAGTAACTTTGAGTTAACTCTTCTCGGGTCCTCCACTGGTTCAAACTATTCATAATTGCCAACGTAATTAATTCTTGCCTAGATAATGAGTGACTAGTCGTCTCTCGAAAGGTCGACAATTATGAATATTTAAACCGGTGGAGAGCCCGAGAAGAGTTTACTCATTAAAGATTACATAAACATGATAACAGTTATTATTCGACGGCATATTATTCGACGGGAAAGTGTTAATCCTTTTTATAAACAACTTTATTTCCAATCGGAACACAGGCACCACAGTTTTCGCCATATCTGCACCATCTGTTGAATGAAACCGGATCGAAATTGTGTGATTGTCTGAATGGAATTAGAGCAGGTTATATTTTCCGTTCAGTCATTCATACATTCGCACAAGCGTTCGCACAATTTGCCGTTTTACACGGTACGATTTCCTGATACATGCGTTCAGACGATAGATTGTACAAAAAAATGTACCGTGTAAAACGACCTTAAAACATATAAAATCCTCCGTCAACACTGCTTGAAATAAAATTATCGGATTATTTTTGGAAACTTTTGGAAGCTAATTAAGACCGCCTCTTAACCTTTAGCGAATTTCCCAAAAGTGTTTTGGGAGGGTGTTAAGTTTATATTTTTCTTTGAAATTATAAATAACCATCAAATCAACGTACAGGCAAAATACTTAGACCGGAAATAAACTAAATTAACAATAATGAGAAGAGGTAGATTGCAATAAAGGTATGTATGTACAAAACTAATATGAAAAAATATACATATACGCTCCTAATGGATTATATTGGAAAGATCAGTGTTGTACCTTCTGTTTTCCGGGATTTCCACCACGTTGTTCCATTTTTTTACTATATTGTATCAGCTATCCTTCAGGTTTATTCAAATCCGGTTAACTGACGAAGTCTGCAGGATAGCAGACAAAATATCGCTCAAAAATAGGATGACACGGCGGAGAGCCCACAAAATACAACATTCATCCCAAGTTCCATGGAAGCCTGCATACCATAAACACGAAGTACTTTTTTCTTGTTCCACATACGCTTCTTCCAGCTAAAAGACCTTTTGCAGCAACTGGGATGGGAATCCCTTCCATACCGTCGATTAAAATTTAGACTTTATTCATGTAAGTTCTAAACAAACTTGTTTTCTGACGACGTTAATAATATTTGACGAAATCCGACTTGCTACAGTAGATCAGATGAAGAAAATAAAATTAGAGAACTAGACTGAAGAACGGACAGATTTAAAATGCCATTTTTCCCGCGAACGATAAGTGACCATAACAGCTACCAATGATACTTTTAATTAGGTTTGTTAATAGGTTGGGTTGCTAGTTAGTTGATTTACTCCCTAATACTTGTATGCTTATCGGCTACCTAGTACTAACAGCACGCCGTACATACTTTCAGTATGATTCTTGTATCTACGTCCATTTATGTAGTTGCAAAATACTAACGGTCCTGCTAACATTGTTAGTATACTTGTAGTGTAGTGCATGCTTCTCCTCCTGACAAGCATTAGCGATTTATGCTACTGTATCAATAGTCGTAGTTACACTAACTTCAATAGGGTATAGTGTAATGCATGTTGGTGACTACTCAACCCTTGCCACTCACCCTTGAGGTGGCTTGCACGGTATTATGTAGATGAAGTAGAGCAGTGGTCTCGTTCGCGACTCCGGATGAAAATACTCCCATTCTTCTCTAAAATCCCAAAGAGAACTTTTGAAACAAATATCCTGGAGATAATGATCATGACTAAGATGTTTACCACTGATGTGGAAAATCCCCGACAGCACTGATTCCAATCAGGTTCTCAGAGAAAAAATAGTTCTCGCTGCCCTAGTGTTCTTAATTCCCATGGCGACGAATCCGTTGACATCCTTTCATCCTTCGAGATGCTGTTGCGTGCATTGCCGCCTTCCCGGAAAGATTGGACTGACGTCACTGGAGCGGAGGATGAAATTCAATGAGAAAGATTAGGCGAGCGGCCGGCGATGAAGAAAAATATATATATCCTTTTCACGTTCGGCGAGTTGAATTGAGTTGTGGCAGCATCCCCAAATAATACATGACCCAAACATCTTCCATCGACGCATGCAGAACTGATCAGTAATTTATTTTCATTTCATTTCATCAATGAATTAAACTTGAAGATTCTTAAAAAGTATTTTCAAATTAATTGTCACACATTTTTAGCTCAAATAAAAGTTAATCCGCCTAGAAACTTAAGTGGGGCTCATTGGTGAATTTCTCTGCAAACATCTATTTAACAGAACAAATAACAATTTTTGTCAACATTGATATTTATAATATATTTTTATCTCATACAGCCACGACCTAGAGCAATTAGGAAATTTTTAGGCTTGCATCGCGTGTCTGCTGCATGTATTCCGAATGGGGGAGCCGACGGGCCGCGCGACAGAAAATTATAAATGTTTAAATATTTATAAAAACGCATTTATGAATTGCCACTAAATTTTATTATTGGAATAGTTAGCTGGGTATGTTTAAATAACGGAAAAAAGTTTCGGCCGATTCTGATATGGAGTATTTGAGAAAAGTTTATTAACAATTTTTTAAACATTAGTAAAAAACAAAAATAGGGTATAGAAGAAAATAATTTTTATTGATATATTTCAATTCAATAAAAATGTAGCTTTAATAAGAGGTATTAATCACTGCTGTATGACAATTACATCGGAGATATAAGTGATAATATGATTTAAGGCTCGGATTTTTGCTAAGAATGCGAAAAAATTAAAATATGCATAATTCGCTCAAAAAACATTTTTCACAAAACGGTTTCAGGGTATTCAGTTTGAGTTTATATTGTACCCATACACCAATTTTTACAAAAATTAGAGACCTTAAGGGACAAACGTTTGTTGAATTGTGGTGGAATGACCCTGATGTAAAAATTCTATATCCTGGTCATTTTTTTAAATTGAATAATTCCTCTTTTTGTCGACTCATTTTCATTTTCCCCGAGACAACGGGCATCACTAAATGTAATGTTAATAACTTGGGAGTTAATCTTTCTCCCACACTATCTTGGAATTATCATGTTGATTGTACATTAAACAAAGCCTCAAGAGTTCTTTACCTATTGAAGTTCCAAAGGAACATTCCCTACAGAAAAAATTAGAACAATATTGATATCCACTCTGATATTCCCTCTGATTGGTTATTGTTGCTTAGTGTGACCCCAATCTTCCCAATGCATTGAATACTAAAATTCAAAAGAATATAAATTCAGGTATCAGATTTATATTCAACCTGCGTAAAGACTAACACATTACTCCCTACCGCAAGCAACTGAGGTGGTTAAAAGTACAAAACGGAAGACAATACTTCTTGGAAATGTTCTTATACAAACTTTTTGAAACATAAAATCCTCATTATCTGCTATAAATGTTAAGTAAAAGCCTCAGAACCTGATTCACTTCACCCAATTAAAACCAGACCTTGTCCATTTCCCCAGTCACCACCACTCCACCACCTTTCAAAACTAATTCCAAATAACATCAACAAAGTATTGGAACTCCCTCCCTATATCCTTGAAACAAAGTTCATCAATTACCTCCTTTAAAACCAAATCATACTAATATATAATACAACAACAGAACACTTGAAGCTGGGTATCTTGATGTTACACCTAAATATTAGTTATTAATGCAAAACAATTATGTAAAAATGTGCGCTTAAGTCTATCAAAATTAAGTATGTAATCAATAAATCAAAAATATGTATGTTAAATGGCATTGGTCAATACTGACTTGTAATGTTGTTGTATTGTACTTTACTTTTGTAAAAACCGAGCATGGATAGGCCCAAAATGTACATACTTGGTCTTACAGGGCATGCCCTAGATAAATAAAATTTGTATATATCTATCTACTACGCCTCTCGGAAGACTAAATCAAGTGCATCAAAGAAAGGCCCCGCAAATATTAAAATTCAGTTCAATTTATTACAAAACACCCCATATGGAGTCCACATGTAGCTTTGGAAAGCAATGCCATTAAAAATAATATATATGCGGCCATTTTCGTGACCCCTTTCGTCTGAGCTTCATTTGGTCAAATCTCCATGTTGGTGACGATTTTTAATGGTTCTTTCAAATAAAAAAATAAACAAAAATATACTCAAGGAAAAGCATAGAAACTAATACCAAGGATAGCAAGCTGATTAAACCGAAAGAATCTTGTAAACGAGAGACTAATGAAATCCGCCCAGGAAAATACCTTCCCAGAGAAAATGCACGTATAAACACAACCCACTGACCAATCTGTAATATCTGTACAAAATTGGTATGACAATAAGGAGACGAATTAAGAATACAAGAGGAAGATTAACCGAAAGAAAACGATAATCCGAATTACTGGAAGGGAGAAGCTGAATCCTCACATTACGCTTCAAGGAGAGGTGCTAGAACAAGTGGTACTTCTCACCTAACTCGTAAGCTGCATGACATGGGTTGAAAATGGTTTCTAAATAGGATCAAAAAATAGGATCATTGGAAACGAGGAGGGTAAAGAAGCAGTGGGTTAGGGACGAAATGATAAGGAAAATTGAGAAGAGAAGGATGTAGAAAAACGTCGAGACCTAACTTGACCAGATAAAGTACCAGGAATCAATTTACAAACTACGGCAAGTGATCGATTGGGCGTAGGAAAACTGGTGGAAAGGACAATGTGAGGAAATGAAAAAGCTGCAGGAAGAGGACGAAGTGGACGCGATATATACGCTAAAGTGAAAATGCAATCGGTTGCTAAGTTGCAAACGACACTAAAGTTTAAGGAAAAAACAGGAAATATATTGATTGAACAGGAATATTTCCATGATAGGAGGAGAAAATACGTAGAGGAGCTATATATCAACAATAATAGACCTATAAACCTAGATACAGAGAATGAGATTTCAATAGATAAGGATAACCTCGGGCCGGAGTTTCTTGACAGCGAGATAGAAAGGGCGTAACGAGAGATGGAGGCAAGAAAAGCCATGGGGGGAGTAGATAACATACCTCCGGAGTTACCGTAAAATTTAGGTAATGAGGGAATATGATATATTTTTTCGAACTTATTAGTAGGATCTACTAGGTAGGAGTATAGCCAGAGGATTAAGTGAAAACAGTAATAATAGCTATCACGGATAAGAAGAAAGCGTCAGAAATCAGAGGAGTATAGAACAATTAATTTAATTTCTCACGTGGAAAATGTTTTACTTAGAACATTAAATATAAAGTTGGAAAGTAGGTAAAATTACCACTTAGGCGATGACCATTATGGGTTCAGGAAGAGGAGGGCAACTCGAGATGCAAATGCGGTGATGAGGACACTTATAAATAGAAACGTTATCATCAGGATGTATTTGTTTGCATTGTGGATTTCGAAAAGGCGTTTGACAGATTAAACTGGGAGAAACTAATGCAGTTACTGGGAAAAATGGGAATAGATTGGCGAGAAAGGAGTCATCCGAAACTTATATATGGCCCAGAGGGAACGGGTGAGGGTAGCTGATGGTTAATCAGAGTGGGCAATTATAGGTTACAGGGTAAGGCAAGGGTGCCCGTTGTCGCCTTTGCTTTTTAACATTTATGCCGACGAAATTGTTAGAGAGGCATGGTAATAGCTAGATGTGGGAAACAAAGTAGGAGGCCAGCTGAAAAAGTCAGATTCGCGGACGACTAGGCGATAGTCCATCATCGAAGGGATTGCAAGATTTAGTAATGCATTAGAATTCTAGTGCAGGAAATACGGAATTAAGATAAATCATAAGAAAACAAAAGTAATTAGATGCTCTAGGATAAAGAAAGCGTGGCTGGTCATGAAAGTAGGAGGGAACTAACTGGAACAAGTAAATGGATATAGCAGCAAATTACTTTAGGAGGAGAATAGCAGGTAGCGAGGGAATTGTTCAGGAATAGGAGGGAGCTGATGATGGGGACCTTGGGTAGGGATATAATGAAGATGATTGTGAAGAGTTTGATATGTAGTGTAGCGTTGTATGGGGCAGAAACGTAGACTCAGAGAAAGGAGGACTATGCTGGAGACGTTCGAGATGTAGGTGTGGAGGAGGATGGAGAAGGTGCGTTGGACGGAAAGAAAAACAAACGAGGAAGTGCTTGACCTAGTTGGTGAGGAGAGGAAACTTCTGGATGAGATTAGGGGAAGGCAGGATCAGTGACGTAGCCAGGATTTTGGTTCGGGGGGGTCTGAAGCCTGCGGGGTCCTCTCTTGGTACAATTTTATTCGCTATCAGTTTATTTATGGCTAACCTTTTAATAGAAAACTGCTTTCTTTTGTTTCCTTTTCCCCCCCTTAAACCCTTGTATTTTTCAGCCAATATATTGCATGATAAAACTAAAATAATAATATGATTTAAAATTTCGGGGGGGGGGCTGAAGCCCCTCAACACCCCCTGGCTACGTGCCTGGGCAGGATAGGTGGCTGCAATGGGTAGTGAGAGGTGATGGGTTGGTGAAGGCCGTGATAGAGAAAAAGGATGTTAGGAAACCGGGGAAGAGGAAGAAAGAGATTAGGTTTTATTGACGGGATGAAGAAGGGAAGGACTTACGCTCAGATGAAGAACAGCCCCGCCAAGTACATTGCGCTTTCATTGTTTTTTGGTCACATTTTTTGAAGCCATTCAATTGGTGGCAATAGTAAGGTTTCTGATGGAGTTTGTTTACGTTTGGTCACTATCGTCACTTTGTTTACGCATGACGGGATGGCGGATTGTGAGGATTTTCAATTGTTGGTGTAGAACAAGACTTATTACTCGACTAAAAATGGGTAAGAGATCTTACTTTGTTCCTGGATGCTCAACAGGGTATTCCGTAACCGTGAGAAAGAAAAAAACATTTACGTGTGAAGAGCAAACAGCTTGTTTAAGGCTCCGTTGTAAGTACTCCGTTGTATTCTTCAAGTTACCGTATAGCAAGGGTTTTCTGTGATTATATTGATATCAGATTTAGTTAACATGGTTATATCTGATGGATAAAACCATTATTTGCTTCCTAACTAGCCGTAATTTCCCTCAGTTCGAAATGGAAAAAAGCGTCATTTACATTTGGATCGTCTGATTCAATCACTGGCGCATAGTGGCGCCGCGGTTGGTAGTTTCAAAAAAGGTATCACGCCGAAGTTGAAAGTCTGCTATCCTTAAAATTCTAGTATCCATGATGAAGAATTACATACTACAGTATTGCCTACATTGCCGTCATTCAATTATTTTCCATTAGAAGTTGGTGAAGGCCGAAGGTTTTTCACCAGATGGCTGCTGCTCAAGTATCGGAGCTTTCAATACCGGCACCTCCGGCTATACCAATTTTTTATTGTACCCGCTAGCACTGAAACAGGAATAAAATTATTTCCCGGTAGTAACTACCGAATACCAGTATTTTTGAAGTGATAACTTCTTTTGGCCCGTTGGGCACTTTTGACACGGGTGAAAAAAAGAGCAAACTCGCGTCACGTACCGTACCGCACTTTTAGCTTCGGCGACGTAGTTCCAATACCGTCGTCAGAAAGCAGCACCGATGTCCTAACAGTGCGCATAACTGCCATCAGATAGTAGGACAAGCGGTAAGCGAGAAAAAGTGCACCGTTTAAATCGCGTACCATATTCTCCTGTTCGTATTCTTTACCGAGGCTTAAAATTCTAAGGTTATTAGTTACTTTAGTTATCATAAGCCAATAGTTTCTTTCCTAGAATTCTGTGGAAATAGTAATGAAATAAGTCAAATTATTCATGAGAATTATGAAAATAACATGCGAGAAAATGATGAAAATGAATAAATGGTGAATGAAGATGTAACCAATGATGATGAGAATTGTTAATTAGAATAGAAATACAATTAACATAAGAGATATAAACGAGTGTTATATTATTCAGACGCATGTACAATACCTATTTTTCAGATAAATACCTATTTTATCAACGAAAAATAAAATTTACATAAATGGAATATTCATTTTTTTAAATTATTGTAACTTATTCTCCTTTTTTATTCAGAAATATTTGGGAATATAAATCGGTCAAAAGAGAAGTTTTCACTTCCAGCGTGTGGTCCTAAGCACACCCAATTTTTTTCCCATCCCAAGATGAGGACTTCCCCAATATAGAGATTAAACCGACGCGGCAATCGCCTTGGAGACAAATCCATCCGCGTGTGTGTGTAAACAGCGGCCACAAGACGCCGTCGCCAGGCCTACGAAAGAGAGATTACGAGTCGCGCAAAGACACAAGGACGGGAGGAAATTGGGTTTGTTTTGGTTCGATGGGGAAAACGAGGAGAAACGGCCAATGAAGTCGTTCTTGGGATCCGAGCATCGCGGAGCGCACCATCGGCGACAATGCAGCCGACATAAAAGTAAACAAGCGAGGGAAGGAAAGAGAGAGAGGTGAGGTGAGGTCGTTCACAGCCACTGGAAGGGGAGGCAGAATATAAATAAAGCGTAAACAAGCGATATATGGGTCAATGTCGGGCGAGGAACTCACGCCTCGTAAACGTAGTAGTATTCCGACAGTTTCTGGGTGACGGCGTCCATTGAAGTCTTCGCCGAGCGCACGTAGTCCCTTCCAGTGTTGTCATCTCCTCGTCACCTTCGTTCAAGGAGGACGGATGAATAATGGGTTCCCAAAAAAAAAACAGATAAACAGAGAGACGACACTATCTCCACCTCGAAAACAAACATGGTTCCTCTCACGAAAGCGTGTGAAACGTAGAAGCCTACGCCACGAGAATCACGTAGGACCACATCCACTGTGGATCACGCTATCACGTAGCAAGCCCAGCGGATGAAAACACTCCGTTATGCGGGATAAACACCGCGCTTATCGCGTTTCAGATATTGGCAATTATATTTCGGTGAGGTGATTAACTCAAGGTCGTTCGGGTATTTTATTATTTTAATTATTATTAGAATAGTTACAACTCGGCCATTTGCTCGGGTGTTAATATGAATGGCTATGAACCAAAATATAAAAATTCAATCAATAAAAAAAATCTCACAAGAAACATAGACATATGCCATCATCTAAAACTATAACAATTCGTTGTCAATGAAAAGTGTAACTTAGTTATTCCTCATATATTTTTAACACAATGCGAACTAGGTTTCGACGGCCTAGGTAACGACGGATCTCGTTTCGGCCTAGGATTCGACGAAGCTCGTCATCATCAGGACGATGATGACGAGTTTCGTCGAAACCTAGGTCGTATTGTGTTAATAAATATATGTGGAATAAATAAGTTAAATTTTTCATTTACAATATTAATCAAATTCCACCAAGTCACGCCTGAGACAACGGAGTCTATCATAATTCATTTTTAAAACTCAAAATCTAAAAATGATCACGATTCAAGATCTAAAAACTATCAGATTTAAATTTTTTTTCAACATCGTCATCAACGTTTGAACAACAACATCTACCTTTCCGAAAGCCGTGCTGAGAGCCATGGAGGAAGTTACGACTCTCCAGGAACGTCATGATATTGCTAACTATGTTCGAGTATCTTGCCTATAATCGACGTTAATGAAATTGGTCTATAGTTCCCTGGGTCATGTCTGTTTCCCTTTTTGAATATCGGTGTAACGTTTGCAATTTTCCAGTCTAATGGTATCTTTCCTTCAGACAATGACTTCTTGAATATTATGTCTAATAACGGTGCGATCTGTGGCGCTAATTCCTTGAGGACACGCGCGGGTATTCCCTCCGGACCCGGAGATTTACTTTTTTTTATCGACTGTAGCTGTTTAGTTATCCCATCGCATTGAATAGTGATTTCTTTCATCGGTTACTCAGTGAATGAATTGTCAAAATTACATGCAGTATCGTCTGTAGTGTATACACTTTCGAAGTGGGAATTTAACGTGTTAGCTTTGTCAATATTTTCGGTGACAAGTTTGCCATCTTTAACAAATAACGAATCTACGGTTGAAGATTTTCCCTAAAGCTCTCTTGCATATGACCAAAAAGATTTCGGATTTTCTTCGAGTAATTCACCGAGTACTTTTTTCTTGAAATTTCGCAATGCAGTACGCATTGATTTCTTGGTTTTTGATCGTTGCGCAGCGTAACTTTCTTTTTATTCAAGTTCCTTCGATTTGTCACCTAACGTAATGGACTCTGTGAACAAGTTGTACAGTTTTCTCTGTCTCTTAAGGTCCCTCCTAACATCGTTGTTATACCAGCGAGATTCTTTACTATTACATTTCAATTTTTTCGGAATATATTCGTTGATTCCCTGGCGTAGAATTTCTAAGAAATATTTCCATGATGCATCAGTTCTTTTATCCTCTGTTTTAGCTACGAAGTCCGTGTATGAATCATTAAGCATCTCGCCAAATTTTATGAAGTTGCATTTATCAAATAAATAAATATTGCGTTTCGGTTTTACAGCAGACTCTACTTCAATTTTTAAGGTTGCAAAAATTACTCTGTGATCACTTATGCCGTCAATAATATCGAGTTGTTATATCAACTTAGGATGGCTTAATGCAAAAAGGTCTAATATTTTATTTCCTCTCGTAGGCTTTTCAAGTACTTGGGCAAGTTTTCTGACCTTCTTCAATGTAGCACCAATCTCCAAGTTTGGCGTGGTTAAACTAAGAGCACGATACACAAATATAGCAACTCCCATTATATTTTCAAATAATTCCTAACCTTTTCTCCGTGAACCATTGATGGCATACGGACTAAAAAACGGGAGGTTCAAAGAACTGGAGAGACTCTGCATCACGCCCCAAGAAGACCACTGATCACAGTGGTAACAAAAAGGACAGAGGAAGAAGAGGGAGAAATGAATTAAGAGATAAAAGAAGACCTCGGCGAAAGGAGGAGACAAGGGCCGAAGAAAGAAGAAGCAGTCCCAAAAGAAGAATGAAGACCTCGGAAAAAGGAGAAGAGCAGGGTCGGAGAAAGAAAAGAGAAGAAGACGACGAACGAAAGAAGAGAACGCGATGGCCTCATGTGGCATCTATCGGCGTAAAACCAGATGCATGCAAATTTTAAACCTAAATCGCAATTGCATAAAGTCTCATGAATATAAAAAGTGAATTTACAATATGTATTAAATTTAAAAATCAAATGTATTGATGATAATGCAGATTAAAGAGGGGTAAACGAGAGTACATACCCTCAGAAATAACGTATAAATAGATGACATGCAATATTTTGAATGTTTCTTGCTGCAGCCATTAATTCAGTTCATTAAAGATGACATTTTAAGCTTGTGAATGTACATTTCTTATGCAATAAAGCATGTTTCTGTTTAAAATAAAATATTGGCATACGGAATTTTCCCTTTCCCATACCCTTCCAACCTATCCTTGTTTCCTACCTACCTTTCTACCCAGGCGATGAGCTAACGCTCGCATGCCAGGGGAGGGGTGGTGTCCTGCGCGGAGGACCCGCTTATCCACTGATGGCATAAGTGCCGTCAATGTCAAAATCAACATAAAACAGATTCAATCAATACAGATCCAACCAGTGTCAAAGGCTCCAGTCAGCCTTCATGCACATATGGGTGTGGTCCCTACGATTGCCCCAATTTTCTCCCCAAAGCCTGCTTTCCATAAAATTGACAAAACAGCGATCAGTGAAACTTTCAAAGAAAGCATGTTTGATATCCTAAGATTTTGAGCACTACATTATTATTTTTTAGATCCAGTCATTTAAATTGTACTCTCATTTCCCGTTCGATTTAAAGAACATCAAATGTAAGAATGATTGTTGAAAGTAAAGGACCTTATTTATGCTATTCTTACGAATGCCGACTTACGAATAGCGGAATGGAAATCAGTTTGCTTCTTTCAATTTTAAAGGGTCAGGTTGGCCCTTTAAAATTGAAAGAAGCAAATTGACCCTCTTGGCTAATGGAGGAATGAATACACAAATACGAGTATTTTATCAATTTTGTGAATTCATAGGAATATATACCGAGAGATCCTCGAAGCAGAACAGGAGCCATTTATGCTATTTATTTCCTTGAGCCGAGCATTGAGGTCATTTTAATTTTAAACAATACTAGGGTTAAAATCAAGGTAGTATCACTTCAAGATGTCAAATTTAGATGGTACTTCCTTGAAAATGTTTTTAAATGCTGTTGAAGAAGAGTCATTATATCCATTCTTAGTCCTATACCTTGCGTGACGCCGTCTTTTCCACTCACGCATCTCGCCAGTCCAAATCTTGTGTTGTCCTTTCTCAAGATACTGACCAAGTGAAATATTACCTTCCACCACACGGATTGCCAATCTGTTTATCGATCGAAAACTTCAATTTTTCTACGAGCGATAATAGTCCACCTTACTCTTCTAAAAATCCCTTCCACAGTACATGCAGATCTTTCAAGTTAAATCTGGATTTATCAGGTTTAAGGTGGTTCCACCGTAAAATGACTCGAATGTCATTTTATTCATATTCTGTCTACTTGTAGAAAAAGTTGTCCTCTATCTGATAAGAACTACAAAATAACACCTTTCCACGCTATTTTATTCTATAATTGAACTTGAAATTACGTGGTCTTCAATGGGGGAATGAGAAACACGAAGAAAAATAGTATTTTTCCATAAAATATAAATGCCATTTTTGCGAAGACTATTAAAAAAAAGTGAATAATTCAGAGAAACTGAATAAAAAATAAAATATAGGCAACTTGCCACCTTATTTTTTTAGTTTTTGAAGTATCAATGCTGTAATTGGAGTCAAAATGCGGTAATTCGTAGGAAATGGCGCTGCAGTCGGCTCCTATGGCTGGAAAAAAGTGCTCATTTAAAATACATTCGTGGAATAATCTGCATGTTTTGTAACTTACTTGTGGGTTTCTATAGGTAATGTATTCCATCAGCGAAAGGAGGATTTTTTTGGACAAAATATCACAAATGTGGAAATTAGTATTTGTTTTGACTCACACAGTTGCGGCGGAACCTCCTTAAATTATTCCGAGAGTGATTGTGGAGTCAAAATGGACTTAAGTTGGAATATTGGCCTCACCACAAGTCTAAGCCGGGACTAACATCATCTAGCGCTAACGAAGCAATGACCACAGCTTCTCATATTCCTCCATCTCTTTGCTCCTCTCCCAAAGCATAACTACTGTCTGCAAAATAAGTCTAAACACCCGAGTTTGAAAGGCTATATCTCCTGATAAAAGAAACAAATATTAATGCAAAAAAATGTACCTAATAGCTTGTTTAGTTTTACGTTTAATGAATAATAAGCTTAAAAAATATTTATAGCCCTCACTGCACTTTTACTGAATTTGTTTTGCAAAAAGTCACGGTTTTTGACGCATAAAAAACGGATTGCTAATTTCGGAGCGCTTGGTATTCCGTTAGTTTTTTCAATTTTTTAAATTGCATTTCTAAAGTAAGAAAGGCAAGTCTTGAAAATATTTTTCTGCAAACCATTTGTTTATATCACTAAAATCACAGAAGATGTTGTAAAAAATGTAAAACTCCGCTAAATGCGGAATGAATGGCTCGATTGAAATTTTAAGTGAGATCGTTGCGTGCGCTGGAATGCCAGCAGTTCACGATAAGCCTTTTCTTCATCTTCCGAATTAATCTCATCTCCCGCTCACCAAATGTTTAAACCAATCCTTTTTGCTCGATATATCAGTATTTTACCTCACAGCACAAAACTTTATGCAGAGCGTTTTTAAATCCATGTCTTCATCTCTAAGGTAATCCATACTGTTAGTACCATCTCTTTCTAATGCGGAGTAACTCAGTCGAGGATAACGTGATCGTAAAGCTTTCGAACTAACATGCGCCAATCGCTTATCATTATATTTTTGGTTTCCGCCCAAAATATAAACGAAGAACATGATATATGTATGTATTCTGATGATTAAAGGATAATATTAGGACCCATATCACAGTATCGAGATAGCCCCCCCTGTATTTAGTTAACGTCATGATTTACTTTCTAAGTTCGTGGACATGATATGCAAGATTTGATCAATTGGCCAGCAAGAATAGCAAGCGAACTCAGAAGCCATCAATCCGCTATCGCGAGGTTGAGCACTTTTGGCGATTAATTTCGGTTGTTACATATACATAATGCGAGATACAAGGCATTTTAAGAGGGTCTATGCATACCACAATCATCTATCTTGTATACCTTGCTCCAATAATGGAGCAAGGTATACAAGATAGATAGATTGCACGGCCCTTTTCTTGATCATAGCGAATTAGTTCTCATTTTTGAAAATGAAAGGGGATTCAAGTTCCACAGGCATTAGCTCTCAGACTGAATACTCATTTCGAAGTGCAGAGCGTAAAATAACATTACACTATCGACAGAAGGTTAAGGCGGCCGTCCACGTATACACTGGTATACATGATTTTTTCCCAGTAAGACTTAACGGTGATTCTATTTCAAATTCCGCATTTAAATCTAAAAGCATGATTAGTTGTCTCTGTTAGTTAACAGCATTTTCTTTTTGTGTCAATATTTGTTCAATACTTCTCATTTTTTATTATGATTTTATATGATGCTTAAACTTTTTATTTTGTGCTCAATGAAATTATGTAATAAAATCTGTAATACTGAAAGTCAGGATATGAAGTTTATTCAGAATATTCCATATTCAGACAGTGTAATAAATGAAGAAAACTTTGTAGAATCCACAACTCTTTTATTGTTTCAAGTACCTACCAAGGTTTCAATTCTAACATAATATTTTCAAGGCTTAAAACGGTCAGAGCAACTACTCAAATTGTGAATTGTACAAAGTTATCTTGATTTAATGACGGAGTTCCATTCTACCACCTTGGGGGCTGTCATTGATCAGCATGACGAGCATTTACATCATCAGATTTCTTTGATGATGAAGAAGAGGTCCCAAGGCGAAAGGAGACCTAGTAGTGTGTTTGGTCGACTTTCAGTCAGTCAATTATAACAGTTATACATACTTCATATGCGTCTTCCAAAACAATCTGACCAACGGAAGGCTAATTCATTTTTTGTCAAATTCAGCAGTAAAAATGCTTTAATATTCAGTTTATGTCGGTCTTATGAATGAAAAAATTTTATATTTGTAGGTCAGTGCCGTGAAGACTTCATGAATTTTTGGAGTCATGAATTGAAGTTTTTTTTTCTTTCATAACATAGCGTGCCCACAGGTGACGTCATAAATATGTCCCAGTCCGCCCGCTAAACTTCCTCTTATAAAAACTATTTCGTACAAATATCACGCAAGAAAAGCGCAGTATTCCACGCCCCAGAGTTTCCCGGACGTGACGCGTCCTGGATTCCCATCAGCCGATCTTAGCACGTCACTTGTCACGATTTCAAGAAGTAAACAAACCTCTGACGCATGAAAATAATTAAAAAACTTCGCCGAACCGTTCACGTTCAATAAATTATTACTCGGAATGAGTTAAACCTCGGCACGCAGTGTCCCACCTCTGGTATATACGCCAGTATAATATCTTTTTACCGACGCACAGTGGGTCCAAATGCCGAAAAGGTGGTGAAAATAAGTAAATGTTATTTAATTTATATGCAATTCACAACATAAATGGTTTGGAGGTCGCTGGGCACGAATCTGCAATTAGAATTTAAATTTTTTTTTAATATTTTTTTTAATTGCAATGTTTTGCAAAAAATACGATACAATCGCAATGATAAAAGTTTTGAATAGGTTTTAGGCTGATTACGAATATGCAATTAAATATTTGAAAAAATAAAATATTTTTTAAAACTGCAATTTTGTAGCAAAAAATAAAAGTGATAGATACAATAGAAATGAAAGAAGTTTTATATAGGTTTTTGAAGTCAATGATCACGAATCTGAAATTCGGTTTTTGAAAAATTATGTTTTCGCCAACAACAGCAATTTGTTATCTATGCATAAAATACAAAAAAATATATGGGTTTTCGATGGCGTTTTTTTATTTTGGCTGAACAATGACAATGAATGACAAATATAATGCAGAGCTGTACATAGTTAATGAGTATACATCAAATTTATACACATGAATTACAGATTTACATTATATTTACGTACGCACATAAACAATATGAACATGCATTATCAATGCGTACATGTACATTATGCTTAGCCATTATGTATAAATGTTAACATAATTCTTTATTAAACATAACCAATTCCAACAATAATGCCTTATTCCATGCCGTCGCGACGGCAACACAATAAACAGGAATCACCGGAGAGTCTCTGGACACACTGATCTATACGCGGACCTTATTATTTTCACTGACCTAATTATATCAAGGAAATTGTAATGCTGTGCATGGTAAAAAGTTTACGTCCAGTCAAAACATTTCAATTATCAACCATGGTTCCACGCCTCTTCACAACCTCCAGGTGATGGCAAAAACAAGGTAATATCGATTATGAATACAGTAATGAATAGTTCAAGTAAACGTGCTTCCTTTACTTAACCACGGTAGAAACGTATTCCTCTAAAAACGTCAGAGCACTATCGCAGGATGGGAATCTTGTATTATACGAGACAACTCTCGCGTATCGGTAATGACGCAGTAAAGATTATTTTCGGTGGGACGAAAATCAAGGTCAGATTACACAGAGAATATCAGCTATTCATTGATTAACGTGATCGCAGATTAAAATGCTACGCATAGGTGTTCAATTAAAGGTGGAGGTGAAGTTACCAGTGATAAATGTTTTAATGATACCTGCAGCTCGTCACGGAACACAAAATTAAATGAAACGAAGTGGATTTTAAAATGGCTTATATCACTTGAGCATAGCGCTTAGTTATATTTAACCGTCGAATTAAGAGTAATTTGAGCCCTTTTGAAAGAAAATTGGTTGCATATTATTTTCATCTACGTCCACAGAATACCCTGCAAGCCACCTCGAGGGTGTGTGGCAGGGGGTGAGTAGTCACCAACATTACATCATACCCTTAAGTTGGTGTAACTACTTCTATCGATGCATTAGCAAAAATCGCTAATGCTTGTCACGAGACGAAGGCTCAAAAATATGCACTAAACTATAGATATGCTACCAATGTTAGAGGGATCGTTAGTATTTATGTATATTGCAACTAAATAAACGGACTGAGATTCAAGAGTTATAGCGTAAACATACGCGGCATGCTGTAAGTACTAGGTAGCAGATAAGGATACAAGTGTTAGGGAGAACTACTACTCTAAGAGCCACACTACCTATCGAAAATCCTAGTTAAAAATCTCATTGGCAGCTGTTATGGTCTCTTATCGTTCGCGGGAAAAATGTCATTTTAAATATGTCCGTGGTGCAGTCTAGTTCCCTAATTTAATTCTCATCATCTGATCTACTGTACTATGTCGGATCTTGTAAAATATTATTAACGTCGTCAGAGAATAAATTAGTCTGGAACTTACATAATAGATAAAGTTTAAATTTTATGAGCACTAAAGTTCTAATTATGAAGCCAAAAACTAACAGAATAAGATTTTAATCATGGTCGGTACATGGAAACGTGATAACTTCACGACTTAATTTCCTATTTTCTTTAAGATAGCAAATAGGGCAGTGTTTATTTTACTATTCATAGGAAATTCACAATATATAATGTGCACTCGTGGAAAATAAAATCTTGTATGAAAATTAATTTTCATAGCTCATACAACCCTTAACATATTTCAGTGCCTTTTTGGCATTCTTGAAGAAGCGAAGCCCAACAAGGGTCCTTGTTCCCCGAATCATAAATTCAAGAAGAAAATTGATATCACTCCAAGGTTTTTTTTTAGCTCGGGAATATTTTTATGCTTTTCAAAATACACGAAGGTTAAGTCGCAATACCGAATATTATATTCAGCACGCCAGTCACGAAAATCGTGAGATTGCATGATAATGGGGTGAATTCACGTCGCCAAGGCCAACTGCGCATCGATTCCTGGCAAAGATAATATCTCCAGACATCTCCATCCATCGAGACATTACAAGAGCACATTAAATGACCCAATAGTTTTCTGTCAACTCCACATCCTACTATTGTCTCTTTCTAAGTCTTTTTACATGCTCATTTTTCTGTCAGAGAATGATTTAGCTCTGTTAATCAGACCTTTACTAAACAGTTAAAAACACGCCAAAGACGGCTATATTTCTCCATAATAATTGCATTCAAAATTTTAAAGATTGAAAGTCCTCCCAGTAATTTCAATAAATTCGTTTTTAACCCTGCGGAACTCGCGCTGAGCCTGTTGGGCTGGGCTTAGGCCTGTGCGATTATTCGATTAATTTAATCGTCGATTCAATTATTTTTACAATCAATCGATTATTTCAGCACATCGATGTCGATTACGGCAATTTACTCTATTGTCAATTTCAAGCGTCAATTGTTGTTCAATTGTCAATTGTTATACAATTCACAATTATTGCCCGGTAATGGATTAATTTACGATTATTGATTCGCTATCAATTGAAAATTACACGTTTAAACTTGTTCGCTTTTGCTCGACGCCGGCCGATGGCCGACGCTGCTGATGCTGGCTGCTCGCTCCCGCTCGGCGCCCGACCTCGGCCCTCCTGCTACCGCACAGGAGATCTTCAGGGAGGAAATGACTAGGTTCAGGGGCATTCCAAACGTGTGGATGGAGGTCGCAGTGGTGGCGGGAGAGGGCCACCACCTACCCCTCCCTTACCACCTAACCACAAGTTAACAATAAGATATCCAGCTACATTCCGGCAACTAGCACTGCGCCCGAGAGGTTGTTCAGTTTCGGTGGGAACATTGTCATCGACAGACGCCAGTGTCGGATGAACACGCTGAGGATCTCATCTGCCTGTCTTCAAATATCGATCTATTCCTTTAATTAATGAATAAAAGCTAATTGATTGAATTATTTTGTTGTCTTTCAAATTAGTTCTTTCATTCTTCTCACTGCCTTTGAAAAGCACGATCCAATTGAGTCCTGTCAATTAATTGGTTGATATAAATTAATTGAGCAATGAAAATTAATTGACACCCATTTCAATGTCAATAAATTGGCATTTGTCAATTAATTCAATGACTTCAATTAATTGCCATCTCTTCAATTCCTAGCAATTGAAGCGACCACATTTCCAATTATTCTTATAATTGGTCAACATCGATTTTTTTCAATAATCGCAATCGTGTTTATTAAGCTGGGTTTACATGCAGCAGTCGACTGACATAACAGTCCACTGTTATGCCCGACTCGTACGTGTGAACGCGAACTGCGATGCGAGCAAGAGTCGATAGAGGATTAGGTCGAACGTGATCGACCCTGGATTCGAGCTATTACCAAAGTAGGACTTCTACTTTCCATCATATTGATGTGCAATTTAACGCAACACTCGCTAGCGGTTGAGGACGCGCTATGGAAAGCGACCGGGAATTTGAAGAAGTTGGCGAGGATTTCTCTGCCAGGAGGTCATCTCTACTGATTAATCGAAGGATATAGGGAGCATGAATGTTTATGGAATGCAAGGAAAGGGGATCATAAAAATAATGACGACAAAAATGCGACTTAAAGACCGATAGGAATCCCCAGTGGCCAAAAAACTTAGACATATGGCCAGTCGCACCTTTGAAGATATGTTTTCGCTCCATTGCTGATTCCTTTCCAGTTTTGGACCAGTCTGTTAAGTAGGGTACCTATACATATTTATGTTTATACATGACATTTTTAACCGATTCTCATTATTTTTACAGTACGTAATATCCATTAGAAAACTTTAAAAACCAACCATAGTATGTAATAGAAGGAACATGTCGTGGTCAATACGTAAGAATTCCAACATTCCTCGCCGTCACAAAGGAGTACCTATTAGATTAGGAGTACCTAGTAGATCTTTGAGGAGAGTTTATTCTAAACTTAGGTCAAACCTCTACTATTTTCCTTTCCTGCTTCTGCCCTTCTCTAACAAGCAGGATTGTGAGAAGAGTTCGTCGCCTTTCTTGCAAAATAGAAGCCATTTTGAAGTTCCTACTGCTGGCAATACGCTGCGATAGTTGTAGAAAATGTGTGGACACTTCGCGGCGGTAGTAGTGGCGATGTATCGCGTATCGAACGACTGCTATAGCAGTCGACTGCTACGTGTAAACCCAGCTTTACGGTAATATTTTCCGATGATAGGTCACTATGACGCTGAGATTCTCTGTACCTTTTCCTTACGCTTTTGGTAACGTTTTACATTCACAATGTATCTCGTTCACTCTTTCGCCAGGCTGGAATTTGGATATTTTGTTTCACATGCGCGCGGTCAGATCCCCTCAGGCTCGACGCGAGTTCTCGCGTTACTTTTTTAGATTCACTTTCTTAAGATTTTTCTTTTACGCTTATTAATTTTGTTGACACAATTAACGTCATTGTAGCCAGTTTTTAAGACCTTTGTATTCTCCTCGCAACTCTGTATAATACTTCAAAGGAGACGTTCATTCAGACTGGAGTGTGTTGGAGAAGTCAGAGGTGCTCTCTCCGCTATAATGACAACCGCGCTAGAGTTTCCACCAAAAAACCGTAATAATCATTTCATCTAAAACACTCATTGATCACAATTATACTTGTAATAAAAAATTGCAATTTTTTGCATACTTTATTGTCTTTATTGTGAAATTTTAAGGCTTTCAACGCGCTACTAAAAGAATAAAACATTGGTTAATTTATGTTGAGGTTTGGTCATGTCTTTTTTAAGAAACTCAACATCTTTTTTCCGTCAACGTTTCGCCTTTTTATTAAGGCTTCTTCGGGGCTACAGTACAATGCAAGGAATACAGTTACTAATAATTATAATACTACAAAGATAAATAAGTTTTCAAATCATTGTAGTATTATAATTATTATTATCTGTATTCCTTGCATTGTACTGTAGCCCTGAAGAAGCCTTAATAAAAAGGCGAAACGTCGGCGGCAAAAGGAAGTTGAGTTTGTTAAAAAAAGACATGACCAAACCTCAACATAAATTAACCAATGTTTTATTAAAGTGGTCAATAACTATTCTAAGAGATTAAAGACATTTTTTCATCTTCCAGTAATGGCAAAGAAAACGAAATACGATCCAAATAAGCCATCAGACGTTGATGAGACCACGCGGCTAATTACTCAATGTTTAGAATCATCTGAACCGCAGTCGTCTGATGCGCAATTGGAAAATGAGGAGGATAACGGCGAGAAAAAGGGAAGGGCAGCTCTGAGACTGAACAGGAAATTGAAAGCAGTGAGGACACATGTAGTGACAGTGACTCTGAGACCAGTTCTTCTGCTTAACTACTAGTTAAAGACAAGGTAACAATGTGGGTGGCCTACCCACCACCTAAAAACATTCGAACGAGAGCGCATAACATTTTTTTACATCTTCCTGGGGTTTAGAGGTCAAGTTAAAAATGCTGATGCTGACTCTTATGGCTTGTTGGCAATATTTTTTTGATAGTGAAATGTTGAGAATCATCGTAGAAAATACAAATGTTCGAATTCAATCCGTTCGAGATCGCTATAGTCGACATTTGAGATGCTAAGGAGACAGATTTTGTTGAAATTAAGCCATTATTTTGCCTTCTATATTTAGCTGGTGTCCGTAAAATGAATTGTTTCAACTCTGCTGACATTTGGGCTTCTGATAAGACAGGGATAGAAATGTTTCCAGTTGTTGTGTCAAGAAAAAGGTTTCATTTTTTGCTATAATCCTTACGTTTCGACAGAAGGAGCGCCAGAAAAAAGTTGATAGGTTAGCTCCTATTCGTGAGAAATTTGTCAGCAATTGCAAAAATTCTTACACTCTTGATGAATACACTATTGTTGATGAGAAACTTGAGGGTTTTAGAGTTTGTTGCGTTTTCCGTCAATACATCCCAAGTAATCCAAAGAAGTACGGGATAAAAAGTTTTGCAATGGTAGATGCTAGGGTTTTTTATGTTCTAAATTTAGAAATCTATGTCAGAACCAATACATACTTTGTAAATTTCACAATGGATTATATTCAATACCACCAGTTTCGTCGTATAGGCGACATCTTCAGGTGCCTATGCGATGAACCCGGTCGTATTGAAAAAATCCATTGTGAAATTTACAAAGTTTGCATTGATTCTGTCAATATGGATTTTCACAAAGTAACGCCAGAGAATATCAAGGTCAATTAGACATTTATAGTGGAAAGCAACCAGATGGACCGTATTTGCTCAGTTACTGTCCTTCTGATGTTGTTAAGATGTTATACTCCCCTACTAGCTTTACTGGTCGAAACATAACGATAGACAATAGGCCCAATTTCGGTTTGACAGATGATCTCTTAAAATGCGGAATTACCATGGCTGGTACTAATCGCAAGAATAAGCAATAGTTATCTCCCTGCTTCGTGCAAGCAAAAAATCGGCCAGAAAAAACGAGCTTATATTCCACAATGATTGTCCTTTCACGTTACATATTCCAAGAATGAACAAGGATGTTCTAATAATCCCGACTATGCATCATGACCAAAAAAATGAATGTATGTACAGGAATAGAAAGAAAGCCAGAAGTGATAACTTTTTATAACATTACAAAATCAGGAATAGGTACATTGTATCAGTTATGCGCAACATACAATGCCTCAAAAAATACGAGACGTTGGCCGATGACAATTTTGTACGCTATGCTAAATATTGTTGGAGTAAATTCCTACATCGTACACCTTGGAAGCAAAAACCCGGAATGGAAAAATAGGCGGTCGTATCTAAAGCAGTTATCAGTGGCGCTTGTTGACGAACATTTCAAGAGAAGGGGAAGCATACAAAATCTAACAAAACAGCTAAGGAAAAATATAAGGCGAACCGGGCAAGACAGAGATAACGAAGTGAGATCAAAGGTATCGATAAATACAGAACACCCGAAGTGCAGTGGTTAAGGTGGTTCCACCGTAAAATGACTTAAATGTCGTCTTATTCATATTCTGTCTACCTGTAAATAAACTTGTCCTCTATCTGACATGAACAACAAAATAATACCTTTCCACGCTATTTTATTCTATAATTGAACTTGAAATTACATGGTGTTCAAAGGGGGAATGAGAGAGAAATGAGAATAAAAAACAAATGCCATTTTCGTGGAAAACTGTCTCTAAGAAAGAAATAATCCAGAGAAATTGAATAAAAAGAAAATACAGGCATGTTACCATCTTATTTTTCTAGATATTGAAGAATTGATGCCGTAATTGAAGTCAAAATGCGATAATTCGTAGGAAATGGCGCTGCAGTCTGCTCCTATGGCTGGAAAAAAGTGCTCATTTAAAATACATTCGTGGAATAATCTGCAATTTTTTTTCCTTACTTTTGGTGTTCTGTGAGTAACGCATTTCATCAGTGAAATCAGGATTTTTTTGGACAAAATATAAAAAATGCGGAATTTAGTATTTGTTTTGACTCACACAGTCGCGGCGGAACCTCCTTAAATGAATCTAGTTGAAATATCCAAACACAGCTAGTAACTATGTGCAGAAGATGTATCTTGAAACTATTCCGAAACTATTTTTCTTTAATATGTATATTTTCCTGTTATACCATTTATATATTCTTTCAAATCTCAATGTAATACACTAATTCTCGTTCATTATGTTTTTCACCCAACCAGCAGATGGAATTTTCTGTCGTAAGATATACAGGCAGAGATATAGATACTTGAGTAGGTACTTATCTACGTTGCGCACGACGCTTTTTGTACTAATCATTTGTGGACATAATTCTTATGTTTGCCTAGCATGGCGACTTGATGTAAGCATACCAAGTAACGATTCTCCATTATGTTTTCTTTTTCCCTTTTTTTGTTTAAATTTTCCTGTGCATAAAAACTAAATAGAATCTCATTTTATTATAGTAATGTTCACTCTAAAATATTATACCAATTGTATGTATACAGACTGTCTAAAAGGCCTGTTTGTCAGCGACAATACACGTTTTTTTTTGTTTTTTTTTATTATTTACTTGGTCATATTCCCGTATATTTAAAGTAATTCAACATGAACGAAAACGTGCTCTGCTCAAGTTATTTTGCTCTACAATTTGACAACTCTCTTCATATGACCACTCGGGTCATATTGCCATGGCAGCAGCTGACTACTTAGAGGCGTATAAAAGCGTATCAGGTTTAAATTTGTGGAAATACTTTACGTCCACTTCAAATAAAACAATATTGGTAAATTTCCACACAGTATATTATAAAAACACAGTTAAAATACACCACTGACCAAGGTTTCGGATCGTAATTCCACTATCAAGGTAATGGTAAGGCCTTGATAATGGCATTACGTGCCGAAACCTTGGTCGATGGTGTATTTTAACTGTATTTTTATAATATACTGTGTGGAAGTTTACCAATATTATTTTATTTGAAATTGATACTTAGAGGCGCTGAAACGAGTGAATGACAATTTATACAAACTCTGAGGATGGTTTCGTTTAATTATGCATTTTGAGCATTTTTATGTTCCATCACTCTTCAGTGAGCGTCTTCAGAAACTTCTTAGGTGAACAACCCAGGAGTATGCTCGCGATGGACACTTCTGTCCGTCAAGTCTCCTGTCAACAATTTTTCAAATCTGCTTTTGGAAAAAAAAGGTACTGCAGAAATTTCCATTCGCAAAAAAGGTGAAAACACGGTCCAGCTTATTTATCTCATCAATTTGTGTGGTGGCTTGATTACCTCAGCTGATTGAAAGTTTTCTTTCCATCGGTCAGCTGTCACTGGGTATTTTTATGCGTGATCTGTTAATTCTATGGGAGCCTGACATGATAAGTAAAAATCACCATAAATTATTAAAACTGCATATAAGGCAGTACGTACGAGTACCTACCTGCTGGGACCAATCAAATTCCCCGTGTGACACACATACTCATGAGGAAGGTCACCTCCTTACTGTGTTTCTCTGTTAACACTGAGAACCAAGAAAATATAAAAGTAATATTATGATCCCCCACCCAGAGAGAGAGAGAGAGAGAGATGTTAAAGGTAGTAAGTAGGTAAGTAGTTAAAGTTTTTTCAGTTTAAAATGAGGATAGGAAGAATTATAAGGCAATCGAAGCCTCGGGTTACTTACTAGTACGCAATATTTTCTCGTCCGTGACATTGGGTCAACAAATCCTAAAATACTGTGAGTAAAGTCATAATTTCAACATCAAAGTTTAGGAGAACACTTAAGTAGGTAAGTAATTAAAGGATTATCAGTTTAACATGAGGATAGGAAGAATTATAAGGCAATCGAAGCCTCGGGTTACTTACTAGTACGCAATATTTTCTCGTCCGTGACATTGGGTCAACAAATCCTAAAATACTGTGTGTAAAGTCATCATTTCAACATCAAAGTTTAGGAGAACACTTAAGTAGGTAAGTAGTTAAAGGGTTTTCAGTTTAACATGAGGATAGGAAGAATTATAAGGCAATCGAAGCCTCGGGTTACTTACTAGTACGCAGTATTTTCTCGTCCGTGACATTGGGTCAACAAATCCTAAAATACTGTGTGTAAAGTCATCATTTCAACATCAAAGTTTAGGAGAACACTTAAGTAGGTAAGTAGTTAAAGGATTTTCAGTTTAACATGAGGATAGGAAGAATTATATGACAATCGATGCCTCGGGTTACTTACTAGTACGCAATATTTTCTCGTCCGTGACATTGGGTCAACAAATCCTAAAATACTGTGTGTAAAGTCATCATTTCAACATCAAAGTTTAGGAGAACGCTTAGCTTCCTGATGATTGCTCTTTGGAGGGGGCCTCCGTACAAAACACGAGAGCTCTGTGTGATTCCTTCAACACCTCCGGAAAGTCACGCAGCCACAATATCCGCGGGGTTGCAACGGATGACGAAATGGCGAAACGGGAATCGTGGTGGTCAGCAGTCACGTGACAGATCACGCCCACACACACGTCATTTCCTCTTCAATTTCGATTTTCAAAGCAAGGAGTCTCCTCTCGACATAATTATCCCGAACGTGACGTGTTTCTAAATTTCATTAGAATTGCGCGCATTTCAGAGTTCTTTTCATATCCGGAAATTTCCACACAGTATGTCAAAACCACTTGCGTTTCCGGGTTATTCCTGTTTTCGCCAAACATGGTCGGCCAATGACGCTAGCGTAAAAATGACGATCAATCTGCCAAAATAAGAATAGAAAAAAATTAGTACAGTAGAACTCCGCTAATCCGTCACCAACGGGACCGAGAGCATGGTCGGAACAAAAAAAAGGTCGGATTATCTGAGGAACACATTTATTTACATAAAAACGCGAGAAAACTGTAGTTTAAACAGAAAATATTGCTATATGTTCGGTTTTTACAGATTTATTGTTACTGTAAACCATAAATAAAAATATACTGCGATATAAATACTTGCAGTAAATGAAGAGAAACATAAATTGTAGAGTCATAAAACACCATAACACACAATAAACACTATGATCGTTTCACTATGACGCACTATGAACGTCATGAAACAATATACTGTAGATTTAATGTTCTTGCGCCGGTCGAAAAAAAGTCTGTAATGTTCTTTTGCTTAGCAGACGACAATCCCGATTTTGCTGCGATGTTCCTCCATTTTCTTATCCACAAAATGTCCATTGGTGTAGACAACACCGATAAGCGACGGCACGGTCGGACTAAACGATGAGTCGGACCATCCAATGTCGTATTAGCGGGGTCCTTCTGTAAAGTAGGTGCATCAGTCTATCCAAAGTGTCACTACTAAGGCTCACTCCGAAAGTTTGTTACCCTTTTAGGAACCAAGTTTAGTAATCATAGTGAGAAAGGTTGGATACTATTGTTTCATTTTTCCAAACGGATCTTCATGTTGACAAATAACAATGATGATGGCAACCAGTGGTGACATATAAAGCGATGAGTAAGCTATACAAAACTTTAGAATTATATATTATGACAAATGGGTGAAAGATTCACGCTCACATAATGGATTTAATTTTGACGTCACTTTGCAGTAAACATTATTAAATTAATTCAACACCGTATTAAAGTAAGGCAGTAACCTAGTAAAATATGAATCTTGATCTTGCTTCAGTTTGAGAATTTGAACGAAAAGACCATTTTCAGAGCGCGGAGCCTTCAAAACACGAATTTAGGATATTTATCATTCATTGAAATTAATTTTCTACTATTCTATTACTTACGAGTATTCCTTCACTCATCTAACTAACGTTCAATCTTGGGTCTTGTTTTAGGAACCCTGCCATTATATATCTAAGCATGAAATACTATCAAAATTAGCCTTTTCCCAACCGCAGTTTACTTTTTTTGAAGTAACCACCTCATAGCCGTGTGAAATTAACTTCCATTTGCGCTTGTATGCTCGTATCCTTATGATAACCTCGATAGTGTTACTGACCTTTTGCAGCAGCTGGGATGGGAATCGCTTTCAGACCGACGATTAAAATTTAGACTTAATCTATTATGTAAGTTCCAAACCGATTTATTCTCTGATGACGTTATAATATTTTACGAGATACGACATACTCCGGTAGATCAGATAATGATAATAAAATTAGGGAGCTGGATTGCAGAACGGACAGATTTAAAATGTCATTTTTCCCGCAAACGAAGAGACCATAACAGCTGCCAATGGGACTTTTAACTAGTTTTGTCGATAGGTAGTGTAGCTCTTAGCAGTACTCTAATATCTAATCCCTAATACTTTAGGCTTTGGTGAAATGATTTGCAGCCATTCCATTGGCTCCGGGTGTGACTTGAGAGCGTTTAATTTCAAATTTACATATCAAATAATTCAACTAAAATATACTGGATGTTTACACCATTAGTAAGCCATAAAAGTAAGTAATTTACAACTTAATATGCAATTGTAAAAATTAACTAGTTCTGTTGTAACTAGAATAAAACTGTGGTTCCGGTTGTGAATCACACAAACCGCCGGCCTCGGTGGCGGCGGGTTATAGTCCTCGCCTGTCAAGCCGAAGGTTGCGGGTTCGAGTCCCGTCTGGGTAGGTTTTTCCCATCCAGGGCATGGATGGTTGTGATAGTCCGTTATTAATCGTTAATACACCCGATGTAAAGGCCCAATGAGTGGCTGATTTCGGGGGTGTTGTCATATAAATAAAAATAAATAAATAAATGGCATTTAATAACATAGACTACTTTAAGGAGGTTCCGCTGAGACTGTGAGAGTCAAAAAAAATACTAAATTTCACATTTTTTATATTTTGCCCAAATAATCCTGCTTTCACTGATTCAATGCGTTGCCTATAGAAACCCTAAAGTAAGTTACAAAATATGCAGATTATTCCACGAATGTATTTTAAATGAGCACTTTTTTCCAGCCATAGGAGCCGACTGCAGCGCCATTTCCTACGAATTACCGCATTTTGACTTCAATTACGGCAGTAATTCCCTAATAACTAAAATAATAAGGTGGTGATATAAAAATAAAAGCCTATATTTTATTTTTATTTAATTTCTCTGGATTATTTCCTTCATATAACTAGTTTTCCGCGAAAATGGCATTTATATTTTATGGAAGAATACTATTTTCCCTCGTGTTTCTCTCATTCCCCCACTGAACAAAATGTAATTTCAAGTTCAATTATAGAATAAAATAGCGTGGAAAGGTATTATTTTGCTGTTCATATCAGATAGAGGACAGCTTTTTCTACAAACCCGAGACACCCCAGACCAATTCATGACACGCCGTGTGCTAAAGATTTACAGGAGGCTGGGACTTCAGGGTGCACGTCAAAAGCACTCCAAACTAAAAAAGTCGTGTCCCCACGAGACATCTGGCCAATCCCCAAACCAAAAAGAAAACAGTCTAATAAAGGCCCTAAATCTGCAAAGGCTACACTCATAACATCATCTCCGTGCAAAGTAAATCTGGAAGCTATGGCCAAGAAAAATGCGGAAAAATAATTGAAGAAAGAAAAGGAAAACATAATTACAAAAGGAAAAGCAGTGGAGAAAAAAGATAAACGTAAGATCAAAAGTAAATCATACAAAGTAAATTCAGTTTTTTACTCAGAGGAGGATGATGATGGTGATGCAGACATTGATTCGGGGGAATCGGTTATGAATTTTGATGTGGGTGTTTCAAAACCTGGAAATGACGATGCCTTTTTTACAAAGGAACTTTCCTTGAAGACACTAGAGGTGAACTATGGTTTCAGTGAATGTTGTGTGAACTGTGGGCACACAATGATTAACTGGAGTAAAGAAAAGTAGAAATAGAAAATTAAATTTATTATTCCGGGACAAGTGTGTCCCTTAGGAACATATATGATTATACATATCTTTAGATTCAAAGAAATATTACAATACCAAGATATAAATGATGTATCAATATCACAGAATCCGATATAATATTTTTTTAACGGCAAAATTAAATAAATACATCAGATTAAAAATTCATAAAGTGTATCACAATATTTATTTCACTTACAATTTGTAGTTCCTTTGTGGTAATATTTAATGACATTTATTTTTTAATTTATTTGCATTTTCAAGATTTTTACGTCTTCTGGCAATTCCATACTTCGCAAGAAGTGACATGGAAATACCTAGCCTAGACAGATGTTCGATTGGGTGATATATAAATTTCTTCCATGCGGCGAGTCGGAAGTTTATTTGTTCTATCGCTACATTGTACATTCCGGTGTGAATATGTGGGAAGTTCTGTCGTTATTAACGAAAATATTAAAGAAAAGAGCGGAAATTCGATTGCCCGTAACATCCTTGGTGACAAAAACTCCCAAGGAACACGTCTGCATCCAGCACTCCCAATGGCTAACACGAAAGTGGACTCGGGAAGAAAAGGGTTTGGATAAGGGTCGAAAGGGAATGGATAGGGACGAGTGGGAAGGGGTGCAAGAGGGTAGGAGTGGGTGCGAAGAGCACCATTATTGCCTCCTTCCCCATCTTCTGAAGTTGAAAGACGCACTAAGGCTGTGAGTAATGGCGATCCTCAGGAGGGGTGAGGGGGGGTAAGGGATATCGAAGGGGTGTGGCTTGGAGAGGGAGGGAGAGGTTAGGGTTTAAGGGGAGGGAGTGGAATTGCTGAGAGGTGGGAAAGAGGGTTAGAGGAGGATGAGTAAAAGGAGGAAGAGAGGAGAAGGTCGGGGTTCCCTTGGTTCGTAAAGTACGGCTGGAAGGGGAACTTCTAATGGAAGACATCGAAAAGAATATCGATCATCATCAAATCGATACACGCATCGATATCAAATGTATGGAACGATTTCAGGCGGTATTGCCTGTACTAGCCCCCCCTTATCAATTTCCTTATCACAGGGGTTCTAATAATTATTCTTTCACGCGGTCCTAAACACGCGACGTTATATACTTGTATCAGCCCGACACACAAAACGTACCCTTCACTTTATCACTTCTTACCTTGAGAGAGATCCGTTCTTTCGGTAGTCCTTGGCGGCAAAGGTTAATGGATTAATTCATGCACAAAATGATACACTTGAACAGTACATATATTTATAATAACCCTTTTATTCTTCACTTAGGAAACAAATTCACTTTAGTTACTCAATTAATTAATATATGTTCCCTTCTCAAATATATTCGTATTGATTTATAATGTTTGTTCTACTTCACCGGATATTGTACAAAGTGAATTCCGCCGATACCCTATGCCCCAGTATCTGTTTATCGGATTCCTGGATCCTTCCTTAACACAGGACACTGGCGTTGGTAATTGCTGTCCAAAGCTGCTTACTCCCGGCAAATTATCACTGCAAAAACTCTCGTATGACTTTCACTCGATAAACGTCTCTTGTGACTCCCTTGTTAAGAAGAAGCCTCGTTCCTTGTTTGACAATCCCTTTTATACTATCTCTCCTCCCCTCCTGTATGTTCTAGAACATTCCAGGTTTTTCTCCCCTTCTCTGGTATCTGATAGGCTATTTCCCTTTCATTATTATAAGTTTGTTTACCCCTTCCATCCTTTCTTTGCCTTGCAGCTGTCATAACACCTGGTGTTGTTTTAGTTTGTTTACGTAAACATAAAATGGAATTGTTTAAAGTTGTTTTCATAACATAGACGGCATTGTTTTAGTTTGTTTACGTAAACAGAAAATGGTATTGTTTAAAGTTGTTTTCATAACATAGACGATATTGTTGCCTCGCGGTAGTACGTGTTCCCAAAATATACACAATGGCGTCCTTAATCGTGTATTTATGCCAACACGGCCAAAATGGCGTGTTACATGCCTTAAGAGTATTTAGTTAAGGAGGTTCCGCCGCGACTATGTGAGTCAAAACAAACACTAAATTCCACATTTTTTATATTTTGTCCAAAAAATCCTGCTTCCTCTGATGAAATGCGTTACCTATAGAAACCCAAAAGTAAGGTAAAAAATATACAGATTATTCCACGAATGTATTTTAAATGAACACTTTTTTCCAGCCATAGGAGCCGACTGCAGCGCCATTTCCTACAAATTACCGTATTTTGACTACAATTACGGCAGTAATTCCCTAATAACTAAAAAAAATAAGGTGGTAAGATGCCTTTTTCACATTTTTATTCAATTTCTCTGGATTATTTACTTCTTATAAACAGTTTTCCGCAAAAATGGCATTTATATTTTATGGAAAAATACAATTTTCCCCCGTGTTTCTCTCATACTCCAATTGAACACAATGTAATTTCAAGTTCAATTAGAGAGTAATATAGCGTGGAAAGGTATTATTTTGTTGTTCATATCAGATAGAGGACAACTTTTTCTACAAGTAGACAGAATATTAATAAAATGACATTTTAGTCATTTTACGGTGGAACCACCTTAAACAGAGGTGGCGTGATGAACTTAAGGTGAAGACATTTAATCCGCCATATTGAGCGTCCTCAGAATAAATACTGTGATTGCCGTAATCATGAGATCGTGAAACCTGACAGATATTCTGTAACGACGAAATCTTGTTTCCTGCATTAAAGAGAAATGCCTGATGTACGTAAAAATTTTTCACCTTTCAAATTTATTTTTAAAGAGCAATGTGGAGAATAATTAGGGAAAAATGCTTATTTCCTCGCTGGCCCCGGTGGTGGCGGGTTAAAGTCCTCGCCTGCCAATCCGAAGGTCACGGGTTCGAGTTTGGGTAGGTTTCACCCGTCCTGGGCATGGGTGCTGTGATTGTTGACGTTTATTGTAAGAGAGTGCCTAATGGTCCTAAATATGTTTCATTAAATAAAGACAATTATTATTTCATAGATCGTCGCCTGCGCTGTTTTTATAAATAATACTGAAATGGTAATGTTTGTTGTATTTCCTCATCACTTCCGGTATTTCATTCTTGTTAATTTGAAACATGCTACGTATGTATAGCATAGACACTCAAGAGCAGACGATATGCTTTCAATTGCTCGTACTTCCGTATTTCTTCTTAATAAAACATTTTATTTACAGTAGGCGTGTAGATAAATATGTTCCGGCCTAGTTACGCTAATGTTATATCACGGACACTCAATATGGCAGAGGCTTCACCTTCGCTCACGGCCGAGTGTACGCAGCGCCACATCTGGTACTTTCATATCTATATTGTAGTATCCGACCGCAGTTAGCACTTGCAAGGAAAATAGACCGGCTTAGCTATTGTCACTGATTAAGTGACCTGTTGCGCAGGACCTGAAACGAATGAACAGCAGGTGCGAGGTTGAGTAGCGAAGCCAGTAGGGCATGAAATCGATTGCAAAACACGATTCGGATCAACCTATCGAGAAAACCTATTCTCTTTCTCCCTTATTCCCGCCGGCACACCATTCTTCCGTCTAACCAACACCTTCGATCGATTAGCAGATTACCAGCTCCATCCAATTTCTCTGCCTTCTAATTTTCTTCAGCAATCTCCTCCACTCCCAGGCCATGGCCAGAATTTCATCGTTTGCCTTTCCCCTCTATCCTCACCTCCACAAAACCCACACCTTGAGCACCTCTCCAATCTATTCTCAACCTTTTTACTGAGTGGCTAACGAAATAGGAATAGAGATTATCAGCAGTGAGAATTCCAAAATGTAGGAAAACTTCGTTAGGCCCTATTTGCTAGTTTAAGTGGCCAAATTATGCGTTTGAATACAGGATGCCATATATAAGGTTTTCCCTATTGCAATATTAGACATCAAGTATCACTCGCCGATTTCAGTCATCAATTTTTACAGTCTGCGAGAGGAGAAAGGAAATTTTCCAATCACTGTGCCATCTTTGAATTAGTTACTTCGAATAATACATCTTCTATTCTTCCTCACCATTGAAAGGTAAGCTCTCAGCGCATAGAGTGTAAATGCTAAAACAAATACCACGAAAATCTGAAAGGCACAACTTGGACTTTATTTGACCGCCATGAGTGGATTTAGTTATTAAATTTTCTTAAAGGTCACATTCATCGCATTTATTCCCACCGCGAATCAATTTCTAGTCAGCTACTATTTTATGAACCGTTGCTGGCTAATGGAACGTAGCAGCAACTGGGATGTAAATCGCTTTCAGACCGACGATTAAAATTTAGACTTAATCTTTAAATGTAATTTCCAAACCAATTTATTCTGTGACGATGTTTATAATATTTTACGAAATCCGACATACTACGGTAGATCAGATAATGAGAATTGAATTAGGGAACTAGACTGCAGAACGGACAGATTTAAATTTCCCCTTTATCCCGCGAACGATAAGAGACCATAACAGCTGCCAATGAGACTTTTAACTAGGTTTGTCGATAGGTAGTGTAGCTATTAGTAGAAGTAGTTCTCCCTAATACTTGTATCCTTATCTGCTACCTAGTGCCTACAGCATGCCGTGCATGTTTTCAGCATAACTCTTGAATCTCTGTCCGTTTATGTATTTGAAAAATACATAAATACTAACGGTCCCTATAACATAAGTAGCATATCTGTAGTGAAGTGCATATTTGTGAGTCTTCGCCTCGTGATGAGCATTAGCGATTTATGCTAATGCATCAATAGTCGTAGTTACACTAACTTTAGGGTATGATGTAATGCATGTTGGTGACTATTCACCCGCTGCCACACACCCTTGAGGTGGCTTGAAGTGTATTTTGTAGATCTAGATGCAGACTAAATTCCCACTGACTGAAGAAATTCGGACGCAGCTCTACATGTTGGCAATATCGTCCTCGAAAAAGATATTGAATGTATCGATACGTATTACGAATCGAGTAGAGGATGTGTGGAAGGGGTTGAGGCGAGGGACGCCTCTAGTGGATGGAGGGGAGGCGGGGGTTGGGGAGAGAGGCGAAGGGGGGTGAGGTTGAAAGAGGCGTGTCAGGGAACTATGGGAGAGAGCTCGGTAGACAACCATATAATCAAAGGGAAAGGGTCGAGGATGGAACTGCGCAGAAGTTTGGGGCTGGGTATAAGGGTTCGCCCACTCATTCTAGACCCTTTCAGAACCCTTATGGGGAAGGAGGCGAATCAGAAGAGGTCACATGACTGCTGTCATCACTAAGAAAATATCACGGGATTCTAGAGTTATAGCTCATTTAAAATAAATTAATGTCTACAAGCTTCATCAGGAACTTTTCAATTACACCATCCTCGATGCATTTGAAAGTATAATATTCCAGCTCAAAACAAATAAGACGAGTGTTCATATTAAGAAGAAAAAAACAATATTTCAAAGCCGTGAAGCTTTGAAGTTTTTTTTTCGTAAATAAATTGGAATATTTGGCCTAATGCATCAGACCTTGACAATTCACTGAACAATGCCCACATACAATATGCATTCAGGGGAAGCAAAACAACATCAAATATTTCTCCAAGTATTTATTTCGCAAGGTGAAATAAAATATCTTAAAGTCGAATCAAAAGCTTCATCTCTTGCATTCGAAATTAACCTTATTAACATCTTCTCATCGATTCATGGTGAGTACTGCTCTAAACATCTTTTACTTTACCAAGGGAAATACTCGAATAAAATACGTACACGACAGCATACTACTGTTAAAGTAGGACTAGTATCTATTAAAATAGTACCAACTCATAATTAGATAGAAAACATGTTCCCAGTAACATTTTTAATTTAATCTAATGCATATTTAATGCAAAAGGTCAAGTATCAGGATTGGTCGCTTTACAAATGTATTTTGACCCTGCTATTTGATTCAAAAGTGAAAATTATTTAAGAGGAGCAATTTAGCGGAAAACACTTGGCTTCTGAAGAGACTGTAATGATGTGAAAACTTCATGATTGTGGAGAACACATGAATGTTTTAATGCTATTGGGAATAAGAAGTCAAAACCAATCCAATCAATAGTAGCAATATCAAATACTCATAAAATCAAATTATAACAATCTAAAGTTTGATACCGTTAAATAATTTTTTGCTATTGATCTTGATGAATTTGGCTTTTACGGAAAATAATTCAGCTTTTAATCAATGAATACAACGAAGTATATACATACTTTTATGATTAGAGTAAAACTAGCGAAGAGATTCAGCTAGATAAATCATGCCACAGCAACAAACGCTCGATAGTTAACCAGAAGCTGGAGAGATGAAAATGCTAAAGCTAATATATAATTAACTTTAGACTTTTAGATCTCTTAAGATTCACTAAGATTACAACAACACATGAACGACGAATATCAAGCCTTTGGTGATAGCTCAGAAAAAGGTAAATAGGGTAATGTCGCGTGTCTCTGGCTCGACTCATGCCTTTCCCCTTTTCAAGAATCTGAGTATTCTACCCTTGAGACATTTATTCATTTACAAAGTTTTTAGAATTTTTATAACCGTGACGGTGAATTAATTAAGCCAAGGGCTTTATAAATTATAATTTGACAATAATTTGCTGATTCCTAGACCTAAAAAAGATTTATATAGGCAATGTTATAATTATATTTAGGAACAAAAATCTTTTGTTCACTATCGCCTGATTTGTTTAAAGCAGAAAGTGAATGGAAGTTTTGTAAAGCAGTTAGAACTTGGTTGTTTCAAAATTGGGAGGTTGAGCTTTTGCTTGCTCTTGGGAAATAAGAGCTTGCCGCCAACTCAGTACGGTGATGCAAGTCTATGTGTGGAGTGTTGTATATTTTCCTTTGTGTTTATTTTCCTTGTTTATGCATTTTCATTTTTTGTTCATTTTCATGTTTTGGATTTCTTTCTAATTATTGAGCTCCAGCACTGAAGTTCTATTTACAAAATGAAAGTAACACAGACCAGTTTAAATGTTCAGTGAGTTGGCAACACTAAAGCGAGACTAAGGTCTCAAAGGATGTCTAGATACCTTATTTTTTATATGTTTTCTTTTTTTTAATTGCATCTTAAGGAATAAAATTACTGTTATTAAAATTATATATTTGTTGTGTCTTACATAGAAATTTCCTCAGGAAAAATCTACTTGGATCGATTATCGAACCACTGACCATTGGTTTGCTGGGCCAAATACGCAGACCACCGCGCTACCAAGACTTCCTGATTCCCAAGGCAACGTGAAACGGATTTAAGTTAGTTTGAGCGAAAAATCACTTCAACTAGAATTTGATGAATTTGGCCTCCTTTTAAATAAAAAACTCTCATCTTTCAAATGATATCAAAATATCAACCTCTTGCCGAACTACTTTTTGAGCAATTTGCCTCAAAATATGAGCTGTTTTACATGGGATAGATTATGGCTGTGCACTCCAGAGGGAGAATAATTAAAAAATTTGGAACTTCTAGCACCTAGATTTCGTAAAAAAAAACTAACGATGTGTAGATTGCACGTATTCTCAACTAAATATAAAAAATAATCTATTACTCACCACAATAATTTTTACAGAATCGCAAAAACACCTGCTGTTTTGAAGGATTTTCAGCCGTGCGGCAGGAAAAAATTAGTCAAGTTAGAAACTTATGTAGCTTTATTTATTTAATTACTGAGTATTTTGGTCATATATCTTTGGTAATAAATATATCTTTGCACCATTAATACTATAATATTTATTTCACACTTCTTACAGACGTTGAAATAAAACAATTAAATTAGGATATGTCTCCATTATGACTAGGGAACTATCTCGCTGAAACCACCTTAAAGGGAACTAGATGTTCAGCACTTGAATCCTCTCAAATAAAAAAGTTTGAAAAGGTGGAAAACAAAAATTTCACGGGGAAAACTAAGAACTTCATCGGGTCTGTGATGAATCGTTTCCGCCAAAGTGACGGCCGAACGCATCGATCATATTTTCTGATGACGTCTTAGCTGTAGAGTATTCTGCTTAATGACGGCACTGGAGGTTCGCCTCCCCCCTCCCCCCCAATCCTCACCAACCGTATTGTTGACAAAGAACACATTCCATTTGTCAGAAGACCAAAAGACTGGCGGAAAATCGTTATCCAGCAGGTACCTTAAAAGTTTCAGAAAAAATGATGGAGAGTGTGTGACAGTCGTGCCGCGGGAAAATCCCTGGGTCGTAGGTCAAAACACTTTTAACAATCTTGGGTCAAAACGAGATAAGCGGCTTGTGGCACCAGTACAGCCTCAAGTACACGAGGCGAGTTTACAAGCTACAAGCCGGCTTTTTCACAAGCAGCTCGTAAACTAGTCCAGTGTACTCGATGCACTCGCTCCGTTAGCTGCTTGTAGAAACGCTCTGGAAAAAGTTGAACTGCCGGCGACTTTACACTCCACTAGCCGGCTTTTGAGTGAGCTAGCTTGTAAACTAGCCACGTATACTCAAAGTAGCTTGTGCACAACTTGCTAGTAGCATTGGTCTTGAATATTTTAGACTTAAGCACTTCGCATCCATTTCGCCTAACAACTGATTTGCTTTCAGCTCAGACATAAGTCGTTTAAAACTCGCATCCCTCATCGATTTGTTGCTGTAGTCTTTATCTTTAATGTTCCGCAATGTTGGAAATTGTTGGTACACTTGTAAAAACAATGAAATATTACTCGTGTTCCACTTCATTTTCACAATAGGATCTAGGTAGGACACTGTAAGGAAACCACTAAGTTTAGAAAATTGTCACAACAACCTACCCTTAACAGCAGACGGCAACACGTGGTTTCCACACGCCAGCTAGTTGGCCACTGAGCAAGTGGGAAATTTTGTGTGTACTCGACTAGTAGCGTACTCGCCGACTCGCCGGCTTTTTACAAGCCGGCTTCTTAGCTTGTAAACTCGCCCCGTGTACTTGAGGATTACCGGATAGAACGAGGAGGGAAATTTCCGCCTGTACTCGGAAAGGGGGAAAGGAATGGTGATCGAGGGTAAAACAAAAAGGATAGGTATCCCCTTTCGGGGTTAGTAATTCCCTCGTTAGTTAGATCGGCGGGCGAATTGATCACACAATCATACAGGCCCGCTTTCTCATCACTGGAAAACAAAGGGAAGGATAGGGAATGATGAAGAGGAGGTTAGGGAAAGGAAACGAAACTACTCACTAATGTATGCCCCGCTACGGAGAAGGGTGAGACCTATTCTCGCTCAACACGACAGCCAAACACCCAACTTCACCAAGCGACGCTGCTTAAGGTGGTTCCACCGTAAAATGACTTAAATGTCATTTTATTCATATACTGTCTACTTGTAGAAAAAGTTGTCCTTTATCTGATATGAACAACAAAATAATACCTTTCCACGATATTTTGTTCTATAATTGAACTTGAGATCACATGGTGTTCAAATGAGAGATACACGGGAAAAATAGATTTTTCCATAAAATACAAATGCCATTTTCGTGGAAAACTGTCTCTAAGAAGGAAATAATCCAGATAAATTGAATAAAAATAAAATATAGGCATCTTACCACCTTATTTTTTTAGTTATTGAAGAATGAATGCCATAATTGAAGTCAAAATGCGGTAATTCGTAGGAAATGGCGCTGCAGTCGGCTCCTATGGCTAGAAAAAGTGCTCATTTAAAATACATTCGTGGAATAATTGCATGTTTTTTACCTTACTTTTGGGTTTCTATAGGTAACGCATCGCATCAGTGAAAGCAGGATTTTTTGGACAAAATAAAAAAAATGTGGAATTTAGTATTTGTTTTGACTCACAGTCGCGGCGGAACCTCCTTAATTGCCAAACCAGACTGCTAGACCCGTCTGACTCCCTCGCCTCAAAGCTCGGACCCCTTCCTTGAGCATTCCACTTCGCTCAGCAGCAAACGCCGCCGCCAAGTGCGGCATTAAAATATAAAATAAAAACAGCGGGCGCATTCCCAAGAAAACATAAGAACGTTACAAGAGTTCCAAATGAAATATGTAAAGATATTTCACAAATTTAAAATGTATGCGATCATGGTAGTGTAATGACATGATCATCAATATCAAGATGACAAACTTGCGTGGTATTGGCATGCGTAGAGACATACGCAATTCTTAGGCAAATGAATATAAACAGTTGACATATTACGCGATTACTCCTTTTGCCACTTGAGTAGTGATAACTTTCTTTCAAGAAGGCGTAGGAGTCGATATTTCAGTACTTGAGCGTGATTGTCCGAATGATAATGGTCCGCTGTGTACGACGTTCACCGTTAGAAAATTTAATTATACACTATAACCAGTGCCGGATTACCAATAAGGAAAAGTAGGCAGTTGACTATGAACCCCGAGCCTTTGGGGGCCCCGAAGGTGTTCCGAGAATTTTTTCCCCTTTCTTCTCTTTCAACTTGTTTATTAACGTGGGTCCCCATAGCTTCTATTGCCTACAGGTCCTTAAGTGTGTTGATCCGGCACTGACTATAACATACGCATTTATCATAATTTGAATGAGGAAAAGCATTTACCAAAGTGTCAAAAGAAGGACATTGTTAATCTTTAAATTAAGATATAGCATTAATTGTCACTCATCACAATAAAATATTGGAAATATTCACCAAAGACGATGAAAAATTAACAATGGAGAAACCATTTGACTTGACCGAGATTCGAATCCGGATCTCCCAATTGCCGGTCAAGTGTGTTTAGTCATCTCAATTCGAGGCGAATGTCAATCAAGGCGAATTATAATGGCTTGGTGGTGTAACTGTCTGATTAAAAGATTTTTTCAAGGCGAATTTCACCATCTTTGGTGTACATCTTCGCACCCTTTGTATATCTTTGGTGCGCGTGACTGCGTACCACATCATTTGTGCTATCGCCATGGTTGGAAAAATGTTGGAGAGTTGAAGAGTCAACATCAAAAGTTATGTTAACAGTGCTACGTAGAAACTGTCCTCTTCAATATGGGATACTAAATTCTTTACATTTAACCCGGGAATGGTCGCTAAGCTACCTATCACGCGAGCGGTCGCGTGTGAGACTTTTTCTCACACTCAGATGTATCATTGATTATCTATCAAAGAGCGTTTATTGGCGATATATTGCACTATATTTACATTTAATTTATTTTTTAAATGTTCATTTGAAACATTGATTCCCATATATACACAATTACTGATACAATTACGTAATCATTGCGACGTTAACTGGCGATGATATCGTTGGGTATCAATGAATGAAATTACCATTCGCAAGAAGAAATATTTAGTTATGAGGACATACATTCTCATGACTCATAAATTTGCATTAACATATCTGCTCTCCACGAAATGAATCAACTTTGCCCGCATGTTGCGAAAGTGTAGCGCAACTGAGTGATACAAAAACAATAACGTCAGTGGTCGCGCGATGAGAAAAAGTCTCACACCTTGTAGCCGACAGTATCAGACATATCATTACAGAGCTGCGGACGCTTCATTTATACTTTATGAGACGGTCGGTCAATAGGTAGAGATAAAAAGTCAGCTAGAAGGAAAGGAAACTTATTCTAACTCATGATTACAAAGTGAGCACAAGTTTAAATTTGGTGAGAGAGAAAATCTCAAGAGCGCGACCAATGGCGGGTTAAGTATTAAAGGTCGATAAAGAATCGATCAGCTGCGCATTGAAAAAAAAATTAAACGGGGACGAAGCTGCGGAGTTTTAAATTGGCCTCCATTGATCTCATTCCACTCGATTTCCGCTTTTCCTTTATTTTTCGCCACCGGCCAATTTTCTCCGCTTTCGCTCGCAAAAAGAAAATCTCTCCCCAGGTGAGCGAGGATCCGCGATTTGATCTTCATCCTAGTCTTCTGAATTAACTTGAGTTTTTCCTGGCTAGTATCGATCAGCTCCCGAATATCCCGTAGAAAGGGGTCGTGCATAAACTAAGTTTCCAACTTAGGAGGGGGAGGGAGGGGGTCACTTAAAAACCTACGGCGGGTAACGAGGGGTGGATAGGGGGTGGGGTTCACTCAAAGTAATGTAGCTGTTACAATGCGCCTGTTTACGTTTCTTACTCGTCAACATCTCGTCGACAATACTACAGAGTTTTTACATGAGGAACGGCGCAGGGGTGTTTCATACACCCCAAGCTTCTACTCTCCCGCGGGCGCGCTGTGGCACAAAGTGAAACATTGTTTCGTTTTGTTGTCATGTTAACAATAGTGGAAGGTCAGTGTGCCAAACGCACCAATTATTCCTTCTTTGTGACAGTATAAAGATTTCTGCTGGAAATTGTAGCGCAAGACTTCCCGCATTTCTTAATAAAACGTATTAGTACCTGATGTGGTCGTGTTTGTTGCACCCTGTGCAACGCGCGCCTGGTGATGAAATTCGATCCAATAGTGGCACTAATTGATCAACATTGTTACTTTCTGTACGATGTAGTGTGATGTGAGTAGGTACGAATATAAGAATTTTCACCATTCCTCCACTGAATATGGTTTAGCTAACATCTGAACGTATAGTGATTAGAAGCAGCTGTATGCGGAGAGAAAAACCTTCGGAAATTGAGCTGTGGTATTATCTCCAACGCGAGCCCTATGATGTGAGTATAATTTTAGGAATAATTTCTATTGCATATTTTTTGTCCTTTTATTTTATGGCTTTATCTCTACCAGCTAACACTAAAATATTCTTGATAAGTTATCGAAATGAAGACATGTAAATTGAAGAAGTGAGCGAGAAAGCAAGTACGAAACGCGGAAAGTGCGTATTGTTTGGCCGTGGAAAGAACATATCAACGGCAATCAAATGTGGGAAGTGCAATGACTTTCCTTGCCAAAAGCACAGTGAAACAGTAACTACGTGCAAACAGTGTACATAAATGACGTAACAAAGCCTTAAGAGATACAATCTTTCTAATGTTCTAATTGAGTTTTAGGCATTGCGTAAAAATAAAAAAAAATTAGCAGATGTTTTAAATGGTAAAAGTGTTTGCAAAAATATGTATTGTATGCGTTAACTATGTAAAACATTATAAATAAAACAAGGAAAGGAATGTGCCCTTCTTTTTTTCAGTTTTTGTTACTAATATCAGCAGAAAACAAAGTGTGGCACTGAGTGCCACGCGCGCCCGCTAGTGTCAGAGAATATGGCGAGCCCACTGGAGGGTTAACTCGAAATTTAACTGAACCATTGTCTCTACAATGTTGCAAGTCTTCATACCATCAAACTGCTTACGTTTTAACCTTCTTCTGGATTAAATAGTGACCTCGTGACAACTCTTTTCAAGGCAGCAGTCAGAAATGTGGGTAGGGGAGAGAACAAAGTAGAATGAGCACAGCACCTTGCGCCGTGATTCATGGTTGTTTTTCTTTAATTTAAAAATTAATATTACCTTTCCCAATTGAGATTATATAGTTCTAATGTATATAGTTCAGCAACTTTATTTGTCTTATTTCAACCTATCCCAAAAAATAAACTCACTCAATAATTGAGAAAATATTTTTGAATTGGAAGTTTCATTTATAGAGACAATGTTACATGTCTCGGGGGTGCTGGGAAAAATACTACGGTTGTCAACGAAGGGGATAAAAAAATCACCCAAAATGGTAACGTAATTTATGCACGACCCCTAAAGGAACAGCAGGCAGCCGCTTCTCTAAAGCAAAAGTTGAATATTCTCCTAATAAAAATTGATGCTGCTAGTTGAAATACCACAACATACAGCAAATGTTTCCGAAAAAGCGCCAACAATATCTAACCATTCCCTGAAAAATTTACTCATAGAAGGGGTCAGAGGTCTTCTTCTAAGGTCCGTCACAATTTTTTCCAGATGTAATCCATCCGAGGTCTCTCCCGATATTTCTCCACATTCATTTATCCTTCCCGTATTGTTTTTCACAGGCCTCAAAGTCTCCGATTGTCCAATAAGTTTATCTCTTCTACCTCTCAAAGAGTTACCACTATGAATCTCTTCTCTCCAACATCCTTTGCAAGGGCTTCTCCAACGGCAATTCTATTCCGTTCATTCAACATTCTTCGATAACACCACGCTACCACTGCTTCCATTTAATTTGTTCCGCCCTTATTATCGACAAGATCCACTCCAACCTTTCCATACGTATACTAAATAATAATCCATGCCTCCAAGCCTCGTACTTATTTATTTTATATAGGTAAAATAAAAATGTAAAACTTCCGCCAAAGTTTCGGATATATTGTATATATCAATCTTCAGAGCTATAATGAATGATGTTGAATAATGAAAAATCTTTGTCTACAATCCTTTTTTGAAAATAATATGGTTTAAAATATATACCTAGTAAACAGTCATTTATAAGAAAAATATATGTAAACATCTTCAAGATTACATTACCTTTTAATTTTTTTGATATTTTATTTACATTTGTAATTCCGTTGCTTAGTTTATTTCTTTGTTGAAAGATTATGTTTTATTAATTAAATGGACGATTCCACAGTTGAAGGTCGATAGTAGCGCCGTCGGGTGTAGCTGTAACTATCGGGACAAACAAATCGTGTTTTTGTATGTTTACCGTTGGAAAAGGTCATCTTGCTGACTTGTTAGTTGCGTTAAAATGGTGAAAAGGTGTGCTTATGGGTTGTGCAAAAGCGACACGAGATATAGGAATAAGCCCTATATGGAGGGAGTGGAGTTTATTTTTGTAGTTAAATTTTGAGCCACCCTCACTGGTTTTGAACGATTAAAAGATTAGTTCAAAGGCTCCAGGTTTAACTGAAACCAAAATTAATCAAAAGAGAAATTCACTATTATTTAACTTGATTCCCTCAAGACTTCAATGGTTGGATATGATTTGTTTGTCCCGATAGTACCAACTTCTTCCGCGCGCAAGCGTTGCGTGACGTCATATGTAAAATCGTCCATTATAGTAAATTTTAATTAGATTGGAGATGTCTGTTTATTTATTACAACTTTGTTGTTTTTGTAAATATGGATCATTTCTTTGAATAATCTTTTTGATAAATTTTGTTCTGAATCTATAATTCTGGCTTCTTCGAAATCAAATGTGTGACTATTGTTAATGGTATGATTTGTTAATGCACAAAGTTGAACTTAAGTTTTAATCTATATTTTGTGTTGGGAAATCCTGTTTTTTAATATTGAGATATTTTGCCAATATATACCTATTACCACAATCGTTACTACATGGTATTGAATAAATTATATTACTTCTTAGCTGTGTAGGGGTTTACGACTTAAGTTTTGAATGAGTACATGAGTTTATGCTGAGTTTTATAGTTTTTATAGACCTTTTTTTATTTGCAAAATTAAATTAGAAATAGCGGTTTACTGTTATTGGAAAATGTGACAATAGAAAGATAAAAAAATAAAGATTCTTATTTCTTCAATCGAATTTTTTATTCCGTTCGAAATTCCAAAAGTTTTTCAAAAACGTAACGATTTTTCGCAATATTTTAGCGTTTTTGAGTCATCGTCTCCATAACGACCATACTCATTGTTTAAGTCGAGAGCTTCGGTGTGTATATCCATTAACTCAATGATTCTTTGCACTAAATAAGATATGAATGGTTTATTACAATGTATTAGTGTGGATTTGTTTTTCTTCCCGTTGATATTCAACGGGCAACTTCTCTAGTTTCATATAATAAAAGAGGTCGAGAAATCACATCAAATGAACTGACATCTATTGGCAGACCTTTCTTCAATCATATCACGCGATAAAGGATGACAACAGTCGTGAGTACCGACTGAGCAACCCCACATGCGTTTACAAGACATTGGCGTTTTCAGGTGTATTATTCTGTGTTGCCCTCTCCAGGAATTAAGTCTCATTATTATTGCCTGAGGCTCTCCGTAAGCGCAATGTCCGACACATGGACATTGGAAAACACACGAGGCCCATTCTCAAGGGTGGGGTTGGGGTCTTCAAACATGGGGAGGGGAAATGCAAGGAGGGGGAAAGAGCGGTTGCTATGAGAGAGAGAGGTCAGGTTAGTGACGCTGCCGTGTTATTCAACCGGTTTCGCTGGACCAGTTTTTTTTTAAATGATTACATTTTAATGTGGACGCAGGAACTTTTTAAAAATAGCTCAAATGTCTTGAGGCCGCGATTAACGACTTAGAATAAATCAGGTGGAGCGATAAGGAAAACTGAAGTCCGAGATATCGATCCACCTTACGAAGGTCAGCAGCCCGTCAACCGAACTAGGAGATAGTAACTCTATTTCTAACAGTGGATCAATAAATACAAATACAAACTAGTTTATTTGGGCCATGTTTCCGGCCGAAAGATATGTTGAAAAGGTAATAATTCATTTTTTATTGTTCCAATTCAGTTTTACCATATACTGTCTCATTCCTCTACAAGTGCACAAATTATCTTTATATATAATTATATATATATATATATATATGCATAAATAAAATAGCGATACACTAAACAAACACAGAAACACGCAAAAAGGACACTTACAAAAGAAAACGTGGACGTTTCGACGGTCAAGCCGTCATCATCGGCAGTAAAAGACTGAAGAATCTGCTCTGTTCCCTTGGGGAGGAAAGGGCAGAGAGAGAGGGGGGAGGGGTAAGAGCGAATGGGTAGTGGTGGAGAGAGAGAGGTGGCTATTGGGCTATTATTTTCAGTGGGCTAAGTTTAACCCGGGATTATCGAATGCCCTTGCTACCCAAATATGAGCATACTCTCGAATTTTCACATCAAGATTACCGGCGGATTCGGGAAGGTCTTCTATGATTTCTAGTGAGAAACAATCGTCAAATGTTTGGGAGTGGGAGGCGGTATGTTTGGGGATGGGAGCAAGAAAAGGTGGAGTTTTGGTGGCATGGCGGTGATTGTTCATGCGAATATTGAGAGGGGTGGTACATTTTCCCACATAGAAGGCAGGGCAGAAGTTGCAGGAAAGGTGCTGCCCTTTCCTTTTTTGTTTTTTTTAAACTACATTCACTCAAGAGAGTTAAAATTTATTTTATCAGATTCCCGAATGCAACATAATGAAGGAAGTGTGATGCCGAGCAACGCTATTTTAGCAATAGATATTACTCAGGACTGTGCATCAACGTTAGCTTTTTCGTGTCAGTCAGCGGTTTATAACATCAAAATGTAAGTGTTTCGTGGGTCCGCGAAAAAAGTTTAAAGAAGGTGGAATGACGGCAAAGGCAAATAGGCGTGCTACGCTCGGTCTGTTTGAGGGACAAACACAGGAAAAGGGTGTCCAAGGTATACGTGATCTTGAGATGATAAAAAACAATTTGTAAAATTATACAAAATGTAGCAAATGAAAGTAATGATCACATTTATAGCCAACGTTTATGCTAACTCAGATGAAACGAACACCATTCAAAACCCTCATAAAACTTAGGTAGTCAAATTGAAGAGGAATATTCCTACTACCACGGAAACTAACCAATAATACACGTAACAACAGTGAGATCCAAATATATCCGTGCATTTTAGGATAAATGTTTAGAAAAACTGACTCCTGAAATTTTAGCTAAATGTTTGATTAATTCGACAAAGGCATAAAAATATAAACTTGAAAATTAATATTAGAAAAAAGGAAATGTTGTACATGCACAGCAACGACAGCCGTGTGAAACAAAAGAATGCGTGCTCGCGCACCATCATCATTGCTGAAGATTACTCACTTTTGGAAAAAGCTAAGTAAGCCAAAAATATATATGGATACACTTTTTAGCAAGTAATTCTAAAGTTAATATCTTAGTTCCAGAAAAGTACCTAAATTCCTATTTGCGTGCTTATTCTTGGATAGCAAAATCTGACAAGTTTCTTCCCCACCATGAAAAACGTCACACTCAAATGATTTCATTAGAGACGACGTATGTACTTTCTAATGACTGACTTTTATCCGTAATGCTAGCCCCAATTTCAACCCAAAGCTAACCTTCGGATTCTTAACAATGTTAAGATCTTTTCATATACATATATAAGTCACTCGAGGCGAAGACAGATCCTAGCTCGCAAATAATTTTCAAAGACCACGCTGGCGCCACGCGACGTCGATAAGGTACTAAATTCAGAATATTCTCGTATTCGTGAGACAGTGAAAAAACATCACTTGCATGCTGAAAGGATTTCTCAGGCGAATAACTGCTAATTCTAAAACTAACTCCATTAAAAATAACAAATGCTGTAAGCCTATAAAAATTCAATGCCATGATATATGTATGAATAAATTACACGACTTTGTTTATGGAATTTTATCACCAAAATTAAAATTAAAAGCCCATTAGGTAAAAGGTTCATTCAAATATAACATCAGGTCATGCAACAGGAGGTCATAAGGTAGTTTGAGCCAGAAAATTTGACTAGTCATTATGGAGACTATATTCGATTTTTTTTTATTTCAACGTCTGTAAGAAGTGTGAAGTAAATATCACCATAAAAATAGTGCAAAAAAATAATTTTATGTGACCAACATTCTCAGTAATTCAATAAATAAAGCTACATAAGTCTCTAACTTCTCATTTTTTCACGCAGTATCTTCGGCTAAAAATCCTTCAAAACAGAAGGTGTTTTGCGATTCTGTAAAAATTATTGCGTTGAGTGATTGATTATTTTTTATAAATATTTGAGAAAACATACAAACTAAACATCTTTAGTTTTTTGACGAAATCTTAGGTGCTATAAATTCCAAATTTTTTCAATATTCTCCCTCTGGCGCGCACAGCCGTAATCTATCCATTGTAATACATTTTATATTTTCAGGCAAATTGCTCGAAAAGTAGTTCGGCAAGGGCTTAATAGTTTTACATTAATGGATAGATGAGAGTTTTCCTTTTAAAATGAGATCAAATTTATCAGATTCTAGGTTTTTGATACTTATAAAATTTGATTTTTATGTTTCGGTTAGTCGCCTTTTTCGGTCGCAATTATCACTTGTAACTAGAGCTGGGGCACTTTGAAAATTAACGCGGTACTTTTCGTAAATTACCACACCCCTTTAAATTACCATAATTTTCGGTAATTTTTTAGATATTTCCCCTGTGTTTGAGATTATTTTTCATACAGATAAATTCCCAACATGTTCTTTTAAGCCAGTCCACATTTCTGACGTGTTTAATTATAAATTGAGGCATGTAAAACAAATTTTTGGCATGTTTTACTTAAATTATAACATTATTGAGTAATGTATTAGTAGAACATTATTCTTGAAAATTTCTCATAATTGGACAAAAGAAAGCCAGATTGCGTGTTGCTGCCGTATTTCTTTTTACATTTTTTTTAAATTTATAATACATTAATGTTGCATTAGGTATGGTTTAAACATCTTTATCCCCTTCCTTTTGCTATTGGCATTCTTATTTAAACATTCATTTTCTGTTTAATTCTTAAAACTGAAAAACACTAGAAAATTTCAGTAATTTTCGAAAATTACCGTAATTTACCACGGTAATTTACGTCAGATGAAAATTACGGTAATTTTCCCATCTCTACTTGTAATTCGAATGGATAACTTGAGCGTCTTATATGTTGTTTGAAATGTCACTGATCGAGATACGTATTCAACTACATCACTAATATGCCAGCTAGAAAAACCCGATTCTGGAATTCCTGAAGATTACTTTTTTTCACTCTTGGACTTAAGGGTCATGCATAACTTACGTTACCGTTTTCGGTAATTTTTATTTAACCCTCCCCACCCCCCCTTCCTTGTATTCCCCCCCTCCCACCCAACATGAAACGTTGTCTCTACAAATGAAACTTTCAACTCTAAAATATTTTCTCAATCATTGAGTGAGTTTTTAGGAATAAGACAAATAAAGTAGCCGAACTAGATATAATAGAACTATCTAATCTCAATTGGAACAAGTTATATTCACTTTTAAATTCTAATAATCAACCATGAATCACGGCGCAAGGTGCTGGGCTCATCTACTTTGTTCTCTCCCCTCCACATATTTCTGACAGCTGCCTTGAAAAGTGTTGTCACGGGGTCGCTGTTTAACCCTCGAGAAGGCTAAAATATAAGCAATTTGATGGTATGAAGACTTGCAACATTGTAGAGGCAATGGTTCAGTTACGTAGAGTTAAAGTATAAGCTTTGGGTGTATGAAACACCCCGCGCGCCCTTCCTAATATTAAACTCTGAAGTTTTGTTGACGCGATGTTGACGAGTAAGAAACGTAAACAGGTGCATTGTAACACCTACGTTACTTTGAGTAAACCCCCTCTCCCCTCGTTACCCGTCGTAGATTTATAGGTGACCTCCCCCCCAAGTTGGTAACGTAGTCATGCACGACCCCTAATAGTGTGCGACCATTGGCGGCTCGGATAAATGAACAAGCCCTAAATGTTAGAATTCCTAACCCCGGGAAATGAAAGTCACATGTAGAACAGATCCATCCTCCCCTCCCACCCAATTCCACCCACCTCTCCTCCACCGCTTCCGACTGCGTGGAAAATCCCCGCAACCCACTTTCCTGCCCCCACCCACCCCCCCTTGCCATCCCTCCCACCCAACCGAGGGTCGAAGGGGGGAGGGGTGTATTGGAAAACGAGTGTGGGATCTAGACCTCGCCTCCCCACCTCTTCCCTCCCCCACCTCTTCCCTTCCTTTCCCACTGGAATTGTCACGCTCGCCGTTGTACAAGCGCTAAACGGCTTGGAGGTGGTCTCGGCCACATTTTTTTCTAATCGAAATGGAGACCTTATTTGAATTTTTTTTAAGCTGTATAAGAAAAGCCCTTGTCACTCACTCACTAACTCAGGAACGCTGTAAGATGGAGCCACAGTCACTTAAATTTTAAAATACAGTCATTAGATGGAGCCACAGTCAATAGATTTTAAAATGCCGTTATTAGATGGAACCACAGTCACTTACATTTTAAAATTCCGTTATTAGATGGAGCCACAGTCACTTAAATTTAAAACGCCGTTATTAGATGGAGACACATTTATTAATGCATGGATAATTAATGGAGACACTTAAATTTTAAAATGCCCACTATGACCCAACTACATTTGGAACTGAAATCTGATTTCTTTCTTGTATCAAGTATCTCAGAAATTGATCACAGATTTTGTAAATCCGGTGTGGATCATTGTCTATCTACGAAAAAATCTTTCTCTTATGAAGGAAGTGGGCTGGCGTCAATCCACGTAGGCATGGTATTTTTATGGTTCTCTGGCACACGTTGGTTTGCAACATCAATTTTTTTAATCCCTAATTCTTTTCATATTCTCCTGGTATTCAAATTGAAACAGCTCTCGACTACTAAAATGCTATTAGATATATCGTTGAAAACGCTATTAAAGTAATCGCTCAAAAATTCTTAAAGTAAGTAGATAATTAATGGAACAGGCGAGTTCTTAAATACTTAAATTCTACCCCACAGTGAGGGTTATCTAAATATCCTTTTATATGTGTTTTACAATAATTAAATTGTTCAGTTGTTTAATCATATGTGGCAGGACAGACCCATTGTGTATGTGGAACCTGGACTAAGGATACTGCACGGAGTCAAATCCTGTGGATGACCCCATTCTGTCCCAGAAAATCCCGAATGCAGTGATTATCGCGTGGTCGGAAATTATTTCGGGTCGATTTCACCAGTTTGGCACGAGAAACTTCAAGAGGAAGGAAAGAAGTGTTAATTGACTCCAGAGACGAGCGCAAGAGAGTGAGAGACTTGCTGGTCCCTCCTCTGCGGGAAAGGGCAACGCCCGATGTTGCGCAAGGAAGCGGACGACTCGACAGCACAAGGTGTGGAGATGATCCGAGGGTTGCGATCGAAAATTGAGATCTTTTACCAAGAAGGAAACTCTTCAAAGGAGACTTGCGTACAGAACTTTGCGGGAAAGAGACCTTAATTAGATAACTTTCGCGAATTAACTCGAGGGAGGAAGTGGGTACGTTTTGAACTTGATATATTTGTATAAAAATAAGTTTTTATTACTCCATGCACAAAATACATTTTCAATAGCAAATTTTGAGTAATTTTACGTAGCCTTGAAGGAGAACCTGTTTTAAGGCTAGCAACAAATAATAACACGTTATGCTTACACTTAAAAATACATATAGTTCATGTAATGAGACCAAGACTATTACTTAACAATGTTATTGCGTACCTTAAGAAGCCACTTACTAACAGTTTATGGAGTTATTTATAAAACTTTTACTTCAACATTTGCTCCACATTCTCTTTGGCTCGAAGTCAAGACTGTACATTTTTCGATAATATTATATATATGTATATAAGTATGTAATCCAAACTTTAATCACCTTTTAGTGCTTCAAGAAGCAGTAAATCACATTAAATTTATGCTCAAGTTTGATTTTAGCTGTAGATCTGCATGTGATTTCCATAATAGACACGTACCTTGCACGACAAGGGTGAGAATACAATCTATTCTAGTGATTGTAGTTCATTGAGAATGCTTTTCGTCACCGTTTAGATATGATGGGATAGCGTTGTCTGTTGTTTTTCAGAGGCACGCTTCAATACGTATAATGTTTCCTTAGTTGCACATTTTTCTCGAAAACGACTCAAATTATTTTTATGTGACACCATATCCAGTGAGTTTTGGGTTCGAGTAATACGTTCAGCTAGGTCTGATCTTCGAGAATATTCGTTTAAGGATCATGTTCTACCCCAGAAAATATTTCCGGACCAAATCGTTAAAAAGCAGATACGATTTTCATTTTCCCAGCAATGGCTTTTTTTTAGAATTTTCCTTCGATGAGACCTATAGAAGAAAGAAAAAAGAATCGGTGCCAAAGAAAGACCTCGTTTGCAAGAAATGAATATCGAGGTAATGTTAGCGCAGAGATGTCTTTAGCGTTCGCGTTTTGCAATCTCTCCTTCGAAAACACCACATCTATTTTCTTCTCCTCGACAGTTGATTTCCTTCTTGGGGCAGAAGGCGTCTCGACTGAGCAGAAGGCAAAAAAATTCAAATGCCACTCTTAAATCAATCGGTCAACTTTCTAAATTCCGTTATCAACAGTGTAAGTAATCGGAAGTAGCCCAGGCCATGGGGTAATATATTATCCTTTGCCTTCATTAGAGCACCAAACCTACGCCAGTGCTCACAAAAGGCAATCAATGCTCCAAATTGCAAGGTCTCTTTACAACGCGCCTGTGCTGCCATCATTGTAGGTAGGTGGGCGACGTATTTATCAATATAGACTCTCTGATAGGCTCCATTTTTACATAGATACCAATATCTTTCTGGGGTAAATACAGACCTCCATGCTAATCTCATCGTTTGAAGCCTGGTTCTGCAGCGAGCCATTCACTGCACTAAAAAAAAGAAAACTTAAATGTAGTTTGAGCGAAAAATCACTCCACCTAGAATCTGATGAATTTGGCCTCATTTGAAAGAAAAAACTTTCATCTTTCCAATGATATCAACAATATTAGGAACTTCTAGCACCTAGATTTCGTCAAAAAACTAACGGTGAGTAGATTGCACGTCTTCTCAACTATTTATAAAAAAATATATTGCTAACCACAGTAATTTTGACTGAATAGCAAATAAACCTGCTGCTTTGAAGGGGTTTCAGCCGTACGGCGGGAAAAAATGAGTCAAGTTAGAGACTTATGTAGCTTTATTTATTTAATTACTGAGAATTTTGGTCATATACAACTATATCTTTTCACCATTAATATTACAATATTTATTTCATGCTTCTTAAAGACACTGAAATTAAAAAATAAAATTTGAATATGGTCTCCATTATGATTAAGGAACTATCTCGCTCAAACCAGCTTAAATCATATCCTCCCTTGAATTGGCACCTCTAACAGTAGTTGTTTCCAAACCGTAAGAAAAAAAATCCCTGAGAAAATTGAAGTAAAAAGATGTGATTTTCTTATTCTTCAAAACCCATCTAAAATTATTTGTAGGTAGTTGAGCAGTGCATTGAAATCTTTTCTCACTAAGAATCAGAGGTAAGAATCCATAGTTTCTCTCTCTTTGTGTGGAGGTAACCGAAGAGTCGACTATCCTATGCGACGAACGAACCTCGTAAGTAATAAAATTGTAAACTCTATGAATTTATGATAGACAGTGATGGCAGTCAATAGAGAATCAGAGGCTAAACGTCGCAATTGAATTAATAGGTTTTTTTAAATCGATCGAGCTCAAAAATGATACGGAGTGTATATTTTCATGCTCATATATCACATTTTCAAATCAGACGAAGGTGGAAAAATGATATATTTAAATTTTTCGACCAGTCAGGGTGCTGAAGTTCGTTTCTCTCGCGAACCGCTCATGACCACAACATCAACTGAGCACTGAGAATTGGGTTGGCGGGATTATTATTATATAATTTGAAAAAAAAAGTATTCTTAGTAGCTATTTTATTGCGTTTAAGTATTGGGGGGCGATGATAGAAAATGACTCTCTCTCCTCTTGTGACTCAAAAAATATTTTCCGTGTCATTGTTTTATTTAAACATTAAAAATCGAAAAAGTAGTTTTTTCAAAATACTGGGAAAACTTACGGCCGTAGAGAAAAATAAAGCACGTGACATGTGTGCGTAATAAAAATACCTAAAATTTAAGACTTGCTAAATTAAAATTGGTCAACAAATAAATACGTTATGGGAAAAAAAATAAAAACTGACCTTTTTTGCTTTTGTTATAACTTTGAAAAACACTCATTTCAAATCAATCAATGTTGACTAACTTATAACATGAGTTCTTTATAACATGAGTTTTCCAAAGCTTAAAAATTGTGCAAAAGATGATCGCTGTAGGTTCAACAGTTGCTACAAAATCCTATTTGTTTATCCCGCCTGAGGCAAAAACCGCCAACTTTTACCGCTTGTACAGTTGCCAATTTTTAATAAATAAAAGGTTTGGCAAACGAATTGTGAAGTTCAAGAGTTTATCTAATTATGTGTGAAGATGAATATTCGAATTTTTCGAAATAAGGTCTTAATATTTTGCATTTTAAAAAAGTAACTTTTTTGCTCATAAACAAATAGAATATCTTTGTAACAAACAGAGAAACATTATATAGAGAAAGGAGGAAGGAAGGGCAGAGGGAAACCCGGCGTCGACATGAGCCCACTCGCCGACGGACGGACTCTTGAAGTTCCCTGCACATTGCACCCATGTTGGAAGAAGAAGGATTTCTCTGAAAATTTTCCACCACGACCGGAAGTCGATATTCCGTAGTGAGGTTGCTGAAATGGACAACTATTTAATTAATGTGGTGGTTCGACACAAACAAAGTTTTTTACATCCAGCATGGTAGCCGATCAAATATCCTAGTTGTTGAATGTGTTGCATATAGTAATTATTTTTTATGAAAAGAATGTAAATATTGTATCTCCAAAATAGGGTTCCCATTCGTCCCGGAACGGGACAGTCTTTGATACAGACGTTTTTTGATAGAACGTCCGGGTGTCCCGAGTTTTTTCCAAATGTCCCGCTTTTTTCTTTTGAAATTATCGTTCCTGAAAGCAGTGCATTAGCCATTTTAAATATGCAGCACTACTGGTGTCAAATTCATGAAGCTTTGATAATAAGGTATAACATATAAAAGTTGGTTATTCTAATAACGATGCTCTTTTTTCCCCATGTTTCTGTTGGCAGTGTTACATACACATGGTCTCCGGTTGCATATGACGCGACGTCAGGTCAGTGCCGGGATTGTTAGATTGTTAATTGCTTGTTACTCATTGTTGCACATAGTTTGCATCATTCCGAAACGTAGGTGCTTATTTAACGATACCTAGTATTAGAAGAGAATTTTCTTTCATCAAATGATACAGTAAAGGCTTTAATCATTGTGAAGACTCATTTTAAGGGTTTGCCTTGTGTTGTCTTCCATGCCCAAGTATCTAAGGAAAAGAAACTTCTTGATCAGGTTCATAATTGTGATAAATATTCTAATGTATCATGTAAACATGAGCACTAATCAGTTGTATATTGAAATTCTATTCTTGTAATCGTTGTAAGTGCGAATGTGATTCATTATATGTACAGGCATGGTTAATTTAATTACATTTTTCTCATTTCTAATGTGTACCGCTCAATTTTACGACATTTCCCAGTCTTTAAAGAGAAAAATGCAAATGTCCCATTTTTTTCAAAAATACATTACGAGAACCCTAATCTATAACAGTGCTGTTTATTTGGTTGCTATTGATTTTGAGTTGTATTGTCAACAAAATGGTGGAAACAATTGCTGTGCAAAACAAAAGTGACGAGTGATTAGAAAAAAATGGTTCGGAAAGTTTTTACAACATTCTCTCGCGGTAAAACTAGTCGTGCACATAATGTATAACACCAATAAGCTAGAACGACCCAAGCCAGCTTAGTGCCTCGATGGTAGAGGGTACTTAGGCTTTTTTATCATTCAGGGCGCCAGGTAATTTTGGAAAAATTACCACCAAAGTCCACAGGACACTAAGGATGACAAAATTAAACAATAAATTAATCTCACTCAACGTTAAGATCACACAATTACCATATAATTGGGGTTTATCACGATTTTCGCTTTTTACTTTATCGTGCAGTGGACCATGACAAATGATAATTTGAAAATCATCTCTTAAAGATTCCAAAAATTGCCAGATATATAGGAGTCTAAAGTTGAATGAAAGGGCACCATTCTTATAACGGCCGTGACGTCATTTCAACCTCCCTCTTCTTCCCGATACATTCTAAAAGATGCCTTAAAAAAAGCTGTTGTGAAGATGTCCACTTCTGCCGGAAAAACAGCAATATAAAGAATTAGAAAATACCTTGAAATAATATCCGTATTCACCGGGAGTCGAACCACGGGCCTTTGATCGATGGATGCAATGACGTCAGGGGGCGTTTTGCGGAAACGGGAAAAAATGCAACTGTCTATGATTAGTTATTTGGTTATTAGGCCTTAATGTTTCGAAGTAACTCCGTAAATATATATTTATGAAAACCTTTGCAACTTTTATTTCAACGGAAACGTCGAACAAGCATTAGAATAATAATCCCCCATTCCTCAAAATTCTCTCAGAATCGAAAAACATGTCAGAACTAGCACAACAATCCAACTATCCCGTATTTATCAACAACCGTTCCTAAGAGATGAGACCCAGCCAAGGCCTTCACAAATTTTATTTGTGAAATTTAGTAAAAAACTAAAATAAATGAGACATTAATCGTTACAAATGGTCACCCATCACCCTTTGAATCTCGGCCGATCGTTTCTCCTCCACCATTGGATGGTATGACCTGGACCACGCCGGATGCAACGGTGACCACTGGAGCATAAATGTATGCAGTTTCATCTCTTCCTAACCAACCCCCTCCCACAACATTCCAGGCGCCGAAACACCGCCCCCCCCCCCTCCCCCCCCACAGCACCGCTCCTATATTATCCATGCGACCCTCCCCTCCCTTCCCCTCCCCTCCCCTCTTGTAAACGCGAGTGGAAAATTCCACTGCGAAAGGGAGAGCAGCTGCGGCGTACGTCCATGTCTGGAGAAACGGAGTCATGAGGGGAGGGAGGGGGTTCTGGAGGAGGGGAGAGGCGCTGGAGGAGGGGAAGGGGGAATGTTTAGAGGCGCCGCCGATGTGCACCATGGGATGGTGTGAGGGTGTGCGCAGTAGGAGGGAGGGTGTACGCAGTAGAAAGGCTTTGCAGAAGGTGAGGCCAATGCCCCTTCCATAGGTATCATCCATACGCCGCGTGGTAAAGGCCTGGATTACTCGGCCCACGCATACGTATATTAAGGTGGTTCCACCGTAAAATGACTTAAAAGTCATTTTATTCATATTCTGTCTACTTGTAGAAAAAGTTGTCCTCTATCTGATATGAACAACAAAATAATACCTTTCCGCGCAATTTTATTCTATAATTGAACTTGAAATTACTTGGTGTTCAACGGGGAATGAGAGAAACACGGGGAAAAATAGTATTTTTCCAAAAAATATATATGCCATTTTTGCGGAAAACTATTTATTCGAAGGAAATAATCCAGAGAAATAGAATAAAAATAAAATATGGGCATCTTACCACATTATTTTAGCTATGAGGGAATTACTGCCGTCATTGAAGTCAAAATGCGGTAATTCGTAGGAAATGGCGCTGCAGTCGGCTCCAATGGCTGGAAAAAAGTGCTCATTTAAAATACATTCGTGGAATAATTTGCAAATTTTGTTCCTTACTCTTGGGTTTCTGTAGGTAGCGCATTTCATCAGTGAAATCGGGATTTTTTGGACAAAATATCAAAAATTTGGAATTTAGTATTTTTTTTGACTCACACAGTCGCGGCAGAACCTCCTTAAAGGTATATTGAGCGAGATAGTTCACCAGTCATAATGGACACCATATTCGAATTTTATATTTTAATTTTAGCGTCAGTCAGATTTATGAAATAAATATTGTATTATTAATGGTGCAAAACTATAGTTAAATATGACAACATTCTCAGTAGTTTAATAAATATATTTGCATAAGTCTCTAACTTGACTCATTTTTTCAAGCCGTACGGTGAAATCGTCTTCACAATAGAATGTTTTTTTTGTGATTCTGTAAAAAGTACTGCGGTGAGTAACTGATATTTTTATAAATAGTTGAGAAAACATACAAACTACACACCGTTAGTTTTTTTGACGAAATCTTAGGTGCTAGAAATTCCTAATTTTTTCAACGTTCTCCCTCTGGAACGCACAGCCGTAATGCATCATGTGAAACAGCTTACATTTTCAGACAAATTGCCCGAATAGTAATTCGGCAAGGGGTTAGTATTTTGATATCAATGGAAATTTCCGATATTTTCTTTAAAATGAGATTACGTTCAGAAAATTCTAGGTGAAGTGATATTTCGCTCAAAATACCATACATATAACATGCATGGCCATACCGCCCTGCACAGGGCAGTTCACAGGGGAGGTGATTTGTAGCATTTTTTGTCCCATGAACAAAGTGTCGGCACTCCACAGTTACGTACCGAGCTGTTGAAACGCAAACGTTTTGCCAGCAGCATTTGGCAGTTCCCTTGCAAATGCCAAAAAAGCAGTGGCGTTGACTAATGATTATGAATAAAAACTATTCTAAATTGTACTTAAGGCTTGTACTTTTCTTTTCCTGTTTTCTTTATGCTTACGGCGAGCGATTTTCAAGATCGTAACAGAAATTGGCGAGTATGTGTTTCTTTTAAAAATAAAATTTCTAGAATTACTTTTTCATTTTGAGTAATATGAAAAATAATGTATGCTGAAAAAATTACACAATTTGATCGTCTCTCTGCTCTTGGATAAATTAAGGGGTGGAGGGCGGGTGTCAAATGGATTGTGATTAACCTGATAAACATGTAATGAACGGCTGCTAATTTTTGTGGCAGCGCATGCATGGAATCTACCGACCATGAACACAATTACGGATCAGGTAATTCCATTCATCCGTGGTAAAGTGTGGGGCGGTGTATATTAGTCAAACAGGCCGGAACTTTTCAAACAAGAATCAAAGAATATTCCAACGACGCGTGGGAACAGCGAACCCGTCATCACTTAAGTATTCCCAGACACGGAGTATAAAAAAGAAGTTTTATTGAACGATATCTCTTTTTTAAATCACTCCCCATTGTTGGCTTTGCTCTTTTACCCCCCCCCCCCCCATTTCCCACCCAGAATTTGACGAATATTACAACACCGTTCGACCCTCTACCCCGCCAACCCCAACCTCTCCTTTTCCAAAGCCTGACATAGACCAATTACATAGTTTGTAACCTAACGGTCATCCAAAAGAGAGTGCATTTATCACTTCACGTGTACGCAAAGCGTCTCATAGATGGCAGGACATTGTGGTTTTATGCAGAGTCCTCTGGAGTTGCCGATAATACACATATGAGGGAGTAGAGTTGAGAATGGCCATCCTGAGGACTCTGGTTTTATGAATAGTTTTACCGAGAGCAAGCAAGTACGTTTTACGAACGATTCATAAAACTTTCAATAAAATTTTTTATAAAACTATTTTATGGAAAATGTTACCGTGAGCAACAGGCATTAAGCCCGTTTCACACGATACTTGATCCAGTACAAGACCTAGTATGCTAGCTGATACTTGATATTGAGGACGAAACCCAGTATACTGGAAACCGTACTAGAAGGTTTCACCCGATCATCGACCTTGTGCTTGCTATTAAGCAGTTATTCCATATGATTCCATACTAATTTAAAAAAGAGAAGATCGCACAGCGCCTGTAACGTGAACGTGATTGGTAGATGGCCACTGGGTCCTACTGGGTCTAGTAGCAAACTAGTACCGCATCAAGTACGAAATCCAGTAGCTCAGCGAGTATACTAGCTAGCATGCTTGCTAGCCAGTATACTGGTTCTGTTTACACGATACTGCAAAGCTAGCATACTAGCGAGTATACTCTACCTTGTGCTGGATCAAGTGTCGTGTGAAACGGGCTTTAGAGCTTAAGTTTGGGAATGATTTACTTTGTAACATTCCACAGAAAGTTTTATTCCTTCCGAGCCAGGATTTCGACTATTGCACAGTCATTATCAAGGCCTGTGTAATGGTTGAAACCCTGGGTTGGAAGAAATAAAACTTTCCGTGGAATATTACAAAGTAAATCATTTCCAAACTATCGCAATGTGGTTCAACGAAGCTAAGCCTAAAAATTTGATATAGTACCTATATTCTTAAAGCTTTGATATTTTTGTCGGAGAGCACATTGTTTTTTTTCTCTTTTTCTGTTTTGGGAATGATGCTAGCCAAATGCAGTCTTACGGCGGATGAATGATATCGACCCGGCCGATGACGTAATGGATGATAAAATTAAGTCGAAAAAGGATTCTCTTTCAATTTTTCCCAAAACTCAAAGTAATTCCGTGGTATAGGTACTATCATCTTCAATATTCCTCCAATTCCTGCGGTGCTTGTTTACCTCGTAACCGGGTGTACCCGCGGGACCCAAGGCATCCTTGTAAGGATCGTTAAAGTTTTCCGTCACGGAAGCCACTAAATAATTAACTTTTTCAATAACTCCGATTTTTTAAACAAACGCAGAAGCCATGACCCTACGCGTAAATGTCAACTGTTCTAGCGCATCAGGAAATGAAAAGAGTGTTCCGCCGTAGAAAGATTGTTTCAGAAACCCCATGACTTCGGTAATTTTCGGACGACGCCGCTGCGCTCCTACGGACTCACTTGTTTCGAGCGTCAGCCGGGCAAGGTCATGGATTCTCGCGCCGCACGTCCAATTGCGATCTCGCTAGTAGCGTCAATCGCGACCTAAAGGCATTACGAGGCAGCCTCCGCGGCGGTATAATCGTTCCGGATATATCCTGTTCCAGCAATTCCAATCGATTAACCTTTACATCTGACTCGACCCGAGTTATTGGCGAAAGAGAAACGTGAAATGAGGATCGTGACCCAGGAGACACTGAAGATAGAGAGATGGCAGGATCCCAACTTCCCGTGACCCGACGCGACGAGCTCTGGGAATAAGCCAACCAATGAAGAAAAGAAGAAACTGCCCACGCCAATCTCGGTGGCCCGCCGGCGTTCAACTCCTGTTACGTAGACTGTGAGCAACTTGAGCCGTTGTTGGCCAGAACAATCGAGGGAAACTCCACTCCGTCATTAAACGTTTGCGCTATTTGACCACAATGTGGTGGTTCCCTCTTCTTCCGTGTAGTGATGCCACACAACAGTTTAAATGCAACTGTTTCGCAACCGCAACAGTTTCAAAACTAAACAGTTCCATGAAATAGCCTATTGCGGAAACAGCACACCAAACAACGGACGATCGATCGGCCCTGTCAGAATATGGCTGGTGTTTCTATATTCTATACGTACCTAATAAGAAATCTTTCACTTAATAAATTTAATGTAACAATTTCATTTGGTTTCATGAAAGATAGGTACTTCACTGCTCTAATTCTATCTGCAGCAACGGGTGGACCTGTGTTGGCCGAAGAAACCAGCAACCGCCTGCAGCAGACTCAAATCCAACAAATTGTAACTTATAACTGCAACGCAGCCACACGTGCAGTGCAACTGGAACAGAATAGAAGACGAAACAGTCTCAGCTTCAGCTTCATCAGTTGCCGCTAAAACAGCACGGAGCGCAACGGAGCGGTTGCGGCATGATCACGAAACAAACCTGTGGTTAGCAACAGCTATTTGAAACAGTTGTCTGACCAAAACAGTTGTGGCTGCAGCCCTTTCGCTCCGACAACACTTTATTATTCCACCACTACTTCCTTGTCCCATGGAACGGCTGTTCCCATGTAGTACATACTTGAGTCCGTCCAAGATTATGGCGCAGTTGAGCATTCAAACCTTCGACCAATGGGGTAACGGCGTGCAAAAGGCCTTTCGGTGAGGCACGCATGACTTAGGGTGCGGTCCAGAGGTCGCTCCAAACGCTCCGGAGCGTTCGTAGCGAGGTTCCAAGCGGTCCGTGAGTCGCTCCCAGTCACTCCGGAGCGCTACGGTGTATCCCATGACGTCAAGGAAAACGTCATCATATTCGCTCCCGCCTCGCTCCAGACGCTCACGATAGAAACCAGGGGCGATGGGAGCGATTCATGGTTTCATGGCGGGATTTCAAAGATGACAGGTTGGAACATTATTCGTGGATGCCTACAAGGTTAAGTCCACTCAATATAATTGGTGCTTTGACTATTTTAAATAGTCATCAGCTTACCAGAATATTAGATATTTCTGAATCCTGTTAATTGGAATAAATTTTACATTAATGAGGTTGAGAAACGTCTCCAAATGCTAGAACAAGACAATTTCCTCTAATGGCCGTTGAAGTAAAATATGTCTAGTGTTCTTTATTTATACTCTTGAATAATTATTTATTTTTTTAATATTTGTATATATATTATATTTTTCGTGCTATAAATTTATGAACGCAATTGCGAATGTGAGTGCGAACTTAAGTGAATTGTTAATTATATCTTTCTATTTACACGGCCGTTGGAGTAAAACATTTTTCGTGTTCTGAAATTTCAATACAGTGAGAATAGGTTTTCGTGCGTATACAAACACCGTAGGATACTTCATGAAGAGACCGTGTGAAAGTCGAACTATTCCAGACCAATAATATTCCTTGAATCTTTTGACATGGATATAATTCTGAGCTTTTTCTCAAGTATTATGAGCCAAAGTTTCGGGTCGATTGTTTATCATTATATAGGTACGGTTATGAAATCTTATTGAAGAAAACCATCACAATATTAGCAAACTTAGGGAAAGTTAAGTAAGAGTGCATGTTTTTCATTTAAAATTAATTTAAAAGTAATGTAGGCGCAGGTTGCTAATAGATAGCCAAATCTATGACTTCCATTTGAAAAACTTGAGTGCCAATGGTCCATTGAAAGCAGTGCCTCCCCGATTTGATCTCCAAGTTATCATAAAAATAGAAGCCATCATCTCTGTCATCACTCAAAAATTGCCAGAAATCCGACCTGATGATTAACTGATTAATTAATCATCTTGGGAAACGAGAGTTTGTCTGAAAGCAGGTATATTCCAATGCAAATAGCAGACGATTCCTTCTTTCCGAACAACAACAAACGGCGGCCATGACACTTTGCCACAAACGCTCCGAAACCGGTCCACTGGCAGAAAGTTGGGAACGTTCTGTAGCGATGTGGTAGCGACCGTGGACCGCTGTTCGGAAGCGTTTGGAGCGTGGGCGATTGTAGCACTCCGTAGCGTTCTCTGGACCGCACCCGTAGTCGCGACGCATATCATGGATGAGTAGCAGCCGACGCGATTTTCAATTAATGTTTTCCATGTCATATTATTCGATATAGTCTCATGATTAAACATTTAGAATGTACCTAAACTAGCTTATGAAAATGTATTTGGAAATATTTCGAGACGAGTTAAAATTCCAGTTCCACTTTTGTGTACTGGTAAATCAAAACATTCAAGCGGTACATCATGGCGGCAAAAAAATAAGCCTGATTACTTAAGAAAACACTAATACAATATTTAATAATTAGGTTTTAAAAGGCGTCCACTTATTCAAGAAACATATTGAAATTAAATGACACTTGATATCACGAGTTTATTCCCAACACTAAAAAAATACATTATTTCCGTTTATTTACGACTGAAAGAGAGCAACGTTTAAGTTGTTCGTGTAAGAATGTTTGGAGAAGAAGTCCAACGTGGAGTCATACGATTGACCCTTATGTCTTGTTGATTGTAATAACATATATGCCGGATTCAATGGAAATTCTGTCGTCGTAAGATGAAAGGGAGCGTTGTCTCATTCGGAGCCAAGTCAGAAATGATTCTCGCTTTTATGAAATTTATTGCAAGCAGTTGAATAACAGCATTTTAAAACTTAAGTGACTGTGGCTCCATCTAACAACGGCATTTTAAAATTCAAGTGACTGTGACTCCATCTAATAATGGCATTTTAAATTTTAATTGACTGTGGCTTCATATAATAACGGAATTTTACAATTTAAGTGGCTTGGTGATATCCAAAGCGTCTCAGTTCCACTTTCCCTTGCTTACGCTTCCGGTTTGTTTCCCCTTCCCTTCCCCACAATTCTGTTCTGCTTCCTCTTCTCTATACTCCTTGGTCGGTAATGATCCGTTCACACTACTAACGTAGCGACCGTGGTTCGTACCGTGGTAGGTGCTAACCACCGTGTGAAACCTTCGCACGATCAAACAAACGGATCTCCCGCCTTCCCGCAAAGAGTCATTAAGCCTGAATCACACGATCATTTTTTCCATCATTTTTAAGGGATAGCTCCAGTGATAGCTCAAGGGATAGCTTTCCCTACAGCTCTGACGTCATCATTTTTCAGGGATAGCGGCAATGATAGGGATTGCCATCCCTTTTTCCATCATTTGGTCCTGTCCCTTTTTCCGTCCCTGAACACGTACATGTATCTGAAGTTCAGCCAATCAGAGCGAAGGGAAGCAAATCGCGATTGTGTCGCCGCAAGTGGCTTCTGGTCGAACTAGCTCGGTAAACGTAAAAGTGGTAGGACAAATTTCCCGGCAATGATGCGAGCACCTACAGAAAAAATGATCGTGTGACCGGAAAAATGACAGCTCGAGCCATCATTTGAGCTATCCCTTGAGCTGTCATTTAATCTATCCCTTAAGCTATCATTGGAGCTATCCCTGAAAAATGATCGTGTGATTCAGGCTTTAAAAAGGTGAGATTACAAAATAACCCCCCAGGAAAGGGAATTATTGTTTTGTTTGTTTGCTCGATACTTGTTTTTCGTAAATCCTGGTGAGGGCAGCACTGAGTTACAACAGTAACTAGTGTGAATGCCTGTTCGGTTGCTACGTTGGTTCTTACGATAGTAGTCTGAACCGGGCATAAGCTGGTCAGGGGGGTTATTCTGTAATTTCACCTCACAGAACATGACATCACGGATCGCTCCTTATAAGGCGAATATTACCCAAAGTGGAGTTGTAAACCGTACCTGCCAGACGGCAATACCATCGACTCGTTCATTTCGGCCGAGAACGGTTCATTTCCAGTTCTTTCGGTCGTAGAATTGAGCTTCCAAATGAGTACCTACTTCTAGAGCGGAGTAGCTCAAACTGATCGTTCATTTGAATTGGTGCTCTTCCAAAAGAGCTATTTCGGAAGTGGAATTATACAATAACCCCCCAGGGTGGGATAACTCAAGAAAAAAATGAGAATAATGAAGGGAAACCCATCGTGGGAATCGGCCAACTCTCAGCGAATGGCGCAATGTGGTTCAACAGTTTCACGTCCCATTCGACGGACGGCGTGCAGTGCTTCCACATAGTTCCATTGAAAAATTTCCGCCACTGCCTGGACTCGAACTGAGGGCCTTCGGGGTCTAACCATCACTGTCCCAAATTGTGGGCATGCGAAAACAACTGAACGATGGCGGAAGTACGGTAATTATACTTCCAGCCCCGCCAAATTCAGTGCGCTTTCGTTGTTTTTTTTTTTTATTTGAAGCCGTTCAATAGGCGGCATTAGAGGCCCTCTATTATCAGAGGTTGGCCAAGTGTCCGCTAATTTTTTACTGGCTGACGCTTTTTACCCAGAATGCACTCTGAGACTGGACGCCATAATTCGCAAAAGATTGACTTGGATTACATGGAAGTGAAGGGAAGGTGATTGTATTTTTGCAATTCTACGTCACTGTAAAGGTAAGTACGACAATTTTTTTGCTGAAATCATTAGTGCTAAGACAGCTGTATCGATTGAACGGTTTAAAATGAGTTTTCACTGGATTTTCCGTAGTATTATACTATGTTAAATGCTGCGCTTGGAATACGATCCGTAACATCCTGGTAATTTTCGATTTTGTGGTGGAAAGCAATACATAACCCGAATATTTTCGATTGTTTTGTGTTTGTGGATCCCTTAGTTTGTTATTTGCCAAGTAATATATGTGATTGGTGAGAACTGAGACGGCGTGGCCAGGACATCAGTGGTTGACGGTCACCGTGACTCAATCCGTTCTATTTTTCCCCATTTGCAATCGAAGAATAAGGGTCATTATTAATGCATTTCAGTTTAAACGTTTGTTATCATATTAATTTATTATTTTCCGAGTAATAAGCGTGAATACGGGAAATCATACCTCGTATTTAGAACGCCCAAGTACTTCACAGCCTCGAGAGAATCACCCCGTTATTTCCTTTCTATGATGATCGATGAGGAAATACAATCATGTAAGCATTTGATTATAATTGTTTCACGATACCGGAATTGATTTAATGGACGTGTACTTATTAAGGGATAAGGTAACGGCACGCAGAAGGACGCATAAGTATTTCACAACCACGGCGAATCTTCGTGTTTTCTTCCATTGATAATGTGTGTGGGAATGATGGAGTTTGTAACTTTCACATATGTAATTTTCAATAAAGGCACGTGCATATGCTTCACGAGGTCAGTAATCTACTTCAAAACCATTTTTTGTCCGTACCTACGTATTGTTCATTCCTCGTTTTGATAAACTGTCGTTATGAATCAGCCATTATTTTACAATTCTGCCTTTTATATTGGTTTAGTGACTTTCATGAGAAGTGCTCAGTAGGCAGGTAAGTTGCCTATTGTAATGCATCTCTTAAATATTATCAGTGACGTGCTTGTTTTGTCTTCATTTTAAATGTTTCTATCCCCTCATTTTCTTAGCGACACTCTTCATCACAATGCCAGGCTGCGCAGCATTTGGATGCTCAAACAAGTCTTCCGATGGGAAAATTATGAGGGTTTTTCCAAAAGACCCAGCCAGGAGGAAGGAATGGGAAGCTAAAGTGAACAGGAAACACTGGCGAGCAACGTACGCTTCCTACCTTTGTGAAGTAAGTGAAAGAAGGTAGTTGAGATAGTTCTGTTTGTGTGCATGTATGGAGTGTGGTTATAGTGATAGAAGTATGTGGTAGCATATAGCAAAAATGTAGTGTGTGCAAAAAACAATGACTGCTTTGAATATGTTGGCTTTCAGTTTGTTCAACGTAATGAATGTATCTGTATTGAGTTATTCTTAAATATATATTATCAAGAGAGACTGTGATATTTACAATACTTCAGCGGCTAGAAAAACAATATGAACTGCCCTTGAGAGCTTTTAATTAGCTCTAATGATTGGTAGTGTAGCTATTTATTTAATTTGCTCTCTAGTATCTTCACCTGCTATGAACAATTAACAGAACTCCTTATACCTTTCCTGTGTAGCCCTCGTAGATCTGCACATTTACTTTGCTCGAGGTGTTCCAATATCTATGGTCTCCACAACAGCAAGCGTGTCCATAGAGTAGCGCATGTCTGTGAAATGTCACCATCTGTCTTGTTTTCTCACCTTAACTAATGTAAATAGTGTTACTTCTATTAACTTCATTAGAATATATGGTAGTGTATGATGGTATCTGATGATGTTATTCTAAATACATAATAACGTGACTACAATTTTTACAGTACCTTGGTGACTTTGAACTTGAGTAGGTACAGATTAATTCTGTGGATTTATTACTTGTGTGCAGACCAGTAATCTCTGTTTCCAGCTGTTATTACGTCTTACGGTAACATTGACACACATGTGCTTCCCAATGTCAAACTTGAATTTTGTTGCAAGCCATAGGAGATTTAGTTATTCAGTTATTAAAAAGCTGTGCCCTGACATCATCTTCCTTTCCTTCATAACATAGGCACTACACACTTGTTTATTGTAATTTAGAACTATGTGGTATGTTACTTCACAGGAAAACCATGCAGGCTGCCCTTGAAAACTTATTTATGGTATATTGCATGATGGTGAAAATGCCCCCACTGTTACATACCAGTTATTGTCTCACAGGGTATTAGGTATACAGATGGCAGAGTGGTTTCGTATGTCATTTTTAACATAATCCATATTCAAGATGCCCAAGGTGTATTCCCTGTTACTGTACATGCTCTGTGAGCATATCCTAGAAAATTATTGGCCTTAACTTTGGAAAATAATGCTTAACTGATAACTTTGCCACCTCCTGGGGTCATGTAGGTATATTGAGCACTAAAATATTTCTTAATTTCAGGATTGAGAGAGAGAGAGCAGCTTAGTTGTCAGCAGAGGAAACCTAATGTGTGTTATATGCTGGATGGGGTTCCTCTCTGTCAAGATGATGCTCTTCGTGGACATTTTGATGCGGCTTTGGTTTGGATGATGGAAGCTTGGAATAACCTGATGCGGAAGGATAACTTTGATGATACACATATAATACTGTGACCTTTTTTGAATTTATGATGGTGATTCTTATGGTAAATTAAGTTCCCTTCTTTATTACAGATTAGTTTTGGACTTATTGGAGTCATGTATATTGAGTACTAAAATATTTCTTAATTTCAGGATTGAGAGAGAGAGAGAGTAGCTCAGTTGTCAGCAGAGGAAACCTAATGTGTGTTATATGCTGGATGGGGTTCCTCTCTGTCAAGATGATGCTCTTCGTGGACATTTTGATGCGGCTTTGGTTTGGATGATGGAAGCTTGGAATAACCTGATGCGGAAGGATAACTTTGATGATACACATATAATACTGGAACCTTTTTTGAAGTTATGATGAAGGTTTTGGTAGATGTTTTTCTATATCTACATATGCTGATCTACATTGAAGCTGAGACCTTAATTTAATTCTAGTATTGTGAAGCTTAGCCTGATCACAGCTGGCCATATATGGTTCGTGGCTGTTATATCAAATCATAAATTTTCTTCAATATGTTATCGGCATAGCCATGGGTTCATAAAATTCCCTGCATCTTTATATGGCAGTCCTAGGAATGTATGCTTTGAATTTAAATGAAAGTTTATTAAATTGTGTTTTGTCTTATTTTTCAGCCATTGGATGCTGTCTTTGGAACTTGTTTTGGAGCATAGTCTAGAAATACCTTCACAAACGCAGCAATACAATATGTTATTGGGTTACAGAAATGGTTTAAGCTGGTTGGTTTATATGTGCAGCCATCTCTAAGTTCCATATAGCATAACGTGATGACCATATTTAATTATCTTTTCCTGGCTTCATGCAGGTAATGTTTCCTTTGACTTTAAGGTTAGCGAAAATACTTTCATTCTTGTACTATCTTTTAGCTTATGGTAATACATTTCTATTTAATTTCAGTCATTTGAGGACTTCCCATGTACTGCGGATAGAGCCCTTTTTTCATTGCCAGGTGTCAATGCTATGGTGCCATGTTTGTCATTTTATTATCAATGAATTAGTTTGGGGTAGTGGCGACCTTGCTTGTCTTTTGAAATGACTTCTGAGCAATGTGTAATAGGAATTTCTGCTCCTCAAGTCCCTGACTTCAATGAGTTTTTCATGTGATAAGCCTCATTTCATTGGTAGGAACAAGGTCTTATATTTAGTACATTGATGTTGAAGCTCAAAAGATTTTTTTTTTCATTCTTTCTACTTCAGATGTGAACAACATAGAAGAGACTCCTGTTGGAGAATTTGAATGGATATCTAATGACCTTGATTGTATAATAAATTCCAGTAATTGAAAAAGAAACATGTTTTTTTTTAATTTTCCTTTTTTATTTTTGTCATGTGAAATCTTTGTTAGGTATGACATTTAGCCATTTGGATTTGCTTAATTGCTATGACTTTTTTGAATGATATGAAGTTCTCAACAATACTGAAATTTTTCTACTCTTTAATGCTACAAGGTTCAACAAATGTAGTGACATATGTTTTCTGCAATTGATAATTAGCATATCCACAAATGTATAACATGCCCTGCATTCTTATACCTTAATAATATGATGATGTGATGTGAATTTATATGAATGTTTATTAAATTATCTTTTATCATATTTTTCAGGAAATGGACTTCATTTTTGGAACTTGTATTGGAATATAAGTCTATAACTCTCTAAATAAATGCAGCAATATAGAAGTGTCAATGCATCACAGAAATGGTTTAAGCTAGTTGGTTTATATGTATAACCATCTCTATGACAAATATTGCATAACGTTATGACCATATTTAATGCTGTTTCGCTGACTTAGTATTTATAGGCATGTTTCCTTCAACATTAAGGTTAGCCAGAATCCCATTATTCATTTATTTTCTTTGTGCTAACTGTTCGATATTTCTTTTCAAATTCAGTTATTTCTGGACTCCTATTATGGTGCGGATGGAGCCATGTGTCCACCACCTTCTTCATAGCTGCCAAGAGTATTAATAAGCAATAGAGGAAGGATAATCCCTAGAAGAATTGCTATTGTATGTGTATTTTTATGTTGGTGTACCTACTTCCTTTTCCTGTACTCTCCATAGTTTCTTAAATCATGGTGTGCTCGAATGTGTGGTATTTTAGCTACCACGAGAAGTGATGTTTCTGCTTTGAGTCATTAAAGATGTCATTAGCCCAAGCCTGTTTTGTTATATTCATTTCCACTAAGTTATTGCAATTTGACCCTTTTGTTATCTATTGTTGTCATCGGGTTCTTCTTTCGGGATGAACGTGCCCTCGACTTTTTTTTAGATAAAGACAAGTTATAAGATGAAGTTTTCGAGGTTTGTAGGAAGGTACTGCATAATCTTTAATTATTTTCTGTTCTTGTACCTCCTTTGACATATTATTTCGGGGTGGGGATTTTTAAAGTGAGGTCTACATAGCAAGTCTTAACGGCAATAATAGAAAAGTGAGGAAACTAGCATTGGACTGGCACATTGAGAGCTGCAGTCAACCAATCAAAGGATTAAATGAGCAGTGGTGGTGGAAGTCTGTCCCCCATATGTCAATGAGTGGTTTGTAAAGCATGATGATATGGGTTTTGCGATGTGCTTCCAATCGTAGGCAACCCTTTAGTTATATTCAATAACTTTTAATGGAAACGGGTTCATTAATTCCATATGTAACTCTTATTTGAAGGTATTTGTTTATTATTGATTATCGCTGCACTCGTACGCTGTCTTCAGCCCATTGTATCTATGATATGATGGCAGTGCACATTTTCAAAAGTCACAGTTCTTACAGCATTATTTCATTGCAGTGTAAAAGTTTCCGATTATTTTTCATGTTGCCGGGAAATCCTTTATGCTATCCCCGGATACAATATCTATAAATGGGACTTATCCGGCAATATAAGTAAAAACAGCTTTTTGTTATTGTGCAGACCGGGCAGCGCCCATTTCGGGTCCGTATCCTTCTCCAATATGTTATTACCATTGGCCGAGTTAATGTAGGACGGTCAATTTTTTTATTTTCGAACTAATTTCATATATCTGTAGATGTTTTATAAGCAATTACAATGGAATGACATGGAGAAAATTCGCTAATAATGCCCATATTACTCCGTACGCCTATAAGCGGTAACGTAGTGGGCGTGCCCCGTCAGATTATTATTGCCTATCGCGGGAGAGTTTATGCAAAATTGTCATTTTTTTATTTTCAAACTTATATCATATATCTGTAGATGTTTTATAAGCCATTACAATGGAATGACATGGAGATAATTCGCTAATAATGCCCATAATCCTCCGTACGCCTATAAGCGGTAACGTAGTGGGCGTGCCCCGTCAGATTATTATTTCCTATCGCGGCCGAATTTATGCAAAATTGTCATTTTTTTATTTTCAAACTTATATAATATATCTGTAGATGTTTTATAAGCAATTACAATGGAATGACATGGAGAAAATTCGCTAATAATGCCCATATTACTCCGTACGCCTATAAGCGGTAACGTAGTGGGCGTGCCCCGTCAGATTATTATTGCCTATCGCGGGAGAGTTTATGCAAAATTGTCATTTTTTTTATTTTCAAACTTATATCATATATCTGTAGATGTTTTATAAGCCATTACAATGGAATGACATGGAGATAATTCGCTAATAATGCCCATAATACTCCGTACGCCTATAAGCGGTAACGTAGTGGGCGTGCCCCGTCAGATTATTATTTCCTATCGCGGCCGAATTTATGCAAAATTGTCATTTTTTTTATTTTCGAACTTATATCATATATCTGTAGATGTTTTATAAGCCATTACAATGGAATGACATGGAGAAAATTCGCTAATAATGCCCATCTTACTCCGTACTCCCATAAGCGGCCATGTAAAATCCGTGGCCCGTCGTCCGAAATATGGCGCCTGCCTTTCACTTGGCCAACCTCTGATAATAGAGGGCCTCTAGGCGGCATTAGTGAGGACTCTGCGGCACATTGTCACTTTGTTTACGAATGGCTGGTGGGGATTTCCGATTTTTGGTAAGTATAGAAAAGATTTATTTCTCTACTAAAAATGGGTAAAAGATTTTGCTTTGTTCCTGGATGGACAAAATTTTAGGTGTGAAGAACAGAAGATTGATGTAAATACTCTCTTGAGTTCTTCACGTTACCGTATAGCAAGGAATGGTCGATGCTGATGATTATTGGTGTGTCCATTGAAGACCTCTAATAATTTTGACAGATTTTGGTTTTTCTTATCTATGTGATGTAAATATCTTTGATGCGATAATTGAAAGTATGTATTACCGAACTCAAGTACTCGTGAATTACGCTCATTACCCATGCCGACGCTAATGATTTTGTTTTGTAGTCGTGATCGTTTGAACATTATCATTTGACGGATAAAACCATTAGTTTCTTCCTATTAATAGCCGTAATTTCCCTGAGTTCGAAATTGAAAAAAGCGAAAATGCGTATGATTCATAGGGATGAACTGATTCAAGTGACTCATTCACGACAGTGGCGCCGCGGTTGGTAGCCTCAAAAAAAAGGTATCACGCCGAAGTTGGGTGTCTGCTATCCTTAAATTCTAGTATCCATGGGATACTTCCATGTCGCGCAAGTTCCTTCCTTACTAAATTGCCCGCAATATGAGAAAATGAGGCACCAGTGTGGTACGCAAGTCCAAAATGTTTCGGAAATGCATCTTTAAATGAGTTTTGGCCAATTTTGACGCTAATAAACCACGTGTTTAACATCTACTCAAATAAATATAAATCATTAATAAATAAAGTTGAACTTTCGTTGCATCGGATGAAACACTAAAAATGGCTTTTGCGAGATGTTTACAAAAATGCGGAAATTCAATGATAAATAATTTACACCTACATTTGTCTTAGGTCTGAAGGTTGGCATGGTATTTATCTTAACGAAGAGGGGTCATCCAAAAAAAGAAAGTCTATGTAGAAATATGTATTAGAGGCGATCTTAATTTTTTTGCAAGTAATCTTTTACAGTTTATTGGAATTAAATAAGGTTTTGCATTGAATAATTTTAAAAAATGGACGCAGAACATACTCGAGCGATTGGTTTTAAAAAACGGCAGAATAACACTTGGCTTCATCAATGCCAGCTAGCTCAATAAACTACAAACATTTCTATAATGTTTTGCCTCCTCTCGGTTTTCTGAGGCGACGAATCTTACGACGGAGAATATTCACATGATGTACATGATTATGAGTCTATTCGTGCGACAACCATTTTGAGTAGTAGTAGGCCTAGTAGGCCTACTACACGACCTAGTAGGCATTGTATGAGCATACTCACTATAATGAGAGATAGCAATGGTAGACATGAAATGATGAAAAATGTTTGCAAATTAATTCTGTTACATAATAACCACCGAAGTTTGTTTATTTATTTGTGACTGTTGATTCAGAAAGCCTTGGGAAGCCGGCAGAATTTCACGGCGAAACTGTTGCTGAAAAAGTAATTATACCGCAGAAAAACAAAAAAAACACAAAAATTAAAATTAACTGCGAAAATCTACGAAAAAATGTTAATTTATGATCAACATATTTAAAACAAATGCTTTTCACCGGTTGCAAATTATATTAGCGCTCCCCTCAAACTCTGGCCGCCAACCAACAACTCCGTATCCCAGAGGCATCCGCCGCCTAGCCGCCTAGAGCCGCCATAGAGTAAGCCGCCTAGAGCCGCCATAGAGTAAGCCGCCTAGAGCCATCGCCATGGAGAAAAACTTGCTTTTTTTCAGTATTTGCAATTCCCTCTGTCTCCACGGAGAATCTGTTCACACAACTGTCTCGAGACACACTGGCAAGAAAACTCCGCGGATCGAACGCTATAAGGCCTTCGAACTACCACCGTATCCATGGAGAGGACAGCGCTTGTAAACAGCCTTCCTGCTAAAGAGGAGAACGCAGACGCTGTCGGGGAGGTTTTGGCCGGGAAACCTGCAACCATCTTTTTGTCATGACCTAATTCCTTCGCATTTCATCTTTTTTTTTCGAAAACCAAATGTTTTTTGTATGACAATGAAATGGCAACTTTGCGCGAATAGACAGGCGCTCGAATTCAATTATGTGGGCATATTCATTCATTCATTCATTACAGTAATCTACCGGTTAGAGATAGGTTGTGTTGAAAGTCAGAGAATATCCAACTAACTCTTACACGTGCCGTGCCCTTTCTACCACCAGTATTTCTTTCTTTATCTCAGCATAAGTCCAATCTTTCTTCATCCCGCAATGGCGGAATTGGCTTCAAGAATCGAATGGTATGTCGCCTCCATTTCTTTTCTAATCTCCTTGGTGAAAACCCATATTGACAGAATCAATACAAACTTTGTAACATTTACGATGAATTTTATTTAATACTTGCTGTATTAAAATGAAATGAATATTCATAAATCTAACATCTATTTCAATTCTTAAATCGATTTCACTGTTGACGCAACGAAGACCTGCCTAGTCTCTCGCTCCGTTTATTCGTCCGCGACTCCGCATACTGTAGCGTAATTTAGGGCTTAAGTAGTCCACTTAAATTTTAGTCTGCCTTATCATCATCAGGGTAGACCTCCTAAGAAACGTCGAAACACGTGTAATAATGTAATGTAGTGTAATATTTACATTAAAATTTAAGTGGACAGTACAACTACTGCAGTTTTATTTAAGTACTAAAATGCTGTTCCACCATATAATGCAAGAGACTGTGTTATTTAGGGCTAATCAACTCCAGCAAAACAATTTCTCATCACGCCAAATTAATCTTAAATTAATATATTGACATGTATCTATCATAAAAATGTCTCGCTGGTGAAAATAAATACGACCTAAGTAGTTTGGAATGGAAGAGCGTTGCATGAAAGCAACCAAACTCTCAGGTGCTGTCCATAAATGACGTCCACACTGCTGGTGGGGAGGGGGCGGTTCTCCACCTACTCAGGAAAAAATATCTCTTATGCAATTCATTTGAAACTGGTTTGAAACTCTTTTAAACACAATAAACTCATCTTCAACTGATGGAACTGATTTTCACTGGTTTGCATCCCAATTTTAAGTGTCATGCTCATTTGGAACACATTTTCACTCTATTTTGCAACACATTTTCGAACTATTTTTCAACTGATTTTCTGCTAAACTGTTACGCAACTGATTTTTATTTTTTTAATTCTTATGCAACTGATTTTCACTCAATTTTGCTACCGATTTTCAAACTATTTTACAACTCATATTAAATAAAACTGTGATGCAACTGCTTTTTACTTAAAAACTATTTTTCAACTGATTTTCAATCTGTTTTTCAACTCATCTTACTTGGACTGGTTTGCAACTGATTTTCAAGTGAATTATCGTCTCATTATTGAATTTGGCGGTGAAGGCGGTTGCAATTCGATGTTCAGTTTTATGTGTTTTGTCGTTCGTGCACGTTGGTGTGATTTCTTCCGTTTGTTTACTTGCTTAACTTGTGATATTTACAACAAATTAGTAGTTGCAGTGCTGTATATTACGTAAATTTGTTTGCATATGGTCTGCAAGAAGAATGAATGGAAGGAAAGAAATTCACAGGTATGATTTAACGATCGTAGTTCACTTAGAAAATAAGTCTTGAAATATCCTTTGTACCGTATTAAATGTTTCATATTTCCTGTCTGTCCATGAACTTTGTGATACTCCATGGAAATTTTGGAATACTTTTAGGAGCCGAAGGTCATTTTTTGTCCATCGTACGATGAGCTATTTCAATCGGAAATTTCGTGGGAAGCCATTAAGCCAACCGTGTAATCAGTGGAAAAAGGGTGAATCCTTGCGTACGTAACCTACGAAAAGTGTGAGAGAAGTCTAGAAAGACGGACGTCGCCGATTTCTGGTAAGATAAAGCATCAATCCTCTCCTGCTCTCTTAAGCGGTGATAATTGAACCTGTAAGCATTTTTTTAATAGAAAATTCATGCTGGAAAGTGTATGAAATCGTTACATCTTCATCACTCCTACTTTTCAGAAGTGCGGAAGCGAGGCTCACGACTATGACGATGGAATCGCAGTAGGAACCCTTTTTAAAACTTGGGAGACGAAAATGGAGAACTCACATTACCATACCTATTACAACTTCATTTCAAGAGGTAATAGTGTAGACAAATTACCCTATGAAATCAGCAAAAATAACTATTCTCATAGTTTGTACTCTTATATTTCTGGCATTAGGACTTTGGTGATGCTGTCTAATGATCCTAAATTCTTTCCAGCAAAAAAGCTAATACTGGAAAATCAAGAAAAGGCATGGTAGTTGGGGCAGTTACTCAGATGTTGACTGGCAGCATTTTAAGGAGGCATTATATGAGTCAAATGTTTTTAAGTATTTTAAATTTGTGATTTTTATGTATGCTATTCTATCGTTACGAGCAATAAAATTTGTAAATTTTGAATTAAGTTTTGCAGTTCTTTTAAGTGCACCAATACAGTCTACATTCTCAAGGATAGCTAGCCATTTCCTCAGCAACAGAACCGATTCTGCTTTTTGACACTTTGGAAAATATGGTGGCTAACTGGAAACGATAACTAAGATGCCAAGTTTGTAAATTTTTAGTTGTAGCGGAGTTTCATTTCAAATTTTGCTGATGCTAGTGATATCAAATTTTGCTGATGTTAGTGAAATCTGTGCTTCAATTAAACATTATTTGGCCTATGTATTTGCTTTTACAGCACTTTTGGAAGTCATTTTCAACGTTTTTAAACCAATTTTCAACTCTTTTGAATCTCATTTGCAACTCTATTGAATCTCATTTTCAACTCTATTGAATCTCATTTGCAACTCTTTTGAATCTCATTTTCAACAGTTTAAGGAACTCATTTTCAACTGATTTTTTACTGATTTGTCCCGTGTTTCAATTTGCAAAGGAATTACAAATGAATTGCAAATGAGTGGAGAAAATGAGTTGAAAATCAGATTTAAAGCAGTTGAAAATGAGATATTTTTACCTGAGTAGTGACAATGTGTGACAGGGGGGGGGAGGGGGGGAGCTATGCTTAATGTGACACCCACACCCCACTGTATATTATGTCTTATTCACTACGTTTACCAATCGATCTCAGATCGGTCTGAGTTCAGACCGATCTGAAAGTTCAGAAGCGAGCTGACTCAGATCGCCTGGTTTACCAACACGGTCTGAAAATATCGATATTGAACTATCGAATTCAGTAGTTCTTGCGTATTTCAGCTGCACACTTCTCTCCTTTCCCTTCTTACAACAAGTCACGCCGCAAATGATATAGATATTATTTTGTTTGCCATCGGCAACCAAAAGAAGAACGATGAGCGCCACGCTCCGACCGCTTCGGATCGATCTGAGATCTCAGACCGGTTAGGGAAAGCGGGCTGACTCGGCTCGCTTCTCAGATCGATCTGGCCAGCGCGTTCCGTTTACCATACCGAGCTGAGCCGGTCAGATCGATCTGAGATCGATTGGTAAACGTAGTGATTGTTACTCAGACTGTGGGGGGGGGGGGGGGAGCAGAAGTTTTTTCATTTTTGCGACATCATTAAACGGGGGGGGGGACAATTTGTGACTAACTGTGACAGGGGGGGGGTCTAATTTGATTCAAAATTGTGTGACATCATTTATGGACAGCCCCTCAGGCTCAGAGTGTAGTGCATTGTATCCTCAATAGGTGAATTTAGGCTTTCTGTGGCATAATCGCATTTATTTCGCGTTTACCGCAAATGCTAAAAAAATTCACCATCTCTAATCATGATGAAAATAAACTCTCCACTAAAAACTCAAAGGATAACACGCGAATCCTATGATTTCGATAAAAAGTAATTTTCCATCTTACTTATAGATGCTTTGACGCAATTACATAGTTATCACCAAGCTAGCAAAGACGAATCAATGAATTGTTCCCGCGAAGACGAATTTATAAGCAGCGGGGTTTCTGAATTTTGTAGTTCAATCAATCCCCGTTGGCAGCAGCAATCGGATTTCGCTAAAGCGCTTTAGATTACGATATAGAGACAATAATTAGGATTAGAAGTTTGGGATTGGCGGTGAGTGAAAAAAGTGATAAGTTTACTTTTAATCATTAAAAAGACTCAACTCTAAATACCTGAACCAAAGCAAAAGTTTCATAACCGATAGATAGTATTTTAGGAATTGTCCTCAAAAGTGCGTGAGGATAGCTGTGAGTTCATGGTTGCGTTACGTACGAATGGAAATATCTTTTGATGAGCAACTCGTTGATGATAACTTAACAGAGGCCGTTATTCAACAAAGTTTTTGTGCTGATTATGCTCAATGGGTAATGTTCCGTACGTGCTAAAGAAATAGACGACCTGTGAAGTATAACCCCTTGTGAAGATCAGCGGGTCGTTGCTGTGTGACATAATAACTTTTTACTTCAAATAAACTCCTCACATTGTATCATAGTAGACATCGTAAACAAAGCAATGCCTTCCTCTGACACATTGGATAAAATGCTTATTATTCTTGTCAATCGTGGTCGTGAGGTAGCGGTGTCGTTCCAGTGAAACACTATTTCAGTATTTCATCAGATAGTTTACTAAAGAGCCGCATAGTAGCAGCACATATCAATACCATTTCAGCACCTTATGTCGTTTCTCTTGTACCACCCTTGGCGGCCTCTTCAATTTAGCGTAAGGGGTTGCCCTTAACGCTAACACTTGGTCGTCGAATTACGACAGACTTCCGTTCTGATCTTTCATAATTCTATGATCCGTATGGCGTTCGTAGTTTTTTACATTTCTAATCTTTTAACCATCTTTAAAAATTATTTTTATAATATTTTAAATTTTTAACATCGATTATTTTTCATTTCAAATATATTACATTCGTTATCTTCTACATTGATACATACATGACCAGAGACGGGAAGTTATTGACTTTTATTTTCCCATATCATGACCTTTATTCTATGACTTTCATGACTTTTATTTTCCTGTTTCATGACGTCTATTTTTTTTAATTCGGCCATTTTGTGACGCTTTAGCTTAAAGTATGACATTTATTTTACTGTAAAATTGAAACTAATATTATGATCCGTAAGGTTACTATAGGGAAAGTGGTTCAAGAGAAAGTATCCCCCTCTCTTCCTCCTAAGCACCAGGATTTTTGTGTATATACGGATGTAAAATTGATCAATGTGCCTGAAGATGTCACTAGGTACTACGTTATTAAACCCGTGTCGTTAGAAATATATCAATTTAGTGGACCATTACAAAGTGTAATTATTATTTTCCGATATAGAGAGGGGTATTTATATGGAAGCGTCCAGTCTGCGAATTCCTCCAATTCACCTGCTTTCCGCTCACCTTCAACCACCTACTTAACAACCACATACAATTCGCTATGCTTCATATGAACATTTATAATAACCTTTCATTTTCTTCATAAACCCTTTTCCATTCCAATGCCATTCACTTAAACCTGTCCGTGAAGTGCATTTCTTTCTCGACGCCATGTTCGAAAATTTGGCCTTTCCCTCCTATTTCCCCAAGATTGCGCAGCGGTCGAGCAGTTACTCCTCTTCACTTTACACACTTAACCCATGAACCCACCCCCAACTTAAAGTATCCTCGCTTTACGACACATTTTACACAACCTCCTCCCCTAACATTTCATCTTTAACTTTGACCACACTACAACCACACCCTCCTCGATTCACCAACCCACTCGGGGGATTTTTTTCTTTAAAAAAATACGCTACAATTTTGATCACTCTACAACTACACCAACCTCTATTCACCAACCCACTCAGGGGATTTTTTTCTATTAAAAAGTACGCTACAAAATTTACAACACTACAACTACACCCCACTCCAATTACCAACCTACCCGTGGGATATTTTTTCTTTAAAAAAACGCTACAACTTTGACCACACTACAACCACACCCCTCTCCAATTACCATCCCACTCGGGGGATTTTTTTATTAAAAATTCGCTACAACATTGACGATACTAGAACTACACGCTCCTCTAATCACCAAACTACTCGAGGGATTTTTTTAAATAAGCTACTACTGGGACCACACCACAATCACCAACCCACTCGGGGGAATGTTTTCTTTAAAAAAATACGCTACAATTTTGATCACTCTACAACTACACCAACCTCTATTCACCAACCCACTCAGGGGATTTTTTTCTATTAAAAAGTACGCTACAAAATTTACAACACTACAACTACACCCCACTCCAATTACCAACCTACCCGTGGGATATTTTTTCTTTAAAAAAACGCTACAACTTTGACCACACTACAACCACACCCCTCTCCAATTACCATCCCACTCGGGGGATTTTTTTATTAAAAATTCGCTACAACATTGACGATACTAGAACTACACGCTCCTCTAATCACCAAACCACTCGAGGGATTTTTTTTAAATAAGCTACTACTTTGACCACACCACAATCACCAACCCACTCGGGGGATTTTTTTCTTTTAAAAAATACGCTACAATTTTGATCACTCTACAACTACACCAACCTCTATTCACCAACCCACTCAGGGGATTTTTTTCTATTAAAAAGTACGCTACAAAATTTACAACACTACAACTACACCCCACTCCAATTACCAACCTACCCGTGGGATATTTTTTCTTTAAAAAAACGCTACAACTTTGACCACACTACAACCACACCCCTCTCCAATTACCATCCCACTCGGGGGATTTTTTTATTAAAAATTCGCTACAACATTGACGATACTAGAACTACACGCTCCTCTAATCACCAAACCACTCGAGGGATTTTTTTTAAATAAGCTACTACTTTGACCACACCACAATCACCAACCCACTCGGGGGATTTTTTTCTTTTAAAAAATACGCTACAATTTTGATCACTCTACAACTACACCAACCTCTATTCACCAACCCACTCAGGGGATTTTTTTCTATTAAAAAGTACGCTACAAAATTTACAGCACTACAACTACACCCCACTCCAATTACCAACCTACCCGTGGGATATTTTTTCTTTAAAAAAACGCTACAACTTTGACCACACTACAACCACACCCCTCTCCAATTACCATCCCACTCGGGGGATTTTTTTATTAAAAATTCGCTACAACATTGACGATACTAGAACTACACGCTCCTCTAATCACCAAACCACTCGAGGGATTTTTTTTAAATAAGCTACTACTTTGACCACACCACAATCACCAACCCACTCGGGGGATTTTTTTCTTTTAAAAAATACGCTACAATTTGGATCACTCTACAACTACACCAACCTCTATTCACCAATCCACTCAGGGGATTTTTTTCTATTAAAAAGTACGCTACAAAATTTACAACACTACAACTACACCCCACTCCAATTACCAACCTACCCGTGGGATATTTTTTCTTTAAAAAAACGCTACAACTTTGACCACACTACAACCACACCCCTCTCCAATTACCATCCCACTCGAGGGGTTTTTTTATTAAAAATTCGCTACAACATTGACGATACTAGAACTACACGCTCCTCTAATCACCAAACCACTCGAGGGATTTTTTTTAAATAAGCTACTACTGGGACCACACCACAATCACCAACCCACTCGGGGGAATGTTTTCTTTAAAAAAATACGCTACAATTTTGATCACTCTACAACTACACCAACCTCTATTCACCAACCCACTCAAGGGATTTTTTTCTATTAAAAAGTACGCTACAAAATTTACAACACTACAACTACACCCCACTCCAATTACCAACCTACCCGTGGGATATTTTTTCTTTAAAAAAACGCTACAACTTTGACCACACTACAACCACACCCCTCTCCAATTACCATCCCACTCGGGGGATTTTTTTATTAAAAATTCGCTACAACATTGACGATACTAGAACTACACGCTCCTCTAATCACCAAACCACTCGAGGGATTTTTTTTAAATAAGCTACTACTTTGACCACACCACAATCACCAACCCACTCGGGGGAATGTTTTCTTTAAAAAAATACGCTACAATTTTGATCACTCTACAACTACACCAACCTCTATTCACCAACCCACTCAGGGGATTTTTTTCTATTAAAAAGTACGCTACAAAATTTACAACACTACAACTACACCCCACTCCAATTACCAACCTACCCGTGGGATATTTTTTCTTTAAAAAAACGCTACAACTTTGACCACACTACAACCACACCCATCTCCAATTACCATCCCACTCGGGGGATTTTTTTATTAAAAATTCGCTACAACATTGACGATACTAGAACTACACGCTCCTCTAATCACCAAACCACTCGAGGGATTTTTTTTAAATAAGCTACTACTTTGACCACACCACAATCACCAACCCACTCGGGGGAATGTTTTCTTTAAAAAAATACGCTACAATTTTGATCACTCTACAACTACACCAACCTCTATTCACCAACCCACTCAGGGGATTTTTTTCTATTAAAAAGTACGCTACAAAATTTACAACACTACAACTACACCCCACTCCAATTACCAACCTACCCGTGGGATATTTTTTCTTTAAAAAAACGCTACAACTTTGACCACACTACAACCACACCCCTCTCCAATTACCATCCCACTCGGGGGATTTTTTTATTAAAAATTCGATACAACATTGACGATACTAGAACTACACGCTCCTCTAATCACCAAACCACTCGAGGGATTTTTTTTAAATAAGCTACTACTTTGACCACACCACAATCACCAACCCACTCGGGGGAATGTTTTCTTTAAAAAAATACGCTACAATTTTGATCACTCTACAACTACACCAACCTCTATTCACCAACCCACTCAGGGGATTTTTTTCTATTAAAAAGTACGCTACAAAATTTACAACACTACAACTACACCCCACTCCAATTACCAACCTACCCGTGGGATATTTTTTCTTTAAAAAAACGCTACAACTTTGACCACACTACAACCACACCCCTCTCCAATTACCATCCCACTCGGGGGATTTTTTTATTAAAAATTCGCTACAACATTGACGATACTAGAACTACACGCTCCTCTAATCACCAAACCACTCGAGGGATTTTTTTTAAATAAGCTACTACTGGGACCACACCACAATCACCAACCCACTCGGGGGAATGTTTTCTTTAAAAAAATACGCTACAATTTTGATCACTCTACAACTACACCAACCTCTATTCACCAACCCACTCAGGGGATTTTTTTCTATTAAAAAGTACGCTACAAAATTTACAACACTACAACTACACCCCACTCCAATTACCAACCTACCCGTGGGATATTTTTTCTTTAAAAAAACGCTACAACTTTGACCACACTACAACCACACCCCTCTCCAATTACCATCCCACTCGGGGGATTTTTTTATTAAAAATTCGATACAACATTGACGATACTAGAACTACACGCTCCTCTAATCACCAAACCACTCGAGGGATTTTTTTTAAATAAGCTACTACTTTGACCACACCACAATCACCAACCCACTCGGGGGAATGTTTTCTTTAAAAAAATACGCTACAATTTTGATCACTCTACAACTACACCAACCTCTATTCACCAACCCACTCAGGGGATTTTTTTCTATTAAAAAGTACGCTACAAAATTTACAACACTACAACTACACCCCACTCCAATTACCAACCTACCCGTGGGATATTTTTTCTTTAAAAAAACGCTACAACTTTGACCACACTACAACCACACCCCTCTCCAATTACCATCCCACTCGGGGGATTTTTTTATTAAAAATTCGCTACAACATTGACGATACTAGAACTACACGCTCCTCTAATCACCAAACCACTCGAGGGATTTTTTTTAAATAAGCTACTACTGGGACCACACCACAATCACCAACCCACTCGGGGGAATGTTTTCTTTAAAAAAATACGCTACAATTTTGATCACTCTACAACTACACCAACCTCTATTCACCAACCCACTCAGGGGATTTTTTTCTATTAAAAAGTACGCTACAAAATTTACAACACTACAACTACACCCCACTCCAATTACCAACCTACCCGTGGGATATTTTTTCTTTAAAAAAACGCTACAACTTTGATCACACTACAACCACACCCCTCTCCAATTACCATCCCACTCGGGGGATTTTTTTATTAAAAATTCGCTACAACATTGACGATACTAGAACTACACGCTCCTCTAATCACCAAACCACTCGAGGGATTTTTTTAAATAAGCTACTACTGGGACCACACCACAATCACCAACCCACTCGGGGGAATGTTTTCTTTAAAAAAATACGCTACAATTTTGATCACTCTACAACTACACCAACCTCTATTCACCAACCCACTCAGGGGATTTTTTTCTATTAAAAAGTACGCTACAAAATTTACAACACTACAACTACACCCCACTCCAATTACCAACCTACCCGTGGGATATTTTTTCTTTAAAAAAACGCTACAACTTTGACCACACTACAACCACACCCCTCTCCAATTACCATCCCACTCGGGGGATTTTTTTATTAAAAATTCGCTACAACATTGACGATACTAGAACTACACGCTCCTCTAATCACCAAACCACTCGAGGGATTTTTTTAAATAAGCTACTACTGGGACCACACCACAATCACCAACCCACTCGGGGGAATGTTTTCTTTAAAAAAATACGCTACAATTTTGATCACTCTACAACTACACCAACCTCTATTCACCAACCCACTCAGGGGATTTTTTTCTATTAAAAAGTACGCTACAAAATTTACAACACTACAACTACACCCCACTTCAATTACCAACCTACCCGTGGGATATTTTTTCTTTAAAAAAACGCTACAACTTTGACCACACTACAACCACACCCCTCTCCAATTACCATCCCACTCGGGGGATTTTTTTATTAAAAATTCGCTACAACATTGACGATACTAGAACTACACGCTCCTCTAATCACCAAACCACTCGAGGGATTTTTTTTAAATAAGCTACTACTGGGACCACACCACAATCACCAACCCACTCGGGGGAATGTTTTCTTTAAAAAAATACGCTACAATTTTGATCACTCTACAACTACACCAACCTCTATTCACCAACCCACTCAGGGGATTTTTTTCTATTAAAAAGTACGCTACAAAATTTACAACACTACAACTACACCCCACTCCAATTACCAACCTACCCGTGGGATATTTTTTCTTTAAAAAAACGCTACAACTTTGACCACACTACAACCACACCCCTCTCCAATTACCATCCCACTCGGGGGATTTTTTTATTAAAAATTCGCTACAACATTGACGATACTAGAACTACACGCTCCTCTAATCACCAAACCACTCGAGGGATTTTTTTAAATAAGCTACTACTGGGACCACACCACAATCACCAACCCACTCGGGGGAATGTTTTCTTTAAAAAAATACGCTACAATTTTGATCACTCTAAAACTACACCAACCTCTATTCACCAACCCACTCAGGGGATTTTTTTCTATTAAAAAGTACGCTACAAAATTTACAACACTACAACTACACCCCACTCCAATTACCAACCTACCCGTGGGATATTTTTTCTTTAAAAAAACGCTACAACTTTGACCACACTACAACCACACCCCTCTCCAATTACCATCCCACTCGGGGGATTTTTTTATTAAAAATTCGCTACAACATTGACGATACTAGAACTACACGCTCCTCTAATCACCAAACCACTCGAGGGATTTTTTTTAAATAAGCTACTACTGGGACCACACCACAATCACCAACCCACTCGGGGGAATGTTTTCTTTAAAAAAATACGCTACAATTTTGATCACTCTACAACTACACCAACCTCTATTCACCAACCCACTCAGGGGATTTTTTTCTATTAAAAAGTACGCTACAAAATTTACAACACTACAACTACACCCCACTCCAATTACCAACCTACCCGTGGGATATTTTTTCTTTAAAAAAACGCTACAACTTTGACCACACTACAACCACACCCCTCTCCAATTACCATCCCACTCGGGGGATTTTTTTATTAAAAATTCGCTACAACATTGACGATACTAGAACTACACGCTCCTCTAATCACCAAACCACTCGAGGGATTTTTTTTAAATAAGCTACTACTGGGACCACACCACAATCACCAACCCACTCGGGGGAATGTTTTCTTTAAAAAAATACGCTACAATTTTGATCACTCTACAACTACACCAACCTCTATTCACCAACCCACTCAGGGGATTTTTTTCTATTAAAAAGTACGCTACAAAATTTACAACACTACAACTACACCCCACTCCAATTACCAACCTACCCGTGGGATATTTTTTCTTTAAAAAAACGCTACAACTTTGATCACACTACAACCACACCCCTCTCCAATTACCATCCCACTCGGGGGATTTTTTTATTAAAAATTCGCTACAACATTGACGATACTAGAACTACACGCTCCTCTAATCACCAAACCACTCGAGGGATTTTTTTTAAATAAGCTACTACTGGGACCACACCACAATCACCAACCCACTCGGGGGAATGTTTTCTTTAAAAAAATACGCTACAATTTTGATCACTCTACAACTACACCAACCTCTATTCACCAACCCACTCAGGGGATTTTTTTCTATTAAAAAGTACGCTACAAAATTTACAACACTACAACTACACCCCACTCCAATTACCAACCTACCCGTGGGATATTTTTTCTTTAAAAAAACGCTACAACTTTGACCACACTACAACCACACCCCTCTCCAATTACCATCCCACTCGGGGGATTTTTTTATTAAAAATTCGCTACAACATTGACGATACTAGAACTACACGCTCCTCTAATCACCAAACCACTCGAGGGATTTTTTTTAAATAAGCTACTACTTTGACCACACCACAATCACCAACCCACTCGGGGGAATGTTTTCTTTAAAAAAATACGCTACAATTTTGATCACTCTACAACTACACCAACCTCTATTCACCAACCCACTCAGGGGATTTTTTTCTATTAAAAAGTACGCTACAAAATTTACAACACTACAACTACACCCCACTCCAATTACCAACCTACCCGTGGGATATTTTTTCTTTAAAAAAACGCTACAACTTTGACCACACTACAACCACACCCCTCTCCAATTACCATCCCACTCGGGGGATTTTTTTATTAAAAATTCGCTACAACATTGACGATACTAGAACTACACGCTCCTCTAATCACCAAACCACTCGAGGGATTTTTTTAAATAAGCTACTACTGGGACCACACCACAATCACCAACCCACTCGGGGGAATGTTTTCTTTAAAAAAATACGCTACAATTTTGATCACTCTACAACTACACCAACCTCTATTCACCAACCCACTCAGGGGATTTTTTTCTATTAAAAAGTACGCTACAAAATTTACAACACTACAACTACACCCCACTCCAATTACCAACCTACCCGTGGGATATTTTTTCTTTAAAAAAACGCTACAACTTTGACCACACTACAACCACACTTCTCTCCAATTACCATCCCACTCGGGGGATTTTTTTATTAAAAATTCGCTACAACATTGACGATACTAGAACTACACGCTCCTCTAATCACCAAACCACTCGAGGGATTTTTTTTAAATAAGCTACTACTGGGACCACACCACAATCACCAACCCACTCGGGGGAATGTTTTCTTTAAAAAAATACGCTACAATTTTGATCACTCTACAACTACACCAACCTCTATTCACCAACCCACTCAGGGGATTTTTTTCTATTAAAAAGTACGCTACAAAATTTACAACACTACAACTACACCCCACTCCAATTACCAACCTACCCGTGGGATATTTTTTCTTTAAAAAAACGCTACAACTTTGACCACACTACAACCGCACCCCTCTCCAATTACCATCCCACTCGGGGGATTTTTTTATTAAAAATTCGCTACAACATTGACGACGCTACAACTACACCCCCCTCCAATCACCAAACCACTCGAGGGATTTTTTTTAAATAAGCTACTACTGGGACCACACCACAACCACACCCTTCCAATCACCAACCCACTCAGGGGATTTTTTTGTTTAAAATAATACGTTACAACTTTGACCACACTGCAACTACACACCCCTCCAACCCAATCCGGGGTTTTTTTTTAAATAAATGGCCATTTCCATTTTCCTCCTTATACCTATTCACTCACTTTTCCCCGTTTTTCACCACTGAAAAATGTTAATTTCCGTCTTCACATTTTCTCAAAACTGCATTTTGCCTTTCCTCAACACCCAGAAATGCCTTTTTCGCATTTGAAAATGGCCATTTCCAGGCCGCGCACCCCTTAGTATCCCTGTTTCACTCCATACGCCCGCAACCTTGTTGGGGGGTGGGGTGTGTCCATATTTTAGATGTGAAATTAGTCCGTATCCCTCTACCGGCATTTCAAAAAACATCGCAATATAGCGTCAAATTGCCACGAAAATATTTCCATTTTCAATCTTTTATTACTCCAAAACTAAGTATCCCACGCCTTTCTTTTTTACATTTCCTAAATGCTCATACCTTTCAATATCCTATGCCAGTTCTCTATTCTCCCTCAGTTCCCTACGTTTCTACCAGAAAATTTCTCTCTTACTGGACCCTTCGATACATGTATGTACCTACCTGGAGAGGTTCCACATACTTAAACCTGAAGTGATTACTACCATTTTATGACGTTTATTCTGCAAAGTCGCATTTCATGACTTTTTGGCAAAAACCGGCTATTTCATAATAAAAACCTAAGGCCAGTGGCGTAAGCAGGGTTGATTTCTGGGAGGGCGGGGCTTGACTTTTAGGGGGGTGGGGGTTTCATTAATATTTATGTACATCATCATAAAATGATATTAAGATAATTATTCACAAAAACAATAATTAAATTCTCTTTTCATTAAGACAATTCAACAATATTTGTCAGTCCAATGAGCAAAATTCTAAACGCTACTTCAGGTAAACGAACAAAAATGAATTCAGGGAAATAAGTTATCAGGGAAATCTAACACCTCAGAAACATATATTTTTCATGATTCACATTCAATCTCTATGCTATGGAAAGGTTTTCCCAATAAAAAATGTTATGCAAACACTCCATTCAGGAAACATGCTGGAAGGAAGCGCAAGTGCTGGAAACAACCCCATAGAAAGCACGCAGAACATTCCCTCACATGCCTCTCAAATGAATGCTTTTGCTATTCCAAATGAACCCTGTGAATGCATTATGAACACACTTCGTGAACATTTTCAGAACCTTAGCGTTCCCATATTTTCGGATTCTCCACCTGCATCCGTTGAATTTGGCTGACAACGGTTTCGATAGCCACCCTGCTATCATCTTCAGGTCGAAGGTGGAATGAAGCTGTTTTGGCTGCCTAAGTGCTGGTCATGCTAGTGCTGCACTGCAATTGGTCAGAGCGGATGAGCAAAGATGCAAAAATACTAGCCAAGGAGAGCCTCTATTATCCAAGACAAATCAAGGAAGCAGTAGAGATTTGGAAATTGCTGGAAAATTTCAACGGAGACAGTAGCTATTCCCTCATCAGTTATTGGAGAAGGATCATCCACTCTGATCAATCGCAGAACAGCACCAGGACGACCAGCACTATATAAGGTGGCCAAAACAGCTTAAGGAGGTTCGGTGGTTTCACTCAACTTAAGGGAATTCGACCAAACTAGCTGGAAGCATTACTTATGTTGTCTTAAATCTACCTGATGTTTTTCAGAATTATTTACTGCAGATTACGTAAGATATTTGATCGAGAAGTGGACAAAAAATTGCATGGGTTCTTATGGGAACACAAGGTACGAGTAGCTTAATTCATCGAAAAGAACCTTTTTCAAGTTAAGAATAAGAGAAACAAAAATAATTTAAATGATAAACAGAATAATGTATGAAAATCATTTGATACTTTATTTTTATTATTTTTGTTTTTCTTATTCTTAACTTGAAAAAGGTTCTTTTTTATGAATTAAGTTACTCATACCTTGTGTTCCCATAAGAACCCATGTAATTTTTTGTCCACTTCTCGATCAAATATCATATGTAATCTGCGGTATATAATTCTGAAAAAAAAATCAGGTAGTTTTAGGAAAACATAATTAATGCTTCCAGCTAGTTTGGTCGAATTCCCTTAAGTTGAGTGAAACCACCGAACGTCCTTAATAATAATAATATTTATTCGCCCAGTGGATCGAGTTACAAAGTTTGCACACAATATAAGGCACGTCAGGAATTAATGAAAGTAGTAAACTATGCATAAAATCGGCAACACTACCAAAAAAATAAAGCTAACATTGCACAGCACTATAAATATTAATTCATAAGTAATCAATAAAAAGATGGTTGACTTACAAGGGATCTGCCATAAACTCATTGACATCATAGTAGAGCTTTTCACTCAGAAGATCTTTCAGTTGTCTTTTAAAAGCATCACCACTCGTGGATTTTATGGAAATGGGCAGATGATTATATAACTGAAGTCCCATCCTCCGCAAACCGTGTAAACATTTTGTGTTCCTGGCATATGTTACATGTAAGTCATTACGGCTTCTTGTGAAGTGATGGTGAATGTCTTGGTTTTAAGAAAAAGATGATAGGTTACTATGGGTGTACATGACAGCAGATAGAATGTAGATGTAAGGAATGAGGAGAATATTTAGCTTCCTGAAAATAGGACGGCATGAGGCATTGTAGCTTCTTTCCTCCTTCGACCTGAAGACGATAGCAAGATGGCTATCAAAACCATTGTCAGCCAAAGACAATGAACGTGGATGGAGAACCCGAAGAATTCGTCAGAATTTTCAGAACACTTCATTTTCTCCAGAATGTTAGAGTAGGTATGTACGGCACTTGAAATCCTTCTAAGTCTTATCAGAATTCCTCTGAATCTTCCGGCATCGAATCGGGACTCATTTTGCAATAAGCTAACACTTCAGACACCACACCGAATCCAATTTCCATTACGAGAAATAATTACAGTGGAGCTGCGGCATTGCACTTACACAACCAATGTTCTAAAAAATAATGAGCCTGTTCAATTATTCTTCTGAGAGGTATAGCAAGAAAAGTTCAATGGCAATAGCTAGTAAAACTGAGGGGATTGAAATAATGTACCTACCTACAATTACAATAACGACACATTCCAGAAGGCTGGCAATGTTAAAAAAAGAAAAGAACATGCAAAACTGCAACACACTCAGTTTTATTTCCAACTGTTCACTTCTTTCCATTGGAATTTTAATGGTACAGGCTTCAATGGATGAAGCCTTCAAAATGAGCAATTTAAATCATCACAGTTATCATGTTAACTCAAGTTCAATAGAGTTACAATAGATCTTTCAACAATGGCAGGTTGCCTTCAACATTATAACCCAATGACACATGTACAGAGCATAACAAATAATTCTATTGTTTGTCATGATTCAGTCATTTCTGTAAAAAAAAAACAAGTACCGAAATGGACAACTTTTGATGGCCAATGAGACTCCCATTTTGTTTCCTTCACTCGGTATTTCTTCATGCAACACTAATTTCAAATATTGTGTATCATATTTATACAACAGTTGGTTCAAGATTTTAGATCCGGCAAGGCAAACCACTATGATTTCCCCAATTAACATACGCATGTATAATGGTGTCTATTTCTTAAATTGTAAATTTACATACATGACAAGGAAAATATTCCACTGTTAGATAATGCCTAATGGACCATCAAAATTTGTGTTCCAGGGATTAAACTTTATTTCACGGTTAAGTCATTTTTATTTCTTTTAACTTTTCCACAACAAAATAAACTATTCATAACAATGATAAAAATAAATGCTCTATAAACATCGTGACAGCAAGATATTTGGTAATAAACTCCCCCATAAATGTTTGCTAATGGTTCAAAACCTTATCGAAATAAAACTTAAACAATTCAGCAAATAATAAAAGACCATGATTCACCAAAATCCTGAGTTTCAAAGTTGAAGGGTATTTTTTAACTTAGCATAACTAAAGGCAAAGTGCACATTACCTTTTACAAGACAAATTGCAATGAATCGTAAATAAATGAGCCATTGAATATAATATGTAGATTGGGAATTGATCATGGATGGAAAATGGTTAACTCAAAAACAAAAATAGCATGCGAGAGAAATTATAATAACCAGTTTTTGTCTCCCACATCTCCAGTTTAAAAGATCAATCGACAATGACAACCAGCTAGTAGGTACAGTATAAATTCAAACGCTTCCTTCCACTAGAGTACAGTAAAACTTCCTTGAATACAAATGCTAGTTGTACAGCACTTTCTGATGGCATGGTTATTTTATTGATAGAATATAAGAAAATCCATAAAATTGCTGTTAAAATCTTACATGCCCAAAGCAACATGTTTAACAGGAGAGACTAATAGGCTTTTTCATACTCTTGTCTGACACCCAAATGTACACATAGGCAGGGATCATTTTTGCCTCAGTTTAACATTTTTGACACAAAGGATGTTTTGTCAAATAACAGAGCATTCTCCGAATATTAAAATGGTGTCAGGCAAATTAATAATAAATTGAGGCATGCATATAACTCATTTTTGGAATACTTAGCTTAAATTATAACGTTATAAGAATAAAGCATTAGAATATTCTTCTCGAAAATTTCTCATACTTTGACAAAAGAAAGCCAGATTACTTAAATATACTTAAAATTAAAAAATACAAGAAAATGACGGTAATTTTCGAAAATTACCGTAATTTACCGTGGTAATTTACCTCAGGTAATTTTCCCATCTCTAACTGTCCTGCATCATTTTTTATCTGCCCCACTATTAGGTACACTACATTCCACTCAGATGGTAAACATATTGCGACTGAAATGCAACAAAAAAATTTTTTACTGCTTCTTGTGAAAAGAAACACTTTGCACTTCCTCTCGCTCATTTACGTAGAAATACAAAGAATTTTTTTCTTTCCATACGAAAAAATGCCATCAAAATACACCAAAATAATTTACTTATATGACTTCATCCATAGCAATATATTGCCACAAAAAAAAGACACTGCCAAAAGTGACAGACTCGCCTGTTAAAATGATCTATGCCGCACCAAGATATACAGGCACATAGGGGTCATTCACGTTCCATGTTAAACAAGGCAGCAAAGGCAAAAAAAATGCTATACCATACAGGTTTCTGAGGCAAAGAGAATGTGTCTTTGAATCCAGAAACCAAATGTAAGCATTTCCTTCATTAAATTCTTCCAAAAAATAATTCAAAGCAGCATCTTTATGAATCACAAACCATCTTATCAACGGAAGTTTCACTGTATTCTTAACTAGATAAGTCTCCACTACTCATCACACAACATAAGTGACAGTATAAATGTCTAAATGCCATTAAGACTTCAACTAAAGCATTCAAAATGGAACCAAATTTTAATTCAAAATCTAAAATTAACTCACTCAAGCTGAATATGGGACTCACTGGAATTGGCTCTCATGTATAACATAGACAAGGATCTTATACCATTATGGAAGACACTTAAAAAGCTATACAGACAAAATCAATTTTAACTTCAAATAATCTCACTGGTAGTACTCATCTGTGATATTGAGTGACTTAGAATAAACTCTTCCGCTAAACACTTGCTCCCCACCAGAACAAAATTCCCACAGGATGAAAGTTAAACAACAGCTTAAACTAAACACGATAAGCACATGCCCACTGAATAAATTTTAGAGTATAAAAATGGTACAAGCCAGCCAACCACCCATAACTCAAAGTAGTACCTCACACTAAATTAATGCATTCACGCCAAAACACTCAAATCATGCATTAAAATTACAAAATAAGTACACTAGGGTTTCAGTGAGACTAATTAAATATCTGGAGTAATATTAATAAAAGACAACTACTATTTTACAATTCCACAGCTTTAACTTGCTTAAACAGAAAACTGGAACACACAGAATTGAGAGTTGTGAAGAAACTGGCATCTAAATGTCTTCTTTTATTTAAAAAATGTTGGACAAATAAAATTGTATTTTTATGGATATTTTCAAGGTAGTATTACTTCAGTGAAAAATACATACAGGAAAGATTTTTTAGCAGGGTGCAATTGTTGAACTATGTATTACTTAGGATAATTTTACACCTTTTCAACTTTAATACATGTATGTGATTCTCCATGAAGGTTTCTTTTCTTCTTCTTTCAACCTAATACTTGTTTAAATTCTTAAATGGTTTCCTGCTGTTCAAAGTGAAGACTTGTAAGGTAAATATTTGCATTATTTCATCTTAAATACATATAAACATGTTTTAAAAAACAAGCAAAATACAAAAACATATATATTGTTTAGTATTTTAGTATACTGTGAGGACTCACGAGGTCGATTCGTGTTGCCAAAAGCATATCAGCCATACTTTCCAACGAGGGGCGAACCCAGTGGGGGGAATACATCCCATCCCCCTCCGAAAATGTTGGGTTTTATGAAACAATTTTAACAATTTAATATACATATATATATATCTGGTTCTTAAGAGCATTTGAATCGCCCAGGCTTAACTTGGCCCACTGACCAATAGCAACCCCTTGCTCCCGCTCCTCACCAGTCCCCTTCCTTTCTCCTGTTCCGCTTCCCCCCCCCACTCGATGTAACAGACCACTAGTTAGTCTCTTTATATTTATATATATATATATATATATATATATATATATATATATATATATATATATATATAAAAAACTTTGTCACAAGTGTGACTAAAATGAGAACACATAAAAAAGACACTCACACGGGTTGTAAATTTTTCGGTGGATCGCCGCCACCTTCTTCAGCGAAAGGTATAGGAAGAATCTTGTCTATATATATATATATATATATATAAATTTAAATGGAAATTTCTCCCCCAAAATAAATTCCTGGGTTCGCCCCTGTTTCCAACCAACACATACTTTCATGCAGCAAACAACAAAATGAACAAAAGTCAAAAATAAAGGAAAGCCAGAATCCACAACTGAACATGGATCTTCCTCTCAACTTCCCATCCCTGTTTCATTCACAAGGGTCCAATGGTTTAAAGGCCATTGCCACAACTTTGCAGTAGTGGGGAATGGAGGGATAAAATGCAGGAGAGGTGAAATCACTACCCAATTAGTTGAGGTTCTTAATTTGTTACAGTAAAACCCTTTGAAAAATAGTCCCTTAAGCAGTAAAGAAGATATAAAAAGCAATGTCAGCAAATGAAAACTAGGCCAGAACCAGGGAAACACCCACAAAAGTAATAGCTGCACTTTCAGTAGTTATCATTGAATGAAATGGCAGTAATAAAAAAACAATATAATTAATATTAATACAGTTGGCCACAATGAGAATAGGGTGAAGCCCTTGCCTGCTACTCCTGAGGTCACAGGGTTAAATACTGCTTGTGTGTGTTTTTTGCCACTCAGGGAATGAACATCCTTCATAAAATTGCCCTTAACTACGAGTAAACCAACATAGTAAATAGAGATATTAAAATATAAATGTCTGAGTGATTGGCTTACATACACTGACTAAATGAAAAACAAAATCTCTATAACATTTAATGAAAAATATAAGCAATAAGTAAATACTCAAAGTTCCTACAAAAGCTGAAAATTTATTTCCTTTACTCCATAAATATACTTGCTTATTTCCATTAAAATTACTAAAAACTGACAGATGAAATTAACTGCCACAGTGAAAAGCCACTAATATTTTTAAAATACGAAAGCAAGAAAATAAAAGGAATACGTATTGCCAGGAATAAAAGCAATATGTAGAGCCAGATGGCAATACATTCTCCAAATTCACCACATGACGTGATGAAACAAAATATCAATAACATATACATATTATAGATCAGCCATAAAGAATAATTTTTAACATCAGCAATGCATGGAGTATAGAATCAAGGCAGAGAACTTAAGATGCTAACGTTTCCTGAAAATCTAGATTTGAGGGATGCAGTATTACGGAATGGAATAAGATAAGGGTAAACATGCAATTAGATCTCAAAAGACCTCCGGCTTCCCTGCAATTATCTTTGAGCTCCAGCCATGCAGTTCCCAATGGTGGGGGCCCACGCCAACATGAGAACTACCTTCAATCATTCCTTCAAATCACACCTTCATTTGGTATAATAACTTCCTACATTAGTTCTCTGAATATAGCACAGAATATATCACAACTAAAACCTTATTTCAAACTTTCAAATGGGGAACTGAAACGTTTTCACTAAAATACACAATAAGTTTACAATACAGTGTGTGTGTGCAAACATGACTAGTTGAAATTGAAAAAGAAAGATATCTATGAACAAATGACAAAATGCACATCACTCAAGGAGAAGCAAGGATTGCCGAAAAACAGACACTAATAATACAAAATAAAGACACTGAAATAGAGACCTACACACTGAAGAGAAATCAGCATTCCTTTTACACAAGACATCCCAGGTAAATTAGGAATAAGCAGAACATTTCCAACGGCTTACAAATTCCAAATAAGACAAAAAGTGAAAAGGAACGTAGATGATTGGCAAGAACTCATTAATTACATTTTATTCGAGTTGACCTACGATAGCTCTAATTGCCTCAGCAACAGAAACATTCTCACTCATCATTGAACTTATATAACAAAAAATAATCTACCTAGTTCAGTACATTACGTGAACAAAATACTTACATGCATCAAATTTAGCATAAATGTCAAAAACGCAACTTAAAATTCCAGTTATGAAAGTTCAACTCTCCAACATTGATTGAGTGGAAGATTTTGCCTAAAAAAATTCATAGATAATAATATCAAGCCATTCTCTCCTAGAACTTTCTCAAATACAATTTTCACATACTGCATGCTTGCTTCATAAAATATTCTGCAACGGTGCAATTTCTTAAATTTCACAGAACCTTAAAAAATTCATAGGCACTATATCAAATGGCAGCCATGTTTTTACACGTAAATCTTATCTATAAGTCTTTTGAGAAATGAAAAATCAAACTCCAACAATTGTAAAGAAACTACTTTGAATAACACTATTTTTCTCTCAAAGATCGCAAACAGCTAATTGGCATACTAAAGTTAGTCTCCTTTGAAAGAGTTCAGTTTTTCATTAATTCTAATTATTATAATTAAGTTATTTGAACATTTTTAGGAGGTGCCATCAAAAAAATTCAACTATGATGATTCGATTGATAGTAAAACCAAATTACAGTGGTTCACTCATGAACTGTTAAGGCAAGAGTACAAAATCTTTGGCAAGATCACATCTGGGGAGCCACCATTCTATTTAAGAATTTTTCCAACTCCACCTAAGGGTGCACAACAATTTTTTAGTAATTTATTCGGCAAAGTACTGGAAATGGATTGCACTTCAAACTAAAAGTAGAGCAATCAATCGATTCTTTTCCGCTCTGATATCAGCAAGAGGATGTAGCTCATGGGTTGAACCTTGATTGTGAGGCTCTGCTGTGTCTGCAGAAAGTTTTTGGAAAAACAATGACTGGTATTTTGAAATTGCCATTTTAAAATAAAATTAATGCAGCCAATTCAAAAAGCCAGGAAACAGTAGGCCAAATCAGCAGACACAGCATTGTAGGTTCCACAGATGCACATGTTTCAAGATGTGAACGGTAGACATCTTTCAGTGAAAGGTTTCAAGTTAATTCATTTAAAAAAATTTTCAAGGTTATTCACTATAATTCTTTTTAATCCTACCCAACTATTATGCAATTGGTTTACGACTGCGGTGGCCGCCACCGCAGTCATAAACCAATCTTACTTATATCATTCCTAACTTTTTTACAGAACGATTTCAGGACCTTTCCAGAGTTTCTTCCGAACTTTATTAAAAATTTGACAATAGTAGTAAAATTTGAGTGACTAGACCGTCCATTATTCAAGCAACTCACGAATGAAACCTGCTTCCAGAAAGAACAACAATATGAATAACGCAATTATTGCAAATCCTTTACGTACTCGATAAAATGTAGAAACTTACACTTAACATCACAGTGGAGACATGGGCCACAGCCCAAAAGTTTAAAAAGTTGGCCTTAAGACCACTAACAGGGCACACTTAAAGTAATTCATTAGAATTTACAATTTTTAAACTTTCTAAGAAGTTCTAGCACATTTATTTTCTAATGTCTTTCTAAAATCATTCCCTCATTTAAATAAGTCTCATCAAACCTTAAAGTCTTCTTTGTAATTAGAAAAACTATAACTGGCTGACAATTATTAAATCAGCCACTGAATGGTTAGCCATGAAACCTCATGTCAAACATTCTAGCAATGTCTTAAATGTCCCAACTCCCTTGTAGATGTAATAACTACTTAGTAGAATAAACACCGTCTCAAAAATATATGTATCAAACATTCAAAGAATACTCTGCCTAGCTCTCAAAAGTAGGAAAAGCAAGCTCGTCAATATTACTAGCTGATGGATAAAAAATTAGCCACAGCACAAAATTCATGCAGCAATTCCTACCTAATTGAGAGATTTCTCAAGACATAAGATTTATAAACATTATTCATGCACGCATTCATCAGGCAAGAAATACCATCAAAGTAACTAAGCAAAGACATTTCCTCCTTTCTCAATCAATTCCAATATTTATTTTTTTAATTCAGATTTCTTGCCACACATTTTCTTTTCCTTAAAGAGTTTTTTTTCTTAAACCCAAGGGTGCAAACACTGATGTCAAAAGAAAGGAAGGAATCGATTTATTTAATTTCAAAATTCTTGGCTTAAATACTTTGATTAATATGAATGGAACTTGAATAACAGTTTTTTGCTCGTTTATCCTCCTCTACACCTTTCCCAGAGAAGTAAAGTATGTAGCTCATTATATGAAATAAATCAGCGAGTACCAATCAGTTTCGTCCACTCGGAAAACCCTTTAAGCAGCACAACAAGCAGCAAGAGAAGAGTGTACTTCATTTGTGAACACATTTAAATATTGTATCATAATTTCTAAGTCACTCAATCAACACACAGACCAAAATAAACTGCAGAACTCCTGAGTATCAACTAAAAATATGATTACAAAATAACTCATTAGTTTTGAAAAAACATTTAGCAAGGTCTCTAACTCACCGCTGAAAAGTTTTGTATTTTCCATTAAAAATTATATTAAGTAACATTTACATTTCATAAAAATATGTACATTGCAAACCTACCATGGTTTAGGAATGTTGGAACCTGGACTGTTATTTACAGCAAAATGCACACACAAATCCAATCCATTAGATCAACACGAGTGACACTGAAAAAATCCAGCTGATGGTACAGGAATCAAAAAGTGAGGACACTGCCTCTCCGCGCTGCCACCACACCCCTCTGCCCCACCCCTATTCTCTTGCCCCTCCGACGACAGCAACCGTGCACTACTCCTGCTTGAGGCACTGATCACAGACGCGAACCGGGGCATCCCATCCCCTCCTCCTCACGGCACGCCTCCCCGTTGAACAACCGTCACAAACTCCCTGCCCACAGTCACGGCAGTGGTGCAGAGCGAGACGAGGACCAAATTCATTGCCGCACACACAACATCCTTTGATCTCACTGTCTGGCACCCAGTATAACGGCCTCGCAGAATCTTTTATCAATCCTGTTGAAAATGCAAAATGATTCATACACATTAAAACAACCAACAACATCATCATAATTTATTCTCAAAGATTCATAGTTCTCCCATCCAACAAAGAATGCAGTATTAAATTCCTTGATCTTGGGGTTCACTACACATACCCAATAGTTCTTTCAAATCAATGAAAACATTATTGTGTTTCCCGGCCCATAAGACTCACTTGTATGCACCCGAACATTCATTCTAAAGGCCATTTTACATGAGGCACTTAATTGCACAATCTGATATACAGTTGAGGACCTCAAATTCGTAATCCCAAAATTCGGAAAACCCAAAATCCGCAAGATTTGAAGCTAAATTTTCAAACTCCCTCCACATGTTTTTTCGTTCTACCGCCACGCAGCGCCACTATCGCTTCAGTCGTGGAACTATTGGAGACGATTCATGTTAGATTTACGTGATCTTACTGACGTAAATTTGCTTTTCAGGTGTTATACCTCTATTTAGACCTTTTAAGGTGAATGAAATGCCTTAATCTTAATGAGGACCCAAAATACAGAAAACTCCAAAATCCAGAAATCACTCGGTCCCATGCTTTCCAGATCTGAGGTCCTGTACTGCATGTATGGATATGGATTGAAAACTGCATCTTGCAAAGCGGTGAATTGCAAGAATGCATGCGCAAATGCATAGATGACAGATGGAAAAATAGCCCCTGCTCTAACTCCGTGCTCGCATTATTGCAATTTCTGTACATTAAATTAATTACGTGCTTCGTGTAAAACAGCCTTAAAATTGGCCTGAACTGACCACAAGGCTGTCCAACATGACATCAAATCAATGCCATAGGAAGACTCGCTGTTACAGTTAAAACTGGATAATGCAGAATTTTCGATTATACGAAGCGAAACTTTCAGTCCCAACCAAAAGCTTACATTCTATTCACTATTCGAAAATATAAAGTTTCCAAAATATGAAATTTTCAAAATTACAAAGCTGGAGCTCGGTCCTCAGGAATAAATAGAATTAGTTTAACAAACCATGGTGAAAAACTGCATCGGCCAAACTGTCTTTTTGCAGACGTAGATGCCTATCATATCAGCTTCGCCGTATATGATGCATCAACCGCCGTATATGATCCATATGATGCATCAACGATGCATGAAATGTGTGCATGATATGGAATTCTTCTCTTACATTTGCCTAGGTCACCCAGTCATTCTCTGCATATAACTCTTCATATCACTTAGGCCTTGAGCAATGGGGAAAATAGCAGCTTAAGCCATTATTTCTCCTATCATGCGGTTATTTTTGCTGTAACTGTATCAGAATTTCCATAATTTAAACACTTCTATTTTGGTTAAAACTCATTTGAAATAACTGGTTAGGCATCAGAACAAAGGGAAAGTATGAAAAGTGATATTTTATCTCACTCATACACCTTACCAAGTGTTTCCAATGGCGTGAAATTGCTACGTGTCATAAGAGTTTCATGTACCAAATACAAAATGTCTTCATTCATATGGAACACCTTTCAGGCATCCATTCAGAGTTCGTCAAGTGATTTTTCTGATATTTTACAGAACAGCGTGTAGGGCATAGGGAAAAATTTAAGTTTACTGAAATTACCAATATGATATTAGTAGGTAAGGAAGCCATTGCTCATGTCAAAATTTGGCACCAGTTATGCGATTTAATTAATTGGTGATATATATTAGTTAACACTTCAGGCAAACAACTTTGATACGCCCTAGTAAAGTTTTCACAACTTTGATGATGATGTTCAAAAATCAAACCTGTCAAACTCATCTTGATAATGGCTAAATTGTCTAATTCAAGACTTACCCCTAGGAATATCAAGGACAGATGCCACTGTGCTTAATGTGCTAGCAACAGCTTCCCCACATTTCCTAACAAGAACTTCACTATCGTCTGCTTCACCATCTTCATTAGCTGCTTTGGCATCTAGAATTGAAGACAATCATTATTCACTTTTTATGGCATCAAATGAAAATATCACTTTCAATGATGATAAAAGCCATAACTACCATGATTGAAACAATGGTCGCACACTCGGACCGGAGTCTTCCAGCCCCACTTGGGGACAGGCATGGCATTCGCTGAGCAATCTGCACACACCCCTTCACCACATGATCGGCAATGATGCTTGGTGTCTGCTGAATCAAATACTTTCTTGCAAGCACAGCATTCCTGGAAAGCCAATAGCATCTCCACTCAGTAAAAACGACAGAAAATGTATAAATATATCAGTTAAATCTAGGCCTAACATCTATCTTCCATGTCTTTAAGTGAGAGAACTTAAGGTGGTTTGAGCAAGATAGTTCCCTAGTCATAATGGAGACCATACTCAAATTTTATTTTTTGATCTCCGTGTCTGTAAGATGTATGAAGAATGTTTGTCTGTTTGTATGTTTGTCTGTTTGCTTTTTATACAAATCTACAGTTTTACTCTGATCGTACTGAAGTTTTGCAAACTAATAGTTCAAGACATGAGGAAAATTGTAGGCTATTTTAAAAAGATCTCAGGGCCCCAAAAGGTCCCAAATAGAGGCCAGCCCTTTGGTACGATACGTATTGGGTTTTGTGCAGTGGTATAATTTTTTTGCTTTTTAAAATTACTTCCGCTCAAGATAAAGAGTTGAAATTTTTTTAAATGGATGGTGGAATAAATGAAGTTTCTTATTCTTTCATTTCATTTTCTTTTACGCTTCATATTTGTCTGAATAGCATGTTTTTAGCTGAAAATCTCACATTTTTCTCTGAAATCAACAATAGCATATTTCCTTGACAACCAAAGATTTGATTTTCAATGAATATTCACGCCTCTAGCATTTAAATATCACGTTCTCCTCAAGACCCATGATTAGTACGTAGAAAGAAAATCTGTATAAGAAGGGCCCAGAGTCCCAAGGGCCCCATGATATATTGCTTCGGGGGTAATCGATAGATCTAACTTTACTCATTTTTTCCTGCCCTACGGCTGAAAACCCTTCAAAACAGCAGTTTTTTTTGCAATTCTGTCAAATTTACTGTGGTGTGTAATAGATTATTTTTTACAAACAGTTGAGAAAACCTGCAATCTACACACCGTTAGTTTTTCGACGAAATCTAGGAGCTAGAAGTTCCTAATTTAATTAATATTCTCCCTTTGGAACGCACAGCCATAATCTATCCCATGTAAAACAGCTAATATTTTTAGGCAAATTACTCAAATTGTAGTTGGGCAAGGGGTTGATATTTTTATATCATTGGAAAGACAAGTTTTTTTCTTTAAAATGAGGACAACTGCATCAAATTCTAGGTGAAGTGATTTTTCGCTCAAACTACCTTAATATTAACTGTAGAATTTCATTCAAAAGCTGTAAAGTCTCTTTAAAACTTAAGGAATTCAATTCTGATTTAACATATCTTGAGAGTGCAGGCACTATTTTTTTTAGCAAAACCATTGCATAAACTAATAGTTGACCACGACTGCATGTCGTAATGCGGAAAGGGGTGAAGATTATCTCAGCCCAGCGGCCGAGGAAAAGGGTTCGGCACTCAGCAAAGTGCGTTCCCAAGTTGAGAAATCATCGACCTGAGCTATTCTGTACTGTATCTCAGTACCCAATACCTTTTGTTACCAACCACTTCCACCCGCTGGTATCATGAGGCGACAATGTCGTGAGTCACGTTCCAATTTTGGCATAGGAAGAGAGAGAGATAGACAAAGGGCTATGAAATAGAGTACAAGGACAAAAAATAAGTTCCCTCTTGAGGAACCCAAGGTCAAGTATCACGACTTTTGGCCCATCGTAAAAACGTCGCTGACGAAATCTAATACTAAGGCGTAGATAAATCCAAAACTGGACTTTTCGCAAAGGTTCTCTCTCTTCCTACGTCAATGCCCTCACCCCTGCAATTCTCCTTCCAAATCAAATTTAAACCCCAAAAATCTCTTGAGTCAGGGGCAGATTATCCAGAGACACCGGAGGCCACGTCGGTCGAAGACGCTTATGTACAATACAAGGACCAAATAAATTTCTACAGGGTGTCCGGTGAATCTCAATTTCTTTTTTTCCTGAGTTTTCCAGGCATATTTTTGAATTTTCCAGGGTCATGTCGCACTTCATTTCTAACATATTTTTAATGAATTTCTATAAAAATTGGCATATTTTGCTGATTTGAAAAATACGAGAAATGTCTACATCTACATACTACCCCGCAAGCCACCTCAGTAGGCGTGTGGCGGGGGGTGTTAGGACACCAGCAGTTTACATATAAAAAGGAAACGCTCTAATGAAATTACGCCTAGTATTTATTTAAGTCCCTTATTGTTCGGGGGAAAAACGAATTCCCATACCTATCCGTTCGGCAACATATCTTTCTTAATTTATCGTTTCTGTCGGACCTGGAAATATAGTGGGGTTCTAATATGATGTTCTCCGTGTCGCTCTGAAAGATATCTATTCTCAATTGTTCAAGTAATCTAAGCCTAGCGCGCAGCCTCCGAGTCTCTAGCGGCTCCCAGCCTAATTCACTTAACATCTGTGTAACGCTGTCTGTACGCCCATAGCAGTTTTGGATGAATCGCGCAGCTTTCCTTTGTATTTTATTAAGTTCCCGGATTAAGTCATTCTGCACCGGATCCCATATGCTCGCTGCATATTCAAGGTGTGGCCGGACGAGTACGAAATAGCACCTCTCTTTTACTTTTTCATCTGAAAATCTTCCCACAATACGCTTGTTGAATCCTAGCTTCTTCAGAGCTCTGCCACAAATATTTCAAAAATGAGTTCCCCACGATAGGTCCGAAGTTATCGTAACTCCTAGATACTTCACTTCATCTGTCGCCTTTATGTGAACACCATCCACAGCATATACATGGGAATAGTTGGACGACCTCCGCAAGAAATGTACCGCCGTGCATTTGCTCAGATTAAGTTCGAGTCCCCACTCTTGGCTCCACACATGAACGTTGTTTAAACCGATGATAGAGTTTCAAAGAGTCAGAGTGATTGCTAATTTCACGATAGATGACAGCGTCGTCGGCAAATAAACGTATTTTACTGCTAATTCGAGAGCATAGATCATTTATGTATATAATGAACAAAAGGGGGCCGATTACGCTTCCTTGTGGGACACCTGATATCACTTTAACTACATCAGCGCTAATTCCGTCAAGAACCTACCTACTTTGAGTTAAATAATAGAGTACATATACAAGGAATGTGGAGTAATATGGGTTTCATTTCAACCAACAAATAAACAAAAACGGTTAACTGTAAGAAACTGGTGAGATTTTTCTCAACAAGTGCATTTCCGATTCAACTTCTGCAACAAATTTCTCAGATTTTCAAGAAATTGTTTTTTTTTTGGGTTTGCAGCTCGAACTTTTTTCAGTACCTCTTTATTATTCTTTTTCCCTTGAGGCTTTGGTACCTTTCCTCTTCTCCGCTAAGGCTTCACTGAACTTTGCATGAGCATTTTGGAAACTGTGAATTAATTGCTTTGTGATATATCACAAAGTATACCTATAGGTACGGATCTACCACCCAAAATAATTCAATTTGAACAAAATTGTATTTGTTGGACAATACACGAATTATAATTAACTAGGGTTGACCCTGTACAAAGGGCCTGTCAACTTCAAACCCGAGGGCTGTGATTTCAACACGCAGTGACCGCAAAATGTATTTCCGCTCCTTCAAAAACATTTCTAAAATGAGGGGTGTTGAGATTATTGGGTGAGGATTATCAATCATATAACAATGCCCAATTATCCATTTAGGTTGCCGGCCGAATGGTTTTCGTATAATAGCGGGAAATTCCACTGCGCATGCCCAGATGTTTAGATTTCTCGTAAATTTGGTAACACCAAGAATTCAATTCATACGGCTTTTCGAACGGAATCAAGATTTCCGTGCGGAATTCTGTTTCCGCTGAAGGAGATATACAATCGCATTTTGGCATCAATTCCTATTCCATTCGTAGCGGCCATTTTACGTGGGAATTATTCTATGTGGAATTTGCCTTGTTATGCAATTGCACACACTTGAAGCACAAGCTGCGAGCGGCCGCACAGCTGCAAAAAGAGTATGAAATGAACAGGGAGCGCAAGGCTACGCTGATTATGAGCCAAGCATAATTCAATCAAAGACACAGGTTAAACCTCTCTCTCTCTCTGCCTCAATGGAAACCGGCTGCCATCCATTTTCCAGGGTTTTTCGGAAAAATTCAAAAATTCCCTGAGTATTCCCCGAGTATTCCAGGACAAAATATTTCCCTGAGTTTTCCAGGTTTTCGAGGTTTTCCAGGTCGCCGGACACCCTGTTCTACTTTCAACCAACGCTTGAGTTTCAACTCTTTGGTGCTAAACCCCACGAGTAAGCAGTAATGCCACTCTGGCTGCTTACTCTCATTGTTTTACTCTGCCGTGAAACGATCTCTCGGGGCACGAAAATTCCTCATCGATCAAGAGCTCCGTACAGGAAGTTCAAAGAAATCTTAGGGGCATTCGTGAGGGGAGAAGCTTTATCCAACGTGAGATGCCACCGGCACAAAAGATATAATGTCTCCATGCAAAATTGAGAGTAACTAAAATCTAGATGCATAAATTGAGATTTTACTGTATTGTTGAAAAAATCTGCAAAGTTGTGTATTTTTTCGATGGGTTCCTCAGTTGCTCTCACGGGTTCAGAAATATTTATGACGCCATTGTATAGTGGGTTGCATAATGTATTTACGGAGGTGCTATAGGACTGTTACAACATCACCATGAAGAAAGATTAATAGAATAATAAAAACTTTTCATACATCGTTTAAATTGAGAGTATTTACCTTTATGTGTAATATTATTGGATCATTGCCTATTTTCTTTGTTATTTTTCAGTATTAGCCATGGAATTTCTGATGATTTCTTTCTTTTCATGTTCAAAAATAGACCCTAACACAGATATTTTGCCAGAAATGTGAGACTTATCTTCAGACATATATGTAACTACTGGCCTGGCTGTAACTGGAATTATTTATTGATGCAAATTAATCCCAATAAAAAATAACCACTTTTTCATGTTGATGGCTCAAGTACAGGCTGTTAATAGAATTATATCAAATTTTTAACTTCAATTATACATGAATGTTAAATAAAAAAACAAAGGGAAGATAGAAAAATTTCACCGAATTTGTATGTAATCACATGCAACAAATAATTCATTGAACAATGATTAGTGAATTCTGCCATTTTGGAAAACTGAGAAAAATTCGAAGCTCATATTTCGCCATATTGTATGGAATCTGAAGTTCATGAATGAAAAGTGATTTAAATATATTGAATCTTTCACAATTTAACAATATCAAAATAGTAAGGATGAGCAGGATCCTGAAACTTTGGGAATTCCCAAAGTTTTTGGCCTTCCTGAAGTTTGAGACGAGAAAGGACTTTCCCAAAAATACTGTTTCGGAGATTTTTTTTTGCTTTTCCGATTTCCGGCCTTGAAATTTAAAGCAGTCACGCGTCGCTTAGTGCATTTACACAAAGTACAATGCTAAAAAAAGTGAATCTATAATAATCCTTTTGAAATTTTAGAAAAGAATGCAATTTTTCCTCCGATTCAAAGCATTTGTCGTATCCATGGAAACTATATACAGTAGAAACTCGAAAATACGAACTTCTAAATTACGAAATTTTGATTTTACGAAGCAAAATCTTCGGTCCCGACCAAAAGGGTATCTAAGTGTATGTAACAGTACGCGATATTACGAAATAACGAAGTTTTAAAATTACGAACCTCGGATCTTGGTCCCGACGTGAAAAAGTTACTTGTTTATACGAATAGTGATAGATCACAGTAACGTTTTGGCGCTCCTTTTCAGAGTTAAACATCTAATTAATGATCGTCGCCGAATACATTATGCACTGAATGTATTACCAGAACGATATCTCATTTTTCAATGCTTCAATAGTAAAGGTGTGGTTTCGCTGGGGCGTCTGGCGTCCGTCCAGCAGTCGGAAGTCACTGATGTACTCATCCAATGTACAGTAAGTCCTCTACATACGAACGAGATGCGTTCCGAGAACTTGTTCGTAAGTTGAAAAACGTTAGCCAGGCATCGAAAATTGTAGTTACTGTATTTCCTGGCCTGCAGGCTTTCCGCCGGGGCGTAAACGTAATACCCGCGGATCTAAAGATCTGCGGGTATTACGTTTCTCCGGATACTGAAATCGGATCCTAATTCATTTAAAAAAATCGGATCTGGATCAGATAAAAAAATTCACACTGGGGAGTGGATACCATTAAAATCGCCCTAAATAACGGTCATCCTGTGTTGTGGCCGATGTAGGAACTAGTTGGAACCATGGAAGTTGGCTGCTGATGCTCTCGAAAGGATGTCTATAGGATGTCCTTGAAAGGATATCCCAACTAGTGGAAACCACCTGAGAAGTTAGGGCGGATATGCGATGAGTGAAAGGTGATACGTTTGGTTCGCGTTCATAGCTGATAAGGAACTCCCAACGGGCAACCCCCCCCCCCCCCCCCCCCCCCACACCCAACTTTTGGAAGCCACCTGTGAAGTTAGGGCATGGGAAAGCGATAAGTGAAATGTGATACTTATGATGAAATGTGATACGGACTCGAGAAAAAATATCACTTTACTCCGACCCCCTAACTATGAGCGCCGAGCCGAGGGTGGGGGAGAGAGAGAGACGTGGAGGGGAGAGCAAGAGGCAGGCCAAGGACGCGTAGCCGTTCGCTGGACTGGCGGAAGGGCCAATGCTCGGCACGAATGCCTGTGGAAAAAAGTGCTGGACATCTTTGCTTTACACGACTACAGTAATTGTATTAAACTTGCATACCAACTTGAGGAGTATCCGCATTGAAAGATGAACGATGCAGGTAGAACTTATATCAAAGCTTATTTTCGTATCACTTCTCATAGACGAGTAGCTTTTCCACGAAATGATCGATTTTAGGCAAGTTAACTAATTTTTTCTCCGATGTGGTTGATATAAAGTACGCACAAGTATGTATCAAGCCCTATGAAATAAGGTCTAGCAACATCCTTCCTGCGCGAAACGGTGAAAATAGAATTTCTTTATCTATTAGCATGGCGATGTAAAAGTCAACGGTCTGAAAATGGATTTCCTGCCGTGGTATCCACTTCCAAAAGTGAATGATGCTTCCTCTAAAAGGAAGTAAAAACAGATTAGAGTTCCGATTCTCTCTTCGCATGCGCCGATGCACTACGTTATTTATCCCATTGATGTGGAGATGCGTTTCAAAGCTCACTCGGGCACTACGCAACATAATTTCAGGTTGTGGAAAAATCATGAAGTGCGAAGTCAACCTCACAGCTACCACCGGTGTAGGTTACAATTTGAATCGACCGAAATAACGGCTCCCTCGTTCGATCATCGGCCGTATCAACCTAGTTTTGGCTGCCGAGTCTGCTGAAAGGAGGCCCAACCCCTCCCCCACTAGTGAAAGCCACCTGGGTAAAAGCGAAACTGGGTGAGGGTGGATAATAACAGATAAGGTGAAGGAGTGATTCTCTCGGGTTACCCCCTTCTCTTTCTCGCTGAATGAGTCCCTCGCAGATGAATGTCGTCGCGCCTAGGAAAAAGGAACGAAGAACTTTTTTCTTGAAGGGTCTTCTGGGAAAAACCGGTTTAGATGCGCCAATTGTTCAGATCCGACTGAGGTATTACCCTAAAATCTGACAGCTTTAATGTTTCCAGCTGAGTGATTGAGAGGGATAGCTGGATGGAAGGACTGCTCGTCAGGCAATTTCCAAATACCCTGGAAAGGATATTTTATCATTCATCACGATAACCCGAATCGAGCCTCGTATTGCCGGTAATAATCATTTGTGAGTGAACAAATGAGTGAACGGAATAATGCATCGATTTGATACGAAGGTAGCTTGACACATTGAAACACAGCTTTAGTCTTACTTCCGAACCATCCGTTAAAATTTATGACGCAAGTAAACAATAAACATTGCAAATTGATATATCCAGATAATATTGTTAAAATTCGTCACGGAAAAGAGGGGTAGTACCAATCCGCGAGTTGCTGCACGCCGCACCGCCAGCTGCAACGGCAAAATAACTTATCCGGTGGCGCCAAATTTGAAATTCCCGAAAATAGGAATAACAAAACTCAGACAAATAAGTTGTGTTCAACTGACAATGAGTGCACCCTGTGGGCATGAATACACATTTTAATATACTTTCATGAATTATAACTTCGTAAATCATGCAAGTACATTGCGAAAGTACATCTTAATCTAAGGAAACAAAAAAGAGCTTCATCGCGATGTTTTTGAAAGATACTCGTTCATACGAAATTTGATATTACGAAGTGCCGATTTTTCCGGTCCCGTCAACTTCGTAATTTCGAGTTTCTACTGTAATTATGGATGGATATTATATGGTATCCATGGTCGTATCAATAAACGAACTTTCGTATCCCATAGTACCTGTGCCAAGCTGTCCTAAAGTTTGCATAACTTCCGAAATTTCAGGGGCAACGACGAAAGGAGAATGTACGCATGTGCTAAAACAGTTATAACTTCCCTATTAACAACAATAGTGCAGAGATATGTCACAACAATATAAATCTAACATTAACGTATGTAATGCATAAAAAATGGATGGAAAAGGTCCAGAATTAATGGAGATGTGACACCATGAAAAACAATGATTTTTAAACATTAAAATTATCAATTTTCTCAATAACAGCAAGATGAATTTTATTTTTAATTTTTACTGGTATTTATTAACTCATTTCTCGTCATCACTAGGTACGTGGAATGATTGTGCCCTCCTCAGATTCATGTGAAAAAATCGTCAGAGTAACCCCTGCAACAGCAGCCGCCACTTTGATTAAAATAAGCATTCCTCGTATATGAACAATACTGATTTTACAATAAAAATATTAACAAATAAGATGTTAAAGAACTTAATAGTTGTATTGAGAATGTTTTTCTAAATAAAAAAATACAAAAAGAAAAGAAATAAAAAAAGAAAAATATCAATTATTCAAAAGTTTAACAACAAATATCTCAAAAACAGGAAGATAGATTTTGTTAAAAATTCTTACACATAGCAACGAACTTTTACCGGGTGCCTTCTTTTAGAAAATATATTTTAAATGGTAAATTTTCGTAGCCAAATGCGTATGTAAGTTTTTAATTAAAGCAACAAAAAGTATATATATACAATTGAAATGAATACAGTTGAATGGAAATACAATGCACAATTTCCCAATTACTTAGGATACATCTATACATTACCCATAGTTACATAGTCCGATCTATCACATATTTTAATATTGTCAAAGACTCGGAAAGGTATCATTTGCGGTAAATGAAGCGTGGCTGCATCTTAATCTACACCTATTAGGGAAGTCAATGAACACCCCAAAACATCAAGCTTGGGAAAAAACTAGCATAAAGCTGAATTTTACCCCACTGATAGACTACTGCCAGAGGAACATTCGTACAAAAGTCTCCAAAAATCCCCCTGGAGCTTACCCCCTCACCCCCCCCCCCCCCCCCACCACCCCTCGAAGGTTCACAATACCAATATTTACGGAACACCCATTTTCTCTGTTACTAATAATCAGATCAAGTTCAACTTTTTTCTGTTTTGTTTGTTATTAAATGCTTTACAAAATTAATACCTAACATATTTACGCGGAGTATCGCCACAAACCTAATAGTTTTTGAAAAATTTAAGAAAATATTAAGAAAAAGTAGGTTTTCTACTTTGAAATTTTATTTTTGCGCTATAGGTTTTTTATGTGTCATATTATGTAAAAACCCTTCCTATAAAGTTGCCTACACTTTTTTTGAATCTATTGATATACAGATTTATTTATTTCTGTGTGATGCTAACGCTGGGAGGGAAGGGGGAGAAAGCAAGAAGGTTCGGCTCTTTCCCGATTCCCATCCCAAAATCATCAAGAAAATTTTTTTCCTATCCCGTCCCGAAACCAGAAATGCCTATCCTGCACATCCCTACATTTTAGTGAAAGGCTAAATTGACCGGCATGACCACCTTGATCATTTCACTACACAGAAATTTCACAATGCCATGTTTCGCTGTAAAGAGATTTTACTGTAGTTAGGAAATGCAGCAGCTTAGCAACTCCAGCATATTTACCTTAATTTCATGGTTTGGTTTCCAATATTTAGGTGCTATTTGATCCGCTACCCAAGAAGAAACCAGTCGTGTAGGAGGGGAGCCAACACTGGCAACAGCTTCAGAAATGAAAGTGACTCCATCAAGGACTTTTTGTGCAGCATTCTGAGCTCCACGTATGGATATAGTGCTCTGCAAACACAAAAATCAACAACAACAAATTAAGTTAACTATTCCTCTTTGTGCCATCCAATTTTCACTACAGGACACCAAACGTTCTTAAATACAAAATCGATGCCTTGTTGAAACGCATGGGTTCAATGCTTTGCAATTAAGTTTCCTTATAATTACATATATGTACTCAAATCTTAAATTATACTTCCTTAATGGATAGACACAGCCAAAAATTCGAAATTGAGAGTTAGGCACAATAAGCTCCTCTTTTTCATTATTTCCTACATAATCCCATCAAGAAATCTTCCCATTTTAACCATCAATTTTAAAGAATTCTTTCTACATACCCTCCTGTTCTGGAGTACCAATTGTAACTTTTTAATATATGTATTTTCAAAACCAAGACTTTCATGACAATTGCACCACACACTCTTCTATCATGTACCAACTTGGTGATCCAACTCCCAACCAGTGCTTGAACACAACCAAATTAGAAGAACACACTCCTTTCAACCTCATCAATTACAGGAACATACAATCTACTTGACCCACTCATTCCTCACTCTAATTTCTTGTTTTTCAGCAATCTTGTACAAGTCACAACATAAATTCTTTCAGTTGACTTTCATGTCTATGCCCAAACATACCCTCGTTTCCTTCACTAACTAATATAAGCTGATACAATACAAATTCTAAAACCAATGCAAGTATTTATTCTTTAAACACTACCATTTATCTTTCTATCATCATTTAATTCCTCATTCATTTCTTTAAATGCCCAATTATCATTAGCAAATACACATTTTACATACATACATTTAATACATTTCTATACATAATCATCCATCAGTTCAAATATTTCACCATTTAGACTTTTAATGTAGCCATTCTCCCTAATATTCTCCAATCAATTACTGTGCAAAATCTAGTATAAGCCTACAAATGTTTACCATTTGTCAGCAGATGAAAACCAGCCTTCAACTTATAGTCGAGTCACTAAATAAGGTGACTTATCTAGGGTCAGTATTTCCACCTATCAGCTGCATGAAATTATTACTATTTCTTTTATCCGTGAGCCATAAAAAATATTCAGAGAGATATGAATTAGATTTATGCTCACAGGTTTGCAATAGTACCTTCCAACGTTAAATAAATTTGGAACTTCTGCTTTGCAATATTAATCCATTTCAAAAGGCCTTACAAATACATCATAATGAACCCAAAAATAATATGATTTGCAGATTTACCACGGGCGATGCTGGGGCCGTAAATCTCTGTCAATGTAATGATCAATATACTTTGTATTTTTTACGTTCCATGGATGTAATTACTAGGAGTTAAATGAAATTGAATACCTGAAAAATTAACTCAATAATGAGATGAAACAAATACATGCCAACTTCTCATCATGAACTCTGGCATTGCCCGGCTATATGCTTCCTGATACTCACAAAGATATTATCAATCAATTCAATGCAAGTTTGCAATTCTTTTTCCAATATTTGTCACACTTTGTTTCAATATTCATCCTAGCACCTTTAATAGTTTGCTCTTTTCATTTCAAAGAGATAAAGCAATTTTTTTCATTTTGATTTATACATTAGTAAAGGATTTTAGTCAATATTTTTGGTGGAAAAAACGACTTCGACTTATAATAAAAGATATACGGCACTTACTTAGGTTTTAGATTCATTTACACTCGATTCAAGTCTCTGAGTTACCTCACAAAATTTCACAGGGATAAGAGGGCATTCATGAAACCATTCAACATACATACATTGTTTCTTTGACGTAATCAAGATACCATCTGCTTCAATAACAAATGGTATTAGACTTGAGGAAGGATAGAATCCCATGAAACAATCAATAGTACCATGCCTGAGTTGTGGAGAGATTCAGATTTGGATCCCAACCAAGAGGGTTGGTCCCTTCAGGGGACTTCCAGGACTTTGAAAGGGGTAGAAATGCTCCAAAGCCTTCTTTTTTGCAAACTTATTTTGTCTGTTACAGTTTCCATCCACCCTAATCCCCTCAAGCATCATGATAGTCTCAGATCTGACTGTCCAGTCACCAGTCAGTCTATTATCGTATTCATGTAGCCAACACACAAGAGGAAGATATCCACCAAAACATCTGCGAAAGTAATGCAAGTCTGCTGACCCAGATCAGGATACTTTGGTGATTCCACCCCCTGTACACATGTCCAACACTATAAGGTTAAAGTCACATATAGGGTGAACTTCAGGCAAGGGATATCTAATATTTTTTCTTTAATAATATTTTTCAAGGGCAAATTTCTTCATGTCATAAATACTAATGTGAATCAGCAAGTTAAACACTGTAAGAGTAATTATTGGAGAAAATCATTTACAAATCAAAAAATAATAGTATTGATTTTTTAAATATCCCTAAAGCAATTCACTCCAGAACTCAATTATTGTACTCACTTTTCCATCAATGAGAAACAAAGTTAAATTCACTATGCATTGCTGATCATCTTGCCCTGGAGTTTTTATTTGCAATCGTAAAACCAAAAAGCAAGTCCAATCTTAATACTTATCCTTCTTTCAGTCGGTTAATAACTCCTATTGGAGTTGATAAGCTAAAATCCTTACTGTCTAATGTAGTCTGGTTCTCCCTACTCACACATCAAAATGGTAATGACAATTTCTCTTGTTTTTTTGAAAATTTTATGCGGTTCTTTGAGCACTGTTTTCCTAAGAAACTAGTTCATAAAAGTAAGAGCAAAAAATACAATCAGTCCGACAGCTATGAGGATAAAAATGCATGGTGCCAACTTAGGAAGGAGTACATTGATCAAATCCATTTCTCTAAAATTAAGGCTAATGGTTCCCTAATACTAAATGCCGATAACCAGTTCAAGACAGCTTCAAAAATAATTAATCAGGACGTCGGGTCTTCATGCTTAACCTCAGCACCCCCTTTCAATCTTGACAGACTAAACAAGTACTTCATCAACTCTATCAATGATATAATCGCCAATATTAACTGCCCATCAGCAACAGCCACTGACTTGCTTAAATATGTCTCTGTAGTTACACCCACTTTCAAATGGACCTGGGTTACTCCACTAGAAATTCAGAAGGTTATAAGTAATCTTAAAAAATCCTCAAGCACTGACATACATACATGGGTTATCAGCTAATTTAATCAAAGAATTAGCTGATGTACTAAATGAACCTCTTGCTACAATCTGTAACACTTGTTTTCAGTCTAGCGCTTTCCCAAAAGCTCTGAAAATATAAAAAACTATCCCTATCTACAAAAAGGGTGATAGAAATTTACCATCCAACTACAGATCCATTTCCATTACTCCAGTTTTTGTGAATATAATAGAAAAAGTTATTAAGAAACAGCTCTATGATTACTTTCAAAATAACAACCTGTTTTCACCATGTCAATTTGGCATTCGTAAAGGTCAATCAACCTCTTCAGAAATCAAGTATGTGATTGACCAAATATTTGGTGCTTTTGAAAATAGATCTTCCATTGGAGTAACTGCCTGTGATCTCCCCAAAGCCTTTGATTGTGTTTCCCATCCCATCCTCCTCCAAAACTGCAATACTATGGCATTAATGAACATGAACTAGAACTTCTAGACTCCTACCTGTCTGATCGCAAACAGTTGTTTATTTAAATAATAATCTGTCATCACCCCAAATAGTTAAGTATGGTGTACCTCAAGAGTTCGTTCTAGGCCCACTCCTGTTTTTAATTTTGATTAACAATCTCCCTTTCAATGTTCCATGTGCTTCACTATAATATGCCGATGATACAACGTTTATACATGGACCAAACGACCCAGGCAACCACCATAACCCATCTGACTCCATCTTGTCAGTAGCCCGTGAGTGGTTCTCTGCATATGGACTTTCACTGAATAAAGAGAAAATGCAGCAGGTGACATTCTCCTTAAGTCCAGCATTAGATAACCATGAAAACCTAAAACTTCTTGGTTTCGAGTTTGACTGTAGACTACAATGGGACAGTCACACATCCTCAACCCTCGCTACACTTACAAGATATTTATTTACACATATTTGCTGGTAAATTGTACACATGAGAAGTATTTATACTTCGATTAGGAACAAAACTTCGAAAAGAGAACATACCCCTGGCCAAACATGCCTTATCTCCGTCCTCACAGCTGCATCTTCTGGATTCTTATTCCCATACCAATACTGACGGCTTCGATAAATAACACCACAATGGGAGCACTCCAGAACATAGCTGGAATAAGAAAATCATGAAACAGTTAAACCCAATTTGTGTATCATCAAAATTAATTATTTTTAATGGATACCATATCACACATCATTGCACTATAGAAGTAGTTCTGACTGCAGGAGTTCAAAATGACAAAGTCTTAAATACTACTCCAGTACACTTGAAGAATAACATCTACTATAATAATCACAAATGTGTATTCAAATTTTGTATTCCAGTCAAAATTCCAAAATGTTTGCTAAAAGGTAATGATTTATTGCAATATTTTAGCGTTTTTGAGTCATCATCCCCATATCAACCATACTTATTGCTAAAGTGGCGATTCCGTGTACATCCATTAGCTCAATGAATCTTTGCACTAAATAAGATATGAATGGTTTATTGAAATGCATTAGTGTTGATTTTTTTCCTTCCTGTTGATATTCAAAGGGCACCTTCTCTGGTCGTAAATAATCATAGAAAGCATTACAAAATTGCAATACTAAATCAGTGACTATGACTAAAAAAATTAACTCCACAGAAATAATTGGTGACGTATTTGACTTGATTGGACATGCACAAATCTCGGTTGAAAGATAGTAATTATGCCGCTGACACTGCCCCAGTCAAATACATAGTTCTGTAGGGCTGTGCGAGTCTCGACTTTTCGAGATTCGAGCGAGATATAAGCGCTACTCGAATCTCGCTCGATCTCAATATGCTCGAAAAACAAGCCTCGAGCTAGTCTCGAGATGGCTTGAGATCTCCATCGTGGAGGACGTAATTTTACGGGGCCATGCGTTAAAATTAGGGATGAGCGTGATCCCGAAACTTCGGGTATTCCCGTAGTTTATGGACTTCCCGAAATTCGATACGGGAAAGATATTTCCCGAAAATAGTTTCGGGAAATGTATATTTTTTTTTGCTTTTCAAACTTTCAGCCTTGAAATTTAAGGCAATCACGCGTCGTTTAGTGCATTTACGATAAGTACAAATGATACAAAAGAAAATCTATCATAATCCTTTTGAAATTTTAGAAGAGAGCACAATTTTTCCTCCGGATCACAGTATTTGTCGTATCCATGGATACTATATAATTATGAATGGATATTATAAATGTAGTATCCATGGTCGTATCAATAAACAAACTTTCGTATCCCATAGTACATGTGCCAAGCCGTCCTAAATTTTGTATAACTTCCGAAATTTCAGGGGCAACGACCAAAGGAGAATCCACGCATGTGCTAAAATGGTTATAACTTTCCTATTAACAACAATAGTGCAGAGGTATGTAACAATATAAATCTAACATTAACGTAACTAATGCATAAAAATGATGGATGTGTCCAGAATTAACGGAGAAACGACACCATGAAAAAAAATGATTTTTAAACATTAAAATTATCAATTTTCTCAATAACAGCGAGATGAACTTTATTTATTTTTTTAATTTTTGCTGGTATTTTTTAACTCATTTCTTCACTTCACAAGGTATGTAGAATGATTGTGCCCTCCTTCATGCAAAAAAAAAATATTTCCTGGTTATTGTTGATAGTGAGAGTAAGTGGATTGAAGTGTACCATATGGCAAATGGAACTGATGCTAGGAAAGTGTGTGAAAACTTGAATGCATTGTTTAGCAATTTTGGTTATCCATCACAGATAGTCTGTGATAATGGCCCTCCATTCAACTCGAAGCTGTTTGTTGATTTCTGTTCCTGTAGAGGCATTGAGGTATTAAAGTCCCCAGCATACCATCCCCAATACAATGGTATTGCGGAGAGAGCTGTTCAAACCATTAAAAAGTTACTTGCCAAGGAGTTAAATACAAACCCAGATTCCCTCAGTGACAAGAACATTCGATCAGTCCTTGACAACAATTTACTTGCCTATCGTACAACACCTTTGGCAACAGGTGAGATAAGCCCCTCAGAAAGGCTACTCAAGTATAAACCTCGTACCCTCTTGTCATTAGTTAAACCACCTTCAAATAGTCTCACCCTTCCAAGCTCTAGATACCCAGAATACAAGGTGGGTGAAGCCATTTTGGTTAAAATCAGACCAGGTAGTGTTCCTGTAAAAGGTGTAATTAGGGAGAGGGTCAGTACGGTTACTTACAGGGTGTACATTGGAAGCCAATGTCGGTATGTGCACATGAACCAATTGAAACGCTTGCCACCTACAAAAATCATTCCGAAGCCACATGTTTCCCCTTTCCAATTGTTAGCAGATCCGGATAACTCAGCTATGGATGCAGCACCTCTATGGTCAGCAGTGCAGACTCACTTGCTCATTACCCCTCGATCCAGCCTATCCTATCCTGCCTCTGTCCCAACTGCTGAAATGGTGATACCCACTGCTAACCAATCCTCAAGGAATACAAGTCCAGAGCTTCGTCGTTCCAACAGACTATCCAAGGCACCTCAGCGACTTGACTTTTGATACCAGTGAAGTTTTGGAATCCAGTAGGGGAGGAGATGTGGTGAAAATGTATTTTGACAGTCTTTTGTCCGGGAAGACATGTGGCATCCCCTGGTGGGAGTGATGGGAATTGTATGTGTGGTCACATGGGCCGGTTTGTATGTTGTATTGTGGGATGCAGAATAAATAGTTAAATCCTGAGACATCTGAGTATTTATTGGAAAGTACTGCGGGTAAATACGTAACAATTTGTTACGTGGTAAATGACTAAACAAAGTTCGTGATGAAGTGACAAGTTTATACAACCACTGGAAACACTGCGTGAGTAAACGGAAGGGAAAGTAAACTCCGAGAGTCCCCCTCCGCCGCTCAATGCAGGCAGAAGGCAGACAAAAATGTGATATAAATAAAAACCGCTATAAAGTAAACCTTTACTTTAATGTATTTACATATGCGTGAATCGTAATGCAGAACTCGCGACGAAGCCAATGGTGTTACACAAATCTCTCTACATGCCATGAAAACGGAGTCAAAGTTGTTTTGCAAAAATAAAGTCAACATTAAAAAAAATAAAGTTAGAGCTTTTAAAATTAACAAATGCACTAACAAAAGATTGAGAAATACGGTGTTTAAGTTTTACTGCCATAGAATCAATGGCATAGTAATCCCCGAAAGTTGGACATTGCTTCTCACGGGCCAAAAAATGGGCTCTTTTTTTCCTTTTCTCCCAAGAAACGAACTCTTATTATAGTTTTTAAAAAGTTTTCTTGTAATCACTTAACACATTCAGTGCGGAGCACATCTATTGACATGGTCCCATCTATGCCAAACGGCGGGACCACGTCAATAGACATGGTCCTTTTACTTTAGACCCTTTAAAAAATGGGTTCCGTTTCTAGTGTCTCCCTTAAATTCGCGACCCACATTGAATGTGTTAACGTGGAATGAAACAAGCTAAATGTTGGTGTCAACTTCATAAAAATCGGCCTTGCCGTTTTACAGATATTAAGTCTCAAACTCAGGGTCTCATACTTTCTGCTCCGACAGAAGATACCAAAGAGATACATGGAGGGAACTTCATAAACAAAAGAATCACTAGCATGCAAAATTTTAATACCAATCTATGAATTTCACAATGTAGGTAACCAACAATAAAGACTTCTCGAATTTTGCAGTGAACTGAATGAAGTTTGGCCAAACATTATTCCTCGTATTTCTCTGAATCAACCGTAATCTTGAGAGTACGGACTCAGTTACGGAGTAATTTTGGACTCCTTTTTTTTTCAACTTCCGTAAATTTCGACTTGGCCTGCCGCTAGTGTCGAAACGCATCTATTACATAACTCGGGGACTGCCTATACAAAAATTCACTAACTACACTAATTTTCAAATGTTCTCGTAATATGTCTGTCTTTTTCCATATTTACATAACCATAACCGTGAAGTTGAGAAATTTTTTTTATCATAATAGGTAAGTCTAAATTTTTGACACATGCCAAACACCAGACAATCGATGATTTTGAACCGTATAAATACAAATATTTATTCCTGTAAGTTAAATGTTAGTGCCACTGCAAGGATTGATCACAATAACGGGATTTCACCTGACCATAACATTAAAACAATACTGATCGTTCTTCATGAAATTTAAAATAAATCCAGAAAAAGTGACGAGCGCAAACATACAGCATAAAATAAAATGTATTTACTGAATAGCCTATGTATATTCCCTCTGAATGTTCAACAAAAATTCTGATGGAATGATATTTCTGTGTATCTTTTTGGAGTGATATTCTAATTTGCCAAAATACCAGAAAATTAGGGTGAAATGTAGGTTAATTCGTAACTACAGTGAAACCCCGTATTTGCGTTATCGGAAATTACGTTTTCATGCAATTTACACCACTTTTACGAAGTCCCATTCCATTTCCTACGTTTCCAATGTATGCAGAACCCCGAATTTAGACTGTACATTTTTCAGTTTTCCTGCAATTTGCACCACAACGCGCTCAATCAAAATAAAATTTAACTTTCAAAGTCCATTACTTGTGCATATAATCCTTTGTTAAACACATTTTGACTTTGTCTTGCACATATTTGCGGAAAAAAATACGAAAGAGAGCAGTAATAGGACCTGTTTGAAGAAAGAATTTGAATTTGGCGGGGATAGTTTACAGCGCCACTCGTAGCAGAAATTAGAACTACGTCAACTCGTAATCTGCCAGGAAATGATTCAAGCTATGAAATGAACACATTGTAAGGCTAGGAGCTAACTATGTATACAATGTAATTAAACCTGCAGAGGAGAATTCTTTTTTACCTAAGTAGAAACTTTGGAGAATGAAAATGGATTCTTATCCAGACATGATGAAAAATGAAAGAACTCGTACTACCTAGTGGACAACTGAGATCATTTGCACTGCCTCGATTCCTGAGTTATAAATATGATAGGCTACAAATGAATTAAACTTATCGAAACTTGCGTTATCGTACCTTAATTAGACTGAATCATAAAGTTTATTTTTTTTTGCAAATTTTTTTAGTTGAACAATTGTTTGGACTAGTCGAACATCACGGCTGATCAGATTCTCATGTGTTGTGAAGTCATCCTCAACTAAACTGGGACATAATTTTATCCTGCTTGGCAATGGAAAAGCGAGGAGGAAAAAGGACTTTTTCAATCAAGGAGACAATTGACATTTTAGAACAAGTCGATTCTCATGGTGGAACTCGCGTCGATCTAGCGAAACTGCTACGATTGCCTATCTCTACACTAAATACTATAATTGTGAGAAATTGCGATGGGATTCTGAAACAAGCCAACCAGTGCGGTAATTTGTCTAAAAAGAGAAAATATGCTAAGAAATAAGTATGAAAAAATGTAAAGGGTTACTTAACCCCTTCCCTGACGCATTTTTTTGAGGAAATGGTTCCAAAAAGGATCATATTTTTTTATTGCATTTTTTAATTATTTATATGTTATAATGATGGGAAAACAAGTTTATTTTGAGCATTGAGCTTTTATTTTTTAATAATTTCAATTTAAACCCTTATTGTTATCAATTGTCTAAAGTGAGAGAGATTCACTTCTACCTCAGCTAGAACAAGTATTTAAGCTAAAATATCTATATTTTTACTGAAAATTCTACAACCCCAACATATATCCAAATCGAAAAGTACAAATTTTAATTATGTTCAGATTTTTTTGTGTGGTAAGTCCTAAAACATGGTGAGAGACAGCGTTACAACCACAGAGTTACATCGCAATCTGGGCAAAAATATCTGCTTTCCCTTCGAATAATTTTCCCGTGCACATCTCGATTTCTAGTACATAAAAAGCACTTGCTTGTTGGGCTTTCCTTCATATTAGTGGCTAGGATCAGCTCAGGAAAGTGCATTTCTAAGGGGCGGAGAGGGCGAGGTGTTGCGGGTGGCCTACCCACTTCATGAGCCAAAAATTGGGGATGTACTCCTCAATAATTTTTTTCGATGAGGTCAAGTCTATTATTCAAATATGACTACCTTCCACCTGTTCAACATTTGGTAGATTTTTCAAATCTTATTCAGTTTTGGATTATTACGAATTTCTGCGACATATTCCTCATTTTTGTGAGGTGTAAATTTTTGCAAATCGGCGAATGACATAGTTTCCCAAAAAAAGGCGTACACAGAATCCACCGTGTGGTCCAAAAATGCTCTTTGTCAGGCTTTTATACAATGCTCTGCAGCATTATTAGCGCCAAGAAAACTCGTATTTCGGGAGCACTCCACGCCATTGTTCTCTGGAACCAGAGCGTTTTTCACGAAGACACTGATCAGCATACCAATTTGTCTCATCAGTAATTAGTTATATAAATTCATAGCCGAAGAACAGTTGAAAAAACTGGAGTACACCACCATCTTCTTGAACTTGAATGATCATGAAGCTCTGAGATCATGAATGAACTCTTCATGAAGCACTTTCAAAATTGAACCTTGCGGGTGCAGGAGGGGGAGCTTCGCTACTTTTCATTTCTCTCCATTGGTCGTCTTCAATAGGCTCACCTTCGCACTCGGCATCTAATATGGTGTGCTCGGAGAAGCTCGGATTCAGATCCCAAAGTTTCTAAATTTTCTTTTTCCACCTCAACACCCTTTCACTCTCACTTTCTGTTGCAGAATGAATAAAGCAAAACAGTAAAAAAACACTGAGGTAACCAAAAATTGCTCTCGACCTCTAATCGCATAAAAACGGATTTCAGTGAAACGCTGATGGAGAAGGGACACTTGACATGAATGCTCAGGAGGAGAGTGAAGTACTAACGTATGTCTCCGTTGAAAATTTAGGATAAATTGAAATGATTTTATGTCGACATCCTTTGATAAAGGTAAAAGAATTTCAGGGGTACATTAGGAATATCCACGGAGATATTGACATAAGCTTGTATACCGTACCTTCCCAAAGAGGATAAGACAAATCGGTGAGATTTAGAGAGAAGGGAGGGGTACCGAGAAAGATGGAAATCAGGGGGAATAATAATAAAGGCGGAGTCTTCCTGCTCAAAGTCTTACTAAATGCACGTCTGAGGGAAAATATGCCTTTTCCTTATGTGCGTATTCTTCGCTTTCAAGGATTACCGCAAAACAAGCACATGAGGTCGTAAAGCAATGAGGATGAAGGCATTCTTTTCCACATAAGATCTTTCCCATTCATAAGGGTCCGCTGTCCCACTTGAGTGAAGAAATTATGGCTCTATTATGACAGGCACCAAGCAGGGTCGGAAAGCGACCGCACGCCCAACCATTTTCCTGGGGCTTCCCAGACGGACAATGCACTCTTGGCGGGGCGCCCCTTATCTATTGCCCCTTTTTTCTCGGGTGACCTTGGAAGAAAGAGAGCTGCAGCGAAGAACATGAGTGCGAGAGGAAACCTGAACGCAATGTAATGAACGGGAGAACAAGCCACTGCTACTTTTCTGAAAATTTTTTGAACCACCAGTAATGCTGTCGAGACATTTCTTCCGATTTTTCCCGAAAAATTGCATTTACGGGGGTTGGATATAAGATGACTATCATCGTCTAAATCTCAACCTCTAAAAGCCGTTTGTTGCATAAGTGGAAGCCACTAGAGACTGAAAGGTCTGAGAAATCACGAGTTTCACGTCAACACGGCAGATTTTATTTTACTACAACACCGCATTCGAAGGACAGGAAAGGAAGGCTAAGTATTTGAAAAATTTGCTGTAATAGGTATGCATAAGTTCAACGATTCTTTCTACTCCCACACAATGTATTACTAGAGCATGAATATATCTAGACTAATCATGCGAAAACACACTTCACTAGTCATAGCTTTATCCGAATATTCCTTTATCCTGTATTCGCTTTTTATATGGCTGTTTGCATAACACCCCCTGCCACACGTCCGTGGTGCAGTTTACGGGTAGATAGGTACGTAATGTATTGTTTAGAAGCGATTGTAAGGGGTTATTTTTATTTTTCCTAATACATAGTATCACCGTTACGAGTGTATATCGCGCGACTGTTATTTTTGCATCCGGCCAGTCGCCGTGAATGTCGGAATCAATTATATTTAGCGTTTTGAACCCAAAAATAAAAAAAAACAAATGCAATATTTTTGTAAATGTAATAACATTTGAATGCGGTATACATGCATTGATATTACGCCTAAATGTATGAATTCGATACCAGATAAATTTATCTAAAACAAGAGCAAATAATGCGCTAAATCTCACGTGTAATGGTCCCAATACCAAGGTAAAAATTACGAAAATTATGACGCAATTCCATACGCTAATGCAACGAAATAAGTCTCAATAACTGGCTAAAAATGAGCCAGTGTGTCCGCAAACGCCATCTGCTGCCTAGATATAGAATTTCTACGAAGGGGACGAGATTATTCGTCTTCGGAAGCTAGGAAGTCGAAAGAGCGGCCTTGGACGAGTTAACTCGTCCCTGACGCGATTTGACACACCTGGTTAGGACGAGTTAACTCGTCCTTGTCAGGGAAGGGGTTAAAGAGTGGTTTTTGAGTGCTAGGTCTTCAAATATCCCTATATATGGTTTCATCATATGAGAAAAAGCTCTGCACATCGCCACAAGATTGGGAATTGAAAATTTCACAGCATCCAATGCTTGGTTGGATAGATTCAAAAATATTATTTTCTGAAGTTAATATACATATTATTATTATTTATGGGTAGGGTCTACAGTTACCATGAGTGAAGTGAATTTTTAAGAAGCTGTTTCTGTAATTTTTATTTATTCATTTGATCTTGATTTTGTGCGATATGTAGTAATCCCTTATTTTATGTATCAATAATGAAGGAGAAAAATAATTTTCACATTTCTATTCATCTAAGGTGTTCCATGTCTTTTTTTCACTATTTCGTATTTTTACCCTTACTCCAGTGAAGGAACATGGCTGTATAAGTGAAAATTCAACTCTCCCGCAATTTGCACTTTCCCGCAATTTGAACCTTTTTTTTAGGGTCCCTAGAAAAGTGCAATTTAGGGGTTTTACTGTAATAAGAATATTTAGTCAATCACATAAATACTGGTATTTTTTCTTTGGTATTACCAGATGAGTAGTGTTACTGCTTTTTGACACTCGTCAAAAAATTATCGGTACTTTTTTCAGTACTACCCATGCCTTATTAATAACCTCCTCGTCATATTTTAAATGTTAACATCAATTACACATTAGTGGTTTATAAGATCATCAAACGGCCACAATCATGAACAATAATATAGGTACAAGGGCACACATTGAGAGTAAGAGTTAATAAATACATGAGGAAAGATAGAGAGAGAGAAAGAGAGAGTGACAAGGGTTTGTCATATCAATAAAATATTGAAAACGCTCTCATATACAAACCTCGTCAGATCAAACATTAAATCAAGATTACCAACCAATGAGATATTAAATTTAATCATTAAGTAAATACTTAAAAAGACAAGCCAAAAATAAAAACAATGTTTCAAAACATTCTAAGAGGCACATATACATGGGGGTACCCAAAAGTAACCGAACTTTATTTTATTTTTTCATTTAATTTTTCAAACAAAATACCTTCAATCCTCTTCAAAGTACTCTCCACTGCCAATAATTCACTTGTCTAATCTTTTTTTCCATTGTTCAAAACAATTTTTAAATTCATCTTCTGGGATGCCCGAAAGCGACGTCATTTTTTTTTCACCTCAGCAACATCGGCAAAACGCTTTCCTTTCATGTCTCTTTTCATTCGGGGAGATAAAAAAAGTCACAGGGGGCAAGATCGGGTGAATATGGGGGGTGGGGCACAGGGGTCATGCCATTTTTACTCAAAAATTGGCTCAAAGACAGGGCTGTGTGAGCAGGGGCGTTATCGTGGTGGAAAAACCAGTCGCCCGACCGCCACAAATCAGGCCTCTTCCGACGCAAACTGCATTGCAATCTTTTCGAAACTTCCAGGTAGAAAGCCTGGTTAACTGTCTGGCCCTGTGGAACAAACTCTGAATGGACGACTCCTCTCACATTGAAAAAAAAATCAGCATTTTATTGACATTTGGTTTCACCTGATGAGCTTTTTTGGGGCGAGGTGAACTTGAAGACTTCCACTGACTTGATTGCTGTTTCGTTTCAGGATCGTAACCGTAGCACCATGATTCATCTGTTATAACCTTGGAAAAAAAGTGTGGGTCATATCGAAACTCTTCTTTCAAAGCACAGCATGCTTCCACATGACCTTGTTTTTGATCAACAGTCGAAGCACGAATTTGGCAGCCACCCTTTTCATCTTCAAATCTTCCGTTAAAATTCGCTGTACTGAACTCCAAGTCACTCCAGACAGCTCCACAATTTTTTCAATTGTCCATCGTCCATCTTCCAGGACGATTTCGCAAATTTTTTCCAAATTATCATAATTTCGGGCCATGGAAGGACGACCCGAGCGAGGTTTGTCATCAATAGACATTTCACCTCTTTTGAAATGGAAAAACCACTCAAACACTTGAGTTTTCCCGATTGCATCATCCTTGTAAGCCGTGTTTAACATTTCAAGTGTTTCTTTGCCAGTTTTTCTGAGCAAGAAGCAAAACTTTACGGCTGCCCACTGTTCACGTTAATCGGCCATTGTAAAAACGATGAGCACACAAAACAATTGTTACTAACAAATTCTTATTAAAAAAAGTAACTTTCCTTAGCAACGACGCTTCCCTTGCCGACTCAGGAATGGTAGCTTTATCTGCCCCTAGCGGCAGAACAGGGTACTTCAACAACTCCGCCCACCACACATCAGTTCAGTTTCTTTTGGGTACCCCCTCGTATATGGAAATTTGTTTTGGTTTTTTCACGCTCACATATTTCATAGCATACAATGAGTTCATTATAGAACTTCTCACATGGAGACAAACCCATTTCATAACAATACTCTTTAGATGGTATTTTATAAACTCGTAGAAGACACTTATGACCAAGTAATACATAATTAAACCATAATTTTCCTCGACCGTTAACTCATAGAAATAAAAAGTATTTAAAAAATCAAATTTCATTTAACATACATGCCTTTCCTATAAATCAGCTGATAATAAACTATTCACTAAGAATTCAGAGCCATCTCCTAAAAAAAACAATACTTCAACAAGTCACAAGTTAAGTTTAAATACTAACCCAGACCAGGCATACATGGCAATTCCATACCAGGAAGCATCCGCAGATGAAGATGTCTTAGGAACTACAACTACCTCCCTTCCGTTGCTGTGGCAACTTTTACAAATATATACACAGTTTTCATACTGATGCTGGTAACTGGAATAAACATATAAATGAAAATATATAAATTTCTTCATACATAGAAGCATATTCCAGCAAAGTACATTGAAGCTCAACAAGAAATATGACAAATAAGCTCCAAAAACTATCAGAATAGAAAGCAAGTAAAAATGTGCTAGGAAATATGTATATGTCACTACAAAGAAATAAATTAGAAATGGTTAAATTCCTTAGAAATGGTTAAAGGCTGTTTTACACAAGGCACTTCATTGCACAATCTGATGTATGCACGGACGTGCATTGAAAATTGCATCGTGTAAAGCGGTGAATTGCTAGAATACATGCATAAATGCATACTTGACCAATGTGAAAATAGCCCCTGCTCTAATACCGTGCCTGCATTCTCACAATTTCTGTACAAATCAAATAGCACAATCAAGTGCCTCATACAAAACGGCTTTTAGACTGCACCGTTCATCGATTTTTTTAACAGGTGGACAAACTCTAGGCCAAGAAAATACACAGAGGGTGTCTCAATATACTTTAGCATACATGGGAAGCAAAAACAATTTGTTCATTCAGCTATTACTTCTTCCCAAAATCATTCTAAGTTAACAGGTTGAAGAGAAGAATCTGACATGTTGAAGAGAAGAAAACTAGCCATGTATTTAGTCAGGTTAGATATTGGAGCACCTCCAATGACCCCTGCTTTATGGGCGTTTCTCTTTTCTATGGGTTCACTTCACAAATTGCAAAGCAAAGACCATAAATCATAAAGATCAAAACCTTCCTTTTTGATTGCCTGTCTCTTCTTAAATTTCTCTAACTGCTTTGAAATGTGAATTTGAAATGCATTCTCGTGAAGGCAACTAGCATTGAAATAGATATATCCTCATTTACTATGGCACACTATGTACCACCCATCTTGCAATCACTATTTCCAACAACGAATCTCTCAGAAAAGAATGAACATCTCGTCAAGGCACCCAATAAAATGGCTACAGAAGAGAGATGGCCCTCAGAAGGACCTTTTGGAGAGACAAAAAGAGAAAAAGTACAGAGGACGAATCTCCTCAGGAGACACCAACAGTGTACATAGGCCTACCATATACTGCCGAGAAAATCACAAAGAATTCTCTCAAAGGCATTCAACATTAAGTCAAGATTTACTCACTGCAATAAAATCACCTGCCTTAAACCCAGGAACAAGGTTGCAACCTAACTCTATGAGGGAGGGTAACCAGTTGAAAAGGGATAGAAAAAATGATCGTGTGAAAGACTTCTCCAACTTCAAGTTAGAGAACTTTTCACCAGGGTAGATAAACCAATCACTCACACCAATAACCAGATACCCAAAAGCAGTGGAAGGAATGATAAATGACATCATTGAGCAGAGAGCACTAGAGTTAAAGAGGAATGTGAAAAATGGGAGGGCCATTTTACCAACCCAGGGATATTCAAAATATTATTTAGTTATTTGGTGTTACCAAAAGTCAAGTATTGTAGCATTATATGGTCTCCAGACCATGAGTGTCATGTACAACGACTGGAAAAAATTCTTGAGGCATTTAATTACAATGGTTGCCAGGCATCTTGGATTTGAGCCAAGCACTAGTTCTTATGGTCCCTTTGGGGCCATAGAACTAGTGCTTTGGGGCTTGGGGCTGAAGACATAGTCAACTAGACTTAAACAAGCTGATATAGTTTTTCTCTATTTGTTGAATAACCAATACTCCTGTCTGAAACTACTTGAACTTGTTCTTTCCGTATTGCACATGTTAACACACGTCATAATTATTTATATTCCAAGTCTAGTCATAAAACTAATTATATGTATAATAGTCTTTTAGTAAGAATCTTTAGAGGCCAATCTTCTTCCATCGGAAGTTGATTTCTTCAACCCTCTCCCTCCTAACTCGGCCAAAATGCATATGGCGTTCTCTGACCGCTCTGCAAATTTAAATTCCCAGTATCCAGAGAGAAGAATATACAGCTTTTTTTGGCCAAATTAAAGAGGGAGGGTCTTTGGGCATTTAAACTTCAGAAGGGAAAGGGTTACATGTCCATCCAGTCATTAAAAAGGTCATTGAAATGTTTATTATAAACTTGTCTACTCAATTAAAAGTGGTAATATTTATACTTAATTACATAACTGTGTACAAAATAATTTATAATTTTCAGAGTTAGCAATTTGTTTCCTTTTAAAGCTCTCTTGTCAACAATACATTATAAGAACTTCATAAAATAATTGTTTCATCCAATGTAATTGGGTGGCTGCCCGTAAATGTACATTTATACATTTTTACATGTATACTGGCATGTGCAATAAACAAATAAATATTCTCAACCAGAATAATTTTTAAAATATTCATCAAGTTCAACAAAAGTTAATAAATGATCTATTATGGTTAAGACTATGCAGTAATGTAAAAGGAATAGTAAAATGCTGTCATATTTTCTTCAAGGAATTCTTTAATGATGTGCAATTTATTTGTTTTCATCAATTTGAAAGTTATCTCCAAAAAATATGGCTACTACATACATACCTGCAAAGTATGTCAGAAAAATGAGGCTGTCCATCTCGCTGATGTCCCATGCTCCCTTGACACCTATAGCCACATGACAGGCACTTGGATGGACAAGTAAAGTATTCATCAGAGAAGAACATAGGCGCTGAGTCCTTGATTTCTCCATTGAATTTTTCATTAAGAACCTGTGCAGGAATTAGAATGGATGACCTTATATTTTTAGCAAAGAAACCACAGCTAGACTGAGCAACAAAAATGGTGAAGTTAAAATTTTTTAACTTCTTAAGCATGAAAAAAGTGGTTTGACTCTAAGGCATTCAAGGTTGAGGCATGTATTTATTTTTCGGCTTCTCAAAACTTCCTTTTTCCAAAATAAAAATTTTTGGGTCCATCAGTCTAATACATAGTAAACAAAGGCAAGTATTTTGACTACAGTAGAACCCCGCTAATGCGTCACCAACAGAACAGAGAGCATGGTCGGAACACAAAAAAGGTCGGATTATCAGAGGAACAATTTTATTTACATCAAAATGTGATAAAACTGTAGTTTAAACAGAAAATATTGCTATATGTACCGTTTTACAGATTTAATGTTACTGTAAACCATAAATAAAAGTATACTGCGACAAAAATACTTGCATTAAATGAAGAGAAACATAAACAGTAGAGTCATGAAACACCATAAAACACAATAAACACTATGATCGTTTCACTATGAAATTGGTATGAAAATGGTTGTATGATATGCAAGGAAAGGGTGAGTTAGCTATATAAATATTAGTGATGAGTACATTTTCTATTATTTGCAAAGATGAAAAAAATTAAATAAAACTGAAAGCAAAAGGTTTAAAGATTTGGATGCCTATTACTAAAATTTTTAAAGTTAAAAAACAAGAAAAAAATTCCATCTCAGAGTCTCCGATGATCAATGGCTAATAAACCACTGTGAGTCCTACACTTTACCCCTGGTCCTAGGGGATATGGTATAAACAGGATAGAGTTACTGCTTATATTGCACATGGCAGAATTCTGTAGTTTTTCTAAAACATTTTTCTCTCGAACCTGGGTTAATGGAGCCAGAATCCGTCAACCGCATTCCTATCTAATAGTCTACTATCACATAAAAATGGTCTCATCTTGGTTCTTGACATAATTTAGGCAAAGTCTCCTTGTAAGGCCCAGCTTCATAATCTCTGGTAAAGTATTTTCTGGGTATGAAAACTGAAATTAATACGTTCTCCCATCCATAACACTCAGATCAACTAATTGACAGCCTGATATAACTTTACAGCTCAACATAAAGATAAGTCCTTTAAAAGTGCTTCATAGCTAATGGACGTTTTATAATATTTAACACTGGCTATAATCAATATGTTATTTTCAGTGTGAATGTTCAACAGCAAAAGCAATAAAATAAGTACACAACCCTATTCACTCAATTTAGAATTCAATACCTTGTGACATACCTTTAAAGTATTGTATACAACTTGAGGATGCCGTGGTGATCTCACGGAAGAATTTTTTAGGGTTTCACACACATCCAAGCGTAGCTGAGAAAAATCAGTCGGGGGTGAGACAGTCTGCACTCCCCGATAACTCAAGGAGCTGAATGCCTCAATCTCCAACTTCAGCTGAGCAAACCTATTTCTAATGACATCTTCGGGACTTTCAGTGGGAGCTAAAAAAAAATAAGAAGCAGCTTAGTTACAACCCGTTATAAATTCTAGAATGCTAATCTTCAAAGTTTTAAGCCACATACTTGATTTTAATGGTGATGTATGACTTGTTTCATGAAAAATGATTACAGCAGGGCCAAGGGCTGAAAGTGGTCCCCCAAAATCAGCTCTAGAGCCAACTGCCTGCAGCGCTGACTGAAAGTGCTGAGAATATGCTCTTGAAGCTTCGCCAAGAAAAGTGAACAAGTCATTATGCAGTCTCTCTGCTCTTGTGCGATATATTACCAAGTCTGAAACTGCCAACACCTAGAAAGTTAATAATTAAGTATGTATACAGTACAAAATTACAACCAGCAAAAACATACAGTGAGAGATGTACACCCAACAACAAATGAAAATGAATGAACCACAGCTAGTGCAATGTGCAAAAAAAAAACAGTACAACAATATGTCGCAACAATATAATTACGCCTAGTTATATTAGATTTCTATGGAATACTGTATGCTCCAATTATGTATCTGCTCCATGGAAAAATTTAAAAACCTTTTGGTTGGTATTTATACTTGTCTTCATCATGGCATACGATATTTTCCAGGGAGGGCCAAGACATAGGCTTAAGAAGGGGGGGTCCGAGGAGCCCTTTCATGGAAAGTTTAGTAAATTTGAGGTCTCAGGAGTACATTTTTGGAACATCTTAGGAGAATGAAAATTTTCTAAATTTGTTACTAAAATATTAATTTAATCCTGAAAAAAAAATTAATAAAATTAATGAAAACTTTATTCATTGTTTTTAATGAAGGTGTGTTATTAAATAAGCTGAAAGTATGCAGTATAAAATCTAATTTATTTGCTTTATTAGAAATATCAACATATGACCTAGGGTGGGGCTGCCCCCCCCCCTGCCCCCATGTATGGGCACCCATGGTCTTCATTGAGGATACTACTAAGTGGGCTACCTTCATCTTTAAAAGGAAACATTTTCCGTCGACTTGAAATATTCCATTAAGGTATATCTAATATTTTTCATGTGCTCTCAGGGCTTCCAGCTATCCCAAATGTACAGTGAACAAGATGTAAAGAAAACCTTGCCAATTCTGTGATTTTTAAGGGACAAAGTTTAATGACACTTCAGACTTTCATTCCTATGATTTAACTGAGAAAAGTATGAGACTTCACTAGCTCTCTGAAAATTATGAGAAAAGTGTGAGATGCCAAAAAGGCAAGCTTATCAGCTTGGTGTCTTCATAAATGAAATACTAACTTTGTTTCCATCCACAGATTTATTTTCTTGGTACAACATGTTTCAACACATCGGTGTCATCATCAGGTACAAATTCAAACATAGTTTTCACGTGTATATATATCATGAGGGTAGTGGGTTATCGGGAGGGGAAAAAAACCAGGGTGGGGAGAGGTAAGGGGTGACGGTTGGAGTATGAGTCGATGGAAAACCGTGAGTGGGGAAGGGGTGGGGGGTGGGAGATGACTTGGTGTGGGTTTTCTGCCTTGGGTTAGGGATTAAGGAGGTGGTGAGTTGTCAGCAGTGTTGAAAGTGAGGTGAGCAACTTAACATACGCAAACATGATGCGCACTCGGAAATATCATCGCTCATTTGTTTTTGGCGCGATCTTTAAGTTGTTTCGTATATAATTACATTAAGAAAGAGAAAAGGGTTAATTGTTGTTGCAAGAAGAAAGAAATAAAGATAAGATAGTTAATCTTTCTTTTAATTACGAAGGAATTTAATAGGTTATGGGCCCAGGACGTCGCCACTAACTAGAAAAGAAATATACATCGGAATATTAAGAGTAATCACGATGGAAAACCAAGAAGAACGATATAAAATTCCCTTGTTCGATGGCACAAATTATGAAAATTGGAAATACAGAATGGAATGTCTGCTTGATGAAAAGGAACTTTTGGATGTAGTCTTGAATCGTATCATACTGGAAGAAGAGCAGGGAAAGGAATCGCCATCACAGAAAACAGCTCGAATGGAAAGAAATAAAACGTTGCTTAAGAAAGACAAAAAATGCAAGAACACGATCATCACCAAAATTGCAGAGAGTCACCTGGGCTATGCGATGGGAAAAGATACGGCATATGATATTTGGAAAGTTTACGAGGAAACTTATCAAAGGAAAAGTATAACCTCCAGGATAACCGTAATGAAGCAACTCTTGTCACCAGCATCGAAGTTCAAACCGTCTCAAGAAGGAATCAATGACCACTTCTTAAAAATAGACAAGCTAATGAGGAAATTAGAATCAGCGGGAACTAAGCTCAATGAAGAGGAAAAATGTGTCTATCTACTAATGACAATGCCAGTAGAATATGATGGAGTAAGTACTGCCATTGAAACGATTTGCTCAGGAAATATAACTGTATCTTTTGTTAAAAGTAGGCTCCTGGAAGAAAGCAGCAAAATAGCTCTGCGAACCCAGAAACCAAAACAGAATTCCCAGCCTCAAGTAGCATTTGCTTCGAACTCTAGTCACAGAGGAAGAGGTGGTTTCAGGGGGAGAGGAAGAATAAGTAACAGTGGAATTGGAAGAGGAAATAAGCAGAGTGAAGCATCAAATTCATCAATTAATGCTTCTCCAGTTAACAAATTTCCCTGTCATAACTGTGGTAAATTAGGACATTGGCGTTCTGACTGTCCTAAGCTGTATCAAAAAGAAGCACAAGTAAGTGAACAGGAATGTAATGAGGAGGAAGACTCTGATTATTTTGGCTACAGCTTTCAGTGTAACAGATTGGAAGCTCTGAAAAGTGATGAATGTCTTGAGAAAGAAATGACTGCCCTGAAAAGTATAGAATGTGCTGAGAATGGGAATATTATTTGGTACGCTGACTCCGGAGCATCTGATCACCAAACATATCAGAAGGAATTACTACTTAATTTTAAGTCCTTGGAGACTCCAACCATCATTCAAATCGCCAAGAAAGGTATAAATATGAAATGCTTAGGAAAAGGCAACATAAAACTGGAAAATGACAAAGGAACACCAATAAATATGAAAAATGTTCTTTATGTACCTGACCTACGAGTCAATCTTTTGTCCATTAGCACCTTGGAAAGACAAGGAGTCTTATTATGTAAATTATTTTCGGAGATGAAAAGGTGCAAGTTCAAATGAATGGGAAAATTGTCATAGAAGGAATCAGGGTTGGAAAGATGTATTGCTTGCAGATGAAGAGAAATCCCACTGCTTACCTAAGTGCTTCAGCAGAGGACTTATGGCACAAGCGACTTGGCCATATTTCTCAGTCTGGTCTTCAAAAGCTGAAGAAATTAGTGGATGGAATTACTGATGAACAACCCAAGGAAAGATGTGAAACATGTATTGAAAGGAAACAGACAAAGCAACCACACCATCAAGAAAGAACCAGAGCAACCAGACCACTCCAATTGATACACAGTGATGTTTGTGGCCCAATCAAGCCAATGGCTTACAATGAAGGAAAGTATATACTGACCTTTGTTGATGACTATACTCACTTCACTGTAATTTATGTATTGCAAGGGAAGAGTGAAGTATTCAAGTATTTCAAAATCTATGAAGCCATGGCCACATCTCATTTCAATTTAAATATAAGTAGATTTCGCTGTGACAATGGAGGAGAATATGTGTCCACTGAAACGAAGGAATTTAATAAGCAGGTGGGGAGAGGGGTGGGAGGGCCACGGGTTTCCGTTTCTCTGTAAGGGATAGAGAGACTTCTAGGAGGGGGGAAATTTTTTCAAAAAGGATGTCATTAAGTAAAACATATTTCTTCATGTTCCTTCTGATTTCCACCTCCTCCCTCTTGTCCATCTTTTTCCCTTTCCTTTCTCGGTGCAATATCTCTGGTGTGAAATCGCTGCAATGGCCCTCCTCCCATAGATGTTTGGCGAAGTGCGACTGGGAAAGATGACATGTCCAAAAACATCTTCTATGTTCAGAGATTCTTGTCTCGAAGGTGCATCCTGTTTGCCCGATGTAGGCAGCATTGCACTTTAATTTATATATACCACTATTTTCTAATGGCTGCACTCGGTCTTTTGTATGGTTGAGGAATTTCTTAAGGTTGTCATTGTTATAGAATGCTACTTTGTAATGATCTCTCGGGAATAGGCTGCTTATTCTTTCTGAAATCATTCCATAATATGGCAATTTACACCACCGAATCTTTTCTTTTTCTTTGTTCCCTTGAGTGTAGAGTAGTTGTTGGGCTTTGATGGGCAAGGTTGTTGGGCTCATTTACGAAATTCAACTTCCACCTAGTTGAGCCTGAAACAATGGAACGTATTGGTGTCTTCCGTTGGCTTTAAACCTGGCTCCCTTCTCCCACAGCTCCTTGGCCAGCAAGAAGCACTTACTTTGAACCTAGATTCCATATCCTTATCCTGCTTTCCTTTGGCAATGGCCAGCAGCAATCTGGAGTCTACAACATATCCTCAAATTAGCCTTTCACTGCAGGAAGTTATTTACCAAAACTACTGGACTGCAATAGGATGAGTGGTTGAAATCAGTGTCCCATGATCTAGTGGCTCAAGCAAGCAAGCTTGCAGAACTCTCGCATCTGAATCACATTCTTCATGTTTCCTGCAGAACAATTACCATCTGATTCCTGAAGACCTATGTCATCAAGAATAGTCAAGTTTATCAATGACGAAAGAGTGCTGATATAATGCACATGAATTTCACAATGCAGATAAGTATGTGAATAATAATTTGAAGTGAGTGAGTGCTTTATTTTGAGTCACACCAACATTTAAAGTTATTAGAACCTTTATCAATGTAAATATTCGGAATTTTGATGCCTGTAATACTATACTTGAATTATGTAAGAGCACTGTTTATAACATGTGTTGCACAGGGTAGCTCTTTCCGCTTGCAGAATGAGACAATATGTGACTAAATGAGAGGTAACCACAGCTGAACAGGTATTTGTGAAGTAGCCACATATTTCGATATGGAAAGTAGCTTTTGACTTTATCTACGCATGGTATGTTTTTCCTTTCTAGAGGATAAAATAATATTTTTTTAAATCATGTTGCATCAGCAAATTTCAACAAGATGAGTAATTATCATGTGCTTATCTTATGGATAGCCATCAGCTGCACTTTACCCTATCTCCCCACCCCCCTTTTCTGGTTTTGAGTACCTACTATATGTAATTACGAACCCCCATGCATTTGTCACCTACAAAGTGACACAATGAGCTAAAAGCATGGTTGGTGCTCGTGAAAATAGAGTGGGACTTCTCTGACAATCATGGAAATCAAATGTCCGCACCAAGTTACGCCTGAAACTCTTTCCAACACCCTCACTAGGTTGTTGCTAGAGAAAAGGTTGCCCATATATCAAGCACACTGCAAATGTATAATGACACAAATAATATTAAAGAAAAAGAGTATGACTTCATCATCTGACTTTATAACATGCAGCACTAGTCATGATCATTTATTTCAGCTCAACAATCATCCCTAGTCAAAATATAGGAGATATTTGTGAGGATTTACTCAGAAATGCATAAAAATCTGACTATGTAAGAAATGACAGAGAAAAGTGTGAGGCTTTAAGAGACAATGTTGTTGAGGTATGGTTCATATTTTCCCTTTCCTGAGATTGCAAGTATAAATGTGAAAGACACATCATTTCTGATATTTTCAAGAGACAGAGAATGATCTTATTAGAAAAGTATGAGACACCAAGCTGGTAGCCTTTAACTTTTTGGCATCTCACACTTTTCTCATAATTTTCCGAGAGCTAGTGAAGCCTCATACTTTTCTCAGTCAAATCATAGGAATGAAAATCAGAAGTATCATTAAACGTTGTCCCTTATAAAAAATCAGAAATGACGAGAAATTAATTACATCTTGTTCACAATACATTTGGGATAACTGGAGGCCCTGAGAACACACGAAAAATATTAAATACACCTTAATGGAATATTTCAAGTCTAACAAGTTACATCCCGATTGAAATATAAACAAACTTGTGAGATGTAGGATTTGATTTTCTCCCGGCGAATAGCTGAAGTAAATTGTTCATTCGTTTCTGTCCAGGGGAGGATGACTTATCCTTCATCAACCAGTATCATCGGCCCTGATGATGAAGGATAAGTCATCCTTCGAAATGTCGGCAGAAAAGGAGATGGAGCCACTAACCCAGATGGAAAACCATGAACAATTTACTTCAAACTTGTGGGAATTGGAAAAATCTTGTTTATTCTCAGCAATACATAGAGAATATATTCATCCCATGTGGTAACGTAGGTTTCAATTAATTTATGTCCGATAACAATTATCATGATGCAATGATATTTCCTCCAACTATTACATCATTAACATTTTATAATTAGTTCTTGCAGTTACATTGACACATGGGAGTTGCCAGGTGTGTAAAGCAGTGTTTACACGATGCATTTACCCGTGCAAGTACGTGGCTGGACAGATGCGTGAACACATTCACCAAATTAGAACAGGGGCTATTTTATGTCCACGCATTCACGCATTTGCGCAATTTTGAGTGTTTACACGGTGAAATTTTGATGGTGATTGCGTTCACGCATCTACCTGCGCGGGTAAATGCATCGTGTAAACACGTCTTAAGACTTTCTTGAAGTGAGTCCTAAGAATTCAGATGCAAGTATAGGCATAACATGGGTAGACATGTGGTACAAGTAATTTAATGCGGTCTGGAAAATATGATTTTTCAATATGTACGCAGTGTGTTGACATTGCAATTATGCAGTAGTAGTGGCATGCAGAGTAAAAATAATCAACATTTTTATTTTAGGAATGAAGGAAGGGAATTATTTAGATGGTCGCTCTTTTACCCCCATAATTAAAAACATGATAACCATAGATTCTGGATTTTCTGGATTGATGATCAAAGTTTTGGAGTGGGAATGTTTCAGTTAGCGTGACAGTCTGCCACTAAATGATTTTATCTGCCACTGTCTTGGGTGGCCCTCTTTCTACTAGTTTGGCACAGTGACTCACTATGAAATTTCTCATGAAATTCTTGCCAATTTCTTAGTCTGGCCTGAAGTGTCTCATGAATTTCTGAGGGTAATCTCACAAGCTTGTGAAGGAGCTTAAAGAGACTTTTGTAAGAAATGCAATCTCAAATTTTCAATCACAAATATCTTTCAAACAATCAAATGCAATCACAGAACTGTATCCCACGTTTCATCAATTGAGGCACTCCGCAAATAAAAAAAGGAATAAGGCAATCTAGTACTAACATTAACTTTCAATATATATAAAATGTAATGTCCCATTCACAAAAAAGCATAACCAAAATTTTGTTTTGATAACATTTGCAACATTCAAGCTACTGACAAACTGCACGTTCAGCTGCTGGGTTTTACACTACAATAAATACATAAAGATCTACTAAACGAGTCTGGAAACGATAAATACAGATCTGCTAAAGAAGTCTGGAAATAATAAGATTAAGATCTAGGTACTATATGGGAACTAAATAACTATGCATGACCAACAGGAAAACAAAGATTATAGCATTTACCTTCAGCAAAAGTCTTGTCCGACGATTTTCGTGACTAGTGCAACCAAGGAGACCCTCTGTATCAAGTGCAATCACCTTAAGTTGAGGGTCAAACGCCGCCCAAACACCTATCGTGCAAGAATCTTGAGCAGATGAAGTTCTGAAAATGTCATTTCCACCAAAGAATGTATGATTAAAAGTGTGGGATTTGCCGTCACCAGTGTTCCCAAATATTGATACAACTTTAACCCTCGTGGATGAATCACATCCTAGGCGAGAAATGAATTTTTCTGCACAAGAGACCTGAAAAATAATAGACATAATATTGTCACATACATCTATTACGTTGCAAAGACACTTCCAAACCTAGAGCGACTAACTAATACAAAAGCCTTTACAATAAAAGACACTGTTTATACATACTTTTAATAACTCCTTTTCGTCGAGAAGATGAAAACTACGGCCGCTGGGTTCTTCAGACTTCGTTTCAAGGGTTAAATTAACCATGGTGGAATTCAAAGTAACATCTGGGAGACTAGTTGGCTGATTGGTATAATTACCATCGGAATGAATGCCATTCGTATATCCATTGTGATGTAACGCGATGCTATCAATGGATTCCATAATAGCCGGGGGATCTTCGTTTAAATATTGCGAACGATTTACCCAGCTGTTAGCAGTACTACTGGGACTGCTAGGGCCCCAAAATGAACTCTGGGCTCCATTAAACGGGATATCCATTAAGTATCTCTAAAAACCATAAGGGTTAGGCTACAGCATGATAATTCACAGTCTTCGATAGCTGTCTCACAGTGATCAATGAATGGAATGGAAACAACGATAACAACAGATATCACGCTTAGCTCAACACCGTCATAACAACAAACAACATCGGGAACCGCAAAAGAACACGATGACAGTTGAGCATCAATTTAATATAAACTTATAATATTTTACAATATCGGTAATTTCTCACTCCAACGAGGTTAATGTTTCTACAGAATCTCGCTGCTGTTGCAAAAAATCTGTAAGAACTCAATTGCTAGGCTTGGATAATGAAGTGAAAATTATCAGTACGCATGGCAATTTCCATTTACGCCGCTTTCGGCAAGGTGTGCGTGACAAGGAGTGTTTCACGTGACTGTTAGGTAAAATTTACATTTCAAGTTCTGTTCTGACATAGAACTGCATGATTGACAGTTAAGCCTAATATATTATTTAGCTAACCATATTGTAGTTTGGCGGCTAATTATCAGAAACTGTCATTCGAAGAAAACGTGGTCAACTAGAAGACCTTGAGAGTGAAAAAGAAAAATGTCTCACTGTCACATGTCACTCGCCGCGTCAAGTAGTATACAATAAGTTCTAATATTCATGGGCTGCGATAATGTATAGCTTGCTGAGTTTTCATGATGCATGTTGAACTATTAAACGCAAGGTGTGACGTGTATTGCCTTCAATGGTAATTTAATGAAGGTCGATCAATGTCATAGCCCACGAGGCCTTTAACGTAACAGTTCGCGTCTTCATACAGTTATAATTGCGTAAGAAGTTCAGGTTGTTGTTTGTATTACTCATGCCACAAAACTTCGCTTTTCATTCGGCGCGTAATCTGAATTTTCGTCCATTGTTTGCATACAGCACGGAACGAAATTGCCCGCATACTGTTCTCCATTATATATGGTTATTAATAAACATGTATATTGGAGAACAGTATGCGGGTCAGAAGAACAGAATTTCCACGCTAGCTGTCTACTATTGACCCAGTTCCTTCTTTTTGGAGTTATTAATCGGTCGGGCTCTACATTCACCAAAGAGGATTTAGTACGTCCACCAATAAATCCTCACGTACATTCACTAGTAAATGTGCGCCATCATATTAGGGTTTATTGATAATTTTATGAGTGAATACAATTAGGGAGAATTTCGTCTATTCTGTGATACGTCACATTAAATTCGTTCTTACCGTCCTTTCTTTTAAAAATGTTAAATTCACAGCGAATGTTACACTAGTGTTTTATTCAATGCTATTAGAGATTTTTTTAAAGGAATGCGTTTAAAGCAGAACTCTCCCTTCCCAAAATGCCCAGCATCTGTGTCATAATGAGTCAGTCTTCTTAAACATCTCACTGCCTTTCTCTGAAGTTGGCCCAAGCTATTAATATGTCCCTCCTTATGTGAATCCCATACAATTGGTGGGTACTCCATAATGCATCTAATCATGAGGAATTTGTGTGCTTTCTCCGTAATGGCTTCAGTTCTTCCTTTCAAATTTCTCATTACCCGCAGCACTTGTAGATTGTATGGGTGGGCGAGGGCCTTCTGGCACTTGGTCCATTGTGCCATCCCACATATAACCTGCCTGCCACTTGCAGGCAGGGGACAAGAGCACCACGGTAGAGGTATGGAAGAGGGGCAACCGTCCCGGTACAGGTATGGAGGAAGTCCTCCCTCCAACCTTCCCGGTCTGGGTATATCTCCCTCCGGCCTCCCGGTATAGGTCTGGAGGAGTGTCACCTCTTCATCCAGCATGGTAGAGGTATGGAGGAGGGTCACCCCTTCAACCCCTGTCCAGGCCCAACATTGCTTAGCTCCGGTGATCTAACGAGAACTGGTGTTTCAGCATGGCTAGGCCCCTCAACTGCAGCACTTACTTCGTAAATGTCAATTTCAATTCTTGTTAGAATTTCGTCGTCGTAACATTCTCTACCTGTAGTCCCCACCTAAGATTCTACATTTTTATAAAACTTAGTGTATATATTTTTATGTATGTATTTGCATTTGCCAAGGTATGTTTTCTCGAATGGTGTAATAGTATCAATCATGTACATTTTTCTTATTTGAAAAAGTATTGAGCGTCTAAAGACTTTAAGTTTTAATACAAATTATTAATATCATTTTGGATGGTCATGCTGTCGCAATCCTGCTAGAATTGCTTATAAATTACATGGTCATCTGCAATAAGCCTTACTTCCAAAGTTAGCCCGTCAAAAAGATCGTTTACACATACACTTATTAGGAAAAGTAATGGCCTTAGTGCACTTCCTTGTGGGACCCCAGATGTTGCCTTTGCTTCCCATGAATGGACTTCCCCTACGGTTACTACTCTCTTATTATTCCAGCTAGTATATTTTATACCCATCTTCTCACCATTCTATCAAATTGTAAAAATCCAGTCCTTTCCAATTTATTTGAGTACTCTATCAAAAGTATTTGAGAGATCAACAATTTTTGCATCAACTTCTTACCCAATTGCCAATCGCTTCAATGAACAGTTTTGCCAATCAGTGAACTCCACTGCATCTCCAATTTTCACTTCGATAAATTATCCTAGCTCTATATTTCTTGCTCCCTCAGATCCTATTGAAGTTGAGAATGTCATTTGTACGTTTGACAATAAGTGGTCTGTGGGTTTGGATGGAATACCTATGCCAATTGTCAAACTCGCTGCAAAAATTATATCTCAGTCTCTCAGTGATATCTTCAATCTTTCCCTCTTGAATGGACACTTTCCTACAGCTCTCAAAACATCTTTAATATTGCCAATCCACAAAAAAGGGTCTCATAGTGATTCTGAAAATTACAGACCCATTGCCATTCTTTCTGTGTTTTCCAAGGTCTTTGAAAAGCTATTTTATAGCCGTATTTTTAACTACTTAAACAGGTTTAACCTCATTCACCCTTCCCAACATGGATTCATAAAAGGAAAGTCAACCATAACTGCTGCCTTTCATCTTATAAATAAGATAATTTGGGGACTTTCTAATAGAAAAGAGACCATTGGAATTTTTTTTGACTTGTCAAAAGCATTTGATACTATAGACCACAACATACTTCATTCTAAACTCATTAAAATTGGGATCAATGGCAATGCCTTATCTTGGATCAAGTCTTATCTTTCAAATCGCAAACAAATGGTGCAAGTAGACCTCAAGCACAAATCAAATGTTTGTACTTTTAGATCCGATGTAGTTTTAACCAATTGTGGCGTACCACAAGGCTCCATATTAGGACCCCTATTATTCATTATTTTCATTAATGATCTCCATGATAACCTACTTAACAGTGAAGTTATCTTATATGCGGATGATACATCCACACTGAACATAAGGTGACAATTTTCTAGATGCTAGCAGTGCTGCCAGTCATACCTTAACGACTATGTCCAAATGGTGTACGTCAAATAACCTGCTTCTAAATGAAAACAAGACATGTTTTCTTCATTTCCATAATAAAATAAATCCTCCAACTCTAAGCCCTCTTCTCAGAACAGACTCTAATACATCAATACTACACTGTGACACTACCAAATTTCTTGGATTATATCTTAACGTGAATCTTGATTGGCAACCACATATCACTGGAATAATCAAAAAAATTACTACTGGGATCTACATGATTAGGAAACTTGCTCCAACTACCTCCACACAGACTCTGAGTCTTATCTACTATGCCAAAATTCATTCCTATTTAGCCTACGGAATTGTCTTCTGGGGAAATGCTAGTGCAGCTACCAAGGCATTTTCTATGCAAAAGAGGGCTGTTAAATCAATGTTACGGGTTTCAATAAGGACACCAGGAAGACCACTATTCAGGAAACTCATGATACTCACTCTGCCATGTATTTATATCCTGAACTGTTCCATGTTTGTCAGAAGCAATCGACACCTTTTTATGCCCAATTCTGCTATACATGGGCATGTGACACGTGGTAGAGAAAACGTTCATTTGGCTAATCAGCCACTAAACATAAGCAGGAAAGGTCCTCATCATTCAGCCTCAATGATCTACAATAAGATTCCTACTTCAATTAAATGTTTAGCAAGCCAAAACGTCTTTAAATATAAATTAAAAGAACTGCTTATTTATAAATGCTACTAGTGTAGATGAATTTTTGAGTGATCAATTTTTGTAGAGTGTACATTACTGCTCGTTTCTTCTTTTGTATGTATTTTTACATGTAATTTTTTTTTAAATGTAATTTTTTGTACGACTAAGTCCTATGTTGTACTTGTATAACCGACAGGACATTAAAGATTATTATTATTATTACCCTTCGTCTAAGCGTCGCTGGTATCTTGGCACAGTCTGAAGAAGTACATTTATCAGAAATATCGTGATCTGAATGGATGTACCCAAGTGGGATTTTGAATAACCATCCATCCCGTAGGTATTCCACTATCACATTCATTATATACAAACCACAGATGTTAAGCTTACTGGCCTATAGTTCTTATAGCTTCTGTTTTTCCTCCTTTCTAAAAATGAGAGTAATGTGTGCTATTTTCCAATTATTGGGCAATGTTTGGTTATTCATCATTATGTTGCACAGATGATATTGGTATGGTGCTGTGGTGGTTCCCTCCAACTTCAGTACAAATATTGATCAACATATTATATGGTCCAACTGACTTATTCTTCCTCATCTTCCTGATTTTTTTTTTAAGCCTGAGTCTGTCACCTGAATAGATAGTGTTGGATCGCATTGATATGTCCGATTCATCTCGGTGTAAGGAATTACTAGAACTACCTGATAATATTAAGTTATCCATGCGTATGATATATATATTTAACAAGACCCTTAAATTCATTAACAAAACAATGGTTAAATGCTCTAGCTATAATTTCCTCATTTCCCTGTTAAAAATTACCCATTGGTCCCCATTGAAAAAACCTATAGGGAAAGATATTCCCCATTAAATTGCAATGGGGAATATATTGTCCCTATGGGTGCTCAATAGGAAATGAATGGGTTTTCAATAGGGAATATTAATTCCCTATGGGTGTGCGGAAATTGGAAAAATCTTGTTTATTCGCAGTAATATTGCATTCATATTCATACTATGTGGCAACATAGGAAAACAGTTATGTGGCATTAATTAATGGCAAATAACTTTTTTCAAGATTTTATGGTATTTCCTCAAACTATCACGGAATTATCATTTTATGATTATAGTTCTCGAAGTCACATTTATCCACGGAAGTGACTACATATATACCACTTCCTCAACGCCAACACTTCAGTAATGGGTGCGAGGATAGGTTCGTAGAGTTGTAGGTTTGGTAATCATGCGATACATGTACCATCATGTTAGGTAGATACGATGTAGTATAATATGATGTCCTATATCATGCTATGGCATAAGAGCACATTCGAAGTGATTAATGACAAATTATCTTTTTTTTTTTATTTTGAGAGAGCAGCGAAGTCAGTGCCATAGCTATGCCCTTTGCTTGAATATTGTTGTCTCTTTGGGGAATATCAGTCCCTATTGCTAATAACAGTCCCTATCACTAATAACAGTCCCTATAGGGAATAGCAGTCCCTATAGGGAATAACAGTCCCTATAGGAAATAGCAGTCCCCATTGCCAATTCCCTATAAGGACATTCAATGGGTATTTTCAATGGGGAATTTTTAACAGGGTTGTTAGTTGCGTGCCATCAGTATACTTCAATATTGTTATATGTATTTTCCCTGCTCTCCTTTCTGTGCCTTATATAGGTATATATGTGTGTGTAAATTAATTTCCATTTCCCCTTGTGATCACATTTAGTAGAAATCATTTTTTGCCCTTTTCTTTTCTATATGAGGTAAAGACCAAATTTGCATAGTTCTGAAACCTCTCTGTTCAAGTGTCTTCTTACCTGTAACTTTCTCACCCTCATTTTTAGCTTCCTTATTGCACAGAGGTGTAATATTCCAGGTCTGTGTTTACTTTCAAAAATTTATATGGTACAAAATGTATTTGCTCAAGTGCTCAGTTTTAAAGCTTGCCAAATTTCCTCCCATGTTCCCACCGCCACTTGCCCATTCAGAAAACCTGTCACTCAACACTGGTAGAAATCCTTGGCCATCTACCCAATTCTATGTCCGTACCATCTTTCTGGTTTTTGCATTCACGTATTGTGAGCCATATCCCATTCCAGTTGTTCACTCAAAGCTGTGTGATCATGCTTATTCCCGGAAAAATTTCATTCTGACAAATAGTTTTAGAGGACTAAAATATAAATATCAAGGATATTTTCCTTTCACATGGGTTTGTTGACAACCCACACAAATCCTTCCTGATTTATGAGCAGATTGACAACTCCTTTGGCTCTCCCACCCTCTGCCACATCAGCAGACCAGCATATTCCCGGAAAACTTTAAGTCCCCAATAAGAGGAAGGGATAGGGGTCTTTCAGAGCAAACATCCACGAGAATTTCTGACGAATGTGTTCCTTCGCTTGACTTCTATACACTGCAATTATTTTAAAGTAAGTATTTGCTGTTTTTTCCTTCAAATGTCTTGATGCATAACATCTCACAGTCAATTGTTAGCCAATCTAAAATGCTTGTAATATTCCTCATGCACAAATGGGTATTGCTGTGGCATTTTCAAAGTTATCTTGAGAGTATCTAAATTCAAATACATACTTCCTGTAGAGACCTTACGAGTAAAATGAAGTCTGTTTTCCAATTAGCTTATCTAGATTAATATTTCATATTGTTATCTTTGAATGCATATTTTCAAATATGCACCCATGAATATATGTATAGTGAACCAAAATAACCTGGCAAAATATACACATATATATTAGCTGACTAAATTAAAGGAATTAATGTGTATGGCTAGATTAAATGTTCTTCTGGGGGGCAAGTCTGTAACTTCTGAAGCTTATTGATTGTAAGTGTCTCCCTTGTGGCTTAAATCAACATTGGCAGGTATGTAGGTAAACCTTTATTTTCGATATCTGGTGGCCGTATCGACTGAGTTCACCTCAATTAGTGGTACAATTTTGTTTTGCACAGTGAATATGTATATCTTTTAATTTTGTTCATCATGAAAATATTCACCTACATTAGTGTGAAGAGAGTGACCACAAAACATTTTGCGAACCTTGAGTAAAACTAATGCCACCAGACAGTGGCGTCACTAGGGTTGATGTCACCCAGTGCAGTAACTCATGGTGTCACCCCCTCACAACTCACGGACCACCTCCGAGTCCATCAAAGCCAAATAACTGGACCATACAGAATCCTTACTAAAGTTCTTAGTTAAAAATCCTTAAATGTAGGTCCTCTATTTACAATAGCCATTAATTTATACGTTTTTAAATTAATTTTAATTAATTAGCTATTTTTTTTAGTTTAAGAAAGTTATTGATATAGGTTCACAATCATTATTCTCTTATGCTGGGATAGTAAAAGCATTATAACCACAATATTGAAGATATAAATACCACTAGACTATTATCAAAAACAGCGACTTTAAAAGCACCAACAGTAACGACAAAAACAAAGCGTGTTTTTAAACACCTGTAGTGGGCGTGGGCTGATGAAATGGCAGGAGCCACGTTAATGACGTTTTTAAGCGTCATTATAGCTAATTGGACAATAATCTTGGCCAGGTTCCTGATTTATGTAGCGATTTAAAGTACTGAGCTATTGATAGAGAAAGTTTGGCTGGCAGCCAAAGTAGTTACCAGATTATATAATAGGTACCATTTATTTTTTTATCTATTAATATAACTATATGCAATGTTATCTTCTGGAGGAGTTATTTTACAGACAAAACTATTACACGTTTTTGTGTTTATGACTAACATAACAGAGTTATTTTTATATTTCAGTTATAAATTTCTGTAGCTGGGCTGAAACAATGCATAACAATAATTTCATAGAGTGGCATAGAATCATAGACAGTAATATTTTGCATGTTGGTGTCACCGCATGTGATGGTGTCACCCGGTGCGGTCGGCACCCCTTTAGAGTGACGCAACTGCCTCCAGAGCAAGGTCTGCGTGCATCTATAGATAGGGTAGAAGTGTACATTATATTGTGTACTTATCCCCTCATTTTTATCGATGGATGACAATTTCAGCATCCATAGACTTGCCAAATATGATAAGTACTGCATGGGAGACCATTAATGTGTGTTGACAGGCGACAAAAGTTACAGATTTGCCCCTCTTTAGAGTCTTGAGCTAGGGTGACTTTCCAGACTCAATGTGATATTCATAATCTTATATGATAACTGAGTGACAGAAATGAATACATGAGTAAGCAAACAGGAAAATGATTTTAATGACATGTTATTTATTTTGTTTGTTTTATTTTTCATATCAACCTGGTGCTAGTGCAATGTAAATAAATAGTATAAATAATAAATATGTCTTCTGAATCATCTTTTGTTGTACTTGAGAGACAAGTACTGAGCTGTAAATCACATTCAATAATATAAATAAACCTTTCTCTTCATTTACTCAGTCTTCCCATTGATGATGAAAGAGGCTGGGATGAAAAAATTGGACCAGCATGAATCATGCGATGCTTCTTGGTTTGAATTCACTATCCCCTTGACGGTTTCTTAACATTCTTGTGCGAAGCGGTGACATTATTTTCTGAAGTTTCCTCTGTCACAGGAGTGGAAGGGGACTTGGTACTTGTAGAAGAAGTAGGTGGCTGTTCAGTGCTTACAACTGTTGTAACTTCACAGTTTCTTCCTGTAAAACCCTCCTTGCACAAGCACCGATAATTACCATCTTCTTCCGTCAGACTCACGCAAGTTGCTCCATTCTCGCAGAGTTCTTTATTGCTCTGGCAGTAGGTGAGCTCTGGAAAGAAAGTTGCTTCAGTTTATATTCTGTGTGTATTTCAATATATGTATTTTTGATGCTAAAATGCTCGATATGCATGCATTAGTTATGGTTCAGGCTTGCAGCTTTAAACTTGGTAAGTCATGACCGTCCCTGCTGTAAAATTTGTAGCTAACTAATTACTTGCCAACAACTGATTTCAATATGAGACATTTTAGTCTCTCAGTAAATATTTTATATCTACTCCAAAATCAATGATATTGCATTATCTTTACATGTAATTAGTCCAATTAAGAGAAGTATGAGGCATTATACGGTGGAATTTCAGCATAATAAAGCTCAGAAATGGCAATTTTCCTCTAGATATAATTTATTTCGACCATGGTTATGATGCACTACATCATCTACAGGTATGTACTTACAATAAAACAGTTCGGGTTTACATACATACAAAAGTTTGCAGAGGAGGTTGGGTAGGGAGGAGATGGGGGAGGGTCACTGCGTGGTGGAATGTGGTTGGGGAGGAGGAGAATGTCAGACAAAGTGATGCGAGGGGGAGGAGAAGGGGGAATGTGAGATTCAGAAAAAACAGATGTAACGTGCCATCAATCTCCAGACATCCCTCCTGCCACTCCTGATTGAAAGTGGTGTAAAATCCCCTTTGTGAAATCTGTCTTACTAAATCGCCAATATTTTACCAAAAGATAAATTCCGTGTTGCTTTTTACACTCCCTTTTCTTTTTCCAAAGCACTCAGCTTAAACAAGGACTCATTTGAAAAACATAAACAGTGTGGTGTGTACAAAAAACCCTTTAACTGCGGAAACAATCTGAAATATAGCTCTCCCCAGGTGCAAAAAAAAACATTTCCTAAATTTTTGCGTAATTTTATTATTTATTACTTTTTATTTAAGTGAAAAATTGTTCAAAAAATTTTTAATGAGTAATTTTCATCTGATTGTATTTTAAAATATGAATTTCTGGTCTTTTTTACTAAAATGTGAAAAAAGTTATAGCAAAGTATAGATGGTGTCTGGGAGTAAAACCATACTTCAAATCGCCAATAGATGATGGGAGCAGTCTGCTACGGCGATCACTTACATGTAGACAATGGGAGCAGTTAAAGGGTTAAACTGCCAGTGTAAAGCCAGTCATATTGGCCAGACCGGTCGCCGTTTTTCAATGCGCATAAAGGAACATGAAATGTGTTACACATTAGGGAACTCCACTTCCGTTTTTGCAGGACATCTCATTGAGATGAATCACACCTCTGACTTTGGTTTTAAAGTATTACACACTGTTAATAAGTGCAGGAAGTTAGATGCTTTGGAGCAACTGGAAACTATCCAATGGTCAAAAAAGGAGACGGACAAATCTCCTCAATGACACGCAATTTCTCTCCTCCCCCTCCCTCCTCCTGTCCATCACTTTCCCCTAGTGCGTCTTTCCCAGTGACCAGTGCTCCACTAAAAATTTTCCCTTGCAATCCTTTTTCGCTCCCGCCCCCGGTGTGTTCTTTTCGGGTGCTCCGTCCAGTTTCCGCGGTGGCCGATGACGAGTGGAAACCCCCCCCCACCAACCATACCCCCCTTTGTATATATGTATACACCATAACTATTTTATTGTATGTACCTCATGATGACGTAGTGCATTGAAACCATGGTCGAAATAAATTATATCCAGTGGAAAATTGCCATTTCTGAGCTTCATTATAGTCCAATTAAGGTCACACTCTATTCGAGATTATGCTTGGGCTTCAATTATAGCATGCTATCTGATAAAAGAAATCAGAGAATGTGAAATGCTTAGTTTCTTTTCATGGGAGTAATTTTCTATCACCACCATTCTAGTAGAGATGGGAAAATTACCATAATTTTCATCTGAGGTAAATTACCACGCAATTTCGGTAATTTTCAAAAATTACCATAATTTTTTAGTATTTTTTTAGTTTTAAGCATTTAACAGCAAATGTATGCTTAAATTAGAAAGCCAATAGCAATAGGAAGAGAATAATGATGTTTAAACCATACCTTATACAATATTTATCGATTATAAATTTTATAAATTGTAAAAAGAACTACGGCAGCAACTCGAAATCTGCCTTTCTTTTGTCAAAGTTTGAGAAATTTTCACGAAGAATAATCTAATACATTACTCTATAATGTTATAATTTAAGTAAAATATTCCAAAAATAAGTTGTACATGCCTCAATTTATTATTAAACACGTAGGAAATGTGAACTTGGCTTAAAAGAACATGTTGGGAATTTATCTGTATGAAAAACTGTCTGAAATATAGGTGACTTACATAGAAAATTACGGTAATTTTCAAGGGGTGCCGTAAATTACGGAAAAATACCACAGTAATTTACGAAAATTACCGAGGTATTTTTCAGAGTGGCCCATCTCTACTGTCAAGGATATAGCATTGTGAGACAGGTCCGCTAGGTTCTCTTTCATGTTGGAAGTATGACTTCAAACCTGACAAAGAAGTCTGGAACACCTGCAAAACATGTTGTCCTCCAGTATGATTCCATGGAGAAGAGAACCCAGAAAACCTGTCTCATCCAGGCCTCTTCGTGGAAGCCTTCTTTCAGACAATATGGCATTATATCTTGAAATCATTTGAATTCAGCATTTGTTTTGACTTACAGTCTTGGTGTAACCTCCTTAATACCTGATTACATTTTCCTTGATTAATAATTTCTCATGGGGTAAACGTATTTGGGAAAAAACTGGTCAGATTGGTCTGGTCAAACTGAAATCTTAACGATCCTTACATAAATTTAATGAAGCGACAGGATAGGAAACATATCAAGGTGGGTCGAAAATGATGCACTTGAAGTTCAAGTGTTAAGAGTGGAGTGAATAAATCATTGTGAAATTACCTTGGTCGCAGAGCATTCCTCCCCAACCTGCCTCACAGTTGCATTCCCATGGTCTGTTGCATGACCCGTGAATACATCCTGGATATGGATAGCACTGGTCACAGTTCTTACCCCACCATCCAACTTTGCACCTAGCAAGATAAATGTTTGAATTATCAGAAACAGTCATCAAATGGTGAACAAAATACTTTCACAGTATATGTTTATATTATACTGACCTGCACTCGCCAGGTTTCCTGCAGTATCCTCTTTCTCTGTGGCAGTTGTCTGCACAAATTGCTGGTAAGCCATGTAAAAAATGAATATTTTGATGTGATTAACACAGGTGAAAGAAAGCATTCCAGATGCATTCTTTGATGCACATGCAAACATTTTTTATTTAAGGTTATAATCAAAACAATTGCATATTTTTTGTACAAAGTATCTATATTTATTTGCATCTAGATCCTAATGATATCTTAAGGATATCCAGGGTATTCATTTGATGAATCATACGAACTAAATATGCATTCATCAATAGATCATCGAACTGTTTTTCAAATTTTGAAAAAATACTTTGAGGGATTTCCAGCAAGTACATTCTTACCAAAGTTTTACCTTGAGCAACATTTTATAAATTTGTAATCAATTGAGAGCCCATGGAATTAATTTATGAGTAGGTATATTGTACTAGTGTGATGGAAAATTTGGTTCGTGAGTGATTTATGTGGAGGATTCTCCTGCAATTTTTGGTTCCAAAAATTCATCCAAGGTACATACATCTAAGAATGAAGCATAAGAATTGTTGCTATTCTTACTGGAAGTAGTAGTCGAGAAATCATTTTTTGCACACTCCTCAAACCTTGACGTTTTCTTTTTTTGTTGAGATTGGGATGCATGAAATATATTTGCAAGCATATATGCTTGCAATTTCCTCTGTAATGTCTCTAAAGCTATGCTTGTGCATTGAAATGACAGTGTGTCATTTTGTAAAATTCTTATGAAAAGGGATGCCTTTACCGCTTTCAAAGGAGTTTCGACAATTACTTCCAGGCAAATTTCTACATAAAATAGCTTAATGCAAGACACCATTGAATGCACTGATAGTTGTGATTGAAGGAAAATATGCAATTGAAGGAATATCCTAAAAACTAAGATAAAACAATTAGGGTGGAACCACCCCTCCTTGAAAACTGATTGAGCTCCTTGAAATGGCATATGGAATTTGACCAATTTTGAGGATACCGGGACTAGCCACGGTATTTACCTTTACGGAGTCACCCACAAATGTGCATAAGTGTGATATTCCACCGAGGAAAAATCATTCTCCATAACCGGGATATGAACCCAGATTCCTCATTTTCACGCTGAGTGCTTTAACCAGTTAAGCTACCAAGGCGTCATTCTCCCCTGTGGCTTGTTTTTGTGGTTTTATAGAAACAAGGTGTTTACAACTGCTAGACTAGCAGTCGTGAACACCTTGTTCCTATAAAGCCACCAAAAAAAACCACGGGGGAGAATGACACCTCGGTAGCTTAACTGAATGACGAATGATTTTTCCTCTGTGAAATATCGCACTTATATGGAATATGATTGGTGTAATTTTTCAGGTCACATACTTTTCCCACATAAAAGTTTTGAGGGCATATTATTGTCTCATATAACATTATCAAATAATTACTTAGGTAGATGTTAAAAGTCAATAGGTTAAAAGTGCCATCCTATTTAATTTGTAGGTTGTAGGGTTGTTTTGTCTATTTTGGTTATCATCACCTAGGTACCAAGTGTGATGCTCAGGTTATAATAAAAATCAATCATGTTTAAAATATGATTCTTTCAGAAACAAGATGGCTACTTTTGAATCTCATTTCTTGCTTAGAATTCAGTTAAGGCACAACAAATGCTGCTTGCAATCTTACCTGTTTGGCAAATCAATCCTGTCCACCCTTCACTGCAGCGACACTCCAAGGGCTTTGTGCAGTAGCCGTGCTGGCACCCAGGGAGAACCTGGCATTCCTTGCATGTTTCTCCAGCCCAGCCCAGACGGCATCTTGTCCAGAAATCATAAAAATATTATTAGGATATTTTTTTTATGTGTCAGTGAGATTAATGACATTTTCATTTTGTGGAGACAGAAGAGATTTCACAAAGAGAAGGTTCAAATTGTAATCCATGAACATCAGTTTTGACTTAATTCCTCCCCTGGTGAAAATAAACCGTGACAGAAGCATGAACACAGTGTGCTTAGAATGTGACAAGAGCGTGATTACAGTGTAACTACAGTGTGCTAAAAGCGTAAATTAGGACTCAAAAGTGTGATGGACAGTGTGACACTACAGTGCGTGGATATTGTGTGCACAGTGTTCGTATTCTTTGAGTGCATAACGTTATGTACCAACAATTGCTGCTCAAGTGCAGCACATTGTTGTCACACTGTCTGTCACAGTTTATTTTCATCAGGGTCTATGTACACATAGGTCAAATATTATATTAGATAATACATATAGTTAAAAGTGTAAATGTACCTGCACTCTCCAGGCCACTCACAATAACCTCTGGTAGGATGGCAGTCACTTCTGCAGATAGCTATCATTAGAGAAACAAAAGTTAAATTATCGCACCTTGGTACATTGATTGAAAAATTAGTTGCAGCCATTCAATCTAAAAAGATAATTTCAAATCTGAAATAGCAATACATAAACGTCATCACTATAGTGATGGAGATTCTTACGTTCAGAGCAGAAAAGACCATCCCAGCCTTCACGGCAGGTACACTCAAAACTGGAATTACAATATCCATGTTGGCATCCTGGAAGAGCTATACACTTCTCACAACGTTCCCCGTAGAACCCTGAGCAAAATAAATAATAATGATGTTTAAATGTACAAACAACTATTATGAAAACCAAATATAGCTCTAGCATAACAGAATTATGAAAAATCGAAAGCTATGACAATATGATTTTCATCCACAGAGTTGGCTACAATCACATTTGCTTAAAGTATAACTGACTTCACTTAATGTTCTTTAATTAGTAAAGTGAATGTTCATGACTTTGAAAATTACACATACTTCCTCTCTTTTAAGTGCTTGTACGATTTGCTAATTCTCTGAGAAATCAATAAGAATTGTTGGGTAATCCAATTGCTGGGTCCAAGTTATCTATCATGATGGATTAGGGTGATGCAGTATGCTTATTAGATTGAATGAGTTATAAGTCATCCATTATTAATTATAGGAAGGGAAAATAATACCCAAAGGTTGCTTGAAATAATTGAAAATTCAGTCTTTTGTACCACTATAATTGAATTCACTGGTTTTCCTAGGCTAATCGCTCTGTTTGGGCCCCTTCAAGTATGTGCAATATCAACCAAAAGGTCCATTATTTTAACAAAGTAACATGAAAGGTCTCATTATAAGGGATGAAATACTTGCCTAATTTGCATCTACACTCTCCAGGTCGCTTGCAATAACCCTGAAGTGGATCACACCCTTTCTTGCAAGCTGGGACATCACATAAGTCTCCCATCCAACCAGGAAGGCATTGAACCTCACCATTGTCATCACATGTGTAGTGGCTGTTCACATTTTGAGTGGAAGGTACCTCACAAGCCTTTGAAAAAATACCAGAAATACTGTGTTAGTGTTCGCTATGCTTTTAAGTCATTAGCTCTATCGAGAGAGGTACCTCTCTCGATAGTAACAATGGATTACATAACAATTTTTTAAAGCTACTCAGAGTAGCCTATGCATCCACAAGATCATAAAAAACCATCCCTTTACTCATGATGTTCCTGGGGTCATACTGTCTAATATTTAAATAACTTGCATTTCTGAGGCAGGTTGATGACTACCAGGGCAGCAGCATGCTACCCTTAAGAATAAACTGAGAATGTTTTCACTTACTTTTCCAGGATTAACTCGATTTCAAATCATTTTGTGGTTGCATTTTCAGTAGTAATATCATCAGGTGTAATATAAACTAACATGTATCGCATTTAGTAAAACCATTATGCCAATGATAAATTCCAATAAAAATGCTATTAAGGTTTTTCTTCCCTGATTATGTTCCCCAAACCTCATTAAATGTTCGAACATGTGATCAATACCATTTACCAATAAATTTACTTTTAAAAACCTAGGTTTTCCATCATCACCAAGTGATTTACAGAAGATAATTCTACGTACTTAAGGAATAGGGCAAGGACCTAAGCCACGTTGAAACACCGGTTCCCGTCATATCACCGAAGTTAAGCAATGTTAGGCCCGGATGGGGGTTGGAGGGGTGGCCCTCCTCCATGCCTCTACCGGGAGGATTTGAGGAAATCCCCAGACCGGGAAGGTTGAAGGGAAGTGACCCTCTTCCATACCTGTACCAGGAAGGTTTGGGGTGGCCCTCCTCCATACCTCTAGCGTGGTGCTCTTGTCCCCTGCCTGCAAGTGGCAGGCAGGTTATAAATGTAGGATGGCAGAGGTCTGAGTACCAGGAGGGCTCCAGAAGGCCCTCGCCCACCCATACAATCTACTTAAGCAATGGGAAACGATGTAGAAGGGTTTGGGAATCGGTGTGAGACTACTCTAGATAGATCATGTGTGCTCTAAAAAACCTCTCAATTCTCTTCTTTCTCCCTCAGTGATAGTTCATAGGGTATCCAGTCCATCATAATGGATACTCAAAAAAAACTTGCATATAGGCCAGCCATAAGTGCTGTGTTTCACAATTTTCCCAACACCTCTCGTTAAGGTTTGATGTTTTTGACCTAATGGAGAATTGTCGGTTCAATTGGTGAAATAGTTGTATACTTTTCATCCAATTCTTCTCTCCTTGACATTATACTTTACTCTGTCCCTATCTTGCTGTTGTCCTGTAATGTGAGAGATTTCCCCTCTTGAACCCAAGCTGTCCTCCTCACAGCTCTCCCCAGCCCCCCCCCCTCATCCCAACCACTTCATTAGCTTCAATAACTGCATCTTTAATGCTCATTCATTTTACGCATGCACAGTAAACATTTGTGAATATAGATTTTTTATTGTGTACCATGTACCTTCATTTAAATATTTGTAGAGAAAATTGTGATGTTCTTCGTTGGGTTGGCAGTGCAATGTGATGTTTTTTGTAAGTTGGTTGGCAGAACTGTCTTACGTTGTATCTCGTGGTGTGTAAATAAAGCAGTCTTCGCACAAAGTACAAATTGACAAGTCATTTTTTGCAACCCCCACCCCCTCCATTGATATAGGACAGGAATGATCAGAATATAACAAAAATTACATAAAAGATGTTTGCCATCCATTATGATTCAATGGGAACTGGAAAAGGCAAGAAGACTATGTCATAAATAACTGTAATTGAGAACTTATCTGTTTCTATATGTCCATGATACAGCTGTTACAAGATTTTTTTGTGATCGATAACTTGCCTGTTTTTATGTTTATGATACAGTTATTAATAGATTTTTTTGTAAAAATAATGATTTTTATAGTAAAGAGTATTGAAAAAGATAAAAGCATTGCTATAAAAAACATATGGCGTAAATCTTGTGTAACTGTATTATAATTCTATGTTGATTTGGTTATGCATGTAATTTTTCTCACAATTCTTTAGTACTACGATTGTCACACTTATATCATCAATCTTTATTCTTCACTTGACGAAGTCAACACAAATGTATACATTTGGTCTGTGGATAATAAATCTATCTGTCAATCCTTATGTATTGGGCCAGGCTCCCATTTGAGAGATGAGCAACCAGTTTAGCCAGAGTCTACCTTCAGAGTATTTTAACACTTTGTTAACTTGCTAGGCCTTAACTAGCAATGAATCCTTTCCCAGAGCATTGCAATACTGGCCGCTTGACAGGGACCCAAATGAGCTTCGCCTTTCTCTCATATTCTTGTGCTCGATAACCACCTGATTTTTCTGTGCTGACCTTTATGAAATAATGTGTGCATGGTACATTCATAAAGATACAATGCTATTTGCGCATGACAGCTCCCAAAATTAATTTGCTAGAAATTTTACTTTACCTTAGATTTCTATGTGGATGTTTCATGTAAATTTACTCAACCCATATCATCTAAAGGTTGGTTGAGCCAACAGGAGGAAGTCTGTGCCCTTGTACTAGTGTTTCCTTTTATCAACCTCCCTCAGTTAAGTATGTGGAGGATAATACCTTAAACATTCCACGTTGATATTTTCAGGTTAGCATTAGCACACTGCCAGGTTGAGAGGGATAATATGGTGGTCAAACCCTGGCTTAAGGCGTCAGCAATTGGGGTTCATATTCACATCTATTCAGATATATCTGAAGTGGTAGAAACAACCATCCTCTTATATTCCATGTCTTTCTAATAGCAATAGAAATGTTCCGAAGATTCTGGTGATATGGCATGGAATTTCAACATGATAAGCTTGAAGAGATAAAAACAATTAGGTACCCACAGATAAAATAAAAAAAAAAACTTTATTGTGATCTAGGTTTGGAAAAGGCAAGGTTCGATCTTCTGGTAAAAAGGTGGCCTCAAGTGCACGCTTATATACAGACTTTTTCCAAGGAAGGGGGGGGGGGGGGGGTCTTACTCCCTTAGTTTGTATAAAGTCTTTTTTTAAAAAAACCTTTATTTGTGTAAAATTGCTTTTAACTCTTCAACCTTTTATTTATTTAACCCTGTGCCAACAAAGCATGTTGAATAGGAAAAGTCAGTATTATACAATGTAGGTAAGAAAAATTTTGAAATTGCACTTCATTGTCAGTTAGAAATTCGATAACTGAATAATATAATTTGCCCAGTAAAAATGCTTTAACCTTCTGCTTAAAGGAAGCAATACTGCTTGCACATTTTAAATTTGCGGGAAGTTTGTTGTTTAACCATGCACCCATTTCCTTGTACCCTTCCAGTCTTTTTTTGCTGATTGAAAAAAGATGAATTTCATTTTTCTTTCTCATCGAATATTTGTGAAAATGACAGTTTTTCAGCATTGAATCTGTTTTCTCAAATGATTAACACAGTAAACATGATGTATACACATGGAAGATGCCATATTTACAGCTCTTTAAAAATTGGTCGACACGGAGAGCATGGAGGTTTCCCAGTCATGATTCTTAACACCCTTTTTTGGATAACACAATGTTCTATGCAAGAGATGAAGAACGCCAAAAAAGGAATAGAAAAACCTTATCAATAGAAATGCTCTCTCACCTAAGGGATCGTGCATAAACTATGTTACCTTTTTCGGTGATTTTTTTTACCCCCTCCTCCCCCTTTGTTGATAACCGTAGTATTTTTCCCAACCCCCTGACATGTAACGTTGTCTCTACAAATGAAACTTTCAATTCAAAAATATTTTCTCAATTATTGAATGAGTTTATTTTTATGGGTAGGTTGAAATAAGACAAATAAAGTAGCCGAACTACATATAATAGAACTATCTAATCTCATTGTCAATTGGAACAAGTAATATTCTTTTTTAAACTATAAAAATCAACCATGAATCATGGTGCAAGGTGCTGTGCTCATTTCCTTTGTTCTCTCCCCTACCCACATTTCTGACTGCTGCCTTGAAAAGTATTGTCACGGGGTCGCTATTTAACCCCTGAGAAGGTTAAAATGTAAGGAATTTGACTTGAGCAAGACTTGCAACATTGTAGAGGCAATGGTTCAGTTATGTTGAGTTAAAATAGAAGCTTGGGGTGTAAGAAACACCCTGTGCGCCCTTCCTCATGTTAATCTGTGTAGTATATTCAATGCAATGTTGACGAACAAGAAACATAAACAGGCGCATTATAACAGCTATGTTTCTTTGAATGAACCCCCCCCCCCCCTTAGGGCTGGGCGGTTTTCCAATATATTGGTTCCAATATCAACATTTTTAAATATTGGGATTCCAAAATCACAATTTTTGAACGACCAATACCAATATCCTGTATTAGATATGAGTGGTCGGAAAAACCAATATTTGGAATTGGAATGTTGAATATTGAATTACCAATGTTAAAAATTCAAGTATTGAATATTGGAACCTGGCGAGGAGGGTGGTCAGATGCTAATCTTTGAAAACAGACTGCGCACGTGGCACTCAGTGCAGCACTTAATCCTTTTCCACCATTATGCATAGCAATAACTGGGGGAAAGCAGTTTACATTGCTATTCTTGTTTTATTAACAGACTTTTAAATAGTTAACTCAGGCAGCATTTGCAAACCATTGTAAGCAAGTTAATTTTACCTGCTAATATTGCTATGTTCAATATTTTCAATATTTAAAGATATTGATTATGGGATTCAAATACCGTCATCCCTACCCTCTCCCCTACCCCTCGTTACCCGCCGTAGGTTTTAAGGCGACCCCCTCACCCCCCCATAGGTGTGCGCAAAGTGGGTGCCGCGGCACCCCCAAAAAATTGTCAAAAAAGGGGTGTCAAAATTTGTATCTGAAACAGAAAACTTGGGGGAAAGCAAGTCCTGATGAAAAGAACTGGAAAACCAATCAATCTAAAAAATTTTGAATGTCTGATTTTATTTTTTGATCTGTAATAAGACTACCCAAGTAGCAATATCTTATGAAAAAAGCATTTTAAAATATGTTGAAAGAATATTTTAAAATCATTTTAAAATTATTTTGAAAACATATTATCTCTTTCTTTTTCGGCTTTTAAAATGTTTTTTTCATTATTTCAATATGATTTTAACATAAGTTTCTTGATAATATAAGATAATTTTCCATTTTTGCCAAAATGTCGGGCGAAGGATGAAGGTACTGGTTGAGAACTGCAACCGACTAACTTTATCATTATTAACTAAATTAATTTATTACTTTGGAGCATATCACCCGATATACCAGTTGTCACACCAATATGCCATGCCAAGTTATGCTATGGCTAGTCACGGTATTTTAAAAATATACAAAATATAATTCACTGGGAAAATAAATCCAATTCAGATTTGATCGGTTATTTTATGCATATTTACAGCTGTTGGTCGCCTCACTCTATTTGAAGCTATGAGAATTCTTATACTGGGATATTTTAACACTTTGATATGACTACAATTATATGCACCTACGCAAATTTAAATGAGGGTTTTAAAATGATTTCAAAACAAATTTTCGATAATTTTAAAATAATTGTTCATTCGTTTAAAATAATTTTCAAATAATTTTGAAATAAAATTAACATTATTTTAAAATGAAATGTTAATATAAACTTTTCATGCAAAAAAATGTCTCAGTACTTCCTACATATGCATATATATGTGATCAACAAAATTAGATGACAGGATATGAAACTTTAAAAGAAAAAATACCTCATACATAATTTTAAAATTATTTTAAAATCTTGAAAACGTCATGACTTCAGCCATCTTATGACATTTTGATTTCAAAATTATTTGAAATAATTTTTAAACGATTTTTCAATATTCTTTTGCTGCTTGGGTACTCTAACTATCATTGCATGTGCTTCTTTGAAATAGGGTACGAAGCCCGACTGTGGGCGCGAGAAAACGAGAAGTAGAAAAGTGTTAGTATATTAAAACATTATTCTGATAAAGCTGATTGCAAAAAGTTTTTCGTATTTTTTAATCGTATTTTCTTCCTCATAGTTACTCTGCTTTTATTTGATAAAAAGTAAATAACTGAATAGTTAAAATATTTTATGCAAGTATTTTCAAAGCTTAATTTAATTGCAGTTTAAAAAAAGTATGTTTTAAAGAAATATCTTATCCTAGCATCAAAATTAAAGCAGAAATGTATCATGTAGATATTTTGTTTTACACAAATATTGGGGCCTTCTAATTTTGCTGTGGGAGTTGCTTTATGGAACTGGCTTTCCTCCGAGCACTTGGGGTTAAGGTTACGGTCATGGGCAAGGGCAAAAGGCGGCATTTTTATCGTTGGCACCCCCAACAGCAAAATCCTGCGCACGCCTATGTTTAGTAACGTAGTTTATGCACGACCCCTAATCAATTATTCCGTCGATTGTAAGGGCAGTTACATGGCGTTTCCCCCTCCAAACCTCTCCGCATCGCGGATCGGGAGCAAAGAGAAGAAAGTGTCTCTTCGGCGGTAGCGGCGTTGGGTCTTTCGCCGCTAGAGGGCGAGCCTTCGCCTTTCTCCACCGACTCGTCCCTTTTAACTCCCACGTCGGCCTAATTAGACACCTACCCGCCTAACCTGAATGGAGCGGGCTACTTATCAGCAGCCGCGGAGCATTTGAGAAGGACTTCCCCCCCCCTTCCCATTAAATGAGAGGGACGCGATATCCTTCCGTTGCAATTATCCGAAATTACCTTCGTCCGTGATCCAGTATAAGGCGGAAGTTAACACTGCTGAAGGTCGAACTGTTTTAATTTGTCTAGAATTGATTGGCTCCGTGTGTCTATGAATGTGTGGGCAAATCAAGTCATTTCGGGGATTCAGAGGACGGTGGCGAGAAGTGGAGATGATGGTGAATTAGTCTTAGACCAATCCAAACGAAAGGAGAGATTACGCGTAACTCGATCCAATTTTCATCAATTTCCGTCGACCACTTCGGAATGAATCGCGGGCCAACATAACCGTTACCGTCGTTCTAGTTCTGAAGGGAAAATTCGAGTTCCTGGAATTCTCTCTGCAGAAGGGTCATTCCGTTTGACGGACACCGGTTACCTACATATGTTGGTGCAGTCACGGTTGCCATGGCGCGCGAGCGGTGCTCGCTGATTGGTTCACTAGAGACTAATCCTTGTTTTTTTTATCTATATGAGAAATATTAGGTTTATGTAATACCTAAATAGTGAAACAGTAATACGGGTTTGTTTACGATATTTATTTATTTATAGAGTTTAACGTTTGCCCAACAAAATAATTACAGGGCAAACAAAACAAAAAGGAAGAAAATACAAAACATATTGGAATCAATTGAATTTTACAGAAATTTCGAAACATATCAATAAACTATATCATTTATCAATTTGCAAAAGAGACTTCTTTTTTGACTTCTTTATCCGTAACATATCAAAAGAGACTTTTGATCTGTTACGGATATGTTTCACCGTCTTTAATTTCGTGAAAATGTGGCCTCTGCAAATTCGGACTTAAGTCGGAGAACTGCACAATGTACCTATTGCAGCAAATCTATATGTAACCTACTTTTGTAATGTCTCAACCTTGAAATAATGTAGGGTGGGTGTGTAGAGAGTGAAATAATTCTTCGCTGATAAATCTTCGGGTGCCTACAGGGCTCTTAATCTCGCATAGTCTCGAATTCGTGAAATGAGGACAATCTTGAGGTGCAACCAAGGGCAGTGGAAAAATTAGTCGCCATACAATGCAATATTTTTTTCAGATCGTCTTCCTCTAAAAAGCTGTCATTCTAGTTGGAGGAAGAGCTTTCCAAAACTTTCAAATAAGATTATAGTATCTTTTTTAAATCATGCTCAGAGGAAGTTTGTTTTCAAGTCATAAATAATTGATTCTGGGCATATTTTTCGTACTCCCAAGAGGAACTATGCTTTCCATAAACTGGCTTTGGTTCTTCAGGCTGCTGTTTGTGGTCGTAATTAGTCCAGAGGATTGATATCTCATTGAAAAATGAAAATCACTACCATCTCGGAAAAAAGAAAGTTAGTACCTCTCAGATGGAGCATCTGGTACTGATATCCTCCGAAATAATCAGGTGCGGTATAATTCGCGGAGATCAAGGCGACTTGAGTTTTTGGATTAAGGTAGGGTAAAGGTTTCAGGGGCGGCTCCATACCAGAGGTTGGGGGGGGGGGGGGCACCAGCGACTCTTGGATATGGAATACCCCCCAGGAAAAGTGGGCCTCGTACCGGAAATTCGTAACAAACTAAGTGCAAAATGGCGCATTGTTTTGGAAGAAAAATTTTGCCTTTAACTAAATGCGTATTTCCTTTTTAGATGACCACCAAGTTTCGACTAATTCCAAAATTATTTTGATTTACTTTCGCATTTAGCTTGTGGTTTTAAAACCCCTTTTAGTATATATAAAATTTAACTGGATTTTAAAGTAAAATAACCAAAACTTCAAGAACAAAAAAGTTACAAAATAATTTAGGCTTTTAATTTAAGGTCTATGAAAAAGAAACACGTCGGGTTTTTTTTGGAGGGGGGGCATTGCCCCCCCCCCCCTCCTTGGGGTCGTCAATGAAAGGTTTGGAGAGAAACCCGGCGTTGCGATGGCGCTTGCCTGTTCGCAACGGAAGGCAGCGCCACAAAACCCTCCACGTAAATGACGCCTTCTCGTTGATGTTTTAAAGATAGTACATTCCCAACGACGCTATGGTGCTCTTAAGTGAAAGATTTATGTAGTTACTACACGATAGCCAAGTCATTTCGTGTTCGTGATGCTACTCGATTCACAGGAGACGTATTTCACTTGTCATCCATCGCTGCACCTGGGCATGCCTTTATGATTAATCATCTTCGCTCCATTTGACGTTGGAGGGTTACTGAACCCTCGCTTTGTCACTCACTGTCTTCGAAGAAGCCGGCAAACTGTTAAAGAGTTCCCTTTCCGGAATGGAGAAAATTATACTCTCTAATGTGATATCTGGGGTCTTATCCATTAAGGACTCGACGCGGTTAAACCTCGGAAAATCCGTGGGTGTGACGTCAAAACCCCCGACAAATATCAACTTTAGAATGGCCCTATTTGAAATTTTCGTTGCTGTGACGTCAAAATTTCGTCACTGTCGAGAATCGGAAATTCCGAGGCCATACAGAATACGGTTTCTGAAGTCAACAATCGGCTTCCAACCAATCAAAAAAGACCTAGCCTTAGTATATATATCTGGCTGTAATTTTAGGATTTGCGACATTCTTTCCTTGAGAATGAGTGACGAGTCGTCTCTCTAAACGTCGGCAATGATGAACAGTTTAAACCAGTGGAGAGCCCGAGAAGAGTTTACTCATATTATTAGCCGGGAAAGTGTTACGATAGATCCTTTTTTTGAAGACTAGTACCAGTTTTCTGGGCCTATCACCGAGATCTAAGCTCTTATGACTGTGCCTGACCCGAAATGCCCAATGCCGCTCGCAATCTCCGTCTGCGGAGCACGAAATCATGGGAGGTGGATGGTCACACCCCTCACTAATCCCCAAGAGCAGGGGTTTCCCACCCCTTTTCGTTCATCGACCCCTTCATTAGGTAGGTACCCATTACCAAAAGTTGTACCCCATTTATTAGAAAAAATGCAATATTTATACTTATTCATAGAATTGAGCCTAACTTAACCGTCCTCATTTCCCCCTTAAATGCCCTCAATTTTTACGAACCATCTACATATATTAATTTTGTAGCGTGTCAGTCAGTCATTCTGTATCCATTTTGTTTATTTCTCTCTCAAGTTTTGAGCTAAAGAAGAAATGAGGTTTGGTGCAAAAGAAGAAATGAGGATTCTCTGTCTGTATGATTTGGTGGTAGTTTTGGATTTTTAGCAGTTGGTGGTTCATAGAAAAATGCAAAAAACCGTGGTTTTTGAGAGTTTAAATTTAGTTAGATTCCGGGGACTCAAGTTTTTCGGGACTCCCGGGTTCACTTTTTCAGAGCGAGTCTATCTTTCTCGGAACTCCCGGGTTAACGTACATAGGTTATCATATGAAATGCATGTATTATATGCAAAATTAAAGCTCAGAAGGTGGAATTTTTACCCTAATCTTTTTAGCTATGACTAACCAATCGTCGGAGTGACTGTATCTCAAAAATGGTACTCTTCTCAGTCAACTACAGTGAGCATTGCACAGAAAAATTAATATTAGGACTTTTTTTACTCCAAAATGTTTACTTATGTTTCAAAAACTATTCTCAATGTTTTTTTTTCATTTTTGGGAACCATATACACTCATTTAGCCATATTTCCCACTTCTTCCACTTGAGCAGTGCAAAAAAAAGGAAAAACACCATGTTCACCTCAAGAGCACACCAGACCAGAAAGCAGGCTGCTGGTCCTTCATGATTTCCGGGGAGAAATTAATGTGCCCGGAATTTTGGCACTTAAAATCCGAGGCCTTCCAATCCGAGTTATCACTGGTAAAATTGGAAAGTAAATTGGCTGCGGTTGCTAGATGGGTAATGAGATTGTTAAGGTTGATGGATGGTAGCGCAACATCCTTAAAAAAACAAGTGTCGTAGGTTTTTATACCGGCCACGGGCATGGATTAAATCATTAAAGGCCTTAGGATAGGCGTTGCGATATAAACATAGGAGATGGAGCAAACCCATCCATGAAGAATTCGAAATACTTAAGTACCTAGTTGAAAGAAATGTTACATGGATGTGGAATTTGAGGGAGATTTAGTCCCGAAAAGTCGTAATTCTTTTGGTCCAAATGTCCCCATTTCCATAGAAATAGAATTATACAACTTTTCCGCGTACCTATACCCCTAAAACGCCAATTACGTACCCCTTAGGGTGTGCGTGTTATTAGTTGGGATTAACGATTAAAATTAATCGTTAAAAATGTAGTTAGCTATTTAACTTAACTGTTACTTTATAGAAGAGTTAACTTTTAATCGTTAAAGTTATACATTAACTGTGACAAAACTAACTTCAGTTAATTTTTTTCGTTAATTTTTTGGCGAATGTCGACCTGTTCGAATTTGGGCGCAAAGCTTGCCCAACAGACAAAGGGGAAAACAAAGCGGTATATAAGGATGCAATATAGCTGGATAGTTGTGCAAGATTGTAATGAATAGACCCAGACGAATACGTGCAAACAAAAGCGGGGTTGAGTGGTGTGACCACCAAAGTTTAGGAACGCACCCTCAAGACGAAAAAACACGAGACCACTCGAACACCATGTCCGCGAGGGCACGAATGAGTTACTCGGCGACGTCGTGTCACCAATACTACACAATTGAACACGAGAAAGGGGGTCACCAAAAATCTATGACGGGTAACGATGGGGACGGGTTCATTCAAAGTAACGTATCTGTAAAATGTGCCAGTTTATGCATAACTTACGCGGCGACATCTCGTCGTCGGCGAGGTTGAGTGATAGTGACCGCAAAAATTTGTCGATCGGGACCGGGATGTCCCATACAAATTTTGAAATGAGAATGCTACTGTTTGATGACTTTTTTAGTAAGTTGAATAATTTTTTCTTGAATTTGAAGTCTGTATTTACTTTATCCTAATTGCGAAAAATATCTTTTAAAAGTTACATTTTAAAAGTAACTGAAAAAGTAACGTTTAAAGTAAAAGTTACTTTTTTTAACTTTAACTTTAATCAGTTACTTTTTCAGAAAAGTAACTTTTATTTTTTTACTAGTTACTTTTTACATAGATTAACTTTGACTTTCATCAGTCAATTTTTTTGGTAACTTTAGCAACATTTGACCGTATTAATTTTTTAAAGGAGTATAATGTAATAATTATGATTTTTATTCATTTAATAGCGAAATAGTTAATGTTTGAACTTGTTATACTATTGCTTTGAATTTCCCTTATTTCTATAAAATACATTTTTGGCCCTCGATTAATTTTTACACTTCTGTGAGGGACAGGTTTGGCTCTTCCGCCTCAAAAGTTTGCCGACCCTAGGGTATCGTAGGCTCGAGACGATGGGCGATCAAATGACGCTTAAGGGTTGAAGGCCGCCGGGGCTACCACCACCCAATGGGAGCACTGTTAGGGAACAATGCTCCGCTAAAAATCCACAATAACCGCAGTCGTCGTTGACAAAATGCAAGTCACCACCAACGGCGTGGGTGGTGTTAAGTCGTCGGCCGCGAAAAAAGGAAAACCAAAGTCTGAAATGAATCTGAAAAGATTGAGCGCGTAAAAATCGTATGTCCTCCAGCGTAACTGTGTGGAATTCAATTTATTATAATATTAAAGTTTTACACTCCTGATATCAACCCGAAGAGGATGCTAAACCATGGGAACCCGGGTAGTGTGCATTTATTTTTTGGTGGTGGGTAACAAAAAATACGACGATGAATCCAATAGAGATGTGTGTTTAGTGTTTCGTTCAGCCGGCGTCGTAAGCGTCGAGTACATAGGTATACTTATAGTAAGAGTATGATCTGAGGCTTTCCCGGCGTGCAATGTTGAGGAGCTGAATTCGGGAAGTCCACCGGGTGAGGAGAATCCATTGGTGCCGACGTTTCGACGGCCGAGCCGTCCATCGTCTCCAAGACAGAAATTTCTGCCCTGAAAATGATGGACGATTCGAGCATCGAAACGTCGGCACCAATGGATTCTCTCACCCGGTGGACTTCCCGATTTGAGATTCTCTACTCAATAATAGAGTTTGTTGGCCGAATCCTTTAACTCATCAGTTCGGCTGACGTCTTATCTTTCTCAGGGATTGTTTCTCTTATTTCCTAACCGATGCGGCGACGAGATAAGATCACAGGCGAGGTCAGAATAATCACACGATTCGTTAGTGTCTGCGTACCATTAACGCATTAAAATCTAGCACTGTGACGCCCTGCCGTGTTTTCACCGGCACTGCTGGGCGCGTCTCGTTTCTCACCTGTTTCTTCCACTTGGGGACGTATCCCGACGGATCCACCAATGGCAGGGCCGCCAGGCAGCAGACGAACGCCAAGTACCACTTCATCTCGGCGACTAATTGCCGAATATATCGACGCCACACGCACTCTTATTAAAGACGACGACAGCTACAGACACATGCAGAGGGACGGACGAGTCAGTGCGGACACACAAATCGCCGGGTGGATGCTCTGTGCTCTTGGGGGGAATAAACTGCTCCTCCTGCTCTCTTGGCCTTCGTGGATTGAACCCTTTGAGAGTGACTCGAACGGACGACGGAGCAAAACATCCTTTTCCCCCCCATTCCTCCCCTCCCCTCTCCCTCCAACCCCCTCCCTCCCACCAGAAGAAGAAGAAGACAAGACGGAGAGAGAAAGACCATTGCCCTTACCACGCACACACAAGACGTGAGACGGCTTCCCCTCTCCCTCCTGCTTTCCCCTCTCCAAACCTCGTCCCCTTGACCTGAAGACTTCCCTCCCGGAGTTAACTGTACCTTCAACCCACTTCAAGCGAGCCAACGAACGCTCCCACCGAGCGCCGTGACTGTGCTGCGCCCGCCCACGTGATTGTGCTGCACGGAAGACGCTCACTTCCTCATCTCCGTCCCGAAATCAGTGCATCGGGCGCAGACGGGTCAAAAGAAAAGCATACTGCGTGCGCATGCATTGCAGCGGCCCCTAGCGTCGTGACCATGGAGACGAATATTAATAATTATAATTTATACAAGTTCAGTTCGCTTTCTTTGTATTTTGGCTTAATTTTTTGAAGCCATTGGATAGGTGGCTTAGTGAGGACTCTTGAGGCACATTGTCACTTTTTTTACGAATGGAGGATTGTTGGTATTCCCTATTGTTGGTATAGAAAAAGATTTATCGCTCGACTAAAAATGGGTAAAATATCTTGCTTTTTTCCTGCGAAAATACGTGTGGTACATAGGGATCATCTGATTCAATTGACTCATTCATGACAGTAGCGACGCGGTTGGCAGCTTCGAAAAAGGGTTCACGCCGAAGTTGGGAGTTTGCTATCCTTAAATTCTAGTATCCATGATATTATTAAGCGTACAACTATTGTATATATGTGTGTATTTATGTAAGTATATATAGGTATAAATTTTATTTCTACGACTTTGATGAAAATTACAAATTTACTAATTTAGGGTACGAAAAAGCGTTTATTTACCTTGGTCTTGACTCGGGGAAAATTCTTTTTTTAAAGACATTGGGCAAAAAAATTTGTATTTTTGACATTTAAAATAGGCATCTTCATTTTATTAAATAACGTTGCTATGGATTCAAATAAATTCTCCAGCTTTTTTGTCGCTCTTTTCAAGGTAATCGTCAAATGCCACCACCATTTTTGCATCATAGGTTTAACGATTACGTATTTGTTTGATTGTGTGCCAGAGAAGTAAGTGGACATGCTACTACATGATTTTCAACAACATTCGAAACACCAATTTTATGCAGCACACGTGATTTCTTCAGGAACTCGCCTCATTAAATATTGCAATCCGATCGAAGATCTGGCCCCAGGCATTAATGATAATATATTTAACGCTTACGGGCATCCTCCAATTACAAGCGTTGTAATAAAAAGAATAACTAAATAAATAACAATAAAAAACGCCATTAAGGTAGTTTGAGCGAAAAATTACTTCACCTAGAATTTGATGAATTTGGCCTCATTTGATAGGAAAAACTCTCATCTTCCCAATGATATAAAAATATCAACCCCTTGCCGAACTACTTTTCATGCAATTGGCCTCAAAATGTAAGCTGTTTAACATGGGATAGATTATGGCTGTGTGCTCCAGAGGGAAAATATTAATCAAATTAGGAACTTCTAGCACCTAGATTTCGTCAAAAAACTAACAGTGTGTAGATTGCATGTTTTTTCAACTATTTATAAAGTATAATCTATTTATCACCACAGTAATTTTGACAGAATCGCCAAAAAACCTGCTGTTTTGAAGGGTTTTCAGCCGTACGGCGGGATAAAATGAGTCAAGTTAGAGACTTTTGTAGCTTTATTTATTTAATTACTGAGAATTTTGGTCATATATAACTATGCCTTTGCGCCATTAATATTACAATATTTATTTTATACTTTTTACAGATGCTAAAATTAAGAAATAAAATTTGAATATGGTCTCCATTATGACTAGGGAACTATCTCGCTCAAACCTCCTTAAGTAAGAAAATAATGATATAAGTGAATAAGATGAAGACATTAAACGAAACATTTATTTTCTTCTTTAGACTCGTTATTGAGTCTAAATAAAGGTCGGAATCAGGGTTTTTCGCAAGGAAGTCAGTGGTTCGCCGTACGCATTATACGGGTGATCGGTTAGAGCCACGTAGCATCCACCCCTCCGAAATTACTTCGAAAGAGTGAAGTATTATGTCTAGTTCTACGCGTGTAGGTAGGTTTATATTTACGAAGCCGAGGAGATGGCTCGAGTTCAAAATGTCGCGTAGAAAAACTACGTCGGCAGTCTTCCTTCTGATTAGAAGAGGGGTAAGATGAAAAATCTTTCGTAAAATTGGGGTAGTCATTTTAATCAAAAACAGGACCATTGTTTTTAAGACACAACCATTTTACAAGGCGCATCTGAATTTTTTCAATGACAGCTGAATAAGCTACATGATGAGGGCTCCATATAACACTGCCACACTCCAGAACAGGTCGAACAATGGAACAATATGTACGAACGACATAGTATCGATGGAGAAATTAGGGACAAAATTCCGCTTTAGGGACCCAAGAAGCCTATAAGCGTTAGAGCAAATCGATCGAATGTGCATATTAAAATTAAGTTTACTGCCAATTTTGTCGTCCAAATCGGTGATAGAGGTAACTCGTTCTAGAGTGATACTATCGTTACTACGTATTCATATTGAACAATGTTTTTCTTTAGCGAGAAAGAAATAACCTTGCATTTGGAGAGATTGGGATAAAGGTTTTATTTCTGACACCAATTGGAACAAATTTACAAGTCGCTTTGTAAAATGGTACAGTTATTCACAGCGATCAAATCCTGGTGGAAATCTTAAAATCGTCTGAGTACAAGAGGCAATCAGATTTAATAATACAGCCAGGTAAGTTATTGATAAAACATTGAAAAGAAGTGGGTCCAAAATAGACCCAATAACGACGGCGAAGTTCACTTTTAGAAGTCATCGTTCCCCGACACTGGGATTCGAACCCAGAACCCCAGAATGTGCGCCGAGTATCACTCATATCAATTAAGCTTATCCTAATCTAAAGACTTAATCCGGGAACTTAATAAAATACAAAGGAAAGCTGCGCTATTCGTCAAAAACTGCTACGGGCGTACAGACATCGTTACACAGATGTTAAACGAATTAGTCTGGGAGCCGCTAGAGACTCGGAGGCTGCGCGCTAGGCTTAGATTGCTTGAGCAATCGAGAATAGATATCTTTAAGAGCGACACGGAGAACATCATATTAGAACCCCACTATATTTCCAGGTCCGACAGAAACGATAAATTAAGAGATATTTTGCCGAACGGATAGGTATGGAAATTCGTTTTTCCCCCGAACAATAAGGGACTTTAATAAAAGCTAGGCGTAATTTCATTAGAGTGTTTCCTTTTTATATGCAAACGGCTGGTGTCCTAACACCCCCCGCCACACGCCTATTGAGGCGGCTTGCGGGATATTATGTAGATGTAGAAGCTACTCCGGTGTCCTCTTCCTCAATTAATTATATGTGATTCACCAAAGACGGTGAAATTCGCCATGAAGAAATCATTAGACTTGACCGGGATTTGAACGCGGAACTCTCAATTGCCGGTCAATTGGGAGATCCGGGTTCGAATCCCGGTCAAGTCAAATGATTTCTTCATGGCGACTTTCACCGTCTTTGATGTATACCTTTGCACCCGTGCGCGTGAATGCGTACCGTATAATTTGTGCAATGGCAATGATTGGATAATTATATGTAAGCTCAAATGCAAAGGAACTGCTCTAAATAAAACCCTATTGAAAATACCCCATTGGTTTCAAATAGTGTTTTCAGAAAATACTATAGGAATTATGTAAATTCCTATAGGAATTAAAATTTCCTACAGGAACAATAAAGTTTCCTATAGGAACAATAAATTTCCTATAGGTACAAGAAATTTTCCTATAGGAACGAGAAATTTTCCTATAGGAGATTTATTGTTCCTATAGGAACCTTTAATGTTCCTGTAGGAAATTTTAATTCCCATAGGAATGTACATAATTCCTATAGTATTTTCTGAAAACACTATAGGAAACCAATGGGGTATTTTCAATAGGGAAGTAGAGTAGTAGAGGTTTCTTTCGAGATATTGTGCTACGAATGCCACGGAGTTGGTCTTCGCACCGCGCTCATCGTCAAAAATACCATATACCTGTATTACAACGAGTACCAAAGTGACTTCGAGCGTGCGTGGTAGGATAAATTAGCTGGGGAAAGGGTTGCGGATTAGGACCCTCACGAGCTTGGGCCCCACCCAACTTGCGACTACCCCTGAGACAGGGCCCCAGAAAATCGAGTTTAACCTAAAAAAAAGCATCATTTGGAAAGAGCATTTCTTTGCCTTTAAAATTTAATGGTTGGTGGATGAATATCGCTCAGCTTCAAGGCCTCATAAATTAAATCTAATGACTATGAAATCGTTCAGATCACGACCTGGCCAGTTTTTAAAATATTGAGGGACGGCTATCGTGCGTCACAGTACCTAAAGTCAAAATTTTGACCTGATTAAAGAATATAATCCTGAACCACTACTATACGTGTTTAATTGAACCGACCTCGATTCATTATTTATACGCCTGAGAGAAACCAATAAGAATCTACAAATGGGGTTTTGAAATGTTAACGAATCATCGTGGTATAATTTATGAATAATAACCGAAATATACTATCTATATATTATCTAAATGAAAGGGGAGATATGAACTGGAATGGAAAGTTATTTAGAAGAAGTTTGAAAAATTCAAGGGAATCCAGAATAAACGAAGTTTAAGTATAAGATCACCGAATCCGCAGAAGAAAGAACCTCAGCGGAAGGATGAAGACATTTTGGGAGGAGAAGAAAAGGCTCAACTATAAACCCGGTGCACAGCCTTGATGAAAGGAGACGAACGGGGCGATGTGAAGGGAGTAGTGCACGTGGCGTCATAGAGGTCAGTGTCCCACTGTCCAAGGAAAACACCTTCAACGCAACTGTTTTCCTGGTACGTATTCTCAAAGGACTGAGGGGAGGGGACTAGTCGCGTTTGCTGCTCTCAACGGAGTCACCCGGCGCTTCAATACTCCACGGCGCTCTCATCGGCGGTTACTCACAGTAAAGGTTCTCACGCTGCTGTTGTCGAAGTATTTTGAAAATTTCCAATCATTTGATTAAACAAATGATATGGTACGCAGTCACGTGCACGGGTGCGAAGTTATACACCGAAGACGGTGAAATATGATGTGAAAAAATCATTTGACTTGACCGGGATTCGAACCCGGATCTCCCAATTGCCGGTCGGGTGTTGCCAGACAGTTTATACACCACCAAGCCATCTTAAGGTGGTTTGAGCGAGATAGTTCCCTAGTCATAATGGAGACCATATTCAAATTTAATTTTTTTATTTCAGCGTCTCTAAGAAGTATGAAATGAATATTGTAATATTAATGGCGCAAAGATATAGTTATATATGACCAAAATTCTCAGTAATTAAATAAATAAAGCTATATAAGTCTCTAACTTGACTCATGTTTTCCCGCCGTACGGCTGAAAACCCTTCAAAACAGCAGGTGTTTTTGCGATTATGTAAAAATTACTGTGGTGAGTAATAGATTATTTTTTATGAATAGTTGAGAAAACATGCAATCTACACACCTTTAGTTTATTGACGAAATCTACGTGCTAGAAGTTCCTAATTTTCTTAACATTCTCCCTTTGGAGCACACAGCCATAATCTATCCCATGTAAAACAGCTCATATTTTTAGGCAAATTGCTCGAAAAGTAGTTTGGCAAGGGGTTGATATTTTGATACCATTGGAAAGATGAGAGTCATTTCTTAAAAAATGAGGCCAAATTCATCAAATTCTAGGTGAAGTGATTTTTCGCTCAAACTACCTTAATTCAAGGCGAATTTCAGCGGGGGGTTTATACGAACAAGATGTTCTCGTCCCCATAGCAACCCAAAATTGTCGCTTTTTGAACGACTACCTTGACAAATGTCCAATCATTGCATTTACATAAATGATGTGGTACGAAGGGACGCGCACGGGTGCCAAGTTATCAACCTAAGACGGTGAAGTTCGCCATGAAAAAATCATTTACTGAAATTCGCCTTGAACTAAGATGGCTTGGTGGTGTAACTGACTAAAACACATGACCGGCAATTGGGAGATCCGGGTTCGAATCCCGAGTCAAGTCGAATGATTTTTTTTCATGGCGAATTTCACCGTCTTCGGTGTATACTTTGAAAATATTGGTCAGTCGACGCTAGTTCAAAATGCGAGTAAATTCTGGAAAAAAAGATACATCTTGGATTTTGTTAGGAGGAGGCTTCTTCTCAGTTCATCAATTTCCATTTTTATTTTCTATCGGCTACCTGTGCACGTAACTATCAGAGGAATGTAAGAGATGGGGTCTAAAAATTAGCTGGAAGAAAACCCAACATCTAACCTGCTGCAATGAAGATGTAATTGATGGGAATAAGATCAAAAAAGTCTCTCATTTCAAGTATTTAGGATCAGTATTAGGTGCATTCAAATCGATGGATCCTCGAAATTAGATATAGAGAATCGTATATGCCAGAATAGAAGAAAAATTGGAATATTGAACCCTTTACTAATGAGCAGCAATATCATTAAAAGAACAAAAACAAATACATATAAAGCAATAGTAGAAAGTATTAATGCTTTATGGAGCTGAAACATGGACTACAAACGAAAGAGAAAAAAGTAAAATACGAGCCACAGAAATGGATTTTTGGCGGAGATCGGCCAGAATGCAAGAAGGATGCAGTGGAGATTTCGGAAGAAAGAAAATTACGATGGTTTGGACACGTCCAAAGTATGGGGGATGAGAGAATACCGAAAGCTGCTATAAAATGGATACCAGAAGGCAGAAGGAAAAGAGGAAGACCCAAGAAGTCATGGTGGAGTGAGGAAGGAAATGGTTAGGAGGGAGTTAGGGGGGTAGGAGGTGAATTTTTTTAGGGACGGGTGGAGGGGATTGGGTGATGAACTCAAGGATATTAAGGACTTTTAATTAAGAAAGATGGATGTGTGGTTTTTGGTGAAGGAAACTGTTGTAGAGTGAATGATATAAAATAAAAATTTTCGGCGCATTTATTTTTTACAAAATATTCATTGTTATTTCTCATGCGTGCACGAAATCGGAACTGTTAAATGTTGAACTTTGAGATGCTGCATACCCTTCTACAGTTGCACTATTAGATCATCAGCTTTTCTCCGCAAAATATGAAACTCAAGGTAACTGTAGCTTCCCCCTTACCACTGACCTCCATATATTAAGCCAATGCACTTGGAAGGAAAACATATTACCCTCTCGTGCTCATCGTTCACGTTTTATTTAATCTTTACGGTTGGGATGCATGCACTAACTCAAAGCGATCAAAAGAGCGTACCCATGAGTCCATGGACTTAGAAGGGCGTGGAATTTCATTGCAGATAAGTTTATAATTCGACTATTACTGGCACTGCAAGTGACATGAAAATCACCATTAGGGAAATGTAAGGAACTAGTTTAGAGGAAGTGCTCGGTAACGATAAAAAATAATTCATGTCGCAACCGTAAATTAATGTCACAATATTCTTTCCACGGAAGAAAGTCTCGTCCAGGTAGACGCGGCAGTTTTAGATTTCAAAAAGCTTTCGATGAAGTCCCTCATTCGAAATTACTCTTTAGGTTGAAAGCATATGGATTACATCACGGCTTAATATGTTGGATTTAAGAGTTCTTATATAGTTCATATGGCGACGGCGAACATAGGGTAGTATTAGATGGAGTTAGTTCAAATACGGTGGAAGTAACATCAGGTGTACTCCAGGGAAGTGTCATAGGCCCCTTATTATTCCTTTTGTATAATAATGACATCACTTCCGTAATGGCGAGCAAAATGTGCCTCTTCCCATAAACGCAGAATTGTACAAGGTTGTTAGCAATGAGTCTGACAGGATTGCGTAAATAAAAGACCCTAATGCTATAAATGAATGGTGCAAGTACGAATGGGAGTTAGAACTAAATTTAAAAAAGGGCGTTTTTATGAATTTTGCGAAGGAATAGCTCGGTCAACGTAAGGCACCCAATTAATTAAACCAAATTATGAAATTTTGAGTCATATGTGACCCTTACTCAGGGCCAGTCTTGGGGGAAGAACGCACGGAAAATCTGATGACAGGCTAATCGTGAATTGGAATTTATGAAAAAAATACTTGGAAAGTGTGACGAAGGTTAAAAAGCGATTTTTTTCTTGTGAGACCTCACGTGAAGTATGCCGCTACCATATGGGACCATTACGAAGTAAGACTAGTCTCATAAAGAGATGGCATACTACAGCGGAGAGCAGCTAGAAAGTTGTGAAAAGTTGTTGCGATAAGCTTAGCATTATAGCAAATTTAAAAAGTAAGTAGGGTGGGAATCTCTAGCGGATCGAAGGGAAAAATAAAGGGTTAAAATCTTTTGCGCACGTTCGAAGTAGATAATTTTTTGCGGGACGTTCAACTTATTTTTCTAGATCCAACGTATTATGGTCGAAACGATCACAGAAATAAGATAAAGCCATAAGACTGCAGAACCGATAAATTTAAAATGTGTGTAACCCCGGCCGTCGACGCACCTTATAACCCCATAAATCTACTTCTACTTCAAAATGTATTTTTTCCGCCTACAATGAGGGACCATTATATTTGCGATAGATCATTTCCACGAAACTCCTACGCTCACTAGATAGACTTTGTACTTGACTTTAATAACATATTATCATTACTAACACTTCACCCCGCTTGAAATCCCCGGCATGATTTTGCTCAATGTATGAAATAATATCTCGTAGTATTCATAAATTAATAGTATTAGTAATCTGTGCAAATATCACGAGTTTAGGTCAAATTTGACCGAAACTCATGATATTTGCACCGAATAGTAAAAGAGGTCGTGAATAAATACCATTTGAAGTATTAGTAATGCTACTCAGTAGGTCTCTTAACCAACGTAATGCATGTCTGTATGATCGTCTACGTAGCACTCTCCCAGTTTCCGATTTGACTGCAGATCCTGAATGCTTTTTGGTCTGCGCCTATCAGTCAGGGAAACTTCATATTACTGGGCGTGGATCTTGGCATGCTTATTTTTACGCGATTGGACGTTGGAAATCATGCCAGACAAAACTGAGAATTTTTTGATTGAGCGAAGAGCACAATGCTACACATTCGCCTGCCCAAGTTTTAATGACTTTAGATTCCTCCTCTGAGAGTTCTCATCTCTAGAGTGAAGGGAACAAATGACCCGTGAGTCATGGCTCTCCGTGGCGAACCGGTACTTGCGCGCTTCCGTGAAATACCTGCTGTTGGGTCACGTGATGTCGGAAGGTTGCCGCAGATATCACGGCGTCGTTCCTCTGAAATATCACGAGTAAAAATGAAATGAAACAACCTGCACCCACTCGTTAGAGACATTAGCCCTCGGAACGCCAAGATCATTAGGATCCCGCGATACGCCAAGATCGGGTCATATTTGACCCACATATATTTCTCATAAGGAATAAGTTTTTTGTTCAAAGCAGGAGCTAAGCATTCAGTTTCAATATATTTATGCCTTTCTTGTCTAATAAAATGCAAAAAACGGAAGGATAAATCTAAATTAAGAATTGATAACTTTTATCAAAAGAGGTGCTACAATGTATAACGCTCAATGCCTGTTGATATACTACAGCTCGGTTTTTTCCAATTTATAAAGTTGTTTACATATCTATGAGCGTCACATTTTTTTTCAAAAGACTTCTTCAAAATTATCGGAAGAATAGACGGAATTTCAACCTTGTGCGTAACGGTTGATACATAAAAAAATTGAAATTACGACAGTATGGGTCATTTTGACCCAATCTTGGTGTTCCAAGTGTTAAGGTCCTTTTAGCTTTGCGGAGCGATTGTCACCTCTCAAATGAGTCGCTGTTTGGTTTTTTTTGTATGGTAGGTGACTGAAAACTGTAGTCATTTGCGCCGTTTAGGTCGGATAGGGAGGCTGATAAGGGAAAGGTTATATGGATGGAGGAGGAAGGCTGGAGAGAAACCCGGTGTCGACTTAAGCTTACTCTTAACCTCAACGAAAGGAGCCATGGGCCCCACTGTTTTAACATCTCATCCACGGGACGGAGTACGACACCTACTATCCTTTGCAAAATTCCGTCACCCGAGTTTGAAGACTAATATCTCAAAGACGGCTCAATCGATTTTAAAATTAAGTGCATCAAATTAAATCCTGTTTATTTTTGCGTTTAGCGATAGCATTAAAAACTTTTTACCGTTTACATTGATGTCAGTGTGTCCTTAAAAACAGATTTTTAGCGCATTTTTCCGGGTACCTGACGGATGCATCGCATTTATGGCTTCGTAATAACAACACGGATCAAGATATCGAAATTCACTTTTCAAATATTGTTGCAAAGATCTTTGTTGACAATCATACGAAGTTTCATATTATTTAGTGCATTAGTGTTATAGTTATTGATGCGATTGCAAGACTGCGTTATTTTCCGTTCCGCACATAGGTACCTGAAAACCGCCGTTTGGACCTCCTTCAAGCTCTCGAGCTCGTCATCATGAATCCATACATAAAATCTTAAAGGAATTCGTTGCTTAATCAATATTGATTAACATTTATTTTGGAAAAAGAGCGCGCTGAACTGCCAATAACATGCCCGGAAGAGAAAGGGAGTGTGGAGACAACTTTTTGAGTAAAGTGGTCTCCACATAGCACCGAAGAGAGGATCGGGATTCCACGGAAGAAATCCCCACCACTTGCCGTTATTCGAACCCGGGTCCTCCTTACGCGAGGTCATTTCTTCTACCCACCGCATCAATCCTTTCTCCTGAGCCACTGAAGCCAAGTGAATTACTCTAAAAAATTAACCGTCCAGAAATGAATCGCTGCCGCTCTTCAGGTAGTTGAACCTAGAATTTAATGAATTTAAGAACTAAACCTAGAATTTAATGAATTTGGCCTCATTTTTAAGAAAAAAACTCCCATATTTCCAATGATACTAAAATATTAACCCCTTGCCGAACTACTTTTCGAGCAATTTGTCTGAAAATAAAAGCTGTTTTACATGGGGTAGATTAAGGCTGTGCGCTCCAGAGTGATAATGTTGAAAAAAAAATTGTTATTTCTTACTCCTAGATTTCATCATAAAACTAACGGTGTGTATTATGTATGTTTTCTCAACTATTTATAACAATTAATCCATTACTCACCGCAGTAATTTTTACAGAATCACAAAAAACTGCTGTTTTGAAGGCTTTTTAGCTGTACGGCGCGGGCGTGGCAAAAAATGAGTCAAGTTAGTTACTTAAGTAGATATATTTATTTAATTACTGAGAATTTTTGCCTTGTTTCACTATATCTTTGCGCCATTAATATTACAATATTGACTACATACTTCTTACAGACACGGAAATTAAAAAAAATAATATTCGAATATGGTCTCCATTATGACTCTCTAATGATAAATACGCAAATACATCGCATTTTAACGCCTCTCAACATGTAGGTGCTGATGCTAAGTGCAGATATAGTTTATTACGATTTAAAACGGAAACACGATGTGAGTTGCGAGCAGTGGGATTGCTGCAGTTAAGGAGCCTTACAGGCTCCATAGCTGCATTATCTGGTGCTCTCCATGTGTATCAGTTGCAGTACTCCGCCGGGTCGTATGGCCTTAATGCAGTCTTTGACCCTGTGGAAAACCCAAGAAGAATTATTGCGGTGGTCATTGGAAATGTGGGCATTTTCCTCACGATATTACCTGCCTTCACATCGTAGATATAAACGAGCGAGCGTCATGTTATGGTGCGGTGTTTAGATGTTTTGGATGATATCTTTTGGTATTTTTATTTTTGGTTAGTTTCTTTTGGATTTCTGAGATATAAAATTATACTCATATACTATATTATATCGCAGAAATCCAAAAGAAACTACCCAAATTAAAAAAATCTGCAAAAATCTACGAAAAAAGATCTTTTGGGTATGTTTATTAGCTTCCATATCGTGAAAAGTTTACACAAGTAAAATTGAATGGAGGTGAACGATCAATGGCATTCGCTTTGCTTCTCTCCTCATCCCATCGTTCTCTCCAATCCCTTCCCCGCTTACCAAGCAGCCCCCCATCCAAGCAACCTTCTTCCCTTGTGACCTTGTATGACTTTAATGCTCTGTATAAATGCATGTGCCTGATGATGTCAATCATTCGATGAAACCGGTCCTGTTACAATAAATCCTGCGAAATATACAAAGTATTTTCTCAATGGTTTTAGGCTCGACTTTGTGGAAGTTCAGTTTAAGTAATGAAAAAGGAAACTTTGTTTTATTCCACCTATTTATATTACGGCACTACTTAATAGTTTCGACGCAGCGGCGTCATATTCATAAAACATTTGAAAGATTCTTGGAGGACGTTCACTTTCTTGTTACAACTTCCAATCCCTTTCCGTTCCTTGGTCGAAGAAAAAAAAATTTTAAATGCTCATTTTCGCGGATATTTCTCCAACAGAAATGCTAAGACCAGAGGGAACTGGGAGATATGCGATTTAAGTCGCATAGCTTCCAGTTTGCTTGACTTTGATGCCAATAATGGCACCACGAAACGGGAACGCTCTGAAGATGACGTTACTGCGTCTAAACTAGTTGTACCGTAAAATAAACTGGCGGAATGAAACAGTTTTCTTTTTCATTGTTCAAAATATTTTCATTTGTCGACTTCTCTCTGCAGAAGTAAGAAATCTTGTAAAGTCAAAATTAGTCAATATACCTGCTGCAGGCGAACAGTAGGTAGAAGCACATAACTTCATTTCCACATAATCCTACCTAAATCGGTGGACTACCACGGATGATTATAATCACGATAATTTTGAAGAGTGGAACAGTCCAGCAGCGTCCTGATTTTTCCCTTCTTTCGCTCGACTGAAATTGCCTTCGGCCGAAAAATGTTTCGAAATTTGAAAGAAAAAAAAAAGAAATTTGAAATTTTTCTTCGGCAATGTTTCTCACTGACTGCGTCCCCATCATTCAACCAATCCGGCGATCGAAGGAGGGACGTGTCCTGAAAGGCGTTGGAAATTCCGTGGATTCAGTTGTTTTTTTGTTTTAGAATATATGCTCTCATATCGAGTATTTAGGTCGAAAAGGCAACTAGAGAAATTGAAAAGATGAAGAAGAAAAGATTACTTGTGGATGGATGAATAATGCTCATGCTCTGCTTTGCCGTTAGCATAGCAACACTGGCGGAGAGGACGTTATAGCGATGATGGAAATGAGTAATGGGTAATGTAATACAACTTGTAGATTATCATATAAAAAAACCCAGCCATATAGATTGTGGGACAAATCAAAAATATGAAGCCATCATGAGATTTAGACTGCAAAAAACTGGAACAAGCCGACATACTTTACTGTTAAGGAGGTTCCGCCGCGACTGTGTGAGTCAAAACAAATACTGAATTCCACATTTTTTACATATTGTCCAAAAAATCCTGCTTTCGCTGATGAAATGCGTTACCTATAGAAACCCAAAAGTAAGGATCAAAATTTTCAGATTATTCCACGAATGTATTTTAAATGAGCACTTTTTTCTAGCCATAAGAGCCGACTGCAGCGCCATTTCCTACGAATTACCGCATTTTGACTTCAATTACGGCAGTAATTGTTCAATAACTAAAAAAATAAGGTGGTAAGATGCCTATATTACATTTTTATTCAATTTCTCTGGATTAATTCCTTCTTATTAATAGTTTTCCGCAAAAATGGCATTTGTATTTTATGGAAAAATACTATTTTTCCCCGTGTTTCTCTCATTCCCCCTTTGAACACCATGTGATTTCAAGTTCATTTAAAGAATAAAATAGCGTGGAAAGGTATCATTATATTGTTCATATCAGATAGAGGACAACTTTTTCTACAAGTAGACAGAATATGAATAAAATGACATTTAAGTGATTTTACGGTGGAACCACCTTAAGTGGGAAGGATTACCAACATGGCGGCTCTAGAAAACAATGTTGCCCGGGCAAGGTGACTTTTCAACGCCATTACTTTGTTGTCTGAGCAAATATTCTTGCGGAGCATTCCTATTAACAAATTTATAAATATTAACTCCTCATCGTAGTTGGCACTATCACTAGTAAATATTATTTTGACGTATTATCGTGTAGGTATTTAAAAATCATGGTTCTTTTGCGATTAAACCATAAAGTGTGGTGTCCACCATCTGTGGTGCTTCATATCCCAGTATTTAGACAGTAGCGAGAATGAATATACCCGCAAGTTGGGTATATGCCGTTCGCGACCAACTCCGAGGGGAGGGCGGGGGGGGGGGAGGAGTATAGGGAGGGAGAAAGCAGGGGTCGTGCATAAACTACGTTACCAACTTAGGGGGGCGGGAGGGGGTCGCCTAAAAACATACGGCGGGTAACGAGGGGGAGGGGGTGGGGTTCACTCAAAGTAACGTAGCTGTTACAATGCGCCTGTTTACGATTCTTACTCGTCAACATCGCGTCAACAATACTACGAGAAGTCAGTAGAAGACGTAACTCTTACACATAGCCCTCTCAAGAGCCTTCTTATCAAATGACTATAATCCACGATAATTGGCTCATGTGAGGATAAGGGAATATTGTTTATTGAGGATCGCTAGAAATTCTAGTTTTTTTTTTAACTTCATGTGATTCTTAGTTGATTTTTAGCATGTAAAAATGAATATTACTTGTTCCATATGAGATTAGATAGTTCTGTTATATCTAGTTCGGCTACTTTACTTGTCTTATTTCAACCTATCCCTAAAACTCAACTCACTCAATAATTGAGAAAATATTTTTGAATTGAAAGGTGCATTTATAGAGACAACGCTACATGTCGTGGGGAGGGGGATGAGGTGATGAGGAAATACTACGGTTGTCAACGAAGGGGGGAGGGGGTAAAAAAATCACCGAAAACGGTTACTTAGTTTATGCAAGACCCCTTAGGGGTGTGAGGTCGATAGAACGACGCCAGATCACCTGCAAAGAACGGTAGGGAAAATGCAAAAAACAATCAAAAAAGGACGAATCTTTTCCCAAGTTTAGTACTTCATTCAAAGGAACAGGGGTCTCCACACTCATCGTAATTTGGGCCATGATGGGTACTCGAACACTTTTCAGCTGGCCGTAGTAAAAAATAATTAATTAAATAAAAAAAAATTTAATACACCACGTTTTTAAAACATACTAAAAAGTATAAAATAATTTTCCCTGGGCCCTTCTAAATTTTTCAGGGTGAATTTTTAGTGGCTATGGAGATATTTGTAAGACTTGAAGAGAAAAACGTGGGGCGCAGGCAACCCATGATAATTAAGGAGGAGTAAAAGGAACCAGGTATCGTTGAGCATACTCCCACAATTAATACCATTTGCAATGCACTGATATTGGTTGTGAATTCATCCAGATTATCTACTTCTATTATCTACTGCCTTTGACCCAAGTTTTTCTCTTCAAGTCTTACTAATATTTCCATAGCCACTAAAAATTCTTACTCTTACTCCTGTGGCCATTGAAAACCTAAATGGTCTTTGGCCTCGCCAACCTCTCGCCTCCATGCCCTTCTGTCCTCTGCTGTGTCGAGTTGAGCTCCCATTTTTTCCAGGTCCTTCTTCACTTCGTCGCTCCAGCGCATTCTTGGTCTCCCTGGTGGTATGGTGCCTTCCGGTTTTCCTTTCCATATCATTTTTAACATGGTGCTGTCACTCCTTCTAAGGACATGGCCTAACCATCTTAGTCGTCTGCTTCTGGCTATACCCACAATAGCTGGTCCTTTGTATAGTTCCCTCAACTCTTTATTCTTCCTTAATCTCCATGTCTCTCCCTCTTTAATGGGGCCAAATATTCGTCTCAACACTTTGTTTTCAAACGTTATCAGTTTTTTTGTGATCTTTTTGTTAGCGACCGTATTTCGGAACCATACAGTAGTACTGGTTGGACAATTGTTTTATAGATACGAATTTTTGTGTTTCGTGATAGGAGTTTGCTCTTCAAAAGTTTTACTAGGCTCCAGCAGGTTCTCTCAGCTGCTGCAAGTCGGGTGAGAATTTCGGTCTCCTCTTTGTTGTTAATTGTTATTGTCACCTCTAAGTACTTGAACTGATTTGTTTTTTTGAACTTATAATTGAGTATTTCTAAATAATCCTCTTCCTCTTCATATCTGCTTATTTTCATGTAGTTGGTTTAGCCTTCATTGACTTGTAGGCCCACTTTCTTGGCTTCCATTAAAAGTATTGTAGTTAGTTCTTTAAGCTCTTCCTTGTTTTCGGCCACAATCACTACATCATCTGCAAAGGCCAACATATTATTTTTTTCTGGAATCCTGGCTCACTAAAAATTCACACTCAGAAATTTACAAGGGCCCAGGGAAAATTATTTTATACTTTTTAGTCCGTTTTAAAATCGTGGTATATCAAAAACAAATTTTATTTCATTAATTATTTTCTGCTTTTTAGTATTATGCCCAGGTGAAAGTTTCCTATCGATTTTATAGATCTTGATGAGACTCTGACAGGGACACATGGGAAATTCCCGATGTATTTCAGATTCGGTTCAGCTGGCAGTGCGTGGAATTGAAATACGTAATTAATCGTTAATTAATTGTTAATACTTGTAGCTAACATTGCATTGTCATACACTTCTGAGCTATGGTTAAAATTACAAGCCTCTACTAGCACATCAGGAAATATGTTAATTAATTAAATAATAATTAATTAATCAATTAATTGCTATAATAGATAGCTAATATTGCATTGTCATCCACTACTGAGCGATGGTTAAATTTTCATTTCTCTAGCTGATCGGGAAGTTAGTTTAAACTCGGTTGCAATATTCCACCCGGACAGAGAGACAGGCACGACGGAAACAAAACTAATAAAAACGTGGTAAAATAGAAAACTACATTTGCAACATACAAAAAATGCATGAGTTTCATCAAAATCAGAAAATTTTATTAACTAACTACAGAGTATGTGAAATTAAATTATCGTTTATTGATGACGATCAGCACTACCATCAAATTCTCATATTTTCATCACAAAACCATTTAATATGTGAATGATGTTACTACTGTGTTTTTGCTTTTAAAATCTGCTTGGACTTTAAAAAATTTTAAAAGTTTTAGAGATTTAAATTTTGAAACGCTAATTACTTACAAGTAGCAGCCATCCAAAAAAAAACATTATGCGTCGCATTTCCGCATACCTAATTCTTCTGCGGGCCGGATAAAAAAAACCATCTTGCGGGCCAAGATGTGGCCCTCGGGCCGTAATTAGGAGGCCTCTGCCTTACTGATTCAAAGAATAGAATAGAATTTTTATTTCAATCTATTATTAAAAAAACAGTAATTGGGTAACCCCTAAGGAATACACCTGTAGTGGGGCTAATATCATGTTATCCATGCAAAAATGATAACAAAATATACATAAGTAGAATTGTACACAAACAAATATTTATAGAATCCTGTGAAAATTATGACAATAGTAGGGGAATTGACACAACGATAAAACACCGATAACAGTGGTTATGAGTTCTAGATAGATACATTCATGATTAGCTGTTGTAGGACATTAACAAAAACAATAACAAAATCATTTCAAAAGCTTTCATTTTTTTAAATTAACTCAGTATTTATTACGTGAATATTACAGAAAAAGACCTCTATATTTTGTATAAGAAGTAGCCAGGATTTTATTTCATAAAGAAACTTTCGGATGTTTTTTTTCTTCCTTGATGTATGTCGGAAGGACATTAAATATTTTTCTTGAGATGTATAAAAAACGTCTTTGGTACAACGTCAGATTGGCTTTTGGTAGATAAACATCATTTCTTTGACGCAAACTGATGATGAGTGACTTAGGTAACAAATTTGCTTCGTCACCTTCTTAAATAAAAAGTTTTTAGTGCTTTATAAAAAAACAAGTAACTGAGAGGCCAAATTTGCAGTTCCAAGAACAATGGGAATGCACGGGTGAAACGGTTTTTGATGCATTATGACACGTACTATTATCCTCTTGGGTGTCGAAGGGTGTCCAACAATCGAGCGAGTATGCACTGCATTCGTGTTAGAAGTTCTCGATATAATGGGAAATTCCCAGCCGAATGCTTTTTCGATATTATACCGTTGAAATCAAATTTGCAAATGTTTTCATAAAGAGATTTACGGAGTTGCTTCAAAATATTAAGGCCTGATAACCAAATAACTAATCGTAGAAAGTTGCATTCTGTTCTGTTTCCGCATAAAACGACTTCTGACGTGGTTTAACGTTTTGAGGCTTCACTTTGTGGAACAACGATATTGGAAATAAAACGTCGCTTTGTACATTCCACACACAAACTTTATTGACGGGCCACACACGCTTTATTTCGACCATGGTTTCGACAAGTAATTGTCATTATCATACCTTGATAATGACAATTATTTGTGGAAACCATGGTAGAAATAAAGTGTGTGTGGCCCGTCAATAAAGTTTGTGTGTGGAATGTACAAAGCGACGTTTTATTTCCAATTTCCGACCTCTGATGTAATTTCATCCGCCCGTGTGGTTCGATTCCCGGTGAAGACGGATATTTTTTCAAAGGATTTTCTAAATCTTGATACTGTAGTATTTCCGGCAGAAGTGGACATCTTCACAAAAGCATTTAAGGCATATATTTTAGAATATATATGGGAATAAGAGAGAAGAAGCGATGGATGGCATTACGTCACGGCCGTTTTAGGAAGGTTGCTTGTCCATTCAGCTGTAGGCTCCAAGACATCTCTGGCAATTTTTGGAATCTTCAAGGTAGTTTGCGGGAAAAATCACTTCACCTAGAATTTGATGAATTTGACCTCATTTTATAGAAACAACTCTCATCTTTCCAATGATATAAAAATACCAACCCCTTGCCGAACTACTTTTCGAGCAATTTGCCTGTAAATATAAGCTGTTTAACATGGGATAGATTATGGCTGAGCGCTCCAGAGGGAAATAGGAATTTATAACACCTAGATTTCGACAAAAAACTAACGGCGTATAAATTTCATATTTTCTCAACTATATATTCATAAAAAATAATCCATTACTCACCGTAGTAACTTTGACAGAATCACAAAAAACGTACTTTTTTGAAGGGTTTTCAGCCGTTCGGCGGGAAAAAAATGAGTCAAGTTAGAGACTTATGTAGCTTTATTTATTTAATTACTGAGATTTTTTTGGCACATATGACTATGTACATATTTGCGCCATTAATATTATAATATTTATTTCGCACTTCTCACAGACGTTGAAATCAAAGAATAAAATTTGAATATGGTCTCCACTATGACTAGGAATCTATCTCGGTCAAACCACCTTAAGAGATGATTTGCAAATTATCATTGGTCATGGTCCCCTGCACGATCAAGAAATAATTAAAAATCGTGATAAACCCCCAATCTGCCATATCATTTTACTGCAGCGCATCTTCAAAGCGTGTCACCGTCAAACGTGGTTCATGGCATCCCCGATTTGCGGCGCCCCACTTGCGGGCACCCTCGTTGCTGCTGTTGCTGACCCACGTCCCACTTGCGGTAAACTACACCGTGGATTTCGTCGGAGCCCTTCCCGCCGCGATCCTAGAAGTCTCACGGCGAGCAGCGTCTCTTTTGTGTGCTTTTATTTGATCGCGTCCCGATTTGATCTTCTCATTTACCGGTGTGAAGCCAGCGCAAGTCCGGATGCGCGCGACTCGCGTCATGTCATTGGACGGACTGATTGGCGCCGCGCGCTGCGCAGTGCCCCGTCGCAGCCAACGCGCGGACCGCCACTTTTAAGGTAGTTCGAGCGTTGGTAGTTCCCTAGTCATAATGGACACCATATTCGAATTTTAGTTTTTTTTATTTCAGCGTCTATAAGAAGTATGAAGTAAATATTGCAACATAAATGGCGCAAAAATACAGCTATACATGACAAAAATTCTCAACATAATACATATTACCACAGATATTACCTACCTCATAATTCTCTAACTTGACTCATTTTTTCACGTCGTACGGTGAAATCGCCTTCGCAATAGGAAGCTTGTTTGAGATTCTGTAAACAGAACTGCGGTGAGTAATGGATTAATTTTTATAAATGGTTGAGAAAACATACAAACTACACACCGTTAAGTTTCTTCACGAAATCTAGATGTGTTATAAGTTCCTATTTTTTTCTATATTCTCCCTCTGGAGTGAACAGCCATAATCTATCGCATGTAAAACAGCGTGTATTTTCTGGCGAATTGCTCGAAAAGTAGCTCGGTAAGGGGTTAATATTTTGATACCACTGGAAAGATGGGAGTTTTTGAAATTTAAAATGAGGCCGAATTAATAAAAAATTCTAGGTGAAGTAATTTTTCGCTCAAACTACCTTCAATCGCGACCTCATTCCCCAGGCGAAGAAAGTCATCAAGCGCTTCCCTCGTAGCGATTGCGCGTTAAAATTCATTTTTCAGGAGATTCCATTGCGATTATAACTACCGTTTACCAATCGATCTCAAATCGATCTGAGAAGCGAGCCGAGTCAGCCCGCTTTCCCTAAGCGGTCTGAGATCTCTCAGATCGATCAGAAGGGAGAACGGACTGTGGCGATCTTCGCTCTTCTAATGGTTGCCTATGGAAAACAAAATATTATCGATATCATTTACGGCGTGGCTTGCTTTAATAATGAAAGGGAGAGAAGTGTGCGGCTGAAATAAGTAATAGATTTCAAAATAATTCAGACTACTGAATTCGATAGTTCAATATCGATATTTTCAGACCGTGTTGGTAAATCAGGCGATCCGAGTTAGCTCGCTTCTGAACTTTCTCATTGGTCTGAGTTCAATCGATCTGAGATCGATTGATAAATTTACTCTAATGACTGCGCAAGTGAATGGACGAGACGGGTCCCTGTCCGTAATAATCCCGAATAGCCGCTGCTCTTATTCCAGCCCCGCGTTTACGCGATTTCTGTGCATCAAATTGCGCAATAAAGGGCATCGTGTGAAATGGGATAGATAACACTTAAGTTGAACATTCGTGACACCCTGACGAGTAGTCTTAGTGGTTACAGAGTGGAGCGGAATATAAAATATGCCACAAATCAGAGTGGAGCGGAATATAAAATATGCCTGAGGGTGGTCGATAAAAATATAGACACAAATCAAAACTTCCAATATTTCGGTGGGATTGGCATCCACCTTTCTCAAGGTAAGGAGTAGGAATGTTTGGCATCCAACTATCTCAAGGTAAGGAGTAGGAATGTTACCTTGAGAAAGGTGGATGCCAATCCCACCGAAATATTGGAAGTTTTAATTTGTAAGTGTCTTTCGCTTGTGTCTATATTTTTATCGACCACCCTCTTGTCATATTTTATATTTATCACTCGAGTGATTCTCCAAGAAGTTATATATATATATATATTTTTTTTTTATAATCTTTCGTAGCCTTTCATGAGGATCGCAAAAATTCAACGGTACGATATTTTTTAAACGAATAGTGATTGATTTCTCTAACTTATTTGAGCGGCGCGGAGTGTTACCTCGAACGTTTTGATTATAATCAGTGCATCTAAATGTACATACATACGTACATACATGTGTGAGACATTCCTCCTCATTAAAAAAACTCGACTCTTTTACGAACTTTCTTTGAGTTTATTTTTATCAACGTCAGTGTTATCTCATCCATCGATATTCGTAATTAGACCACAATTAAAACATTCGAAAATAATGAATGTATCGCGCTTCTCAAAAGGGAAAGTTAAATCAGGACCAAAATATCTATAAGATGAGGCAAACTAAGAAAGTTGTTCCAACAGCAGGATTGGAAAATTTGGTGCTAAAAACGTTCAAAATTGCTTTAACATTTCTTTTGAAAAATTGTATCAGAAATATTATATAAAGGTTAACGAAGCGTTTACTGCATCTATTTTGAAAAATCTTTTTGGTCCAAATATTACGCTTCTTATTCCAGAGGATCGCTTTTTGAAAGTTTTACATTTTGTCTTTCGAAAAGAAGGCGAAAAAGTCATGCCCATTTCACATTTTAAATTTTTAGCGTGTCATATTAGCAATTTTGTTAACATTTTTTGCCATTTCTATTTAAAACACATTATTATACACACTATGTGTATTTCAATAAGACGTCATAAGCGTGATAAGCAAAAATACAGGCGCAAAGAAAAAGAAACTCACTCGTCAGCGTTTTGAATTTTTGGCGGCACAACCGCCTTCTTCTGAACAATTACTGATGATAAGATAAGGGTTACTCTCTCTTGTTCAGAAGAAGGTGGTTGTTGTGCCGAAATAAAAAAAACTGACGAGTCTCTTATTCTTTGTGCCTCTGTTTTTGCTTGTCACGCCGGTGACGTCTTACTGAATACATTTGTATATATATATTTGGGTCCAGAGCGCAAAGCAGACGATAAAGTTATCAGCTGTGCCATCAGCTGAGCGTCTTGTTCGTGAGCGCTTGTATTTGTATTATTTTATTACTAAGCTGGCTATTCAGCGGGAATTAGAGTAAGCCGTGTTTACACAAAAATAAAAAATATTAAAAAAATAAACCATCATGTGGGGCCTTCCCCTTTGGCTTGGGGGCACCGGGGCTGTGCCCAGTTCGCCCCTGCGGTAGCAGTTAGGGGGCGTAGTCCATTAATTACGTGAGGCGTTTATGGGGGGAGGGGGTCTAGTCGAATCTCACGTGGGGTAGACAAACATCACTTAATTTTTTTCCCGCAAGAAACAGAGTAAAATTGCGAGAAAACTGGGTTAAATTAAGAAAAAATTGGGAAACAAATCACATGGACATGTTGGTTACAGTAGTCACTCTTTGAGACCAAACATGAGTCTCCGTGGACTGAATTAGAATGAGTATTCTATTACGAATTTTAGTAGTTCCAAATTCAAGTATTTTATTGTTCGATTTTCTCACGATGATTATAGATTACGTTCTTAATAAGTCTTAAATACTAGTCACTACCTACTAGTCTTAAATAAAAATAATTAAGCAAATTATGTTTTTTTCGCAAACGCATGCAAGCACATATTAAGGTATTTACACTAAAAATACACATTTTTTTAAATCTCACGTGAGATTAGAGGGGGAGGGGGAGAGGGGGTCGAGCCAAATCTCACGTCATCTCAGCAAGGGGGGACGGAGGGGAGGGGTTATTAATGGACGCCCCCTTAGGTGCGGCTAGAGATGGGAAAATTACCGTAATTTTCATCAAAGGTCAATTACCGTGGTAAATTACGGTATTTTTCGAAAATTTCTGTAATTTTCCAGTCTTTTTCAGTTTCAACCATTAAACAGATAATGAATGGTTAAATAAGAATTCCAATTGCAAAAGGAAGGGGATAACGATGTTTAAACCATACCTAATGCAACATTAATGTATTATAAATTTTAAAAATTGCAAAAAGAAATACGGCAGCAACACGCAATCTGGCTTTCTTTTGTCCAATTATGAGAAATTTTCAAGAAGAATATTCTACCAATACATTACTCAATACTTAATGTTATAATTTAAGTAAAATATGCCAAAAATTAGTTGTACATACATGCCTCAATTTATAATTAAACAAGTTGGAAATGTGGACTTGGCTTAAAAGAACATGTTGGGAATTTATCTGTATGAAAAATTATCTCAAGCATAGGTGAATTATATAGAAAAATACCAAAAATTACGGTAATTTTCAAGGAGTGTGGTAAATTACGAAAAATACCATGGTAATTTACAAAAAATTTCCGTGGTATTTTCAAAATCTCTAGGTACGGCCCTGATGAAGTGGCTTCGGCGAGGAAGGCGTCATTGAGTGTGACACTTATTAAATAGGAGTGCAACACATGTCGGGAGAAGTGACTGGATGAAAGGCCATCGGGAGGAAAGTGGGGGGCGTGGTATGTGGCGCGGGTATGGGAAGGTGAGTGACTGTTCGTCGACTATTATGAAGGGTGAATGACACCTCTCGCGCGAAGGAGGGCTTTGTGCTCTAGGGCGTCTTGAGGCTAGTTCTCAGCCGAAAGAGGGGGGGAGAAGAATAAAGGATAAAACAAGACGCATTTTGTCACAGTTCTCAGGAGCATCCGGGAAAGCCAGGTTGTTATGGAAAACAGTTTCACGTTACGGTAAATATAGGAACTATCGTTCGATGGAATTGTTGGCTCGCGTCCGTTTTGACATCTCAAAGAATGCCTGATTTGGAAATTAATTATAGGATCTTGAATTATTTTTAGGACACAACAGTCTAATTAAAAAAAATATTGGAAGTAGATATAAGTGGGAAAAAGAATAGAGGAGAGCCAAGACTGGAATACATAAGACAAATCATGAGGGACGTCAAAGTGGATAATTATATTGGAATGAAGCTATTGGCTAATAGGAGATTGAAGAGCTCCAGATAACAAATCTGCAGGTTGATGAATACTGATGATGGCCTGAATTATTTATTGCATTGGATTTATGTTTGCAACATCTGGAAAGGGAGGACTAGGAAGGTTTTGACAGTGGAGCACCGTATAAAAACATGTACCCAGTGTATATTTACTTAATCTTTCAGTTCGGTCGAGGTGGGGTGGTGGGGAAAAATAGTTAGGTCCGCGGAAATTATTGCTGCTCACACGGAAAAATACCTTGCAGGAGAAATTTTATGGATTGACAGCCCAGGTAAATTACAAACGCAAAATAGATACCGAAAAAGCTTTGAATATTGAGATTGAGAGGAGAAAAGAACGCATTAATAGGCTATGATAGAAATAGGAATATAAAAAATAGGGAACTCAAATCGGATGAAATAAAATGTAAGATTTTTCAAATCCCAGTAACATATACATAAAAGATGAACTAATATCATATGCGCGGCTACAGCCCAGAGATTTTTTAATTCGGCGCATAAAAGTATCGAAAACGATTTCTCACTCATAATTATTTGGATAAAATAATTTGTAGCAAATAGCTCATGCAAATATTTCGCCGCTACCGTGCAAGACATTTCCATCTATTTCTACAAACATTTTAGGTAATAATTAACTCGTGGGCACAATTTTTACGTTTTGGATTCGCGTGTAATGTGACTGAATGATTCCCGAGGCTATCTTAATGATATATGGTTGAATTTTTTGTCTCATTTCATCGTTGTTTTACATTATATTTATCTTTTCCAGAGGCGCGTGTATAGGGATTACGGTGAAAGCTTCCGCAGGGTAGGTATTCCTGAGAATTCACGTATTTCGGGTTATCGGAATGCCGGCGAGGGAACTGCCACTGCCCGAAGATGTGTCTACGCGAAAGAGTCAATTCAAGCAATGCGAATCATACTAATATATAAAAAATGAATGGCGTCTGTCTGTCTGTCTGTTGCTCAATCACGCAAACACTACGGAACCGATTGAGCTGAAATTTTGTATGTAGCTAGAAAATGTATCGGGATGTAACATAGGCTATATTAAAAATCCGTTAGGGCCCCCAAAGGCCCCCCCTGGGGGTCTCTTGTGGTCCATGCTAAGCATTGGGTTCGGTGCAGTGGTTTTATTTTTTGCTTTTAAAAATTACTTTCACTCAAGGTAGAGGGCTGGAATTATTTTAACGGATGGCTTAGCAAATGAAGTTTCTAATTCCTTCAATAGATTTTCTTTTACGCTTCGTAATTGTCTGAATATTTTCTTTTTTGCTGAAAAATCTGACATTTTTCTCTTTGATCAATAATAGCATATTTCCTTGACAACCAGAGATTTGAATTTCAAAGGATATTCACGCATCTGGCATTTAAGTTTTCCTCAAATAAGTTCAATGTTTATCACACCCGTTGAATTTCAACGGGTACCTTCAGCTAGTCTACTATAATAATCACCGATGTGTACCCATATATGTGTGTCAGTAATTTTCACACAAGAATTACAGGTGAAACTGAATCTCCATTTGGCTGCAGACCTTTTCTTTATTTGCAAAATTAAATTAAAAATAGTGGTTTTCTGTTATTGGGAAAGGTACCAATAGAAAGAAAATAAAATAAAGATTCTTATTCCTTCAATCTAATTTTGTATTCCGTTCGAAATTCCGAAGTTTTTGCTAAAACGTAACGATTTTTCGCAATATTTAGGATTTTTGAGTCATCGTTCCCATAACGACCACACTCATTGTTTAAGTCAAGAGTCCGTGTATATCCTTCAACTCAACGATTATTTGCACTAAATAAGAGATGATCGGTTTATTACAATGTATTAGAGTTGATTTTGTTCCTTCTCGTTGATATTCAACAGGCACCTTATCTAGTGAATTTATAATAATCGATTTCCCGTCAAATGTTTATTTCGTTTTGGACAGAGTAAAAGTTTCTATGAAATCACATGGACGTCTATGGAACTACTCTCATCCCTGATTTGGAACCTTTGTGAGGAATAAGGTTACTCACTCTAACAAAGAGGCACCGGCTGGTATACTACCCTTTGTATTCGCCGCGCCAGCTGTGGTCGAGATCGGATCCCCATAATTGTCTCTAGGAGAAATAATTGATTGTTCAGAGCGACGTATTGTGACGCATAGCATGGCGATACTTGGAATTTGAAACTAACTTCTCGTTAATTATACTTTTTTAACTTTATACCGTTTGTCATTCCACAAAGGAATACATAAGTGGCTGTTAGGGAACGTTCATTAATTATGTCAACTAAATAGGAGGGGAGGGGGTTTTACGAAGTCTGACAATTGTTGACATGGGGGAGGGGCGGAGTTCAAGATAAATTGACGTCAACAATATTACTTTTTTTAGTAAATGTTTTAATCATAAACCGGTTGTCCTTGCCAAGTAAGTCATATTATAGTCTTGCAAAATAATATTTTGTGTTTATTCAATGTACTAGATAGTAGACTGTAGACACATGTGGAAGTAATCTGAATATTAATACCATTCATTTGACAGATTTTTAAGTGAAGCTGTTTGTAAATTCAAAAACTGCACCAATCCATGGACATCTAATAGAATAGCTATCCATCGACTTCTTTAAATATCATCTAAAGCCAGCCGAATAACATATAATCAGTCTGTGTGGGGGCCGAGGAGGAGGTATAAATTGTTAGACATTTTATTATTCAAGGGGTCACTGAAAGTTTGACAATTGTTGACAAGGAGGGAGGTAAAAATTGTAACAAAATTGTTGGCATCATTAATGGACGTCCCCTTATCGTAAATTTGAGTATTTTTGCGTGAATGCTATCTGAGTATACCTACTCTAAAATAGTCTTCGTCCCACGGAGAATACCTGATCCGATCGCAGTTCGTAATATTGGTGTCGTCTTCGGGCGTCATGTGCGCGAGTAAAAATAAACAAGAGAGGAGTCCCTTCCGCTTCCTCCGCGTGTTCCCATTACCGTGGAGAAATCCGTCCGTTTCGGAGTTTCACTACGATCGAATACTTAAAAGCCCGAGAGGGTCGAACTCTCGTGTCACCTGAAATTTCCGCATGCAGCGAAAAAGAAAATGAAACGAGATTAAGGCGGGCGGGCAGCGCCGCCTTCCTGCCCTAAATATATCTCCTTTTTAACGCTCCGTGACCTCCAAATCCCATATCTCGCCCCCGAGCTGCATGATTCACCAACGGAGGTGGTCTTTAAACCGCCAGAACACCAAGGCCATGGCCTGATGGAACCATGGTATTAACTAAGGAGTTTAGTATAAACCATGGTATTACTAATACATTGTATAATTTGGTATTACCATTGTATAATTTAACCATGCTATTACTAATTCATGGTATTACTAATACATTGTATAATAATGAATTAGTGATACCATGGATGGAACTATGGCGCCGCTGCGCTTGAACCGCTGAGGGCTGACACACGGCCCAGCCCTCGCCCTGTGCCCGAAGGAAATTTGCGGGATCTCGTGTGAGCATTTCTACAGCACAGAAATGTTGTTAGTTCACCTTAGCTATGCTTAATCTCTTCGCGAGAGAACTAACATAACCGATGAGCACAATATATGCATCCTCATCATTGGCGGCTCCAAGGGGGGGAGGTGGGGTAGGGGCCTCCCCCCCAAAACCCGGCGTATTTTTTTATTTTTTCAGAGCCATAACCACAAGTCTAAATTATTTATGCTGTGAAGTACGATGGTAGGCATATGTCTTAAGCTAAATAAGAGTTTATATTTCATTTTACACATAGTTTTTTTTACGATTTCCCGGGACTAGCTCGCCCGGGGGTCTAGAAACAAACTCTAATTGAAGACCCCTGCGCGGACTACCCCGATTTCCTACTTCAATCCACACTTAAAGATGGGATCGTGGATTAGAAGTAGACAATTGCTCCTCGCATCAGGGTATTTTTCAGACACGCACATCAGGCACGCATCTTTTTTTATCTCGCTCCTCGCGAGATAAAAAAAGATGCGTGCGTATATGGTTCCTTAATTTATTAGGTACCGGTGATCAATATGCCAAGATAAGAGTTTTAAGATGTGTAACCGGTTTATTTGGTCCAAAGTTTTGATGTGGCCAAGTTTGGGTCGAGATTTGCCAGCGCGGCCAGCCAACCCACCTCGACACCTTAGAATGCGAAATGTTTGGCAGCCCTCGAGAGACCAGTGCTTTCCAAACTTTTCATTGCGGTGACACGCTATCCTCTTTCTCTTTCTCTGAGTTCAGGGGTCGCTGTTCCTTACTTTCTTTCCCACTTCTTTCTGTCCTTCGCATCCTCCTCACTGTCTTTTTTCATGCATGTCTTCAGCTATACAATCCTTCCACCTTTTCCTTGGTCTTCCTCTGGGCCTCCTACCCTCCAACGGAGCATCCTATTTGCACCATGGCTCTCCTACCTTCTCATCAAATGCTCTTAAACCAGCATAGCTAACTTGCCTGAGCCTTCTTTGATGCCTCCGCCACTCTAGCCATCTCCCGGATCATGTCATTTCTAATTCTATCCTTCCTTGTCTTACCCATAGCTCATCTCAGCATCCTCATTTCTGCTACATCTAGTTTCTTTTCTAGTACTTTATTCTCCGGCCAGGTCTCACTGCTATATATCAGGGCTGATCTCACCAGTCTTAAAAATCTTTCCTTTTAACCTTTTCTTTATTCTTCTGTCACAAAGCACACCTGACACTCTTTTCCAGTTCATCCATCCCGCTTGAATCCTGTGGTTAAGCTCCCTTTCCAAGCCTCCACTTTCGGTGATGTAGGAGCCAAGGAACTCCCTCCCCCTCCCTTCACCTAATAATTCGATCCCCCCTACTCTGCCATATCCACCTAGCCACAGGTAATCCATCTTCTGTCTACTAATCTTGAGGCCTCCATCGCCTCTCTCCACTTTTCAAAAGTTTCTTCCACCTTATCTTTTCTTTCTTCCCCAATTACAATATCATTTGCATAAATGCCAGACCACAATGCCATATTCTGAACATTTTCGGTCAGTACGTCCATCACTAAGTTGAACAGGTAGGGACTTAAGTAGGGCCCTGATGCAGTCCGACTGGCACTGGGAAACTTTCTGTCACACCAACACAGGCTCTTACCTTGCTGTACACTCCATCATACATATTCTTTACCAATCTGACATATTTCTCTGGTAGGTACTCCCTTCACTCTCATACTTCATATTGCCGTATGTAGTCACATATTGCAAAGTTGCACCTTGATGTTACTTTGTGACACCCAGTTGAGAAAGCACTGCTCAAGCATTTTTTGAAGTGGAACACTTCTTATGGATGGAGGGCAATCTCGCGAAGCCTATACCGTCATGCGACATCCGACTGCCGCATGGATCAACTGTCAAGTCTGCTGAGTCATTGTGTGGTTATGTGTATAATTATAAAGTGCCATATTGCAAATAGTTTGTTATGAATTTCCGGGATGAGACCCCCTTCATCCTGGGGGTATTCCATACCCCAAGAGTTGCTGGTGCCCCCCCTCCCTCCCTCAAACCTCTGGTCTGGAGCCTCGCCTGCTGCAAGAGGCGTATGACCCCAGTGGGGCAGCCTCTTACATGATGGTGTCACGTAAAAAACACTGTTGAGTAAAGCTACGGAATACTACACCAATTAAAAAAACCTTGAAATTATGGATAGTTCTTATATGAAAAAGAATTCTGCCAACTAAGGGACTTGACCCAGTGGGCTGGATGTCGTGCCTGTCAGCGGTGGGATCAAGGCCCTGCGGTCGTCATCACACAAAATCCTTGCTCAGAAGTATAGGCAAATGTAGCAGCAGAGGAATAGAAGAGGAACGAAACAATCAGAATAGGCACCTGGAATGTTAGGAATATGCTGAGGGCAGGCAAGTTAGAGAAGTTAAAGCAAGAAATGGAGAGGTTGGGTGTAGACCAGTGGCGTATATATGGGGGGGAGTTGTCCCCCCCCCCCCCAAATAAGGCTGTGGTAAGAGGCGTACGCGCGGATACTACAGCCGGAAGCCGCTAGCTAGCTGATCTTGGCCACCTCCCCCCCACCAGAAATTATAACCTATATTTGCCGCTGGTGTAGACATCATGGGTCTAGGCAAACTAAGATGCAAATATAGCGGGGACTAGTGGAGTGATGGCTTAAAGTGATATAGCAGCAGAGGGAATGAAAGCCAGTACGAATGAAATAGTTTTTGCCGAACAGGTGAGTGATAGGATTACTGTCATTGAGCTAAAGGCAGATCCAACGAATTTAGTTATACATAATTCAAGTTCATATGCCTACCACTTAACATAGAGAGGAGGGGTAGACGGTGTGTACGATAAGCTAGAGGTAATAATTAGTAGCATACCTGGGAGTAAGTACATGGTAATAATTGGTGGGTGAATGAAGAGATGGGCGGTTATGGGCCAGGAAGGAGAAATGACCACGGCGAGAATGCTGTGGAGTTTTGCTTGGGAAATAACCTAGTAATTACAAAGGCATGGTTCAGACATCATCCTCGACGTAGCTACACTTGGAAGAGGTCAGGAGAGACAGATAGGTTTCAGATAGATTATATTATGGTTCATCACAGATACAGGAATAGTGTTAAAAACTCATATACCTATCCAGGAGGTGATGCAAACTCGGATCACAACTTATTAGTCATGAAATGCTTTGTAAGACTCAAAAACATAAGGGGTAGGAGAGTATGAAAGTGGAATGTAGAAGCAGTAACTGGGGCATTGAAGAAGCATCGAGAGTAGGTTGATAAATCATGGTTTCGGATCATGGAGTGAGATCAGTGGAGGATGACTGGGGAAGCTTGAAAAAAGGAATTGTAGAAGTGGCAAAAGCAATGGTAGGCGTAGTAAGTGCAACTAACATTATAAAACCGTGGATCAAGCAGGAGATGAAAATGGGAGTGTAGGAGAGAAGAAAATGGAGGAGCGTAAACTCAGAGCTAGACAAGAGAATATATGTACTGGGAATTGAACAACAGGCTTAGAAGAGAAACAAAGAAAGCAAGAGAGGCATGGCGGAGAGAACAGACAGACTCATTAGAGAAATGCCAAAAAGAGGGAAGAACAGATTCATTCGTAGGAAAGTTAAGGAACTAACAGGCAGCAGTAAGGGAAGGGGAATTGCAACAATATCAGACAAGACACTGACGTCAATCAGAGAACCAAAAGAGATCCAGGGGAATTGGAAAGAATATGTTGAAGAGCTTTATGGAAAGGAAATAAGGCCCAGTAAGCTGTATACTGAAAGGGAAGTCGAGATTGACAGACATGGTATCGGACCAGGTATCCTTGATAGTGAAATCAAGAAAGCTCTATGAGACATGAAAAGGAATAAGATGGTGGGAATAATTAGCACACCTGCAGAGTTTTAAAAGAGTATAGGGGAGAACGGAAGAGGAAAACATTTGGTGCTTATTTGTAGGATTCGGACTAATTTGAAGGCTTCACTCTGCAGCGATCTCTTTGCTGCAACGCCCACCTCCAGTCAGTGGCGGATACATATGGGGAGCGCGCGCCCCCCCTTTGCGGGGCCGCCCGCATTGCCGCCCCCGCCAGTCAGCCCGCACGCTATTCGTTCGTGTCTTTCGTCAGTCCACTCTGAGTCGAGTTATCGAGTAGTTGTACTTTCTTATGTAGCACGCGCGCGCGTCCGCGTCATCGTATTTTATATGTTTCTGTCTGGCACATAAATAGCTAACCTACGAGAAAAGTCGCGGCCATTCTAGTGATCTCGATACGTTATTCTGTCTGGCGTTTGTTCGAGAAAAGTCGCGAATATTCTACTGTTTGTATTTGTTCACACTCCTTAAAAGTCTGGAAGCAAACATTCTGGCACCGAATGTTCTCGAAACAACCGAGCTACATATATAAGGGAAGCAGAGTTGCTGCCAGGCGGTCAATTTGAAAGCTACAATCGTCGCGATAACTTGCACCCCTCGAGTTTTTTCTGTAACCGCCACTGCCTCCAGTGCACTGCCTTGTCTCTTGGATCTGGTGACTCCTGATGCAAAACACTAGTTGTTGACATCTTTCTGTGGGAATGCTCAGGGCTTCAATGTTTATCAGCTATAAAGTTGCAAACTAAACAACAGATGGACGAGTGGAAAAAAATGATAAATTTTATTTTTAAGTCCCGCATAAAAAAGTAATGAATGATCTCCAATACTTTTGTGGAGCTTGGTTAACATTGATATATCACACTATCAAACTCAAGCAAGTGCCGATAACTCTAGTCACTGCCAGTAGGCTGAATGGATTAGAAGGAACCTAACTTCCTCGTAGATCTAGAGTTACCTGTATAATATATGTACTGAAATTCCTTTCAGAGAAATTTCCTTGTTGCAATTAGGTCCAGCCTGATGATCAAGTTACTTTTCTAAAACCATGGAAAACATCATGCTTTCTTCATTAGGCCAACTGACTGCTAGGATCAGAGAATTTATGTACACACAAACAGCCATTAGCTGTATGCAGTGAAATCTCTCAGACCACTGAAATCAGTGATGAAGAAATGACCAACTTCCCTTTTTGTGGCCTTACAAAACAAGCAAATGGGCTAAAATAATGCAAAGCAGATATTTTTGTAAGATTTTATGTTAAGCAAGTGGCCACACGTATATCAGATCCACGAGTGCTTGGAATGAGCACTGAAATTAGGCAGGCAACCTTTGTAACCACTGTTGCATGCTCTCTACCTGAGTGCGGAGTCCTTGTAATCATTCAGGCGAGAGTTTGTCCCACATAGCCTATACTGGTGGCAGCAAAAATAAGAAGCTAGATACATTTCCCTGAAGGGGGCTGAAGATAAAAGATGAGACAAAATATACACATATCTCTAGGCCGAACTATCAACTACAGAACAGACAATTCGTGGAAGGAGACAAATTTGAAAGAACTGAGGAATTTAAGTATCTGGGAGTGATGATATCTGATAAAAATACTGATTAACCTAAGATCGGAAACCAAATTAGGTATCCTTGCCATTAGGTGGGAGCAGTAAGATTTATCTTCGAAGATAGAAAACTAGAACTTTACCTTACAATAATCTGACCACCTATATGGTGCAGAGATATGGGTAAAGAACAATAATTCAGAGAGGAAACTAATTGTGTTGGAGAATAGGACTTAAAATAAAGTCTTTAGTCCCGTATTCGAATATGGAGTATGGAGGAGGAGGAATAACAGGGAAGTAAGAGATATATAAAAAGAACCCGATTTAAGAAATGAATGAATGAGAACAGGGGATGTACGTGTACTCCAAAAAGACGATGGATTCATCCTGAAAGGGAGAAGACCTCCAGGAAGACCGAAGTGCAAATAAGGAGACCAGGTGAAATCAGATCTTGCTTGTATTGGAGTTTAAGAGGAAGAGGCAAGAGACCGTGAGAAATGGAGATCACATGTTAGTGTGGACAAATCGCAACTTGGGCATTAGTGGCCACAAATGACTATGATGACAGTTTCTAAGTTGTTTTGGGTACCCATGTCTCCTGGCTCAAGTACTTTTTCATCTGTACCATAAGGCCATTTCTTCCTTCACATAAATTGTTTGTTGACATCAATTTCATGGTTTTTACTCAAAGCAAATAAATTTTTTAGGAGTTTGGTGTATGAACTATACTTGAGACTCCAAGGGATGCTGGATGCTTTCCTTGGAAATCCCTAACCTGAGGTGAATTTTTACATAATTTTTCAGACTTCAAAATGAGCAGAAAATTCCCTTACTTTCTTGTTGTTCCTGAACAACTTCATCACCTGCACATAGGCTTCAATAGTTAGTGCAGCTTCCATATCACTGTGAATGCACAAATGCTTTGGTATGCAGTCTCATGCATGGGTGCGGATTATTAAGTACAACCAAATCTCCTGTGCTACAATGCAGATGGGAGACAAGAACATCTACTTCGTACCAATCCCCACTGAAATTTACTTTGAATTCAGATGGCTTGATGGCGTAACTAGTTAACACACCTGACTGACCATTGGGAGATCCAGATTTGACTCCCGATCAAGTCAACTGATTTGTCCACAGCTAATTTCATCCCCTTTAGTTCTGCAGTATTTCAGATTAAAGTGCTTTGAGAAGTAAGGTCATCTTGCTCTTACTTTCTACCACTAGGCAACAAAACTAAGAATGAAATGGGTATAAATGATTTCCATATACAGGCAGTCCCAAGTTACGTAATAAATGCGTTCCGACGCTAGTGGCATAAGTCAAAATTTACGGAAGTAGAAATTTATGGAAGTCGAAAATTACTCCTTAACTGAGTCCGTGCTCTCAAGATTACGGTTGATTCGGAAAAAATATGGGGAAGGCCAGCTCTTACTAAAATTACGGCACATGCGCTCCTTGAAATTAGGCAACCATCCTTCCAATTCCGTAACTTTCGTAATTCTCATCTTTTTTTGGGTAAGGTGGCCACTTATGTAATTTACTTATGGATTTACATAAGTCGAGGCTTGCATAACTCAGGGACTGCCTGTATGAAGCATCAGCTTCATGGTGCTTTGGCACATGTGATTTTTGAGAGTTATCTGGAAGCACACGTCTCAATTGTATTATTTCACACAGATTTCACTCAACATAATCTAAAAAATGAAACAAAATTATTTACTAAAGCACTTCATAAATGTATGAAGTGTGACATTCTTTATTGCTTCAATGTCTCATAGTTTTGCATATGTATATAGATGACAATATGTATTTTCTATTGGCTAAATAAACCACCCTAACAATTCTGTGATAAGAAAATCAGATAAATATTTCGTTAAATTCAAAGGCTAAGATGGAAGTTGTTTTTGAATTAACATAAACATATGAGCATTCATTTTATGATTGCTTTTCTGACAGTACTAAGAGTTGACACTTAAATAGCAATGGAAAGGAACCATCACCTCCCTTCTTTGGATAAATCACCAAGAAAGGATATAATGATTATATCTGTATTTGATATGCATGCCAAAGAAAGACCCAAGGACTAAGAAAGTCTTCTAGGTCCACTTAATGTCACCACTAGTCTTTTTCTAATTACAACCTGGCATTAAATTACAAGCATTACTCATTTTCCTCCAATAATTATTATCTAAGAATGAAATATGCATACTAAAACAAAATTCTTTAATAGAAATATATATATACTATACACACATCTTGGACCCTAAGTTATTTTTAATTTCACACTACCAGAGAGAAACTCCATGTCGGCACCATATTTACACAAAAAAGTTAATTTTGAAGTGAAGTGGGCAATAAATAAAAAAGCAGGTATATGAAAAATGTCATTATTCTTCAGGAAACATTTTAAATATTCAGTATAAAACTTAAGAAAATAACAGGCTTTCTTCTAGCTACCAAGCTTGAGTCCAAAATTGCTGCTGCTGATAAAAATTATAAAATCACATAACAAATTATTACAGAGAAATTACTTGGAATGCCTTTGGTCTATAAATGTGATGATAATAAAAATTTGTACAAGTACTCATCCATAGTCATTAACACCAAATTAGTCAAAATATTTCCCCACCTAATTAGTCAAGTGGTTTCTAGCAGCCTGAGCTAATGGACATATGAAATGAGCGTATTTATAAATAAGAAACTTGACTCCTACAAACTGTCTCCTTCGCTAATCATGCATTACCCATTAACTATCTCTGCAAATGCTTTGTAATGAAGAAGTACTGATGAAGTATCATATTGTCACATAAATACAAGCATTCCCGGAAGTAAGTTAAGTACAGACGCAGAGACATAATACTATGATTACCCTATGAGGAGAGAATCACCTTCATCCAAAGCATATCCACTCTTAAACACGAGGGGTATTACAGAGGCATAAACAAAGATGAAAAGTGAAGTTTTATGATATACACTTGAACAATAAAATTAAGTACATAGATAAATGATGATTTTGGAACGTTGAATACTTACACATCTCTTAATAAAGAAATATTTTTATCATGTCAGTAAATTTACACTCAAAAACCTTTCCATAAAAATGTAATCTCTTTCGAATCTCACAGTTAAGGCCATATTCAAGCAAAGGTTAAAATACTTCTCTGCTTTCTTATATTCTCGGTAGGTAAACAATGATAATGCACTGTCTCCTTTCAGGCACAATTCTTTAGTACAACTACAGTTATCTTTTCTTAAAATAATTTCTCCAACAGATGCATCACAAATAGTTCACTTCCACATATCTGAGCTTATGTAGCCAAAAAATTATAACTTATTTCATCAACTTTATATCAATAGATAACTGTCATTGGTAAAAATAAGGCAATATCAACCACAAAGTCAGTTCCAACACAATATTAAATGCTATTCATTGGTTGTAACTTTACATATGACCCAGATTTATGTGAAGTGGTACAACAATCATTTTTATCATTAAAAAGTCTCATTTATTTAAATATTTATAGTGCAAAATATTTTAAAATTATTGCTTCTTTTCTATAAATCTAGTTATATCTCTCATTACACTTTACAGAAATATAAAAGGTATGTATGGCTATACACCTGGGCTTAAAATATTTTCTTTTTGGGACAGAAAGCCTTCTCAATGATAAAAGCTGCTCTAAAAGTTCATAATTTTTGACTTCCTTCCCATGTAAACAGACATAATGTCCAACACATATCACTTTGGTTAGCTACCATATTTTGGTACCAAGAACCAAGTCAGTCAAAAGTACATTCTTCTAACAGTCAACAAAAAATTTACATAACTAACCGAATGTGACTGTACTGACTCATTAAAAAATCCTTTTTCAAAAGGGAATGTTTTTGAACACTATTGGAATGAAAGAGCAATAATATCAAGGTGGTAACAGTCAATGTCCAGAGTGGCTCTCAGCAGTTGCCATGGCGTGCACCTCGCATCAATGGGACAAGTAGGGCTGGGGGACCTGCAAGTCGGAGGAATGGATGCTGGAGAAGTTCCGCTGCAGTCGCCCTCTGCGCTGGATCCCGAACCAACATGCGCTCCAAAAAGCTCTGAAGGCGGGGTGACACCTGGCAAGAAGAGCATATTACTCACACGACTGCTCATCTGTCTCCAACAGAAATGATGTCCAGTGAAGATACAAACATCATGAGTTCTCTCAGGTTTCACAGTCAATGTCAATAGAGCAACAGTATCCAATCAAGGTTTCTAGGTGATTCTGGGGACTAATGCTATCATTTTTAGTGTTTTAGAGCAGCAATGGCCACATCATAGATCATTTGCATTAATGCCCATGAGTAATTTTATGCACGTCTCAAGACAGGTGTCAAGCCGGAGGAATGGAAGAGGAATTATTGAATCAAATCTGAAGAGAACCCTGTAATTCTTATACACCTCAGTAATCCAAAAAATGATTATTAATTTGGAGTCTTAATTTTTGAAATGGGTTCAAGTTCGAAAGTTCGAGAACAAACTTGTTGGACGGTTGTTGGAAGATCTTACCTTGCACAGTCAATCCCACGAAATCGTTAACTTTTTCTGTCATTATCTTATTCAAACAAATTCCCAGATGAATTCTATCAGCTATTGTCCTTGACCCCATTGAATATGTATTGAAATGACTATTACACAACATAATACATAAACATGAATTTACAAAAGATAGATGCAGGCATATTACTCTTTTGTGTCACTAACTGTAGGTTCACAAAGAAATTCACCATATTTCTACAGCAAATTATTCCTTTGCTATAATTTGACATAGTACATACTAATATTTCACAACTTTAATTTTAAATTAAACATAAACTACAGATTTATGATTTTCAAGCTGACTGGAGCATAATATAAATTATACACGTGTTACTTGGTGAGGTTATGCGTAGGGTCTGCTCATGAGCTACATACTGAACAAGTAATTGAAATGCTACACATCTATTCCCCACAACCACCCAAATTTTAACTATCAATGAACTATGAGCAGAAGTAGGAGAAAAAGCATATAAAAAATAGTAAATGGATGATAATCTAGCCAACAGAAAGTACAACACCCAGATTGTTCTCTCCTTATCATGAAACTGTCATTACATATATGTATTTGAAATCCTACTCTTAGATTAACATTGATTAGAGTTGGAGTTTGGAGCAGCAGCATGCCATTTTGCTTGATTTTTGCCATTACCATAATTCAACACACTCAAAGCACCCTATTTATGACACATTAATAATGTCTAATATGTTATGAAATGGCTTTTCCTATCATAACCTTCCCATATGCCAAAAATCTGATAATTGAATACAGTCAAGCCACAGCCACGGTTGAGTTAGCATTGGATCGTCCACAGGAGAACACAAAATCAAGAATTTTACTGCCAAAAATATTATTAGCCAGAACTGGGATTTGAACTCATACCACTCTTCACAGAATGCTAACTTGAAAACACAATACAACCTATAATACAGGCTATGTTTGAGAAAAATCAAAGCAATGCGTACACACTTTTTAATATTTTTGCATCCAGTATCACAACAGTGTACTATAAAATATATTGTACCCTACAGTTTTCCACCACAATTGGGATATAAAACTATTTCATGTTAATACTTCAAGTTTGTTCACTTACAAATGTTTCAAGTTTATTCACTTACCTTGTGACTATTTTTCAGAGTTGGAGGTGGCATTTCCCTGATTCGACGCATTGCCTGTAGAGGAGGCTCATTGAAATATGGTGGTTCACCATCAACCATTTCAATGACCATTATTCCTGTCCAGAGGAAATAGAAAACTCATTAAGAAAAAATAAAACAGTTGGGAAGGTAAACACTATCACAAAAACATCAACTACAATTGCAATTTTGCCAACATAATAATAACTGGTTTCTTAAGTCCTACAGCGTGTGCGACACACCATCTGAATCCAACTTTAATTTAGAATTTTTAGAGCTACCACTCTCTTTTACGCGTAGATAGGAAGTGTGTGCGTAAGTTAGCGATGCCTGTTTTTGTTATCAAAGAAACTATTCCTCCCAGAGTATCATGCGTAGAGATGGGACACACAGAATACCTCGGTATTTTTCGTAATTTACCGCACCCCTTGAAAATTACCATAATCACCAATGTTTGAGATAATTTTCAAACAGATTAATTCCCAACATGTTCTTTTAAGCCAAGTTCACATTTTCTACATGTTTAACAATTGAGGGATGTGCAACCAGTGGCGGATACAGAAAAAACTCAAGGGGGGGGCGCAAGTTATCGCGACGATTGTAGCTTTCAAACTGACTGCCTGGCAGCGACTCTGCTTCCCTTATATATGTAGCTCGGTTGTTTCGAGAACATTCGGTGCCAGAATGTTCGCTTCCAGACTTTTAAGGAGTGTGAACAAATACAAACAGTAGAATATTCGCAACTTTTCTCGAATAAATGCCAGACAGAATAATGTATCGAGATCACTAGAATGGCCACGACTTTTCTCATAGGTTAGCTATCTATGTGTCAGACAGAAACGTATAAAATACGATGACGCGGACGCACGCGCGTGCTACATAAGAAAGTACAACTACTCGATAACTCGAATCAGAGTCGACTGACGAAAGACACGAACGAATAGTGTGCGGGCTGACTGGCAGGGGCGGCGCGGGCGGCCATGCAAGGGGGGGGCGCGTGCCCCCCATATGTATCCGCCACTGTGCGCAACTCATTTTTGGAATATTTTACTTAAATTATAACATAATAAGAGTAATGCATTAGAATACTCTTCTTGAAAATTTCTCATACTTTGACAAAAGAAAGCCAGATTCCCCGTGCAATGCCACACTAATTGATGCAGGGTTGGCAATGTCAGGAACTACATGATCCAGCTCTACGGACATGCTATTCTATGGCGATTTGGGTCTACAGGTGTAATTACATTGGTCCGTGTGGCTGTTATGGAAATGGGGCATTGATGAGTGCTGGACATTATAACAACTTGGTTTTGTTTGATGGTTTTTTTGATTTTTACTTAAGATAACGTAGACGTGATGAAAAAAAAACTTCGTATATTCCACACCACATTTTTAGTGAGGAATATACTAAGTTATTTTGTCGTCATGTCTGTAACGATGTTCCACAAAGTTACGCCTTCAACTACATATTATTATTAAAGGTTGCATACATAGATAATTTTAAGTTTTTAATTACCATATGGTAAAAAGCTTATGTTTTTAAACATATATTTTGAATGAATTTGATAACTATACACAAAACATTCAGCCGTGAATTTTGTGTGAATACTACTTACTACATACTGGCAGGTTACGGAATGTTTCTTCTGCGCACATCGCTCCATTTATGTACGCTGATGTGTTCTAATTCACGCTTACTTCCTTGTTTTAATTTATTTTTCATTTTTGTATTGTAATTGCCTGAATTATCTGTATTTTAACTATTTTTATTTCGTTTCAATGTGAATTCTCATATTATTATTATTTTAAGTGCTTTTTTGATTTAGGTACTTTCGTCTGAAAACCGTAATGTCGACTTTTCTTGACCTATTTTATTCATTAATTAGCCAGACAAACTCAAAACTCAGTTAACTCGAAATAACGTAAGTCCTGTATTGAAGAAAACATGCTAGATAAGATTACTAGGAAGGTATTTCCCTCGCATGGTAATCTCATAGCATTTACATAGTGGGAAAATGACTAACGCATTGCATTCTCAGATAACCACTGAAGGCCTTGCAACACATTCACCATGGATGGTGGAGTCCCCCATTCATCATAGTTCAAGCACATAAAGGACATGTGTTGCTGCCTGTGAATAATACTTTGATTACATTGCTACATATTAAAGAGACTGAATTTTAAGATTACTGATGATTTCATTGGGGACAAAAACTAAAACTGCTATTTGACGAAAACAATTATCTGAGGCTTGGTAAAATTTGGTAAAAGCTTTAACATGTATTGAATACATCAACCCTCTTAAATTAACACATTTCATTCTGAGAACATTCATAGAGAAAATCTTGGGCGATTTAGAATGGTGTGAACTAACATTTTAGGTAAAATTTTTCCTGTACCAAACCTGAGGCAAAAGTTGCCTTAAAAAGGAATGCCACCATTTTACCACTTTTGCAAAATTAGGAATAATTATTATGTTAGAAGGGATATCTTTGGTTATCATGGGCTTCCTCTTATTTCTTAATTTACCCCGAGTAAAGACTTAAACTGTGGATTTTCCATGCTCAGCAGCACATGCTTCACCACATCACCTGCATTCAAAAATAAATGCAGAGTAAACCTTTGTCACTCAGGTATAAATGTTCCTCACTGAAGCCAAGGATAATAAGCAGCATAAGTGGGAAGAATTGAGATTTTACAGAAATTAAGGTTCCTGTGTTTTACTTACCGAGAGACCAAATATCCACTTCTGGTCCGTAAGGCAAGCGGGAGATAACTTCAGGAGACATCCAATATGGAGTGCCCACCAAAGACTTCCGTTTTGGCAATTCTTGAGATACTTGGGCACAGAATCCAAAGTCTGATAATTTAACCTAGAGAATGAGAAAATAGGAGCTTATAAATAAACAGAATATAAACAATTACTTAAATTAGATAGGCAAGCAAGAATAATGACTAGTGATGTGGCCGGGATTCAATCAAATATCATCGAATCCATGATTTCGAGGTTCGAATCCTTCCAAAAAAGGTTCTAACCCCAGTAGTGCAGGTGGCATATGCTCTACGTGTCATGGGAAAATAAATCGTTCAAAATCTTGCTATGGAATAATAATAATCTCTTGCTACGGAATAATAATCGACATCATTTTACTTCAAAAGTGTTGACAACTTGCGTGAAAACTCATTACATCATACTTACATACACAGGGTGGCCACAGTTGCAGAAATGAAATTCCCAGGATTTTCCTGGGTACTTCGAAATTATCCCCGGTTATTTTCCAATCAAGTTTCTACACATTATCTACTCCATAGAATCATACCGTGTCAAATGACAGAGACACTTATGCAAATCTCAAACCACCAGCACCTACAAACCTTGGCTGAGCGAAGTCATCAATCAAAAAATAATCAGCGGTCCATCACTGGCACTAGTGCTATGTCATCCAATAAACTTGAAGATTATTCGAATTGTTCACAGGTAGATGGTAGTTGAGAAGGAGAAATTGTTAATGATGCAGATTGGATTGGCATGGATGGAGATACCATAACCAGTGATACTTTTGATTCATCTATCGCTAACAACATAATTGAAATCGAAAATGATACAACTGTATCTGTTTATACAGCCTTTAACTCAAAAGTTATAAAGCTTGATAACAAGGAGTAACAGCAAAAACTTCCAGAAGTTTTGGAAAGAGTCAAGAAGTTTAAGAGTGGTGATGCTCGAGCAAAACAAATCACTCAGCTGATACTCAAAATGATTTGCATTGATGTACAGCCATTTTCAGTGGCCGACGATAAGGGATTCAGAAGACTCATTGCCCACTTGGAGCCTAGGAATACAACATTGTCTAGAAATATATTAGCCAATTAGTACCTAAGAAAGATGTATGAGTCAGTGGTGATTGTTTAAATTGAAGTAATTACTTGGAAGTAGTCCCATTTCCAGAGATAAGCCACGCATTGCAAGAGTTAGTGACTGAGGTGCTCCATGTATGGATCACATGCTACAGCTTCTTATCAACGATGGGCTAAATCCAGAGTTAAACATTGTCATCATTAAAAGCAAGAAGCTTGTTGGTAGTTTTAAACATTCAGCTAAAAATACAAAGAGATTGAGACAATTCCAGGATAATTTGAGTCTCCCTCAGCAACGCCTAATTCAAGATAAACTGAAAAGGTGGAACAGACCCTACTCATGCTTCAACAGCTGGATGAGAAAAAATATCATCATACTGCTAAGCGGGAAAGATTCCGTGAGATGTCAGCTGTGCTCATCAATTAACTGGAAAGTCTTGCGCTGTGGAGTTCCTAGACCATTTCAACAAGACAACTCTTCCACTGAGCAAGAACAGTTCCAGTATTTCAGAGGTAAGACTGGAGAACTCTTTTTTGATTTCTTAAGAGGTCAACATAACATCATTGTGTCCTCTCTTAAGTTAGCTAGGTCACCAGCAAGCAGCGCAACTTAATTAAGGAAAAACTTTTGCTATGAGCTCAGTTAATTTTTGTATTTAATCTTTAATGAAAAACTGTTTAACTTCACTTGTGATTATCTAAAATATGAAGTGAGCTTATAGAAATCTATGATTATAAGTCATTTTAAGTACCGTATAAACGCGTGTAAGAGGCGCACCCCTCTTTTTATGTGTCGAAGTTTCGAAGTTTTTTTCTTCTATTGCGAAGTTTTGCGGGCCTAACTGCGAACTTTCAGCCATTTTAAAAGCCTTCCGCTTGCGATATTCTCTTATAATTTACGCAGCATTTTTCATAGGCAGATATAGACCCCGGAGGTAATTATTCACTTGGATCTGAGGTTTTCGCGGCGTTTCTCCATATTGGTAACAGCTTTCGGGCGTTCCTCTACAAGACAACGCGGAGGAACACCCGTGTGCCCGAACGCCACGTCACCCTTTATGCCACTATTTACTGAGTCCAAATGAATCATGCACAGAGAAAAGACAACTGGTTTTTCCCCGCAGGTAATGCTTGTAGTAGACTCCCTCGCGTGCCTTACGGATAGCCCTCTGATTGGGCAACAGCGCGCGCCTCTCCCTTTCTCTTCCGTGCATGCTCCTGGGAGTTGAACTATTTCCAAAATAAATGTTAGTCGATATTGATTAACCTACGAATTCCTTTAAGATTTTATAAGTGGATGATGATGATGAACTCGAGAGCTTGTAGAAGGTCTAAACGGCGGTTTTCAGGGATGCGCGGAACGGAAAATAACGGATCCATGCATTTGCATCTATAAATGAAGTACTAATGCATTAAATAAAATGAAACTTCGTATAGCTGTTAGGAAAGATCTTTGCTACAATATTTGTGAAGGAAATTTCGATATCTTGATCCGCGTTGTTATTACGAAGCCGTAAATGCGATGCATCCGTCCGGTACCCGGGAAAATGCGCTAAAATTCTGTTTTTAAGCACACACTGAAATCGATATAAACGGCAAAATGTTTTTTACACCATCAATAAATGCAGAAATAAACAAGCTTTAATTTGATGTACTTCATTTTAAAATCGATTGAGCCATCTCTGAGATATTAGCCTTCAAACTCGGGTGTCGGAATTTTGTTTACTTTTTTCTATTTTGAGATCATTCCCTTGGCTCACACCATGAAGCATCAACTTGAGACCAAGTCTCTCCAGGGATTGAGTAACGATCTACTGGCTGCTTTTAAATGGTGCTACCCTACCATCAAAAACAATTTGACTGCTGCTTGCTCAACTCTTCTTGACCCACATTTAAAGCAAAAACCATTCAAGAGCTCTGAGAGCCTTGCTATGACACGATAGTTGTGGTTGAGGAGATGGTTAAGTTGTGCCTACCAGATTGTTAAACAGAGGATGTGACAGATGAAGTGAAAGAGGGTATGGACTAAAATGACAATAATTTTGAGAGCCTGCGGGAACTTTACCAGGAAAGTATTTTGGAGGATGATCTTCCTGTATCTCAGAACTGTCTAGGAATGAGCTTTGAGGAAGAGTTGAACATTGGCGAGGAGACAATAAATCCTAGACATTCAGAAGATTTAAGCTACCACTGGTCTATATGCCCCTTCAAACTTCTTAAGCAGCTGGCAAGGAAATGTGTTTTCTTTCTACAACTGTTTTCAGTGAAAGCCTGTACAGCACTGCAGGCAATTTTTCAGACAAAAAAAGGAACAGATAACCCAGATCAGGTAAAAATGTTGATTTTTTGAAAGCAAAAACTGGAGAAAGCACCAGTAGCTGCCTGATGAAATATGACATCTAAGCCAATCATGCACTCTCTAAGAACTTGTTAGCTCAACTTTTTACACTTGGACTAGTTATGTTAGACTTGGCTAGTAAAAATATTATTTTTTTATAAAAGAAGATCTTAATTTTTATTTACTGAGCTTTCTGGTTTATTTGCCTCTTATGTGACATTATTGTCATTCAGTTTTTGTGGTTGTTTGTTGAAACTTTCCATTCATTCAGAAAATAAGAGTCCATTGTTGGAACCAAGAAGATATCAAGAACTGGGAACTAACTCATGGGTAAGAACCGGTCTGGTGTCGAAAACTGGAAAAATGTAAAAACTGATACATCCTTAAAAATTATACAATCTAACTTTACTATTAGTGCATCCTTAACTATCGGAAACCTCTTTAAGTGTTTATTTTCTAATATTCCCAAAAAATATTTGTTTTAGGTCATATTCACAGAACCTAGAACAAGGTTTTGTGCAAAAATTTGCATATTCTTTGCACCATTTTCAAGGAGCAAAGTATTGCCTTTAATGTAACATAAAATGCAACGAAATTGGTTCATAAATAAGAAAAATTGATAAATTTTGCATTTAGTAAGCAAAGTAAGTTTTTCAAAAAATTAAACAGGCCATTTTTGGTCAATAAATCTGAAAAATTAACTTAAGAATAGCATGCCTGTGTAAGAAAGTTTTTTAATAAAATCCAGGAGGTAATGGCACATGGTGTTAGGTGACCTGACTTGGAATGACTCATTTGCATATTGTTATCAAATTCTCTAACTAATATGGACCAATATTAAGGAGGTATTTTCTTTCTTCATGTTTAAAAACAGCCACTCTGCATTTTAAACCCGATGGAAAGAAAGGGGGCTGGCACTCAGACATAAACAGAAACTCAAAATAAGGCTACCTTTAATAAATAAAGGATTTCCTCATTAATGATGTAAAGAATGACAACTGCATTCAAAAGACTGACTGCAATTTAGAAAAAAAGTTACAAGTTATATCATAAACAAATATTACCAATTTTGTACTCATTGCTAAGCCAAAACATAACAGGATGTTCATAATGAAATAAAACTGATGATATCAGGCCTGACCTCGTGGAAATTATGGACATCCATGGTGAGAAAACCACCTTTGTTATTTCCACAAAACTTGATTACGCTGGCACGATGCGCGTTTCACCACACTGTGGCATACTCACATGAATAAATAAAGAGGGCCAGCGTAATAAAGTTTTGTGGAAATAACAAAGGTGGTTTTCTCATCATGGACATAATGAAATATATTAAAACTTTGCACTAACACTATTTAATTCAAACCCACCTACGTAGGTTTTGACAACTTGCGTCACCGTTAAGGTCTTCTATGACTCCCACAATAGGAAGTACTCAAATTCAAATGATGAACATACCCTTCCATCAGCTGCCAGAAGAATGGAGTCACTCTTGATGTCCCTGTGGATCACACCCTGTGAGTGGAGATAGGCGAGAGCCTGCAGGCACTGCGCACAAGCCGTGGCAATCTGAGTTTCATCCATGCGAGCATGAGTGACTATGTCCGTCAAAGCTCCACCCTCCAAGAACTCCATGACAACCCACAGTTCGTCTCCAACCAGGAAACTGTCGTGCATCTCAACAATGTTTGGATGATGATAGTCACGCATGATGACCACCTGCATGAGGAAATGTCACATGGTTAAAGAAAATTATTTGGCATTAAATAGCCGTAGCATATTAATAATAATTTATTTACACTTTGCAGAGTACAATATGTGGAGGTGAACAAATCAAATATAAATATGGAAAAATAAACAAGGGATTTCACAAATTAAGACATGGAAAAAATATTACTGTATTTGACAGCATATAAGATGCACCTTTTCCCAAAATAATCACTCATAAATCATCCCTGGGTATTATATGAAGGTGACTCCCTGTTTATGAAATTCATCCCTGAATATGGATGAATTTTACCCTAGATTCTACTTTAAATATTATTATTCCTAACTGGTATTATTGCTACAAACAGTACTAGGGTGAAGAAGTACCACATTGACAGAATCAATACAAACTTTGTAAATTTTACAATGGTTTTTGACAGTGACCTCAGTTTGAGAGGAAAAATATTTACAAAGCCATTGCATAAGCTCTTTACTAAGTTGCTATAGTGCTATAACAACATTGAAAAGAAGAGAGATTAATTATATTATAAAAAAACTTTTTGTTAATTCTTCAAAATATAGTTTGTTGTTAACTGATATGAGTTTATATTCGAGTATTACAACCTATTTTTCTCTGTGATTTTAGACCACTAGCCAAGGAATTTCTAGGAGATTTTCTCTTTTCATACTCGAAAATAGACCACCTCGCCCATTTGACAACCAATATTTGACTAGAAATGAGTGGACACATATCGTACATTGTTTTGATTGCTTCAGAGATATCAAAGAGCATTATATCGAACGTAATATCACCACCATATAAGACTAAAATGCCATGGCCTAAACTATGCTAAAACCAGACAAAACTAACAAAACAATCTCCAAATGTATGAAATATTATTCTGACAAAAATTATGAAATAGGTGTCATAACTTTGCTGAAAATATGTTATGATTTCGGTGATACAGGGTGTTTCAAAAAGGACTTTACAACTATGAAAATTTATATAAATTTAATGAAACAAGGTACAGGGGCCCAAGTCTGTAACTTGGATTTCTCCCGAAAACGGGAGATAACAGATCCGCCGGGCGATAAAAAGAGCCTTTTCTCCCATCGGTAGTCTGTAACGGGTTTCTCCGGGAGAAAGGAGGAACACGAAACGCCCGTAGATAACTTGTCGCCCGACCCAAGTCTGTAACTCGGCGAAGCGACTTCCGGCGGCCCCAGATGGGAGACAAGTTACGTCGGCCTTGCTAGACCGACGTAAGTTTTCTCCACAGGAGAAATGTGCGCATTACGACAGTGATTTTAAGTTTTGACCAATGGCATAAGAGAGTTCACGATGATTTACTTCTGCTTGGAAAACAACAAATCCACCGTTCATAAGAATAAAGTCTGTACTTTTCGCGTATTTACACGGACATGAGTATAGTATATACATTCTGTCAGTTTCCAATTGAAAAAGCAATGAGGACCGGAACATTAGCATAGACCTCATCCACATTAATTATTATAAACGAAGCGTTTCTCAATTACTGATCTGAAATCTCAATTTTAGACAACGTAAATATCGGCATGTAAACATAATGAGAAGCGGAGTCTTCAAATTTGATGTTTGAAGTTTAAACTTCCACCTTTAATAGTTCACAACAAATGAAAATCTGCTGCTCCGATTACATCAAAGAAGAGTTTGACGAGTAATAATGTGCACGAAGCACACGTTGAATTAAAGCTTAAGTCCCGTATTATTATCTAGGTTACTATAATGACTTATACAAATTTCACTCCATTATTTTTATGAGCTTCATGCTGATCGACAGTTTTAAGGGCATTTGAGTTTTCAGTTACCTTATACGTATCGTACCTAATCTCACTTGGATACTAATTCAATGAAACATCATATTTTCGTTTACATTATGACGATTAATCGTATCATTTCCAATCGCCGTTCCAATCCACCGTAGTCGTACGGGTTGCACATACGATATAATGTGGACGCATATCGGTTGTCAGTTGGATGTCATGCTGTGTACACGGAAGAACGGGCATTACAGCTGTGCATGATTATCAGCTGTAAACGCTAGCGAATATGTTCTGTCTTGTATTTGTTCGTATATTCTAATTCATCCATGTGTGTGACTATAGTCTTCTAGTATACTTCCCATGTATTATTTTACACCAGTGACACAAGGGTAAGAAGTCATCCGTAAACTTGCTCCACTGACAAAGGATTTCGGCATTTTTTTTAGCTGTTCTCTCTACGCTTATATTCCGAGATTTATTTTGATTGAACTCAAATTCCAGATTGAACGCCGCTATAGAAAGGTTTGGGATGCTGATATAATCCTAAACTACACTCTATCGACTAGAACGACTTGAGCATATACCACAGCATATATCACTCGATTCATGGATTGTATGTTGATACGTTTCCCCACAATGAAGGAACTCTCCCTTGGTGTTTGATATTTTACATTTGGAGTATTGCTCTTGTGATACCTATGTTATCCTGAAAATATAAGTGAAAATCATCGGCAACTTCCTTAAAAAAATCGGTGTGTTTTATAATGTGTTACTGTGGCCAAGCATTGGATATATTTCATACAGGTTTTGTGGTATATTCGGCGTTTACTTGAACTTTGGATGCTACTTTTTAAATGCCTTGTAATAATGACGTGTGTTGTCGAGTGGTTTAGCTGATTAATGTCAGTATACTGACAGTACACGTGTTTAACGATTGTGCAACTGTTACTGCGGCTGTTACTGTTTTCGATCTTGTCAATTGTCCATTGATCATGTAAGTGGCCCATTAAATAAATGTGTTCCTTAATAAAATTACATATTAGAAAATTATTCAGTTTAATATCCATGTATCACTTTCAACAAATGTTATTCCAATGAAGTTTGCCCAGCCGATGTGATATGTCAATACTATATACCTACACTTTAGGAGTGATTTAAACTAGGATGAAGTGTAACGGATACTCGAAAGAACAATGGTATTAATTATCTGACTGGTACATACTTTGCAATAGCGTAAATTAATCAATATCGTGAATATTCGTCTTCAGAAATTTCAGTTAGTGAAACGTCGTGCAATTGTAACGTCAGTTAACAGATGGCTATTACTCTGTTTTCAATCTTTTCAATCATCCATTTATCATGTAAGTAGCCCATTCATTAAATGTGGTCATTTATCGAATCACATGTTAGATAATTATTCAGTTTAATATCCATATATCGCTGTTTGAACAAATTTAATTCCAATGATGTTTGTTGATACGGGATGTCTTTCTGTCGGGAAGATTTAATAATATGCCCTTTCGGTGAGTTTTAAAATAGGATGACGTGTAACGGAAACTCGAGAGTATAATGGTATTAATTATCTGACTGGTACATACTCTGAAATCGCGGAAATTAAACAATATCGCAAATATTCGTCCTCAGAAATTTTGTAAACAAAGCAGACTAATCCTTCGCTCCTACAGCTGTGACAAGGTACAGTGGATTTCATTGGCTCTCAAAAGTAGGTCACTGAAATATGTCCAATAGTCAGCTTTGGCTTCAGAAATTTTCATACCCTCACTTTTCTCCTTTCGGTACAGCCGGCTGAAGTTTCTCCACCCAGTTACAGACTACGGTCGGGTGACATTTTCGAGAGGAATCTCGCTTCTCCTGTCTCCGGCGCCCCAAGTTACAGACTTGGGCCCCAGAGCTGGTTTTGGTGTTGTTTTAAAGGAAAACACTTCAAGTTTTTTTACTGTTCTATGTGGCTTCCGTTGGTTATCCGGCAGACATCCCATCGGTAGACAATTTCTTCCCAGACTCGACGTAACGTAACTGCCGCTAGTGCTCGTGCAGCTTATGCGGCGCGATTAGGCACTAGTGGACTACGCGAGTCAAAACTTGATGTGTTTCCCTTTAAAACTACACTAAAACAAGCTCTGTACCTTTTTGGAATAATTTTATATGAATTTTTAAAGTTGCAAAGTAAAGTCCTTTTTGAAACACCCTGTATTTCAAAAATGTTTCTCGATTGAAGCTGGTTTTGAAAAAATAAACCCTTCTTGTTCCAAAATTGTTCAATTCCATTTTTACAACATTTTACTACTAGTCTAAGGCAACATTTTACACCACAAGCGTACAAGATATCTCACGTTGCTGACATATCGTGTTTCCTTCTGCACTACCAACTGTCGCAACACTACGGACATGGTAACCATGGCGGATGGTGTGGAAGATGATGATGCCCTCAATCAAGACAACAACAATGGCATAACCGTCCCATCACGAACGCTGGCAGTCAGTTTGAGAGACTCTGCAGAGGTATACATGGTCGAGTTTGTAACAGTTAAAGATATTATGGATAAATTTATTGAAAGTTTGTCTTTCTGTTTTTCAACGTTTGTAGCACGTGGCTTCAATAGTCATTCATGCACCTTTCATGGTTCACTTTTCCAATGGCGAAACAAGAAGATAAAGCAATTTCTCACTTTGACTTATAATTGAGTCATGGATTTTACCCCATATTTTTGGCTTGAAAATAAGACCAACTTAAAACTCGAATGGACTTGTTCTCCAAGACATATGGTAGCTGATTTCTCAATACTTTTTTAGGGTACCTGGTAAATGGTAGTACAACTAGATACACAATGCAATTGGTCCTTAAGATGTCAAAGCTAGTAACAAATCTAACATGCTAATTTTTAAATAAAATATATTTTTAACTAAATAGAAAACCAGCAAATCTTTCTGAAATCAGGACATTTATTTCATAATGTAAATTGTTGACTGTTGTGTTAGTAACACTGCATCTTTGTTTGAGCAAATGAGCAGATCTTGGAATGGATCAGTCCGAAAACGAGGCCAACAACCGAGGAGGCCTCCTCCTCTGCGGAGGAGAGGATATACGGACTTAGGTCTTTTCCTACATTTTCATTGAGTCCAAAACTCTAGTGGAACTGCAATTTGGTATTTTTACAATTTACTTACCTCATTAAAAAGCAATTCTCTCCTCTGCTGTTTTCTCAGATCCATTTTCTTCACAGCTACTTGCCCCCCAGTTGTTCGATCGACTGCAATGCAAACAATTCCAGTAGAACCCTCACCAATTTTCATGAACTGCTCCAGATTCTCACGAGGATCTCCAGGGCTGACAACCATTTGCAAGGCAGCCCGGAACTGAAATAGCATAGTTCGGTAGCAAAAAAAATGTTAGCAATAAACCTTTCATTAATAACTTCCCAAGCTCTTTTGGGAAGTAAAATGTATGGATAGACGACATTAGATTTCTTGAGAGTAATTCAAATCATAAGAAGGAGATGGTATTTACATTTAAGGTATCCAAGAAAGTTAAGACTTTCTTGGATATTTCAAGTGGGGAATTCTATTCCTACATTAAATCTATTCCTGCTTGATTTAGAACCTCTATTACAAGTATGTCCAATAAAATTCCCTGAATTTTTCATAAATGGAGGCGTTTACTCGGAACCGAAATTGCAATTTTATTCATGAAATCGCTAGATGGAAACAAAAAATGAATTTTAGTGCAAAAATCAGTCTTCTAACCGGAACCATTCACTCATAAATTGAAAATTAAAATACGCAAAAGGTTATGTCCATCGAATGAGCTGCGCTGAGACTTCTACGTCATCCACCTCCCCTCAATGGCTGTTTTGGGGAGTGGAGTGGGGGTGGAGTTTGGGAGGGGAGGATTTTCATTGGGCGAAGGAGTTGTGGACAAAGGGATGACGTAAGAAGTCCCACCATGCCATTTCCAGTGAAAGGGCTAAGAACATCAGTTTTTCGTCGCTTATAACTCGAGAACTAGGTGATGGATCGAAAAACGGAAAAATACGGGTCTGTTTATTTTACAAACTATCAGATTCGGCAATAAAAAATGGTAAATATTGTAGAGAAATCATTCCTTCAGCACTCACTGAAAAATATTTGGGGGTTATCGGCCATTAGGTACTGATAATAGAATTTAAAAATCATCATTTTCAGCCTCAAATTAATTGCCCTTATGACAGAATGGAACATCTTTTTCTTAAATATTTTATTTCCTGAGATTTACCACAAAAAGGTTACATTAAAAATTAATATAGATATGCCACTAAACCATCAAAGCATGCAATAAAAAAATTGTTACTGATTATAAAAAGACCAAATTTAAAGAAAGAAAGGCAATGAGAAGACTAATTTCCAGTCCATACTTGCCATGTTGAAACAAACTAGACATCACTGTCAGAGGAGTTATAAAAAAAACTGATCTACTAATACCAGAATCCATGTTTTACACATCATCCTTGCAGAAGATTTAGGCTACTTCACATGTTACAACATGATAAAGATTCCTCAAGGAAAAAATTAAGACTGTCAAATTTTATTAACCGTACATTAAACATAATATGGATATCAGAAGTCCCCAAATAACTGGAATGCTACACTTTGCATTGCTTTATCTGAATCAACATGACTTCTTTTGTTATTCTTTCCCAATATTTGGACGCCCGGGAAAGTAGTGTGGAATTAGGAAAATCGACACGATGGCCAAGGGCAAGGCTATGCTCTGCTAATGCAGACTTTTCCGGTTGGAAAATCCTAATGCTCTTCCCAAATGCCTAAGCCTAAAGTGGAACAAAATAACATCAAAAGAGACAACGGCTTCAACTTAAGTATGACTTAAGAGACTGGTAATTGAGGAAATTCAAAGAATTCGTAACGGCCCCCACAACAATGGGGCATCTGCGGCTATATATATATCCACCAGCATCCTCACTTGACTCATTATCCTGATGACGATGGCTGAGTCAACCATCGAAACGTTGATGAATTTCTATAATCTCACTCAGTGTCAAATCCGAGAAACATTGACGAATACAGTAAAACCTCCCTATTTTGAACCTCTATATTTCAAAAAACCCCCTATTACGAAGTCATGGCCCTGGTCCCGGGACATTCCCATATACAATGCATGCAAAAAAACCTCCCTTAACGAACCTCTATAATTACGAAACCTCCGTAGAACGAAGTCCGCACGTGGGACCAAACATGGAAGTTACCTCTTTTTATCAAATTTTGTTGCCAGAAATATTTTTTTCCTGCATTTATAGGTAATATTACCATCGATATTGGATTCATGTTCGGCGTTTCTCTTCACAGTGACTATGTTCGGGTGATTTTTTCCGTCGCAAATGTAGCTTTCAGTAGGATCCCAATGAATGGCCTGAATGCGAAACTTGTACTCCATCCTTCAGCTCATAACTTTGCGATGTGCAGCAGCATTAATACATTTCTGTTAAAACGTATGAAGAAATTTACTATATATTTACCGCCGCAAGTTGTCATTTGCATCGCATCGTAATAGTTATCATTGCTGTCGAGCCCCTTATGGATCACTCGGCAGCGAATGTAACAAAAGCAGCGATTCCCGGATGCTAGGTCTTGGCAGGAGATTTCTAACACATTTTTTAAATATTTTTAATTTGACTTTCTTCGTATGCTGTTGGGGGCGAGGAGGTTCCGAGATAATGCTATCAAAGCTTTTAGTTTTTCGTGAGGTCCTACTTTTGTAACTTTTTGACTTATTGTCAGACGAAAATCTTTGTTTGTAGCACTACAATAAGCGCGTTAAATCCATCCCAATTCTCGGCATAAAAATTATGCGACCCTGAGTTTGAGGCCGAATATTTAGAGAATGCCGGGGCCGATTGTAATGAAACAAACGCTGACATGCATTGTTTTATTTTCCGTTGAATGGTTGTAACAACTATTTTGATAATTTTTTTCTGAAATGCTCTTTCTCGCGCGAGATGAATAAAGAGTCCCGTTTTTGAGCCTCTAGCAGGAATGTCGAACTTTGCTGGATTACTGTAGAATTACTCTTGGTTCAATCGTCGTCAGATTTTAACACAATATTTCCTCAACCTTTGTTAGTGTTTTTTGAAAGTTTCTGTTAGAAACTGTATTTGTTATAGTGCTATAGTTAATTTTGCGGAAAAAATTTATCTCCGTTAGTACGGGTCGCAGGGGCATGGGCGTGACACGGTTGACTTTGTCTTGAATTCAGTATTACGCTCCTAGTAGTTTTGAAAACATTACCAAAGGAATAGTTCATAGAAAGTTTTATTAATATCACATTATAACAAGGCTTACGCGCCTTCAGCCAGCGATGCGGACTCTCAGAGTGCACTTTTTTATGCCTTCTTCCTGCTGTTAGACAACTAAAGAGTTGAGCATCAAAAGAAAAACCTTATAGTCGCCTCTTACGGCAAGCAGGGATACTGCGGGAGTATTTTCAATCCCCCTACCCGCAGGGGTGATGATCTCTTTTCGTTCGTAGGAAAAATGAAATTTTAAATGTCTGTTCTGCGGTCTACTTCCCTTATATTATTCTCGTAATTTGATCTACCGTAGCATGTCGGATTTAGTAAAATGTTATTAAAATTCGCCAAAAAACAAATTGGTTTGGAACTTAAACAAAAAATTAAGTCTTAATTTTAATTGTCAGTCTGAAAACGATTCCCATACCAGTTGCTGCAAAAGGTCAGTAACACTAAGGAGATTATCATAACGACCTCTAACATACCTTGCCGATCTTCGCTGTACGTGTTCTAACTCGGTTTTTAAGCCGACCTCATTACTGATTCCAAATACTGGCAGCGTATTCCAATTGGGGTCTAACAAGGGAGAAGAAGCTGATTTCTCTAACTTTATCATCACACTAGCCAATTATATACTCTTTTAACTAATACAATTTACGATTAGCTTGGCTGGCTATTTCCCAAATGTTTACCCCACGAGAGGTTTATGAGCGAGCTCTGGTTGCCTGCTAATTAGCTTTTCCCGGATTCGATGTTCCCCTAATTTGACATCTGTAACCAAATCGAGAAATAACTCACGTAATTGGTTTAACAAATCTAGGGTAGCCTTTTCCGCCCCTCCATTCCATGAATATTTTACTACCGTCTCAGTACAACTCTGGGATGCCGTTCAGTTGCCCTGCTAGTGCTCCGTGTGTTTGAGACCATTATACCTACAATATTGATTGTCTTCGGTGTTCCCATTACTCTCTGGAACTCAGAGACAGAGCGAGAAGAATTTCAGAGCCGCACTTTCTTGCACCTCTAGCATCAAGATATTGAAGATCCACGTACCATCTATTCATGAGGATTGAATGATAACCCTTTGGAAGACAGGTAAGAGTGAAAGCATACGTTTTCTTAGATAATTCACTTCTCACTTAACTAACTCCTTGATATGTTTTTTGTCTCTGGTTAATAAATATTAATCCTTGGGGCCAGGTACTTACTCCCTATTTACATTTTTTATTTTAGAATCTGAGAAAGCTAGCGATTTCCTTGTAAGTCAAGTACCTCTGTCCCTATCTGAAAGGATACTCCCTGCAAGGCTTTGATTCCAACAACAGCAACTGTCATCAAGGTATTAAAAGAAATTTACTGATCATCTTTTTCTTACCATTCCTTAGAAATTCATTATTCCACTGATATTTTTAATTCTTCCTTGACAGAGCAAAGGCCGATACTACCAAAAAACGCCAACAACTCTCCGTTGAGAAAAAATTGCAGATTTTGGAAGCGGTCGACAGAGGAGAGAAAAAAGTGGAAGTAGCAAAGAGATTTGGGATTCCTGCATCCTCTCTGTCCACCATTGTAACCAACAGGAATAAATTGGAAAATGTGAAAGAATTCGGCCCGGGAAGAAAGAGGTTCCGACCTTGCAAGAACTATGAATTAGACAGAAGAGTCAACGAGTGGTTTACGAGAGTGAGAAGTTCGAACGTCCCCATTTCCGGACCCCTTCTGCAAAGTCAGAAGAAAACCATAGCCCTGAAGTTAGGGATAGATGACTTCCAGGCTTCCAATGGATGGCTAGAAAAATTTAAGCGACGTTGGAATCTAACTACTCTTAAGGTATGCGGGGAGGAAGCGGCAGTCGACGTGGCTGCGGTGGAAGAGTGGAAGTCCAAATTGCCCTCCTTGGTGGCTGGGTATGCCCCAGAAAACATTTTCAATGCCGATGAATCAGGATTTTTTTACAACCTTCTTCCTTACAACTTTGGCGGTGAAGGGTGAATCTTGTCACGGGGGTAAAAGAAGCAAGGAGAGATTCACTGTTCTATTCTGCGCCAACAGCGACGGCTCAGAGAAGTTGAAGCCTTTTGTAATAGGGAAATTTGCTAATCCTCGGTGTTTCAAAATGTGAGGAAATTGCTGTGCTGCTATCATAACAACAAAAATGCATGGATGACCTCAGTATTATTTAGGAAATGGCTCGTCAGCCTAGATGCGATGATGGGTGGAAGAAATAAAAAAATAATACTTTTCCTTGACTGCTGCACCGCGCACAAAACTAATGAAATGAACTTAAGGCATATAAAGGTCGTTTACTTTCCTCCTAATTGTTCGAGCAAAGTTCAGCCACTTGACCAGGGAGTTATTTCTCTCGTTAAAAGGGCATACATGAGTCATCTAATAGAATATCTTCTAGGAAGAATGGAAAACGGTCAAGATGTTATAGCCCTGAAATGGAACATCCTTCAAGCCATTCAGCGTCTATGCATTGCTTGGGACGGAGTAAAAAGTAGTGCGATTTCTAACTGTTTCAGGAGAGCTGGATACCTCGGAGAGACCGAAATCCTAGACGTAGATGCAGACTTAAACGAGAGAGAAGATTGGGGTGAAGTCGCCAATACTTTAAATATAGATGGAGTGTCTTTTGAAGATTACGTGAATGTAGATGAAGATCTTGTAGTGCATTCCGATAATGATGATCCGGACATTTTTTCGGAGACACAGGCGGTTTGCGATGAAGAAAACGAGGTGTCCGATTCTGAAGTGGAAGTAGTGCACCCAAAATGGAATGAGGTTGTTAACGCGATTGATGTTTTAGAGAGAATGTTCTTAAATTCAGAAGATGGTGTGGAAAACTTAAAGATTCTGTGGCAGGTTGAGCGTGCAGCTAACAAGGAAATGAAGAAATGCATGAGGCAAATGACTTTGGACAATTATTTTACCGGAAAAAATTGAATGAAGTAATTTAAAATTACTGCTTTTGTCTTTTTAAGAGAAAAAATAAAATTTGCTTGTATGTGATCTGAGTAGTTTGTTGGACTTTTAGATCCTCTGGTCTTGAGCTCATTCTCTACAGGCCAGCCTTAATTGCTTCTCAAATGCATGACCTTGGAAGTGCAGCGTGGGTGCTAGGGCACTGTTAGACAGTGCTTTCGAAAATCCTCTGCCATTCTTTTGGCTCATTATTGAGCTTACTGTGGGGAATACCCAAAATGTGCTTACTTCTGCACTTCAGGCATTGTACAATAGCATGTTGGGAACATAATAGTGCTTCTTCTCTGAGTTAGTTTCCCTCTGCACTCTGTGTCGATTTTTCAGTCGAGGTGCAATTTGTTTCAGCAAAATAATGAAAATGAGTGAAGGCAAACAAAGTCGTCCTCCACTGACTGAAGTAGGCAATTGATCTTGGTGAGTGAAAAAAGAAATTTCAGCAAGGAAGAAGGCAGATTAAATCGAAATTAGAAGCTATGACGAGGTGGAAAGGCTCCATATTAGCAATGAAGAGACTTTGTGACTTCCACAGTTTATTTAAAATAGAACGACCGGTTTCGGCTGTCAAGCCATCATCAGGTACATTGAAAAAACATGCTCGAAATTCGGGAGATCACCCTACAAGGAAACAACCTTGTCAATCACATAACCTTTCCTAACCCATGCCGCTTATTACTCATCACCCTCCCAAAACCCCAACCCCCACAACCCAAGTGATAAACCCCCCCCACCCTCTCTCCCAGTTATAACACATACTTTGTTCCCCCCCCTCACCCCCTTCCCCTCCTTGCTCAACCAACCTCACCCCCAACCCCCACCCCCTCCCATAGCAACTTCCCATAGTATATATAAACCTGTTTTTTAATGTTTTTTTTTAATGTACCTGATGATGGCTTGACAGCCGAAACCGGTCATTCTATTTTAAATAAACTGTGGAAGTCACAAAGTCTCTTCATTGCTAACAAGAAGGCAGATGTTTTTATTGCTTGAGGCCCCAAAATAAATGACATCCTGAAAAGCAAGTGTGACATTGTAAAAGGGCTCGGATGAAAATTAGGACTGGGGAATGAAAATGAATAGAAAGACTAGTGCTAAGAAATTGAACGAGGTAGTATACAAGCAGTTTGCGTGTGCATGAACAGATTACCATCGAGTCAACTGATGATACAAGAGAGGGCTCATTAGATAGTGAAGGATTTGTGGGTGGATAACTTTGTTGTCAGCAATGGGTAGCTAGAATAATTTAAAAAAAATCCACCATATGTCTTTCTGTGCAGTGTATGCAGAAGGTAGTGATGTAAACCTGAAAGATGTTTGTGATTCGAGGAAGAGATTGCCATCTCGTTCGGAGGACTGTGCCCATTGCGACATATTTAATGTCGAAGAGAGTGCCCTTTTTTATTGGTCAATTTACAATAAAACATACACCCTAAGGAATGATATGCGCAAAGGTAGGAAGATGTCATAGGATAGGGAAATAATAATGCTTTGCTGCAATTCAGTAGGAGAAAAATAGGCTCTCTTACTAACAAGGAAATCCCCGAAACCTCAATGTTTTAAAAGAACAATGTCTATAGTTAGTGTGAAATGACATGCAAATAGAAGAGCATGGGGATGACATCGGCAATTTTCAAATCTTAGTTATAAGAATTTGATGCCAAGATGGTCTGTGAGAAGCATATGGTGATTCTTCCACTTCACAACCCCCCCATGCCATCCACCCATTTTGCTTTAAAATGCGAAATTGACATTTCCTCACAGAACACTACGACTAAATTACAGCCACCCGGGAATTATACATTCATTTTGGCTCCATAATCAGACTCAAGTTCTCCAATCTCCTTTCTAGGATGGACGAAGCCCACAGTGTCTCCAAATTGCTGAACCTTGTGAACAAATCCAAATCTGGAAACTCCATTGCCGAGTATAATCTGCCTTTTTTTACCATTCTTCACCACCACACGATTGAACGCTTCTTTCTTGCCATAAATTTTAGTGACTTTAGCCATTGATTTTCATACTGAATTAAATCAAGAATTCACATTTTCCATTCATAATGATTACTTCTATTTACACCTTTGAGAGCCATTGTAAAAAAAATACACTGTAACTGTCATAACATCATGCAATGCTGCAACAAAAAAGGAGACAGAATGCTGAGATACCAAATTGGTGCACATTTTGGAGGATATTGGCTAGGGGACAAGATCTCACCTCGCAGAATGGTGCATATTAGAAATTTGGGTCAATTATTTCAGACAATTTTCACTCTTTAATTTCTAAACCGAGGGATCTTGAAAGACTTAAGCGACAGTTATGGGGACCCTCTCACTGCACACTAATCTAAACTAAGTCTGTGAGAAAAATCATCAAGTGATACCTCCAAGACCTCCATGCCACACCTCCACAGCATGACAACAAAGCATTGCCAAATTGCTCACGACAAATTAGAGTACTGGGGAAGTACTTTATGGAAAAAGAGCAATTGGAGGGTGATGGTTAAAAAAGGAATTATGTACCATAAAGCTCGAAAAAACACCACTACCCAGACCTTATGTCTACTTTGATACCTAAACAGCCACCAATTAGGAAATGTGTGATAAGTCAGAAGCGAGAGCAAAGGCAGAAATACTACAGCACCCCAATCAATACACACTTGTTCTTAGTGCCATGTTTAATGCTTTTGTATACATTAAGTAAAGACAAAACATTATAATAGAAAAAAATAACAATTATTTTAAAAACTAAACAAAAATATTTCAGACTGCAAAAAACATATTCCAAATTAATAAAGTAACTTCCAACTATGTCACTGCTAATTCCAAATCACCAAGGACAATTGATAAATCAAAGTGGAAACTTTAAAAATTTACACACCCAAGTATTCAGCATTAGGGAGACGACTTGGTCATCAAGTGCACCATAGAAAAAAGGGTTACATAACTGAACGTTTGAATAAGGAAACAGTACACAAGAAATACACCCTTAACACATTGAGTGTGGATGACCCACACGTGTTAGTCATGGCTGTGTGCTTTTCTGGTGCAGATGGCCCACGGTGTTGGCCAAAACGTAACTTATCTGCTCATATAACTACTTATAATAACTCACCCCTGGTAACAAATTTTTCCCGCACTCAACGTGTTAAACAGACAAGAACTAGGACAAGATTTTATCACTTTAGAAAATATCCATGTAACATCCATAGCTCGATAATTTTTTAACCTCAAACATGAACAAAATTATTAATAAGAATTTTTAAGTACACATTAAAAACATTTGAGAGGAAGTGATATTCATTGATTTGAATAAAGATATAATCTACTAACTAAAATAATTAAGTCTTTAAAGAGCACTGATGGCAATCACAAACCTGTTCATGAGTAAGTCTCTGCTGCTCCAGATGCTGCTTTGATATAGATTGAGGGCCTTGCTTAATATTTTGGTTCTGATCAGCTAAGTTATGATTTCCAGGGCGAGAAGATGGTGGCTGGTCAGGCATTGAAGGCTGTAATAAAAAAACTAGCTTATTCATACGCACATACCTAGGGTTACCATATTTTGAAACACCAAAATGAGGACACTCTCAACAGGATTGATCAACACACTCCGATTGCCAAAATATGAACTATTGCCAACCCATGGTAGACCAGTAGTGCCATCTATCAACAGCTCGTTTAAGTTTTTGTACTGACACGAAGCCATAAATGATGCCAGCCCCTGGATTCAGCTAAATCGAAAGCACCGCGGCGTGACGATCACCGTCTATCGCCTGCTATAGCCCTAAATCGAAAGCACCCTAACAGATCACTAACAGTGCAATTCAATAAACGATATAAAAATATATATAACTAGTTGGTGATACGAGATGAAAACTAAAATCAAAAGATCTTACTTCACAAAATTAAAAAAATTCAGAAATTAGTAGAAATCGTAAAAATGTACGTGGACCCTGCATAAAAAGTCGAAAATACAGACATGTCCGCATAAATGAGGACGTAAGGTAACCCTACACATACCGATCACACAATTCCCGCCACGAGTAGGTGAAGTTAAATAGCTTAATTATGACTGTTAGGCCAAGGAAACTGGCTGTTGTAATAATTTAATCCATACTGCACTATCCTTGCGTAATGCTTTTGCTTATGTCACATTCATTTATTGCATCATGCAAGCTCTCTTGTTCCTAACCCCTTTAATGGGGAGCGCGTCTACAGACGCGCGTCGGAGACAACGCCGAATTGGGGAGAGCGTCTACAGACGCGCTTCATATGAAGATTTTTCCCTCCTCGGGGAATGCGTCTAAAGACGCAGATCTTTCGGAACTATGCTCTGCATGGTTCTGCCATCTAGCGTGATTTTTTTGAACGCAGTGGTCTTCGCAGCAGTGGTATAGAAATTCTTTTCTTTCGTGGAAGTTTTATGGTAGTTTTGAGGCCAAGGAAGCTCTAACGGTACTTTTTCTTTCACTTACCCTCGGTCACATTTCTAAGGGAAAAGGATTCAGTTTTGGAGTGCCTTTTTGGTGGACGAATGTGTTTCTTTTTCGGTGCTTCTTCGGAGTTCTTTTTGTGCGAATAGTTACAGGTGTACTTTGAACATTTGGAATTTCTTTGATATCTGCTCTTATTTTTCGAGTGGAAATTCAACTTGTAGGGTATCCCAAGTTTTGCTCCTTTTTTTATTTGAGTTTTCTTTCTTCTGTGTAGTAGACATAGGAGTACGTGTGTTACCCATTATTAGTTTCTCTTATTTTGTGATATTCTCCTCCTCGAAAATTCCTCATCTTTGATCTGCTCTTCTTCTGTGTTTTTGACGCTGTTATAACATTTCCGTCAGTGAGTAGTTTATAATTTTTAGTAGTCACTTCCATAGAACTTTTGTTTCGTGTATATGTACTTCATTATTGTCAGTTCTTAGCCTAAGTTATCCATAAAATGGCTAAGAGACCGCCTACGCTGCCTGCTGATGTCATAAGCAAAAAGTTGGAGCTTAGTGAAGAAGAGGAGAGTATGAGTGAAAGCAGCTCTCAATCAGAGGAGGAACACTCAAATGTGTCAGTGGGAACTATCGCTGGTACCAGTGGGACAGCAGCAGGGTTTCCTTGCAGGATTCAAGAATTGCAGGAGATTTCTGAGAGCGAAACCGAAAGTGAACCGGAGGATGATGATGATGAGGAAGGCGATACATTTCAATCACATTCCACCATCTGGATTGAACAAGGTACTCCTAGACCTAGATTCCCGGCTAGATTTGAGGCAGGTTCAAAAGGTGATCTCGCAGAAAAATATCAGTCTGACGACATTTTTGAACATTTTATTGATGCTGATATATGTAACTATATAGCACAGCAAACTAATTTGTATGCGCAGCAAAAAATTAGCGAAAAAACTTTGCAGCAGAAAATGAAAAGGAGAAGCCGCGATAAAGACTGGGTTGATACCAATGGGGAGGAAATAAAGTTGTTTTTTGCAATGATGCTTTTGCAGGGTATAATACAAAAGCCCACTATAACAAGTTACTTCACCCGCAACCGGCTCTTGGCAACCTCCATATTTTACGAAATAATGAGTGAGAAGAGGTTTTTTCTCCTCTTGAGATTTCTGCATTTTGCAGATAATGAATGTTTTAGTGACACCGGACCAGTATCCCCAAAGCTGTATAAAATCAAGCCTTTCTTCGATCACTGCATAAGAAAATTTTCTGAGAGCTACATTCCCGAAGGACACATTTCTATTGATGAAAGTTTATTACTATGGAAAGGCCGTCTTGGGTGGAGGGTGTATATTCCAAAAAAAAGGTCGCGTTTTGGAATGGAATCGTATAAGCTTTGTGAGGCAAAAAGTGGGTTTTGTTTGGAATATGATAATGTACACGGGACAAGATACGGAACTTGCAAATGATGTGGGTGGAGTTGATGTTCACAGTTTCACAAAACCCTCACGAATTGTGCTAACACTTTCAGAAAAGTTACTGAACAAGGGTTATCTGATAGGGCTCGATAATTACTACAGCAGTCCAGAGCTCTATGATTTTTTGAATTCGATGGAAACCGATGCGTTGGGAACGGTGAGGTCAAACAGAAAGGAGCTGCCAAAATTTGTTATGATGAAAAAATTGAAAACGGGAGAAGTTGCAGCCGCCTTCAGAAATAAGTTGATGGCTTTGAAGTGGAAGGACAAGAGGGATGTTTGTATATTGAGCAGTGTCCATGATGCTAGCACAAAGACAGTGCGGGACAGGAAAGGGAAGACAAAGGAGAAACCTCTCGCCATTGTGGACTACAATGACACCATGGGAGGAGTTGATCTTTCGGATCAGTACATGGTGACGTACAGTACGGCGAGGAAGAGAATGAAGAAGTACTATCAGAAGATATTCCGACACCTTCTTGATCTATGCGCTTTCAACGCTTATGTAATATATAAAAAGCATGGAGGGAAAGAAAATCACTTGAATTTCCGTTTAGATCTCATTTACCGTTTATTCCACAAATACGGAAGAGCGACTTCTAAGGTGCCAGGAAATCGCTCAAAACTAGACTCTCCCCTAAGGCTATCAGGAAGGCATTTTCCGGACCTAAATCCACCAACTGCCACTAAAAAATATGCACATAAGAGATGTGTAGTGTGTTTGTCACACAAGCAGAGGAAAGAGACAATATACTACTGCAAAGAGTGTAATGTTCCACTCTGTCCTGCTCCGTGCTTCCGCGCGTACCACACCCAAATGCAGTACTAGGTGAAAGATGGAACAGTGTGTAAATAGTGTAAATATACCTTTAAAAAACTATAAGCAGTGGTGAACAGCAATGGAGAAATAGCCTCATTGGTAAGTAAAATATTTTTATCAACAATTTAGCATGAAAAAATAGCATGAAAAATAGCATGAAATTACCTAATTGTTGTTAACAAAATATGTTTAAATAATTTCCCAGACAGTTAAAATTTTTTTTTCATATTTTTACTCAGAAATTAATAACATTATATTCCACCAAAAATTAAATGTATCTATCACAGGATAAAAAACCCCCACCAGGGGAGTGACTATTCAAAAAATTGTCCCCATTAAAGGGGTTAAGACTCCTAATAGTCCTCATCTTAACTGTCTCTTCCGCCACACACATTCAACCATGACTTTCTTGGTTCACCTCTTCCTCTCACTCCATTCCATCCTTTTCCATAAATCAGTTTTGTTATTCAAATTCTCATCCATTCTCTCACCATGGCCAAATCAATAAGGGGTAGTCCATAAACTACGTTACAGTTTTCGGTGATTTTTTAACCCCCTCGCTCCCCCCCATTCGTTCACAATCATAGCATTTTCCCAACCCCCCTCCCCATCATGTACCATTGTCTCTACAAATGAAACTTTCAATTAAAAAATATTTTCTCGATTATTGAGTGAGTGTCTAGGGATAGGTTAAAATACGACAAATAATGTAGCCGAACTACATATAATAGAACAATCTAATCTCAATTGGAACAATTAATATTCATTTTTAAATTCTAAAAATCAACCATGAATCATGGCGCAAGGTACTGTGCATGAAGACTAGCAACGTTGTAGAGGCATTAGTTCAGTTACATTGAGTGTAAGTAGAAGCTTGGGGTGTAGCTTAAGTGCCCTTCCTCATGTTTAACGCTACAGTATTGTCGATGCAATGTTGACGAGTAAGAAACTTAAACAGGCACATTGTAACAGCTACATTACTTTGAGTGAAACCCCCCCTGCACCCTCGTTACCCACCATAGGTTACCAACTTAGGGGGGGGTTATGCCCCCCCCCCTTAGTTGGTAACGTAGTTTATGCATAACCCCTAAAGCACCCTTCTTCTATATGTATCCACTACCAGAGAATCCATTCCACATTCTTTCATCACCAATTCATTCCTAATCATATCACTTCTACTTACACTGCAAGCACTTCTCATATACCCCAGACTCATTGCATTTGGCCTACACTTATGCTTATACAAGCATCCCCAAGTATCGCTGCCAATCAATAAAATGGGGAGGAGTACACTTATGTACACATACTACCATTTAACTTCTTATGGCCGGTTGCATGAACGACACACATGTATTCAATAAAGTTATGAGACTCATAAGCAACCATTCAATTAGCGTTGCAGGAATTTTCAACAACTTTATGAGTTCCATAAACTGTCCCATAATTTATCGGACCAAATCTGTGGGGTTAAATTCTTATGAGTTCTGTAAAAATACAATATGATGGTTAGGTAATCAGGTGTTTGGAAGTATTGTTGCGTGAAGATAGATTTTATTGGATGAAAAAGTTCTTATGTTTTAAGTTTATGGACATTTACTTCCACCTAGCCAGCTTATAAATCATATTTAACCATTAGGTATGCATATAATTGCTAAATAATCCATATCTTCTTTCATTTGAGTGATAATGGCTTGCTGATTTACTATGAATTGCTTTTACACGGTTCGAATAGTTCAAATCATGCCGCGGTACAAAAAAATGATAATAGTAAAAGTGCAAGCATCCTACGGTGATCACAGGTGATGATCTGGTATTTATTTGGGGATTGTGAAGTTCATCTTCAATAATATTTATGGTTTTAACCCATTGAATAACTTGAATGAGATTGTCAGCGTGAAGATCATTTCTATAGGTTGTAGTGTGTAATTACATTCTCTTAATATTTAGATGAACTTAATTTTAATTTGAAGCAGGTTAACTCAATGTTTGCTTTCATCATCTCGTTGACATTTTGCTGACATTTATTCCAATATACTGGTAATTGAGATGTAGATTTCTCGGGTTTCCAACCAGGAGATGTTGGTGAGTTGCACAAACGTTTTGACGTAGTCTACCAGTCTATGTTTCAGCCAGATACCTATATTTTTATCTACATGACAAATTTCAGCTCAATCGGTCCCGCTATTATTCTTTCCAATTTAGATTGAGTAATTAATCATTCCAAGCTTTCGTCATCCTTTCCCTTATAATCCTTCCCTCGTCAGCCCACCCACCTACCCTAACAAGCAGAAATGGCCTAAGGTGCCGGTCACATCCAAAAATAAACGAACAACTGAAATCAGACGGATTCCACGCCACATACCTTCTGAGGGTGCATCCCTTGTTGCTGCATTTGCGCATTTCCATGAGGAGGCTGAGTCTGCTGAGTATTCTGTGACTGGAGGTTTCTCGGGAGCTGAGGAGGATGGTGGGTTATGGACGAAGGCTGTGGAGCTGCTAGATGCGGTGGAAGAGGGTGTGGCTGCTGGCCAGGGTGACCTGCTGGGGGTCTACTGGCTATGGGGACAGAAGATGAAGTATTGGCAGGGCCTGGGTATCCCGGATAAGGCATGGAATTATCTAATCCTGGAGGAGCTGCATGTGGCTGCTGAGTCTGCCAAAATTACAAAACATTGATCAGATACTTTGCTTGACGCAACAGTTGAAATGCATTCTATTCTTCTTATGAGCATTGAGGTCATCTTCATCTTCAATAACAGGACGAAAACATTGAACATTTGAGATAAATATTTAAATATGAAGGAAGTGAGAAAACAAACTGAATTTTGGAGTAAATCATTATAAGATATGTAAAATTAAGTAGAAAAAGTTTCATTATTGTGGTTAATAGGGTGGTTTCCTATTTTTTTTTATTGCCTAGATCTGAAGTTTATAACCCCTGGAGTACGTGTTTGAAGCCGTTCGATTTTTAAATGGTGTTAAGTATTTTTCCTTATTAATTAAAAAGTGAAAAAATTCAACGGCGCGAAAACGCGACGGCAAACTATTGCATGCTGGTTAATCCTACGTGTGACGTCACAGGTACGTACGCAACTACTCTGCCGCTAGGTGGTTCGCCGCCGCTGCTTATCTGCAGACGACGTCCGCCGAGAAAGCTTTAGTAATAATATTAAATTTATTGACGGGAAAAAACTATTTGCAAAAGTAAACTTGGTGTAAAATCGAAATGAGCTTTATTTATTAATTTAGCTGCTCTAGTTGCATAGAGAAACCTCATCAAAATAATGAAACATTTATGGTTACGGTATGGGGAATGAAAATCGTATAGTATAATATATTCTCAAATTAATGGTGCTAGCTCCTATTTTTTAGGTAAAGTTAGTATGAAAAGCATGAAATAAACCATTTTGTTCGTATTCATTTTGAAATATTTCCCGCAAGCAAGCACGAAATCGTCACTTAATAATTATACGGTGAGCAGGTGCTGCGCCGCAGCTATGATACGATTACACATTAATTTAATTCATCCACTTTGTCGAGGTGTCATTGCCAGAACATGAAATTAGCAAAAAAGGCTTACCATCAATAGCATAATGGATGGCAAAATCTCGAAGCAAACTATGTATGAGCAAATACTAAAACAACTAAAATGCGTTGATCACCCCTCACCGTGATCACAGACCATTGATGGGAACTCGTGATTCACTGCATCAGCTGATCAGCATCCTATTCTCCAAGGAGTACCAGTAACATGCCTCCGAGAACATTGCTTTATAAAAATTGTTTTGTGCCGCAGTGTCACACAACAACATTTAGCGATAGCAAGAAAGCTTACGTCGCGGTTCCACTAATCAAGAAGAGGAGAATTTTGTGGTTAAAAGCTGTCAGAAGAGAGTAGTACCTTGCTTTACTCTTCTGATTTCACCTGCACTAAACTGAACATCTTCTCTAAAGAACTCCACCACCATGGCCACATCCACTTACGGTAGATTGTCCGTACAAAACCAGTTTGTAAAGCCATTGAACTTCTTCTCATGAAACATTGTGGCTTTGTATATCAGCAAAAGGAACTGATGATGAAAGGTAACTAATGGAATATGCAAGGTATGAATGATAGGAATGGTAAATGAAAGGAATAGAAGATGAGATAAAGGAAATGTTTGTCAAAACGAAAGTGATCAAAACGTAAACATCTAGGCAGGAACACCACAGAACGCAAAGTCACAGGTACGCAGTTTCGTTATTCATTTCACTGCGCATGCGACGCTTGCCGCGAAGAACTCCTTCGCGGTAGCTCTGTACTAGTAGGTAGCGTAGGAGCCTAGAAAACTTCTTTTAATGGCATGCTCAACGGAGGAGACTTTCCGAAATTTGAGCATTTTAATCGAGGTATATTAATACATGTTCACCAGATTTTAGGGACTCTGAAATGCTATAGTAAGTACAGTCGATGACAATTCCATATACCTCGCAATGTTGACTATCTACCTGTTACGTCATCATAAGAGCTGCCGCTGTTCCGCCATTTCCGAGCCTTTTCAAATGAACTTAAAATTAACATTCAATTTACTTGTAAACTAAGATTTTTTAATCCAAATAATTTGCGTGTAATGAATACGTTTATGCTGGGGCACCTGTCGCAATAAATGAATTCTGTTTTCTTTGATGAAGGAAACTACCCTATTGCCCACATCGTGAATATCCCAGTGAAAAATTGGTCAAAAAATGTAATATTTAAGCTGGGGCCATTTTTAGAGCCCCATAACTTCTTAATGAAGACCTAAATAGTGTTAAGTTTCCTCTTGCTGATTGCCCAGTTATCAAAAATAAGGAATCCAGCCTTAATAGTCTGTTGCAAAGGAGTCTAGGCTGACAGAGGCCCCCTGAAAAATGTTTGTAGTTTCGCCTGCGAAAAGATCCCCAATTTAGATGCCAATAACTCGAAAACTAGAAGGGACAGACTTTTTCTGATGACAGATTCTGAAAGTCTGAGTCCAAATAACTCTAAATAGCAAATTTCAGCAAGGAAACATTTTTTATTTCGAAATTATTGGCATCCAAATGTGGGTACAAAGGATAACGTGCAATTCTCAAGTGCCAAGAATGGTCATTACACCCTTCATTTGAAGGACCATAACACAAAAACCCTTTGGATTTTTAACCTAAAATTTTGCATGTGGTCAATATATATGTAGAGGTACCAACAGAACTATTTTCAGTGAAATCTAAGTCAGTCACCAGAGCACCTCTGGTTGCAATCATATGGAATGACCCATTTGCAATTTAAAATATAATAATACTATTTATTTGTAATTAAATAAAAGTCAACATTTTGTATTATTTTAACGCCAATGCATAATATTTTTATCTATAATACATTTTAGTCTCGACACCAGTGGTAGTTGTGAAGTTGAGCGCATGGCTGACTTGTGATTTTGATGTGTTCTACGCACAAAGCTGAAATACTGTATAAATATCGGGCTGAGAGATTGTTAGATATGGCGAAACCTGTGCATGGTAAGCGATATGCAGTGATTTGGTGCAATAGTGTGTGTGAATGTTGTTTATACGGAGATCTATTTTCTCGTTTTTCAAATCAGGTCAGGTATGTTGCATTTAGGTTTTCAAAGAATCACGGTGCCAAGGGCCATTTGTTAACTACAGAAAAATACTGCTATACGCGTGGATTTTCACGATTCTTCGCAACTAATACAAGTGTTCGGATGTATTTTGAATTGTGGTAATGTTGCATCAACACAGGGCAGAGAGGTGGGCAAGATTCTGTCCATGTACGGATTACCTTCGTTGATGATTACACAAGTTCATAAATCAATATATTTCTTTCTTGCTTTTACGTGAGATAGTCTTCAACTCACATTACACTGACTGCCATTCCAAACATTATCAAAGGTTAGAATATTCGTGATATTTACATGAGATGCATTAAGTGCCATGAACTGTGATGTGGTTGTCCCGCCATCAAACTCCCCATTGTGCATTACTGTGACTTTTGATTTGGTGCCTTCCCCAGACGAAATGTGTTGCATCATGTACCCTGGACTGTGAGTGGTTGCATCACCATCAATCACCACCCTTGTGCATTACAGTGACTTTTGTTTGGGTGACCTCCCCAGATCAAGTTTAGTGCCTTGGATGGCCTGAACTGTTAACACGTTGTCATGTCATATTCAGTTAACCTCACCATCACTCGGACTTTTTGGATGGATGGATAATAATGGATGAATGTAATTTTTCCAAATAACATTTGCAATTCCTACCTACTCTGTGTTTTGAATGACTATGTTTAACTTTTAAGAATGGGCTACCGTTGACTTCTGGTATTTGATTCTATTTTGAATCAATAAATTTATAGTGAATATGGTAAGTGGTGTTTTATTGTGCCATGCATTCTCATAATAACCTGACCTCAACCTTTCCCGTTTCATAAAAGTTTCCCAAGGTTATTTATTGTGCAAACGGGAATGTCATCAAGTTAATGTGATTGAATAATATTTTTTCATTTTCTTGCAGTACTCATTATAATTAAATTTTTCAAGGCTGAATTTTAAATATTGGTTTATAATCTATTGAATACGGATAATCCTGAACTAGCGATTCAAACCCTGCACTAGTATCACAATTTAAACCTCGAGGCAAACGAACGAACCCGTATCGTTGCCGGGGTCGTGGCGCTGATGTACAGAAACCTATATGCATTGGGCTTATGCCTCTGTCGCCCCTTTGGCAAGATCTTTTACCCATTTTTAGTCAAGCAAACAATCATTTTATATACCAACAATCAGAAATCCCCACAAGCCACCATTCGTAAACAAAGAGACAATGTGCCTCAGAGCAGGGCCGTAGCCAGGGGGGGGGGGCCCAGGGGTCGCCGCCCCTCCTGGAATTTCTTTTGCCCCCCTTCGCTTTAAGAGCATTTTTATTTTTTTAAGAGTTTAACACCTCCTTTTAGTTCTCTGCTTTACAGAGGCGAGCTTTAAGATTCGAACAACAACCTATATTAATGGATATAAATTAAAGGATATTAATTTTGTACCAGGCTGCTAATTTTTGGCATAAGAACTATAAAACGTTTGCCCCTCCTAGGAAATTGGTTGCCCCTCCTTAAGACATGACCTGCTACGACCCTGCCTCAGAGTCCTCACACGTTTTCTATCGAACAGCTTCAAAAAATAAAACAAAAAAACAATGAAAGCACACTGGACTTGGTGAGGCTGGATGTGACAAAAAGCAGCACCTTTCACAATGTTATGGACTGTGCAAACCATTACACAAAATCAAACTGGGCCTAACCTCTACAATGTCAGAGGTGTGTTATTGGTGCAATGCATTATCACACAACTGCAATTACATAAAAAGATTAAATTATACTTTTCAAGAAAACAAATTAACAGTTAAAGATATTGAACAGGTTCAGTGGGTAAAAAATAAGCAACAAATAAATGAATCCAAATGTTGGCTTGCTAGAAGAATAAATTGCCTTTGGTTGTGTATGGAAAGATTAACAACTGGTGTTCACCAGATTTTTTTTCAACTGACCTACAAAAACTTGCATGAAATTTCCCAGATAATTGGTTGTTTAGACCCATATTTTGTGAAATTTAACTAACTTACTTGTGAAGGAAGGTTCCCATTAGATATGTGACTCTGCTGATAGGCAGCTCCCCAATATTCCGATAATTCAGGCCTGAGCTGCATTGAAGGAGCAGTGATGGGATCAGCCCCCCAATCTGTGGGATATCCTTCACGATGAGCTGGTTTAACATTCTGTAATGAACCAAAGAAGGTTAAGGTAAAAAAGTTAGTAATACAGCATGTTGCAGATGAACAATGATTAAATAAGCCAATTCAGATATCTTCCAGGGCATTTCGTCAGATTTCCCAACATAGGTTATCCAGTGCTTCACACGTATTTTCACTAAATTCAAACACTGGATGAAAGGCATGTCCAGCAACCTAAGTAATGATTAGAAATGCCAACCCACATATGATGAAAATGACAAATCATTTGAGTTTGCAAAATTATGGGAGATTCATCAAATTGTTATGCCTGATGATGCACACAATTTTTAAATTAATGATGCCTGAAGCATTACATCTAGATATTGTGTGTCATATTTCCAAGTAAATCTCTACCAAAACTATGTACATTTTTTATTAACTAATTAGTATACTTACACCAGAAACATGCTTACTATGTAATTTATATTTTTACAGCCACTTCAATCATCAATCTGCCATCTTTCAATTTTTTTTCGCAGTCCCCTAAACCAACAAGGACATACCCCTTAGGGAACACATACCACAGGTTGAGAACTGCTGGTTTAAAAGAATGGATATCTATTTCTTATTTTTTTCTATTACCCATCAACATGGAACAAAGGCAATAACAATTCAAAATAGGCCAGAAATATTGGCATAGCAAACACAAATGGAATATTTTTATGGCAGACTTAGTTCTTGGTATCAGGTCACATTCCTTGTGCCATTATTATAGATGCAGAAAAAGCCTCATTAATTACAAATTTAGCTTTGGGAAGAGATTTGCATGTAATTATGAGACACACTATTAACTTGCTTAATTAACATTAATGAGCTATGATAATGATTTTAAAGGCATATAACATTAACTAAGAGGGTACTAAATGTGTTGATCTCGACTTAGTCGATATTTTGGTACTTTTCTATGTTTAATATCTTTAAAAATAGTTGAGTCCACAAAACAAAATTTTTACTGGTTATTCCTCATATAAAGGACTATAAATGGGCCAAATTTCAAATTTTTATTTTCATGCCCAACAAAGATAATGGACATTGAACTTTGGAAATTTTGAAAAATCAAGAACTTTTAAAAAAATAATTAAAAAAACCACTTAAGTGGACAGCTTAAAATTCTGCAAAATTAAAGCATGGCTATACCTTTCAAATAAAAAAATTACAAACATTAAATATCTTGCCTTCCTACATAAAAATATTGTTTTTTTTAGTTAAGTGATGAAACCTTTGAAGCAATATTTGGACCCTTAAACTTAATTTTAGGTTGATACATCACCCTACCTTTATTTAAGTTCATTATTTACTGAATGGATTGGTTTTTGTTTGGTTGTTCTCGGATATACAGAATTGGAGATATTTGCTTTTCTGCAGAACACTGAAATCGCCTAAAATCGGTGTTTCGTTAACATAAAAATGGCCACTATCAGGAAAATAAAATTTAATAAAATAAAATAATGACATATTTGTATTCTCAATAAATGGTAGTTTGTATGGTAAAAATATAAAAAATATAAAAAATCATCAAGCAACCACCTCTGGACCACTATATATGGATTTACCCCGGTGTTAAATGGGGGAATGGGATAAAAATGGGGAAAAATAGTATTTACCCACATAATATAAATTACATTTTCGTGGAAAACTGTTCATAGGAAGGGTAAAATCCTGATAAATTTAATAAAATTAAAATACAGGCATCTTACCACCTTATGTTGCAAGTTATTAACCAATAATTGTAGTCAATATGTGGTAATTCCATAGAAATGGCACTGTAGTCGGTAACTATGGCATGAATAAAGTGATCATTAAAAATATATTCGTGGAATAATCTGCATATTTTGCATCTTAACTTTGGTTCTCATAGGTAACGGATGTGTGCACCAAAAGCAGAGTTTTTAAAACAAATAAACCAAGATTTGGAATTTAGTGTTTGTATTGACTCACGCAGTTGTGGAAGAACCACCTAAGGAAGGTACTGAAAACAGGAAAGATTCAAAGGTGGCAGCAAAAGTGAATGGAGGATACTATGAGAGTTAATAACCATAAGCTTATATCTATATAAAGTTAATTTTCTTTTTTAGCAAATGAATGCAGTTCCATTCATTGGAGAGAACCATCAATCAATGAGCGTATCACTCTCTATCACAGATGCCATATCTCTGCATTAATATGTGGAAATAAATTTAACCATAGTAGAAAGAAAGTTAAAGTTTGGTATGTTTAATGTTTAATAGATTTCATATATGTCATTCTTTTGTATCCCTGAGAGCAAAAAAATTAATCTCAAAAATAAATGTTCTAAAGAAGAATTTTTTTCCAATTTAAGTTACCATCTTGAAAATTGCATCCAAAAAACATAAAGAAAAAACAAAAGGTAAAAATCTTATACAGGCCGTCCTCGACTTTCGTACACTCAACTTTCGTACACTCGACTTTCGTACAATTCGCACTTTCGTACACTCCACATTGATACCTTTTACTTGACTTTCGGACACCAAATTCGGACTTTCGGACATTTGTCGAACAATATTTTTGAATTTCCCACGATGGTGCATGGCGCATCCCGGCATTCAACTGTTTCATCTGGTGTTCTTGCTCGCTAGTATACGCGACTGTGGGCAGTGTTAACTTAGAGCAAGGTATAACTTGTTTATTTACTGAATTTAATTAATGTTGCATGATAAGAATGAGTATAAAACGTAAATATGATGTGACTGAGACCAACGAAAATACGCATAGGTCGCATAAACTTAATACTGTCGAGCAAAAGTTGAGAATTATTAGACGTGCTGAACTGGGAGGATCTTTTGCTGCAAGACAATCATTGAACTTAAGCCGTTCAACTGTGTGTTCAATAGTAAAGGGGAAAGATAAAATTATAGACCATGTACGAAATGCTGGGAAGTGCAATGCGAAATTCACGAAGTTGTGAATGGCATGTACCTAGGAAACATCATTTTATTTTCCTTTGTCTTTTATCCAGTTTAGGAAATTGAGAAATTTTGTTGTTTCTTTAATTGTAATTAGTGATGGGAAAAGTCGGTCTTTTGAGAGATTTCGGTCGCGTCGGTCACTCCCGCTTGTGATTCGATCTTCCATCGTCGATCAGAGAGACCGATTTTCCAGCTAGTGAGCAGTCCAAGTTGCCTACGATCAATGATCTCTCAGGAAAATCGTGATAGATAAAAAATCTGGTCGTTCGTGAGTTTCATACTGTAAGCATGACCGAGGTGTACAGCTTTGCTCTTGATAGCACAGAGCAGGCACAGAGTTTCAGTGCAGCTACCTCGTTCAGTGCCGGTTTCCGTGGAGTTGTGGGTAATTCTTTGAAAACAATTGAAGGCACAATTGTGCAATCGTGCGAAGGTTTGTTTTCTTTTTAAACAATGCTCTTGGTTTGTGATTTTAAGTATAGTTATACGAAGAATATTAGGAATATCCCACTTGATTACAAAACTATTGAAGAGTGACATTTTATGGACCACAAATTATTAACAACTCATTATAGAAACCAATGATTAATAGTAATTTAGTAGCGAAATTTTATTTTGCTATGTAGTTCGAAACAATCAACGTTTTCTTTTGGCTGTAAGAATTTAAAGCAAATTATCCGACTGTAGCACTAAAATTCAATTTTCAATTACAGTCTGTTTCACTTGTTCACGAGACGTAATATTTGTCGAGAATATTGAAACGATGGTTTATCGTGTATTTAAGTGACAATGCAATTATGGAAATTCAGTGATTACAAATGTTATATGTGCTGTGATGTATTGCGTGTGTTCTTGTGGTGATATTTTGATATTTAAAGGTTATTTGTGTTAGGTAGACTTACGCTCCTAATGGATGTGTTATGACAGGAAATACACCATGGAGGTTATAAAAGTTTCTGTGCTTCTGAAATGGCATAATATTGCGTTGTGTTTCTGGACGTGAGTTACACGAAGAAAGTGTATGTTCAACTTATGCTAAAGTTATAGTTTATGTCGTAAATTTACCAAGAGTTAGTGCTTCAAAAATAGCCTATATAGTGAAGTTAATGGTGGGTTTTTGTTTGTTTACGTCGTAGATTTTTAAGTTACAGTCCCCCCTGAAATAATCTCATAGTTTGCTGCTGTGTTTGTCTAAGAGTGAATTGCATGTAAAAAAGCGAACGTTCAACTTTGGTAAAGGTTTGTTTACATCGTACTATATATCTATAATTTAGTTACTGGGCTTCTGAAATACTGTCTCGTGATCGTCGAGTGCTTACAATATTAATAATTGCCAAAATCGAAGATTTGTTCATAGGTTAACGTAATATTCGTCGTTTATTGTTTACATCGTAAATATAAAGCATAAATTCAGAGTATTAGTGCAAATACAGGAGTCCAAGACATTCGCTGTGCATATATATATCTGTGATTCTAATAATAACAATCAGTCCTACGATGAATACTTTTTTGTGAAGTTGCTTCTGTCGTGATGTTGTTTTCTTCTCGTGAAGCACTTCTTGTGCCAAAGTGAACTGAATAGGACTTCACGTTTACTATTCTCAATATTTGTTGAAATATATGCATTTTTTCAGCCACTTGAGTGATTTATATCTAATGCAAAATGCTCCTTACAAAACATGCTTCGTTTGTTGCCATCGATTAAAATCGTTGGGGTTTCACCATGCACTTCGTCACTTAGATAACTAATCAAACTAGTCAATTATATTGATGTTCAGTAAATATGTTTTTCGCAATGCCACTTAGATTCTAAATGTTTAAAAAGCATATTATTAAATGATGGTTTGTATATGTACCTGCGTACCTTTCAATAAAATGTATATTCAGTAAAAATGCACTTTGTTATAGTATTGAATCTTTAGTGCTATATTAATTCCCCCTCACAAAATGCTTTTGCCCGTACATTGGAGATGTTAATTGGTTACGAAAACGATTTGATTATTATAGTTATGTCTTACAGTGTATTCAACAGTTATGCATATCTTAATTCTTATCAGTTAACATATGTTGCTTCTAAGCTACCTATAAGAAATGCCTAATACACACAAAATATTTGTTATTATGATGTGTATGAGTAGGGATTTAAAAACTGATTGCAGGATGTGATGAATCTTCTTAAATTGTTTGGCACTGACAGTGCTAATTTGAAACCCACTACATTCGTTCTTCCTCTAGATGATATTTCTGCTATCATTAAGAAGCACCAATGCAATGCAATAAAATATGTAAGCGTCAGTGAGTTTCTCTGCTATCTGATTGCTACTCTAGTTGCCATTTACTAGACTATATCATGTAACAGGTAGGGAATACTATATCTAGGCAAAATTATAACTAGTTTACTCTGTAGATTTTATGAAATACATGGAACAATCAGGTTATAAGAATGTTTACTAAATATCTGACCTCAATATATATGTTTATTATCTTTGCAAGGAATAGCCTCTGATCAATTATTAATTTACACAATGGTTTAGTGCTTATCAATGGTTATAGCCATCAATAACTTCAGACCAATATCCACTCTGCCAGTTCTCTCTATATTATAGAACTGTAATCAGAAAACAGTAGTGTTTACATATCATATGAGTGATAACAGTTGTATGTCATACCTAGTTTTGATTCAAAGAAGAAAAATCAGCTGTGCATACTGTGACAAATGTTTATTTCCCCCATGCAATCATTGAATTTGCTAGAACAATATACATATCATCTTGGATTATTAAGAGTAAAGATTCTGAGTGTATTTCATGTTGATTTTTGCTTGATATACTTACTGAATACTTATGGGAACTAAAGCTAATATCTTTTTATTAATTTTCTTTTGACATTTTGAAAATATCTCTTCCTTCATGCTACCGTAATGGACTTTATGAAAGGATTATTCTCTGTGGGTTTGGCAATGTTTACATAATAGATTAGAGTTGAGTATTGGAACAGGATTGTGATTGAGGAGTGAATAGCGTAAGAGGAAGATGGAAAAAATTGTGGGTTCATGATGTGGTGGAAGAGACATTAAAGGAGGAAGATTAGGAGTCTTAAGAATAGGAGAGAGTGTGAATGAAGTAATGTATGAATGCAATAGAGGCAAAGGATATATGCCAATATAGGGTATTATGGAGTAAATTATTATAAGAGAGCCAGTTTCCAAATCCAAACAGACATCACTAACAGCAGAGAGCAAACAATATCATGTGATAAGTTGTGTGCCTCAAGTTATCCAGGTACTCAATTACTTAGCAGTCAACTTAAGTGTACAGATGTCGTTCCTGTGTGACTTAAAGTCAACTTGATCAGAATAAAATTATTTTTTATGCCCTCATTTAAATTAAATGTCTGTCATAATTTAAGTCAAGTATGCACTCATAGTTTTGGTAACACCCTTTTATAAATTGAAGAAGTTAATGGAGAAGAGGGTCATGAATGGATAATAAAGCAATGGTAGGTAATCAATGATTTTTCACTTATAACAAAATTTTAGTGTAAAATGGATTTGGTCTATAATGCTTCATGCTTAATGAATGCTGTTACATATTATTAATATTATTTATTTCACTGATATGAGGAACCTAAGAAGCTTTCTTGGGTTTCCAACAGGGTGATGGTCTCCATGTAGGCTGACGTTTCGATGTCTGACTCAGTCATTGTCATCAGGGGTGATGAAAACTAAGGGTTGTGCAACCATTCATAGATCCATTTATTTTTAATAATCAATAAGTGAAATAAATGTTGGTGTAGGTTTTTTACAATTACTACTTGGCTTATTTTGAATATGTTCCTTGAAACCCCAATATGATTAAGTCTTAAGTCGACTCCTATTGTCATGATCTTTGGTAAATTTATGAATATTAATCAACTGTTATCAAAGGACATGCTATGATGTATTGTTTACCTGTAGTAGAAATTAACAAGGGTAATTATAGCTGTTAGGCTCACACATGCCAGATTGGACGAAGAGCAGGAACGAAGGGAACATAGTCCACTCAGCATCTGTGGATATTTTTCCTCATGGTAAGTGGCTTGCCAGCTCACTCCAGAGTATAGATTGAGAATGGTCATTGAGTAGAAACCATTAGAGGCTTAAGGCAAATAGCAAAAAACAAATAGTGGAATGAAGTTGTAACTGGGGCAGAATTTTAGTGGAACGAGGTGTCCTACTCAAGATATTAAATGTCTTGTATCAGCAATATTCAAGAATTATGGGGGATATGTAATGCCTCAAGTCCTGATATAGGATGTAAACAAAAGGTTGGTTTGGAAGGTTTTATAAAGGGTTGTGGACTTCGGTGGATCTAAACCATTGGCTAATGTTGAGAGGGTGAGATTAGACTAAAGTTATATGAGGAGTGGCTCTCGAGAAGGATAATGAAAGTAAGATAGAAGAGAAGTTAAGAGATACTTGACTAGGCATTGAAGTTACATATAACAGTGAAGGAAATTTAGGAGTCCACTTTATGTCAGATAGTAGGTAATTAAGAGGAAATGAGGTCCTGAAAGGCACTTTTGAAGGGAAAGGTTTGCTTCATTGGGAGAGGTAGGAAAAATATAGGCAATTGAAATGAATGGATGTGATGCGCAGAACTAAATTGAAACATTTTAAGGAAAGAAATTTTTGAAGCAGGAATGGAGTGGTAACTGCAGTTACCACTCCACCCTTCCTGCTGGTCATGACCACTGAAATATATATGTCTTTTAAGCTATCTGTATACCATTATAATGGTGGTAAAATGTCATGGTCAGGCAAATATAAGAATTAAAGTGAATGTGGAATGAATAGACGTTGATAACAGTCCAATACTATAATTGCATTACTCCACCAATGTTTAAGATAGGCATCAGTTTTTAAACCAAAATAAGATTTTCTTTGCCACTATAGGTTTCTGATTATCCTCATGAATGTTCTGCTAACTTCCTGCAGGTTCCTTCTAAATTTTCCTGCTAAATATTTACCAGGGATTTTGGATGTACAATGAGTAATTACTACTATCAGAAATTTTAATTTGTCCTTTCCAAGGAATTAAATTTTAAATGAAAATGGTCTAAGCTCCTGAGTACCAGCCATGTTCGAATACACACTTTGATGGATGATACAATGATTACAAATTTCCAGCACTATTTTACAGTATATGATGCTCTATTGCACGCAGAAATACAGTCTTTATTTATTTAATTGCTCACATACAGCATTTCTGCCAATTTAAAGTGACACAGTATCGGTGGTATGAAGTCATATATTGCCTTACTAAACATGTTAGTACATTTTGATTGAAATAACTCCTTGCCCATTTCAATGGGATGCCTAAGGTTGATGTAATGGCCCACTCATGTAATTCATTTTTGCTTACAACCAATTACAGTATTATGATATTTACATTGTACCGTTTATTGAAGCTACACTCAGCGCAAATGCAAATGAAATTCCGGAAACTCATACTGATATTTACTGATCAAGCCTATGTACATTTTTTTAACTTACTATTCACTACAAAAGTATAATGATGAAAGTATGAATCAAATTACCTGTGGGTAATCATAATTTGCAGTTATCATGTCTCGAACGGTGTTTGGATCTAACCTATATTAACTGGAATCACGCTATTATTCCCTGAATCAAGTTCTTCAAATACCATTCCTCTAAATGAAAAGGAGACTTATTGGCACATAGGAAATTTTATTCTGCGAAAAAAGGATTCGCTGATGAGATTGCAGTTAAAAATATTTGAAATAACACCAAAAGTAAACTGCATTCCAAAAACAAACAATTCTGGATGAATTCACCGGTGATTTTAACACGCCAATACTTCGGAAGACATATGGGAAGAAAATTCAGACGAAGGGAAAGCCAACGGACATCCAATGAAGCACTGGAAACATTCTTGATTGACAGCAACACCATCAAAGTCTAGAAAAAGTGATTGAAGAGAGAGGAGCGGAGTTGAATTTTTAAAATGCATTGGCAATATGAATCACAGTTGTTTATATAAACGGCCGGTATATATATAATACAGCGGCATGGGTATCAGGTTTGATTTCTAAGCGATCACGTCATAGACTCAGATATTTAATTATCACACAATTTACGACTCTTCGCGGCAAAGGAAAACAACTCATAGGGATATAGTATTGTACTATACTACTTACAAGTGACGATTAACCTATTGCACGTAATAAATAACGGCAGTACATAGCCAACGCAGTAACAAATAATGCATTGCTTGGTGAATTAACAAACGGATAAGTACCTGGATCATGTTTAATTTCCATTGCATTCCTTTTGAATCTTAACCCAGCTGTCTCTTTGCCGACAGTGTAACGGATTCGGTCTTCATTTTTAATGATGTTATTATTCTACTAAAAAGCGAGCCAGCAAAACTGGTAAAACTCTCTCGATGCAAGATATTTATGTCGTGATGTATATTGTTGACTGTTATTACGCTGCGTCTTTGTTAGCGCAACCGAGCGGAGCATCGAATAACTGCCTACATCTCACGAAAGAGCGAGTAACTCTGGAATCTCTCGTTATAAAACTCACTCAAGATTTTTTTGGTCGGTCTCAAGTCTCGTGATCGATATTTGATGTCATGCAATCATTCCTGTCGCGATCGGTGAAGATCGCCTCGGTCATTGGAGAGAAGTCGTTCATCGATCTTTCTTTTAAGAGAACTTGCTCTCGGAATTCGATCTCTCACGACCGACCCATCACTAATTGTAATAAACTAAATGACATCGAGTTTAAGGTTCCAAAAATTAAATGTTGTGATGCTTCTTGTTTTCTGTATTTATAGTGGTAGTGGACATTATCAGTGAAATGTTAATTTCTGCTTGGGAAAAATTAGAAATGCGTATGTTTACTCAGTACACAACGGTAGTCTTTTAGAACCGTTTATCAAGACTGAGTAGTTTTAAAGTAATTACGTATTGTTTTAAATATAATTAATGTATTTTAAACTTTTGTATAAAAAATAAAATTTCCTTACAATTGATATGAGGTTTTACTATGCATATTTAACTCTCCGGGAACGTAACTCCTAATTACAGTAAAACCCCTAAATTGCACTTTTGTAGGGACCCTAAAAAAAAGGTTCAAATTGCGGGAAAGTGCAAATTGCGGGAAAAGTAGAATTTTCACTTCTACAGCCATGTTCCTTCTCTGGAGTAAGGGTAAAAATAAGAAATAGACTGATAAACTGAAAAAGAGCAGTGTCATAATTTATTCATTGAACTAGCTCTTCTCATTAATTTATATACGATGAAAAAAAAGACATTGAACACCTTAGATGAATAGAAATGTGAAAATTATTTTTCTCCTTCATTATTGATACAGAAAATAAGGGATTACTACATATCGCACAAAATCAAGATCAAATTATAATAAATAAATAAAATATTATAATAAATAAAAGTTACAGAAACAGCTTCTTAAAAATTCACTTCACTCATGGTAACTGTGGACCCTACCCATAAATAATAATAATACATATATTAACTTCAGAAAATAATATTTTTGAATCTATCCAACCAACCATTGGATGTTGTTAAATTTTCAATTCCCAATCTTGTGGCGATTTGCAGAGCTTTTTCTTGTATGATGGCACCGCATATATAGGGATATTGGAAGACCTAGCACTCAAAAACCGCTCTTTAAGTAACCCTTCCATTTATCCATACTTAGAATTCTTAACATATTTTCTCTTTTTAGACAAATTACCGCACTGGTTGGCTTGTTTCAGAATCCCATCGCGATTTCTCACAATTATAGTATTTAATTTAGAGATAGGCTATCGTAGCAGTTTCGCTAGATCGACGCGAGTTCCACCATGAGAATCGACTTGTTCTAAAACTTCAATTGTCTCCTTGATTGAAAAAGTCCTTTTTCCTCCTCGCTTTTCCATTGCCAAGCAGGATAAAATTACGCCCCAGTTTAGTTGAGGTGACTTAACAACACATGAGAATCTGATCAGCCGTGATGTTTGACTAGTCCAAACAATTGTTCAACTAAAAAATAAACTTTATGATTCAGTCTAATTAAGGTACGATAACGAAAGTTTAATTCATTTGTAGCCTATCCTAGTTATAACTTGGGAATCGAGGCAGTGCAAATGATCTGTTGTCCACTAGTACGAGTTCTTTCATTTTTCATCATGTCTGGATAAGAATCCATTTTCATTCTCCAAAGTTTCTACTTCGGTAAAAAATGAATACTCCTCCGTAGGTTTAATTACATTGTATAAATTACGTAGTTAGCTCCTAGCCTTACAATGTATTCATTTCATACCTTGTATCATTTCCTGGCAGATTGACGAGTTGACGTAGTTCCAATTTCTGCTACGAGAGGCGGCTGTAAACTATCCCCGCCAAATTCAAATTCTTTCTTCAAACAGGTCCTATTACTGCTCTCTTTCGTATTTTTTCCGCAAATATGAGCAAGACAAAGTCAAAAAGTGTTTAACAAAGGATTATATGCTTAAGTAATGGACTTTGAAAGTTAAATTTTATTTTGATTGAGCGCGTTGTGGTGCAAATTGCGGGAAAACTGAAAAATGTAGTCTAAATTCGGGGTTCTGCATACATTGGAAACAGGAAATGGAATGGGACTTCGTAAAAGTGGTGTAAATTGCGGGAAAACGTAATTTCCGATAACGCAAATACGGGGTTTCACTGTAGTATGGGACTCTATTCTTCGACTTTCGTACATTCGACTTTTGTACACATCTTCAGGAACGCATTGTGTACGTAAGTTGAGGACTGCCTGTATATACAAACTAGACCAGTTTTTCTTCACTGATATTGGTGGAGGCCTTTGCTTTTAGGTGTTTGCCTGGCAACTGCAAAAAGGGCTCGATAAAATGTTTGCGTTGCTGTAGCTCTGTAGCTAAGGAGTTGACACCCCATGTTCATTCGACAAAAAATGCTTAAAATAGCCTTACCGACCTCCTCCAGAAGTTAGATTCCTGTTAAAACACCTTGTATATTCACTATTCTATCATGTATGTAGAAGTACATGATTTTAATTAAGGCTAAGCTGTAAATAAAGATAAACACAATTAAAATATAAGGAGGAAGAATGACTTCAGGGTAGTCTCCTATAATCTTACTACATATTTCTTCTACAGGTTCTTCATATACTGGATGTATGTTGTATAAATGCCTTCCAAAGTATAGAAAATGTGATCTTGGACTTGGAATAGACCAGGTGAGGACAACAGTAATGGCAGGACGTGGTAGGCTATTTCAAATCGAACAAGGAAGAAGTTCCAGCGCTCGGTTCACAGAGGCACCACGGGTGTTGAAAGATGATCACGTTGTTTTTTGTTTAGTCACTAGATGCCAACACTGGTGCGAGTGGAGGAGGGTCTAGGGAGGGGAGGGGGCGGTCTTCCAGAGTCCCTTCGACTACTCGCGAGAACCCTGTTCTCTCCGTTAAAACGTGTGATTTTGTTGTGAAACGGACACACTGTGCTTGTATATAATCTTTTCTGTGTTTCTTGCATTGAAGATACCGAAGACAAACTGCATTGTGTCTTGCTGTCGCAGCTGAAATGTCTACAGACAGATGTACAACTTCCCGAGGACAGTGGCAAGGTAAATAATCATATATTACTTGTTACACATATAACATGTCTCACAGGGATAAAGGAAAGTTAGTTCTGAAGTGATTACTTCCCGCGTAGTTTTTGTACTTCTTATGGATTCGTAAATTTATTTTCAGGGCCTAATAGAGGACATTCTGTTGCAATCCCGCCTGTAATCCCAGTCTTGTAATGTTTTATTAATTAGTAATATTACTAATGGCATGTAGGCTGCTTGGAATGTGTTCAAAGGTGTTTTATTCACATGTGTGCTGGCAAACTTGGCATATATGTTAGCAATTATTCATACAGCTGTTTGTACACTGAATTTGGGCTGGTAAATTTGTCATCTAGAAGAACACGAGCCGATACCATTTTTATACAAATTCTCAATAATTTAATTTTGTGCTCAAACCTTCTGCAGTTAATAAAATTTAGAATACCTAATTTTAACTGCCAAAATGCTGAATTATTTTACAAAGAGTTCCACAGACATAATTACTTATTTAATCGTTCAATCTCCAGAATTATGAATAAAGCAAATGTCATTAACCTTGATGTTCATTATTGTAATTTGAATTATCTTAAGTGTTTCATTTCATTTATTGACGGAAAATCCTTTTTCTTTGTTTGTTTTACAAAAATACATTAATACAAAATATTCATGTATCATTTCAAGTTTCATTTCATGATGGAAGTGTTCTAAAGTTAGCAATAATATACAGTAAGATGGATTGAATAATACTATATAGTAGACAGCAATTGAATAATAGACTAGCTCTTGTGGTATATCAGTAATGCATACATAAACAATGGCTACACAATTCAACAGTTAACAGTTTAAGTCTGGTACTTATTTACAAATATCATAATCCAAGGTTAAGGGTAGGGTTATGAAGTTTCCTACAGATAGTATCGATACTGTTACAAAACAGGTCAATATCAGGTGGAAGAAGATTGGCTCGGCGCTAGACATGGACCATTGCACTATTCAGTTCATAAGATGTACCATGATGAAGTCTGGAGAACAATTCTGTAGATATGGTTCTTGTTACTGGCGTACGAAAGGTCACCATTTCAAGTGTTATTTGAGAATGAATGCTATATGATATACTATGTTGCTGAACTGTATTTTAATTCTTTTATGTCTCTGTTTCTTATGTAATCATTCAATTGGGTACATACCTGCACTTGCACTCAATTTATTGTAATTGTTTTTTTTTAATTCTGTATGTGTCTTGTTAATGTATTTGGTGCAATAAATGAAATGAAACATAATCAAAACTTATGTAAAATGTGAAATGACCCAATTGGAAAAAAATTCAAAAGAAAAATAAGCAGCACTGTTGCGATTTTTATCACAATTCCATGCTAATGAAAGCAAACATTTCATGAATGTTAAATAGAAAGAATTCAAATGTTTGTCTTGTAAATGATGCTTTAGATGTCGAACAGGGGCCCAAGTCTGTAACTTGGATTTCTCCCGAAAACGGGAGATATCAGATCCGCCGGGCGATAAAAAGAGCCATTTCTCCCGTCGGTAGTCTGTAACGGGTTTCTCCGGGAGAAAGGAGGAACACGAAACGCCCGTAGACAACTTGTCGCCCGACCCAAGTCTGTAACTCGGCGAAGCGACTTCCGGCGGCCCAGATGGGAGACAAGTTACGTCGGCCTTGCTAGACCGACGTAAGTTTTCTCCATAGGAGAAATGTGCGCATTACGACAGTGATTTTAAGTTTTGACCAATGGCATAAGAGAGTTCATGATGATTTACTTCTGCTTGGAAAATAACAAATCCATCGTTCATAAGAATAAAGTCTGTACTTTTCGCGTATTTACACGTACATGATTATAGTATATACATTCTGTCAGTTTCCAATTGAAAAAGCAATGAGGGCCGGCACATTAGCATAGACCTCATCCCCATTAATTATTATAAACGAAGCGTTTATCAATTACTGATCTGAAATCTCAATTTTAGACTACGTAAATATCGACATGTAAACATAATGGTAAGCGGAGTCTTCAAATTTGATGTTTGAAGTTTGAACTTCTACCTTTAATAGTTCACAACAAATGAAAATCTGCTGCTCTAATTACATTAAAGAAGAGTTTGTGAGTAATAATGTGCCATACACGATAAAGCTCACGTTGAATTAAAGCTTAAGTCCTGTATTATATTACCTTGGTTATTATAATGACTTATACAAATTTCACTCAATTTGTTTTGTAAGCTTCACGCTGATCGACAGTTTTAAGGGTATTTGAGTTTTCAGTTACTTTTTACGTATCGTACTGGATTTCACTTGGGTACTAATTTCAATGAAACATATTTTCGTTTACATTATGACGATTATTCGTATCATTCCAATCGCCGTTCCAATCAACCGTAGTCGTACGGGTAGCACGTATGATTTAATGTGGACGCATATCGGTTGTCAGTTGGATGTCATGCAGTGTACACGGAAGAACGGGCATTACAGCTATGAACGCTAGCGAATATGTCCTGTCTTATATTTGTTCCTATATTCTAATTAATCCATGTGTGTGACTTTAGTCTTCTAGTATACTTCTCATGTATTCTTTTACACCAGTGACTCAAGTGTAAGAAGTCATCCATTTACTTGCTCCACTGACAAAGAATTGGCATTTTTATAGCTGTTCTCGTTACGCTTATAATCCGAGATTTATTTTGATTGAACTCAAATTCCAGGTTGAACGCCGCTGTATAAGTGTTTGGGATGCTGATATAATCCTAAACTACACTGTATCGACTAGAACGACTTGAGCATATACCACGGCATATATCACTCGATTCATGGATTGTACGCTGATACGTTTCCCCACAATGAAGGAACTCTCCTTTGGGGTTTGATATTTTACTTTTGGAGTGATGCTCTTGTGATATGTATATTATCCTGAAAATATAAGTGAAAATCATCTGCAACTTTCCTTAAAAAATCGGTGTGTTTTATAATGTGTTACTGTGGCCAAGCATTGGATATATTTCATACAAGTTTTGTGGTATATTCGGCATTTACTTGAACTTTGGATGCTACTTTTGAAATGCCTTGTAATAATGACGTGTGTTGTCAAGTGGTTTAGCTGATTAATGTCAGTATACTGACAGTACACGTGTTTAACGTTTGTGCAACTGACGGCTATTACTGTTTTCAATCTTGTCAATCGGCCATTGATCATGTAAGTAGCCCATAAAATAAATGTGTTCATTAATTAAATTACATATTAGAAAATTATTCAGTTTAATATCCATGTATCACTGTTTCAACAAATGTTATTCCAATGAAGTTTGCCCAGCCGGTGTGATATGCCAATACTATATATACCTACACTTTAGGAGTGATGAAGTGTAACGGATACTCGAAAGTACAATGGTATTCATAATCTGACTGGTACATACATTTCAATAGCGGAAATTAATCAATATCGTGAATATTCGTCTTCAGAAATTTCAGTTAGTGAAACGTCGTGCAATTGTAACGTCAGTTAACAGACGGCTTTTTCTCTGTTTTCAATCTTGTCAATCATCCATTTATCATGTAAGTAGCCCATTCATTAAATGTGTTCATTTATCAAATTACATGTTAGATAATTATTCAGTTTAATATCCATATATCGCTGTTTAAACAAATTTAATTCCAATGAAGTTTGTTGATGCGGGATGTCTTTCCGTCGGGAAGATTTAATAATTGCCCTTTCGGTGAGTTTTAAAATAGGATGAAGTGTAACGGAAACTCGAGAGTATAATTGTATTAATTATCTGACTGGTACATACTCTGAAATAGCGGAAATTAAGCAATATCGCGAATTTTGTCCTCAGAAATTTTGTAAACAAAGCAGACTAATCCTTCGCTTCTACAGCTGTGAAAAGGTACAGTCGATTTCATTGGCTCTCAAAAGTAGGTCACTGAAATATGTCCAATAGTCAGCTTTGGCTTCATAAATTTTCATACCCTCACTTTTCTCCTTCCGGTACAGCCGGCTGAAGTTTCTCCACCCAGTTACAGACTACGGTCGGGTGGAATTTTCGGGAGGAATCTAGCTTCTCCTGTCTCCGGCGCCCCAAGTTACAGACTTGGGCCCCAGGTCGACAGCATTAAAATATATAGTGGGATTTGTACTGAGTATTTTTGTCATAATGAATTCTTTCTTCAATTTCCACCAAGTATTGCCACAATCGATTAATTTGATTTTAATAGAAAGATCCGAGATTTAGGTTATGTGCAATGAGTAGTAAAAACTCTACAGCAGTCTACAGAGCTGGTGACACGCACAAGACAGAATGTATAAGAGGTAATTTTAGACAATCGCCACCTGAGAGGAAGTGACAAAAATCAACACTCATTTTGAGTGAACATATAATTGCATTATGATGCATTTTGCCTAGTAATGTTATATTTGATCCTTTTTCTTCACTAATAAGCTATTTAGGGTTCACTTTTTTGGAGCAATAGAAGCGATGATCAAAGAAACCAGTTTTGACATTTATTCATGTGGTTTGTCACAATTTGGTTACATAAAAAATAATTCAACCAGCATCTGCAGCTAAGTTCCCGGATTGTTTGGGCAAAAAGGTGAGAAAAGGAAAAATTATATGAGTAACAGCATCGTTATTTAATTATCCAGTATGTTTTGGAGAAGGAAACGTTAACCACTCCCACCACTGGTTAAAGGACACCAGTCAATGTAATTTCGTCCGTACAACATATACGATGAGTTCTTTGCAGCTCCTGCATTTACATGAATTGGACAAGTTGTTTTCAGAAGCTTAATTAAACATGGAAAGGTAATAAGTGTGAACTTCCAGACAATTGCTACACATTAATTGTTTATATTATTGTTGGCATTCATTTCATTTCTACTGAATGTTTGAAATAGTAAATATTATGTTGCAACGGATTTCTTGAATGGGTACTTTTTATTCTACAGTGTCTAATGTATTCAGATGCATCATATAATAATCTCCTACGCCTTTAAAACGTGAAGCAATCACTCTTTAATTTGTTCAATGCAAAATCAATTCGTCTACTCACGTAGGAATCGCGATGATAAGGATCTGGCCTGTCATTCCGGTATGGAGTGACCCCCACTGGATGCTCCGAATTATGAGAATGAGAACCACTCAAAGGCCTTGATTGCACCATCGGACCAATGACCTCTCCCTCAGGTACAGCTGGTGGCACATTCGGTCTATAGTCTCTGCGGAGACGAGGAGGGCTTGATGATCTCAGAGAGTTGGACCGGGCGACATTCGATGTTTTGGGTATACCATTTTCTCTACCTCGCGAATCACCTCTGACAATAGTCTGCAAGGAAATTTATAAAGTTATTTTGTTACACACACCACTATTAACTCCCCATGAAAACACTCCCCAAACACCGAAAATCGAAGATAATATTATATATAGATAAATAGAAAGCTCTTACAGTAATTAATAATAATGGATTTGTTATAGAAAAATGGACAACAAAAGTAAATAAAAAATGCAGTCAAGATAAGAGGCTCGGGAATTCAAATAATAATCAAGGTATTAAGTATCTTCCACTTTCTTCTTTCAACGAAAGGTATCCAACTACACCTTTAGATCCAGTATTTCTGTCGGCGTTATCTCTGATGGATCAACCAGAGGTAAGGGCCGATTTGTGCTCTTCAATATTTGATTGTTTCCAACAATGCTAGCCCATTGTAGAGGTAGGCCAACATAACGCCCTTCACGTTTATCATATCCTGTATGGACCCGGTGTTCAAAATTAGTTGGCGGAGAAATAAGTGGCTTCTTCTTTTTCTTGTTGAACATTTTTTAGAAACTGAAATTAGCAAGAAACAATAATTATGAACCAAAACATTCAAATCCGAGTCCAAACTTAGATGTAAACCAAGGTTTACACAAAAAAACTGGAAAACAATGACGAAAACGGTAATATTTACCGCAGAAATGCAACACTAGGGAATCGTATAATTAAGAATTTATCACCTGCAATAGCCCCACCCGAAGTGAAGTCGCCTACATCTAATGTATTTACAAGATTTACCTAATCACCACGAACCATGTTGCTTCCCTGAGGCACGCTGAGACCCCTAGAGGAAAACTTCCCAACTGAAGGAGGTGACGTCGGGTATTTCCTTTTGTTTATTTTTTAAAATCGTCATTGAACGTCACTTTTTGCCATGTTGCCAAGCATCAATAATATGTCAAGCCACACCCCTCTGCAAGCCAAATTAATAGAAATTGTTAACGTAAATTTTGGGTAAAAGTGCAGAGATTTTCGACAATGCGTCAGCCGCGGAAAATAGAATATTGCCGACGTTGCTTTCCATTACATTTTATTAACTTTGAAAGCATGGAATCGGTCGACTTAGTAAGCATAGTAATAAGAACTTCTAATAACTGTGGGCAAGAACATAATACCAATAATACGGAGGTGTGACTACACGGTCCACACTATCACTGTTGACATTCACTCCAATGAAAGAAAATGGATTTAGTACGCATTCAATTACAAGAGAAGTGAAAAAATTACATATAATCTATTGACATTTTATAAATGTTCTCCGTATTCGATTATAAGATGCATAGAATAATCTGCAAAGGAATCATTTGCCAAGATAATAGAAACTGAGAATGGTTCTCAACCACAGCGAGAGCAGGCAAACAATTTGCTTCGCAAGTTATTCACCGGAGCATAAGGATCATTAATGGTTAATCACGTTCATCGTCGCAGTATCGTTCAGTAGCTCCTGAAGTAAATATCAATTCACTGCAATATTATTCTCGAAGCCCATTGAATTTAGGTAAATATCGTAATATTATTTTTCTGGTAGTTCTAACAATATTCGCTAAGTGGCGCTTAAAAAACAGCCCATGATGACCCTTGTTTCCAGTTCTGAATTAGAAATATTGATATCCTCGAGACCGTTAACCAGTCTATTGTAGGCAATGAGGAATTAACAGGTTTTGTTTCGAGAAAGAAATTTAAGCGAAAAGAGGTGCTACACAAGTGGTGAGTAGTCTTGTTCGGCAAAATTATGTCTGCTCGTCATTTGTCTGTTGCCTTACTTTCCTGGCCTTAGTGAAATAAAATCTCGTTTTCATGTCTTTTCCTGATCTATTTACCGTTTAAATGGTTTGCCGGCAGTAAAGTTTATCAGACATGGTTAATAGTTTGCAGTGGCTTGTTTGGATGTTTAAAAGTTCGTGTTTTAAGTGTAAGTCGCACCTTAGCGTCCTGCGAATCAGCTAAAAGGATACTCGTCCGAATGTTTCAATAATAAGGCTTTTAACTTATTCTTTGTTTCATTAGGGCATAAGTTATTAGTCACTCATAATCCCCGTGAAGAATGTGGAGCAAGTCTTTAATTCCTTGCATTTTACTTCCAGTTACAAATGCCGCCTCATCATGTCTGGAATTGACAGAACATCATCTGTAAAACAGACTCGTGCTACTAAAGATGGATCGTCAGCTCATAATCCCTCCAAGAATCCAAAAAGTACCCCGGCTAAAGTTACCGCACCATCAGGGTACCGTCTAAGATCAACTCCTGAAATATCGTCACCTGCCGTAAAAGAGAGACTACGAGATGTTTCGCCGGATAGCTCCAAATCTCCAAAAGCACCAGCTAAAAAAAGGATTTCTTTAAAAATTAATAAAACACTTAAACCAAAAAGTTCTCCATACGCCACAAGATCTCTGTCTCCGCTGGTTAGCATTCTTAGGAACGGAAAGAGGAAGCATGAAGCAGCAAATATGATACCAAAATTCAAAAAACGTGTGGTCGGAGATCGTGATGACACACAATCTGCAATTGAAGGTATTAAAAAGGAAATCGAGTCAGATCAATCGTCTCCACACTCACTGCGGAAACAGTCCAGGAAAAGGAGTGTACCTGTCGAGAAAAGCAGCACTGATCCACCTAAAAAGTGTAAAATTTCTCCTGATACCGTATCCTACAAAGACTCTAAAACTATCAAAAATAAAGTTAGTGAACCAAGTGTTAAAGTTAAAGTGAAAGAAGAAACAAAATGTGATGCATCAAAAGTCGTGGAAAGTTTCTTGGACGAACCAACAAACAGAAAAGAATGCAATGTAAGTTCAGCCACACAAAATTCAGGTGATGTGTTCGACACTTCACTTGATAAAAGTTCCTCTTGCAATATTTTAGGCGAATTTTCTGGAAGTCATTTTGAATCAGAAAATACTTGTAGCACCGAACACATAATTGCAAAACACGACAGTAACAACAGTTGTGATATTATGTTTGACCTGAGTAAATGCGACAGTTGTCTGGAGCCTGTGATTGTGGATACCAAAGAAAACTTGGACTCTGTTATTAAAACTGATGGATCTGATGCTACTTTGCCTGAAATGTTATACCTTAGCGACAGCGAAAGCTCTTTTGAAAAAGTAAATGAAACATTCAGTCGTGCAACTGTTATGCCGAAGGTAGACCTCGACGCTGACAGATGTACTCTTGATGATTGCAGTGATATTTTAAGCATTGAGAATAGCACTTCTTCCCTTATGGCTTGCAATTCTACTCCTAGGAGAGGCGTGAGCTTACCACCTTATGGGCCTGAAGACGAGACAGTGTCCGTGAATGCCACTTGTGATTCACTTTCTATGCTTGATGCGGAGGAATCTATGAATGAGTTCATGCACGAAATCAGTTCTTCAAAGGGAAGAGAAAACACACTCGATTTCGCCGATTCGTCTAATGACTCCAACCAGATAGATGCAACAAGTATCATAAAAACCCTCGAGCAAACGGAGCCTTTAAGTGATGATATGGATACACTAAGTAAAGACCAAGGTTTGGGAACTTTTGGTGTCACCTCGAAGGCAGGAGGTAGTGGTACTTTGGAAACAGTGCCAAATGTTACCGTTGATAATATTGTTGGTGCCATTGGTAGCAGTATGCAAGGCCATGATCTGAATGAGAACCTAAAGGGAAATAATATTCATCTTTCTGTATATGGTGGTGCCCATGTTGTTGGCTTGGATGGACACAATGAAAACTATTCATTTGATTCTGTAGATCATCTCCACGATTTCAGTGCTAGTTTAGGTTCTTGTGAGCGTCTCACTGCATTAAACATTGAGGGAAGCAGTGTGTTAAATTCTGGCCACGAACAACCAGAGGTGTCTGATACTTACTCTATCCAAGTCAGTCAGTCCCTAGCTGCTCCAGAAGTCCTGAAAGTGAGCAAGCCATCAGAATCTAATGAAGTAACTCAAGACATGAATGATAGTTCACCCCATAGTGTAAATGAGCCTATCAGTGCATTGAATGCAGAGGACACTAAGTGTATGAGTTTAAGTCACAAAGAGCAAGATGTTCCCAGTAATTTTCCTGAACATCAGAATGAATCTCTGCAAGATGCAGATGAAGTGAGCATCGGCACTGCAATGACTGAATGTCTTGAGACCCCAGGAAGTGATAACAGTTTATCACTTCTTGAGAGTGAATCTCTTAGTGCTTTGGAGGAACATGGAGTATGCACATCAAATTCAAATGAGAAACCCCAGGATACAACTCAGGAGTCATCTTGCTTGACACAAGTTAATGCATCAGAGGATCAAAGTGGGACCTCAAGTGTTTCTGGTGAGAATACTGTCAATACACTTGAAATTACACATGGCTTAGTGGATAAAAGTGAAGAAGGGAACAGTGCTCCTTCTCAGGACATAAGCAGCAATGTTGATAGAAAAGTCAGTGAAGCATCCAGTGTTCCAAGTCTGAAGGTCACTGATGAACAGCTGGAAAAGTCTTCAGTTTGCCAGGGTGAGGGGCATCCCATTCTTACAGCTCCTCTTGTCTCCGATGTACATGATGATGTTTTTGAGAGTTCAGTGTCTGTTAAAGATTCTTCTGAACCCTTAGACTCCAGTCCTAGTAATGGCATTGCTCTTGATGCCAGGGCTGCTGATGCCAGTGCTGTTGACATTGATGTTGTTGGCTCAAATACAGGTGACTTCAGTGCTGATGACACCAGTACTGGTGATATTAATTCCATTGACCCAAGCAATGTTAATATCTGTGCTGTTGGTCCCAGCAGTGTTGACATCAGTGCTGTTGACCCCAGTCGTGTTGACATCAGTGTTATTGACCCCAGCAGTGTTGACATCAGTGCAGTTGACCCCAGCAGTGTTGACATCAGTGCAGTTGACCCCAGCAGTGTTGACGTCAGTGCTGTCGACCCTAGCACTCTTGATATCAGTGCTAATGATTCCAGCATTGCTCTCGATGCAAATTCTGTTCTCTCAAAAAATGTCGACACAAATGATGTTAATGCCAATACTCTAAATGCCCATGCTGTGGAAGGTCCTATTCTTACAAATAAGCCAAGTATCGAAAAAATGGATGTACTAAATGCAGAGTCATCTGAGACAGGAATACTTGATATTGCTGACACCAAAGATAATGTAGTAAGCACTAGTAATGCCTCTGAAGTTTCTATTCCAATTGAAGTTAATAGTGAAAGCATGAGAAATTTTGCCATTGAAGAGAAAACAATTGAAAGTAATGAACCAGTGAACGTATTCAAGAATGAAAATTCCAAGATGTACGAGGATCTGGCAGAAGCATGCGTGAAGAATGAAGAGGGCAAAAGTACTGAACCATCTGCTATAGTTGAGGCACCTGGTGAGATTGATGAGAGCGGGAAGGTCCTTGAGGAAGATGCTACCTCCTCTGAATCACGGAGCGGTTGCGAATCCGTTAGCAAGCCTGTGACTAATGTGGAAGAAGATTCTGCGGAGCAACTTGCAATCAAGGAAACTATTTTGAATGCGCTTGGTCTTCAGTCTTCTCGTGCAGCATCAATGGCCAAGAGTACTGTGAGGCAGGAACTTCCACCCATACCATCAAGGACTTCAGGCACATTGAAAACTATTATTAAGGTCCCCAAAATGGCAGATAAAAAAAGGACTAGAAATCCCCTGAGACTCTCATTAGATATCCACAAAACTTCGCAAGAGAAGGAGAAGGACTTATTAAGTGCCAGGAGAAGCATGACTGAACGTGGAGAAATTAGTGGACCCCTAAGTGCAGATCAAGCTGCTGTCCAAGATCCATTGGCCTTCCGAATATTCAATGAGGTATGTATTGCCATTGATTTACTTAATAAAATTATTGATACCTGTTTGAGAAAGATTTTTGATCTCTGTGACTCTTCTCAGTCCATCTTCCTCTTTACTTGGTGGTTCAGAAAATTTTGGTTACATCTCATCTTGAGACAACCACATATGTCAATAATTAATTCACACACAACGCACTCTGTGGTAGCCTAATGAATCATGTCCATTTCAACTCTCTGCAACTTTGCCAGGAAGGTTTTCATGGACAGTCAAATGAACTATGTTACAGCGCTTAATTGACTAAATAATTATTTTTTCTAGTCTTGTGTATCTCCAAGTGACTCATGGGAAGCCCATATTTCAAAGCACAAGTCTAAGTCTCATGGAAACAGCCGAAAGTTCCCCTCCGGAGACCATCTTTCCCATTTGGAGAATCTTCCTTTCTCTAGGACCTCTATCAATGGTAAGCTACTTGGGCTGTAACTGTTCACATTCATTCTATGCAGTATTTTGTTACCCCTAAGATCAGGTGAAAGTTGATGCTGAACTGCTAAAATAATGTCCAATATCCAGATAATCATCACTGCATACTCACATAGTGGATGAAAGGATAAGATAGGTCATTATATATCAGCTTAAAGAATTGTTTTATGACCTGTGTCGTGCAAGAGATCCTGGGAATTATCTTATCAGTGATGTATCTTAGCTATATATGTATTGGGAGCACTAAAGTTATTAATTGGCGAAGAATTGACATTATCTCTTTACCACTGCATTAACTTAAGCAACTACAGTAAGTCCTCGACTTACGTGGTTAATTCATCCCAAAACTTGTCACGTAAGTAAAAATCCACTTAAGTCAAAACACAACAACTTACCTGTGCATTTTTGAACCATTAGCTTTTACTACGATTGACGGCAATTGGCGACGATTACAGAAAACTGGCATCTTTTGAGAGGCCGATAAGTTAACATAACATGACTATTCCGAGAGTAACACAAATCCAATCTTTATTTCACTGGATATTTAAATCTAAAAGAAGTATAATTACACAAAACATGAATAAGTTGAAAATTTGTTAAAATTATCACACTCATTTGAATGCCTGTTCATAATTGGAAAAAAGTTCTTAATAAATGCGTACATACTCTTTAATTCGACTTGTATCATGTACAATTGTTCTAACTGTTGACTCACTCATGCCATAAGCACGTGCAATTTCAACTAACTTTTCACCTTTGTCATGTCTCTTAATAATTTCCAGTTTGCTTTAAAAACTTATAGCCTGCCTTTTATTTTTGCAACTCATAGAAATATTACCACTCTTATGTTTCTCAGCCATTATGAGGGTTCACATCCAAAACAAACACATAAGACTGCTTCAATGATTTTATGAGAAAACTATCTCGAATGATCTGTCGATAAATAACGACCTGTCGATGAATTTCTGATAAATAACGATCCCAATGATCAAATCACTTTGGATACACAAGTTTGCCTGGCTGCTGCACGAACGTGATCTTTTTTGTTGTGATGGAAATTAGTTGTCATCTATGAAGCAGATAATTAACTATGCATTGAATTACGCATAGGGTTACCATATTTTGAAACTCCAAAATGCGGACACCCTCAATGGGATTGATCAACACGCTCTTAGGAAGTCCTAAGAGCGTGTCCGAATAATGTTTCATTTTGCAGTCCTGCCAAATGAAACATTATTCATTAAATTATATACTGTCAAATAGCTATATTCCACGGTGCACCCATCATCCCACCCACCCCCAGCTGCCATTGCCCCAACCCCTGCCTTGTGTCACAGAGCGATCTGGTAGCCAAACATGAACTATTTCCAATCCATAGTAGAACAGTCTATCAACCATTTGTTTAAGTTATTGTACAGAGAAAATAGCACACCACGAAGAGCCATAAATTATGCTAGCCCCTGGATTCAGCTAAATCAGAAGTCCCATAGCGTGGCGATCGCCTGCATCCTAACAGATTGCTAGCAATGTAATTCAATAATCAATATAAAAATATAAATAACTAGTTGGTGATACGAGATGAAAACAAAAATAAAAAGATCATACTCCCCTAAAATAAAAAATGCGGACATCAGCAGAAATCGTAAGTATGTACATGGAAGCTAAATTAGAAGTCAAAAATACGGACATGTCCTCATAAATGAGGACGTATGGTAACCCTACTTACGCGGGAAGGTCAAACTATGCCGTTTGTAAGATGTTGATGCAGTATAAGGCCTGTGACAGGTTTATGTTTTCTTCGTGTTTCTGTCACCATATACCTCTCGCGGCTAGTAGTAGCTAATAAAAGGTCAAACACATAGATTCTTATGGAGCTGGCCAGGCTTGTGACCAGTGACAAATTTGAAAGTGCTGCATGTCGTGTTTATGGCACGACACGACAAATAGCCGATGTTCACTCCCCATACTGAGGACTGCCAGACTGGCGGAGATGTCGCTGCTTATCGTGCAGTGGTAGTAGAGTGGGCATTCTGAAGGCCCGTAGTTTGGCATCAACTCAGGAGTCAATGACAACTTGACAATGAGTCGCGGGTCATCACCCGGAGTATCTGTCGCGGCAACAGAAACGCGGAGAAAATGCAAGCATGTCACCGGCCTAACTGTACATCCATGTATCTTGGATCCGTGCAGGTCGAGGACTTACTGTATCAAATATGCCAGGCAAAAAAATAGCATGTTGTGTCATAGAAGAAAATTTTAAAAGTCTCCTGCCTGTGTTTGCATATCTCCTTTGAATGTTAAAAAATATAACAAATTGTGAAAATTTGATCAAGTTAAAAATCCATTTGAATAACAAAAATAAAAATATTCAAATCAGTAAATTAGTCCTTAATGTTTTTATAGTTAGTCAATGTGGGGTAGCTAAGGTACTGAATGCTAAACTAGGGAAGAGGGTTGTAGACATTGAACAGGTGAGCAACAGGATACTAGTAGTAAAGATAAAGGCATGCCCGACGAATTTTGTATTGGTCGAGGTATATACGCCTACAAGTAACCATAGGGATGACGAGGTGGATAGGGTATATGAACTACTAGAAGAGATAATGAGAGAAGTCCTGAGCAGGAAAAATCTGATAGTAATTGGAGAGAATGCAGTTGTGGGGGAAATGAGGTATGGATTTGGTGCGGGTGGATATGGGCTTAGGACAAGAAATTACAGGCGAGAAGGCAGTTGAATTTTGTTGAAGAAATAAATTGGTTGTAAAAAAAATAGGTTTAAACATCACCTCGGGCATAGGTATGCATGGAAAATGCCGGGTGATACCAGGAGATATCAAATTAAACACATTATGGTAAGGTAGAGTTGTAGAAACAGTGTCAAAAACTTTCAAAGCTATCCGGGGGTGGATGCGGACTCTGATCATAACTTATAGCCTGTCCAAGATAATTGTCCTGTTGAAAAATACTGACTTGGCCTTGAAAGAAATACCAAGTAAACAATTTTTGACAGTGGTATTATTTGAACCGTATCATTTAAGGCCACCAACATTGATTCTTCGGTCACGTCATCCCCTTTCCCAAGCGACATGGGACGAGTTTACTGATTGGCTGAATTTAAAACAGTCAACTTCACTGTTAACTTGGACGAACTTAACTTATGATGAACTATAGGGTTAGATTCAAAAGGCTTAGTTAAAGTAGGTGGAGCGTAGAATTATGGAAGGGACGAAAAGGAGGGAATAGCAAGAGCATTAACAGAACATAGGGGAAGCAAAGCAAATGCAAACAATCGAAGGAAGAATGGAGATTATAAAAACAGGCATAGTAAGAGTGGCTGAGAGAATATTAGGATCTGTGGAAATGAGAAGGGTAAAGAAGCAGTGGCTTACGGCAGAACTGATTAGAGAAATGGAGGAGAGGATGGCTGTGGAAAAATATCTACACTGACCTAGGTGAGAGGAAGTACAAGGAATTAAATAATAAACTACAGCAAGTGCAATGTTTGACTAGACATTTTAGGATCGGGTGAAGGAAAATTGGTGGAAAGGATAATGCGAGGAAATGGAAAAGCTACAGGAAGGGGGCGAAGTGGGTGCACAACACGCTAATGTGAAAATGCTATCAGGCAGTAAGACAGGGCAAACGATATAAAAAAACTATGGACAAAACAGGAAAGACATTAATTGAACAGGAAGATAACCAGGATAGGTGGAGAGAACAGGTGGAGGAGCTATATGACAACGATAATAGACCTGTTAACTTAGATTTAGCAAATGAAATATCAGTAGATATGTATAACCTCGGGCCGGAGATACTTGGCAGCAAAATACCGTATAAATGCGTGTAAGAGGAGCACCCCTCTTTTTATGCGTCGAAGTTGAAGAAAAAATTTTGAGTTTTTTTTTTCTTCTATTGCGAGGTTTTGCGGGCCAACTGCGAACTTTCGGCCATTTTCAAAGCCTTCCGCTTGCGATATTCTCTTATAATTTACGCGGTATTTTTCATAGGCATATATAGACCCCGGAGGTACGTATTCACTTGGATCTGAGGTTTCCGCGGCATTTCTCCGTATTGGTAACGGCTTTCGGGCGTTCCTCTACAAGACAACTCGGAGGAACGCCCGCGTGCCCGAACGCCGCGTCACCCTTTATGCCACTATTTACCGAGTCCAAATGACTCATGCACAGAGAAAAGACAACTGGTTTTCCCCCGCAGGTAATGCTTGTAGTAGATTCCCTCGCGCTCCTTACGGATAGCCCTCTGACTGGGCAACAGCGCGCGACTCTCCCTTTCTCTTCCGTGCATGCTCCTGGCAGTTGAACGCGCTCTTTTTCCAAAATAAATGTTAGTCGATATTGATTAACCTACGAATTCCTTTAAGATTTTATAAGTGGATTCATGATGATGAACTCGAGAGCTTGAAGAAGGCCAAACGGCGGTTTTCACGGAATGCACGGAACGGAAAATAACGGATCCGTGCATTTGCATCTATAACTAAAATACTAATGCTTTAAATAATACGAAACTTCGTATAGCTGTTAGGAAAGATCTTTGTTACAATATTTGTAAAGGAAATTTCGATATCTTGTTCCGTGCTGTTATTACGAAGCCGTAAATGCGATGCAACCATCCGGTACCCGGGAAAATGCGCTAAAATTCTGTTTTTAAGCACACACTGAAATCGATATAAACGGTAAAATGTTTTGTACACCATCAATAAACGCAGAAATAAACAAGATTTAATTTGATGTACTTCATTTTAAAATCGATTGAGCCATCCCTGAGATATTAGCCTTCAAACTCGGGTGATGGAATTTTGCAACGGACAGATTCGTGTAAGAGGCGCACCCTCATTTTCGGCTGCGATTTCTGGGAAAAAAGGTGCGCCTCTTACACGAGTTTATACGGTAGAGAAGGCATTACCAGAGGTGAAGGCAGGAAAAGCCATGGGAGTAGATATTATACCTTTGAAGTTACTGAAGAAGTTAGGTAATAAGGGAAAGTGATTTTTTTATTTAAACCATTTTTAGAACCAAATTATTACTTTATTAATGCTTAGTTAGGACCAGACTTAATTTTGCTAAACTGTCATGTGTGATGGAGCAACAAAAATGGTTTGGCGAACATTTTGCAACTTTTGTGGCCTGATAAAAACGATGTTTGACTTGGCGTTTTAGGACTGGTGTATATTTTTCTGCAACTCAAACCTTCCGTTTTCAAAGACAAAAAGAAAAAATGTTTGGCCTTCTAGTCGAGCAGAATAAAAATGGCAGGTGTAATGGTCTGCATGCAAATTATCAACACTTTTGTCGTAAAATGTCCTCAAAATGCTAAAATTCTGAGGAGATTTTACCACCATTTACGCTTTACCTCGTCATAGCACAAATGCCATCCATACAACCAGGGCTCGAATATTTTTGGAAGGATTCGATCGAATATTGAATCCATGGAATTGTTAATATTTAATCGAATCCTAAAATCCTGACTGCATTGCCAGCAAATGAAAGGCAGTTGTCATAGCGACTCTTCAATCAGCCAGCAATGAGACCATTCTGGCCATCTGAATGTTGAATTTCTATAAAAAATATTTTCTCAATTGTGAAAAGTTTGCCATCACCTTGTTCCCATTAAGGTCAATCCACAAAACAATTTCAATGGGACACAAAGTTGATAAATTAGATGTGCAAAATTTAAAAAAATCTATGTTTTTGGAAATATGGATTTTCAAATGCCAGAATTGTGTATGCTGGGTGTTGATATTTGCTGTTTCTGTACAATTACTATGATTCACCTTGATGTTAATGGTAATGGATTTCCCAGTGGACACCAGCATTTTTAGGAAAGCCTTCCTCAGAAAAATGGTTGCAAATCATTTTTTATATATTTCCTGCTCTTACTCTGGCTTGAGTAGTCCTTTAGGTGACATTTGAAGGGAAAAATTCCAGTGGCTCCTTAAGTTCAACAGTTAGCTTTAAAATGTATCCAAGACTCATATTATGAAGCAATGGCTTTTAGAAATCTGATTTTAGTGGACTGAAAAAGAAATTGCTAGAGCAAAGGTTTCCGCAGTGATGGTTTGAACGCTGCATTTTTTCCGGGTTTTCTTCTGCGTCAGTTGGCTTGTGGACAACAGTTTCACTGGCTCTCCTGCCAGCGTCTTCAGGTCAAAGGTGTCGGCGTGTGGTTTCTGCCTCACTTTTATACCGTAGGCTGGCTGGGTGCTGCTCTCTGATTGGCTCTAAAAGAAATTGATGTTAGTGTACCATGTATTATGTGTGGATAGCTGATGGTTCTTCTTTTATTGGTTCAGTCAGGTAGCAATATATTAAGTAACCTTTAGCTCTCCAACTATTATAAAACTCTAGAAACTTGGGGCTATTATATTCTTGCATGGTCATCACCTTGGAGCTTGGTAGGCAGTTGATATCCTATAAGGTATGTTACAAGATATCAAACTGCCTACAAAGCTCCCTAAAAGCAGAATTTCACACTCTCCTAATCCTTTCAAAACTTCTACTCAATGGCAAAGACACACAGGATAGAATCATCAATTCAAGATTTTGCAAAATTAAATGCAATAGTGGCAATAAGCCATCAGTGAAACTGGAAGAAATGTCATCACAGACATCAAAGAACACGCCAGAAGTTCTTCTATTTGCAAAACTACTTGCAAAAGTTTACTATTTGCTAAACACCTACATAAGAACAATCATATAAGTGACTTTGACCCTGAAATTTGACATGTCCTTCTCAATGGCCTTAAAAGCTCTCGACATAGTCAAAATTATCAGGCACTCCGCTAACCTCCATATTACTCCACTCGACTAAGGAACAATTTATCCCAGCCCTTAATCCACGGTTCTACAGGCCCCTACCTTTCTCAACCTTTCCCTGGACCTTTGTAATTTCTCCCTCCCCCTGTATCTGTGACAATAATCCATAAAAAATAAACATACTCTTAACTTTGTACCTGATGATGCCATCAATCAGGATGACACAGAGTGCAATCAAATAATAAAACTATTGAAAAGTACGGAGTATTTTATGTAATTTTAAATATTTATTAATTTTCATGTCTTCTACAAAAGTGAAGCCAACAACAATAAATTTCACATTTGCTTGAATTTGACATGAAACTTAATATGTACATATTGTCTAAAAACAAGTGGACTGAGATACATTTTCAGCATCACTTTAGAAACAGGAGGAATGCATTTAGCAAAAATATGGCCTTGCTTAAAAATGCAATGCAAAGGCCATTTATGGACAAAACATCTTTAAAAAAACCCTTATGCATAACTCATACGTGCTTAAAGTGCTACAAGAAACTACAGTGCAAAAAGCTACAGTGCATGCTATAAGAAAAATGAATAAAATCTTGAGTTGTGAGAATATATTGTGTTAGGTGATCTCACTTGGAATGACCCTAGCAGACAAGTGAATATGTATTTACTTGGATGATATATTGTCATTGACTTTTGGCAACTCAAAGTAATTTTTTCCGGAAAATAGCTGACAATGCAAACTTGGATTTATTAGGGACTAATAGTATTAATTTTCAGTTGTTCTTTTCGAGAACCTTGTATGCATGTCATTAGGGGTGCATGGTGAAATATATGTGTTCACTTAATGTAACATTTATGGATTTGGAAACATTTTCTTTCAGGAATAAGTGGAAGTTCTTCATTGGATTGGCAGCCTAAGCCATGTCAGGAATTGGATCATAACGTTCCTTCAGATGGAAGTTCAAACAGGTGAGTGCATATTGTTTTTTGGGGACAGCAAAAAAGATCCAATGCTTTAGTGACAGAGTAATTAGTTTAACTATGTTATGAGAATATGTAATTGTTTAATTGCAATGATTACTGTGAAAATTCCTGAAATTTTAACTGATTGAAATGGGTCAGGAGACTCAATATTTCTCAGAAAGTGGTCGCCCTCATATTGCCCTAAGTACTGATGGTAAAAGTTATGGTCTAGGGACTATATGTGTGCTCAGTCACTGAGGAATGTGTGACATCAGTGCCAGCTAAAGTTCAGGCATTAGGTACTTGTAAGCAACCTATTCTCAGGAGAAGTAGCCCTCCAAGTGAAAGTAGGAGTGTACAGAAATGCCTGTGTGTCCCTAGCTGTAAATTGTTAGGTTGTGTATAAATAGCTGTTCCAACCCCAAAGAGTCAGTCAGCTGTTCTGAGAAATGGGCTTTGAGGGAACGTTATCCCCCTCTGCTGCTGTCTCTATTGTTATTTGGCTATTCTATCTCCAAGGGATGCCCTTGACCAGGAGAAAAATATAAATGTTGCTGGCTTGGTACAAGGAGAAGGAAGATCTTAAGAAGGAGAGCACTGGTGTGTGACTACAGCGATGTGCACATAAATTATTATTCGTGGAAAGGTTACTAACTGTTCCTACATCTGTTGTCTATGTGTTATCATGAGCTACTTCTCTCTCATATTTAGCCTATGTCTATCATAACTCAATGCTTAATTTTGTGTCCATAATTTTAATCAGCTCGGAAAGCCACTTTCTACGCACGAGTTTCTTCACGTATCGTTGAAGTAATTGCATAGTAGAAATGATGGCGTGAGACTAAAATAAAGATGCCTAATTGCTGATGCTGATTGTGAGTAGTAAGTAAAGGTATAGTTAGAGTTGAATAATTTCAAGTCCACGTTCTCTTAACATTGCTTGGAAATTCGATTAAGTATAAAGTTGCTGAGATTGGCTTGCAGTTAGACGGTGAGTATGGAGGCGAGGTGCATCTTGCATATTCATGCAATGATATTCGATGCGTTGACAATTTATAACACCTTATTAAAGATTATATATTCATTTAATAACATTTAAAATCATTTCATTCCAGCATATTTCATACCTATACTGTATTGTGTATCTCTGAATGCACCGGCGATGATGTAGTTAAACCGATCCATCGTCCGGTCTTATGCTGGCTCACTTTACGATGGAATTCACATTGCGATCGGTCCTATGGAACGGATTAGCATCATAAAGAGGGGGTCCACTGTACATTGATATGAAAGTGTGTAAAATATATTATGCAGTATATATACTGTAAAACTAGAGAAATACATACATAGGCTGCATAGCAATAACAGTATTCTAATTTACAAAATTTTAAGACACCAGGTGTATTTGAGAGCAATATCACTCATGATAGAATGAATGTCTTGTTCATTAAAAAAATTGTTCTAAATATAATTTCCTTATTTCACGATTGATTACAATTAAGAAACAAAAAAGGATGTATTGGTGCATGCTATGTTTCCATCCCTTGTAAGTAGTGCGTACTTAAGAGAGGTGGTATGTGTAATTCTTCATAAGGTGAGGCAGACTGGAACACATTACCTCATAGTAAACTCTAGGAACACACATTAACTCTAGTAAACCACTATTGTTATCAGTGTAATCTACTGGCTTAGGTAGGTTTAAATGAAAGAGAGTAAAAATCCTCTAAATTTTCACAGGTGCAAGGCTCGATCAAAATTTCTTTCTTCATCTCTGCGCACATCCTACCTTTTTTTCTCCCCGTCCTTAAAGGTTATTCTCTTTCTTCTCCTTCCCCGCTTACACAACATCCTTCCCTCTCCTATGGCCTTCAGCATCCTTTCACCCCTCATTACTCGTTGCAACCACCTACTCTGCATTCCCCTAATCTCCTCCTGAGGTTTCAACTCCTAGCCCATCTTACCAAGCACTTCCTCATTTATCTTCTTTTCCATCCACCACACTTTCTCCATTCTTCTCCACACCCACATCTCAAATGCTTGCATTCTATTCTAATCCTTATTTTTTTTTAAGAAAACACATTTTTGCATCATACAATGCTACACTTCATATTAAACTCTTTGATAGTCTTATCTTTTCATCTTTAAACAATGTTCCCTCCTACAGCTAAACGCTTCTCCCACTAGCATGATTCTCCTAATGTACATGCTATGTACTATGCTCATTTTCCCCCAACAAGATACTGGAGAAATTAATTTCTACTAGCTCCAGTTTGTGCACTTCATCTTTTGTGACCAGCCTTACCTTCTTTGTCCAAGAAAATCTGATAACTTTTGTGTTCTATTAATTAATTGTTATCCCTATTTCTGCACTGATTTGCTAATTCATTGACCAGCTTGCAATACCTTGGATGATCGACTTACCAATGCCTGGTTATCCTAAAAGGTAGCCAACTTTATCAGCTGTCCTCATAATTTTATCCTCAAGTCAGTTCTTTCCATGCATCTCTTACCATTCCTCAGCCTAAATGTTAAAAATAAAAGGTCACAATGGGCAGCCTTGCCTTACACCACAACTTATAACTCTCCACCCTGATTCTCCATCATCATCCACTGTGGGCCATGTATAAAGTTTTGGATTGGTCTCTTATCTTGCCAATCTATTCCTATTTTCATGAGTTCATATCTTCAATAGTTTTTCCCAATAAATAAATAAATGCCTTTTTGCAATCCATAAAGCAAGCAAAAATGTCCTGATTATACTCAACGTCCCTTTCTACTAGTGTTCTTATCTCCACTATTGCATCCCGAGTTGCCTTCCCCATCCTGAACCCAAACTAGTCTATTGCTTAAGTTTTAATTTGCTCAAGTCTCCAACCTTTTGTTCATGATTCTAAGTAGAACTTTTTCAGTGTGTGAAATTAATCTATTTGTTCTATGTATGCTCCTCACATTCTGATGTTTTTTTATTTTTTGTCAAGTTATCTGGCCATACTCCTTCTCTGTAGATCCTGAAAATAAGTTTGAAAAAAGTGTCTTCTTTTAATACCCTAAGTCTTCAGTAACTTCAAAGGCATATCATCTACTCCCACAGATTTTCTCACCATTATGTCACACAAAGCCTCTTCCCAACTTGATGTGTGTTACATTGACTTCTCCAAGGCTTTCGACACTGTCAATCATACACTTATATTACATAAACTGGAAAATGCTTTCAATGTTCACGGTCCTTTCTTAAACATCCTTTCCCACTTCCTTACTGGATGCTGGCAGAGAGTGGTGGTTGATGGTGTTTCCTCCCCTGTTCTTCCCGTTCTCTCTGGTGTCCCTCAAGGTAGCGTCCTCGGTCCCCTCCTTTTTGCCCTGTACATTGATGATGTTACATCCTGCACCCTCTATTACGTCATCAAGATTCTTCTTTTTGCAGACGACTGCAAAATTTTCAAAACAATTGACACCACTGCCGACTCTCAATCTCTCCAATCTACCCTTCGCTCACTTGAAGACTGGTGCAATGTATGGAAACTCAAGATTAATCCTTTAAAGTCAGCCGCCATGTCATTTTCATTAAAGTCTAAACCCTTACACAACCAATATCAACCATCCGGCAAAACGATCCCCGTCACTACCTTGCATAAGGACCTTGGTGTTACCTTCGACAGTAAACTTGCCTTCAACCCTTATCTCAGAGAGACAAATTCGAAGCAATGTCCGTTGTGGGAATTCTCTACAGATTCACTGAAATATCAGACCCCCTAGCACTAAAAACAATCTTAATTGGCTGCATACTCCCCTTTGTTGAGTACTGCTCATTCATTTGGTCAACTGCCTGTCCCACCAGCTTAAAACTCTTGGAACGTCCCATAAGTTTTTCGCATCGACTGTCCATCACCGTGTTCCCCACCAGCGTAGCTCATCCCATAGCGAAATAATGTCATCTCTTGGAATTTCCCCTTTGTCAACCCACCGAAAAGTTCATGACCTAAATCTCCTCCATTCAGCTATCAACCGCAATTTCCGATCCACTGACATCCTTCCTTTTCTCTCCCTTCAAATTCCAAGCCGCAAAACCCACAGCAGTGATCTCCTTCACCTACCGAAATATGTACTGTCTTTCACTCCCCCAGCATTCTCTTTTCTTCAGACTCCCGAAACTATTCAACGTACTTTCCTTCAATTACCCCTTACTTGACCCCTCCACCTCCTGTCACTCCTTTACCACTTGAATCAAAAAACTTCTTCCCTCCTAAAACTTTCAAACGGGTTTGTTCTCCTTAGTGTTTGATTGTACGAGCCACCATTATTGTTATTTTTTCTTGATTTATTTTATTCTTGTAGATTAATTTATTTAGTTGTTATATATTCAACGTAAAAGGCCATTTTTGGGTGTTTGTTTATATTTTAATAAATACATAAATAAAAAATAATGCTTTCTCCATTTTGCTGTCAAATATCCCTGGTCCGAGGTTATCCTTCTATATGGTTCTCTTATTCATTATATCTAAGTTCATAGGTCTATTACCACTGTTCTTCCTCATACTTCTTCCTCCTATCCTGAATATCATCCTCGTCCTTAACCTTTGCCCCCCTGCCACACATAATTAGTCACACGACTTTATTTCCATTATAGGATCCGCAGCACCACCTCTACGGGCTAGCCCCTTTCTCCTACCGCATGTTTTCTGCTTGCTCCAATTTTTGTCCCTTAATGACTCCCCAAATGTATGAGATGGGACTTAATCAGGGAAAGTTTTCAGTTGCCTGATGATGACGGAGTAAGCTGAAACTCGTAGTGTGGATAAAGTTTTCTGTGGAAAAGTGCTAATTAGGTTATCAACAAGTTATTACAAGAACCTAATAGAAGGTGGAAGAAAACTCACCCTGGTGTTGTTGGATTTGTTACTTATGAAAATCAACAGATTTTCAAGGAGTTCATATTTTTCAGTTCTATAAAAATGATTCAAAGTTATTGAAAATCATTTATACTGGTTATACTATTATCCTTTCGAGAGACAAAAAGATGTATGACTGTTGGCCTTTCTGGATGTAGTAAGAGACCTTTAAAATCAGTGTACTTCTTAATCTACTTGGTAGTTAAACATTTCTGTATGTTTATTAATTTGTACTGCCATAAGTCGTTGAGCAATCCTTTCTCATCGAATGGATTTCATTACAGCGGGAGGAGTAGCCAACAAGGATCCTCTGAGGGATCTGGAGAGCCCAGCCTTGTCATACCAGAGAAAAGTGCTTCCTTCTCAATACATCCTGAGCGTTTGTGTCATGATGTTTGCTGTTATTGCTTTGGGAAGTTTGGCTCCTTGGACACCCCAATGCATTTGGCGCAGATGAAAGGAGAAGAAAAGAGACGCACTGCGCTGGCTTTGGAGGCCAACCTTCAACAGGACTCCTGCCTCTGCGATGCATGCTACCGTTACCTAGATCGGAAAGCCTCTTGTCCTTCTTACCAGCCATATCGAAGGCAAAGTGGGGTCTCCGGTGGAATACTGACAAAACCTCAGGTTTGTATGCAATTTTGAGAAGTTATTAAATTATGTATTGATGTTTATATCTTATTTTGCATCATGATAAACGCTAAGTTCATGTCTCATGTAAAAATCAATATCAACTGATGTTGGTGGACTGCAGATAGTTCAGTAATGTGTACTGATTGGAAAGAAAGGCTTAATTGCAAGCAGGGGGCTGGTAAAAACTGGGATATGCTCCGGTAATATGTTCTCAGGGAATTAAATGCTCAAGCTTCTTTGTTGACCATCATCTGTCCGTCTGCCAACTGTAAATCAATGACCAGTAATATACAAACCTTTGAATAGTGAAATTTTTTAAAGATTTGTACTGCCTCACCTGTTGAATGCATTTTATCTTTGATAGAGGAAGAATTGATTGAAGAATGGCCATAGCTTACATCATCTAGTAATCTAGCTCTTATATCTCTCTTTTAATGGTATCTGTGTATTTTATTTTCATATTTGTGTTGCCTACTTCCTTACTGTGTAACTTATTTAAGTCCTTCTATATCAACTCAACCAATTTTTGGGGAGTTGCATGCCCACCATCTCAGATATTCATTATTTCTTCCGTGTTGTTAGTGTCCATCTTAGATAAGGAAAACCCAAAATATTTTAGCCTCAAAGCAAAAACTTTCTAAGATATGAGTATTTATTTACACCAAGGCACCAAGGAAAAATATGCTCTCAAGTCAAATTGTGCAAATAAACCATTCTTGTGCCCTTGTAAAAACTAGAAAAGTGAGCAAAGCTCACTTATTTTAGTTTTTTCTAGGCTACACTAGAGCAAATAACTAAAAATTTTAATTCCATAGACATGCATCTCCAGTTCTGAAAAATGATGAATCAAGGATCTGACCTTTAAACTTTTTGTAATAAATATCTAGACATGGAAGTTTTAAAAGATTACCACAAAAAAATCACATTTTCAGGCAAATCTCATGTGCCATTTTAAAGCCATTAAAATCTGGGTAAGCCATTTAAATATTGGTGACTTTAATTCAGTGTGAGGTTTGGGTTAATGTTGGCCTTATATGATGATAAATGTACTGAAAACTGCCACTCCTCATTTTTTGTTGCAAAATGCCACTGTTTGAACTCCTATTAACAAATCTTATACATATAAAAAAGAATGTTTGTCCGTGTTTTATGCACTCCAATACCATTCATCCGATTGTGATGAAACTTTGGCGATTTGTTGTGCACGTGCCCATAAAGGTTTCGGACTTATAAAAATGGCAATTTTTGGGGTTGTTTTTACCCCAATATTGTTAACATTTACTCCAATAAGAAAAGCATTGAATTTGGTGCAGGTTTTTCTTTAATTGCTTTTTTAAATTACTTGCACTCAAGATATTGGATGGAAATTTGTATCATAGAATGCATAAAAGTTTGCAGTATTTAATTCTTTCATTCAGTTTTCTTATATGTTTCGTATTTGTCCAATTATTGTGTTTTCATCTCAAAATTCATCAGTTTTTCTTACTTTTCAACAATAGAAATTTCCTTGGCAACCAGGCGTGGATAACCATTTAATAGCGATTAAATGAATGGTTATTCACGCCTGCCGCATTTAAAGCCCAGGTTCTGATACTAATTTGATAGTTGTAGTCAAACGACTACAGTTCCTCGATCGTATTGCCTTCTCAATGACCATCAACAAGGTAAAAGGTCAATTGCTTCAAATGTGTGGATTAAATCTGGAAATTCTGGCTTTTCACAATATGGTGGGACAACCAAAAAATTTATTTGTTTTTGCAGAGGGCGGTGAGACCAAAAATAATATACAGTAAAACCTCTCTTTTACACTTTTGACGGGGATGAAGGAAAAAAGTGTAAATCACGGGAAAATGTAAATCAAGGGAAATCATAATTTGTAGGAAATAGAAGCAAAATCATAGCCTAATGTTAAATAATTATATTTAAATTAACAGGTGATGTTTAATATTTGATGGGTCACCAAATAGACATAAATAAATGAACAAACAAAAGTTAACAAAAAATAAAAGTATTCTCATATTTTAACTTAACTTGATTTGAGGTGGTGTCTACCTACATATATTTATCTTTGCATCAAGGGCATAATTTTTTTCTTCAACAACAGTCTATGTCATCCATGCCTTTGTGTTGGCTGCATAGGTTGTAGCCAAGGTCTTAATGTTTTTTAAAGCAACGTGGATTTTTGGACTTTTCAAAAACGAAGGGCTTCAGTCTCACACTTCCATCTGGATTAGCTCCTAATAAAACAATAAGGCGACCTTTGCTGAGCTTGGCCCCATGACAAGGGTCCCCTTTGAAGTCTATAGGGTCTTGTGTGTGGCATTATTAAAAAAAACCTGTCTCGTCCACATTAAAAATTTATTATTTCGGGGGAAGATTGAAACAATGTCTTCAATATTTCTTCAAGTTCATCGTACTTGGAGTATTTAATGTAATTACGCCTTTTACCAATAGGGCCGTAGTCCTTAGCACTTTTCTCTATACATTTACGGGTTTTTACAGTTGTGTTCCACGTTGAACCTGGTATATCAAGTTCTTCGGTCAGGGACACGTGAGTGCCCATATTAGAGTCAATTCTCTTTGCAAAATGTTGATTTTTTCTTCCAATGATAACAATTATCTCGCACGCTTGTTTGCCATTTTAAAATACGTTTCCTCACGATTGCCGTAAGTAATTGCACATTAAATAAAACGAAAGGTGAAGTAACTAAAAACACAAGATGAATGGCATTAGTGCGGGAGTTACGAGAAATAAGAAAAAGATCGCTGCGAAGCATGAGAACAAGAGTTAACATACGTTTTAACTTTTCGCCACAATGACAGCGGTAGTTGGCCAAATAACATCTAATTAAATATATTTATGGCATCCGCTACAAATTTAAATGTACTGTTTAAACATCTAGAACGGCCAGGGAAGAGAATTCTATTCCCTGGTATGAGCTAGGTTAGTACGAGAATCTCGATCGCAAGCATTACAATATCCGGCATACCGTATAAAGGCGTGTAAGAGGCGCACCCGTGTAAGAGGCGCACCCCTCTTTTTATGCGTGGAAGTTGAAGAAAAAATTTAGAGTTTTTTTTTCTTCTATTGCGAGGTTTTGCGGGCCTAACGGCGAACTTTCGGCCATTTTCAAAGCCTTCCGCTTGCGATATTCTCTTATAATTTACGAGGCATTTTTCATAGGCATATATAGACCGCGGAGGTAAGTATTCACTTGGATCTGAGGTTTCCGCGGGGTTTCTCCATATTGGTAACGGCTTTCGGGCGTTCCTCTACAAGACAACGCGGAGGAACTGCCGCGTGCCCGAACGCCGCGTCACCCTTTATGCCACTATTTACCGAGTCCAAATGACTCATGCACAGAGAAAAGACAACTGGTTTTCCCCCGCAGGTAATGCTTGTAGTAGATTCCCTCGCGCTCCTTACGGATAGCCCTCTGACTGGGCAACAGCGCGCGCCTCTCCCTTTCTCTTCCGTGCATGCTCCTGGCAGTTAAACGCACTCTTTTTCCAAAATAAATGTTAATCGATATTGATTAACCAACGAATTCCTTTAAGATTTTATAAGTGGATTCATGATGATGAACTCGAGAGCTTGAAGAAGGTCTAAACGGCGGTTTTCAGGGATGCCCGGAACGGAAAATAACGGATCCGTGCGTTTGCATCTATAACTAAAATACTAATGCATTAAATAATATGAAACTTCGTACAGCTGTTAGGAAAGATCTTTGCTACAATATTTGTAAAGGAAATTTCGATATCTTGTTCCGTGCTGTTATTACGAAGCCGTAAATTCGATGTATCCGTCCGGTATCCGGGAAAATGCGCTAAAATTCTGTTTTTAAGCACACACTGAAATCGATATAAACGGTAAAATATTTTGTACACCATCAATAAACGCAGAAATAAACAAGCTTTAATTTGATGTACTTTATTTTAAAATCGATTGAGCCATCTCTGAGATATTAGCCTTCAAACTCGGGTGACGGAATTTTGCAACGGACAGATTTGTGTAAGAGGCGCACCCTCATTTTCGGCTGCGATTTCTGGGAAAAAAGCAGCGCCTCTTACACGAGTTTATACGGTAAATACTTTTCAGCAATGCTATCGATGTAATGTGCTACCATCAAACGAATAATTGTGTTTTGAAAGGAAACCAAATAAATCAGCATTCATATATCATGTTTAAGCATGTATTTTATCCATATTTAACATTAATCACGCTCGAAGAGTCGCCAGTTGAAGTGGGCCAGCCGCCATCTTTCTTGCCTTCAAATGTCGTAAATGGTGGGATTTGAAAGTGTAAATAGCGGGATGAAAATACATTATAATGATGCAAATATTTTTGGGACCGGGAGAAAATGTTGTAAATCACGGGAAAACGTAGATTCCGGGGACGTAAAAGCGGGGTTTTATTGTATATCCAAATGCATTTGAATACATTTTTTCAACTTTAATTTAATACACAAAAAATCATTGTCATTCATTTATTTTGTACATGTAAATGTGTCTGCTTTGCATATATGTGCCTACTTGAAAAGAAAAAGAGGCATTGGAACGCATGCCAGGGAAACTTAGGTGAGTTGTTGTGTGCGTGCCTTCGAAGGTTTCTGAATTATTAAATCAATTGTACAATAGGTGGAGCGCGAATAGTTTCAACAAATGAGTGTTGGCATGTGAGATTCTCAAAAAAGCGAGGAACAATAAGCAAACCACGAAGCAGTTCGTTTACGAGTTGCTCAATCACGTGCATCAGAATCGTATCAGCGAGACATAATTTGTGTTAAAAGTACCGTAATTTATTTGTGTGTAGAATAAGATTTTGTTTTCTTTTGGATTTTAAATGCTTATCATAAGATCACTAGAACAAGGTGTTAAATTCTTGCATTTGATTTTTTGTATATGCTTCGCTTTTCCCTAAAATTGGATTTTTAAGGTAGAAAATCTAAAATTTTTGCTCTAGAAGCTTCAACATTAGAATATTTTATTTGCTTATAAACCACAGCATATGCATGGAATAGAAACTCATGCCATCATTTGTGCGTTATGAATTCCTGTGTAGGTATGATGAATCCATTGAACTAGGTTTTAAATTTGTTTAGGGACCGATTTTGAACCCTGAAAAGATTTGTGGGCCAAGCCATGAAAAGTATGGAAATGAATGGGGACTTCAATATAGAGTATTTAATTTTGCAAATAGACAGTAAAATCATTGTCCATCATTTATTTTGTACATGTCTGATTTGTATATAAGTGCCTACTTCGAAAGAAAAATAGCCGGGCACAGCTAGTAATTATTTAAATAAAATTAATTTAAAAAACAGCATTTTTAAAATGGACCAAAAAGTGTAAAATAATATCTACTAGACCCACACACATTTCCCAATCTCCATACATATTCACAACCTCATACAGATTGTCCTGAAAATTTGTGATTGTGAATTTTAGTAGCTATGAAAATACTTGTAAGATTGAAAACGAAAATCGTGGGGCGTATGCTTTTCATAATTGTAAGGATTATAGGGAGTACCTGTTGTTTAGAAAATTCACGTAACAGTTCAAGTACAATAAAATTGTTAGTTACTTATTCATGAACTATTCATGCGTCAGTTATCTAATTCATGTGCCCCATGTTTTTCGTTTTCACAACTACATATTTTTATAGCCATATTAAATTCATAATCACATTTTCAGGACAATCTGCATGAGGTTATGTATCTGTATGGGAATATAAATGTGTGTGGGGCTAGGAGAAATTATTTTATACTTTTTGGTCCATTTTAAAAACGTTTTTTTATTATTATTTTTTATTTAAATAATTATTTTAAATTTAATCCATGTTCAGAACCTAATACCATATTTGATGGCATGTAAGATGCACTTGCATATAAGATGCACCCTCATTTCATTAGGGCACACTCAAGAAAAGTGACCATTATCCTTTGGAAGTACGAACCTTCATATTTGAGATCTGGGGGAGATTTTTTAACCCTAATTTTGGAAAAATAAACCTTAAACTCCCCACGCAAATGGGTCATCCAATGTCAGCTCAACCAAGGCCCCATGCCCACCTCAGATTTTCATTATATTTTCCTTGTGTTAAGTTCCAACCTTAGATAAGAACGAACCAAAATATTTTAGCCCCAATGCAAACACTTTGTAGAATATGAGTATTTGTATATGCCAAGGCACAGAAGAAAATCTAACCACAAGGCAGATTGTGCAAATAAACCATTTTGTACTCCTGTAAAAACTAAAATAAAAGAACAAAGCTAAAAAAAATAATAGATGCTACACACATGTAACTCTAGTTTTCAAAAAGATTGTCACAAAGATTCATACTTGTAAACTTCTTTGCAATAAATATTGAAACTAGTGATATGTTCAGGATTTGAGGATTCAATCGAAATGTATCCAATCCATGGATTTGAGATTCAATCGAATCCTTCCAAAAGAACATTTTGAGGCCTGGTTGTGTGGGTGACACATGTGCTATTTTGCAGGAAAATATAAATTGCGGTAAAATATCACCTTGGAATTTTAGCATCTCGACATTGTTTTACTACAAAAATGTTGATGATTTGCATGAAGCTACATTAAGTCATAAATACAGTGTAACCGCGTTAGCACGAGTATGGCCTGTCGCGAGACTCCCCCAATATGAGAGATTGCAGGGGCACTGTCAATTGACCCTATGGTTGCCATGCACAAAAATACTGTTTTTATGAGGCCCTTTTGGTGTTGGCATTGCGAGAGTTTCCATCACCGGTAAACATACACCATGAGTGGCCAACCTCTTGCAATTGCTCGTGATCTGATAGCAATGCAATTTAAATGGAGTGTTATGTATCAACTGCACGTTATAAATCGCCATCCGATTAATTTATTGTTAATTTTGGTGGAAATACTTCAGCATTAGCAGTTGTGAGCAGTTGAGTTTTTCATTTTTTTTTCTTGTCTTTCATTTTAAAAGTACTTGCTTCCCAAGTCTTCAGCTTTCACATTCACATTATTTGTTTTCCAGGTTTGCTGTGTACGTGGTTGTTCTTTACCGGCTCACCACCTTGTCCGGCGTAAATGGCTGACAAGACTTCGGCGCACTATATCCAAGTTACTGCCTTTAGAGTTGACACCTGTTCCTTCCCACCAGCAGCAACCTCTCCATGCACCATTGTGTTCAAGACATTTCTACTGCCTTGAGTATTACAGCTTGTGCGGAATATGCAAACGCAAACTGAGTCGCAACAACATGCACCCTGTTGGCAGAGAGGTACATGCTCTCAATGCAGTTTTAATGGAAGACGCCATACCAGTGACTCTGACTGGAAAGATATTTTTGTGCAAAATGTGTCGTTACTACAGTGGAATTCGTCTCAAGTATAGAGACAAAAGCATGCTAAGCAGTGGGCACAGAACGTTCTTCGATGGCTATCGCAAAAGGTAACTTAATGAAATAAAAATATATAAAATACATTAGTTGTAATGTAGATATTGGGCTTCGTGGAATAGGAGGAATTTTCAGCAGTTCTACCTGTGCTAAGACTAGTGGTCATATTTTGTAATTGCAAAGCACCAGTTAAGTGTTCAAAACAATCAGTAACTGGGAGGTCCAGGTTTATATCCCTGTGGCTAAAAGAACAAGGGACTCTGGTCTCTACAATATCAGGGTTCCCACAAGCCTAGAAAATGGGAAGTCCTGGATAATCAGGGGAAAAAAAGTGGTCATGGAAAGTCATGGAAATATTTGGCCGGTTGTGGAAAAATTGAAAGTGTTCTCGTAACGTCTCCCAGCCGTAGGGGACGATCCCCACTCACTTGTCATTCTTTCCTTCCATGCCCACGTATCCACCACCGCTGCCGCGCTGCTTACAGCAGTGGGCTAGGGTGGAGGTTGAGGAGAGGCACGCACACCAGCAATTGTGGTAGTGGCGGCGAAGGGGCGCAAGGACCACCGCACAGTGGTCTAAAATTGCTAAATGATGGACAAAACTCCCATTTTTGAACAATATTAATGAAATTTCATTTTAAAGTTTTCGAGGTCGCTGAGTCCGATTATGACATTATTTTTCTCTTACAACAAAATGGCAGTTGTACACAGAAAAACATTAACTAACAACGAGAACATTTTATGCTTTTTAACAAAAATCTGTTAAAATATTTTTACTGTCTAATAGTTACATATAAATCATATTATGTGTTCCAATGCGGCATGTAGTGGAAAAAACTTATTCTCCAGATCTTTGATATCGTTGATGACTTTGAGTGTAGTTGCAGTGTTTTCATAGGGATATTGAATTTTTAATGGTCAACAAAAACAAGGAGATGAGGGTCGAGGATTCTTCCATACAATTTATTGTATGTTAGTTGCTGGATTTGCAGCTGTCAATTGCAACGGAACTAAAGAATTGAAAAAAAATATTTGCATCCGTGTTGAAGTTAATATCAGAAAATTTCTGCTTGTACTCACTGTGATCAGAGTTAATGTCACAGCCCCATTTGCAAATTAAGATCATATTTTCAAGCTCTTTTGCTAGCAAAGTACAGTAAGTCCTCGACTTACGCGGTTAATTCGTCCCAAAAATTTCCGCATAAGTCGAAATCCGCGTAAGTCGAAACACAACAACTAGCATATCCATTTTTGAACCATTAGCGGTGCCACTTTTACTGCGATTGGCGGCGAACGGCGACGTTTACAGAAAACGCCATCTTTTGAGAGGCCGTTAAGTTAGCATGATACGAAAATTCCGAGAGTAACACAAATCCAATATTTATCTCACCGGATATTTGAATCTAAAATAAGTATTATTACACAAAATGTTAAAAAACTGAAAATTTGTTAAAATTATCATACTCATGTGAATGCCTGTTCATAATTGGTAAAAAATCTTAATAAATAGGTATATGCTCTTTGATTCGACTTTTACCATGTACAATTGTTCTAACTGTTGACTCATTCGTCCTATAAGCTTGAGCAATTTCAACAAACATATCACCTTTGTCATGTCTCTTAATAATTTCCAGTTTCGTTTCCAAACTTATATCCTTACTTTTCTTTTTTCCACTCGTATAAATCTCACCACTCTTTCGTTTCTTAGCCATTATGAGGGTTTACATCCATAATAAACACAGAAGACGATTTTAATGAATTTACGAGAAAACTTTCTCGAACTTGATAAATAACGATCAAGTCACAACGGAAACACAAGTTCGTCTATCTGCTGCTCGAACGTGTTTTTTTGCTGTGATGGACAACAGGCGTCACCTATGGAGTAGAAAATTAACTACGCGTCGACTTACGCGGGAAGGCCAAACTAAGCCGAAAAAAAGACGTCGATGCCGTGAAAGATCGGAGACAGGCCTACGTTTTCTCCGCGTTTCTTTCGCCGTGACAGATATGCGGCGACAGCTAGTAAAAGGTCAAACACATAGGTTCTTATGGAGCCAAAGGCCATGGACATGCTTGCGTTTTCTCCGAGTTTCTGGTGCCGTAACATAAACTCCGGGTGGGGGTCTGCGATTTGTCGCGGAGGAGGTGACGCCAAACTGCGAACGTTCTGAACGCTGTCTCGTCGGCGTAATGAGTTCGGAAAGTGATGATCTACTAATCGCGCTCGCTGTTTCTTGGCATTGAAGAAAAAGAAACAGCGAGCGCGAAACAGCTGTTCATCAGTGTTTTGTCGTGACGCGCCTAAAACGCGACATGCAGCGTTTTAAAATTCGCCACTAGTCGCTGGTCGCAAGCTTGACCGACCCAATGCTATTCAATGCGTTTCACTTTCGGCGCACTATCGCCGCGTATTTGTCGCGGCGAAAGCGCTGCATGTCGTGTTTATGGCGCGACACGATAAATAATCGATGTACACTCCCCGTACCTAGGACTGGCGAATGTGCCGCTGCTTATCGCGCTGTGGTAGTAGAGTGGGCGTTCCGAACGGCCGTAGTTTGGCATCAGTTCTTGCGCGCTTGACAATGAGTCGCGGGTCGTCACCCGGTGTATCTGCCGCGGCAACAGAAAAAAGGAGAAAGCGCAAGCATGTCACTAGCCTAACTGAACATCCGCGTAACTCCGGATCCGCGTTACTCGGATCCGCGTAAGTCGAGGACTTACTGTAGCGAGAATTTCTTCTTGATATAGCATGATTCCGTAAGCCGTATGATTCAACGATGATTGGAGTTGAGTTTCATTTTAGTTTCAATTATACATGTTTTTCTATTGATTCTACAATTAATGTACAAACGATATGTTAATACATCGTGATTTAAGCCATGCTGATCATATTAAACCATTGGGAAAAAGTCATGGAAATTTCTAAATTTTGGTCTGGAAAGTCATAGAAAATGCCTAGGGAAAATTTGTGGGAACCCTGAATATATGCATTTTTAAGGTTGTAAAATGAATAGAACTCTTAGTGATCTAAGTTGCAATATTCTTTACTTTATGGGGATAATAATGACTTAAATCAAACCTGATAAAACTTGAGGGAGCCGCCATATCTCTTTGAATAGCCAGAAGCCAAAACAAATCTTTGGTTTTCTTTTTTTTTGTGTGAATTCATGTCACAATGTTAAATGGTTAGTGATCTGATGCCGTTTATTTTTTTTCGTTTTGCTTTGAATAACATAACAATTAGAGATGATTCGATACCAAAATTTATCGATTCTCGATGCCGATTCCTGAAAAATCGATTCTCAATACTGAAACCATTGGCCTATACATATATACCTATTTTTACTTAGTTTTCCTATTTGTAAATTAAGGTAAAATTGTTCCATGAAATGTAAAAATACAATGTTACAATACAAAAATTTGAATATACTATTTACTTTGAGAAAGAACTTTGATATTGCACTCTGAGGACATTCTGAATATAAAAACTGTTTGATAATACTGAGATTTATATTTTTTTCGTACAAAAGCATGTTTAATAACAAATGTCATGTTTAATAACGAAACATGTTTAGCATCAGATAAAAAATGTCATAACAGGCTGTGGAAGGGCTATATTGTAAGCCGATGTCGTCTGCTGCAGTCATAAAATTACACGTAGTGTCGATAGTTTTCACGAGGTAGATAAAAAAATTAATAGAGTTGCTGGTATCCTATAGCAACTACCTGTAGTGCTTAAAGGCATTACCGAAAACAGAAATCAATCGTTAAAGATTTTTTATGGCGGAAACTGCTATATGCTGCTGTAACTCAGATTTGTTTGGAAAAAAAGATTGCGATCACCATGGCAACTGGCTGTGGTGAAGTCAGACTATACCAGTGATGTTTTATATAGGTATTGCCGGTATCAGTATCGACTTTAGGCGATAGATTCTCAATACCAATTCACAAGAATTGGTGGTATCGAGAATTGGCACATCCCTAATACGTAACAATAGAAACTACTGGGCTGAGGAAAAGAGTATGCAAAAAGGTTTAGGAGTAGTGTTCATGAGCTAAATTGTATACTTGAAGATTATTTCCGTTGCATAATGACGTTCCTATATTTACAGAAATACATAGTAATGATTTTGAGCAATTGCAATGACTCTGAATATCTAAAGATTATTGGACATCAGAATAAATTATTAATGTATATATTGACCACGTATAAATAACATCTTCTTTTAACTTAACGAGTTTTGGTCAAATAAAAATTCTTTTTTTTTATCTTCACTGCCAACGTTTTGGCAAATTTATTGCCATCCTCAGGGCTAATTAAAACCATAGAACAAAATTAACAACATAAACAGGTATAAACAGAAAAATAACAATTGTTAACAAATTTGGTGATAACTACACTGTACATTTTTTTTATATCGGTATACTAATTTCAAAGAACTGCGGAACTGGCCGTGCAGTAACTTTAACGGAAGACACTTTGCTCCTTAAAGCCTCCATAAAATTCACAGTGAGAGATGACGCCTGGGTAGCTTAACTGGTGGAGCACTCGGTGCAAAATCGGGAGGTCTGGGTTCGAATCCCAGTCCAGGCGAATGATTTTTTCACTGTGAATTACACACAATTACTAATTTGACAAATATCAACAAAACTGTGAATTTTAATTACACTAACATGATGTCAACCATTCCAATTTAGCAAACAGTAAACATAAACAGTTTCTTGGCAACAAGAGAACACACCAGATTACTAGAGATGGGAAAATTACTGTAATTTTCATCTGAGGTAAATTACCACGGGAAATTATGGTAATTTACGAACATTACCGTAATTTTCCAGTATTTTTCAGTTTTAATAATAATAATAATAATTTATTTGCCCGAAGATCATGTTACATTAGATATGTAGGAGATATAAGGCACGTCACAGAATCATAAATAGACACAGTAAATTACACAAACACTCATTGTTATACAATATTCATTCAGATATTTAAAACTTTGAGCTCAAAAATTCTTTTACAGAATAAAACATTTTGGAGCGAAAAAACTTTAATACATTTTTTCTGAATACTTTAACCTTAGTTTCAGATTTAAGCTCAGATGGTAGATGGTTATAAATCATTAAGCCCATGGACATTGGTCCATGCATGGCAGTGGTTGTCCTTACAAAATTTTGATGAAGGTCCATGTGCCTTCTGGTATTGTGACCATGAATACTGTTATTAGTTACATAGTTTGATAAGTTGATCTTGACAGACACACAAACAGCATACATGTAAACACAGGGAATCGGTAGTAAACCGAGCTTCTTAAACAATGGAAGACAGTGTGCATCAGCCGTAGCATTACATACCTATTAGCCTTATCACACGTTTCTGAATTTTAAAGATAATGCTAGCATGGGGGGAGGAACCCCAGAACAGAATGCTAAAAACCACATGTGAATAAAATTCACCATAATACAGGGTGTTTCAGGAGGAAGTAGCAATACTTCTGGAGGAGGTTGGGGACGTGATTTTAAACATTTTTTGTCCTATGAACATGGGGTCGCAACTCCTTAGTTACCGAGCTATGGCAACGCAAACATTTTGTCAAGCATTCTGCAGTTACCATGAAAACCCCCAAAAGCAGTGGCATCTAGCAATACTTACAAATAAAAACTGGTCTAAGTTGTACTTAAAGTTTGTATCTTTCTTTTTCTGCCAAAATTTACGCATATTGCTCACATTTTCTGAAGTGGTAACTGAAATTGTCAAAATTTTTCTTCTTCAAACAATTATCTTTTAGAATAACTTTTTTATTTTGAGATATACGAAAAGGTTAATAGAGTCATAAAAATTGTAAAATTTTATTTTATTTCCATAACTGGTAACGTTATTTTCATATCTTAATTTTTAGCGAAGATATGGGATTTTAAACGGTACCGTTATATGAGCACATTTTTCGACGGCTCTCTTCCATGCATGGAACTGATCTTGATTTACCGATAAAGACAATTACCTTCACCAATCTAAGCTTGAGTACTTATTTTTAAACGTTGTGAAAAGAATAACCAACCAATGAAACCCAAATTTAGGTGTTTTTATGAACCAAATGAAGTAAACAATCAATCGGCAACAAAGGTCTCAAGTGGAGATTATCTCCATGGATTAATTGTCGATCACTGGCGCTGAGATTCATTGTTTAAGGAGCTATTTCAACTTATAAGATCTTATAAGGATACTAACTCAATTGCATCAATAATTCTTGGATATGTTGTCAATGTAATGAGAGTGAAAATAGGGGCACGTTTGAACAGGTTCATGGTATTTCGGTACGTTTCGGCGAGACCTTCACAATGACTCATGATTTAACTAGTACTGAATATGAAGATACCCTTCACTTCTTTGCGTTTGAAAAGCTGTCGCCAAGTACCGACTATCGTTTTCGACGCGAAAAATCCCGAGTAGATAAGTGGTTTTTTGGGTTTTCAACACCATGGTGACACAGGCTCATTTCCCTGCGCTCGCATGTCTTACGAGCATTTGATCCCCTAGAGCAGAACGAGAAGTAGGAAATCTCCGTATTCATAGCGTAGTCCTATAGCAAGTTCAAGAAGAATAAGCATGTTTCTAAGTATTCACGGACAAAAGTATAAAGAATGTTTCTTAATGAAGGCATACAGCCATTTCATATGCGGCGATTCCTACTTCCTCCATGGAGAAATCTTGCCAGACAGCTGAATCGCTTCGTGAATGGTCGTATGGAAATGTCCATTTTTGCAGATACATCTCATTTATCGACGGAGCTAGGTTCCAAAGAGACGGTGGGAATACAGATTGTATTCTTATTTTGGTCAGTAGAAAACCCCCGTGGCACTATCGAAAGCAGCTTTTAACAGTGGTTCTAAATAAACGTTTTATTTGGAATACTCAGGTTGCAGGTACTCTGTGCAATTATTTTATGATGATGTCTAACAAAAGAGTTGTACCTTCCATTTTTTAAAAAAGCATGACTTTACTGAAAGGGAATGTGTCGTTAGGTACGAGGCAGCAGATGTACCTACTGACAAAGTGAAAGTCATCGTTCCCTCGTCGTAGTCAACTAACAAAATGAAGGGTAACCTGAGCGTTTTATTGGTCTTAGTTCTGTTTATAACTAGTCTACGAGTTTTGCCGACATATAAACTTTAAGAGTTTTACTCCTACGGTTGAATTAAAGGCCTTGGGTACAGCAGTAAAGTTTAAACATGGTATGCATATTTACTTTGAATACTGAATGCACTAATCCCATAAAAGAAAACCGCAATAACCTAGATGAGCAACGCAAGGGGCAGACTATCAAATAAAAAATTACATCGATGTTGTTGGAGTACCTATGTTCTAACTTTATTACAAATGTACAATAGGTGACTCTCCGACATTTTTCCTTTTTTTCTAAACCCTTATTCTCCAACCAAATGTAAGGCATATGATACTAATTTACATTTATTAATTCGTAAAAAATTCTAATTGATTCTGATGTGATGCCTATTGTCTTAATCTCATATCACATCGATAGTTTACCTATAAATAAGACATGCAATTAATTAATTATCCTCATAAGATCTTATAAGTTGAAATAGCTCCTTAAACAATGAATCTCAGCGCCAGTGATCGACAATTAATCCATGGAGATAATCTCCACTTGAGATCTTTGTTGCCGCTTGATTGTTTACTTCATTTGGTTCACAAAAACACCTAAATTTGGGTTTCATTGGTTGATTATTCTTTTCACAACGTTTAAAAATAAGTACTCAAGCTTAGATTGGTGAAGGTAATTGTCTTTATCGGTAAATCAAGATTAGTTCCATGCATGGAAGAGAGCCGTCGAAAAATGTGCTCATATAACGGTACCGTTTAAAATCCCATATCTTCGCTAAAAATTAAGATATGAAAATAACGTTACCAGTTATGGAAATAAAATAAAATTTTACAATTTTTATGACTCTATTAACCTTTTCGTATATCTCAAAATAAAAAAGTTATTCTAAAAGATAATTGTTTGAAGAAGAAAAATTTTGACAATTTCAGTTATCACTTCAGAAAATGTGAGCAATATGCGTAAATTTTGGCAGAAAAAGAAAGATACAAATTTTAAGTACAACTTAGACCAGTTTTTATTTGTAAGTATTGCTAGATGCCACTGCTTTTGGGGGTTTTCATGGTAACTGCAGAATGCTTGTGACAAAATGTTTGCGTTGCCATAGCTCGGTAACTAAGGAGTTGCGACCCCATGTTCATAGGACAAAAAATGTTTAAAATCACGTCCCCAACCTCCTCCAGAAGTATTGCCACTTCCTCCTGAAACACCCTGTATATGGCTAACAGCACTTCAACACTTACTGATCGTCTTATGCTTCTAATAAGAAAGCATGTAGAGCTTAGCTTACTGCGGAGTTTGCAGATGTGTTCGTCCCATGAAATGGTGTGGGTCAGCGATATTCCCAGGAATTGTGTGCTGGAGATTTGCGGGATACAGGTTCCATCTACGCTCACAGAAATAGGGGCAGGGGCTTTATTTTTGGTGGATAAGTACATGAGACCAGACTTGTTGGTGTTCAGTTTTAGAAGATTGTGGAGGCACCAATAGGACAGTATGTTCGTTAAGTATTAAACAGAAAATGTATGGTTAAATAAGAAGGCCAATAGCAAAAAGGAGAGGATACTATGTTTAAACCATACCTAATGCAACATTAATCTATTAGAAATTTTCAAAATTATAAAAAGAAATACGGCAGCAACACGCAATCTGGCTTTCTTTTGTCAAAGTATGAGAAATTTTAAAGAAGAATATTCTACTAATAATTACTCAATAATGTTATAATTTAAGTAAAATATGCCAATGATGAGTTGAACATTCCTCAATTTATAATTAAACACATCAGAAATGTGGACTTAGCTTAAAAGAACATGTTGGAATTTATCTGTATGAAAAATTATCTCAAACTTGGGTGAATTATTTAGAAAATGACCGAAAATTACGGTAATTTTCAAGGGGCGCGGTAAATTACGAAAAATTCCATGGTAATTTACGAAAATTACCGTGGTAATTTTCAAAGTGGCCCATCTCTACAGATTACACCAAACATTAATTTAGAAAAAATATTGAAAATTGCTTTATATAAATACAAAGATAACAATAACATCAATTTAAAAACAAACATCACATCTTGCATATGTAAAACACTATTAAAAAGCATATATTAAATTGAAGAATTATATTGAAGATTTATTATTTAGATTGATTTATTATATTGAAGAAAAAAAAAAGAATTTTTATCTGACCAAAACTCAATAAGTTAAAAGGAGAGGTCATCAGAATAAATGTGGAAGAAGGGAACCTGGAAAATCCATTAATCAACAGAGAATTGGATGTTTGTTATTGAATAGCCACCCTTTGACAAGCAGAAAATTGTTCAAGGAAGAGAGAATGTCATAAATGATAAAGTCCTGATGAAAGTGTGTAAAAATTCTAAGAAATTTAAATTAATACATCAATCAGGACACAAAAATCAATTAATTTCTTAAATATATTTTTGTTGAGGTTGTTTGATTATGTTATTATATTCTCATATGTTTTGTTAAGTGAGTGATGATATTTTCAAAATACTTTTTAAATAAAGTTGATTGTTTTAAGTGCAGTATTTGAGTCTTGCGAATATGATTTTGATGCAAGTATTTTGTGTGTATTTCTTCGTTAATTACATTACCCTCTATTTCTTTTTACAAGGATTTGGCATTACTTGGGAATTCAAACGCTGGACAGCTCTGAGATTTCAGAACCAATGGAAATACCAAAGAAGAAGAAAAAATCTCGCGTGAGTGAGGGTGAATCATCCAAAATGTGTGAGATTGAAAAAAATTCAAGGAATGAAGATTGTACCGCAAACCAGACTGCAGAAATCATTAGCAGTGAGTCGGGCAGTGAAGTAAGTTCTGGTAAACCTGGTGGTTCTATGCCCACAAAAATTCGATTTAAGCTTGGCAATGTCAGCATTGCTCAATTATCCAATGCTGATCAGAGCCAGAAAGATTCTAAAGAGCAAACTTTGCCCAGTTGCTCTCATCGAGGTAAATCTGACCCGTCAAAACCAAAGAAGAAGACCTCTGTCAGCAGTGAGATGAAGAACACCTGCTTTCCCGGAACGGAGCATTTGGGTCTTAATGCTTCGTTTGTATTCCATGGTAACAGTGGTGGTGAAAAGAACAAGGAATGGGAAAAGTGTACCACAACCATACAGTTTGATTCTAAAACTAAAAAACTTTGGCAGAATTTGTATTATCCATATGGGAATTTTTCAAGCTTTATTCGGCACTTGGTAATGATGGAGAAGAACTGGAGGAGTGGTGATTTAATTTTAGCTCCAAATGCCAGCCCTCAAGCAGTGAATTATGTGAACAGTGTACAAAATAGAATAGCAGCATACGAGGGAAACTCTAGTGGCTGTGTGAGGTCAACATTACCATCAACATCTTCGTCTGGCAAGCCAGTTTCCTCTAGACCTCCTGCGTCTGCCTCTATGTCGTTGTCATCCATATCACCCAGGTCGCATCCATCAACGTCGTCATTCATGTCAACTCAATCATCTGTGACGCCCGTGGAAGTGGCAAGGGAACCAATGCCCCTCTTACGTCTTCCTCCCATGGTTATATCATCAAAATCAACTACTGTGCCTCATAAGACCACCAAAGAAACTCATGTACTTCCTTCCCCCTCGGTTGTTCCTAGAATTAGTTTGGCAAATTCCCAAATTTCACCTCGTGTTCAGACTATAGCGGCCCCTGTCACTGCTCAGCTCATTCCAGTCAGTGCAGCTACCAACTTTATGCCTATGACTTGTGTCCCAAATCAGTTCATTTCATTTGGCAGCACAAGCTCCTTCATTCAACTGGGAGGCCCCTCTGGATTAGTTCACCCGGTTGGTGGCCCATATCCTTGTGTACAGTTCAACCAGCAAATCATGACGGATAAGCTAGTGGTTGACAAAGGAGGAGTTAGTGGTGGTCAACGATATTTGGGTGTGAAGAATCCCTCGTCATCGTTGGCCGAGCTTGAACTGCACATCAGCAATGTGAGATCCTTGGCTAATGATGCTGGAAGTAATAATGCGTGGGAACAACAGTCAGATAAGCAGATCTTGCTCGATGACAATGCTTGTACGAGTGACTCAGCTACTCAGAGTAGTGGGAGGTCAGAGGAGCATTCATTGGAAGTTAATAGTGTAGGGAGTGCGGCTTCCCTCTCAACTGGCACATTGTCCTTGGAAACAAGTGACAATCATTCAGATGAGGCTGTGGGAAATTCAACTTGTCTTGGAGTTTCAGAGAGTCAAGTGGACATTTTTGAAATTGTTTGAAATGTTGTTTTGAAAAAGAACTGTGAGCAATAAGCAAATCAAAGTACAATGGAAGTAAAACAATAAGCCTTGATTCCCAATAATGGATAAGGACCACTAACTTCTGTTTTGTAGTCATAGGTTGAAAAGGCATATATTTTTAACAGAACAAAGTCTATTTGGGAAACGTAAAATGCTAAGAAGTTGTTTGTGTTCAAGTACCAGTTTTTTAAAATGGGAATCACCTGACCAATTTATTGCATATGGTTGTGGAATTTTCGTATCGCCCCTGTTGATGTTGCTCTGTCATGTAATCACTCTAAATATTACATTTTCCCAGTGATGATTAGTTTCCCTCCATTTAATTCCTCAGAGTTGAGCTGTTTTGGTATAATTTTTTCCATGTATAGTCATTGGTGAATGTACTGGTATTCATTGGTTCTCTCATCATTTCAAAATGATAAGGCTGTTTAATAATGAACAGATAAAATGGCCCAAATTTTGTGTCATGCTGTCAGTTTTTTCTATTTCCTCATCCTCCCCGTATTTTATGTACCCGAGTTTATGATGTTTGTGTGTCAGATCACTAATTTGAGTGAATAATTTTTGCAGTCGAGAACATGTACATTCAGGAGGGTTGCTTCTGTTAGAAGTTATATGAAATGAACCACTACATGTGTCAGTATACATGGCTTCTATTGCTTGATGGCATTAAAAAAGCATTGTTAATATTATTGCTAAGCACATGTTTAAGTGACCAAAAATTGTATTGCATTTTCATTTCAATTTTTTGTTAAAATTTAATCTCTCATTTTTACCTTTGAGTTGAGTTTTATATACATATGTGACTGAAATTTATGGCTTTCTTCTGGTAAAATTTTATGGTTTAGTTGATAATATAAAACTCTCATGAAGGGTGTAAATAGTGTACAGTGTAAAAAAATACATTTTTTACTGTTTTCAGAGCATTTAAAATGTCTTTTGAATGTTAATTCAACCTGTTAACCATATTTTCTTAAAATTATTTTGTCAGCGTTACGTAATGGATTGTATACTTGAATGAAATAATTAGAATATTTTGTGATACAGTGTAGCTTCGGCTTATTTTCAACTGATGCAAAGTCCAAAAAATGCAGTTAGTGCACATTCATGAGTTTTAGACTTTAAGTTTTTCATGCTGATATTGAAAACTCATTTTAAGTTTACCTGATAATTGTAATCTGTATTGATTGATTGATTGTTAATGAGATAACTTTAATGATTATTGGCAGCAATAAATGCATATTTATTTTGTGCACTTGTGCATTGTGGTCTGAATTTTCAAGTAAGATTAAGGAGTGGTTCATTAAATTTTGAAATAGAAATATTGTATGTAAAGTAATATGTAAATATATACATATATAAATAGATACACATTGTTATGTACGAAAATATGACTTCTGAGGCAATTTTGCTCTTTTCTGGTACAATTGCCACCCATGAGGGTAAATATGAGCTTGAGAGGAAATTTGATCCATAATGATTAATTTTTTATAACCGAGTCATTATTCCTATTACTGGTAATAGCTTCGTGCATTGCCTTTTATTAAAGGACAGTTATATCCCTTTGTATTGCGAGATATATTTGGCATAAAAATGCCTAGGTTTGAAACTGTGCAAGTTTAGGAGATGGTATCCTTAATTATGGAAAGAGAGTTGAACTTCTTACATCAGTATTTAAAAGGAATTAATTCAAGTTCGTTTTGCTAAGACTTGACTCGTAAGGGTCAATGTTCTTTCTTATATGAAATTACACTACCAAGATTCCTTCATTTTCATGATGTTATAGTTCGTAGTTATATTTTTGAATGCCGGGCCATTTATGTTTAGCTTGCTAATTTTCTTTGTTTAATTAAGGTTTTTCTCAAAATAGTTATCTCTTTTACCTGTTGAAACCCTGGGTATTGTGTTTTTATGTAAAATATTCAGGTTTGCCAACGTTGAGTGCTCTCTTTTGAGACCTGCCCTTATCCTCAATTTTAGGAGATAGATGATGTTTGAAAGTGATGAGTAAATTTTGCATAACTTACGAGCCCTGAGAGTAGTGTTCCGCAAGCTGGACAGTTGAAACTATTTGAAAGGATGTGATTGGTGACATTTTGAAGTTTAACATTCTTGCCCTCACTTATTATTCTATTCACCGTACACATTCAGTTGCGATCATATTAATCTTAGACGTCCCCTCATTATCTTTTAAAAATTGAACTGTAATTCACATTTGAGTTCGTATGGCTGAATGTTACCTGCCTTAAGACCTGATGACTTGTTCAGTTTCAGGCACTCACAGGAATGTGCCAGAAAATGGTTTTCAAACAAAATTATCCTCTGTTGTCATTTAGAATGTCATTTTGTGACGTGTGTTAATTTTTTAATTTTATTAGTTAACTGTCAAGAATTAGATATTTTTTCAAGGATTTGTCAATTAGGTTTTTTTTCTGATTTTTAAGGGCCTTGTGGTTCTATTCCTCTGTTATTTCTGGAGACGGAGGTTCAGTTTTGAAAATTGATATAAGAGATCAGTAGATAGAGCTTGAATTTTTTTATCCCCTAGACTTTAGGAAGAGTTATTTATACCGTGAGATAGTTTATAAATCAGCTGTGATTTTTGAAATATCAATGCACCAAATTGTTTTACACAATCTTCTTGAAATATGAAACCAATTAATGCATTTTAAGATAAGTAATGTGGTGAACATTATAAATTAACATCTATACTGTTAGATATTTTTATCAAAAGTTTGCCTTTATAGAAAAAAGTAGCTTCTTTCTTCATCATGTGGGACTTTTAATCTTTTTACCCTGAATTCATGAATACATTTTAAGTTTTATTGTATCATGTGAAGTGTTCACAGGTTTGCCCTAGTAAAAGCATTTCTATTTGTTTTATGTGTGTGAGTAAGCCTCACTTCTGCTGTATCTCATGTTTTGTTTGTGAATTGCGTTTTTTCGGAATATTCTTATGAATAGGTTGAAGTCACTATAATGGTTAATTTAGTTCAAAGGAGTTAGTTTTCAAATAGTCATACACCTATTGCAAGAGATAATTTTGTAAGTTGTTATGCCAATGGTAAAAAAGCATTAAAATTGATCACTTTTGCTTGTTTTAATTTTTTTGTCAGTATTCTTTAAACAGCTCCTGTTGAACACCATGTGTACCTTAATGCAGGGCTGAGATAGTGTCTCCTTGCTGTCAGGGGTTGACTGATAGGGTATTATTAAAACAATTAGCTTTGTCTTCTTATGGGTAGATCAGGTTATTTAAACCTTATGTTAATGGTTGATAAAAAAACTAAAGCCTTAGATCCACATTTGTTCAAAAAGAATTATATTTTATACCAAATTACTTCTGATGTAGATAAGATTTTCATGTAAACTGCTGGTAAAATGTTATTTAATAAAGTTGTTTCACAGATTTCATGACTCATTCCACCTCCTCCATCCTGCTTAGTAATACAGCGTATTTAAATGTGCTGTAATTGGCTAGGTATTACCGTTATTCCGTGAAAGTTAAGATTGTGCTATGACGTAAGGCTGCATATCAGCTTTGGCGTCATGGTAGCACCAAAGAACCTCAGGTGCATATATCTGTTCATGAGTGTTGTATTAATAAAGTTTTGTATAAAACTGTAGTGCAGGTTATATTTTGAAAGATTACCACCTATTGAAGATAGGCTTCTTGGGTGTACCACCGTGTTAGAGAGGCTGCCTTCATTTTGAAGGGTGACTCGCTCTTAAAAATCATGACTTCCGAATTGTGTTTCTCAAATTTGGTCGCTGTTTATGATGTATGTACCTTCATTTACGATGTCTCCTAATGGTCAAGACATTTCACATTTAGAATGCCTTCTGATTTCCAGGTGTTACTTCGGTAGAAGCCAATGTCTTGGTTAATGTTATTGGTTTTGAGAGGGATCTTGTTGGCTTCCTTAGTTACTCGGTCCCAATAGTCATGTGTATGGCTAACAATAAGTAGTTTTGCCTTGTCCCATTAAATCATTGGTCTTTCATTAGGGTATGCTCTGCGAAGCTGATTTTTCTGTTTGGGCTAATTTGAAGAGCCTACGAGTCCTACTATATGTTCTTTTAGTCTTGACTCATTTGTTTGGCTGGTCTCTCACTAAAAAGTGTTTTCCACGTACTATTTACTTCACTATGGGCTCTTATGGCATTATCTGTCCCATGTATAAGCATATGGTGTTTCAAGTGCAGCATTGCCAGATGTGCAATATTTTGTGATAGAGACTACCTTCTTGATTGAGGAATCGCCAACATATTGAGAAATTGTATCTCCATTTGGTAGGTGGTTTTTAAGAAATTGCAAACATTTTCTACATTGATATTTTTTCATTTTCTTGGGAGAGCAGTGCTCCCGAACATTTTCACTAAAACTGCCATAAGTGAGCTGATTATTATTTAAATTAATTTTTTTCTTTACTTTTAAAGGTTAATCTCTCTACTTTCCAATGGTAACAGACACAAGCAGTGGCAGATTAAGGGGTGTGCGGGGGGGGGAGGGGGGCGTCCCCCTCCCTCAATTCCTGGTACAACAGGAAAAATGGTGGTCATAAGGTATATACATATTACAGACCCTCGGATAGTATTGATCCGCTCTCCCCTAAACAACGACCTTAATCCGCCACTGCATGTATTGGTGGCTCCAAGGAGGGGGGCAAGTAGGTGTAATTCCCTCCACCCCCAAAAACCTGGCATATTCTTTGTCATAGACCTAAAATTAAAAGCCTAAATTGTTTTGTTGCTTTTTTGGAAATCAAAGTTTTTTTACTTTAAAATCCAGTTATATTTTTGTAAACTAAAACGGTTTTTATAACCACAAGCTAAATGTGAATGTAAATCAAAATAATTTTGGAATTAGTCGAAACTGGTGGTAATCTAAAAAGGAAATATGCACTTAGTAAAAACTTGCTCTTCTTAAAAGGTAAACTTTTGCTTCCAAACCACTTATAACTCGCCATTTCACACATAGTTTGTTACAAATTTCCGGGAAGAGACCCACAAACCCCCATTTTCCTGGGGGGGTATTCCATACCTTAAGAGCCGCTCGTGCCCCCCCCCCCCAACCTGTGGTCTGGAGCCTCCCCTGATTGTGTGTACCTATGTCACTTTGATAATGTATAAATGAAATCAGAAAATCATATCGTCTTAAAATGAGCTCTTCGTAAATCTTCGCACAAGGAAAAAGCCAGTGAGAAAAAGGTTTTCCTAATGGAGATACAATGGCTCGTGCGGCAAAAGAAATTTTCGGGAAAGTTGAAAGGGTGTAACCATTGGAGGGGGAGGGGCGGATCCAGGACCATATCTCGGGGGGGATCCAGGACCATATCTCGTCTGCTAATATGCTATTTTAACATTTATTAGGTGGTATAGAATTTTTAGGGGGTATAGAATATTCCCCAGTTGGGAAGAGGGGGGGGGGGGCCCCGGAAAATTATAAAAAATATGAAAAACAAAATGGTGAATTTGCATGCCAATTTTCTGGTTTTCACCATAATTTCACATTTTAAATTCTTATACTATTTGACTATTGCCTTATGATTTATGTGTATTAAATATCAAATTACACTCGTATTCGCTTATTTATCAAAGTAATAATTCTCCATTTTGATTTCCTTAAATTGTTAATCGCACTTCAACTATTCCGATTTCCACCGGCGACTCGACGCACGCTATCTGGCAAGAACTGTGTGCTTTCAGTCTCGGAGGGGGGGGGGGGGGAGGGCAATTGCCCATCCCTTCCCTCCTGGATCCGCCACTGGGGGGTGGGCGATAGGGGCGATCGCCCAACGATGAAGAAAAAGCTCAATTTTAATATCCTACACTCAAATTTTGATAAATGAAAATCAAGTGCGCGTAATCTGTTTTGACATGCTGCATAGGTAGGTGAAGTCCTTAGTAAAGGTATGTTTTCCAAGGAAAAACTGTGGCGGTCATCACTGGTAAGAGTCGCCGATGCCCAAGCAACATCGTTTGTCAGTTGTATATCGGCCCAATATCTTTTTGATATCACCAATGTCGTTTTAACATCGGGTGATTTTGCCGATATAAAATTGACATAAATATGATATCTTTCTGCCCCAGTAAACACACGTGGCTGCAGCAGCGCTTCACAAGGATGTCAGCGCTGCAAGTGCAGCACATGTCAACTGAAGCGCGTCAGCAGCGTCTCAGCAGCGCTCTCATAGAGCGATTTATCGAGAAACGCATCTAATGCGCATTCTCTGCTCGTGTTTGAAGTGCAGCAGCCGCAAGTTGCGGACGCACTGCCACAGCGCTGCAGGTAGTCTTTTGAATAAGGGGAGATGTTGAAAGTCTCAATCGAAAGAGAATAAACATTTACTATGTGTATCCTTTGTTTTTTTATTTAATGAAATATATCCTTGATATATAGCAACATGTTTAGCCTGTGGTTCATTCTTAGACCGAAAATTTGGCATAAATTGGAAAGCTTTGACACGAATCGGAGAGACTTGGGTTCTGCCAGTAACAACACTTCATTGATAGCTTTGTGTAATTAATTTCCGTTGTACACTAAATTATTGTTATGCTTTTATTGGTACATTCATCAGTTTTCACATTTCCACATTCTCAACATTGAGTATGGGCCAATCCATATTAAGTGGTCCAGAAAAAGTTAAATTTGTTGCTTGGTGATTTTTAATATTTTTACCATACAATTGTATGGTATTCATTATAAAGTAAACATTTGGTATATTGTTATGGAATGACCAATTTTAATATATGGGTAAGTTTCTTTGAATTCCCAAATATTCTTTGTATTCTAAGGCCTGCATTTACATTTTAGCTTACGTTTACTATACCAAATGTTTACTTTATAATGAATAACTTGTAAAATGAGGTGAAAAACTGATTTATGAGTTATGATAATGATTTTAAAGGCATCAAGCATTACTTAAGAGCAGGGGCGGATTAAGGTCGTTGTTTTGGGGGGGGGGGGGTTCACTACTTCCCGCGGCGCCTGGGGGGTATGCAATAAATCTCAACAAAATAGAGGTCCGGGTGGACTTCCCTCGGAAAATTAAAAGAAATGTAGCGCTTGGAACGTAGTTTTGGTGTGGCTATATTATATACAAGAGATGTGATAAATTATTGAGTAAATCTATCTGATCAAATTTGAAAACGTAAAAAAACGATGTAAAGAATGCCATTCTTGTGAAGAAGTGAAGTGTCTTCCGGGTTTTACGCCGTGTTTCCTCGGACGACAGTTTCGGCGGCGTTTCAGTCGGCTTCTTCAGGTCGGTGGAGTGAAGGTGCAGCCATTTGTCGTATTATATATCTCACCCGTTGGAGTCAGGTCTAACGCTTGAGATATATAAGACGACAAATAGCTGCACCTTCATTTCACCGACCAGAAGAAGCCGACTACAACGCCGACGAAACTGTTGTCCAAGGAAACATAGACCAACGCGGTGCAAAAGGCGGAAGACCTTCATCTTCCTATACATCAACCCGCGGCAGCCTACACAAGGATTTCGAACTCCTTGAAATAAATCTTCTTTAATGCCGTACAAAATGAAAATTAGTTGGAATGAAATAAAAATATAAGTAGATATTCAGAAAATACTATTTTCTTTAATATTTTTATAAATTTTTATAATACCTAGCTACGAAAACGCAGTAATGCTCGGAAGTTACCGTCATTCGTCAAGGGCTCTTCCAATGATAATGCACCGTCGCGTCGTCCCGATGACCTCTGAATGGTATGTTCTGACGGCCAAGAAAAATCACATTTTTAAGTATCAGCTTCAGATTTTCTCCATTTTCCTTGATTTTCTCCCTTCTGTAGCCGTCCAGTTGGCTTGTGTTTTGATTTTCAGGTTTTTTGTAATTTACAGAAAATTCAGGGCCAACTGGGCACTGCACCTTTGTGATAGACTGTGTGTTGGTGGTTTTCCAGATCATCTAGTTTCCCTAGCAGTTTTGAAAACTTTAACGGCTCTGTATCGAGGGATTTTAACTGCAAATTTGTACCGCAAGCTGCCGTTGATTGGGAAAAAAGGGCAATACCTACAAAAAAGTCCATTCATTGAGGGAGAAACCACAAGCCAAGGGTACTTTTCATGATGTTCTATCCTCACGTAACGACGCTCTTCCGCGGTTCCCTTTCTATGAGTTGAAAAGGGATACTTGTAGTCGCTTGTGGATATCCAAGGGCCTTCCAAAAGTTATGCTTTTTTCCTATCATCAGGTCTTTCCTTTCCTGGTACAATGAAGAGACCTATGTCACAGTTGAAATTTTTTTAGCCAAAGGAAGTGAATAAATTGAAGCTTCAGTCGATTTTTCGTGGCTACGTGGATGGGATTGTAAAAGGACCATTGACTCAGCTTGAGTCTTATTGTCAGTTGTGCAGCATGAAGGCATGATATTAACAAATTATGCATTTCCTCCTGCTGCTTCTGGCGTCTTTTGTTTTTGGACGCGAGAGAAAAAGCTTCGAAGGTCCGCAGAGGCACTATTAGTTTTCCGCTTTGTACCAGGCCTACTAGAAGAAGACGCCTGTAAACAAAAGTAAGCCTTAACTATTCCTTCTGCGACGAGTTGCAAAAAACATTATAAGCATCTTTTTCTCACCCTGTAGCGTAATACTTGAAAATTATTTTGCTTAGAGAGTCCTCAATTTTACTGCTATCAAAAGGAGAGGGGACAAAACTACGGTGGGTGGACCTCTGACAGCATTTCTATGATAACACAATGAAGATGAAAGTCCAATAGGTGGGTTTTCAATTCCTTGATCAAAAAGCAGATAAATAGCAATGGAGGCTAATGTGGGCCCGAGCTTGAAGCCGGCCTTCCGACCTTAATGGCGAGCGCGAGAAAGCGCAAATAAGTTATGTCTTTGTAATTAACCGACTGAAATTACCATCTCTGGCAGAAAGGTTGATCTGCACGTCAGGTATATCACAGAATAAAGGAAAAAGGACGCAGGGTCCTAAATATGTGAAGAACTCTTGAACTTGTCACTCACTACAACTGAAACAATACACTCGCTAGAGCCGGGCAACTGACATGTCGCGACGAGCACGAGAGCAGAGGGTGTCGCATAATAATAGGCAATGCTGTAGGAGGGCGTGGAGACTTTATTCCCCTCTCGCAGACTCACTACGGCTCAACTGCCCAAACTCGCGGCACTGTTCTCTGCATGTATATTAAAAAGGTGTATATAGGTCTGCATACATAGTATAATAGCTTATAACTATTCCGTTACGGCACCAAAGCTTTCACAACACTGTTCATCAAAAGGCCTACTAAAGTACAATTGCGAACAACGAGGATACTGTGTCTGTTCAGACAAGTGGCTTTTAGATATTTTCCAATTATCTTTAAACATTGTGTATTGAGCTGGTGAAATAAAAACTTGCATCGGAGAACCACATTGATGATTACCATTTTTCTATTTTCCCGGGAATTACGGGGGGAGGGGGGTCGGTAGCCCCCCCCCCCCCGCCCCCCTTAATCCGCCCCTGCTTAAGTGGGTACTAAATGGTGCCGTGTTGATGTCGACTTCGTCGATATTTTGGTACTTTTCAATGTTTCTTTATATATCTTTATAAATAGTTGAGTCCACTAAACAAAATTTTTACTGGTTATTCCTCATCTAAAGGACTGTAAATGGGCCAAATTTCAAATTTTTATTTTTATGCCCAACAAAGATACTTAATGGGCATTAAACTTTGGAAAATTTGAAAAATCAAGAAATTTAAAAAAAATTAATAAAAAAAGCCACTGAAGTCCACAGCATAAAATTCTGCAAACTTAAAGCATGGCTTTATACCTTTCAAATAAAAAAATTACAAACATTAAGTATCCTGCCGTCCTATGTAAAAAATTGTAAAAATTGATTTTTTAGTTAAGTGATGAAAACTTTGAAGCAATATTTGGACCCTAGACTTAATTTTAGGTCGATACATCACCCGACCTTTATTTAAGTTCATTATTTTTTGAATCGATTGGTTTTTGTTTGATTGTTCTAGGATACACAGAATTGGAGATATTTGCTTTTCCTGCAGAACACTGAAATCGCCTAAAATCGGTGATTCGTTAGCATAAAAATGCCTATTGCATTATGTACAATGCCTAAATGTACATTGCCTATAAGGGCACAGCCCCTGCTTTCATACAAAAAACGGTCACCTATAGAGATTTTAAGTCATTCCATCAAAAAGGATTCACGAATGACCTCTACAAAATAAACTGGTGTCGTATCGGTGAACTCGACTCGATCGATGAAAAAGTGGAGACATTAAATTCTCTGCTCTTAGACACTCTCGACATTCATGCTCCCATTAGGACTGCTCAAGTTACACCCCCACCAAAACCTTGGATTTCAACAGAAATAAAGTTCATAATTAAAGAAAGAAACAGAGCTCGAGCAGCGTTTAGACGCCACAAGGACCCGGTAATATACGCTGAATACAAAGGACTACAAAAGCTAGTCAAATATATCAGGAGCGTCCAACAAGTCAATCGCGACCAACCGGTCGATCGCGAGGCCAATTTTGGTCGATCGTGGATCTCTCGCAATGTCTGGGGCAGAATTCCGTGTACTCCCGCGACTTGGAAGCAATTTTAGAAGACAAAGCTTTGTAGTTATAGTTGAATGTATTCTGGTAACTTGCCAAGTTCATGAATACCTAGAATTCTGACAGCCAGACACTGTTATCTCCGCTCACCCAGCACAATACATTTTGACTTATGTGTTACATTGTCACCGGACACAACGCGCGAACGCAACAGTTACAACTCGACTCATCGAAGAACACAGTCAGTCAGCTTGAATATTTGGTAGTGCCATACGGTAGCTTCTTTTCTTTTGTATTAACTGTGTCATTATTAAGCAATAGTATTTATCCTCGGTGACCACGTTGGATTAAAATTTTTCTTCTGTTTAAAATGTAAGTACATTTTCTTTGTTTTAAATTAAATTGCTTTTCTTACCTATCTATTTACTTGATAAGTGAGCATTCTCGGCAACAGATCTCTAAACTTCGGTCATTACACTGGGAGAAAAATAAGGGACAGTATTACAAATATATTAGGAATAACAGGAATTCTATCTAAAGTAAGAGGTCAGTATTGTAAACCGTAACAAATATATTGTAACTTTAACATACTTCTTGTAAATTCGAATATATCTATATTAGATTTTAATATACTTGTATTATTATCCCCGACTGTAGTATGCAGGATTATTATTATTTCTTTCAATGTAACGGAGATAATTGCCGCAGTTCACGAGTTTTTGAATTTTCTAGGAAAATATTTAATTCAATATTTATTCTTAAAATTGTCATATTTCTTTGCATTCTAGTATATCCATGAACATGAGTAGTAAACCGAATAAATCTAAAACTTATCACTTCAATGAAGAATGGGAGCTCGACTACTTTTTTACAATGGTGAATGATAAATGCTGTTGTTTAATATGTCTTACCTCGGTAGCCATGATTTCTTTGAAGGAAAGGACTAGAGGTGTCGACATATTCAAAGCCTTTAAAAACTTGCTCTATGATTTGAAAGTACCACTTTTCAAATTAGTCTCAACAACAACGTATGGCGCAGCTGCAATGATAGGTTGCAAAAATGGATTTATAGCCCTATGTCGAACTGAAGATGAATTCCCAGCCTTTTTGAGCTATCACTGCATAATTCACCAGCAAGTGTTAGCTAGTAAGAGACTAAACACAAAAGAGGTAATGGACATAGCACTTTTAATATAAGACACTGTCTCCGGCGTTACTTTGTGGAACTCCTTCATCTTTTTTAATAATAATAAACACTTGGTTGTTATTCCACACTTTATTGGAAACAAAACGACCCGGGTTTCAGCATGTCATGCCATCATCAGCCCTGATGATGGCATGCCCTGATGATGGCATGACATGCTGAAACCCGGGTCGTTTTGTTTCCAATAAAGTGTGGAATAATAACCAAGTGTTTATTATTATTAAAAAAAAATGGACATAGCATTTAAAATTGTTAATTCAATTCGAGGAAGTTCCCTCAAACGGCGTCTCTTCCAACTGCACCTCGACGAAGGCCAACCTGAATTATTACTACATACCGATGTCAGATGGCTGAGCAGAGGTAAATTTCTGCAGCGATTTCGTGATTTATTGCCTGAAATTATAGATTTTCTTCACGAACAAGATGGAAACTGTGAAAATTTAAATGATGAAACTTGGCTTAATGACTTGGCATTTCTTACCGATTTTACTTCAATATTAAGTCATTTAAATTTAGAATTACAAGGTAAAAATAAAACAGTAATTCATATGATAGCATAGACGCATATAAAACAAAATTTATTTTGCTAATAGAAAATCTGCAACAAAATAATCTGAATCATTTTCCAAATATGGCGGATAACCGACAAAAACATAAAAATATTAAGTATAAGATCGACAAATACGTCGCGGAAATCCAAAAAGTAATTGAAGATTTTGAGGTAAGATTCCAGGATTTTGAAAAAATTAAAGAAATGGTGGAATTTATATATTTTCCTTTTAAAAAAGATGTAAGTGTGAAACGCATTATCCAAAAAATTTCAGACATATTTCATATGGATCAAAAGGCATTAGAAAATGAAATTATAATTTTACAAACTGACTTAAACTTACAAGCCAGAAAATCTGAAGAAGATTTTTGGAAATATGTCAACCGAGAAAAATATCCCAGTGTCACCAAATGTAGCGAATATATCTATTCTTGTTTCGGATCAACATACCTTTGCGAATCGGCATTTTCCTACTTGAAGCTAACGAAGACTAAACAACGTTCTGTCCTGACTGATTCCCATACTGAAGACTCATTATTATTATCTTTGTCAGGATATACACCTGATTATGATTCCTTGGTTAGAGACATGCAAACTCAGTCTTCCCATTAATGTTAAGGGAACAAAGTAAATTCTAAATCTGTATTTATCTGTGGCTACTTTGAATTAATAAATATTGTTAATAATTATCCATGTTATTTTAATTCCCCTGAACGTGAGTTTTTTGGCCCTTTAAATAATTATTGTTGATGTTTTTTTACGTAGGTAGATAAGCCTTATATCTATATTTCAGTACGTGGAGTACTTAGCGAGCTATTGATAAATTAGCAAAAAGTAAGTCATATTATTCTCTCATGATAAATTTTCTTGGCCCAAAAAAAACGAGAACGTGAAATATTGTAATCAAATTATCAGCCATACTGTGAATTTTTATAACAACTTTTTTATATTTACGAACAAATAGTACAACAACTTATACATTACAGTTGATAAAAAAATTAAATTGCATTTTAAGTTAGTAAAAATCTATCCCGAAAAAGTGTCGGAAAATCGAATTTTTTAGGTACCGCATGTACGGAATGCTGCTATCAAAAGTTGGGTCTGGTAATTTATTTTCTTCAGGAGCCTATATCTCGAAAACTTAATAAGTGATTTAAAAATAAAAAATAGTTTTGAACATATATTTTACATATCTACCCATACCTCGCTGGAATGCACCTTATGCTGAAACACAGTGTATAAACATAGTATGCATTTGCCACCCCTTCTTCCCCCTTCGACTACGCCTATGACAATAAGTCGATCGCGACACACTTTTAAGATAAAAAGTAGATCTTATATACAGAAAAGTTGGGCACCCCTGAAATATATGACTCGTAAGGCCAAAAGCGAATACTTCCAAAATGCCATTGGAATGCAGACCAATACAATGTGGAAAACTATTCGTGATCTTGGTGTAATACAGCCAAAACATATGAATGTCATCAACATAAATCTAGATATACTCAATAATTATTTTTCTATAAAAGAAACTAACCACGAATGCAATATGAGCAACGTCCTAGAAAGTCATAAAAAAACAATCTCTCTGGAAACCAGTTTTATTTCTCCCACATTTCTTCCTTATCAGTCACGAGAGCATGTAAAGACATCACGACAAGTGCAAAAGGGCATGACGAAATAAATATTGCCGCAATAAAGATGGCTCTTCCGGTGATACTACCTGCGCTTCTAAATATTTTCGATGCCTCTCTGCAAACAGCGCAATATCCAACTTTATGGAAACATTCCATAATACGTCCAATCCCAAAATGCTCTGAACCTACCAATCCGTCAGACTATAGACCAATAGGCATCATTTGCGCTTTTGCTAAGATTCTAGAACGTGTGGTATTTGAACAAATCAATAGGTTTGTCATTGATAACCACATATTAAATTCATTACAATCCGGCTTCCGAACAGGACGCAGTACCCAAACTGCACTATTGAACATAACTGAAGATATAAGAGGGGCTATGGAAAACCGAGAAGTCACAATCCTGGTACTATTTGATTTCTCAAAGGCATTTGATATGGTAGACCATGAACTGCTTCTTCATAAATTGACGAAATTTAACTTCTCAAGTAGTTCAGTAAACTGGTTTCGATCCTACCTCAGTAACCGAACCCAATCAGTGGTTGGACCCAATAACACATATTCTAACTGGATATATAATTCTAGAGGCGTAGTCTAGGGCTCAGTCCTCAGCCCTCTTCTTTTCTCGTTATTCATAAATGATCTCCCCGAAGTCATAAAACACTGTAAATACCATCTCTACGCTGACGATTTCCAGATATATTGCCACTCATCAATTCCGGACTTACGATCTACAATAGCGCTGATCAATGAAGACGTTGAGCGAATGGCATCCTGGACTCTGAAAAACCACCTCTGATTAAATGAATGTAAAACAAAGTCGATAATAATTGGGCAAAGCTACTTGCATGCTCAAATAGAAATTTTATCTTTGCCCAACATTCAAATCGGAAACTACACCATACCATATGAAGAAGCAATAAAAAACCTTGGTGTGACATTTGATAAACATCTTACTTGGAAGCAACAAGTACAAAGTACGAAACAGAAAACCCTAGGTATATTACACCAACTTTATAGATCAAAGAATATTATACCCCCTAAAATACGCACCATCCTTGTACAAACACTAATCCTTCCACACCTCGATTACTGCTCTTCCTTGCTTACAAATCTAGATGAAGAAAACAGCAACAAACTACAAGTGACAATGAACTCAACAATACGATTTATTTTTGACCTCAAAAAGTGGGATCGAATTAGTAGCTCGTATGCCCGCATAAACTGGATGAAATTCAAACAACGCCGCCTTTATCATCTCACCTGCCTCACATTCAAAATACTTTCTTCTGGTAACCCGCCTTATCTGTACGAAAGATTTATTTGGAAAAGAAATATTCATTTCATACCCACTACAAATCACAATTTTGGCATTCATACCCCCCATCATAGGACATCTCACCTCAATAAATCATTCATGGTTACAGCTGCCAGAATATGGAACTCACTACCGATAGAAATAAGAAACTTGCCATCAATTCATGTTTTTAAGACTAAAGTATAAGTTGTTTCATGATAGTTCATGGAAATTCCCAGTGTAACTAACCATGCTGACGTGATTGATTACTGATGTGATGATGGGAGAATATATTCTGTATTCATGATATAATTTTCTATTAGTGCTACGTTTTTCTGTTATACCTGAATATTTTCCTTTGAATAAATAGTGATACTGTTACCAATGTATTTAATATGTCTGGAAATGTTGTGTGGCTAGATACCCGGGTATCCACATTCGGGATGCAATTGTATGTATGTATATGCTTGTATAGATTTATATTTTGTTTTTTTTTCCTCCTTTATTTTTTTGCATTTACTGAGTCTTGCTGTAGTGTTTTTTTTCTTTGTACCTCTGTCAAATGATTTTCACTGAATTGTAGTGCAATTTTAAATTATCTCATGGGCCAAATGGCCCACGATAATAAATTAATTGTAAATAAAAATAAAAATAGAATATAGTACACGCATAATACTGTAACATATTGCATTGTAATCAGGTATGAATCGACCGACACTTTAAAGCACGTAATCCGGCAAAAACTCAATGATGAATACAATATTTTAAGGTATTCAAAACCTGGACCCAGAACTTGGGGTTTTAAAAAAATGCGGGTTTCAACTAGCAATTGGCGCGTTGGCGCTGCGTTCTCTACGTCAAAAAAATGAAGATCGATATGTTGGTGGTTTTAGTAGTTTGGTGCATGGTCCTTATATTTTATAGGGACCTTGGTTAAGCGTTTGTAAACAAATGTGTAAGGGGGAATTCAATATTCCCTAAGTATTTTGGTTATATATTCCCTGGTGCAACTGTTTTTAAATCTGTCATCACTTTTGCCGTTTATGTGAGGTTGGATGCAATCACTGAAGTTTTATGGAAGACGCCAAATGTTTGGACACCCCCACTCTTTACTGAAGCAAGGTAAGTTTGTTGTTGTTCTTCATTATTATCTATAGTTGTAACATTAATATTGGTTTAAGAAACCGTACCCCTCTCTGAAAAAAGTTAACTTCTTATTTGCTATTAGCGTAGCATATTCTGTCCTATTATTTTAATTAAGTTTACCGGTGTATTTTCACGTAGCGTATTGTGTAGTGTATTCATATTGATATCTGAGGAGAAGGCTTGTAACATATCTGTGCATCGGTTAGTGATATCTTACGACTCTTGATTTGTTAATTTCACTCTGTATTTAGGATCCTAGTCTAGTAATAAGGTTTTTGAAAGTTATTAAAATTACTTTATATATATATATACCCTCCAAGATTATTTCTCTTGGAAAAGAAGTTTTTCATGAGTAAGAAAATTAAACCGTTGGGAGAAGTGATTTTGGAGGAAGAAGAATATAATACGGAATTTTGTTACAAGGTCGTAGTTAAACAAGTTTTTAACGATAATCGTTGGTTTACAATTGGAAGATTATTATTGCCTGTTTAAGAGAAATATTTCAAGATATCACTGTCGTGATACGATTTGTTCTAATTTCACCTGCCTACACTTCCAACACTGCTCAATGAAAGTTGCCGTCGTAAAACTCGTGATCTCATTGGGCTCATGCATTGGTGGCGTGGGTCAAATGTTTTCATCTAGGTGTTAATTCTGTATGTGTTTTCAGTGTGGGAATTTGTCTTTCGCTTTTTTTCTTGTGAGTTTATTTAAGGGTAGAGTACAGTGGTACAGTGGTAAATCTGACATAAAAAGGATATCTTTCCCTACTATAACATGACACAAAAGTGACATGTTACCGACGTCAAATTGATATATATCTGACATAATAAGGATATCTTTCCTGACTATATATTGATATAAAAATGACATTTTCTGATGGTGTTGGACCGATATAAAATTGACGTTAAAAAGATATCTTTCCTGACTATACAATGATATCAAAATGGCATTTGCTGATGTTGTTGGACCGATATCAAATTGATGTTAAAAAGATATTAAGGACTATGGAACTAAATGCACCCAAAAATGGGAAATAAGGTTATAGTAATGATGGTACATTCATATGGCTGTAACTAACAATGACTGGAGCCAGTACTTGATGTACTTACAATAGGTATGAAAGAGTGTTTCTGAAAGAAAATACAAAATTAGTAAAAATGCAATTTATTGAAATTACTATTGGTTACAAAATCCTAGGTGTCATATAAGCTCTTTCATTATAATGTAGATATATTTATTTATTTATTGAGAATGTTTTATAAAATATAACTATTTTTGCGCCAGTAATATTACAATACCTACTTCTTACAGACGATAAAATTAAAAAATAAAATACGAATATGGTCTCCATGATGACTAGGGTAATATCTCTCTCGAAGGCACTTCGAACGTAAGGAATGCAGGGGTGAGGGAAGGGGCTTGGGAGGGTGATAAGGTGTGGAGGAGGAGGAGGAGAGAGGGTGGATGGGTGCATACCTGTTTACTCGTGCGTTCTTCCCCGAATCCTAACAGCGGGGAATGTTAGAAATTATCTCACCCCCCCCTTCCCCTTGACCACCGCCAGCTCACCTCCCTTCCCCCCGCGCTCTCATTGGTAGATGAAGAACGTATGGCACATTGTGAGGAGCCATCATCTACGGCCGGAGTCAAATGGCGCATAAACGCCAGTGACTTCAACGTAGAACGAGTCATATTGGCCACGCGCTTCTCTCTTCGCCAAGGTGATTGTTCCATTAGCCTCTCGAAGGTATTCGCGAATGCGCGCACTACGACCTGCCTTCTCTCAAACCTCAATTACCCACCCCTCAACCCCGCCTTTTCTTACCGATGCCCCCCAAGGTCCGTATATACAGGTCATGACACGATCCCATGATTCACCTTGATTCTACCATTTTGTTTCGGAGGAACGGCGAGGTGCCATAAGGCTAACATTGTGCGCTGACGAAAAATTAGCGAAATGGTTGGTTGTTGTGCTCCTTTCTGCTCCAATTCTTCAGAGAAGGGAATTCGTCTATTCCGCTTTCCAGCTGATGCCAAAAGAAAGCGTGAGTGGATTATTAAGTGTCGAAGAGACCGATGGAAGCAGACCACTTCATCTCGCTTGTGTGAGGTAAGATGTAATATCAGATATTGAGTATTATCCGTTAAATCTTTCTGTATCGGTAAGTATTGCTTAAATAAGTTCAAGGTGGAGTTATAATGTGTGAAAATCAGTTTAATGTTGCCGTTAAAAATAGGTTACATTAAGTAAGGGATGGCATCACGAAGTTATGTCCGGTTATGAATAACCTCACGTGGTTTAATCGTGGAAATAATCAAGGTTTTGAATACTATGTAGTTATTAACAATTTTATTATTTTAGGCTAGGATAATAGACGGACCTTGATGCCCCCTTCCCTTCTCGTGCTCCCCCTACCGAGCGGCAACTCCCGTTTGCTCTGGGTTCACCCTTGCTGTGTTAGTTGATATTTTGACAATCGGCGGGGATAGTCGTGGACTCCGTCGTCGTGTCTTCAGCTCACGGGACACCAGAGTGATGGCGAGGGACGTGGTGATCGAGCGTGGACACAGAGCATCGTGGTTTTGAATGGTAACTATTTAGGTATTTAATTCGTAATGCAATGTAAATCTCGTCAAATCCATGAGAATGGTAGTGTATTCTTTAAATCGCACTGCTGAAACGAGTTTCTCTCCTATCTTATTGAATGGAACCTTAATTTGAATTTCGTCACGTTTTCAGTCTCAACCAGAGGAGGCTGAGGAACACGTGGGTCGTCAACCTTGTTTCCTCAATTGAATGCTGTTATAGAATGTTAATGAATGCTTCGAGAACCCTCCATTGGGAAAATGTCTTCGTGCTCGCTGCCAACAGTTAATGGACGGAGGTTGAATCAGTCATGTGGCGCGTCCCACTCACCCTTGAGGTGGCTTGCAGAGTATTTTACTGTTGAAGGCAGTTCGTTGCAAGCAAGGACTCGGGAGACTGGCTGACAGCGTTCGCCGTGGAAGTTGTGAGTACATTCATTTTAGTGACTGCCCTTGTATCCCTGTTGTGTCTGACGTGAAATATATCTGCACGGTTAATTCTCATGATGCATAGGTAGTGATCAAAGCTGTGGCGCGTGTGCTAATTTTAAGCAATCGTAACGAGAGTAATCGAAGGTAACGATTTAAACAAAAAAATATTATTTCTCATGGCGATTACCGTTGGTAGAATTTCCGTACGAGGTTGTCAGGATCTTGTTTTGTGGCGTATCGTACTATTCAGAATCAATACAATTTCCCAAGTCCAGTTATAAACCTGTTTATACGTTAGCTTTAAATACTACAGGGATTAAAAAGAGTGCAGAGAGCAAAATTTAAGCGTATTTCTTTGCTTTACGGTATTAAATCACGGGGATTTTTTGGGCACTTTCCTGAATTGATTTCTACACTGCTCTTTTTCTATTCGCAACCACGATCGAAAATTATTGTCACTATCGTTATTAAAGCCGTGTTTACACGATGCATTTACCCGCGCAAGTACGAGGCTGGGGGGTTATTTTGTAATCTCACTTTAGTGAGAACACGTCATAAAATCTCACTTTTTCGTAGTTCAACTCCCTCACCCAGGCGGCGTGACCATCTTCGGATCTCAATCGGTGAACTGCCGGTCATGTACTGGTCTTTTAGACGATTCATCCGCTCTGATCCGTATCTTTCGACTCTTGATCCGATTCATTATCTCCGCCTGCCATTAGTTCCATCTCACCTGTCATAAAGAACGTGACATGGAGCTACCATCGTTTCCACTCGAAGCTTGAGTTGGAAAATAAACAAGGTCGCGAAAGATACAAACAATTTTAAATCGTATTGTTGTAATTTGCTAAACGTGAAGAACTTACACATTTTCAACTCCAATATATTGGGCACTTGAACGTATGCTTCGTTTGAAATGCTTACGTTATTATTTGCTTGAATTTTCAGTGTATATATTTCGTATCAATATTTCCCAAACTATGTTGCTGATACCTTTGTTTTTGTGTGCCTATACGCCAGTGTATGGAGAATGGAATTCAGTTATTTATACCATCATTTTAACAAATATTGCCTTAAAATCTACGTTCTTGGTAGATATTTCCCGTGCTTGTGAATCGAACACTAATTAGATGCACTTAATTGTTTTTAAATATTGAGTTATCGCTTACATGTCGCTTGTAGTTTTGACTGTATTCAGATTTTCGTGGTATGTACAGTGTAAGATATCTTCCGTAAGATGTTGAGAAATCTGGGTATTTGCTAATCTCGGCATCTTTTATTTGATATAAGGTAATTGAAGCTTCGACAATTCACGAACCGTTCGTGAGCCGATCATTAAGAGAGGGAAACGGATCTCCCGCCTTTCCACTAAGAGTCACTAAAAAGGTGAGATTACAAAATAACCCCCCTGGACAGATGCGTGAACACATTCACCAAATTAGAACAGGGGCTATTTTCTGACCACGCATTTGCGCAATTTTGAGTGTTTACACGGTGAAATTTTGATGGTGATTGTGTTCACGCATCTACCCGCGCGGGTATATGCATCGTGTAAACACGGCTTTATAACAGTGACTGCCTAAAACATAGTCGTAAATATAAAAGTGAGGAATGTGCGAAGTTCTAAGTCATTCAAGTGTGTACTAATTCCACGAAGTTAACTACGCAGGAAACATTAAGCATTTAATTAAGGAAATGGAAAGAAATTGGATGTCGGTATTATTAAATGCGGATGATTCTCGTATCCTCAACGAAAAGAAAATCAAACCTGAAGCCATTCAACGGCTTGTCGATTTTTTTGTGACGAAGTGGGAATAAGTAACAAGGACCCGATACAATGAAACTTGCCTAAATTACAAGGTTTCGAGCCTAGTCTTAAAGGATATTTTGTTGACCGGTGTTGTCGCTATTTTAAAACAAAATAGTTTCTATATGTGTCTACCGCTCGAAAGTCAACACTGTTTTGTGATGAGATTTTTTCGCAGTAATTTGAGCTTGTTTAAATTTCAGAGATTTGAGTACAGCCTCCTTAGTGAAAAGTGCCAATCGCAATAATCCGTGAATCCTTGAATCTCCTTCAAACCTCTTAAAGAATATCTAATATTCTCGATCACACCATCTGTTGAGTAGTTATTAATAACAGCTGTTATTGATTTTTTAACCGACTTTCATGTTAAACGTGGATTTTCTTTTTTGAATACTGAAATTATCAACTCATATGGAAGGCTGATTTGCGTTAATTTAGAAACACATTGAGGGAATTGTTATAACATCAGTGGAGTACCGCCCAACTGAAAAATATCTTGGGAAACATTCGTGTAACAACACTTGAGAATTCGCCTTTTACTGTCGTGCAACGGGAAAGGAAATGACTTGAGGTTAGTTTGAGGACGTCCTGCATTCTTTTTAATCTGTTGTCCTTATTACTTCAAGTATAGGGAAACTATTACAGTTTGTTACAATGAATTTAGTTAAATTAGTTAAGTGTTCGGTTTCGAGACGTAATTTGTCGAATAAAAGTTTGAAAAACTCTTTCATACTTGGCTTAACCGTGATGGATGACCTACAGAAAGTGGTTGAATAAGACATCCGTTCGCAATGTTTTTTTTCGCTCATGCCTGACGTAATATAATGTTTTTAGATAGAATTGGCGTGTGCAATCGTTCTTGGAGCAATTGTTCATTGCGAAGCATGCAGATGATACTTGCCAGTGATTATTAGCGATCTCTATTGCATAGAGCTTCAATTATTCTTTTGAAAATTCGCATAGCACTGGTATAGAATGGGAAGACGTGATAGTATACGGTCTACTTTCGTGGTAAGTTAATGAAACTCAATCTTATAGTGTAGATATTTTACGTGCGCGGTATTTCGCGCAGGGTGAACTTTCAGGATGATTAAACGCTTAGTTTTTTAATACTGCGCGGATGGTGGAAGGCTGAACATTCAAGTCAACGTCATGAGTGAATTTATTGTTCGTGTCTGTCTTAAATGAATTGGCATTTGTACGCAGGAGAGAGTGAAAAAATATGTTAATTGCGCTGAGTAGTTTGCATCATAACCTTTTTAGATGTGGTGTAGTTAAACCAGTGCTTAAGGCGGTCAACTATCAGTGAGAGGTGACACTGGGCTTACGACATAAGTTTAGTAAAACATTCTACAGAGGTTACATTCCGCGGCATTCTTTTTTTTATTTTTAAATGCTTTCTTCTCGAAAATTTATGTAAGCTGCATCGTCTCGCTTCAGAATATTGAATCATGAACTACCGAATAAAAAATTGAGCTCGATTGACCACCCGACGGGCATGTACTCCCCTTGTCAGTGAAATGACAACATAGTGTTCTTAAAAAGTTCGAAAATTCAGGAATTCCATCAAAAAGAAACACTAAACCAATAATTTTGTACCTTCCTTGTTTGTGGAGCTGGTAAAATCATCACAACATGGCTCTTCTTGCATGCTTTCATCGACGCCATCGTCAGGAGGCGTGCCTTCGGCATTTTCCGTTTTAACCGTTTGCCTGTCACCGTTACATAAATGAAAAATAATTTTAAGGTATTTTTGAAAAATGTTAATTGGCCTTTAATAAGTAGTCAAACCTCATGTTCAATATGAGGAAAAGAAAAACATATATGATGAATGTACTGAAAATGTCTTGGAGGAGAGTAACGACAGATGTCAATCTTATAAAAAAGTGTCGACATAAATAAATTGTTTTAATGAAATGACAAAAATGTGTATAATATGTTTCTTCCATTTCAATTAACATAAGCTTATATTAAATAATTATTGGTAAGTAATTACAGTAAAAGTGCAGTGAGTCACAATAACAATGAATAACAACAATTGAATCTACAATTATATCTTTTAGCTGATAGTGTAGTTAATAATTATTTTTCAAGGTACCCCAAAGTAAAAAATAAACGTCAAGATTGGTCCATAAATAGCGGAGATAGAGCGAATTTGTTCGCGCTCCTCAGTTTGAAGTTATCAATTCAGTTTTTCAAGCGCGCGGCAGCTCCGTGATTCACCGCCGCTCTCTACCCCCTCCATGCGTCCCATTGTTTGCTGCCGCGTCCGCCGTGAATACGCTCCACTTTGTGCACGCAATTTTCTAATAAAAGATAAGTTTTATAAAAAAAGAAATTGCAATAATCAAATATAAGCATTTGTTTGTGTAACGCCGTTGAAATGGTTTCATCCCTTTTAGAAATAAAGCCTCTACGATTTTAAGAAAAAAAATCCTATCTCGGCTCCTATTGGTCGTAAGGACTTTTTGTTTTTCATAAATTTGCGCAATAAAATCAGCATTCAGAATAAATAAGTTATAAACTCGTGCGACCAACAGCCAACGCCGTAGCTCTATTTGTTTATAAAAAAAACGCTAGTCTGAAAAAGTATGCTTTTTAAACGTTTATTTCAATGACTTCTCAATATTTTTTCGAATTGGTTTTAATACTACATGTAATCTAAGTGTTTGGGAGCTGAATCCCGTTGGATTTGGCTCAATAATTCCGCGAAAATATAGCAATTATTAACTTTAAAAAACTGTCTCCGGATAAACAATAGGCCATATCTCAGCAAATAATTCAACAATCACCTTATAAAAAATATCGCTGAATTAATAATCAAAACAGCTTTCTTTAAAAGCTATAAGAATAATGAAAAGATAATTTTTGTGAAAAATACTTAATTTACAAAAAACGCCCATTTTCACGGTTTTTTTTGCTTTTTTGCAATAAATAATTCACCTTTTTTGATTTAAGAAAACTCAAATTGAAGGTTTTTTGATTACCCACAACTTTTGTTTGAAACAAGTTTTCGTAAGTTCATTAGTTATTGAAATAATAAAAAAAGTCATTTCGGCGCCCTATAAACAATTACTATTTAGCAGTCCCCCATAATCTCGAGTCGAACGTGCATGGAGGGTTCATATCATGCCCATTTCACACCCCTGAGCACATTTTATCCACTATAGAATTGGAGTGGAGTTAACATTGGGTTTACACCTATTGATTGGACTATAAGTCATGGGAGCTTTTTAAAAGTCGGGGATATGTTAACTAGAACGCGATCTTAATAAAATCTTGATATCCCAATTTTTAAAATATTACAGCGGAATGAAATATAAATCAATGCAGACAAGTTTCTCATTCATATTTTACATGAAATAAACGAGTATCATAATTTCAATGAGTCATTCAAGTTCTGCTTCTTGAAGTTCTTTAACCACAATCTGGGGCAAAGCCCTTAAGCTCATGTGATGGCCACTTAGGTCATGGGACGAATTGAGAGAATTACATCCGCAATGAACTTCATGAGATTCACTAAAGAAAAAACAAATAGAAAAAAGCTTGTGTAGCAGAATCTTCGCTAACCCTCGCCTTGCATTCAGAATCTTGGTGATCGAATCCTTGAATTTCCAGACTCCTAGTTCCCTAGAGCGCCACACGAATTCCGGGAATTTATTCTTCAAAGGTAGCGGTAAATCGTCTTCATCTGAGTTATCTTTAGATTCGGAAGGTGAGCTCAGAATTTATTTTTCTTAAGCGGAAGCTTGAATGTCTGATGTAGATGGTTGGGCAGATTCAGCTCTAGAAGTACCCTCCTCTTCCTCAGAGTAATCTGTGGAACAATTATCTAAGAATTCATCCCCGCTTTCATTTTCCTCCAGAATTGCCTACTAAAACAACTCAGTGCAAAATCAATTTCTATGTCAAAAGGGTTAGTAGAGAATAAGCCAACGGTAATGCAATCCCAAAATAAAGCCTAAGGCACAAGTATGCCGCAAAAACAATATTAAATTAAACCACCGGTCAATGCCGAAACAATAAAAGTCTCAATATGCTGTGAGAAATGTCCAAAATTACGTGCAGGACAATAAACTAATAAAACATTGTTCAGGTGAACCAAAGAACGTTCTACCACCTATCAATAGCAGAGATTGGTAAAAAAGTCAAGAGATGAATGTCCAAAACAGAGTGGGGGTATATTCTAGAAGAGAAGTGCAGGAGAGCCCTGAATCACAAACATAATGGAAGACATACCAATAGTACTCCTTGTTGATGATCTGAGCGTATGGTGTGTATTCATGATGCACAATTCCCTATTAGTTAACAAAGAACAGCCTGATGGCTTGTTGTTGGTCTTCTTGCAGGCATAAACATGATCATCTTTGAAACGGTTGCACCAATTATCTGTTTAACCACCATTGCATCATTGGCAAAAGATTTCAGAATTTTTCCACAGTTTATGCATGCGTATCCCCAGTTTTACACAGAACTTGATGCAGTAATACTGCTCAAAACGTTCGGTCACTGTAAAGGAAAGGAGAACTTGACGAACTCATTGTGCACTGCTTTGCTCTATCACAAGTCACAACTGCTGGCCTGACATGGGGCACTCCCTTGAAACAAACAATGAAGTTCATTAAACCTTCATTAGGTTGTTCCTTGAAATTGTCCCATCTTGTAAAATTCTATATAAAACAAACTTGTATTATGCAATATAAAACAAATATAAAATGGATAATACAGTTTCGTTCCTCAATGTCAGTGCATACTTCATTCATAAGTATGCACTGACATTGTAATTTTTGCAACCTTAAAAATTGAAGTAAATTCAGCTGTAAAACCGAAACGCAATATTTATTTATTTGATAAATGCAACTTCATAAAATTTGGCGGACCTCCCGGACCCCCCCACTCGCTACGCCATTGACTCCAGCGCTTTACTTTATCCACTGGCTGTATCCCATGGCATTTTAAAGCCATAGTATCGATAAAGTTGTCGTCCTATTTGCAAATAATGACGCATAATAATTTTTCACACTGATACGCATTACTTCATCGGCCAATCGTTTTCAACTCACTCATCTAATGCATGGTAAAGGACAATCTTTAGGGATTCTATTTTATCTCATCGTCCTTGTTCCACAATATCCTCGGCTTTTTAGGAGTTGAAGAAGGGTTACTCCTGTAAATAAATTGTCGAAGTACGAGTTTAAACAATTATTATCAGAGCAGAGAATTCCCAAATTTATTTATATATTCCTGATTCACACAAATGTTTTTCTCTTGATAAACATTAAATATCAATGCGGTAGCATCCCTTGTATTAAGACACCATATCTTGTTGGCCGAAATGGTTCGGTTTTCCTCGAAGAAATTGTTGACAAGGATGACGACCAAGCATGCTATCACACTCATTGAAATCAATGTCTCGCTCTGGCTTAAAAGTTTTATGGTAATTGGGTCTTAACTGTTAAATAAAAGGGCGCAATGTCCATAATTTATCATTGATATTAGGATGATAATTATCTGCACAAGGAAAAAAACTGCATATATCAAGAAAGCGGTTTCTCGGCATAACCCCAGCCACAATTTCAATAAGAGTGACACAGCCTTCTTCCCAGTACATTCTCTAGTTAGGTAATGAATGGTAACTGAATAGCAGCAGTATGCCAAGAAACACTTTTAGCTCATTTCTGTCAATATTTGGATTGAGCAAATTTTGGAAGAGTGCGTAGTTTTTTCTCTCTTTCACTAAATGTTCGATGATACCACTATCATAAAACAGCTCAAAAATGCCAAGACTTGACTCATTTGTGGTTCCGAGCAATTTGTTTCGGGAAAAGAAGGTAGAAATTTTCTCAAATCACTTTTATCCCATTGACTATCCCACGGCTTTCAGCTGCCGGCCAGAGATATTTTATATCTTCCCGGCGTTATCTTCAACTCCAGTATCCTCATATGAAACAACGTTGCCATCTAGGGCTTGGATGTAGATTGCGTCTAAATCTCCCTCTATGTCATCAGCTACAAACAAATCAAACTCATCTTTTAGCCTAATGCGACTGAAATCCACAATATTTGAAAATTTAAATATGACACCTCTATCCTTTGATCTTTGCAAGAATATGTTGCTGTCTCTGTGAAATATTTGTCACAGGAGGGTTTCTTATACGTCCTTATATTTTGCGGGAGGAGAATTTCCCTATCATTTGTTTATACAGAGCCAAACGGAAATTTTTCTGTGTCACGTCGTGTCTAGTACTTGGAGGTGAATTACTTCCCTTGTACAGAATAAAACTGTTTATTATGGCGATATTAAAAAAAAGGCAAATAAATACTTCCACAATATCTTTGTTTTTCTTCCGACACCGTAATAGCACTTACTCTGATCAGCTCTGTCAACCCCGCCCATGTATTTTGTATAAGATGCAATTGACTGATGACACGATACCATAATTTGTTTGTTTCCTTTCCCTATTTTTCTTGGGACCTCTACAATCTTGTTGGGATCAAAATTCGTCTGAAGGACACAAATATCCCGATTATCGCGCCAAACCGTAGCTGTGACAGTTCCACTCTGCAAACTTCTACTTTGACCTCTTTGGAGCTTTAGTTTCTTTGAATATTTTAGTTATACGGGCCATTATCTTCGAGAAGGTCTTGTAGTAGCACATGCTTAAGTGTTTTTCATAAGTAACAATTTCATTATTCCCACACTTGAAAAAAACTATCAAAATATACTGATGTTTTCCAAAATAGTAATCTAGTATGTTCATCACCACCTGAGTCCCAAGAAACATTTCACGGGTCCTTTTTTCCCAAAGTACACATTCCCCTGAAGAACGTAACCATGATAAGTAGCTAACACCCATACTTTAAATCCCCACTTCGTTGGCATTCCCTGAATGTACTGTTTTATGTAATGACGTCCTTTAAAAGCAACCATTGCTTGGTCAACGCTTAACTCTCGACCTGGTTTATACTTTTTGTGGAAAGCGTCCATAACATGAAGAACTGACCTCATTTTTGCAACATATCAAAACCCTCCTCTCCTTGCTTTTTTTCCTGAGACATAACACTTATATGGAAATATTTAGAAATTTTTGTGTATCTACCAAAGGTCATACAATTGCGGACTGTTGCGCAGTCAATATCTTGACTATGCCAGTAATCCCTGCTTTCGCGCAAATCAAATATTACCATGTACACAAGTACTCCGATGAAGACTACAATTTCATCATATGTAACGTCTACCCACTCTCTGTCAACCTTTCCTGTGGAACGTTGGAGATGTTCTGCGTACTTATTCGTATTCTCGGCAATTCTAAAAGTAAGACCTCCACCTAATACCTTTCGAAAAGAAAACTCATCACTGCCAACAGCCAAATCATGAGTAGGCCCTATTTCTTCTTTGAAATCACAAGGCTCTTTAAAAATTTAATTATCTCTCCAATTGCCTTGCAACTGAAAAGTAGCTTGGGTATCATTCGTATTCGGGGTAACTTCACCTCCCGATCCATATTTACTTGAATCATCACTGTAACTAAACTCTCCCGAACTTAAAAAACTTGAACTATCTGAATCACTTGAAAAATCAACTCTGTTCACCTCCTCTGCAATAGCATCCTCTCTCAAAGAAGTCAATCAAAACTGAGGGTCTTTGGGAAGATATTTTTTTCCTTTGGGCTGTGCTCTATCTCCTTACCATTAGGGATGAGAAAGGCTGAGAGAGATTGTGGTGGAGGACACAGAAGGAAAAATATTCTCACTGTGGATGAGAGCTACTCCTTGGCTAGCCAGAGGAGGTCTGTATTTTTATCTTTCATTTGCGTCCCATAAACTATACCCATTCATTCACTCGAGAATACATCGTTCACTACTTCTCTTCAAACTGGGCCCCAAAACAATAACGACTTCTTGGATGACTCGAGAATCTTCTCTAATAACCTCTCTGGAGGTAATAAGTGAGCCAAGAGATGCTTGGGTGCAATTTGAAAGGTATATGGGGTTTTGCTTTGCCCTCTTATGGACCTTCGGCACATGAGAGAATAGTGATAGATATTACGAGGCTCTGCTTCATATCTGAGGATCGGGAGATAAGAAGGATCCTTGAATTGGCAAAGATAAACAAGTGGCAGAGGAAGCAGATGCTTATAAGGCTTAGAAGCATCTGCTTGGCATTGCACGGCAGGTCGGCTGGTTTCGGGAGGGTTAGACAGGATTGCTGACCATGGCATTTAAACTTCGGTAGGGAGAGGGTTAAACATGAATAACTCAAAACTAACTTTTTGTCACTTGTACCTCTTGGGTCCTAGGCTCCTCAATTATAAATGTTACCACATAATTAAGAAGTGCAGCCGTTGCAGTAATAAAAAATTTAATGTTTATATCACTTGAAAATGCACACATGTCCAACGTATATGTTTTTCACCATCCTATCCTCAGGCATACTCTCAAAATGCCCCAACTATCTTAACCTGTTCCTCTTAATTTCTGCCACTATGGGATGATGATATAAGAGATTCTCCAGTTCTCTATTCCTCCGTATTCTCCACTGTCCACCTTCCTTTGCTGCACCAAAATTATTTCTAAGCACTTTTATTTCCCATCTTTTCGGTAGCTCTTCTTCTGCAGTGTTTAATCGTTACTATCATTAAAATCACTTCCATTAACCTCAGCATAATTTTACTTCATTATAATGGGACTATGGAAAATCTTATCTGGAGGGAAATGATTTCTGATATTATAATGCGTTCCTCTAATGTTTATATCACTTGGAAATGCACACATCTCAATTATTTTAAACTGAAATCATTGCGATTCATTTATTTATGGTTACAAAGAGATATTTTATATTGCAGTTCAATGTAAATCTTATTCGTGATATCTAAAGATCATAGTGAAAAATATTTCATCATACCGATTTGATTTTTGGCATTTCAATGAAAATTCAAATATTTCTTATTATCAATTCAAGGAATCCAATCCCTTCTCCAACGATTATATCCTTTAACTTTTCTCAACATGTGCTTCCTAAGAAAGAACCTTTTCTTCCTAACCCGCCTAAAAATAAAAATAATCATAATTTTTCCTGCACCATCTGCTTTCCAGGCATCCAGTCCCTCAAAAAGAACTCTTGAAAGCCTTTTCCCATTCCTCTCTGACAACCCTACCGCCACAAACATCTTCCGGAAATGCCCCTCACTCACCTTCAGATGCCCCCTTAACCTCTACATCATCCTACAAAGTACCAAATCGCAATCTACACCCTAGCCATCGTCCGGGATGCAAAACCTGCCCCACACAGCACAGGGTGGCCTGCGGATGTCCGCTGCGTGCCCTACTTGTTGGAATAATGTCCGTGGATTTTCAGGACAGTCAGAAGACGGCCGTCTTCCATCCATAATATCCATCCGCTAACTGTCCGAATTAATGCATCCAACGGACATCCGATGTGTGCTATCCATTTTAAGGTGTTATTATGCAGTTATATGTAGTTCTATCTTTGAGTTAAAAAATAATAATCAAAACTCTTTTCACATGATCACAGCTTAAAATACGTTTATTGTGCCATGTTGTGTAAATGTGTTAGTTAAAGTCTACCACATTCTTTACATCACATTCTATAGCTCTCCTTTCCTTCAATAATGCCATTAGAATCATCTTAATGAAAGCCCTTTGAGCCTCGGCCACTTGCATATTCAATGTTTAAGGAATTCATTTGCTTGGATGTGCTTTCAACTACCTAGTACTCTCTGACCCGGCAGCAACCAATAGTCTACGGAACATGCAACCACGCAAGGCAAGGGCTTTCATTAAGATGATTTTGCCATTTGCAATATTGCCCGTTTGGCGGAACAAGTGGCGGCAAGGGTCTGCAAAAAGAGGCAAAAAAAGGTGTAAAAAGCATAACTTGAGATAGCTACCAATGGATTAGGGGAAGTAGAAAAGAGTCATTATTGGCAAGGTTGTAAAACCGGTATTGTGGGGCCAGCAAGCACGGAGGGACGCAAGTCCTCAACCAGCTGGCGCGGGCGCATGCCGCTGCACGTGCATGACCACGAGCCTATCCACGACCACGAGCCGCTAAATTCCTCGACCTCAGTCTGCTCAAAATGCCTGAGGGAATTCCACAATTAATGAAAAACTCCTTTCCAAGATATTTTAGCCAATAACTCTGCTGAGAAACGTCCCAACGACCTCCTCATCGTAGAATCGCCAGTCGCCAACTTTGCGAGAAGTTGCAATTTGCGACAAGATTTACATTGAATTTAGCAATTCAAGTACAATGTAAAAAAAAATCAATATGAAAAGTTATTCATATAATATCTATTCAAATTACCAATGTCATTGAATTGGCATTCCATCGTCTTCATATTCGGAAATTATATACTTGCTTCGCTTAGATATACCCCATTAGTGGCCGCCACTGTGGCCCGAGTGGCCGGGGTGGTTTTAAATAAAAATGGTTGTTAAAATTAGAATCGCAAGTTATCGCAAAAATTTCCTTCTGAATATTGTTCGATATGCTTTTCTCTACCACACAGTTCAAATAACTCCGTGTAGCCTGATGTCGATAAAAACGATAATTAACGTTAAACATAAAATTTAATGAAAAAACAGCACAAGTTTTGAAAAATTATAAACATATTAAAATACAAATAAAACGAAACAAACTTTATCTTCATTCATGCAATAAATATCAATTTTGGCGATCAAAATACTTTAAAACCAATATTATAAATAACGACTCTTTAACAAAGCTTTATATCTAGCTATTTTCCACAGAAAAATTTCGGTCGCCAAAATCACCCTGACATGCTCTAATTTGACCAGCTGTAAAAATTTTCATGGCGTATTTAATGCTCTGTATAGTACCCTATCTTGAAGAGCATATGCTTAATAATATAAATCAACTGTTTTTGGTTGGTTTGCGCGAACTTCATTTTTCGACTTTTGGCCAGCTTTTTTGGATTTTGGCCCACTGTGCATCGGTATACACGAATGTAAATTCCATGAGTTTCCATCCTGGAGTTCCTTGAATAGCTGCTGGTATTCTACCGGCAGAGTAGTGGATTTAGGGCAGCGAGTAAGCCGAAGTCTCAAAGCTGGCCGGGGAATTAACCACGGCGGAACATTACTGTACCCGGTAGGGTACGTGGCGAGCAGGCTAAAATTGCGTTTTGAAATAAGGTTTCTAAAGCGAACACTAAGAGGTTTAGTGGCTCTTGTCTTTCGGTTAAAAGAGTCTAAAGCCTTGGGTGATAAATAATGTTAAAACAGGGGTGGTTCGGCGCGGATAAAATTTTTGCGACATATTTGCACATCGTGTCCCTACGATTGGATAAAGTAGGCTCTCCTGTATCCACGTAAATGCTCAAGACGGGAGAGGTCCTGAAGGCACCGGTTGCTAACCGCAGCCCATGATTATGGATCGTCGACAGTGGTTTCATGTAAGTCTCACGGGCGGAGGAGTATACTATGGATCCGTAGTCTAGCCTAGAGCGCCCCATGTCGAATGTGATAAAAAGCGTAAAACGTTTAAAACTTTGAAACAATTGTCCCTTAGCGTTCGAAAATGTTCGCGCCAATTCAGGCGCCGCACAGTGGAGCAAAACCCCACTTCAGGCGGACAAAAGTCCTAAAATGAAAGTTTGAATTAGGGTTTCTGAAATAGTAGGTTGGGTAACCTGATGCTTGAACTACGTAACCGTGTATTTCACAGTTTGGTAAGTATGCACCTGCGCGTAGAAATGGGTGTCAAAGTGAGAGAATAGCGGAGCACTGGTCCCACGGACACAGTCGCCGAAATGGACGGTCGATTTGAAACTATTAGTAGAGCACACTGGTGTCCTCTATTTTATTTTTTAAACTTTCAATCGATTAAAATAAGAAAGTGGAGTGTGAATACGATTTTAAAATTTATTTTTTTAAGAAAATACGAGTGGAGTAATTAATTATCACGAATGGAAATTTATTGATTTTTCAAAATGAAAAGTTTTAATCATTTAGAGAAAAGTTATATAATCGGACGGAATCGTATCGTAAGTTTGAGATATATTATTCATTTACGTATGAGCTAGAGATTTTAAAAGAAATCAACTGCCATTGAGTTGCAAAAGGACTGTTACGATATAAAAGTTATTATGCACGAGAGGCAGATAGGAAATTCATCCGGCCGCTATGGCCGCATGGCAACGGGCAAACTATAATATAAAAAATTTCAATCATGTAAAGCAAATGCAAGTACCGTAAATTATATCTGTTTATTAAGTTATTACTAGTTTGTAATAAATAAAATTTGGATGCTATATGTATTATGTCCACTCTTAGGTAGATAAGTTGTGATGTTTGTTACACCAGGGCTGAGATTTTTGAAATTTGTGAAACTTCTGTACAAATCGTATAATTTTTTTTATGAAACATGAAAATATTTTGCAAAGGTGAAAACAAAAACAATTTTGCAAATTTTATTGCAGATTTATTTTCGACGACCATCTCAATTTACGTGAACATTTTTAATTTGATTCATTCTGATTATTCTACTGAAAAATAATTTTACTGTCAAAAATTGTAAAAATAATAAAACTTGCAAAAAAATCATAAAATACAATAAATGTCACAAATTTGATATCAGCTTTCATTTAAGCAATCTCAAAAACATACATATACCTATTTTGGAGTTGATTGTAACAATTTTGGACTTATGTCCGTCTAAAGTGGGGTTTGGCCCCACTGTGCGCCGGTCCAAAGTCATACCCAGGAAACGGACGTTCTCAACTTAGGGAAGCTCCCTACCATTGAGATATAGGTACGGTGGGACATAAACATCCCGCCCCCGATAAAAATGGATGCATTTCGTAGAGAAACAGAATCCGTTCCTCTGAAACCAGCCGGAAAGCTTATTCAGTGTCAACTGAATTAGCCTAGTGGCACTTGTTACTTTTGACGACCTGCAGAAAATAGTGAGGTCGTCAACAATCAGGGAGACCATAACTGGGGAGCGGATACACTCGGCCACATCGTTTATCGCAATGGCGAATAAGGTCACGCTTAGTACGGACCCCTGAGGTACTCCATTTTCTTGTGGGTAAAAACTAGATAAATATTCACCTATTCTAACTTTAAAAACACGGGAAGATAAAAAAATGTTAAATGAAAATAGGTAGATTTCCTTTAAAACCCCATTTATCAAGTGTATTCAGAATTTTGTACCGCCAGACACGGTCATACGCTTTTTCCAAGTCGAAGAAAATGCCATTTAAGTTTTGTCGTAAAATAAATGCTTACTGAATAAAATTGTCACTCCTGACGAGGTGGTCGGAGGTTGACCTACCCCGCCGAAAGCCGCACTGAATATCCGAAAGTAGGTTCCGCCGCTCCAACCACCAAACGAGACGATGGTTTATCATTCTTTCCATCACCTTGCATACGCAGCTGGTGAGAGATATGGGCCTATAATTGTTTGGGTCCGATCCGTCTTTTCCTTGTTTAAGGATCGGTACGAGTACCGTACTCATTATTGTACCCATACTCAAACAGGCTAAAGATAGAGCTGACCCGAACAATTACAGGCCTATTTCCCTTACCAGTTGCCTGTGCAAGGTAATGGAGAGAATGGTGAATCGGCGCTTCGTTTGGTGGTTGGAGCATCGAAACCTCTCCACTATCCAATGCTGTTTTAGACGCGGCCGCTCGACGGTTGACCACCTAGTCAGGGTCGACAATTATATCCAGAAGGCTTTTCTTCTCCGCCAGCACGTCGTGGGTGTCTTTTTCGACATGGAGAAGGCATACGACAGGGTTTGGCGGCGGAATATCTTAACGACGCTGCACGAGTGGGGTATGAGGGGAAATTTACCTGTTTTTATAAATAACTTTTTAAGTGATCGTTTTTTTAAAGTTAAGATAGGCAAGCACCTATCTGAACTTTATTCCCTAGAGAACGGTGTGCCCCAAGGGTCCGTTCTAAGTGCGACACTTTTTGCCATTGCTATGATATAGCAAGGTGTATCAAACCTCCTCTCTTGGGATCACTATTTGTCGACGATCTAGCAATATTTTGCAGGTCGTCCAAAGTTATTAGCGCGGCCAGAGTAACCCAGCTGGCTCTAAACAGACTGGAGAATTGGTCCCAGAGAAATGATTTCAAGTTTCAAGGCTCCCAGATTTATATCCAATTGGGTACTCTAGTTACCCACCTTGGATAATTCCGTCCCCTGAAATCTACATGGGTCTCAGTAGACGCCCGAAAGCTTACACCACTGATCTAGAGTACCAGCGTCTTTTTAACGAATTTCTCTTTCGTTACTCCGACTTCATCCCCGTATTCACTGTTGGTTCTAAGTCGGATGCAGCTTACTCATGCACGGTTACCTCCTCTCACCACGCGGTCATCGAGGCCAGACTCAGCCCGCTGTGTAGCATATACACAGCCGAGCTGCTAGTCATTAAGATGGCTCTCGATGGGATCGGGAAGAGTGCTAAAGCGATTGTCATTTGCACGGACTCGATGAGTGCTCTTCAGTCCATTTCTGGCTTTTCATCCGATCACCCCATTGTCCAGAGCATACACTCTAGCCTCCTATGCCTAAATAGAAAAGGAATTGCTATAACGTTCCTCTGGGTCCCTGGACATGTGGGAATTGCCGGGAATGAGAAGGCGGATGCAGCTGCAAAAGAAGCTCTAAATATCCCTGAGCCGACGACGACGCTGGTACCCTACCAGGACCTGAAAGCTACTTTACGTAAAGTAGTCCTAGATCAGTGGAGTGAACTTTGGAGTGATGTCCCAAACAATAAGTTACGGACCTTTAAACCGGTAACGTCAGGGTGGCCCACTTACATCAGGGGTAATCGCAGAGAGGAAGTCGTCATCACACGTTTAAGAATCGGGCATTGCGCCCTGACCCACTCGTTCCTCTTTACAGAAGAGAAAATTCCTCCTCGATGTGATGACTGTGACTGTCCTCTCAGTGTGCGACGTATCCTGATGGAGTGCGACAAATATCGGGACACACGAAATAGGCTAGGCATCAGTGGCGACCTAGAACAAGTTCTAGGCAACGATGTCGATCGCGTAAACCATGCCACTACTTTTTTAAAGGAAACTAACTTAATAAGTAAAATCTAATGTATTTTTATTATTTTTTTATATTTGGGCTTTTAATGCTACATTTTGTCTAAATTTATATCAATTCACATTTATTTATTGATATAAACTAGATTGTGCGTGGTGCAAAATGACCATAGCTGTCGACGCACCCTATAAATCTAAACCTACCTACGTACCTCATCCCAACTTCATACCTGTTTACACTGATGGGTCAAAGTCAGATCTCGCGTGTGGGGCTGTAGTAGTGATGGAAAAATCGATCTCGATTAAAATCGAAAATCGAGTTTTTTTAGTTAAAGATCGAGGAAATCAAGATCGAGCCATGATCTTCGAGTTTCGATCCAAACTCGATTTTTCAACTTCGATCTTGACCATTTCGTTTGATCTCAACAGCGCGTAGTAGTCAGCTACCCTACTCCCGCGCGCGCGGAGCGCAGGCTAAGAGCATGGGATAGAACTCCACAAGAAGCCGTCTGAGAGACAGCAGGATAACGGCGTCGATGACGATGAGGAAGATGATGTTGATGATCCGGACACGAACGCAGGCGAGGGAGTCGGTGAAGATGAGGAGGATGACAAGGTCCTCGATGAACTGCTACTGAGGTCACTTCTTGTGAAGGTGAAAAGAACGGTGCGCTTTTTCCGCAGTAGCGATGTGGTCACCGCGGAACTCCAGAAGCTGCAGGCAGATGCAGGGACACCCGCCCACCTTTAGGTGAGACTCATACTGGAAGTTAAGCATAGATACAACTCTTGCTACGACATGCTGGAAAGATTTCTGTCGCTGTCAGACATGATCGGCATTGTCCTATTTACTTAAACTGTCAAGAGAGAAATTTTACAATAAAACCACCCTTAAAAATCTACTCGGATCCAACAAAGACAAGGAGAAGATAGAGCAGCAGAGCGGCGTCTACATGCTCGAGTGTTCGGATTGCCCAGCAATATATATCGGGCAAACAGGGTGAAGTTTGCCACTAGAGCAGCAGAACACCGTGCCTGCTTCATAAATAGGAAGGAGACCTCCCAATTCGCTAAACATTTGCTGGACGAAGGCCACAACAGCGAATTCGTCCCAAAGGCCCTACACCTCGAGAGGAAGGGGCGGAGATCAGACGCCTTGGAAGAGTTGGAAATTCTGAGTCACCTCACAACAAAACAACTCGTCAATGACCATTTGTATCCCTCACGCTCTCCCCTCCTGCATTTTCCCTACCTTACCCATTACCCACCCACTGAGACAACCGCTGCCCTACTCCCTTCTCGAGGGGACGCAGATTAGACCCCTTGGTTGTGCTGGATTTTCTGAGTCACCTCACCTCCAACAACTACACCCCACCCCCACCCCCCTCCTCCCCCTCTCCTCCTTTACAACTTTATAACCTCTTCCTTTCCACCCCCCCCCCCACTTTTCCCAACGGTTTTGTACTATATATACCACTTATGCTAGACTTTCTGTTCACCTGATGATGTAGCACCGCTACGAAACCATGGTCGTGTTTAATAAATATCTAAGTGGAAGCTGCAGTGTTCAATCCTTTACTCCCAGTGTCAAGAGAGAAGACTACAAAAAGGAAGCCTCCGCCCATGCTATCTGTAGACGAGCTACAAATGTTAACCGTGGTCAAAAAACTTCTTGGACCATTGGCCCGCGTAACAGCTGAGGTTTCTACTGACAGCAATGTGTCCGTTTGCAAAGTAATCCCTCTGGTAGCCTATATGAAGGACGTAGACAATAGTGAATTTGGAATCTCATTAAAAGTACGAAATACGATTTTGTTTTGTCGTAACAATTTTCATAACATTCTCAGATCACACGTCAGTTTGATGCAGATTACGCGTGTTGTCAAGCACATGAAGAAAACCCTCACAGACGAGGTGGACAGAAAATTTGCTTGAGTAGAGACGCATCCTATTTAGCTACGCATCCTATCACTCTTTAGCCACGTTGCTTGATCCGAGATTCAAAGAAGTTGCTTTTGGAATCTAGCGTCACGCCAATGCTGCCAAGAGGAAACTGGGTTAGTGTAGTCCAGCTCCAGCGTACTATCAGCATGAAAAGTTTTTTCACAGATATACTCTACGCGCGAGGGTCCCTCCCTCCGATGAGTGACGCACTGGGAGTCTCTTGCGCGTGGAAGTAAGTCTGTGACAAAACTTTTCGGATGATAATACCTACTGTTTATTGCTGTTACTTCGTTTCACCCCCTGATTTTGAAGTAACATGAGATTCATTTTTATAGGTCATAAAATCCAAGATTTCATTAATGAAGCCCTTGCTGCTGCTGACCGAGATGCACAGGCAGGTGACGATACTGGCCTCCTCTCCGACGACACCTTTCTCAACAGGCCACCCGTCGATAGGAAAGTCAACCCCAATCCTTTGAAAGTCTGGGAGGTGATAAAGGCTGAATACCCCAAGACGTACCGTTTTGCGATCAGAGTGCTGAGTATGATAACGTCAACCGTCCCATGTGAAAGACTTTTCTCTAAGTCCGGTAAAATTGGGAAGGCGCGCTCTAGATCATCAAGAAAGCCTCTCAATCAGTTGGTCTTTCTTAAAACTTTTAGTGAAGCCGAATGGTTCCAAGCGGCGATCCCCAAACTTTAATGTGCGTGCATTTGTAAATGTTTACTACTAATAGTTCAAGAATGTATTCTAAATACATTTTTAGGGATTTTTTATACTATTCAAATATGTATTATGAGCGCTTTTCGAATGAATTTATTATTAAAAAAACAGTTGGTACAAGTTTTTGTACCAACTGTATTTTTTTCAAAAAAGAACAGTCGATTTTTTCGATTAATCGATCTTTTGGTTCAAATTTCGATTTTTGTTGAAAAGTCGAGCTTTACATTTCGATTAAAAATCGATTGCTCGAAAAATCGATTTTGACCGACATTTTTCAAGTCCATGCTTCGACGGATCGCCACTAAGCAGTGGAATGAAACTTGGAGTAGTATGGAGGGAAACAAGCTGCGTACGATAAAACCTGACACTCTGGCATGGCCTTCTTCAGTCCGAGGTAATCGGAGGGAAGAAGTTATTATTGCACGTTTGCGGATATGCCACTGTGCCTTGACCCATTCTTTCCTACTCACGGAAAATAAGATACTCCCCCACTGTGATACATGCGATAAGCCTCAGACAGTGAAACACATCATGGCGGAGTGTGTTAACTACCAAGATGCTCGCAATCTTTTCGGCCTAAGGGGGAATCTTAAATACGATCTGGGTGATAACGCTGACCGACTTAATCAGGTAACCCGGTTTTTAAAAGATATAAATATCTTCTACTCAGTTTATTAATTTTTATTTTTTATATTATATACATATATATATATATAAATATATTTTAAATATTTTAAAATAATACTTATTTCTATTTCTATTTGAGTTTATCTCTTTGGTTTAAACTATTTCAGTTGCAACAAAGAGCCTAGAGCCGCCCAATGCAGTGACAACATTTATAAATTGGATGTGGTGCAAAATGACCTGCCGTCGGCGCACCCACAACCCCAAATACTACTACCAATATATTTAATTACATGCTGCTAAACAAAAATGAAGAATCTGCAAGCTCCAGAACCAATGTACACAGCTGGATCTCAAATACTAGCGTTCGGTTTTTACCTTCACTCAGTCTCTTCTTAATCCGTATTTCTACGCCATCAAGAAATCTTACGAATAAATGCGCAACTATTTGCGTGAGCGTTAGGAAATAGAAAACTGCCGCACGGTGAGGAGAGAGTTTGAATCCGGGAGTTTCTCCCTCTGAGTCGACCGAGGTGGAGAGAATCACAAGCAGCGGACTGGTGCGGAGATTCCGCACGTGTCGATTTGTACATATTTCCGGGATTTTAGATCTGCTTTAATTCTGGAACGGCGACATCTCTCGGCAGGAGTAGCGACATGAACCAGTACTCCCGAGTAGTATCTAAAGGTTGAGAGAGTGAGTGACCTTATGACCCAATTATTCCGCATCGCCAGCGCAGTCTACCGTCCGCCTCAAGACGAAGTGGTGCGATCCGGGAGTAGGTCGTCCGCTCACGCTTCTCCTGATTTGGCCAAGAAACCTCTTCGAGTTATTAGATAACAGAGAATGTGGGGGAAAACCATCTGGTGAAACCGTCACAAAGGGTCCATCTCTTTTTTTCCGCTAACCGCAAGTTAGCTCAGAGTGCTTATAAAAATGCGTGTGTACCTGAGAAAAAAGACGTGTTCGGTCCTCCTTTTGATTTCGAGTGAGTATTTTGATAACCTTTTGCCTGTCACGATCTATAATTCACCTCATTATTTGCAAATCGATTACCTTATCCTTGCCATGAACTTCGATCTTTTGTTTCCGCGTGTTGAAATCGCTAACTTTCCCATGCATTCTTGCTAATAACCCTAGTCGTAAGACTTAACCAATATTTACTTTGTATTAAAGGCTTGGCATGCGTGGTTGACTCCTTCATCGTTCCGGTGAATTGGCCGAATTTGTTATCGATAGTGTTCTCCACTGTTCCTAAAATTAATAAAGGTAAGTTTTCCAATTCATATACCTATCAGTAATTTAAACGTGGAGTTCAGGAACTATTCCTGATGAAACGGTTTACTTTACCTTCGACCTTCCTGGAAACTGTTTCGAGGTTTCGTTTACTCTAATTTTTAAAGACTGTCTTAAACACGGAAAAATGTTCCGTTGTCCAGCAAATTTATACCTTTCGTACCATAAACAACTTTCCGAGCATAAATTTTAAAAATATTCACGTTAAAAACAAACACGCGACGCGATGAAGGATATTGATTAATTGAAGGTGTATCAATGTTTTATTTTCAGCAATACTACACAACAATATCCTTCTTAATCTCATCATAGCTACGCATAGACAGACTAGAAACATTATTTTTCGACTGTGGTGAATTATTTCAGGTGCCTCTCCGTCAAAATAAAATATAATCAATCTAGCGAGAATTTAGTTCACGACACAGAATAGCATTATATCGGTTCAAAAGGGTTATTTCAGAACAATATCTGCATTGTTAAATAAAGTAAAGAGACATCACTTGGATAAATAAATTTAAAAAATAAATTCTAGGCGAGTTAACTCTTAAGCAACCTTAGTAATTCGACACGAATCCCAAATTTTCTAAACTCGATGGTTTCAGGCTTCACTTTGTGAAAATCCATTCTAATGAATTCAAAAAAGATATGGTACTTTTTTTCACAGATTTTTATTTCAAGTCGACCGGTTTCGTCGCATAGGCGACATCATCAGGTACATGAATATGGTAAGTGGCAGCATATATACAATTTTTAAGAGGGGATGGGAAGAGGATGGAGAGGGGGAGGGTGGAAGAGGCAGTGGTAAGGGTTGGGGGTTGGTTGTGTGAGGGAACGTGGATGACTCGATGGGAGGGGGGTGGGGTGGTGGTGGTGGATGTAGGCTTAGTGGACGCTTGGTCAGGTACGCTGTTCACAGCGGGGGTTGGGGCGTCAGGTATTGAGAGTCAGGGGAATATCCAAGAGGGGGGAATGGCTCACAAAAATGTTCTCGTTAGCAATTTTTCCTGCCTTTAATTGCTTCCTAATCTCCAGTTCCTCCAAAGAGTCCATTCTTATTCCCTTTTTCTCCAGGTGAAGAATCTCCGGGACAAAGTCGCTCTTGTGGTCACTTTCCCATAGATGTTTGGCTAAATGGGATCTGTTTAACTCACCGTTTCGTAGATGTCTTCTGTGTTCGTCTGCTCTCACTCTGAACGACCGCCCAGTCTGGCCAACGTAACAGATTTCACAGTCACCACATTTGAGCTTATAAATACCACTTATATCATTAATGTCAATATTGTCCTTGGTTTTGTTTAACACAGCCCTCAAGTTACACTTGTTGTAATATGCAATTTTGAATTCTGTCTTTGGAAAAAAGTTGGCAATTGACTGTGTAATCTGTCCGTATTAACTTAGTTTGCACAATCGTTTTTTCTTTTCACTAAGGACGGATGATTTAAAAATGAGTTTCTGTGCTCTGAGGGAGCGTTTTTTCTCGATCATTTTACTTATGACACTTTCTCCGTATCCATTTTTCACTGCAATGTTTTTGATTACTTTGATTTCCTTGGCGAAGTTCTCGGATGACAGGGGAATGTTGAGTGATCTGTTTAGCATGGAATGGAAAGCGGCCATCTTTTGGGAGGGATGGTGGCGGGAGTCGGAGGGGATGACATGGTCTGTGGTAGTTTCCTTCCTGTAGATTGCGAAGTCGTAGCCTTTTTCCGTGGTTGTAATTGTTATGTCCAAAAAGTTTATTCTATGATTGGTTTCTTTTTCACAAGAGAACTTTATATTTTTGGATTGGGAATTTAACTTATTCAAAAATATGTCCAGTTGTCTCATTGTGCCAGTCTATACTGAAAACACGTCGTCAACATATCTGTACCAACAGTGGATAAAACTGGTGTTCACTGAATCATCTCTGAATAACCTTTCTTCAAAGTCGTTCATGTATAAGTCCGCCAAAAGTGGCGATAGAGGTGATTCCATTGCTAAGCCGTCCTTTTGTTGGAAGAATTTGCCATTGAATTTAAAGTAATTTTCTTCTACACACACTCTCAGCAGTGCCAAAAACTCGTCGAGGAATGGTGGTTCAGCTCCGGCTTTCTTCAGTGTTTCTTCGGCTACTTTAACGGCTTCGGAAATCGGAATGTTGGCAAAAAGATCTTTCACGTCAAAGGACACTAGGGCATGCTTGGAAGACGGGAGCTCCCTCTGGGTAAGATGGTGGCACAATTCCGTTGAGTTCTTTACCCCGTATCTTGGCTTGAAACCTGTGTATTCTCTGAAAAGTGAATTTAGGTGGGAGGCTATTTTTCTTGATGGTGCAGCGACACTGGAGACTACTGGTCTGATTGGCACATTTGGTTTGTGTATCTTTGGGAGACCAAAGAATAGTGGAGCTTGCGGGTTCATCACTGTCACCGTGTATGTCTCCCTTGGTTTAATAATACTCGGGGCAGAAGTGAGGGCCTTTTTCACTAATTTCTGAAATTTGTTTGTGGGGTCACTGGGTAGCTCCACTACTGGGTTCTTTTCAATGAATTCGTTGCACTTTTTGACATACTCGGTCTTGTCCATCACAACCACTGCATTGCCTTTGTCCGCTTTTTCTAGAATTAAATTTTCTTCCTTTAACAGTTTTTTAACGGACTTCAAGGATTTTAAATCGTTCGAAAAATGTTTTGCTTTGAGACTACTTCGCTTAAGGTAGAACCTCTACTACAAGGACCTTCGATAACATGCCCTGATATTTTCATATATTGCAGAGAAATTATGCCTTAGTCGATCTGTGAAAAAGTAATTGGAGGTAATCGGCCATTTAGCGCTGATACCAGGATTTGAAAATCGTCATTTTCAGCCTCAAATTACATTGCTCTTATGGTGGAATGGTGTCGTCCCTCACTTCAACATTTTATTTCTCGAGATTTTCCTCGACAAGGCTACCTCAAAAACGACCATATGCTGACTAAATAATCAACGGATACAATGAATTTTTTTCAGTTTAACATATCGGCCATTTAATGCAGATATTTATGTTTGAAAATCGATGAAGAGTCTTACTTTCGTTCCGTTGCCGCCATATTGAAACAGGCTTGGCAACTATGTTCGAGGAGTAAACAAAAACATTGGAGTGAAACTATGCAAACAAACAAAGGTGCCGGATCGGAGTGAAACTATGTTGATAGCTATACAGTGTTGTCGAGTTCATCGTCAGCAATTATTTATAATATATTTGTTTTAATTACGTTTACATTAAAAGAGCAAGATCACTCACTAGTTATGTTGTTTTAATTAATTCCTAAATTTTTAATTATGCAGCTTTACTGCAGTTCCAGAGAAAGTTTTTAAATTCCTCTGAGACATGGCGTCAATATAAAAGCCATTCTTCATATGACAGGATTACTTCATTTTGAAGAAAACTCATGTACCGTACAGTCATGTTGATTGATTGAAAATTATTTTCAATTATTATTAATAACATTTTGAACCATTTTATCTTGTTGCTGTCGAGTTCATCTATGTAATGAAAGCAGTATTTCGAAGCGCAGGTTCTACCTTAATTACATTGGAAATATTATGGGAGAACACCGTTTTTAATTTTCTATCACTGTTAAATAGGGCTGCGTCACAGTCCACGATTAAATTTTCCAGTTCTTTTGTGCCTAAGGGAAGGTTGGGGACGTATTTTAACCCTTTCTCCAAGAATTGGATGTCTTGTTTTTTAAATTAACCAACTTTTCTATCTTTAGATTTTTTCGTCTACTTGGCTTTTTTTTAGCAAATGAAAGGTAAACTGTAGCCGATCGATTTAATTCTGAACGGATAATGTCTTATATCCCTCGCCTTCATTTCCCGCGTGTTGCGAATGTGAACGTGGAGACTTTGGCCAGCCATTTGGTCAAGCGTTAGCGTTCAACCCTGGCGCGGGATAGGGGTCTTGACTCTTTCGAGGGGAGAATTCAAATAATCATGTATAGATAGCACATTCTTTAGACTGCACGCACACGTGAAAACAGAGTAACTTACAGCTGTCATGCTTCCTTCAGAGATAGTTTCCGCTTGAAAGAATTCTCAAAGTCAGACATCTCAACTCGAAATGAAAGGATGAATGAAGTGACATAGACTAGACCTAGAATTGAGCGGTGACATGCAGGGAACTTGCTCTCGATCTACCATGAAGATCATTCCGTAAGTCGGAGTTTGAAATCCTTAGTCCGGCACTGCGGATGCAGTAATTTTAGCTCCAGAATTCAATGAAAAGCAGAAGAATGTCAAGAGAAAGCGACAAATCTGACGACTAAAATCCGCCTAGTGCTTTAAAAATGACCAAGTACCCACATAGTAAACTCCATGAGAGTTGGACATACAAAATTCCATGTTTCATACACTACATCACCATAATACACTTCATGAAGACGTCAGAAGTAGAGGCCATAAACAAACAAAAAAGATCTCCATGAGAGAAGCACCAACTACTCACACTTAGTTTCGATGACAAGAAAATGAGACTGATCCGAGGTAGGGATTGGAAATTTAAATCCAGAATTGATTTTCGATTAATCGACTTTCGATTTTGGTTTAAAAAATCGATTTTCTAAAAATTCGATTTTTTGTCCAAAATAATCGAAAAATCAAAATCGATATTTTAAAATAGTAAAGTATTTGTCTGCTGAAATACGGATGTGCTGTTGAAACAAAATGCAAAATATGGGTTAGTGGAAGCAATAAGGATAAGAAATGAATACGGTTACATTTATAAATACAATATATTACTTTAAAGATATTAACAAGGTATGCAGGGAAGTAATAATCCATACCAGATAATTACATATAGTTTAGTAGCAATAAGAACTGTACCTATATTGAAAAGTGGGCATACCTACCACAAAATGAAAAACAGAATTTTATTTATTTCTTGTTTGCAAAGCCGTGGAACCAATGTTCATCAGGGATGGATCTTATTTATATGTTTCCCGGATAATCGATTTTGCACCTGAATTGCAATTAACCCGGCGTGAGAAAATATTCGCTCACACAGAACGGTAGAGGCAACTATTGATAAAATCCTACTGGCTAGTTTGTATACGTGGGAATATTCTCCCTTAATCTTCTTCAAGGCTTGTAGTGGATTGGGGTTGGACTTGCGGTCGACTGGAGGGCGGTTTACGAACTAGCGCAGCTCGATTGGCAAAATTAAAATGCTGCTGCAAGCTAAAAATCGAAAATCGATCGGCTAGAATCGATTTGGATCGATTATTCAAAACAAAAAGTCGACTTCGAAATCGGAGTGTGATAATCGATTTTCGATTAAAATCGAAATCGACTTTCCAATCCCTAATCCGAGGCACTAAGGAGGAACTCGATGTATAAAACACTCCAGCGGGGCCCACGATAGCATCGAAGTGTGTAAAGGGGATTTATAATTGCAAAATATACCATATATGACCAGGCACGGTGGTGTATGGTGATCTGCGCATTGACCCGGCAAGCCAAAACGTCCGTGGCCGATTTTTTCTTGCGGCAATTTCTTCTATGGTACGGGGTAAAAATATCAATGCAACAATTTTTGAGCATACCCAGGTAAAACTGATTACCCCTGCTTCAATTTTAAAAGCTACATAATTTTATTTCAACCTCAAATTACAAAAACTGCCTGACTATAGGAAGACAAGCAACGCCCCAAAACAAACTCCTATCATACGTACAACCTGTTCCTCCTTCTCAAAACTAGAATGTTATGCCAGTGGAAGGAAATAAAAATCACTGTTGTAAAGATTCCAACCTAACCTTATACTATGCCTATCAGAAGAGGAGGAAATTCAAGTGAATGAAAACGCAGGGAAGTACAGTAATTTGGTTACTTAAAAAAAACTGGTGGCATGAGCATGGGAGCCCATACAATATTTTGTAGGGGGGGCAATACATAGGTTAAGGAAGGGGGGGGGTCGAGGAGCCCTCCCGGGTCCCAGAAAGTTTAGTAAATTTGAGGTATCAGGAGTACATTTTTGGAACATTTTAGACGAATGACAATTTTCTAAATTTGCTAATAAAATATTAACTTAATCCTACAAAAACAATAAATTAATTAAATTTTCCCTTCCATTTCTTATTTTTTTCAGGGAATAGTGCCCCTGTGTATGGGCACCCATGGGCATGAGTAACATTTTGATATCATATAGGCAGGAAAGAGGAAAATGATTATTTAATAAATCCAATAAAATAATTGTACAAGGAAACAAATATGCCATTTTGACACCATGCGTATTTATTTCGGAAAATGCTAAATTGAGATCAAATTAACATCCATTATACTTACGAATAATTTCATCCAGAAAAATTTCAAAAATAGGTTTTTCAATAAAGTATGCGAGCCTAGTATGTTGGGGAATGAAAGCATGCCATTTTTGCTCAATTTCGTTGTGAATGGAACGGAGGAATACCTTGTTTTCAACTTGTTAGTCCCATTTTAATTATCGATAGCTGTTTTTTTACTATTATTTTTTATTTCATTCTTGTTAATGAATATAAAAGAAAATGTAAGGCAATGGAAATATATAGATAAATCTGAGAACTGAGAAAACAAAATACTATTTTAATTTTAGGCGTATTTTTAGAAACTTTACAGAAGCGGAAGTAATTTTTTTCATTACTTTAATTAATAAATGGCACCAATCTGAATTTACAAATTTGTGAGTTGATTTAAATCCTCAGCGAGGGATCTTTCATCAAAATCCATTGGGCTGCTACAGTAGAATAAAACGCACACATACCTATTACGGTCAGAGCCGGAAGTAAACTTCCGGAAAAATATACCCTATGAAACTCGTGACGACAAAAGGATTCTGTCGAGGGGTCATGAATCAAAATCAATTGGACCGTTCGGCTGCAATGGTGGAATAAACATACAATCCAACCCATGCGTTGAAAAACATAACACTCCTTTTTCCCAGGTAGGTAGTAGTGTAAAAAGTATAGTTTGCAACGAAGTACCCCGAAGAAGTACTTTTTTGGCTTTAAGAAAGTTTTCCGAGCAAATATTTCTATAACTCTGTTAACCTTATGAGCGGGAAAAATTCACTATCCACAGAACAAAGCTCACTGCCCCAGCAGCCCAGAAATTTGAATTAGAACTGGGAGAGAAACTGCAGCAGAAATATCTAAACACAATGTAAAAAATCTTCCACAGCTGGGAGGTGCCACAGCAAAACTGTATATCATTTCTTCTTAGCCTTTTCTTCGAAAGAAATTGACAATGTTTTGAAATGCAATTCGCAAAGGGAAGAGGTAGTTGGCAATTACAAAATTATTCTTACCAACATATAAAACCTTGTTCAATTACATCGATAAAAAATAAGTTGGCAAATATTTAACCAAATTTTAATGTAAGCCATCAATAGGTATGGAATGTGCAATTTATTACTCAGTAATACCGAATTGTAAACAATTAAGAGTAGAAAACTTTGCTGCCATGTCAAAGCTATGTCTTCAGAATATTAAAGCTAGCAAATTTATACTTTAGTACATACATAGTTTCACAAAATCAAATTCCACAATAACAAATTTGGATCTCTAAAAATATTTTACATGTACAGTGAAGCTACTGTAAGTTCACTAATTCATGAATGCAGAATTTATATCTAAACCTTTAACAAACAATTGTATTTCTCTTCAATTACGTTTAAGTAAGATATCCCAGTGGTTATGATTTCAAAATGAGGCCAAAGAGTCCATGTTTTAAGTTCATGGGCCTCTGTACACCCCCAGTTCCAACTCCGGCTGTTAGCAAGTCAATGAACAACTGACTTCTAGCGAATGACAAAGTAGGAAGAGGATTTTGATAATCATGCCAGATTTTTTCTAGGCCATACTACACTTAAAAAAAATAAAACGCGTTCTCTGTCACGCATCTAAAGGCCTATTTCCATTTAACTTGGATCTCTCTTTCCCAGCCTGAATCTTAGATAGTTCATTAAAATAATATGACAATCACTGCGAGACATAAAGGTTCATATGATAAAGTAAACAAAGTAAAAATACCATGCATTCTATTGCTTTGTATTCATAATTATATGTAGTGTTTTTGCATGTTTTCGGCTAACTTACAGTTTTTGTAGACTTACATTGTTTTTTACATACCAATATCCTGGGTGCCCTGTTTGTTAAGGCTCTATGAAGGGCTGATAAAAGTACTTTCAAATTAGTAATTCGCAGGCATAACAAACAATATGGGTGTAAATTGTTCATATTTTAATATGATTCTTGAAACTCAAACCCTTCTTCATCGCACTAATTTTTCATGATTAATATATATGGCACCTGATTTACATATTTTGACACTACTTTTTTTAGCCTGTAGTAATGAATGCTCACACCTCATCGCAGAAAATGAACACCAGAACAAATCAAATAGCAGTTGCCGAATATGGAGTAGGACTTCATAGCAGTTGCAAGATGGGCACGGTCTATTAGTATGCTTGGCTCAAATTTAAATTTTTATATGCTTTTTATTTAAATACATAGTACACAAATCATAACTGTAAAGTTTTGAATTTAGGGTTTTCAAGTACAAAGTTACATTGGCTGTTGTTTCCAAAATTTGTGCTAATACTCTATTGTGGGAGCTGCAAAATATTCAAGGAACTAGCCAGTAGCTTCAAGAAGGTCCAAATCCATTGAACCATACATATTTCTAGGCAGAAAAAATAAGACTGTTCTGATATAGTAATTTTTTAATTCTTTTTTTCTTAGTGCCTCCCTACTTCTAACGTTTGTACATTTCAGCACATGACTCCAGAGTGGGTCTTGGCTTTCGCCTAGGCGACCATGCTGATTTCCAGCTGCTATTTGAAATTGGGCCACAAAACTTCACACAACCCCTTGGACCCGAGGAAGCGCAAAGGAGGCGCCATGTAAAAGTTGATGTTCCCACTCAAAAGAGACAAACCTCAAACGAGGTCAAAGAAAAACCTGTCCTAGACAGTGAGGGGAGCAGTTGGCTTGAAATATGGAGAAAATCTTTTTCAAAGAGTTAAATTTTCAAACTGGTGACCAAAAGTGTCAACTACATCATTACAATAATCAAATAATAATTCAAAGCAAATCCCTATGTATCATAAATTTATTTTTATGTGTGTACATTTGAAATAATTCCATAGTAAAGAAACTATTTATAAAATAAAAACTGCATGAGTGATGTGATTTATTCTTACACAGTAGTCGTCGATGGTTAATTCCACAATATTTCCTTTAAGCATCAAAACCTAATCAAAATGACTCAGCGGGTTTAACTTTGGATTTTACTTCACCACAGATTTTTCAGCACGTTTTACTGTCATTATATTCCTTAGAAATGAAAATCAACACTTTTCCAATGAGTTAGAATTTCTAAGGTTCTAATTAGTTGATAAAAAGTTATTAAAACACATTTCCTAGCATTTATCAAAAATGGTGTGAGAAGTGTGAAAAATGTATGTATGTACTTCTGTTCACATTTATGGTTATGTATTGAGAGAGAGACCTATAAATTCAGTAAGTCTAACGTAATATTACATAAACTTTTTAATCTTTGTGATAGTTTAAGATTTTCTGTATATCGAAAGGAACAGCTTTAATTATTAATCAATCTTTCTTCACCCCCATTTGGGATGGCATTCTTTCCCAGCAACGGCTATCAGTGGCTCAGTTTCAATACAGCGGGCAGAGTTCTCTATCTCATTCAAAGCGGCTATCGATGCTTTCTAAGTAATCACATTGAGAAAGGGGGAGAATACAGCTATACCTCAATATACTTGTAAAACTTAGAGTGAATACATAGTTATTTTTTAAGCACTGTAGTTTTTCATATGCATATGGTTTTTCAAATGCAGTTTTGCCAACTGCAGGGTTTCTCAGGAATATATTGATAAGTATGATATATAATAAGCATGATACAGGTAGGCAATACTGTAAGATCAATACTTGCCTTAAAGATATTTAAAAACGAATATTGTGGAGTTTATCAACTGCAATGATCAAAATTTGCCATAAAGGTAAAAGTAAAAAAGAATTTGAGAAATATTACTTCAAAATTTTAACATAATACCTAGAAATAATCAAAACTTGCCACCAAGTTAACACTTTGAACGCTGCACCATTTTTTGATTAACCTATCCGGTGACTGAAATCTTATTTACTAGTTTTCCGATAGATTTTAACCCTAAAAATCGTTATATAGTGTTAAAAAATTTTCAAAATAAAAATAGTAAAAAATATAATTTTTTTAATAAATCTCCGTCACGAGTCACCATTTAGAAATTGTAGTGCGTGTTGCCTAGATGTCTCCAGTTACGTTCTCTTATCATTTTGGATTACTTTTAGCATTAGGTCTCTTTATTTTTTAAATATTCACATATTATGTCATAAATATTATATATACATTGAAATGATGAATTAGAGCAAATGTGAATGTGGGAATTGACAAAAGGAAGGTGTTCGTTACTTCTCCTTACATATCCATAAAACGACTTATGTTTGTGTTTAAGTGAGAACCAGTTCGTACATGGTTCTCCATTACGCGTTTGCTAAAAGTTAGTTTATACATCTTATTTAAAATGTTTTTAACCAAATTCCGATGCAATCTTATTACGTACATTTATTGAATATCGTCAAAGGTGTAGTTTACTTATTCATCAAATGGAGAACGAAATCAATGATATTTCATCAAAATTAAAATCAATTTAGAATGATACTTTTTGCATACTTTTACTTTTTAACTGGTTAACACTAAAACAAAAAATTCACACGCATTGCGAAAGATAAACCAAAATCAAGTATATATTTTCCACTACACAAATTTTCCATGATTGTTTTTACAAATAAAAATGATAAACGATCTAGTCTTAGTAGCAACGTGTATTTTAGAAGTAAATGATATAGAAAATTTGTAATCACAATTTATAATTACTATCAACGAAATTGATATTTTATTCACATATTTTACATTTGTGATATTCCGCAAAACATGGAATGAGACAAGGGAGGGTAACCATCGCACGTCGAACAGTAAAAACTTGTCTCCTTCCCTTGTCCCTTTTTATAGCACTCCCGGCACCTTTTTTGAAGAGTCCTTTTCCTCTTCTTTTGTTCATTTCAACTAAACATGGCTGGGAAATGATTTGATAAGCCCATGATCCTTGGAGTGAGCGAAGGTGAAGGCCGCGGGATAGGTTTGTAAGAAGAGGGATGGAGCACAAATTCTATTACGTAGAGCCGGAAGGAATAGAGAGATTCCCCGGGGTTTCCAGGGATTCCCCAAAAACATGGAAAATTGATTAATGAATCTGTGCTCCAATACTTACCTAGATATCCTACGAAGAGAAATGGTTCCCATGTGGTATAATAATACAAGGAATGTGAGCAATTCCTCAGGGCCCAGACGCGTCTGGATCCATAGGGTCGTCCATAGTGAGCGTGGTAGAGTGTTGTGACACTCTGCCCGGGGATTGTGTAGTGGATCCCGGCGGGCCTGGAGCGATGGGGTGCGAAGGCGAACCCTTGGCCTGGTTTCCGAAGGCGCCCGCAGCACCTGCGATGGTGAGCGGGTGCGGGAACTGCCTCGCGTTCCTCCCGTCTTAGACGCGTTCGGGACCACGCACCGTGGGCTCAAATCGAAAATCGCCGGACAAAAGTCCAAAATTGCTTTTTTTTGAGATAACGTCTTAAAACTTGGGACATATACACACAAATGATGAGTAATTCTGGAATGGTAAGCCATTTCTCATAGCTCTTACCCGTTACTTATATACAGAGGCTCAAACACGACCGAATTTCCTAAAAAGCGCCCGCTCTCATTTTTCTTCGAAAATCTTAAACGTTGAGCAGATATAGGAGTAATGGAAGGATTTATATGAAATAAAAAACATTACCATTTGTAAACAGGGTGCTTTATCTATGCTATGCATAACTTTCAGATATATTTGCTCATATTTGAGTGCTATTATGTCACAAAATGGCGGACCCTTTTTTTTAGACAAAATTGTACATAAAGTAGACAATATAATCCTTATTCGGAAAATGGTCTCTGGGATACTTTCTCTGAGTATAAACTAAACATATATCTAGATTATTCCGTAAAAATATTCGAAAAAAGTTTGCGACGCCGAGAATAAACTCGATTTTTCGATCGCGCGTCGCGGCCCGGCTCCGCGCAGCGGGACCTGAAAATACAGTGACTCCGTTGGATTGTTCAAGTTGTGTGGACATCAACTCCTCGAATTCAACTTTTTCAGGCTATGCATGTTATCACTGATTTCTAAAGATTCTAAACTGAAGATTTTGCGAGGATATTGGATCGAGAGAATGGATCAGTGCACGCGTAACTGCGGTACATTTGTTTTTCTTTGGATAATTTTCGGAATCATGCTGCAAATTATGTACGTCTTTCAACTCTTGAGAAAGAATGCGGGTTCTCGAGGTACCATGCATGTTTTCCATAAAAAGGCAACATTTGGGGTTCCCTTCTTTCCCTTCACCCTCTCCACCCCCACCACGAACAACACCCTCCGCCTTTACTACCAGAGGAACGGAACGTTTTATGACACCGGGCAGCAGTTGACGGTATTAAGCGGGTATTTCCAGTAGCGCCCTTCCTTTAAGAAATGCATATTGAAAGGCAATTGTGGTTTGTTTTTGGTGAAGTAATGTTGTGCCTGTGCTCTCGTGATTTTGGAGTATCTGGTACCCATAGTATCTGGTTATTTGGCTCGTGAAATACTGACATATTTCCTGCTCCAGTTCCCTGTGGTGATAGCAGTTTTGTTTATTTTCTTAAAAGTATACCTCTTTCTTAAGGTAAGAATTTTTTTAAATTTCTTTTTTCTAACCAATGACGTTTTTTACCCACATTATGCGTCGTATTTTTCTCATTTTTGTTCATATATATTTTGTTATATTCTCTTGGTTTTTCTTTTACAACACGGTCTTACTGCTTACTTTAATTTCTAAGTATCATCATTTTTTTCTTTTATCCTTCGTATATTATATTTTCTTAAATGTTTGGACCGTTTCGCATGTTTTTCCTCAAACGTGAGGTGATATGCGTTCACACTAGATCACGTGTCTTGAGCTCCATAAAAAAAGTAATGGATTTGAAGGGAAAATCATTAAATGACAAAAAAGAATATTTGATTTATTATTTGTCACGAATGTTATATTTACGGTTACAAGATGACGCTCTAAATAGTCTTCGTGAATTCATTTGGATAAGTGTTTTAGTGCCCTACATGAGGAAGTGGGAAAAGTGTTCCCGGAATAACGAGCGATTTTTGTTGCATCATAATGATTGGCTCAATGAGTCAATCATTTTGCCTGATAACGTGCGTCATTGTTTACCAAGTACTTCTACGGCGACTGGTATGTATTTTTATACAAATCTCTAATGTATTCATTAAACGACATTATTTTTACTCTTTTGCCTTTATCATTGAAAATTTACTTTATCAGGCACATTGGGAAGGCCTGAAAAAGAATTTAGGTGTTACATCTGCGGAGCAAAAACCTCAGGTATGAATAACATAACAGCCATGAAAAATCGACCGGCAGCTGTAGACAAATAAGCTTATGGTTTATCGACGCTGCAGTGCTACATTCGTTTTTTTAGTGTCTTCTGCATTTTTCGTATCGACTGGGTTTTTAGTAGTGGCAGGTGAGAAACATCAAAGCTCAAGGTGGAACTTTTAATTGCTTAAATCCAAATTATTCTGAAAAATAAATCGCTAAATTATATTTAAATTCCTCTCTAGGCTCGTGGTTATCTTAAAATACAGCTGTGCAAAGGAAAGGCTTATAATACAGAAGACTTTCAGATAAAGGATGGGTTTAATCGTAGATGTGCTCAGGCCTGGAACAGAAAATACGAATGATGGAAATACAGCTTGAACGTTTTTTTGATTCTCCTAAACTGGCAGCTGATGTCACAGGTAATGGTGTAAATCCGCTTATATGCTCAGAGATAGCTACATATGGTCAATGCCACGTACTGCACTCAACAAATCAACAGCGAGTTTGCTTGATGAGTATTATACTTCTGTTATCGAGGCTAATTCATGTTTTCTTATATTTTCAATTCAGGAGTAGAGTATGAGCTTATAATAATATTTTAAGTTATTCTGAAGGAAATTTCAAGTGGCCTACCACTAAACGACCAGGCATTTTCACTGTACTGCCTGAGGACGGCCGAATTATACATTGAGCTCTATCCCTGGTACTACATGCCGACCACGGTCCATAAAATGCTCATACATGGCGCGGAAATTTCGAAAGGGGCAATTCTTCCCTTTGGCCAGCTATCCGAAGAGGCGATGGAGGCTCGCAATAAGGACGCCAGGGTATTCCGAGAAAGATTAACGCGGAAACACTCCAGGATGGCCGCCAATGAGGGCTTATTCAAAAGATTTTTGATCACGTACGATTCATTGCTTTCCTCCATCATATATTTGACTGTGAAGGCTCATAGGAGGCTTCCGAAGGAATTACGGGAACTATTGATAATAGAAGACAAAGAATAAGCAATAGAATCAAACAGCGAGTATGAGTATGAGTAGTAATTACGATTCGTCCGAGGGCTAAGAATTTAGCTTGAAATGAACAATCACCTATGGAAGTTCGGTCAACGGTGTTGTAGTGACGGATTCGCGGGGATGGGTGAGTGGTTAACGTGGTTAAAGAAAGGATAGTGAAAAGGCGATCGCATAGTGAGGAGCCCGCTACCCACCACCGTTTGCTAAACCGCTTCCTTACCCACCCTTGCTAATCCCTCATTAGAACACCGCCGACCCAACTTCCTCTCCTTTCATTTTCTCCGGGTATTCCTTACTTGAGTTTTTTCCCCTTCATTGCCTCAAACAGACCTCTTACTTTCATCTATCTCTCTCATGGAGCGCGTCGGTACACGTGCGACCAACCCATCTCCTCTAGCTGTTTCATAACCTTCTTACCCATTCCTAAATATACACATGGTGTGTGCTTTCAGAAATTTGTCAACTACCTGAAGATGACTCTGTGATTAAAACCAACGCTGCTCTGAGGGTGAAAATCATTTCCGAAAATTATATTTGGCTTCTTTTCAGTATCTTACAAGTAATGGTATTTCATTTATGTTATTGAATTAATCATTACCGGTACTGACAACATCAACATGAATTTAAGCTTCTTGTTTATTGCCATCCTATTTTAAACATTCTTTTTCTCTTTTACTATATTCCGCGTAAGGTTTGGCGCAGCAAATTCCATGGAAAACAATCAGTTTTCCGGTATTGTTTAATATATTATCGATGAATCTAATTGTGTTTTCATCTATGTATATTCCTTTACTATTCGTCGGGAGCATTGTAATTACATGTGTTCTCAGTATTGCGAAATAAAAATGCACAACCACAGGAGACTTAAGTTTAAATTAATCCATCCCTAAAACATAATGCTCCAGTTTGGCACTCAATACTATTACGCATAACAGAGATTAAAAAAAAACTCATGAAATCATGCTAATTTTAAACTCAAGCTTGAATTTCTTTGTAAGAAGCTATAAAGAATGGTGATATGAAAATGATTCCCTTTAGGTAATTCCTTAAAATTAAATATTAATTTGCATATTTATCAGTTCCAAGTTATTTGTAGGAGATTATCTACTATCATTATATCTGGCACATCAAAGAGTCAGATAACGAAGAGTGACAAAAAATTGTAATTTGCCAAGCAGGCATGTTTTTTTTAAGGTTACACAATGTCATAAATCGTTCCTTTTCGCGGCACCCTCCTCGGGGAGTAAAGGCGGAGGGTGTTGTTCGTGGTGGGGGTGGAGAGGGTGAAGGGAAAGAAGGGAACCCCAAATGTTGCCTTTTTATGGAAAACATGCATGGTACCTCGAGAACCCGCATTCTTTCTCAAGAGTTGAAAGACGTACATAATTTGCAGCATGATTCCGAAAATTATCCAAAGAAAAACAAATGTACCGCAGTTACGCGTGCACTGATCCATTCTCTCGATCCAATATCCTCGCAAAATCTTCAGTTTAGAATCTTTAGAAATCAGTGATAACATGCATAGCCTGAAAAAGTTGAATTCGAGGAGTTGATGTCCACACAACTTGAACAATCCAACGGAGTCACTGTATTTTCAGGTCCCGCTGCGCGGAGCCGGGCCGCGACGCGCGATCGAAAAATCGAGTTTATTCTCGGCGTCGCAAACTTTTTTCGAATATTTTTACGGAATAATCTAGATATATGTTTAGTTTATACTCAGAGAAAGTATCCCAGAGACCATTTTCCGAATAAGGATTATATTGTCTACTTTATGTACAATTTTGTCTAAAAAAAAGGGTCCGCCATTTTGTGACATAATAGCACTCAAATATGAGCAAATATATCTGAAAGTTATGCATAGCATAGATAAAGCACCCTGTTTACAAATGGTAATGTTTTTTATTTCATATAAATCCTTCCATTACTCCTATATCTGCTCAACGTTTAAGATTTTCGAAGAAAAATGAGAGCGGGCGCTTTTTAGGAAATTCGGTCGTGTTTGAGCCTCTGTATATAAGTAACGGGTAAGAGCTATAAGAAATGGCTTACCATTCCAGAATTACTCATCATTTGTGTGTACATGTGCCAAGTTTCAAGACGTTATCTCAAAAAAAGAAATTTTGGACTTTTGTCCGGCGATTTTCAATTTGAGGCCACTGTGCCACGTCCCGAAGGTCACAAGATCAATTGCTAGTGGTGGAGTTGTTTTTTGAGAATTTTTTTAGGAACAATTCTTGACAATTTCTTTCAGATTTTATTCTGATCTCGTCAAAAAGTTTTTTTTGAGGATTTTTTTGTGAACAATTCTTGACATTGTAACACGCCATTTTGGCCGTGTTGGCATAAGTATACGATTAAGGACGCCATTGTGTATATTTTGGGAACACGTACTACCGCGAGGCAACAATATCGTCTATGTTATGAAAACAACTTTAAACAATACCATTTTCTGTTTACGTAAACAAACTAAAACAATGCCGTCTATGTTATGAAAACAACTTTAAACAATACCATTTTCTGTTTACGTAAACAAACTAAAACAACATCAGGTGTTATGACAGCTGCAAGGCAAAGAAAGGATGGAAGGGGTAAACAAACTTATAATAATGAAAGGGGAATAGCCTATCAGATACGAGAGAAGGGGAGAAAACCTGGAATGTTCTAGAACATACAGGAGGGGAGGTGAGATAGTATAAAAGTCATTGTCAAACAAGGAACGAGGCTTCTTCTTAACAAGGGAGTCACAAGAGACGTTTATCGAGTGAAAGTGATACGGGAGTTTTTGCAGTGATAATTTGCCGGGAGTAAGCAGCTTTGGACAGCAATTACCAACGCCAGTGTCCTGTGTTAAGGAAGGATCCAAGAATCCGATAAACAGATACTGGGGCATAGAGTATCGGCGGAATTCACTTTGTACAATATCCGGTGAAGTAGAACAAACATTATAAATTAATACGAATATATTTGAGAAGGGAACATATATTAATTAATTGAGTAACTAAAGTGAATTTGTTTCCTAAGTGAAGAATAAAAGGGTTATTATAAATATATGTACTGTTCAAGTGTATCATTTTTGTGCATGAATTAATCCATTAACCTTTGCCGCCAAGGACTACCGAAGAAAGGATCTCTCTCAAGGTAAGAAGTGATAAAGTGAAGGGTACCTTTTGTGTGTCGGGCTGATACAAGTATATAACGTCGCGTGTTTAGGACCGCGTGAAAGAATAATTATTAGAACCCCTGTGATAAGGAAATTGATAGGGGGGGACTAGTATAACATATTCTTTCAGATTTTGTTCTGATCTTGTCAAGAAATTTTTTTACGACAAATTTGTGGGGAAAAAATGGTTTTTCATAAAAAAATGGGTGTTTATAAGACATTCTTTCGGAAATTTGACCTACCCGCCTGATCTGCTATATCGAGAAATGTTATTGGTTTGGAATACTTTTGTAGGCACGGAAACTGGGAAAAACGAAGGCAGCGCAACTTGTGTTGAATCCGCAATGTTAGAAAATTCAGAAAGTGGAAGAGAGCGGCAAGAAGATCAAAAGAGTAATGAAACAATAGACGAAATGGGTGAGATTTTACAGTTGAATAATTTAGCGGAAGGACAGGGAGATGATAGAAAGAGGAAGAAAGCCGAATATCACCGAAATTATCACGCTAAAAAGAAAGAATTGGGCAGAATTGACGCTGATCCCGAATTGGAAAAAAACTAGCATGGATGGGAAGAGAAAAAAAGCTGAAAATGCCAGAAATTACCGCGCAAGAAAGAAAGAATGTGCACAGTGCACAGGAAGCGGAAAACAAGAGGAAAAAAGCCGAATATGCCAGGAATTATCGTGCTAAGAAAAAAGCTGATGACGAGAATAAAGATTGCGTAGGAAATGAAGATGCTGTTCAAAGAAAGAGCCTTGATAAAATTCGTTCTAAAAATATACAGGGAGAGACAAGGGACCGATGATTTACCACAAACTATGGAAATGATGATTTCCAAATAGTCCTCCAAAAAACTATCATTTATTCCCTAGAGAGATCGTATAATTCATTGTTCGCAAATAGCAGGTCCCTCTACGAGAAGGTCCCTCTACGAGGTCATTTATACCGCGGAAAGACATTACCTATCCTAATTCTGAAAGTGGTGGACCATCTCCAGATCTTCATATTCCGGCTATGCTGATTGTATAATGTGTATACTATATATGTGTATTTATACAAAAAATTTAAAAGGTTAAATTCAATAAAGGATTTACTCAGAAATATAACGTGGTCAGACACAAAGTAATGCACAGCGGATTTAGGATTTTATTGAGAAGAAGTGGGAATGGATTTGGATGTTGAGAGATTGTTTGTAGAGGGGGCCTTCGTCAGGTGCCCGGGCACTTAGACCTCCTTGGTCCTTCGTGCCAACCCCATGCCTGGACAAGTGTGCCACGGTGAAGGCATTCATGGTCACCCATCCAACCTCTGTCCAAGATCGAAGTTGCTTGACTTCGGTGATCACACGGGAACCGGAGTGTTTTTTTTTATTTTTTTTATTTACTCAACATTGCATTTACATAGTCAAAATTTTGGAATTATTAGGACACATAACATTTCTTTGCAAAGACTTTTTTTTCCTACTATTTCACACATTTTATTTTGTTTGAACATGAGCAAGATAAGGATTCTACATCGAATTGTTACAGGTATGCTCTCATGATCAGAATTAAATTATTACATATGTTTATTTTTTATAAAAGTTATAGTTAAAATACATTGGACAACCACTGTTTCTCTCTCTCAGAAGTTTTCAATTGCTTATTTAGATATTTTATTTTTTCTATTAATACCTCTCTCGTATCTGTGTCATATATGTTACTTTCTACCAGAGTTGCGATTAATTCAGCTAATATTACGCACTTATTTGTAGGGAATAATTTGAAGTCTAAGGACATTAGCTTTTCCTCTGTTATTTCACCATCCCCAAAGGTATCAAAGCCTTTGTAAATTTTCTTTATTGTCTCCCACTCTCTGTTTGGCCTGTGGCATCCTAAAACTTTATGTCAAGTATTATTTTTCCTAAAACAAATTTGGCATGTTGGGAAATTAGCTAGGCCGAGTTTATGTCTCATTTCTTCAGTCACTAGACAACCACTACATATTTGATACATGGTACTTCTTCCTTTTATACAATATTTTATTTTAGAATAGTTCGCCCAAATATTCCTTTTCCCAGTATTTGGATTGTTGTCGAGTACTTTTTTAATTTCCTCTTCATATATTTTGTTTGTTGTCTTCATTTTTCCTCCAATACTGTATTTGTTTTTTGTATTCTATTGCATTGGTAAACCTTTGCTTTCCCCAAGGCACTGGATAACAGGGTTTTTCTATTGTAATCTCCATCTAATATTATCTCAGCGGCTTTTCGCCTATTTATGACTTTTGCTTTTAGTTTTGTATCTACTAAGTTTAATCCACCTAGATTAGGAGGGGAATAGATTTGTTTTTTTCTACTTTTTTCAGAAATCCTCTCCAAATGAATCTGTTCGTCGTTTTAATCAGCGTGGCATTATTTTTGTTCAGGGAGTGGCCATACATGAGCAACGTACCATAATACGGGATACAAAATTTAGTTTAGAAGGTTTATCTTTGCTATCATTGGCATTCTACATTCTGAAATTTTTGTTAAGTTCCCTTGTATGGTGTTTAAGGCCTTGTTCCAATTTCTGTCCATTGTTCGGAAGAGGTTCTTTTCCCACCATAGACCTAGAGTTTTGACTTCTTGTGAAGTTTCCCACCCGTAGTTATTTTGAAATTCGTTCCCTTTAATATGCCGGATTTTTGATTTCTTTTGGTTTATTTTAATTCCTGCTGGTTCGAAGACTGTAAAAACGTCTTTTATGGTGTCTAATTCATTATCTTCTTTTAAGAAGAGAGTTATGTCATCCGCGTATGCTACACTAGAGTATATCTTTACACAACGTTAAACTCCTATTCCTCTTTTTTCGATTTCTTTCAGTATGGGTTCAATTGCTATCGTGTATAGCAGGGGTGTCCAACAAGTCGATCGCGATCGACCGGTCGATCGCGAGGCCAATTTTGGTCGATCGTCGATCTCTCGCAATGTCTGGGGCAGAATTCCGTGTACTCCCGTGACTTTGAAGCGATTTTAGAAGACAAAGCTTTGTAGTAATAGTTGAATGTATTCTGGGAACTTGCCAAGTTCATGAATACCTAGAATTCTGACAGCCAGACACTGTTATCTCCGCTCACCCAGCACAATACATTTTGACTTATGTGTTACATTGTCACCGGACACAACGCGCGAACGCAACAGTTACAACTCGACTCATCGAAGAACACAGTCAGTCAGCTTGAATATTTGGTAGTGCCATACGGTAGCTTCTTTTCTTTTGTATTAACTGTGTCATTATTAAGCAATATTATTTATCCTCGGTGACCACGTTGGATTAAAATTTTTCTTCTGTTTAAAATGTAAGTAAATTTTCTTTGTTTTAAATTAAATTGCTTTTCTTACCTATCTATTTAGTTGATAAGTGAGCATTCTCGGCAACAGATCTCTAAACTGCGGTCATTACACTGGGAGAAAAATAAGGGACAGTATTACAAATATATTAGGAATAACAGTAATTCTATTTAAAGTAAGAGGTCAGTATTGTAAACCGTAATAAATATATAATAACTTTAACATACTTCTTGTAAATTGGAATATATCTATATTAGATTTTAATATACTTGCATTGTTGTCCCCGATTGTAGTATGCAGGATTGTTATTATTTCTCTTAATGTAACGGAGATAATTGCCGCAGTTCACGAGTTTTTGAATTTTCTAGAAAAATATTTAATTCAATATTTATTCTTAAAATTGTCATATTTCTTTGCATTCTAGTGTACCCATGAACATGAGTAGTAAACCGAAGAAATCTAAAACTTATCACTTCAATGAAGAATGGGAGCTCGATTACTTTTTTACAATGGTGAATGATAAATGCTGTTGTTTAATATGCCTTACCTCGGTAGCCATTGCTAAGAAGGGTAATCTGGAGAGACATTTTTTAGCTTTACATAACAAGTATCAAACAGATTATCCACCAAATTCTGAACTGAGAAAACATAAAGTTAGAGATCTTAAAACTCTATTAACAAATCAACAAAGCGTTTTTAAAAAGCCAAGGTTGAAGTCACAAGCAGTAACTACTGCATCATTCAAAGTAAGCTATCTCTTAGCAAAAAAATGCAAGCCATTTTCCGACGGTGAATTTGTAAAGGAAATATTTTTGGAAATGTCAGATTCACTTTTTAACGATTTTAAGAACAAGAGTGAAATTTTTGCTGACATTCAAGATCTACAATTGTCTCGAAACACAGTGGTGCGACGATTTGAAATGATGAGTGGGAATGTAAAAGAGCAGTTATTTAATGATATTAATAGATGTTCTTGTTTTTCCATTCAGTGTGATGAATAGACAGATATAAGTGATACAGCACAATTACTTGTTTTCGATCGTATAATTTTTAAGGATTTTACATCGAAAGAAGAATTGTTGGGTATGATTTCTCTGAAGGAAAGGACTAGAGGTGTCGACATATTCAAAGCCTTTAAAAACTTGCTCTATGATTTGAAAGTACCACTTTTCAAATTAGTCTCAACAACAACGGATGGCGCAGCTGCAATGATAGGTTGCAAAAATTGATTTATAGCCCTATGTCGAACTGAAGATGAATTGATCGATCGGCGTTTGCTCGATTGTGAATTGATCAAAGAGTAGAGAGTGGTATTTTTTTTACAATTTATTGCTTAAAATTACGCTTAATAGTGTCCATTCTCAATTAAAGTTTGTCATATTCAATTAACTGGATGGTTGCAATAAGACTAAATTGTATATTTCATTGGACGAACTTCGCCAGTCATTTCTCTAGGCGCCATCTTGATTTCGAATGTAATACTATGGAGACATAGGCAACGGTGCAGCGACTTAATTATGCTTTGATAACAACAATTTTTCCTCTCACTGGTGGAGAATACTTCCATTGACCCAATAGCGAGTAATTCAACAGCTGATAAGATTGAGGGCGATACATTATGGTTGGGAGCTCTGTTTTACTAACCGTCATGGTTACATTAATTATTAAATACTTTATGGATGCTGTAGATGCTTACCTCTACTGGCGATTGCAAATATGCAGGAAATGCAGGAAATATTGATGGCACAGCATTCTCTCTGATTCTCACTGATAATAGGGAGGTGCGATTAATATCATTCTCCCTGAAGTGCCCCGAGCAAAGGAAACTCGAACACGTTGGTTCCCAATTCTTTCTGCGAACAGCACTCGTCCACTTCTTTCTTTTCTCCGCATCCTTGGGAAATCTATGCATCCATTAAGAGTTTAAAACGAAATAAGTTAGTGGAAATTTCAGGATATTAACCACAAATAACTCGTCCACAAAAGAGTGAACTATAAATTTAAAACAAAAATCAATCAAAGTACTTCAAGAAATATAAAACAAATACATAAACTTATAATTCTAATACGTACTTGTGGAAGGTTACGCCAGCTTTTTTCTTCCCACTTCGGTTGGTGCAACGATAAGCGGCACATGTGACCATGACCACCACTCGAAACCTCAGATCTCACAATAGAAATTAAAATAAAACAGTAATGCACCAAATTACCTCAAATTAGTCCACTAATTCTGAATAATCCAACACAGGCTGCGTAACCGTAGAGTTCCTCGACAGCAAGCAGTCCAAACGCACAGAGCAAAAGGTAGCAAGGACGCAGGCAACCAGTTGACTCAGAAACAGCTAAGTCCAGAAATTGTCAAACCAAGATGGTGGAATTTTGACCTCACGAAAAATCGTAAACAGCGCCTCCTGTATATTTAAACCTCCTAGGAAACTACTGAAGTGATAGAGAAAAATAACTTGGTAGCTTTTCTAATGCATTGAAGAAAAAACAATCTCTTATACGCATGTATTATATAATGTATGATGTCACTACCTTATTTTTCCACAGCTCTCTGGAAATATTTTCCTATTAAATAACATAACGTCAAGGAAGTTCCCAACAGGTCTTTCACAAAATTTATGTTAATAATAACCTAAGCAGCTACTTACCAAAATAACTTTAAACGTTTCAAAAAATTCTTATTTGATCCGTGTCATTCTGTAGCCAAATATAAATAAAACGGATTAGTACACAAAAGACACAATAAATGTTTTCAACGCCACCTAGCCTTAATCGACAGAATATTATTCATGGCCCTAATGGCCCAAAGATAAGCTAAGTGTCCGGTCTTCTTCTCGGTTTGTCCTCTTCCATTGAAGTCTTCCTTCTTCACTTCCTCTTGTCCACCGATGAAAATTGCCTACGAAAAAAATGGATTGGTACACAAAATATACAATAAATATTATCAACGCCACCTAGCCTTAATCGACAGAATATTATTAATGTCCCCAATGACCCAAATCTAAGCTAAGTGTCCGGTCTTCTTCTCAGTTTGTCCTCTTCCATTGAAGTCTTCCTTCTTCACTTACTCTTGTCCAGCGATGAAAATTGCCTGCAAATAAAACGGATTAGTACACAAAAGACACAATAAATATTATAAACGCCACCTAGCCTTATTCGACGGAACATTACTCATGGCCCTAATGGCCCAAAGCTAATCCCCATCTAATCCTCCTACGCACTGATTTGTCTTCCGTGATGAATCTTCAAGGCCTCTCTCCTTATTCGATTGTGGCCTGAGTAGAGAACGGATTAGTTCACAGAAATGAATGCATATGTAATTAAAATATCACACAAACGCACACAAACTTTATGAGAAACAATTTACCCACACATATCACACACACACAAACATCCTAAATTGTATTTTATAACCTTAGACCATGGCTTTCATCCTACCTAATTGCACTGTTCTTTGTACCTTGGGCACATATGATTATTTTTATGTAAAAACCTTTGCCATGGACTTTTTGTTTGAACTACCATTGTTCTCGCTCATACCAGTGCAATACATTTTCTTTGCTTCCAATGTTCATTAAATCATTTTCACAAACCAACAATGATGTGCACACCATAATTGATTTCTTTTACCTCTGTGAGCTCACACTGTACACCCTGATGGAGTTTTCTCAACTCTCATTATCATTGGTCACACTATTTTTCAGGGGTTTCTGCCCAGTACTGGGAGATTTTGGGTAAAGCCCCTTAATATTGTAAACCATTTTCTGCACCCTGGCCATGGGTTTACCTGCCTTTTGATATACAGTTATACCAGTACAAGAAATACACTAGTATCACACACAGCAAGTGGCTTGATACTAAAAAAAAGCACTGAACAAGAAAATAAGTCATTAGATATGTAACCCTCTACCGCCAGCTGTGCGTTTATCCCCATTCCTTCATCCAAGTCTTCTTTCTGCGTTCAGATTCTCAAATATTCTCTAATATCCACGAAAACAATACGTCCATCTCTTGTCCCATGGTTCTGTCTTGATTGTACATCGTTTGATGCGTTTATCGTAGTATTTACGGTCATATCCACGTTGAACAACTATCTTTATCCTGCCATTGACAAAATGAATGGGAAAAATAATAATACGAGTTTTTCAATCATCATTGTTAGAATGTATTCAATGATAATCCAAAATAAGTAAACTGAATTCAAAATTTCCAATGTTGATTAGATTTGTGCAGTCTTTTGCACTACTAACAGTATGTGTTACAGTGCAGCCATAATATTTATCTAAAGATTTTCCAGGCAAATGTAATAGTTCAATAATCGAAAAACCATATGATATGTTGTGAATTTGATATTGTAACTTACATTTGCGATATTCGTTGAAATATACTAATAATGTTAATCTTTGAAAATGTTAATTTGTATTTAAAGATTCTTTAAAGTGGTCGTGATATCGATTTTTTTCTGAAGTTAAAAACAATAAAAACAAGGGACAAAGAATAAATGATCATGGAAAACTATGAAGGTTAAAATTATAATTAATATTTCAAAAGTGATTACAGAATGATTATATGTACACCTAATAGAGTAAATAAAAAATATAATTCACCATTCAAAGGTGAGATAAATACGATAGAATCGGAGAAGTATTCCAGTAAAATATTATTACGCCAGTAGATGGGACATATCTTTGATAGTCCCCTTTTAAGTCAATGTTGCTCCGTTCAAAATGTAAGGGCAAATGGAATGTTATTGCATTCAATAGGCTGCCATAAGAAAACATTAACACATATATGGAACTGAGAAGGCAGATGAACACATTAATGTCACACAAATACAACCGTGACGCTGTGATCAGCGGGAATTCAAATTTCTGTCCGTCGAATGGACTACATGTAGACTACACGAGAGGAAAAACAAAGTGGTATTGAAATTTTAGTGAATCTGTCATGCAAGCTTAACAACTGTATGAAGAACCTTCATACTGACGCACTCAATGAGGTCCTGTATGATTATGAATAATCAAGTATCTTAGCGAGGTAAACTTGTGGAAGGGCACTTGCCAGTATCAAAAGCAAAACATTGAGCGATTACATGAGCGTTTATCGTAAGACATTTTGAATATATGTTAAAATATTTCAAGAGAGTTAATCAAAAGTACCCACACTGGATACAAAGAGTGGCTTGGAAAAAGCAAAGCATTTAACACCTACTTTCAAATACTTTCACGGAAAAATTTCACATAGTCTTTCTAATTGCCAGATTTGTCTTATAATTTTTAACTATCATATGTTGATATTAATTAATTTTTATTTAAAAAGGCATGATTATTGAAAACGTATTACACTTCAAAATCAATCGTCAGGATATAATTTGCTAAATTTTAAAAAAATATACATTAAAGTATAGCGTATTAAAGTATTTATAATCTCGTTGTTAAATAACTCTTTGCGATTTTGATAACTAATGAGTCACCGAAATAATGCTGATGCAAACTTGTTCTCCCTGCCTCTATGAAATCATTTTTACGTTGAGTGATGTGCAGTTATCTAAAATTAATTAAATTTGACAAATTTTAGGATTTGTGAGGCCTATGGATCAACTGCTGGACGTTCGCAAAACCGGAAAATTGTGGAAACCACGAAAAATTGGGATCTGCGATTTACATAGTCCTGACAGGTATAAATTTTTTCCATGATTAATAGCTTCTACAATTTTTACGAGCTATTAAGAAACCATATTTCATATTGGAATAAACAAAGCTATTATTTTCGTCCCTAGTACTTGCTCTGGGCATTAAGTTCCTAGAGCCCTATCATATTAAAAAAAATATATGGGAGTACTTTTTCGTATAACTTCTAATCTACGGATATATGTAGCAAAATTTCATGGTTACTTCCTTCAAATACTTTCTCGGAAAGTTTTCGCATAGTCTTTATATTTGCCAGATTTGTCTTATAGTTTTTAACTATCATATGTTGATATTAATCCTGCACTTTTCCTCCTTCCTTTTTCTCCTTCCCACAAAATCCTCTCCCACGTCCTAAGGAGAATAGCATTTCCAATTAATTTAATACATTTTTGCACCTGATAGTGCTTATAGAACACAAAGTGTTGCAACAAAACCATCGTAAACCCGTAAATGTCTCATAATCGGTCATGAGACATCCACAAGATATTTTCCTTTCCTCCAGAGGGAATTTTATGTATCTAATATGGAGCATAAATTACCAGGTACTGTAAATGTATTATGTATAGATTACTAGTTTACTACGTTAATGAACTGCCCTAAAGATAAAAAATATCACCATTAGAGTGCATCTTCATGCATAAAACGCGTTAAATAAATCCCAGGGCATAAAACAATAGCGCAGTCCGCTGCCTCACCAGCATCCTTAGTCGATTAATCAACCATTTACGGACTTATTCAGTGGGTTCCCCTTATTCATCCTTTGCACGATATCTCAGTTGTCGCACTGCTCCAGCCACTTGATTCGGCAGTACCAAACACGCCGTTTGCATCCTCACCTCATTCAACACCCTCGTCTCTACACGCGCGAATACTTTTGTGCCATACTCATTCTCGGCTTCCTCCATTTCTCATCCCCCGTCATTACAACTGCTGACTACACGAAAACTCTTGCTTTTGGCCGTGTCCCCTTTCCCATTTTCTTCTTCCGGCGTTTCGCCACTTTCCACTCACTAGACCGTTCTTTCGAATATTCCCCCAGTGCATCGTCATCTCAGCGATACTCGTTGTGCCATAAGAACAGCTCGATTGTTCACCCACTCGCCTTCCAGCATCCCACGTCAAGATTCTGAACTGAAGGAGAACTCCCTCTCCCTGCTCTTTTCCTCCCACCTTCTGCCTCCCACAGCATCCTCTCCCACGCCCTAAGAATCAACTCCGCAAACCTCTCCTCTCGCTCGTGTCTTTCGCTCCTCATATTTCCTCCTAGGAAATCCCTTTCGCATCCACCATACAAATCCTTTGACCCTCTATGTCTTGTCCCCTCACCGTCCTCACCGGAGACAACGCTCCAAGCTTCCGTCGTAACCGAACCCAAGAGAACCCTTTGGCTGAATCCCTCTTCTCCCTTTTTACAAACATTTTTATACCCTACCCTTTTACTTGTCCCTCATGCACCGGAGCTACCCCGTCATTTCCCCTCATATGTGTTTTCAGATGTTTTAATTTTAGAGATCGGCCGATGATAGTAAAACATCATCGTCATGGTCGGGATGTATGAACGCGATAACAACGCAATGAGAAATCCGACAACAAATGCATACTGCTAGCTAACTATAGGTACTTAAAGTACCATAAAAGCAGTCTTATTGCTCAATGTGAATCCATGGATAATAAAGTGATAAGGGAATGGGAATTTGGAAAAATCAGATTTAATGACCCATAACTGGTGCTAAAATTATTAAATGATAAATTTGTCAGTTATAGATTATGCCATTTGCTATATTATTTTTCAATACGCAATGAGCCGGAAGGAGAAGAGTGAACTGTATCTGAAAAATTAGCTACTCTTAGAGAGAAAGAAAGAAATAATTTTAATATAAACGGGGACATGATTATTTTAGTTACTGCACTAACATTTTTGAAAATTGACATTAAAAGTTAAGCTCTGAAACTATCTTCTTATTTTATTCCATGAAAAATTAGCCATAAAATAGAAATATCAATGCTCTGCAGTGTGGGATGAGTTTAATACGTAAAATTGAGCTATATCATGGTTTGACTTTGATAGAATGATAAATATTCTAAAGAAGTTTTCTCAAGAAGATGGGAATGGACCCTTAATTCTTGGTCAAATAAAAGAAAATAAATCTATTTTACTCCGGTTAAAGTTGATTGTATCAAGAGTACTTGAGAACTCCAATGAGATACATGATTTTTCAATGATAAAGCCTTCCCTCTAATACTACATAACTCTAATGCATTCTGGCGCCGTTTATCTCTCATCACCATTCTGTCAGTTACACTTGCTGCTGCCAATTATAAACTGTTTTGGTCTAAGTCTTCCAGAAACAGCAAATCCTTCCCCCTCTTCAACGCCAGGCCCAACCCATTTCCAACGCAACTTCGGTTTACCAGAAGTCAACCGCTTTTTCACCTTTTTCCACACCAATCTCTTACCATAAATAGCAAGCGTCTTCCCTCTGTACACGAATACACGCCTACTGTCCCTAACCCTAACGCAATCTAAAGCTGCCCACCACTGCAAAAACATCCCGAAGGTGCGACGACGGAATTAGGGCTGCTGGGAAAGGGGCCAGACTGGAGGCTACTGCATGTGCGTCGGCGGTGTGCTGATTTGCGACAACTGCTTTTTCGAATACCCAATGCTATGTCTACCGATGGCCTCCGTTTTTCTCCCGATGATCTCTGCCATTGCAGCCGAGTTGGTTCATTTTTTGACTCTGCAAAAGTGGCTATTAAGAGATAAATTGCCGCAGGATTAGAGAATATGTATAAGATTGGCTTAAGCGGCAGACGGATGCACTTACCTAAAATGATTTTGAATAACTTTGTCTATTTTGTTTTGGTAAAAAACTCGTACAAATGCCCTTTGATTCTCATTGGAAGAGATACAAGTACGAAATAATAGTTATATATTCATACTGAAGACAACTAGACTTCTAATATCTCATCTTAGTTTTTTTACTGAATAGATATTGCCAATTTTTTGGATTAATTATTCCTAGTATTAGGCTATATTACACTGAAATTTTTATTTTGGAACAGTAAAATTAGTCTTCAAGTTTCGCAAGGGAGGCGTGGGGAAGATTACAATAAGCTTTGGGCATTCTTCCTTAAATAAGTTGGAGCGAGATTTTTTCCAGCAAAAATAAGAGACCATATTCGAGTATTTAATTCAAATGAAGCGGTAAGAAGACGACGCTCCTCCAGCGTGTGAAGTACATTCGCGCTGTCTCGAAAGTCGTGTCTCACAACGCCCAACTGTAATCGTTGTTGTTTGGTTGGCAAGAGCGAAGGTATCGACCCTTCTAACATATCGATAGTTTTCGATGTGCACTATAGGGGAACATCCCGGACGCTCTCGCCAGTAAGCACAGAGCCCTTATGATATCAAGGTGACCGTATCGTATCATATATATTTTCTCTATGGTATCACGCACAATGACTGATATTTGAACGTAGGTACGCCCAAATTGATTTACTTCTGTATTTCTATTTCTTGTTCAATAGTGAACATGATATAGGTAAAAAAGAGATGGTAACTGTTTCCGAGGTTATGTAAAAAACGTTTGCTGTGACCCTTTTGCGGAGCAACATATTATACTGAAGCGAAGCCTCTATAGTGGGGAAGAGGAAGATATGCCAGTACAAAAAATATCACGTGAAAAAACTATCAATGTAATTAAAATAAACACAAATAATGATAGCACTATTTCTTTTCCCACCTCATCTTTATTTCAAGTGAAGGAATTTAACTTTTCATTCATGGCGTGGAATTGCATACTTTCGGATGACAAATGTCATTACTCGAGCGCGGATCCTGGAAAATTTTAAGTGAATACATCGTTGCTAATTAAAAAGTAATAATCCGTTCATGGTTTACGGCCTTGAGAAAGACCCACGACCAATCGAAGCCCATACTATTCACGGTAGTATCCTTGTACTTTAAAAATCTAAAAATATTAGGTCTGTCAGCATGTGTAGCCTCTTTTCGGCCAAACAATAATCGCTGAATCAGCTTCGAAAGTCTCCCAAGGGGAGTGATTGAAAATCCAGGAAATAGGCAGAAAATAAAAAAAAATTGTTGCCGTAAATTTATGGGAGTGTGCAATTTTCAGTAATTCCGTAAAGTATTCGAAAGAAAAAAAAATGCCGCAACTTGGATCGAACCCCTGCCACCGTATGAGCGTAACCGGCTCAGCTCCTCAACCCACTGGGATGGACTGAGAAGCGAGAACTATCATGGATTAATACGGTGGACAATTCTTTCATAGCGTTTTTCTCTCGAACCCCTGCCTGTGTGGAAGAAAGCCGTGACACTTTTCCCGCATTCTCTCTATAGTTTCATAAAATAATTGCCTCGTTTGGATCACTTACTTCGCATACTTATTGAATCATTTTACTCAGATATGCATAAACCATGTATATAAATGTCCATCATGTATTTCAGACTACAAAAATCCATAATTTTAAAAACCTTAGCCATTTCCCAAACGATTTAACGTCGTGCTTGTGCATCTAAGTGTTTTTATTCACTACGGTACCATCCCTACCTTCCCATTAAGGAAAACATTCTACAAGATACTTCAAGGTTCAATAAGAAAAAAGTTTATCTTTGAAATCAGTTTTGCCTTAATTGTCAATAGTCTTTCTAGCTATGGCTGCAATTCTTTTGTATAATAAATCTTGTGCTTCCGCATAATGATATGTTCCGTTTTAATTTAAAGGGAAACTGGAAAATGTTTCCACTGTGACTCATTGAAATGAACGGGTACATAGTACATCGCGCATTTTATGATCGTAAAAATACAGATAAGTAATTTCAAATGAGTATAATTTTAATAGATCCCCAAAAAAATTTGATACTTAAAATTTAATTGAGGTTCGATGAAGGACATTTGTTTGCTTCGCTGCATATTTAGAATACAGGGCGGATGCTATGTTGAAGGATCTTTGAAAATTTATGTGAGAGTCATTTGAAACAGAAAGTTGCAAATAGTTTACATTTAATGACTAAATATTAAAGCAGAAATATATCTAAATCTTTATGATAAATTAGACCAGGTGGCATATGTAATAATAAGGCTTATTAGAATAAGATGTTTGCGAGTTTGTAGTAATTAACAACTATGGCGTCGTAAGGGAAAACTGTGAAATTTTCTTTCCCATGATGCATTTTCTGCCCTGGCCAGCCTTTCACCGTATATCATTTGGTATTAAGGTCAACTTGGTAATTGAATGAGACTCTGCGTGGTTAGATATATTTTTTTTACGGAAGGATCACATATCTAAACGATCCTATGAGCCCACGGAAAGGGAGGAGCTTTGGATTTGAATGTGTCTAACATCCAATACCCTTTCGGATTTATCTATTTTTTGCACTGCCCTCTTACGATGGCACACGAGTCCTGTAGACTAAAGCTTGCATGTAGTGAGAGGTATGCTCCCGATCCCGAACATAAGTCACGAACATATCGCGAACATAAGTCACGTGATGTCAGTCTTTAATAATAAAAAAATGTGGATCTCAATGAAGCCTTTCTGGCCTACCGCATCACTCCCCTAGAAAATGGGTTATCACCTAGTGTTTTGTCATTCAACAGAAAGTTAAAATCTAAATTACCATTGCTATCAAGTATCCTTTGTAAAAACGTAAAACCAAACATGCAAATGAGGGAAAGAGAAAATAAATGTAAACAATTTGTGAATTATAACAAAAGGCATATGTCTGTTGATCTCCCAGAGTTGACCGAGGGAGATAAGAGTTTGGTTGGTGGATACAAATGTGCATGGCAAAATTATGAAACAGCTGAGTGCATATCCAAGATCATATCTTGTGAAAATTCCCAGTGGTGTTGTAAGAAGAAAAAGGAGGCATTTAATCCTTTCTCCTTGTGTGAAGAAAGAAAGTGAAAGTGTACTGGAGAACGAGGAAGATAGTGGTGATTGGCCCCTTTCTGTGGTATATGGTGATAATTGAGGTAATGCTCCCTTTCTTGTGGAAAATAAGAACGATGTTGATGTGACTACTGGGGAAAATGAACCTGTGGAAGATGTACCGCCAAATACTAGAAGGGTCAGGAAGAAACCTGTATGGCACAAGGACTATGTATTTGTTTAATAGTTATTGTGAGTCATTATTATGTCTCTACTCATATATGTATGTACCTATACCTGTATATGCAATATGAATACAATTAAAAGAAGGGGGATGTTTGGTTGGCAAGAGCGAAGGTATCGACCCTTCTAACACATCGATAGTTTTCGATGTGCACTATAGGGGAACATCCCCGACGCTCTCGCCAGTAAGCACAGAGCCCTTATGATAGCTAGGTGACCGTATCGTATCTTTATTGAACCCCCTTACGCTCTAACATAACAGTTGTTCTCTTCTTTATTTAGATTCGTTTTTCAGCAAGGAGGACATCGCCCTTGCCTTAGCATATCTTTGAGAAAGATTACTTTTTCTTATATTCCACATGCTCGTTGTGCATTGAAAAAGAATTATAAAATAAGTATGTGAGTCAGAATCTCAATAAATCCTATATTTCCAAAGGCGTTACCTTTAAGTCACCTCTATTAACAACAGAAATCTTCACGTAAATAAATAAAACAATAGGCTCTTCTTGAAAAAGTTTAAAAAGTGATCGATAAAAATGATTGAAGACCTTAAATAGTGAATATTTTCAAAATGGTAATGGGCCTATTCTTGAACCAATATATTAGCTATACTAATTCATAATGTTAGCTAATTTGATTCAGGGTTTTTAGTGTGATTAAGTAACAGACACACACACACAGAATCCACCAAATTTGTATGTATAGTTTAGATTAGACATTTTACTGGTTGTTTAGAGACACAAAGCAATAATCTTCTTTGCTGGCAGTAAGAGAAAAATATAATTTAATTTATTTTTTTCGCTTAATTCGATTGCTTTTCTTTCACAGTTCATGAATTTTTTTTAGATAAGCACAGTTTTGGCCCTAAACTAATATTTATTTTACTACTGAAGGCCCTCAAACATCAAATCGCAAATGTTTTCAATGAAAGGAAAGCCGATTGCGTAATTGAGGGAAGGAAGACAGTACACACTCGAGAATACCTAATTTTCAGCTCTTAGGAGGTTCGGAAGCTTCAGCTTAGCAAATCGCGGTGTTTGGATCATTTACCCCTTGTTTTATGCATAATTAGCGTGTGGTATACGAAAGCCATGATTTTCATGAATTCCTAAAACCATTAAATATACAATTTTGGACCAGAGAACCTGCAGACCTTACGCAGAATACGGGATAGGTCCTATTTCATTACCTGTTCCTCAATAAATTCCTTTCATTGAGTGAGCAGTAAAAAGCTGTAACCCCTTCAAACAAACCCTAACCCGATATTTCCTCTGTAGTGGTGGAAGCTGTCGTTACTCAGTTGAGGTTTATTCCATTGTTTACCTTAGTTCTGGTCCCGAGTTTATGACCGAAACGAGTCTCCGCTTTATGGCTATCTACGGATGCACGTCCTCTTCGATGCACAAGCAACTTATCTTGCCAGGCCACGGCTTCCGTATCAAATATCTACTAGGTTTATCTTTTAGAATCCAAAGTACTAGTAATTCTCCGAATTAACTTTTCAGTACTCATTGGTAAAAAAATATACTTATAATAATAATAATTTTAATTTTATTTTAACGAAGTGCATGCACAGCGAATATTATGGGCTGGCCACTGATTGCACAACTATTCAGACATAAAACGAAGAACTTTTTCGGTGACTCCGATTGAAATAATAACTGGTGCAATTAATAACAGCAACAGGCATGTTATTTTAATTAATTACCAATTTCTCCACGCGCTCATAGATTTATTGATATTTTTTCTGAAGTTCGTGCCATGTCTGTTAATTTTATCGCATACTTATTGAATCGTTTTACTCAGATATGCATAAACCATGGAAATCAATGTCCATCATGTATTTCAGACTAAAACATCCATAATTTTAAAAACCTTAGCCATTTCCCAAACGATTTAACGTCGTGCTTGTGCATCTAAGTGTTTTTATTCACTACGGTAGCATCCCTACCTTCCCATTAAGGAAAACATTCTACAAGATACTTCAAGGTTCAATAAGAAAAAAGTTTATCTTTGAAATCAGTTTTGCCTTAATTGTCAATAGTCTTTCTAGCTTTGGCTGCATTTCTTTTGTATAGTAAATCTTGTGCTTTCGCATAATGATATGTTCCATTTTAATTTAAAGGGAAACTGGAAAATGTTTCCACTGTGACTCATTGAAATGAACGGGGACATGTACATCGCGCATTTTATGATCGTAAAAATACAGATAAGTAATTTCAAATGAGTATAATTTTAATAGATCCCCTTAAAATTGATATTTAAAATTTAATTGAGGTTCGATGAAGGACATTTGTTTGCTTCGCTGCATATTTAGAATACAGGGTGGATGATATGTTGAAGGATCTTTGAAAATTTATGTGAGAGTCATTTGAAACAGAAAGTTGCAAATAGTTTACATTTAATGACTAAATATTAAAGCAGAAATATATCTAAATCTTTATCATAATTAGGCCAGGTGGTATATGTAATAATAAGGCTCATTAGAATAAGATGTTTGTGAGTTTGTAGTAATTAACAACTATGGCGTCGTAAGGGAAAACTGTGAAATATTCTTTCCCATGATGCATTTTCAGCCCTGGCCAATGTCTTTCACCGTATATCATTTGGTATTAAGGTCAACTTGGTAATTGAATGAGACTGCGTGGTTAGATATTTGTTTTACGGAAGGATCACATATCTAAACGTTCCTATGAGCCAACGGAAAGGGAGGAGCTTTGGATTTGAATGTGTCTAACATCCAATACCCTTTCGGCTTTATCTATTTTTTGCACTGCCCTCTTACGATGGCACACGAGTCCTGTAGACTAAAGCTTGCATGTAGTGAGAGGGACACCCATTTACCGCATTTAGACCTATTCTTCCATCCGTTGGTCTCTAGCTTGAAATTTCGTTGCTTGTGGTTGCCGAGTCGGAAAGATTCCACCCCCACCTCATTTCTACTCTATTCTATCCCAATCCCACACCCATTGCCCTACTTTCTACTACACTGCTCTCACATACACACATACATCATTCCCCTTCTCATCTGTTCCCCCTCCCGGCTTCCCCTGTCTGGCCGCAGCGGGCCATTTAGTCGTGAAACTTTTATAACTTTTTGTTGAACTCGTACGAATAACAACGAGAAGGAAGTTCCCAGGAACAAAAAATCTGTATCTCTTCATGTTTCCGTTTGTTTGTGGCCCTTCCTCCAAAACCAAGACCTAAGTTGAATCAAAATATGTTTCCGTGCAATCTTGTTTCTCACTTTTAGATCGACCTTTCTTTCCCCCTCAAGCCCATGACCCTGGAATTTGTATCATTCCTGCTCCCAAACCAACATTCGAGGGCATGGACTGTAATAATGGCCAAGAATGAAACAAATTAACTAATGAGTGAAACTTGAGACTCTGAGGGATAACGTAGATGTTCCTTATTCAGGAAAAAATGTCATATGGGATGATCATTTTATCTCCATCTTGCTCTTATTAATCACCTCACTAATAACTATAGGTGGCTCCTTTCACGTAGAATAAAGCGAATAGTAATAAGTCCATTTTCCATCGTGAAAAACACTATGTGCTCCAAGAAAACGTACGAAAATGACCATTATTTTTATGTTGCTTACATAAGTTCTTCAATTACTTAAAATCTTCGCCTCTAGGATTTATATTTCCCCTCGTTGCAAGGCTAGTGTAGGAGCAAATGCGATCGGCAGTTGAACATTAGTTAGTGTCCCTAAAAGGATAGATGTGTAAATTTTCTACAACAAAGTGGAAATACCCACTTGCTCATATACATACCACTTTCTCAACAAGTAATTATAATTATATTTTATTTAATGTTTCTTCTTTGATAAATAATCTTTCCTCAAATGGCAGGTACTGAAAAGGACTTACTGGAAGTTTCTTCGCTAATCCTTCAGGTCTGCTTCGAAAGACATTATTCTTAGGCATAGCAATCATCTTATACTGGTGTCATCTAACTACATTTTCTTACAATAAGAGGCCGGATGGATCAAGTATCAGCGAAATATTAAAGCCAACATGGCAGAGTAAAATTATGAAAAACTAGGTAGTGAAACATGGGTAAAATTTTCATTCGAGTGCCTAAGTGACTTGGAATTAAGTGCTCAGCTTTATCATATTTATAAAATAGTAATAAAATTTTCCTTGTAGAAGTAAGTTAAAATTGTAAATTCCTAGAAGAAGCAATGCTCGAAAACGTAAGTAAAAGAAATTTGAAAAATTTATATCCATCGATGAAATTAAGAGCAGTGTTTAAGTTGGAGCAGAGTGAGTCGCAAAGTGTAGACTCAGAATTAAATGCCCGAAGAGAAGCACACAGAGAACGATTACTACACTAATCGTACTACGAAGTTTGCTAGCATTACCATATTTAGCGCTCAATTATCTTCACTGGTTTTGTTAGGGAAATAATCAAACTCATAAGTTCACCTCTCCATAAAGATGAATCGGAAATTTTGGAGCTGAACGCACTGTCAATCCAATATTTTGGAAATAACCTGTCGACATAACACTATCCCATCCCATAAAAGCAATTAGATCTCACGCCAAGACGTATTTCATTCGAATTCCAGACATAATCCTCTCCCCTTGACGTACCATTTATTCCAAGTCTGAATAGAAATTACCCCTAATAATAGCTCATGAATTCTACTCCATTAGTTCCAAATTCGATCACTCTGCGAATCCGTCAATCTTTACAGGCATTTATATCTCGTTTCTAAAAAGGGACAAAACATATTTCGTGCATACTTCGCTAAAGGAATTCCATCCTTGGTAAATCGATGCAAATTCCGGAATCATTCTTTTTGGGTCGTTAACGGATTAAAACTTTTGCTCTACCCGCACAGCAGCTCAACACTTGTCTGAGAGCCATCGTACCCCTGCTTTTCTCCCTTCTCCCATTGTTATTTCATATCTCATCTTGCATTCCCCAAAGGCCTCTTCATTCCTTCCTATAGCATCTGTATATATTAGGTATTCCTTGAGGCGTTCAACCTCCATTCGTTCGTTCGTCTATTGATGTGCCCCGTGATCGATGAATCTCGCCTCGAGGGAAAATATAATGCCAAGATTCTCTCCTCCACTGGAGTTCAAGATTAAAACGAAGTGGAGGGTGAGCGAGACAAGAATGAGATTTTCGTGAATGGGGTGGATGGTCGTCATTAGTAATGCTGAATCAGAGTCATGGAACTAAAGTTATGAAATGAATACCGGATTGGCAAGATATCAGCCGAAAATTGATATCACGAAGTCGCTTTCTGAGAAAGCACAAGAAGAATGAGGTATTACTTTCATTAGCAATAATGGAGTGCCATAATGGTTAATATATTCATTGCGCGTCATCCAAGGCTTACCTTCATCACGATAGAAATTTCTACCTTCCACCTTTTCATGCCATGTTTACAAGATGTTCGGTAGCCGTACATATCCTTTAGAAGAAAATGGCTTCTCCATCATCCTCGTACTTAAAGTTCTTATTTGATTCTTATACAAAGTCCACATTACATTCATACTGGTATACGAGTAGAAAGGAACTTACCTCGTGTAGAATTACCGTAAGTACGTACAGTAAAGCACCGTAAAACGAAAAGCGTAAAACACCGTATTACGTCATACTTGTCAGCATAAGTAATTAAACATAAAAAAAAATTTCTACCAAAGATTCAATTTTATGTACTCAGTTAAATATTAAACGCTTTTTATTTGCTTTTTTATCGGTGTGTCTCACCAAAAAAGTCAAAGATATGTAATTTTTATACTGAAACTAAAAAATTCCTTGATCTTCCTGAAGACCTCATTCATTTAATCCACTTGGTTGTGCCCTGACACGGATGATGACATCAAAATAATCTAACATGAAAAAGAGAATTCAGAATGCAGGTGCGGCGGTTATGTGGAGGGTTATATAGCATTACGGGTACCGGATCCTCAAAGGGAAATATTGTTAACTTAGTACTGATTGCGCAAAAGGGTCTAATACGTTCATGAAAGGGCGAACAGACGTCCTGCCATACTTGTTTCATTCCCTAATTTCAGGGCCATATATACTGCGTGACGCGGCACTAATGTAATTACTTCTTCCAATTCCATTTCTGACCTGATATCCACCATGTCTACTCAAACTCACGGCTTGCGCCCTCAATCGCATAAACCCTTTTGATCTTCCTATTTGTCGAGTTAATTAGACGAGCTTTCATATCATGTGAGTGCTGAAAGTATTTGTGCCACCTCTCTCAGAGTAGCAACCTTAGTTATTCGTTTTTTGGAAATCTGTTTTAAATATTTATTTGCTCAATTACTACGTTTTTTCAGGAGGAACTCACAACTGGTTTCCCAATATTCTCCGTAATTCCAATATTTCCTCTGATTAAATGTGTCACTATGTGCAAATAGTTTTTCAAGTTCACTTTATTATCAAAGATGTATATCTATATGATTTCCCGACTCCACTATCTGTATCCATCACATATCCTAGACCTTATCATTCATTCTGATTCTCTTTACATGACGAATACGGAAACTCATATAAATGGTATACCATTTCAAAAAAGGGCAAGTAATGCTGTACTCCACATGAAAATGATACTTATAATTAATGCTTAATATAAATTTTTCCGATTCTCAGGATTCGTTTGGCAGACATTCTAGTCGTGTTCCACAGCAAAAGACGTGCCTCCGTATTTTAGGTCCTTTAATTGTATATTTCACTCCTGTCGTTAATACACTAGCATTAAATGCTATTTTGTTGCTATTTATTGCTGTATCCATCACATGTCCTAGGCTTTATTCCTCTGATATCCTTCTGATTTTCTTTACATTAAGAATACGGAAACTGATATGAATGGTATTCTATATCGAAAAAAAGGGCAATTCATGCTGTACTCCAGATGAAAATGATACTTAAAATTAATGCTTAATATAATTTTTTCCAATTCTCAGGATTCGTTTGGCTGACATTCTAGTCATGTTCCACAGCAAAAGACGTGCCATCGTAGTTAAAAGCCTTTAAATGTGTATGTCACTCCTGTCGTTAACAAAATAGCATTGAATATACAATGGACAATTAAGACTGTCTCTGTCAATCATTATTATTAATTCTTATATTTTATTTTGACCTGGAGCACAAAAATAAACACTTTAAATATTTTTTCTTGATAATTTACGTAAACTTTTTGAAAAAGATAAAATAAGAAAACTGTGATTCCACTGCATTTTTCGAAGGAGAATAAAGTATGTAGAATAATATCACATTCAGATTTATGATTTTTTGGATTTTCACAATGGCCTGTTCCAAATTTTAGCCGTAGCTCAGAGGCATCAGCTGCGTAAAAATATACTCAATCTATAAAAATCGCTGGTTTAAAAATTTGTTCCTGATTAAATTTTTATTCATAAAATGATTCATCTAAATTCATCTAGTTTAGATTAATTAAAAGTAAAAAATAATCCAAGATTTTCAATACAAGAAATGTGTCACATTTAGACTATGGGGAAAATACAGACGACAGAAAGAACCAGGGTTGATATGCGAAAGTGTTTCGAGATGTGCTGAAACATATGGGTAAGCTTATTTGTGATATATGGGTATGAATATGCAATAATAAACTGGATTAATTTCTTAATCTAACAGATTTCCAAAAACATGAGTCAATTTTCTGAGCATTCAAAATAACTGAAGTTAGTTTCCATAAAAAAACAACAAATTGAATCGATAAACATTAAATTTAAAAAAAGTAATTTTTAAAGTTCTTTCTATTTTTCCTAAATTGTATAAACTGGAGTATTAAATGTTAACATTGGGGTATTTCAAATTTTACTTTTTTTAGATTGGAAATCACGACATTTAGTGAATGTAGCACTGAAGTAAAATGCATCATATCTTGAAATTTAACTCAAGTACGACTAAATTAGGTGACTGAAAAATATTTAATCATCATAATAGGGAATTTGATTATTTAGAACTACGGAAGACCAAGTATAAAAATGATCTATCTAATGCTCGATGAATTTAAGTGTTAAATGTTTAGCTATTTCATTCGAAGACAAAGAGACATGGTTGTCAAAAAAGTGTGAAACTATGAATCACCATTTACTTATGATCGTCTTCCTTTTTTCACCTTATTTTGTTATTTTTTTCTTTCTCACACTGCTCTCAATTTACCTAAATATTTCTTCACTTTTCCCGAAAGGAACCCCCTCTGGTCATAACTCTTGAGGATATCGGAGCGGAGGAGGTATCCTCTTTGAGAAATAGGATGATAATGAGGCGAGGATGAGGGAAAAGGTGATAAAGAGTGCGAGGTCTGGTGGGAAAAAATTAGATATACGGAGATTGAGAAGGATTTTGATGTCTAAGACACCCGAGAAAAGGCGCTACACGACCCTGCTGTCGGTTAAATCTCCCCTTCCCAAACTTTTTCCTTGGGAATGTTATTGCGACACGAAGTCCTTCCATTCTCTCTCTCTGTTGATTTCTGATCCTTGCTCCCTCACCCTTTGATTTTAGTGAGGAAAACTTGGGTGTCTTAAGTATCCCATGGGAAAAAGGTGAGTTAAAGGGAACGGGTGAGTAGTTCTCCCTTTCTTTCATTTCGGCCCAGAGTGGTGGAAACGATCTTGGAGGTCAGGGGTGAAGGCAAGTATGGGGTTCGGAGGAAGACAGAGTGGGTGTGGTAACGGCTGTTCGACCTGTTTAGTACGTGTGGGCCCACGATAGGGTTTAGGCAGTAGTGTGGGAGCAGGGGTGGGCGAAGAAAAAGCTGTGTATGTGTGCATTCTGGGTGGAGGACGCTAGGGGCGAGGAGGACCGTGGAGGAATTGAACCAATGGAAAAGTGTCGCGTTGATGTTTGGGTTATAGCGATGTAGTGGGTACGCCAAAACACACTCAGCCCTCCTCTGCCTACGACCATGGTAAATAAAAACTGAACCAAGAGGGATACCCATACCCATTTTGAGGAAAAACGTTTGCCGCGGTGTACGGCCATAACTCTGCCCGCTAGCTTACGGTCTGGGTCACTCCCACCAGGTGCGATATAAGGGAAAGAAGGGATGCTTTTGGTGCTGCAAGGGGATGGGGATGGTTGGAGACCTTAGAAGTAAGAGTGGTGGTGGAGGGGTTCTGGATCTCCCAGAAAGTTCCCCAAACGAATCCATAGCCCTCCCCAACACTCTTATCCTTGAGGCATGGTCTGCGCTGCCGAGAATTTTACAAGGCGACCGTTTCGACGATTTCGCTTCTCTCCGGGTGAAAAGGTGATTCTAGAAGGTGGTCGGAAAAAACGTACTTTTGGGAGTATATATCATACGTGTATCAGAGGTCTTTTTATTTCATTATCTCGTCATTCCTTCGTGGTTAAGACCCTTCAACAGGAAAACACGAGAAAACTAGCAACAAGGATTTTTAAAGCCTGAGTGAGACGGGGTTAGAAATTTATGTAGGGCTTATTGAAATACCTGGATCTTAGTATTTTGTGGTATCATTCATGAATTATTATAGAGTATATTTATCTTCTGCTAATAAAATGGCATCTCAATAAAAACATTTGAAATATATGGTTGAATCTACGATTAAATACACAAACGTATGCCTTACGGCTCCGACTTATTTAGGAATGAAGTGCCCCAAGTAGACGCTGTAGAAGTTTATGCAAAATTATGATCAGTCAGCAATCTGAAGATTAGAGTGCCGCTGTCCACTCCACTTTCATTTCTCCAAACTTCTTTGTTCAAAATAATGACAGTCTTAAAAAATTTCCTTTAACTATCCCAAACTAAGTCGCCTAAAGTAGTTTTTGTTGTTTTTTCCTTCAATTATTTCTTCCAGAGGGTGTTATATCTCAGGTTAAATCCGTACTTATGTCGCCTATAGTTAAAAAACATTATCAAGATACTCTTCTCACCATTAATGTTCTTTATTGTTAACTCATTTATCAGTAACACAATTTTGACAGTTATTAAAATATTTTCTGCCACAATATTTACCAGTTATTTAATGTAAAAAATCAGGTATATCTCTACAAATCTCTCTAATCAGGAGTAATACAACTCCTAATACGGTAGTTATGACATAATATGTCTGTATACTTACACCAGTTGTTCCTAGGCACACAAGATCAATTAACCTGTAACAAAGTTGTTTTACCCGTCCAATATTTCCATATTAAACTAATATAAAAATTATAAGAATATGAACCATTTTGAGTGAACCATTTTGAGTTGTCCAAATTTAAATGAATAATTAATCAAATCCATTTTTTTACATTGGCCTTCGAGCATTGCGAATTACACAGGTGGCACCACCCAAAATTGTATATATTTATGCCAGAGGGAAAAATACTGAAAAAGGAGCAATACTGTTGATTGTCCCTTTAGAGAAGGACTCCAAAATGCCTGGACGTATACATGGGAACTGAATGGGTACTTGTGAACTGAATAGTGAACACGGCTTGGTGCAGGATCCGCCATTAGGTATCTGGTTCACCAGGATGGGGATAGGTCTCCCTGCTTTCAGCAATAACATTTATTGGGAAGGCTCCTCCAACTCAAATTAAGATTTGAGAGGTCGGATCTCATGATTTCCGAGGCTGGATATGAGAATGGAGAGAAAGAGGTTATAAGATATAGGGAAAGGGAGAGCCCGTCGTCGTCATGGCTACCTTCTTCCTTCGCCAAAGCACTCTCCCGCCATCTCGCCCTTACGACTTCTCAAACCTTAACCTTTTTGTCCCCACTGGGGTTCTCCGGATCCCACCCTCCCTGTCCGCCTCCTACTAAACAAACCATCTCTTACAACGCTCTTGCATACTTTCTCTGCCATGAGAACGACGGGACATTTGCAATGCCGAGTCCCCATCGTAGAAAACAAGAAATAATTTTTGTCCTGCTCCAAAGTTCTCCCCCCCCCTCTTCCCTTCCTTCGCTGTCGGAGTTAGCACCGTTCTACTTTCCTTACTGAACGTCCGTCCGGGGGCTATGTACCTTCTTCTTCCGAATCAGTGAATGCAATCCAACTTCCCGGCAGGGACGAATGGTAGAGAGAAGAATTAGACTAAATAGATGAAAATCTGTTATAAACACTCCCTATGGTTAGCTAAGATGAGAAAAAATTCTTTGGTTTCAATTATTCAAATGAATCATGGTAATAAATGATTCCCAATGAGAAAATATTAAAATGCAATATGACTGAAAACTTGGATAGGTGAAACTGGAACTCGGGAAAAGTTGGAGAGAAATTAAATTATTTCACCAATTACTGACGAACTAAACGAGGAAATCTAAGAGGCAAAGACAAATTCAACTGAATTTGGTTATTTTTTATAATTTCTAAAATATTAGGAAAAAAAGTGGTTTTTCCAGATTCGTGGGATTCTAAGATGTACATTTTGCTGGTAGGAAGGGGAAAACCACGGAGTATTGCATTCTAAAGCGTATTAAAATCAGAAAATGTCTCTATTATACCCACAAACTCTGTGTCGCCTCGATTTGCTTCTTTGTTTGAGAGAAGATAGCATAATACAAGTTCCAAGAGTGATAAATAGATGCTTTTGGCAATGTTTTATTGAACCGTATACGAGTCAACCAAGCATTCTCTCGAGTTTCCCAACCCTCACATCCACTCATCCGCCCTCCTATTCCTGATTATCCGCCTGCTCGCCTATTCACAAACACCCGAGTCCTCTTCATCAATGGAGATGAGCCAGAGTTTTCTTGTTTGCATGAACTTATCTTTCCTTCTCCCCTTACTTCAACTTCCATTTCCCACAACACGCCTATCCCCTCCCCACAAGTATCTCCTACCTAAAATCCCTCCAACTTCTCTCCCACTTACTTCGGACTGCTCCAAGATCTTCATCCTCCCCGGGTACAGAAGGATGCCCCGAGAACCCTGCCCCTTTCCTATGAGCCTCCAAAACAACTCTCTCCTTGTATATTCCTCGCTCTCTATCTTTCTCCCTGATTTTCTTATTTCCTTTTCTCCCTGAAGACTCAAAATCTGGGCTTACCTCCCTATCCTTTCAAGGAAGAATAATTGGAAGGTTTAAGATCAATTTCATTACCAGGGATATGGTTCTATTCACCAACGAGATAGCACTTCCCCTTTTGTTCATTAGATACTGATCTCTGACCTCAGCCCTTCGGAAGAGACCTGAACTTTATTGACGGAACTTCTGCTTACTTCATTATCATAACTACAGGTTTTTTAATAATTTAATTATTCATTAAGAAATATTTTATCCATCCATTAAAAATTTAGTAGTACTTCTCAAAACTTAAAGAAAACGTCTTCGCATATTACTTGCACATACAACCCAAAAATAATTATCAACGTCTGCAATTACATTGAAATATGTGACCTGCCAAATAGGCTCATGGATATTTAAACACCCTAACACCCTGAAGCTTTAGGTTTTTGTGAATAAATTATTAGTTATGAAATATGTTATTAATCTGTTCCATTATATTTCCCATGGGTTCTTCCTATGGCTCCTTCGTATACGGTTATTCAAGAGAAAAATGATTGTATACATCCACCGTCTGTTTTCATAATTTAATATAGAGGATATTAGAAATTGAGAATGGTATCCTACCAGTTTCGTTGGCGGCAGAAGTAAACATGCATTTCATACATTTCTAGAATTGTATAAACCATGATTGCCTCTACGAGTTTGGAGTAAATTTGGTTTCACAAGTATCATTTTATTATTTTTTACTTATATGGTAAATACTTGCATAAACTTATCTGTTAACGGATAACCGTCATTTTCACCTTGATGTATGGTTATTCGTTAAAACCTGGGTCAGTCGTGTCAATAAAACTGTGTGGATTACTTCTTTCTTTAATTATGAAATATTTCCACAAGTTCAATACTGAAATAATTCGTTCAACGCGCAATAAATTCAGAGAGTGGAGAATAAATCTATTTTCGTCAATATTTATGAAGCTATTTCATATTGGTTCGATAGTTTGTGTAAATGTAAGGCAATGGGTGCAAATAAAATATGGAATCGTCATTCTAGCATCTGATAAATATTGTTTTATCCACAACCAACTATTGCTCACCCCACTTTTAGCAAATTTTTTCATCCATTTATTTTCCTAAGAATGGGAGTGTTGCATAAATGAAGCTTACAGTTTACTGTAACAATAGAATACATTGCGAAAAAAGTAGGCAGTTTAACGTAAGTTTGCAAGTCCGTTTTTATGGCACACTGATAGGTTTTTCTGTGGAAAAATTCATGACTCGGTAATGCGTGGCTGAAAAACATGTCAATGGTCTTTTAACTGGATAAACAATTGTGACAATTATCGAGTCTTTAATATACCAGAGCCCATATGCATGTTTTTCCTCATATCGGATTACTTTCTCGTGAAATTTTCCGTGCTGTTATTTACCTATTTTTTCTTCCTTAAAAATTAACATTTATTAAATTATTTTATTCAAATTCAATGAACGTGGCAGCAGCTATGCTCAAAGAGTAAATAACGGTAAAACTGTTAAAATAAACGACTGTAAATTAGTGGTTGGAAAGGCCTGGCGCAATTGGAAAGAAAAAGGGTGTCGGCAACAGCACAAGGTTAGATAGGTGGATAAGGGTACTATTGTAGCGGAAGGCCAGTAGATGGGGACGAATTGTAAGGGGGTGGTAGGCTTCAATATGGGGTTGGAGTGATTGGAAGGGAGGATGAGGAGAGAGGGGAAGCCCAGAATTGCGTTGAGTGTGAGAAGGTTAAGAAGGCATCGTGGCTCATTAGGTTGAACTCTAGTTGCGGGCCAATAAACTCTCGCGTCTCATTGAATGCCTCCATTATCACCGTTTTAGCCCCAACATCTGCCGGATCTCCACATCCTCTTCACCCTGTACCTCGAGCCATCACTCCTCATCTCCCACTCCTCTGCTCCCACTCCAACCATCTCACTGCTCTCTCCTTTCACCCCACAAACACCACCGCATACACATATATCCCCGGGATCACTCTCCGAAAAATCAAATCCTATTGGATAGGACGGGAGGGGATTAGGGTGTGGCGATGCAAAATGGAGCAGTGTGATCCAACACAATGGTAGGTGATTGGATGAATAAAGATTACCACCGCTGCGCTGTTATTAGCATTCGGATTTCTAGGTGTATCCCATGACGATCGGGTCATTCATGAGGAAAGAAATCCATCACACACTGCTCTATAACTTCTACAAGACTTCCAAATTGGGCATTGATTTTCGTAATATTCTCCTTAGGAAAGAAATGAACACTTCGCATGTAAAAATAAAGGCTAAATAGTTAAGCCATGTTGCAGGATATGATCGACAAAAGTAAGCCAAGAAAATAAAAAAAGAAGACACGAGATGTTGTAGTAAAAGATTTTCACTGAATTACAGTTACAAATGAATATACTTTGTTGATAAAAAAGACAAAAGTGTAAGAACGAAGATTTTCGCGGTGGTTTACGATGAACTTCTTCATATTTTCGGGTTCTACCGCGTTGTTTGCTGTGGTGATGACAACAGTTTCGCTGGCACTACTGCCAGCGTCTTCAGGTCGAAGATGACCTGAAGCGACCTGGCACTACTGCCAGCGTCTTCGACTTGAAGACGCTGGCAGTAGTGCCAGCGAAACTGTTGTCATCACCACAGCAACCAACGCGGTAGAACCCGAAAATATGAAGAAGTTCAAGACAAAAGCGTACCTCAAGAAAAAATTTGAGCAAAAATGAACCGCTGAGTATGAAATTATTAGAGTGATTTGCAAGCCTGGTATGCAATAAATTGGCCACATTACACCGGTAAATGGTAAGGTACTGGAAGGGAAATAGTCAAGTGCCTACTAACAGCTTAAAAATAAGGATTTCGACATAAATTAACTGGGAGGGATCGGTTGCGATAGAAAATCCATAAAAAACGGTGGAAAATTGAGGCAATTCACAATATCAAGATTAAAATTCAGCGCCCATTGCAGTGGTACATTTGTGAAAGGAATATCACAAGAATCACGCTCAGGGGAGGGATCACGGTTTCTTCATTCACGTTGTCGTCATAGTTATTAAAAACACAAACCGCTCTGGAAGAGCAATGCTCAAGTTAATTTATTAAGAATACTCCCAATCAATTAAAATTACTGATTTAAAGCACCTGACAAAATTTTAAAAATGTTGATCACGTTTTTTCTCTCATGTACGTAATTGAAAAATTACGAAAACGCAAGCGCACGCGTTATGGAGAACCGTGATTGTGCCCGAGACCTCCCTCAGTTAGTGGGCAGATAATCCTTGGCTGCTAGCCGAATGACACACACACACACACACACACACACACACACATATATATATATATAGATAAATATATATATATATAATAGCTGGGTTGAATGTAAAATGATATTATTGTAAAATTTTCTTCGTTTTTATTCAAATTGGAGGAAAAGTAGAAAGTCACTTCTGGGCATGCAACTAAGACATTATAATAGAAGTTGAAGCAATTTATTTCAATATCAAGGCCACCTTGGCAAGTGTTGGTGTACTATTATTCAACAGATACATGGACATGCCTTTTTTCCACTCAGAAGTTAGTGAAAGCAGTCGAGGGCTTTATGTAACTGCCGTTGTCAACACCATACTAATAATTGTTTGTACGCTGACAATCGTAGGGTTCTCATTCTCCAATTTATAGTTAGATTATTGAGCATAAAATTGATGAAAACGTATAAGTTTTTCCCTAGCGTACTACTAGCGTAATTCATGATATCCCGGTGTATTTATTACAGATCCTTCACTTGGTGGTCGTGAACACACCTATTTTCTTCAGGCGCGTACGTTTCTGTGGTTATTATTTTAATTGTCGAGCGGGACTGTGTGGGGGAGAGTCTGACGTAATTCTGGTCCTACTGAGGCGTAACCATATTTGCATTTCAAAATGGTCCAGGAGTGGAACGGTGCATACGAAAGGTGAAATAGGAAAACGGGTTGATGTGATGAGAGGGAGGAAGAGAGAAAGAGGAAAATCAGTATGAATGGATTGAAAAACTTAGGATACCGGATGGAGCGGGTAATGAAGGGTAGTCTGAGTATTGTGGGGATGGGGGTACTGCTGTAGGAGCGGGGTCTCACTATTCCGGCGTTTTCTCCCAAAATGTCGTTAACACGTGATGGGGACACTTCAGTCCTTCAGTATTCGTAATTCAGTCTATTTTACTCTTATTGGACACTTGTATTAAGCTTGCTTCTTTCAATGCTGCGGTAAGCGGAGCTAGAAGAGTATAAGATAAAAACGATATGGGCTTTGATTGCAAGAGGAAACAATTTTACTCCCGCTCTCTAAGGCTATTTTTAACCCTATATTGATTTGATATTCTTGGTGATGAATGCTTGACAATATTTAGAATTATGTGGCTAGCATTTGAACTCACGAAGGCACGTTTCCTTCTCATTCGAGGAATGAATGGTGGGCACACTTCAAATCAGACACTTCTAGCTCCGAATATCCACTATGAATACAGTTTTTATCTCCTGTTTGGAGTGCAAGAAGTCCTACCACGAGCACACTCTACTCTCTCACAGACTATTACAACAACTTGATGTGAACATATGACTTATCATGCCTAATAAATCAGTCTATTAGCATTAGTGAACTATATTCTATAATTGTCGACCATGTGCTTGTCAGGTTCTACTATTAATTTAAATTAAAATTGCTAGCAGATTATCCACGATGAAACGTATCTAATAAGGAATAATAAAGGTCACCTGGATCGATTGACCTTGATAAGACCTATTGCTTGAAAATGCACACGGATTTCGTAATTAATGAGCTGTTATGTATCGTTGCGGGATAAAAGTGTTCTTTTTTTCGGAAAGGAGAAGATTACAAATTTTCCTTGTCGTCTTTCATGTATTTCCTCTTGGCGGTGAGGCCTGTAACTGCTCCCTTGCTTTTTGATTCATAATGGATGGTGAAATAGAGTGGGATATTTTAAAATTTGATAAAGGAAATTCACTCAGGATAGGCCATAAGGTTAACCACAAAACGAGAGAAATCTGGAATAAATTGATATTTTCCACCTTTGTAAACACGGGCAACATTGCTAACTCTTTCTCTTCGGTCAAAGCGTACGTGAGGATTTCTCAAAAACTCTAAGCTGATGATTTTTCACAGGCTTTGTACGCGGTTGCCATTTCAACTGAAATAACAAGCTTTTAGCTCCATCCTTTGTAGCAGAATCTGCAGTAGTATAAGGTTGGCTAATTGAAAAGGCTTTTGAAGGGACCGATGAGGTAAAATGAAGTACATGAGGAATTCTAACGGGCGAGAAAGTATATGGGTAAACAGTTCGAGATTATAAATCGGCTCCGTATAAGCACCGTTTACGTGAAGGAGCGAGTTGAGGAGCGGCAGACTGGAAGACCGAAGGAAATTAGGGGATTATATGATGGGAAAGCTTGGTTTTGAAATAGGAATGCACGGAAGGACGGAAATAAGATACAAAACGCTAGACGCCTACAGGCGGTTGCATAGCAGCGGCGGAGGCTGCGAGTGGTGGGGGTTAAACTGAGGAGGATATGAGATAGGACGAGAGAAGCCCTAATGGCCTGCGAGCGGACGGATACAAACAACTCGATTACGATAAGCCACAGCGGTGCGTAGGTCCCTCCCTCTTCGCCCAAATTGCTTCCGCTCTTTCCTCTCAGCCCGAAGAATGGCTTCCAATTTAGAGATTGGCCCTATAAGAGTATGGTCTGTTTGTCACATGCATTTCTGCGCGGGAGCTCAATGTGGATTTTCAGGTGGAAATATTTTCTACGATGCATTCTGTGTCTGCACCACGATCGGTAGGTAATCCACTGGATCCAAGACGTTACCGATATTTCGATCTAATTCTTAAGATTCATCGAAAAGAAGCTAATGGTTTTCGGTTTTATTTTACACATCTGTAACAAGATCGAAGGATGATAAATGATAAGTGGTAAATCGATGGGTGGGAAAGATTGACCCAGGGTGGGCTTCTCGGTGTACATTTTGATCAGCTAATAGCATATGCCAGGAATACTCCAGGGAATATTATAATTTCTATGCCTTTAGTTCTTTAATAAAATAGACCTCTTTTATGGTGGTAAATTTGTGCTTATGATATTCACCAATCAGAGCTCCGATACATACGTTAATTCCTGCTTTCCTCATAGACCTGACATTTTTTTTTCAAATTACAAAACTAGCATCTTTTCTTTCTTATTTTTCAAGAAAAGATCTCCTCTGGCCTTACCCAGAGACTCCTTAGAAAATAAAACTGAATAACTAAATGGTGACGGATATTCATATTGGAACAAAAAGAAGTCAAACGAGCAAAAAATATATCTTTTTATCTTACAGCATAGGAAAGAAATATATTTGTTGGTACAATTTTGAAATTAAGTGTTATTCCTACGTCTACGAACAATTTCTGCGCCTCGGGAGATATGCGAGAGCATATTAACTCCCTAAATACTTCCTGTCCTGTGGTTTTGATAACACAACTTCTGAAAAAGACAACTGCTCTCTATGCATGAAATTCACCAGCCATCGATAGCTATGCTAAAAATGTTATTACAGTGACCTAAAATCGTTGCTAAAAGAAAAACGACCATAGTGTCCAGCTACTTTCACCAATTTCAGCGTGCCTTTCATAGAAATAGACACGTTGCAAGTAAGAAATTAACGATTTGTTTCAATACCGAAGGGCAAACCTCGATGGTTTTACACCCATTTTGAATTTTTTTAAATGCACTACTAGAATATGCCTCTCCGTACTATCCTGAACGGTGAATGCTCCATCGTGAAGGGTGGTGACTGCGTAGGGAAGGAGACCAATAGTGGGAAAGGAAGAGAATGGTGGAAGATATGAAAGGGGGGAAAAATTAAGAGATATGGAATGAGAGTTTTGTGGTTCCAACTATGAACAGCGCACTACGCGGAATTCCGAGGGCACGAGCTTATTAGGATCCCTTAACCTCAAATTCTCGGTCAAATGTTGGTGGATGAGAGGTTTCATTTTTCTCATGTATATGTTATTTTATTCCGCCAATGTACAATTTTTGTGTTTTCGGATGTCGACGATTGGAACTCCCTTCCGTGAGTAATTCACTGATTGTTAGCGAAGTATATTGTATTGATAAGGTACATTAAAATAAATATTATTCGTATGTTACCTAAGTGCTTGGGGTTCTTTTGAGATTCACCCCCAATTGCATTACTCTTTTAATTAAACAGACGTACATATCTTATACTTTCACACGTACATACCATAGATCTTATACTGAGGCTAAATACTGATAGTATGCAACTGAAATGTTACATAACACTTTTTCCCTTTTCCTAGTTGTTTCTTTACATTACAGTGTGTTTATTTGATTTCTTATTTTAATTTGTTTACAACTATGAATTTTCTCATTTTACTTATTTGATAATATTACAATGCATTGATTTGGTGTCTGATGGGCAATAGCATCCATTTCTCCCACTCCCCCCATCCACGTCCTCCTTCTCATCCCACCTGTTTTATCATCCTCATTTGCCTATGTCATCCGCGGCCTTTACGAGCGCGTGCGCCAGTAGCTATGAACAGAAATGTATGAGGGCTCATTCCGATGTGGATGTGTAGGGGGTGGGGATGCGGTTAAAGGAAGGAAAGGCCTCCCTCCAGCTGCTATCACCACAAACACACACAACGCGAGCCGTTACGCACCCCGGGATATATTCCGACGCCCGTGCGAACTTCTTGACAACGGCGGATTAGTCGAAAACACTTACTGCACTACCTACTGCTTCCCTCCCTGTCAGAATACTTTTTGTCGGTCGGCCGAGGTATTCAAATTGTTTCATTTTCAATCTGGTTCCACGTTAATGTTTTTAGTTGCTAATATTCCTGGAAGCTTTAGATGGAAACAGTTCGTTCGTTTGTTCAGTGGTTCGAAGTTAGGAATATTTAATTACCGATGAAATAATTATTAAATCATATCTCATAATAAGAGGAGACGTCTACATTGATCTTGAGTCCCATCAGTCAATTATCCATTCAGATTTTTATTATAAAAATGTTTACATTTTCTACGCGGTAGCTTTTAGCATGTCAATAATTCATTGTTATAAAAATACTAAATTTTTAATGCCGAGAGCAGCATATTCTAAACATTTTCTGCTCTAAAGGAAAACTTATGCCGAATAAAAAACAAATTTCTTGTCAAAATGAGGAAATTTACCAACATTTTTGGCCCTCTGTAATTCAAATTTCAAGGATGAGACAAAAATGAAAGCACAAAATATATCAATATCATTAGTATTAATGTAACAAAAATAGGTAACATTTATGCAAAAAAATAATATAACAAGTCAGTTCCAGGCACAATATATTTCAAATTTAAATACACAAGATAACTGGCTCAATATTCTACTATCAAAATTATATAAATTGACATTTTTACTTTTGATGGCCTGCATAAGCGGAAATAAACTTTCATAATCAGTAGGAGAAGCTTGAAAGTTTATTCTTTTTTCAAGGTGGCCCTGTGTTTTTATAGATACTATTGATATCTAATTTATTAATTTAATGTTACTAAATAACTTAATACATTTACATTTATTTTGAAGACTTCTAAGGCTGAAGAATACTGGTTAGCCTTAGAAAGTGATTCTTATGCGTCATTGTCCGGACCATTCTTTGTGTGTTCATTGTATTTTAATATGCGCCTCCCCAAGAATTAAAACCTTCAATTTCATTGGTGGAAGTGCTAAGAGCAAACTGTACACCTCCTTAAGAGTAGTGTTCGCGACGTACCCCTGATATGTGCACTTCCCAGCGTCGAAATTTTTCATGTTGGCAGCTGGCTAGCATTTGTTTCATTGCCACCTGGCTCAAACAAAATCTCTCAGCACTCTGTAGTCATCATTCCCATGGGTAGCCAAAATAACACAAAACATTGGTTATGGAATAGTTGATCGATGAGTATATGCATCCAACAATCAATGACTACTTACATTAAGCGAGAATGGGAGGTAACTTCATATCGTCTTTCATAGTAAAACTCACTGCGTAGTACTTGAATGGCCTCAACCAACAATCGCGGGCTTTGTAGCCCTTGGTACATCCAATTCTCATCTCACTGACACCGCCTCAGCCTTAGGGCCTTGAGCTACGGACAGAAAACACACCTTGAGCATTATGTCCCCTGGAACGTAGTTATCGCCTGTAGTTTTACGTTCTCCAAACTTAAGGCGTCTTTTCAAACCCTTCCATAAAACCATATACTCTTCCAAACACACCATAGGTTCTCCATACCTACGGTGTTTTGTCTTTTGTATTATGCTCTCGGAATTTATTACGCATATTGAGCCTATTTTACTCTATACTAGTCCCTTTAGACTACTTGAATTTTTCCGTTCCTACCAATCATAAGCACTCAGTAGGGGTCGCTACTTAAGGTGGTTGGAACGCAGTGCGCGGATAACGACCTCACTAGTTCACGGTCAGTTCTTGGCCTGCTTTATTTCCGGAAGGTTTTAGGCCCTTTCCCTTGTTTACCTGCTGTGTTTTACTAGAATATACTTCCACCTGTGGCAAAGGAAATCAATTTCTTTTCGCTTGATTTTCGTGTTACTCAAAAATAGTGTACAAGCGTGTGGCAAGTACTTTTTCGTGATTGCAATAATGTGTTAGTTAAAGTGGCAGCCTATATGGACCGACTGCTACCTGTGGTAACGAAATGACCTCGCAATGCGCCCTTCGTGGATTCGAATCATTTGTTGCCCTTTGGTGTTGTGCATGGCCAACGATTGAGTGAATGCTGACAGTGTGACTAAGCGTTATTATTTGGAGTGCCAAAGTCTTCTGTGAATTTCATCTCCTGCTGTTGGAAAGAAAAGGATAATTTCCGAAGAATGAAAGTGTCCTTAGTTACCTCTCGGAGTATCGTCAGGAAGTGGAGTAATCGGTGTGGCATATTATTACCGTGTGAGAGCTCCGTTTAAATACAGTTATTTTCTTGCTACTTCTTCGCTGGTTCGAGGTTGACGCTGCGGTGACGAAGGACGCCTCATCGCTTAGGAGACGAAACTTACTCCATCGAGTAACTCCAAAAGAAAGGTATGTGGCGTGTGACTGTTCTCCATTCAGCCACTCATGCCCAGTCAATGCACGCTCAAACCTTGGTTTTGAATTTTCAATGCGAGATGGGTCCGACAGTGCAATGAGTGAGGCCTCCCAATGTATTATATGTCGGGAGGGTGTGAGATACGGAGCGGTGACCTTCGGGGAGAAATGCGGGGCGGGAATGGGTTTGGGGAGGAGATCGTAGGTGCCATGAGGGTCGTATGGGAAAATGAAGCGCGCATTTGAACGGAATGATTTTGGAAGAGGGGGTAGTGGGTGGGAGGCAGGGAGGGAGCAAGGTAAGATATATTCCTTAAAGAACCTCTGCCTGAAATTGAAAATCCCAACGGCAGTCGCAATATCCTTTCCAGGTCACACCGAAAATAGAAAATAATGTGTAAAATACAGTTCATGTGAACTCCGAATCTCTAAAAAGGGTATAAACCTGAGTGACAAACGCCGTTGTTTTATGAAGATATTCTTTGATAGATATTACGTGCGATTTTCCACCGTCAAAACACTGCACAAACAAAAACACAGCGGATTACGTCACGGAACGATGCATCCCCCTGTAATACAGTTCATTTTCTTGTTTGATGCATTTTTTTATCCTTAACTTTGGGAAAATTCCAGTAATTATTCCTATTCCTTTTATATGAAACACAGTGAAAGAGAATGATTGGATCCTTGCCGCGGAAATACATTAACCTAATGTAAGTAAGCACTACCATGGAGTGAGTTGACGTTTTGACTCACGTGACTTTGTCATATATTTATGCTCTTTTTAAAGGCAATTATTTGAACTTGCGGTTAACGTAAATACTGATGAAATGAAATATATATTGAAGATCATTTACACCAGTTAGCTATGAGGACAAGGATGTAATCTCTCTCCTATATCGTTTAACGCATACATTCAGGAAGCTATAAATGAAGTGAGAGAAACACTGGTGGTAGGGGTCAAAGTGAATGGAAGGAAAATTAGGACATGATAGGATATGCTGATGACATTGCTGTAATCACAGATGCTGGGGAAGACTTAGAAAACATTGTAAATGAAATGGACCGAATACTCAGGGAGAAATACAATATGAAAATAAATAGCTAGAAAACCAAAGTAATGACATGCAGCACAGATCAAGCCCAGGAACAGATAATAAATATCCCGACGAGAACTGAACAATTGGAAGAGATTTAAGAATTTATCTAATTAGGAAGCAAAATCACAAAAGGTGGTAAATGTACAAAGGAAATAATAAGCAGTATTCAACAAGCCAAAGTCGCCTTTAATTATCAGATTTGATGTCGGTATGTAATTTTTAATTTCTGAATTTATGATTGCGTGAGGGTTTTTAGTAAAACTTAGTTACATATCCTCACTTTGACCATTTTCTACCTGGAGTAGAAAAGTGAAAAAATCCTGAAATACATCCTCTTATCTATACATTGACCGATCACTTAATTATCCACTCCATGCGTTCATTCCGTATTTCTATGCGTTGTTAGACGGCAGAAATTCCAATCTCTTCATGAAGTTTGACCACTTAATACGAAACCAAAACCATGAGTTATTCATGGTATTGAAGGAGGGTCCTCCGAACTTCTTCGCTATTACTTCGCAACACTGCCCACACGTTAACCTCATCCAGTCCCATCCTCCAGCTGCTTTCATCGGTCTTTGCTCCCCACACTTCTCCCCGTGGAGTCTGTTGGGGGTGGAGGGTTTAACTCCACCCCCAACAGACTCCAGAACCCATTCCCATCTGCCAATGAAAGCCGCAAAGCTTGCCTTCATTCCGACGTCGAAGGTATTTCGGACATTGAAAGCGGGTCATTTTAAAAACAGCAGAGAGGAAACGTTTTCATTGCACATAGAGCTCTAATAGCACACGCTATATGGACTGAAACATGCATTGAGATAAAGCCGTGATCCTCAAATGCTGACGGTTGGCCGGGTCTTTGATGGAGGACGGCAGATTTATTATTCTGCTTTTATCCCAACTGGTTAAGATGAACAGTTTAAAGGATAGATGAATTTCGAATTCAATTTTTCTCTTATTACGAATATCGTAAGATCACTTGAGTTGTAACTGTTGCTTTTTTACTGCGGTTTTAAAACAAATAATGAGTCCATAATTACAGAAATGAATACGAGTTCAAAGAAATGATTGCCCACACAGGCGAGATTCGTTGAATTTCGAATGCAAAATCACCAAATCAATCTGCCATCAAAAGAGGATTTTATGACGTTTAATGTCAATAATTTGTCTCACATGACCTTTCTTCGGGAAAGACTATTTCAAATTAATATATATATGGGCAGCTTAACATCTTTTTCTTCAGGCAAACAATAATGCAATACAATAAAAAATTGCTAGATAGTTTTGCATATGATTAGTTTTAAGTTTGCTGGCAGTATTGGTACCTGGTAAATTTAACATGACGGCTTTCATAATTACGTCTCATCAATGTCGTAACCCTTTAAGTAATAGCCTTGGTAATAGACCAACATCAGAATCAAAGGAACGATTGAAGTCACATATCCCACCACGTTTCAGTTAGTTAAATGAATGACTTTAGATAGATTTATGCAATCAGTGCATGGCTATCAATGCCATTTAACTGTATTTTTTATGATTTTCATGATGGTTGAAACAAAAACAACAAGAGCAAAGCATCTAAGTCATTAATCTTTTCTGAAATTGATACAATTGTTGGCTAATCAAATATCGTACACATAAAATGAAATTTTAAAAATCCACGCACCACGTTGATGCATTAGTTGATAGAGTTTGAGTTCGTTGCTTTGATCTTCTTCTTCTTCAGTGTTAAATCTGTTGAATGATTTGCAGCAACTCGCCATTATTCTCGTTTATCTGCCTTCCTCTTCATTTCAACGTAACTCCTGCACCTTATGTCCTTTATTATCTGCCCCAGGCACTGCAGACGTGGCCTCATTCTGTTTCTCTTTCCTTTAATGTTTCCTTCTATTATTAATTTTAGGAGCTCTTCATGTCTCAACAGATGTCCAACAAGCTTTGATCGTCTCTGGACTATGGTTTTCTCTAGGCTGCGTTTTTCATCTACTCGTCGAAGAACTTCTATATTCGTCACTTTGTCTGCCCATCCAATTCTTAGCATACACCTATAACACCATAGTTCAAACGAGTTCAGTCTCCTTTCTTTTTCTACCCCTAATATCCACGTCTCACACCCGTATAACAGTACACTCCAGACATAGGTATTAAGGAGCCTCTTTCTTATTTGAAGACTATTGCATCGGGACGTAAAAAGTTTCAATTTTTTGTTAAAAGCGCTTTTTGCTTCGTTAATTCTACTTCGTACTTCCTCACTACTAGGCTTTGATCCTCTAGGGTATTTATTGGGCCACACCATTTGGAATTTGAATCAGTAATGCTTCCCAGACATCCATTTTCACTGGCCAAAATGTAAAGAATTTGGATTCGTAGATGTCGGTGGTCAAATGTATGCACCACTACGCCCAACTTAACGCCATGAAAACCGTTCATTTAAGAGGCTAATTGCGAAGCGGGAACAATTTTGAGGGTAACATCCACTTGGAAGTAGATCTGCTGTCGCGTAGCCAACGGCAAATCCTCTAGCAGTAAGGATAAACCATTTATAAGAAATTTAACACCTCTTCTGAAACATGACCATAAAATATAAATGGTTTAATTAGATGCTCGTAGAGAGTTCTACATTATGCCTTTACTTAGAACCTCTATATAGTTGTACCCTCCATAAAGGCATCAAGTGACCAAAAATGAGAATTGTGTCTTTTAATAACACAAATTTAGGTAAAGAAAATAAATAAGGTAACGGTATAAACGGTGTTTACCAGTCAGCCGATAGCAGAACTCCAATCTTCTTGCAGGTTCTCACGGTCTAAGGTATTAAACTCGCTGTACATGGTACGGATGCATACCTTCCTCCAGATGTGTTCAATATACTGTACACTGCGGAACTGTGAGACGTATGCTTAATCCTTCTGAACAGGCTTGATGCCAAATTGCCTAGGAGATTTACTTTTGTTCACTCGCACATAATTGGAGCTCGTTCTCAAGGGACAGGCGAAGAGGTTTATCACGTTTTTTACTTCATCAAGCAGGGAATCATGACAAATGATCACTTGCAAATCATCTCTTAAAAATCCCAAAAATTGCAAAAGATATAGGAGTCTTAAGTTGAATGGACTGGTAACCTTCCCATAATGGCCGTGACGTCATTTCATCCATCGCTTCTTCCATTTTCTTCCCGATTCATTCTAAAAGATGCCTTAAGAAGGCTTTTGTGAAGAAGGCTAGAAATACACATGTATAGAGATTTAGAAAATACTATCGGCAAATTTATTGCCCTATTGTGAGAAATTCACAGTGAAAAAATCATTCGCCTCGACTGGGATTCGAACCCAGATCCCCCGATTTCGCGCCGAGTGGTCTAACCAGTTAAGCTACCCAGGCGTCCTCTCTCACTGTGAATTTCATGGAGGCTTCAAGGTGACAAACTAGCGGGTGACTCCGTTAAAGTTACTGCGCGGCCAGTTCCGCAGTTCCATGAAATTTATTGCCTGGGCTAATCTGCCCCAGGTACTGCGGATCTGGGCTAATTGAAAACCATAAAACAAAATTTACAACATAAACAAGTATAAACAGAAAAATAACAATTGTTAACAAATTTGGTGATAACTACACTGTACATTTTTTTATATCGAGTACACTAATTTGACAAATATCAACAAACCTGTGAATTTTAATTACACTAACATGATGTCAACCATTCCAATTTAGCAAACGGTAAATATAAACAGATAGATGGGTAAATATAACCAGTTTCTTGGCAAAAAGAGAACACGCCAGATTACACCAAACATTAATTTAGAAAAAAATATTGAAAATTGCTTTGTATGAATACAAAGATAACAATAAAATCAATTTAAAAATTCAATAAGTTAAAAGAAGAGGTTATTTATACGTGGTCAACATATGCATTAATTAAAAAATATTATGAACTAACTACGTGTTCAGTCAATATATCTTCCACAGTCTCGGAACGCATTTCGTCGCAGCCTGGTCACAGGGTGGACTTCCAGGAACCGAGAGTAATTGCAACGACAGCCTAAACTACCCTAGATTGATCCGGGAGGCTATTGAGATAGCTAAAAACACAAACAACCACAATCAAAAGGACGGGTATCATCTATCCAACATCCAAAGGTGAATTGCCAAGGGATGACACGTGAGAAACCGATCTACCAATCAGGATGATCCCACGGCTCAGACACGGCTTCAGATAAGACGAAGTTACTCATCGCCATTTCAGACCTAAAGATGCCTGCGGGATGGCAGGGGAAAAGGTCGTCATAATTGGATACGATGCGAAGGAATGCCCGAAAATTGTTTCCCTTCAAGCAAAATGCCACGGAAACCTTCGAATCATAACAGAAATTGCATATTCTTTGTTTCGCTTCTCAAAGTGTTTAGTGTTGCTGTTACAATAATTCTCGGGTAAAATCAAAACTAGTATATGACAATTATTAACACTTGTACTCTAAATATACGCTTATGACCCTATACTTCCTCTTTGGCCTTTTTCGAGAACTTATTTCTGTGGTAAAGATGTTATCGGGACACTAAACAGCCTCCTCTCTTGCGTACATTCAAATAATAACTAAACACATTTTGGAATTAAAAAATAACTTGGCAATAGACGTTCATTATGCCCGTTTACTATTTTTAATAAATATAATATTGGCTTATTTATTCGAAACTAATATTTTTATAAAATAATAAAAATCAATTAAAAGAGCTATTAGATCCGTTAAATTGAGAAAAATTAATATTGTTGGGAAAAACTGAAATATATTGCACTTCTCTCAACTGTATATTTTATATTTGTAAAATATCTCAGACTTGGAATAAACACTGCTGAATTTCATTTCCCAACTTGTGCTCCGAAAATCAGAAAAGGTTTGAAGTAACATGCAAACAACAAAAGAAGCCGTACCGGGGTAGGTTGTACCCGGGAATTTACGTGTAGCTTGCGGAGGTCTGGGGTCTGGAAGGGATATATCTCATTAGTAAAGAGTCTGTGAAGGAGACGGAGCTGTGAAGGAGACGGAGGTCAACATGTGGAAACAGTAAAGTGGAGTACTGATGAAGAGGAGCCATGATGAGGTGCCAAATGGGGCCACCGTGACCTTTGGAGAGCGAAGCAATCCCTCAGCTAACTTCGGTAGAAGTCAAAATTCCGGAGAAGTCCTGGAGAGGGCGGAACCGGGCTATGGAAGGCTGAAGGGGAGGATAGTAGAAGATGGAAGGAGAGAGGGAGGTAGCAGGAAATGAAGTGGAGGTGGTGGAGAGGTGTGAGGGAGTACGAGGGTGAGATATGAGGAAAGGAAGAGCTGTTCGTCAATTAATATTTTACCCATTCAAATCAAGGTTAGTGAACGGTAAATCGATCCTTGGGAGGACCGTGGGAGCACCTACGGCCGAGAGATAGCACTACTCGATGGACACAGCACTTCCCACGGTCTTCTGTGCGTCCCAATCAGCACGCGTCACTTCCTTCCCTCTTACTTCCTTCGCCTTATTTTAACACCCCTTCCGCTTGCCTTTATGATTGGCTAAGTCTAGCCCGGAAGTTGAGTGGTTTAAAGAGAGAACCTATATTGTAGATGATCATGACAAAAGTTTTCAGCAAAAACAGATCAGTAGCTATAGGTTTGTCCACTATTTTTTTCGATTTCATAAAAAAGAACACACTGACCTATTATCTGCAGTGAGGCTAAATATTTCTGCATATTCTACTGTAATTAATATTTTAATATTAATCTAAACGAAAAGGATTTCAGTGAAGTTTGTAGTTTACTGGAAGGTATACATAATATTGAAATGTGGAAAGGTTAGCACAAAAACATTTGTGAAGTTTAATTTATTGCACATTATATTACTTGGATTCCAAAATTTGCACTTCGCATTCCTCTTTCCGTAATCTTTAGAGTCCACTTTCCATAGAAAAGAAAATCTGCCGATGAAATCACCAGGCGGTTTTTAAAAATTTAGGTCATTTTCTTTGAGAAATGGATTTTCTCCATAAAATCAAGGCCTAATTGAGATATAAAAATCATCTGAAAGAACATTATACATGTCATACCATAAAATTGCAGCATAGGTTAAAATATTTTTTTGAAATATATAACCATCTGCAAAAAAACACCAATGGAAGGGAAGAAAGTACTACAGTATATTAAAAAAAAAGTATTCTGCCTCATTTTGTAAGTTATACGCAGTTACGACTTTCGTTAAAAAAACGCTCTTTTGGAAATGAGAAAAGGAAAACAAACCGAAACCGAAAGAAAACACTTACTCCCCTTGGAAGTTTCCTTCGGAAGGAAAGAGGATTGCTTATCTTAATTGGAGAGCGCTGGAAATGGGGGAAGACACAATGAAGCCGGCCCACCCCATCCTATAAAACTCCTCCAAAAACTGTTCCCCTCTCCAAATCTCTTTCTCCTTTCATTTCAATTTTTCCCAAAGCAAGAGAATGCGAGAAAGGAAATCAATTCAGACGCTAACCCATCTGACGAGTTATCAGGTCACTGCCTTATAATGACACAATGAATGCTTTTGCACTTAATAAGTAGTCATAACAATGTGGCTTATTGCTAAAATAATAAACCATTACAATAGGAGCTAATCAGATTACAATAAAACTTATTTATAAACAGAACAATCCCACCAGTGGCATTTGACATCGATTAATTAATTAATGGAGATAGTTAATTACTTGAAACAAATCCTACATCTTAAAAGTTAGGTGGCGAAGGAGACTGCTATAGAAAAGTGGGAAAATCAGAGTTGTTAGTTAAAGCAGGTATTGAACAGAAACGGTAGGTCGAGGATCGTGATTAAGGGAAGAAAGTTTGCCAGGTGGAATAGAGGTAAAAATAAAAAAAGGTTCTACGGAATGGAATAACATAAGGTAAGCTGAAGAGTTAGGCCTACCTACCTACGCCAAGTTGAAAAGTTAGGAGACAAAGAGATGAGATCCTGTGGATATTTAAAAGTTTTTTGCAGGTAGACTTATCTTCATTTTAACCTCGATTAATTGTGTAATTTCCTCAAATGTGGTCCATGCTAGCAAGCCTGAAACTGTAACTAATATATATAAAATTCTAACAAGTTTGATTCATAGTAAAATTACCAGCGTTATTTCGAACGCTAGGTATCATACCATAAATTATTAAGCATAGATAGATTTATAGTGTAAAGAATTGAACACTTGGAAATTCTTGAATACAGTAACATCTGCAACCACCTCATCTTGACTTGTAACTTGAAATTAACCGTAAAATGACTCACAAAAGTGGAGCGGTGAGAACAAAAGGTGCCAACGGTCGGAAATCACTCTCACCTCCGTTGATTCACATTTGTTTATCACTATTTGCTTCCGATGGGTGAGTGAGAGAGGCGCAGAAAGAGACTGAGAGAGGGAGATGGAGCTAAATGACAAACAAGTTCTAATGCATTCTGGTACAGTCGTCATTTAGGGTATCCTTATCTCGATCTCACTCTCCATATCTTCCTCCCTCTCTGACCGTGTGATCGCCAGCGTCGTTTTTTCACCCCCCATTTGTCGTCAGAAGCGTTTCTAAAACCCACGGTGGCGGAATACACACTCCCGTGGGATGTTTCATCCCTTCTTCTTTTACCCGTTGCCTCTCCTCCTGGGACCTCTCCCTCGGAGAGATTCGTGGAGGGGTCGTTTAGGGGAGGGGAAGGGAAAGAGGGACAAAAAGTGGAGACAAGGCCAATACTCTTGAGCTCCACTCATTACCCTAATGGAATTTCCCTCCTATGAAATAAAACAAAGAGTTCAGAAAAGAGATGCAACATGTCAAAAATTTAAAAGGAGTAGATATCAATATCTGTTCCATGAATATAAAAGATTAAGGAATGAAACACAAAGGTTAATGAAAAAGACCAAAAACATCAATATAATAACTGTTTTTCTGACAAATGGAACTCTAAAACCATATGGAATGAAGTTCGGCGACTAGAACTCATCAATTCTCGAAATGACAATTTTAAACTAAATATTTCGGCTAACGAACTAAATTAATATGTTATCAATTCATCCATAAGTGTAAATGCCAGTTTAATTCATGAACCACAACCATATATTGAAGCCGAAAATGAAGTTGATATGTTAAATGTACCTAAGTTATTTCGGTAATAATATACTTTAGTTTCCCCATTTTACTCCGGAATTGATGTCACAGTATTTTCGTAGCATAAAGTCTAATGCTAGTGGAATTGATGGGACAAATAGAAAAATATTTAATATAATTATACCAGCAATATTTCCTGTGCTGCTTGACATTTATAACTCCTCGTTGAACTATTTGGTCTTTCATGTTACCTGGAAGACTGGAATAAACAAACCAATAAAGTAAATCCGGAATGCAGCTGAGACATCGCATTATCGTCCCATTTCATTGCTATGTACTTTGTCGAAACCACTAAAAAGATTAGTATATAACTCAGTAGCAGACTTCCTTTCATCAAACATCCTACTAGATTATCAGTCTGGATTTCGGAAAGGACATAGTACCCAAACTGCCCTCGTTAGAGTCACAGAAGATATCCGGCACTCAATAGGCAATAAGAAAGTTACCATCCTTATCCTCTTTGATTTTACCAAAGATTGATTTCTGTAACCAAAAGTTGAGGTAACAAATACAGATTCTTAAGATTTAAACTCAGAAACTAAGAGTTTGTTGTACGTAAGAAGAGAATAGACGACATAAATGACGTGGGTATCGATCAAAGAGATTGCTAGAAGGGGTACAAGTCTTTCCTTCTGATACCACATTCCTCCATTCTCCTTTGATTTCTTTGTTCTAAAAAAAAAGCAAAGGGCTTTCTTCGTCTGCCATTGCATCGTCGTCTCAAAAAGTTCACCTCAGAGATGCGGGCGCCCAAAAGAGAGAAGGGATATTTGATATGTATTCGAGGAAGACGACAAATATTTATGACTTCCGGATTTGGTATGTTTGTATTTGCTCCCGGAGTCCGAAGGGGAACTGAAGCATTTTTTATTAACCTCATGACTTACCAGAATGCAGCAACAGTTATAAGTTGAAAGACTATATAGACTGGACGGTAGACTTTTTTTCGTTAACTGTTTTTTTTCAAGAGCTTAGATTTTGTATGTTTACCTGAGCAGAGCTGTATTATAGCCAATAATAAAAATGGAATCTCCAGACATGAACATTTATTTCGTTTCTCTGACTATGACCCTTTCAGTTATGAAAATTATAATGCCAATTCGGTAATACTACGACAGGCATTATTAGTTGTTTTTTTTAAATTATCATTTTGTGGCTTGTTATGAAGCTCAATTAATTATTTTGGTGAATTAATTTCACTCACATAAACCCATTCACTGAACGAACGGAATCCATATAATATTTCATTGTCTGTACAGAAACTAAGCAAATATGATGAAAAACGAAGAATATATTGCACATATTTTTGTAATTACCACATTCACAGGAATGGTTTGACATTATAGCAATGGTATAACAAATCCTAGTTCAACTTAGGATTGCCACAATTATAAATACATTCACAGGAATGGTTTGACATTATAGCAATGGTATAACAAATCCTAGTTCAACTTAGGATTGCCACAATTATAAATAATTGCACATAGCCCATTATGAGTCAAGTGACAAGCCACATGATGAAACTCGAGGTAATTAGAGGTTTGAATCCCATCTGGAATGTATTTCATGTATCCCTTAAAAAAAGATGTCGCCAAACTAAATATTTTTTAAAAGGAGTGTAGAGAACGGCAATCCGATCCAAAACCATAATACTCACGCCCATCCGACAGTAGTATGCAGTATGCACCTCACGAAGAATCTTAACTACTATCATGTTCATCAATAAAATGTGAGGCAAATAACTCTTTTAGGATTTCATTATATTATATTCATGCATGGGTTTATCTTAACACTTATCATGCTACAGGCGCAATATTACGCCACATTAAACCCTTCGATTTTTTCTACGGGCGAAATGTTACGCCCTCAGCCTTTGAAAATGTCTCATTAGTGGAGCAATAGTCTTACGGTTTTCCGCCTTCGTCATGACCTATAACATTTGTTCTAGTATCACTCTTTGGCTGCTAGATGTCATACAAATTCAGATTCTCTTAGGGCGCGTGTTTGAGTGAGAAAATTGTGTTTTGTCGCCACCTCCTTGTCCATTCCTTGAGTGTGCTGTATGAGTTTTGCAGATCACCTCATGTGGGAAGTGAACTACATTCTAACGTACCATGGCTTGGAAACGCAAGAATGACGTAGGTATCGCTGATATTTTCAAAAAATATGACAGTGAGTTGAGTGTTTCTGATCATTTAGACGTAGGTATAGATTTTGCATCTCAGAGTTCAATTGAATAAGGTAGGGATTATGACTATCTTTGCAAATTTGATCCACCTTTGCTAATGTATTTCTGCATATGGTGTATTGCAATGCTGAAATGAATTCCTAGGGAATGCATTTTAAATTTATCCTTTTTCCATTGTTTGAGTTGAAACTGAGAGCATCCGAACAACCCCAGGTTTCGAGAGATGGAATATTATCTGTGTATGTAAATATGTGTGAAATGTATAGAAACTATCTGCTAATTTTGACTTTGATAAAGTATAACAGTTCAGTATTGGTATTCCATTATTATTAACGGTAGAATTTCATTTGAAAATTGAAAACGGTCAGAAAAACACAAGAAATGCATTTCCAGGTTTATGTTTGGAGTATACAGTAAATATCTGTTTGTGACAACCGATGCAGAAGCAATTAGTTGATCGCGGATTTATGTTATGAGGGGGGTTGCTAATGGATTGCATGGTGGAGCTCATTTTCTGGGGAAAGGACTTGTACTCTCGTAAAGCTGGGTGTCTAGTGGTCTATAACAACATACCTGGGGTATATTGTTTCGGCAGCGGTCACTCCTTTTCAGCCCTCGTTGGCTACAGTTGGCATTCGTTCTTTTGCGCAGAAAAATACTCATTGTCTATGGCTGATACTAGTTCTTTGGTGTTGAAATATCCACGTAAGCTGTAACCAACATTCGGCGTGAAAGGGTTAAAATAACAAAATTCAATCTAAATACCTTGGTTTCATCTCGTTCCAAAAATGGGATCTATGAAATTTTAAAATAAAAATAAATAATTTTACTGATGCATCTCTCACATTCTGAAGTTGAGAGTACATCTCTTCTTCTTCAGCTTCTCTTAGCAGGTACTGTCTGTGAGTTAAACCTACGCGAGTGCCTTTGCAAGCGATTCCATTCACCCAAAGGCCTATACGTGCAATGTTCAATTGGCTGGCTAGTAGAAGATATTAATAATACAAATTGAACTCTACGATTAAAGAGGATAACGCCTGCAAAATGATGGTGATAAGAATAGTTTTCCAACACTTTTTAATGCCATAGGTATCAAAAGAATCGCACTGGCAGAATTGAGCGATTATATTTTACATTTTGATGAATATCAGATTGTGGAGTACTAGAACATTTGTATATTATTTTTGACTCCAAAGTTGCTCCAGAAGACAAACTATACTGTATAATCGGGCATCACATATATAATAGCGTATCAGGCTTTGTGGAAATACTTGACATCCATTTCAAATAAAAAACAATAGTAACTATACTTTAAGATTAATTATATGCTACAAAAATATTTTTTTAAATACCTGAACCTCTAGTTGCCTATCAATTAGGTATTACACAATAGTTTCTCCTTTAAATGCATTCCCAGAACAACACTGAGTAAACGAAACAGAGATGGTTAAAGAAAATATTTAAAGGATCGGGGTTCAAGTGAGAGGGTTATAGTTGAGTGTGGAAATTTACTGTTTTTCACTTGAAATGGCTGGCATCATACGTCAACCAATATTTTTAACTACTTTGTGCTAGAACCCTCTCACTTGATCTCTGATCCTTCAAATGTTTTATTTGACCATCTCTGTTTCGTTTTCTCAATGTTGTTCTGGGAATGCAATTAAAGGAGAAACTAGTGTGGAAAACTTAATTAATAGGCAACTAAAGGCCCAGGTATTTTTAAAAATATTTTTGTAGCATAAAAGTAATCTTAAAATATAAGACACTATGAAGGTAAAATACTGTAAATGCATGCTTTAAACTGTAAGGAAATAGGAACAAAACAGAAAAGAAATATGAGAAAAGTCGTCGGGAAGACAACTCAAAATGTAGCGACTTGGGGTGGGGAAAATTAAGTTAGTTACCTGGGGAAAAAGTTTGCTACATTCATGTGTGCTAGAGTGGAGGTACTTACAGGTATAAATATGCATTATTTTCACCCCGAAGCAGAACCGAGAATACTTCCAAATTAGCAACTTTTCCTCCGCTAACGGAAACTGGGAGTGAGGCTTGTTTGAAGTCGTTCCCATTACAATTGTTATGGAGAAAAAACAGCTTTTGGACCACATTTTGAAGCGATTTTACCTTCCACCTGTTTGTTGACGCTAATAAACAGAGAGTTGATTACAAGCCAGACTTGTATATATGTGGCCTGAGTAACAATTTATAAGGGTTAAGGGCCTTGTTATACGCGGGAAAAAACTATTTACGACCGCCCACTCTCACTTCTTACTTCGGCCAACATTTGCCTCTAATTTCTCCGCATTACGGCTACATTCCAGAGCGTCTAGCTTTTCTTAATAGACTCCCTTATTGTTTTTATTCTCCAAGCATCCAATTATCTCCCCATTTTAACTCGTTTTTACTTGAGGATACTAAATTACTCCTACTACCTGCTCCACTTCCGTCTTTTTTAAAAGGGCTGAGAAATTAACAAGGAACAAGATTGCAGGTCGTGAAATTTCAATTTGGAATCTGAAAACGTAATAATACTATGGGAAGTAATAATGGAAACCATTAAGTTGGAGGGAAACATATATATGGAAAAAATAAAAACTTATTTTTTATAACTGAAATGAGCCGTTATGATTCTTTTCGTTTCATCGAAAAGCGTGTTTGCCTCTAATTGTTGAGGTTGTTTTCCCTGCGGAGGAGAAATGCGAATACTTAAGCGAAAAGAGTAAATTGTTACAATCTAGAAAAAGATGCATATGTGACAGCGTATGTAAAATCATAACTTTTGCAGGAAAGCAAACTTTAAGCATTAAGATATATCAACCAAGTATTAGATACCTACATTTGGCTAGAACAATATTTGACATTCCAAACGTTTTCATAATACTATAATATTTTATCTATTTATGCCTTTAAATATAAACTATGAAAATTTGATGATGAAAACTATAACATTTTATAAAATGTTCTTTTTTTGACCTCAAAAATAAACATCCAAATATTCAATAGGGATATTATATGGGATTTCAATTAATATATCAATGTTAAAACAAGGTTTTTGAAAGAACTTTGTATTAAGCATTAGGTTAACTTAAGTATTAAATAAACTTAAACTGATTCATTAATCACAAGTCAAATGTTTTCTGCAGAGATGACAAATGAATCTCTTCCAGTTGTCACTATCTGCGCAGAACTTGTTGGCCTATCAAAGGCACTTTGTGCGCCAAATTCACTGCTACCCTCATGTTTCTGTCTTGTATGGTTAGCCAAAGTATAAACAGTCGCATTCATCAGCACTATCTTCGTCATCTTTATTGAGAAGATTAACGCTAATGTCAGCTATTTCCGCGCTATGAGCCTACCTCTTCTTTCTTGTTTTTTTATATTTAAAGAACATGCTATTAACAACTTAAGGAAGACATATTTTTCTTGTACTTCCACTTCTTCAGTTTCCTACCCCATTGATTTTATATATTGGCCTTATTATTACTTTCCTATTAATTTTTACTTTTATTCCTCTTCTTTTCTCAGAAAGCTTATATAGTAATTCATTGAGTTCGAACTTATATTTTTCCCGAACTTTCTTCCATCTTTACTTACCCTATCAGTGCGATAATGGTATATTTTAAAATCTACCTAGAACTATGCTCGATATCAACTTTGGAAAGTTATGCCCGCAAATATTCGGAAACTTGAAAAACAAACAAAAATGTCAATATTTTCTATATCATTTTGAGTATGAATCGATATGAGATTAAAAAGTTAAAGGTTAAAGTAAATTAAAAGGTTAAAAAAAAGATAAAATTAAATGGAAAAAATATTAACCTTTCAGGGTTGATTTATCAGTGCAAAAAGAAAATAATGAAAACAAATATACTGTAGAAAACAAACAGACGTTCGTTCGAAATCATGCAAAAAATAAATAATTAATTATTTATTTGTCACGAAAGCTTAACCTCTAATAAATGTCAAGGTAGCGATTTTTTACGGCCAAAATAAAGTACATGCACTTCAAATTAAAAACCAACGAAAGATTGTTCGTGGGGATAGAAAATATGAGCTTAGAAATAGAAGAAAAATATTAATACGCAAGGCAAAATATAGGAATAGTTAAGGGAGGAAAATACGTTTGTGATTTTTTGGCAAGATCAGGTAGATAGCTATTATAAAACAACATAAGCGTATATTTTCAAAATGTGATATTAATTTTCTTATTATGCAAATATCAGGAGTTAATCAAATCAGTAAAAAAATGTAAAACTTTGCCAATGTTTCGTATATATTATTTTTGATTCATTCTCAGAATAATAATGAAATGTTAGGTAATAAAAAATGTGTTGTCTACAATCCTTTTTTGAAAACGGTATGGTTTATAATACATAATTTACAGTCATTAAAAAGAAAAATACGTAGGCATCTTCAAGACTGCATAAATGTTTGTTTGTTGATATTTAATTTACATTTTTAATTTCGTTGCTTTGTTGATTTCTTTGTTGAATAATTGTGTTTAATTTATTAAATTAAAGTGAACTTCACTTTGTTTGTCCTTTAATTACAACATTTTTGTTTTTTGGAAATAGGAAAAATTTCTTTGAATAACCTTTATGATAAATTTTGTTCTGAATGTATAATTTTAGCTTATTTGAAATTAAATTTGTGACTATTGTTAATGGCATGATTTAATAAAGCACGAAGTTGAACTTTTTTCTTTGAATCGATGTTTTGTGCTGGAAAATCCTGTTTTTTTTATATTGGGATGTTTGGCATAGATAACTATTGTCACAATCGTTACATGGAATGGACTAACTTATGTCACTTCTTAGCTGTATTACACGGAGAGAGAGGGTAATACCACACAGAAATAAGATGTTTCAAGAGTAATGATTAGAAATGAGATAAAAAAAGAGTTAATGCGCATGCGTGGGGAACCCTAGGATTGGATGGGGCATGTCACAAAGTTTTATGATATTATGCGTGTCACGATCCTTTTTTATTTTCCCTCTACCTCCCTCTCTTCCTCCTGCTTTCATCTCTTTCCGCCTCACTACCCATGGCCCCACCTTTTTATCCCCTCTTATCTTACCCCACTCCTATTTATTGGCGTTCTTCAACTCCCAAATCCTTTCCTTTCCACTCCATCTGCTTACTCGTATTTTACTCGTCGGTCCCCACCCACTGCCACTCACCCATACTCCCTCATGCAGGGAAGAGTTTACCCTTTTTCCCTTTATCTTATATCTCCACCCTTCCATGCTTTCAGCCATTCCACAACCCTTTCATTTCACATTCGACATTCCGACCCCCCTCCCCCATAATCTCTTCATATGTCCACACATCACTCTTTGCATCTCCTTTCACGAGAATTCCTTTATTTTCGTACTCCAATTTGCGAAATATTTTTTTTATCAAGTAAAAACTTCTCAGACCCTCGTTCTTGTTTTGATGTTTGATGCGCAATTTTCAGTTGCCACGAAAACGCCAAAACAGTGGTTTACACAGTGCTGGAGTAATAAATGTCTAAGTTGTACTTAGGATATTTATCTTCGGATAGTGATTTATGCATAATTCTTCAAATATTCAAGATGGTAGCTGATATTGACAAAAATTTTCTTTTTTTATTAATTTTCAGAATTACATTTTCACTTTCAGTAAGTGATATGAAAAAATTTCTCCAATCATGAACTATATATTATTAGTTTGCTCTATGCCGTTGTTAATATGAAAAGGAAAGAGTGGTTATCATGAAATGCTTGATAATATGGAGGAATGAAGTTAGTACAAAAACAGTAATACTGAGGAAGGCAGGTAGCATAAATAATATGGATGGAGCGTGGCATAAAACACTAATAATATTTCTCATCTATCATCAAAATGAGGTGAATGATATTACCTTGGCAGAGGATGAGATGAATGGGCAGATTTAGGCATCTGTGACGAAAAAAATGGAAATAAATTATTAAATTCCCCCTTAAATGGCTAAAATACATGATTTTTCATACATACAGAGAGGTTTGATACTCAATTTGTTTCCTAGTAAAATATCTCAATCGGAAATTAACACACAAGGATCAAGCCATACGCACAGACCTTGCCAGAATAAGTACTCGGGGCTTTTTGACCATTAACAAACTCTAATAAATTGGTTAATCTCTATAGAATGAGCATGAAATATACTTATCTATTCCCTTAAGTAATGGTTACTAACTGAGAGAATTAAATGCAACACTAAGGTTACCAAATATGACATTGTATTGAATAGGAGGCTAAGAAGCATTCTAACACGAAACATTTCGGAGGGGTGAGTTTAGGGGTGCTTGCTATTCCCAATGCTCGTTCTTATGGCTTTATTCCGCCATTGCATAATTTCATTGCTTGTGAGTAAAACATTTCTCATCTACGGTGTAAGCAAACGTTTACGCGTTGTAATTTCAGGGACTGGCTGGTCTATTAAAATTTGAGTAAAACTTCCCTTCAAACATGTGCCGTGGCAAAATATTGCTACGAGCCTTTTCTATGATTCTGGCAAACGCCGCGTTTAATGTGATAAGCAGCACTTCCGAGGTGCTATAGGGAGGAGTAATCTGGACATCCGTGCTGTGGACACTTCACTTCTGACACTGCTTGATTGTGGCTACTTTCGGAGTGACCACGGAAAATTGGAGTGTGGGCTAATGCGTCAAGCGTACTAGGAGGAGGGCAGTTTATTCACCGCTACGAGTGTTAGGCTCTAGGAGAGAGCTCTCATTGACATGTCACTCATAGAAGCGGGTGGGGGCAAGACCCGCAACGGAAGAGACGGCTCCACCTGAATTGGGGCCTCGCATTGAGAGTTGGGAGTTGAACTATTTCAGCAGTTTAACGATAGTAATTTCAAAATTTTTTTTCAGATGATTTAGAAAATATGCAATACATAGTGATAGAGGACTTACGTTTTTTCGATAAATACACCGACTTTATTTACCCAAGTTTATGTGTGCATTACTAGAGGTATCGGCAGATGTTTTGGCAAAATGGCGGTTTTTGCTTGAGGAAGACAAGAGTTAGAGAAAAAAGAGAACCTTTATCTTTTAGGTATCTTTACTTGATTATTGATCCTAACTTGTACTTTCTCAGTAATATGTGGACCCTTTATTGATGATACGGGACTAATTTTAAGAATTTCCCTCAGTTTAAATCGGGTATGGCAAGAGTAATGTATGAACAGGAGTATTAAAAATGAGAGTTAAGTCTCTTTATTCATAACATTGAGCCGTTCGTCGTCACATAACCTCCTCTCTCTCAGATGAGGTGAGGAGAAGGAAGACGGAGTGGATGAAATGCAAAAGGGACAACTGAGGCTGGAGCCAAAAGGGGCCCGCTCGCATATAAGCGGCGTTCGGATCAAGAGACGGCGATTTTGGTCCGCGCACTCCTCGGGTTGGGACGCCCAAGCGAGCGGTGTTTGTTCTCGGAGACGAGCGACGCCCGCCGTTTCTTCGAGGGCTACCGTTTCTTCAAGATGCGCCAACGCCTATCTCCTTTTCCTTTCCCGTTTTCGAAATTTGGTCGCTCATTTCTCTCATGGTGTGGGAATTTATTAATAAATTCATTAATTGATAAATAATTGTCGTTAATATCGAGGATACTATCCCACCAGATATTGCATTATATTTAAATTTTATTATAAAATATTGCATACAATTTCAATAGGATAGGTATTTTAATGTTGGTGGCTGATCCACTGAACCAGACACTTTAATGCAGGAAAATTCAGCTGACCTATCCAGAACCTGCAAATCTGGCAGCTGCCACTTACTAAATTACAATTTGACGAAGCACTATGAGTTTGCTTGAACAAGGTGTATTATGTTCTAATAAAAATGAAGGAAACAAACTTCTCGTGTGGGTGATTAGTTTACGAGAAAGTATGAGTAAAAATCAGTAACACTTTGAATACTATTCAATCGTATTAGTAGCATTTTTATCAAAGACGTACCTGGTTTTCAATGGCTCCAAGAGTAAGAGTGATTCGGCGGATCAGGTCATTTCGCACTTACTATCTGCCACGTGCAGATTGGAGCAATTTGAGATGGAAAGACGTCATCTAAAACCGGCATAGTATTCCCAAAAAAGAAAATTTGGAAATGGATTCTGAGATTCCCCACTAAATATAGGAGTATATTCAGGCTTAAAGCAAAAAGGGTGGGGGTGAGAATTTCTGTGTTGAAGACAAGGGAAAGGAAAACTATAATTGATATTTCGGGCTTCAGTTGAGTCAGAGATTCTGATTGTACAGGGATGTAGAAAGGAAGAAAGAGAGACCTTTGTCTGAGAGATAATGGCAGAGAAAAAATTGGTTATTTTATTTTCGAAATGTATATTGAAAAGGAAAATGACGCGACTTTGTTGAGAAAAGAATAGTGGGTCCCATGAAAGCGATTTTATATGAAAACTGGTCATATTTTCAGAAGCTGATTTAAGGAAAGGAAAATTTGGAGAATGAGTGATGACAAACGACAGAATAAAAGCTGCCATTCATTCCACACCTCCAGAAAAAGAATTTAACTAGCTCAAATAAAGCCGAAGGTAACCGTGGAAAGCAAAGGAGACAATGATAACTCACTTATAACGTTCATCATTATGCTAAAGAGACACTGTAACTTTCCACATTTATTTAATCTGTCAATATTAAATTGAATTCACTGCATATTGAAACTGACGCAAGGTATTTGCGAGGTGCTAAAATTGAGTGGTAAACGAATTCGGTTTGGAAACCAAAAGTGTCTATTTCATAATGGTGACTATCATTAAAATCCAAAAGTTAATTTATTTTAGGTGAAACTGATGTAACGCAGCGGTACTTTTGCTGGGAGGAAGGACAAGAGAGAAAAGTAGGCAAAATCAGAGACGACTTTGATATAGTATTCAGCGATCAAAAAAATGAAAGACATTGGTCGATATCACCAATTTTCATCATAAAAAAGTAACACGACCAACTCCATTTTTCGTCGGTTACATGTTACCTACAAAAGGGTTGAGAAGCCGCCAATTTTTCCTTGACGCTTCCGAAACCGAAGACCAAAGACGGAAAACGAGAGAACGAGGCGGAAAGAGCGTACGGGCTCACATATTAGGGCAGAGAGTTAGAGAAGGAGAGATAAAAATAGGAAAATATCCTCTGAGGAGATGTAAGAGCATGACAAAAATAAGGGTTTGACGGCACTTCAAAGGGTTTGTCAGTCTGGCAATTTGGTATTGTGGAGAAAGGGCGTGAAAAAAGAAGAAGAAGAAGAAACATTTTGAATAAAAAATGGAGGAAATGGTAAGCAAAGCAAAGTTTTTGCGGAGGGCGTGTGAGTGGTTGAGTTGAAGGTGAAGGAAAACTTCTGGCAAGTTGAAGAGGAGTGTATTATTTTACGATGATGTGGATGAGGTGGAGGTTATAATAAAAGGAAAACGACCTGAGTGGATCGGACAGAGGAGAGAGGGGTTGGAGAATTGGGGACGGATTTTAAGAGAAAGGAGCCAACGGCACTAGGGAGGGGAGGGGGGTGAAATCAGTGAGTGTAGGAGGAGAGAGAGAGAGAAATGCTTCATTCAAGGGTACTGACGAAGAGGTGGAGGGATCAGTGGTGTTGTTGTTGGAAACGGGGAATGCCTAGTGCCCCCGGGAGCTGAATAGTTGCTTGGAGACTGTGTGGGATGTAAGCGGGGCAGGAAAGGGTTTTAGAGGATGCGAGAAGGAAAAGAGCGAGAGAGAGGAGAGGCAGGGGAAGGAAGTGTGTAATGGCACTAAATTTCGAAGGGAATTTGTTCTCGTTTGAAGATGACAGTGGCACGTGGTGCGGAGTGGAGGACGGTGGTGTGGCGGGGAATGCCGTGGCGGGGAAGTGCGTGGCGGGGACTGGCGTAATGGGACGAGGTGGTGTGGCGGTGCTGTTGAAGTGTTTTTGTGCGAGACATGAAAGAGAGGTGATGCACCAAGTCGCAAAGGGGACTGTTAATCAAAATCTTTCTTTCTCCCCTCTCACTCCCGCGCTCGCGTTCATATTAAACACCCTTTCGCCACCCCTTGGAACGATTGCCTTTTCGAAGAAACGCATTTCTTTCTTTTTCAATTATGTACTCATTTTGAATTTCGACTTTCCCTTCGGCTGAATTTTGAATTCATTAAAGTGGGAAGGTCATGAATTCTCAAATAAACTGTCGAGTATAGAAACGGGGAAAATCAACGTGATATCGAGACTGCTTAATGCCTGGAAATATATCTCATACTTCCAAGATACGACAAATGGGATTGCAGCGTCATTACCAAGAAGTATTTTTTAAATTTGGTTTTGTTCATGTTCAAACAGTCAAGATGAATTAAATTAGGAATAATGGTTGACTAGTATATACCACTTTATCTTTTTACGTTCAACATTAGTTTCACGAATTTTGATGAAGAAGCGGGTTAATTTTAATGATTTACTTTTAACAAATATACGTGTTCAATTTTTTATGACATACGTGAATCCAAACTCTTTTTAATTGATTGAGAATGCAATTTAAATAGGTCAGGAGGTTTTTTGACGGCATTTTTAATGATCAATTGCTGAAATCAGTTTACACAGTACAGAAAAAATATAAATTGTTTTCTGAAGATTCTGGAATGGGAAAACAAAGAGGAAGTTAAGAAACACAATCAATAATATTGAAATTAAAGGAGGCCTAGGACGAGCGGATTGAAAGATGCAGCGAGAAAACAGAGAATAACATTAAGAATGGGAAATACCAAAACAACATAATATTGTCATATCCCAGGGGACAGGCTAGGACGGACTCATGGAGAGTTCCACGGAAACGTGGGATTCCACACTCCCGTCACATATTGAAGAGTGACATATTTTATGGACCACAAATTATTCAAAACTCATCATAAAAACCAATGATAAATGTAGCATAGAACGCTGCGAAAGTTTATTTTGGAATACAGTTTGAACCGATCAACGTTTTCTTTTGTCTGTAAGAATTTAATGCAAATTATCCGACTAAAATTCAATTTTCAATTACAGTCTGTGTCACTAGGTTTCACTTGAGCGAGAGACGTAATATTTGTCGATAATATTGAAACGAAGGTTTATCGTGTGTTTAAGTGACAATTCAACTATGGGAATTCAGTGATTACAAATATTACATGTACTATATGTGTTGTGATATATTGCGTGTGTTCTTGTGGTGATATTTTTACAATTAAGATAGTTTGCGTTAGATAGATTTACGCTCCTAATGAATGTGTTATGACAGGAGATGAGTTTAAAGTGTTGCATAATCTTTGCAATAGTCGGATAAGACTGATGACTGCAATTAGGTCGTTGCTTCAAATATTACATAAAATTTGGAATCAATGCGAATTGGAATTAAGTTACTGACTACATGGATGCTCTTGAATTTTAAGTTTGGTAGTTTTTTAAGTTAGCTTATGCCGTGGAGGTTATAAAGGTTTCTGTGCTTCTGAAATGGCATAATATTGTGTTGTTTTTATGGACGTGAGTTACACGAAGAAAGTGTATGTTCAACTTATGCTAAAGTATTAGTTTATATCGTAAATTTACCGAGAGTGAGTGCTTCAAAAATGGCCTTTATAGTGAAGTGAATGGTGGGTTTTTGTCATTGTTTATTTACGTCGTAGATTTTCTTAAAGTTACAGTGCTCCCTGAAATAATCTCATAGTTTGCTAATGTGTGTTTGTCTAAGAGTGAATTGCGTGTAAGTAAGCGAACGTTCAACTTTAGTAAAAGCTGTTTACATCGTACTATATATCTCAAATTAAGTTACAGTGCTTCTGAAATACTACCTCGTGATCGACGAGTGCTTACAATATTAATAAATGCCAAAATCGAAAATTTGTTCATAGGTTATCGTAATATTTGTCGTTTATTGTTTACATCGTAAAGGTAAAGCATAAATTCCGAGTGTTAGTGCAAATACAGGAGCCCAAGACATTCTGTGTACATAGCTACATTGGTTTGGGTTCTTGTCTCACGTATTGAATATTCTATATAAGTATATAATCATGGAGTATAGAAAATGTATCTCCTAATATCTGTGATTCTAATAAGAACAATCAGTCCTACGATGATTGCTTTTTTATGAAGTTGCTTCTGTCGTGGTGTTGTTTTCTTCTCGTGAAGCACTTCTTGTGCCGAAGTGAACTGCATAGGACTTTTCACGTTTATCATTCTCAATATTTGTTGAAACATGAATTTTTCAGTCACTTGAGTGATTTATATCTAGTTTAAAACGCTCATTACAAAACATGCTTCATTTCCTGCCATCTATTATAATCTTTGGAATTTCACCGTGCACGTCATCACTTAGTTAAATAATCAAACTAGTCAATTATATTGCTATTCAGTAAATATGTTTTTAGCAATACTTACATAGATTATAAATGTTTAAAAAGCATATTATTAAATGATGGTTTGTATGTACCTGCGTACCTTTCAATAAATTGTATATTCAGTAAAAATGCTAGTTGTTATAGTATTCAATCTTTAGTGCTATATTAATTCCCCCAACAAAATAATGATGGCCAGTCTAAAAGTTTTGGAAGGTTTTACAACGTAGAAAAAGTGGTGAGGAAAAATGTAAGAAGTGATAAAGAATGCGCAACAATGGCACGACGTCCGTACCAAAAATTAGTGAAATCGGAAGCTTATGGCTGGAGATATTAGTTATATTGTGAGTGCCAAAGATGTTAGCTTACGCCGCGGAGGTTAAAAATGTTTCTGTGCTTCTGAAATGGCATAATATTGTGTTGTGTTTATGGACGTGAGTTACACGAAGACAATGTATGTTCAACTTATGCTAATGTTATAGTTTATGTCGTAAATTTACTAAGAGTTAAGTGCTTCAAAAATGGTCTTTATAGTGAGGTTAATGGTGGGCTTTTGTTAATGTTTATTAACGTCGTAGATGTCCTTAAAGTTTCAAAGCCCCTGAAATAACTTCATATTTTGCTGCTGTTAAATTATGTGAGAGTGAATTGCATGTAGAAAGCAAACGTTCAACTTTGGTAAAAGTTTGTTTACATTGTATGTACTATATATCTCAAATTATGTTACAGTGCTTCTGAAATACTGTCTCATGATCGTCAAGTGTGTACAATATCAATAAATACCAAAATCGAAGATTTGTTCATAGATAAACGTAATATTTGTCATCTATTATTTACTTCGGCAAGGTAAAACATAAAAAACCCTTGCGAGCATATGGGTAAATACATTGGATTTGTCTCATGTATTGAATATTCTAATTATAGCGTATAGAAAATATACCTTCTAATATCCGTCATTCTAATAATATCAATCAGTCCTATGATGATTGATTTCTTGTGAAGTTGCTTCTGTTGTGGTGTTGTTTTCTTATCGTGAAGCACTTCTTGTACCAAAGTGAACTGCATAGGAATTTTTAAAATTACCATTCTCAATTTTTTTAAATATATGACGTTTTTCAGCCACTTGAGTGATTAATACCTAATTTAAAACGCTCTTAACAGAATGCTTGGTCTGTTGCCGTTGATTATAATCGTTGGCGTTTCACCGTTCCCTTGCTTGTTGATATTCAGTAAATATGTTTTTAGCAATGCATAGATTATTAATGTTTTAAAACTACAGTTATAAATTATGGTTATTTATGTACCTTCGTACCTTTTAATAAATTGTATTTTCAAGAAAAATGCTAGTCGTTGATATTGAATCTTTAGTGCTATACTCCCCCTAACAATGCTACTCCCACATAGCCCAAACCGCTTCTTGAACGTTTTTATTCTGCTCTGCGGAGACGTTTTCTACCGACCCATTCACGTTTTGAAATGGTGCTGGAATGGTGTAAATGTCCGCCACTCTTCGGCAACTTTACGTCTCTAAAACGTTTCTTTGATGGTTCAGAACACGTTTTCGTTGCGTTTCCTCTCCGGTTCCAGCTAGTATAGAAACGTGTGAAACAGTTTTTAAAGCGTCTTCAGCCGAGTGGAAAACGTATATTTCTCTTTTAAAGCGGTTTTCCCGATGGTATAAAACGTTTTTCTACTGTTTCTATGCGGGCGTAATAATGACGTTACGTCGCATTTGTGGCCTGATACCAGCGCTATAAATACGCTGGTATCAGACCACAAATACAGTACCGAGAGCACGTAAAATTATTTGCCCTTTTACAATTAAAATCACTCGCCCTTATTGGTCTCACCGTTGTAACCACTCACTCAATGAATTTACGACCACTTGATTACATGCTCTCTAATCAGGGAAAATATGAATACAGGAGAAGAGTGAACAACGACATAACACCGAGACGTAAATCACCTACAATTCGCTGATAAATATGAAATTAAATAACCGTATTTTCTTAAATGATAGAAAACTAGGGAAACTTTTATTTAAAAACTTATGCAAAGTAACTTAATTAAACATGCGTATATGTTCTTCAAATAGATGTAACGGTCTGGGACCAAACCAATGGCAATTATTTTCAGTGAGTAAATGGTAACGCTAAAAAATAATTACTTTACGTATAATACCTACTTGAGAGAATCCTTAAGACACTAAAGAATAAGTCAGCACGACAAATCAACTGGTACCTACACTGTGCGAATGTAATACGTATTTCTTAACAACTTTAGGTTCGGAGAAAGATATGTTCTCAGAATGCTAATGAAATTAATGATTTTATGTAAAACCGGAATTAAAATGGTTATAAAAATATCATATCAGAAAATTCACATACAATTCTTTTTTCATCATTAGACAATGCAGATTAGTCACTTGATACAAAACAAAATTTAAAAAAATCACACCTTTACACAAGTCACACACAAGTGTTCAGCCTTTGACAACCTTATCTTCTGAATCGCTACAGAATAATCACTTATTTCACTTTAACATTAGCGTGGAACTAATATAACTTCACAAACTCCAGTGTATATGATTTATGCCCTTAGATCTCACAAAATTTTAAGCGTTGCACACGTATAATCTTGCCAACAAAAATTACATACACACTTGCCTACAAATAAACCTTCGATGGTATTTTTCCAAACACCGGAAGCCACGAGAGACACGAGACCGATCGCGAGGAGTACGATACCTGCAATATGTTTGTAAACAGTTTAAAACTCGTTTTATGTCGCATATACTTGAAAACGTTCTGAGAATGTTTTCGTTGCCAGAGTGAAAACTGAATGAAAACGCATTTGAAACGATGCGATGAAAGCGTTCACTTTTAGGTGCGCACAAGTAAATGAAAACGTTCTCTACAAGGTTACTTTCGGTATTCTGGGGAAAAACGGGATTTTCCTACTTGATCACTAGGGAAAAACGTTTTGAAACGAAAATGTGCTGTGTGGGCTGTTGCCCATACATTTGAAATGGTAATTTCTTAAGAACGTGAGTTGATTGTTATAGCTGTGTCTTCCGGGGTATTTACTATTTGACATTTATATTTACATTCTTATCAGTACAAGTGTTAACATATATTTTTTTCTAAACTAAAAGAAATGTCTAATACACACAAAACATTTATTATAATGATGTGTATGTGTGGTGATTTAAACACTGATTGCAGGATGTGATGAATCTTCTTAAACGGTTTGGCATTGACAGTGCTAATTTTAAACCCTCTACATTCGTTCTTCCTCTGATATTGCTGATATCGTCTGGATGATATTGCTGATATCATTAAGAAGCACGAATGCAATGCAGTACAATATGAAAGCTTCAATGAGCTTCTCTGCTATCTGATTGCTGCTAGTAGCCATTAACTATAGCATAAACCAGGCAGGGAATACTTTATCTAGGCAAAATGATAACTAGTTTACCATGTAGATGTTATGAAATGCATGAAACAATCAGGTTATAAGAATACAATTACCAAAATTAAATATCTCTCCTCTTTATATATGCTTAATATCTTTGCAAGGAATAGTCTCTGATCAATTATTAATTTACAGAATGGTTTAGTTCATATCAATGGTTATATCCATCAATAACTTCAGACTCATTTCCACTGTGCCGTGGTTTACATATCATATGAGTGATATCAGTATTTAAATCATACCTAGTTAAGACTCAAAGAAGAAAAATCAGCTGTGTATACTGTGACATATGTCCATCTACCATGCAATCATTGAATATAAAAGAGCAAGATAAATGCCTGTTAGTGTGTTTCATGTTGCATTTTGATTGATATATTGCACACTTATGGGAACTAAAGCAAATATCTTTAAATTAATTTTCTTTTGACATTTTGAAACTATCTCTTCCTTCATGCTACAGTAATGGACTTTACGAAAGGATTATTCTCTGTGGGTTTGGCAATGTTTAAAGAATAGATTAGAGTTGAGTAGTGGATTTGGATTTTGATAGAGGAGTGAATTATGTACGTCGATGATAGGCTAATTCTGTCGCCGGGTAGATTGAGAGAGTAATGAGTTACTTAACGAAATGATGGGATATGCATTAGAGGAGGAATGTTGGAAGTCTTAAGAATAGAACAGAGCATGAATGCAATTGAGGCCTAAGAGGTATGCCTAGATAATTTATTACGGAGCACATTATTAGAAGAGAGCAAGATTCCTAATCTGAACAGTTATTACTAATTGTAAGTTCTTTGACAGTGCCCAGCTCGAAAGGGAATAGTGTGATGGAGATGTATGTATGTAAAGTTACTACTCATTATGGTGAGTACTCATTTAGCTCCTCCATCCTTAACCCTCAAGTACGGTCACCTGGGTTCTACACACCCAGAGTAATTTAGAAATGTAATGTTTTTCATCTCGCCCTCTCTGGTGTAACAAACTCGACAGTAGCTGAGTTTTTAGGTATTGAAAGTATATTGAAAGTAAATTTAGCACCATTTATTTTTCCTGTGGTGAGAAAAAAAAACATTTTTTGAAGCTCTGGGAGTAGGATACCCACCGACCGTACTCATGTGAGAAACACATTTGACACCATTCTGAGAATTGATACACGATAAGAATGCCGCCGCATGTTATTACTGAAGTTGAGAGATAGAAAGACCCTCGAAACTTATGCTCTTCGACATCAAAATAAAGTATACACTAACGTTGGAGATGTTCCAAATGTCAATGTGTTGAAAAGGCAAGGAAGAAAATGAGAAAACAAAGTTGAGATCTTTGGCAGATGGTTTACTTCCAAGCAATAAGGCTGTCATTCGATGTACTGCGACATGGATACATTGTATCTGTTTTTCGTTTATACGATACCAATTTTCTCTCCTTCGGTAAACTTAGTAAAGAATTTTCGGAAAACCTTTCTCAGTCGTTGAGTTGCCTTCACGCTAGAGTGTCCCCTTTTTGCTGTTTTTGTCTGTGTGTCACTGTGTATGTTAGAGCTGGTTTTAGAATTTGAGTGTCTTCTGCAGTAAAACCACACCTATTCGACAATAACTAAGGTAAATATGGGCATATTTTCTAGTCATCGCGCTTGTAGATTTAGCATTTTGACGTAAAATCGAAAGTATCCTTCAAATTCCACAATTTACAATTGGTACAAATATAAAAAAATAGATAAAAAGTAAAATGTAGTCAAAAATAAAATGTTCGTCAATTAAAAAAATATCCTGGGTGTCCGGTACCCAGCGACCTGAATTACGTTTGCAAAGTAGATGACCGTACTGAAGGGTTATAAGCTATATCTCAATTCCATTATTTTGTTCGGACTGGAAGAAGCGGGTTCGAGGAATATGTACCGACCCGAACTTCACCACATTTCTGTCGGCCATTTGGTAATGCCACCCTCAGGAGCATTACCTGATTCCCCTTCACGTTATTACCGGCCCGTAATTTTACCACAGCACTGTTTGTTATTTGGTTATGCCACCCCTGACTTCACGTTATTAATAGACAATACGTGCCGAACTCAAAATTATTTAATTCCAAGATGCATATGGAATGCCTAGACTTTACTGCAGTACAAGCACTGGCAAGATGACTGTGCGACAATAGACAAAATATATTTGGCAGTATACGATATATAGTGTATGATATATGATGTAATCTAGGCTTATAATTGTTAATTATAATCTTGTATAGGATTTTTGAATTGCGAATTGCTGACCCGGACTTTGTTGCCTTATTAAACCTTAAAGGACCTTCACTTTGCTAAAAGAATATTTAGAGGTGAAAAACACAAAAACCAAATATTATGGAAATGTGCACTCTGTTTGAGATGAAAAATTGTAGAAATATCACACAAATACACGTATGTGCATTCAGGTTTATTCGAGTTCAACACTTCGTCCGTCGATTAAGACGTTGACCCGTGAGACAACATGTGTCCTTCGTCGATAATAGGCTAATTCTGTCACCGGGTTTTTCTTCTACTTTCCCCCTTGCCCTAGGATTTAACCTTTCGTTTCAAACATACGCAACCTTATCTTAACGTCAGAGTTTGGTTGGCTCTCGGAATAATCCAACCGAACGATAAAACGGAAATAATATCATGACGAAATCAGGACATTTAATTTGGTCTTCTTATTAAATCCGAGGATAAGAGGCAGTGTTTACCCCGAATAAAAATATCCGACCGCATGAAATATAACTCGGATTCCCTTTTCTCTCGTCTATTAAGGTGATATCGCAATAGGAGGAAGTCTTTCCTTTGCTTGAGAAGCAAGCGGCTAATAATATCGTTCAAGAATAACGCCATCGCTCGGCCGGTCACCGTGCAGGGAGTGGCATTGGTATGCCTCGCGGAAAAGAAACTTCCGGTAAAAATTTCATCATCTTCCGAATCTAATCTTTTCCATTTAAAATGCCATTCCAGAAGTTTATCTTCCGCGCAGTTGACCCAACCAACTCATTCCACCATCCACTCCGACCATCTTGGCGATTTCATTGACCGCGAACTGTTCGAGCAAAAATATTCCTCATCCTCCTGCTGCCCGTCGGCTGACATAAGAAGGCGGCGTTTGAGAAGCGAGGCATTCACGTATTCGACTTAGCTCAAGCACTGAGAAGGATCAGAAAGAAAGAGACCCTGACCAGTCAGCCATATCAGCAGAACATCAGACGACTCTTTGTACCGTACATCGTTCTCAACAGATTACTGCTCTTAAGGAGACCATCCTCACTCACAAGGTATGATCGTTTTCATTGAATGTTATAACCTTTTTCTTTGGTCAAATGCTAAATCCATGTTCAACCATGGTCCGATTGAAAGAAAAATTCCTATATCGTCTTTAACACTAATGAGAAATCGAATTTTGAGAATTTTTATCCTATTTAAACCCCTAGCCAAAAAAACGGAGAAACTTCTTCTTCCTCTATGGAATAACCCATTTGAGGGTGCGATAAATCACTTCTGGATATGCCTTTTTTGATTCAATTTTCTTTCTGTCCATATTTCCTTCATCCTTCGAGAGTGCTTTTCCTTTTGTTCTTGCATCCATTTTCTTCCATCCCTCGATTTTTTTCTTACCGGAAATTTTGCTCTGTGAATTACTTCTCTAAAAAAAGTTCGGTCATCTATCGTGTCAATCTTTATTCCCAAGTTTTCCATATCTTTTTGAGTTTCAATGAACCAAGTAGGTTTGGATTTGTAGCTGTTTAGTAGGTTGAAGATCTTCTTGGTTAGTCTGGAGTTACTCATTTTAAATATGTGACCATAAAACTGCATTCGTTTTTTTCTCATTACATCGAATAATTTTTCAACTTTTAGATATAGCTCTCTGTTTGGTCATAGTTTGTATTCTGCATTACTGTTACTTTTAGGTCCCAATATTTTCCTCAAAATTCTTCTTTCAACCTTTTCTAATTTTTCGAGATCCCCCATTCTTGTTAGTTTAAATATTTCTGTTGCATTAAGCGTTTCAGATCAAACCACTGTTTGGTAGTGTCTTAGTTTAGTGTTCCAGGATAAGGTTTTTTTTATTATATATGTTTTTTGTCATACAAAATGCCCTTTCCATTTTTTGTACTCGAGTGTCTATTGCTATCTTTTCTTTTGTGTTGTTTGCTATCAATTCCCCTAGGTATTTAAAGCAGTTTGTTTTGGATATTGTGTTTGTATGGATTTTAAGATTTTGAGGGGCATCACGTTTTTCATGAATGCGTTTTTTCAACAGATATTTGTAGACCTACTTTGGCTGCTTGTATCTGTAGTTCTTTGATTTGTTCTTGGGCATTTTCCAGTGAGTCAGTTACCAATGCCATGTCGTCTGCAAAAGCCAGATAATCTAGAGTAATTTTATTTGGGTTCCTTCCTAAAGATATTCCTTTAGTGTCAATTGCATTCCTCCATTCCCTGGCTACCTTTTCTAACGCACAGTTGAAAAGTAGAGGTGATAAACCATCTCCTTGTCTTACTCCAGACTTGATTTCAAAAGAGGCTGAAAGTTCCCCCATAAATTTTATTTTGGATGTTGTGTTTGTTAAGGTTGCTTCAATTATTTTTGTAGTTTTATTATCGAGTCCCAGTTCTCTTAAAATGATAATTAGTGTGTTTTTGTCCAGTGAATCTTAGACCTTTCTAAAATCTACAAAAGTGACAAGTACCTGATTTTTCTCAATTCTATTATGTTTTTCAAATTTAGTATTTGCTCTGAGCACGATCTTCCTTTTCTAAACCCTGCCTTATATTCTTCAAGCTGTGGATCAAGAATTACCTCAGCTCTATTTAGAAGTGCTTTGGACAAGATCTTATAAGTCACTGGCAAGAGGGAAATTCCTCTATAGTTGTTGGGATCTTTTTTGATTCTTTTTTTATGGAGCGGGTGAATCATGGCAGATGTCCATTCGGATGGTAAGCTGTTCGTTTCTCAGATTTCTTTAAAGATTTCTGCTAAACATGATATCATGTTGTCACTCGAGTATTTCCATAATTCAGCAACTATATTGTCTTCTCCAGAGGCTTTGTTGTTTTTGAGTTGTTTTATGATTTCTTTGATTTCTTCTATTGTTGGTGGTTTGGAGTCCGGTTGGGTTGGGTTTTGAATATCAAATGTTAATTTTTTTTTGTGGATCACATATGTGAAGCTCTTTGAAATACTCCGCAAGTATTCTGCAATTTTCTGTGTTATTATATACAATTTTCTGTGTTTTAGGATCTGTGAATTGCATACTTGGTGGTGTATATTTCTTTAAGTTGCTTTTGAATGTTCTGTAGAATTCCCTAATGTTGTTCCGTTTGAAGTCTAATTCAATTGTCATGAGGAGAAACGGAGAAACATTTTAAGAAATACATTTTCTATTTCAATCAAGCTACTACGTACAGCCTCACGTAGCGTATTTAATGAGCGTTAGCTATTGCCTTAACTAGACTTAGATGCAGTAAATAACATTTGAAAAAAATAAACAGTATCGAGTTTTAAATCAAACATTTGTCTGATTTATCCACAGGGATAATCATTCAGTAGCCAACTACAGTGATCTCGACAGCTGACTCACCAAGAGATCTATCTCCAGGCCTGTTGTAAGCAAAATCTCCATTCCACCTCCTTCCCAAGCAAGATTGCAAAAGACTTTCACTTGGTTCAGAAATGGACGTGGTTGAAATCTCCCTTGACGTCGAAATGGTGGAGTATCTATTCGATGTAATGTCTAAATATCCCGTCCAGAATTACGTAAATAATTTAAAAGATTTGCCAAACATTAATGTGAAGGACGCGAGCGAGAGGACGCTGCTCCATCAAGCGGTGATGTTAGGGAAGTTGGACTGGGTTCGGGAGATCCTGGAAGCGGAGGCTGATCCTTTGATAGAGGACAGGTTTGGCCACAGCGCACTGCGAATTGCAAAAGACATGGTCTCCAATCACCCTGGGGACAAGGAGCGAGAGAAAATACACCAACTGGTTCAGTCTAGACAAAACATTTGCCAGTCAAGAAATTACGAATTTACAAAAATTGTTGCTGATTCAATAAATGACTTGAAAATGCTGTTTTCCACTAAACTAAATCCTTTGGAATCACAAATGTTAGGGGCTACGACTGCGCTGTCTGTTTTAACTGCAGAGTTGGAAACAGTGAAACAGTCTTTGGAGGAAGTTAAGGAATCATTGGAGGAAGAAAAAAAGCAACATGATGAAACCGTTTCCAAGGTGGACAGTTTACATCAGGTATGTGAAAGCACGATGAATCAACAAGCGGAGGTGGTTTCCATGGTATCCATGCAAAAGGAGTCACTGGAAGAAGTTAACAAAAAACTCGGCAACACCGTTTATAAAGTGGATAATCTTCAATCGCTGATGTCCACCGAACACTCTTCTATCAAGGAATCCATGAGAACACAGAAGGAAGAGTTTGTTGCTGAAATAAGGAATTCTAAAACAAAGGAATTGCATTTACAGGTTAATAAACCCAGCAGAGAGGACTGCGTAGAGGCGATGATGCGGAAGACGGAGGTGATGCCCAACAACCAACGCAACATTTCTAAAATGAAGAGAAATTACGAGATACTGTACGACAAGGATCTCATCACGTCCAGCATTATGGAATTCATTCAATCCCAGCCGAGCGTCAAAGTTTCAATAGATTTCGAATCTTGGAACATCGGAGGAATGAAATCTAGGTTCAGAGACCACGACGGGAGAGAACGGAGAGGGAGTGACTTTGGTTCATTCGCCGACTTTGAAGAGCTAAAGGCGTACGTGGGTGGATATTGGACTGATGAGAAACATGGAATTGCTCATATCGCCGAAGCATTGTCGCAGCTGTCCGTGTATTTGGCGTTCGGAAACGGAGGGCATCCATATTCGGGAGGGAACGACGGAGAACGATTTAGGGGAATCCTCGAGGAGTTGAAGAGGAAGGAAAGAGACTTAGGGGACCCCTATAATGCGATCTTCAATGCACTGGATTGGAGGACTCAAAAGGGCAAGGAGATATATTTGATATCGGCCGTTGCTTATATTCTCACCGAGCACGGGTCTACGGGTGGAAGGCGGAGGCTGAGAGAACAACTACCGTCGCTCCTCGAATACTACGACGAACACGTGGTGGCGACAACGAGCAGGGAGACCGAGGTACGTGAAAAATAAATACGTATTTTAGTCTAATTTTACTCCGTTTAAATTTCAGTGTGTAATTAGAGCACTTCATTGACGAACGACGGCGAGTGGAACATTTTAGGAACCCATTCATGTGAGACGCCATTCTTCAATTGGGTCCATCGTGCACGGTGCACGTCATGGTGTGCAGTTCGTGGAACATTCGAATCTTTCGCTTTCAGCGTTTCATTTGTCTCTTTTTTTTACGAAACATTTTCACACTCAGTTCATTGCTTAAATTTCATTTAAAATTTCGAATGACGCCACGAGGGGAAAATGAACATGTTGAGTAAAAACTCGAGTTCTGGGACTACTCCTATCAACCCATTAACTTTGCCCAGACTTGGCTTTTGAGACTGAATCAAAAATTAACTTGTAAAAGGGTAGGGTAAGTCCGGGAGAGATGGACTGATTGCATAGCTCGGAATGTAGCTGCTCTAGTGCGCCACTGTTCTCATTCTGTTGTAATGGCCGAATACGTAGACACGTATTGTTGTTTATAGACGCTTTGACCTGCTTATTTGATAGTTATTCAAAGAAAAAGATATCAAGTGAGTAAAATATTTTTTCTTAGTTAACGTTTTTTAGTTGTAGTGTGTTTAATTGTCCATATCATTGAGTTTCATGTCTGTATTTGATGAAAACAATATGTAACGGTTCACTATACACCACTGCCCTGCCCCTCGCATTGGGGAAAGCAGAAAAATTGCCTGGTCCATCTCTCGCATACAATCGGGAGAGATGGACCAGTTCGAGTTGGGATAGATGGACCACGCACTATAAGTAAAAGCTGACCATTTATATTTGCTTTATCAAAGGGCTGAAATGTTAAAAAACAAATACAGTCGAACCAATAATTAAGGTAATTGTAGTTAGTAGTAATTCCAACGTTAAAACCTGGCCTTTTCATTTAATTTTAATTTTTTTTGGGCCGTTTAATCCTTTTGGATATATTCTTGTGTCTTATATGTTCTAATTTTGCAAATTTATAGTTTGGTATCATTGTTAGTAACCATGGAGTGTTATTAAAATATTCTTTTGTACAGAGAATTTTCTTTTCAAGTTTATTTAATGCCTTTTAGTTATGGTCCATCTCTCCCTATGTCCTTGGTCCATCTCTCCCATAGCATACAGGTGAGATGGACCAATGAGAAAAAATATATTGCTTTTTAAAGGTATTTTCCATTCATATGATATGTAACAAAAATTTAAGTGGCTGGTATTTTCATAAAGATAATTACTATTTCATGTTAACCTTATGACTTAAAAATAATAACTAGGATATAATAAAATGAAATAAGGTGCAATTTCAAAATAGTTGTTTAGCGAATAAAAGTTAAAACTTAAGACATTGTGCAAACTTAACATTCGTTCTGACGCAAAAAAATTATTTGTAAAAATCTCATCCAATATTAAAAAATCATGTACTAAGAGAATCAAAATTAAATATTATTATTTGTGTATACTGACAAGTTTTCGCAAATTTAACGGTCATTTTACAATTAAACATAAACAATTCAGAACGGGCGCCATTTTGAAACGGGAAAGCATAAAAAATTATTTTATTTCCTAATAAGATATTCACGAGCTTGAAAAATGCACCAAATTTTTATACAAAATCTTAATCTATGTTTTTTTTGTAAAAAACATGCAGACAGGCGCAAAATGAAGCGGAATTTAAAAAATGTTAATAAAAAATAATTTTTAATAAAAAAAAATAATTTAATTTAAAAAATATTATAAAATATCTTCAATCTTAACTACATCTATTTCTTTACATTGAATTGCAAGACCCGAAGAATAGAATTTTATGTACTTCAAATATTGATACCTATAGATTTGCCCCCAGTGCAATGTGGAGCTTTCAAGTTTCCACTGGCAGCTATTTTTCAATTATCGAAAATATGCTATCACCTATGAACTCTAATATGATTCTATATTGCTTGCAGAAGTTAATTTTATGTGCAAGTGGATAGCAGCAATACGTGCGCCATGGGTTTGAATGCACCGGCATTGATGCTGAGGGGGAAGCAACTGACAAGAAGTCGACCAGAATGACGGAACGCAATAGAAATCATTTCCTTACCATTCAGTCATCATATGTTGCCAGATCACATGACCATAAAATTCTGTTTTGTTTTTAAAATCTTTAATCTTTAAAATCTTTAATGTGTTAGTCTTAAAGTGGTTGATAAAATCTCCTGTTAAGTAATGGTTTTCTTCTTGGGAACAGAAGTCATTGTGTCCATATAAAATTGCAAGATAATGTGTAAATTTAAGAATTCCTATTATTAAGATAGGTAATTTTTATGCAAAAATGCTCACTGAAAATTGCATTCGGGAACTTTCAGAATTTTTTCAAAGATATATTTGTTGCATCATAGAATCTTTGATAAATGAAACATATGCCTGTTTACATTTATGGTATGGCAAAATGCAATAAATTTCACTTTGTGACTTTGAGTTTAATAGGAATGATTTTACATTGTTCATTTAGCTTTTAAATTCAATTTTTTTTTTCAAAATAACTCCGATTTTTCCATTTAATCCTTTTTGCTAATAAAGAATGGGTAATTAAAAAATAATTATTTTTATACATATGGAAATATATTACAATTTTATGTAAAATGATGCATAAAATTATTCATATTAGTGTTGTAACAGTTGAAAATAAATGTATTCGACTGATAGTCAAAGCATGGAAAAAAACAATTTTCCACCAAGTAGGCACCAAATAATTTCTCATTGTTGTTTAAACGATTATGACGCCTCAATTGGACGTCTCAATTTTTTTATTTAGGCTTGATTGGCTATGAATTTAATGCTTGTACCTGATGATGACGCCGTAGCGTTGAAACTAGTTGTACCAATAAAATACTCTGTGGATTTAAACATAGTTGGCCCTGTCATTGAAAATGGACTTCCACAAAGTTACACCAGAACGGATTGAATTCAAGACGTTCTACTTATAGCACCGCCTAAGACTTCGTTCTTATACCTAAATATACTTTAATTGAGATTTAAAAGAGAAGAAAACGTTTGAAACATTTTAAGAAGGCATAACATATTCATTAGCCAGAGCTTATCATTAATATTCGCAGGATAACGTTTTACAATTTCACTCAAAGAAATATTTGTATCGCATTACATACATTTAACACACTGCTAATTAATATAAGTAATAAAGTTATTAAAAACCTAAAAAAACACGACTCCAAAAAATAGCAATAAAAAGATAAAAACAAGATTGGTTTTCCATTCGTTGAGTAAATTATAATTTATTCAACGAATAAATGATTATTTATTATTAATGTACCAATGTTTTATTTAGAATAGGTGTTGGTGGTAATCTGCAATCACATCTGTCACCTGTAATGCCATTTATCAATTGACCAACTTTGAGGACACCGGGACTAGACACAGTTAATTACCTTTACGGAGTCACCCGCAGGCGCAATGTGGAATATCGCACTTTTATCAATTGGGAAATTTTGACCTTCGATTAAAATTTTCAATGTAGTCGGGGGATGTTGTAGACAGGGTAACATAACAAACATATACAGATTTAATTGTAATAAATTGATTGAATGTAAGATTTATTCTAATGTGTGATACATGTCAGACATGTGTAATTGAGCACGCGATCATATTATTAAGTCCACCGACTTATGCAAAAGTAACACTTCCGGTCTAAACCGTAAGTAAATTTCCGATTACATACAGTCAAAGACACTCAAAATCACACTAGTGAGTCCACTGAATGATCACACATCGAAATTTATGGATACGTTCCGTTGCCACGGTAATATTACCGTGAAAATGCAAGTAATTGTAACTGTAAATGTAAATGGTTATAGCAGCATTAGAGGCTGACGCTCCACCACCCGCCTTTCCTCTCCTGTTCCTCCTCGCTCTCTGTGTCCCTCTCGAAAACCTTAATTCACCACTCCTACTTTCAATTGTATTCCTCACTTTCACCCGCAAATTGTTTTTTGAGTGGATTATTTCTGAGTGGTTTCCGGGGAGGGGTAAGATATTTTCAAGAGGGTGCGAAGAGTTTTAAGGGGTTGGTTGTTTGTTGTGGGGTTGGGGTGTTGGATGATGGGAAGAGGAGACGGAAGGAATACGAGAGGGCAATGGAATGGAGAAGAAACAGAAGGGGAGAATTTATGTTACGGAGTAAACGAGGAAAGGAAGGTTGATAGAATAGAATCTGGAGGAGAGTAAAGGGCGCCACACACCGAATGCTATGCTAAGCGAGAGGACTGCTCTCGCAACGGACGTCCGCTATGTGCGCGCACACACCAGAAGCTAACCGTACCTATGTAGCAAGGTGGCGGAATGTTTACGTAAAGTGAAACTCCACTTTTTTCCAAGATGGCGGAAAGCGTAAAACACACTTCTCAGGTTTGACACTTGATTATTCCGTTAATATTGGCGTAATTGCAATGATGAAAAAATGCGTACAATGCGCAAAGTGTGCAGAACTAAGATACGTAAATTAGTTGAAATAGATCTGTTGTAAGTAGGTTGAAGATGAATTTGGGCTGGCGGAGCGAAAGTGCTCATTTACCCCAATAGATACTGCGGATGCGCCATGAAAGCTAAGGGAAGAGGAAATTGCCGGCCGAGCGATGCCTTGCGACATAGCGCTCGGGAAGTCCGCATCGAATCACATGGCTCGCATTTGGTGTGAACGGAGAGTGGGAAATCGCTATACGGGATCTTAAGACACGTAGCGAAAGCTGGTAGCGCGCTTAGCATAGCATTTAGTGTGTGGCGGCCTTAAGGGATGAGGGCTTTGGATACACATACCCACGAGAAGAGGAAAAGAATGTTGTATACAAAAATGGATATTTGGAGAAAGGAGGAAAGAAAAATTTCTTGGACTAACTGCTTAAATGTAAATCTCACAGTAAAATAGATTTAAGTTATCTCATCCCTTGGAAGATTGGGTTAGTATGGCTACAGTTCTTGTTGAACTTCCCGAAGACTTGGATTCGGGCCGTGGGGGGATATCATTCAAAGGAATCCCTATTTGGGCTGTGTGGAGAGAATTTCAAGTGCAAAAATCCGTCCATCGGAATAGAGGCAAAACTTGGAAGCTACCGTCAAAGCAGCCACCTATTTGCTTCCGTAGAAAAATTTGTCATAAAAAAGCACGTATTGAGATAAATTCTGTGGAAATATCGGATTTTGTTTTTTACAATGTATTTTACATTAACGATAGAAAGGTGAAACCATATTGGCCTCAAAGTATTTCATAATACCTAATATAAGGAAAAATTAACACTGAAGATTACCGTTGCTTTTTATATTAAAACTAGCGGAAGGTACCCGTTGAAATTCAACGGGTATGAAAAACATTGAACTCATTTTATAAGAAAACCACAAAGCCTGAAGAATACTGTCAGCGTGGTCATTTGAGGAGGGAGTTCGTCGCCTATCTATTACGTTGTGTTCGTTGTATTAGACACACTGACCGTTTTCCAGGTGCACAGAGAGATGGCCCTCTTTCATGCCTAGGAAACCCAAAAATGAGCGAATGTAAGTTAACTTCACTTTAACACCTTTTAACAAATATAAATAACTCACAACGTTTATGACGTGGGAATTGGTCTAAAAACAATTCGCAATCGCAATGAGAGGCAGATTGTTCCACTAGGAGTAAAACATCTGAGTATTAAACAATAATAAACAGCACTGCGTTTATTGTAGCAACATAGGCATTATTATCATTACTATTCGCTGCACCTAATTATTTTTGCACATTTTATTGAGTGTGTAGCCTATTTAATTCCTTAATATATGTATCGTTTACTACGTAAGTGTTATTTCAAATGAAAGCAGTGACTATTAGAGCTACTTTGAGAATATACATTAAAGAGTATACTTGTTGTAAATATGCATTGAATTAATCAATTACCCCCCAAAACAAGCTATCATGGGGCCCTTCTTATACGGATTTTCTTTCTACGTGCTATCATGGGCCTTTAGATAAACGTTATATTTAAATGCTAGAGGCGTGAATATCATTTAAAAATCAAATCAGATATATATATATATAAAAGTAAAAAGAGAGAGAGGACTTACTGGGACGTTTCGGGCATGTAGGCCCTTCTTCAGCTGTAGAAAATTGAGAAGTACCGCTCCAAGGTAGGGGAAGGGAAGCGGGGAAAGAAGGGAAGTGAGGGGAAGTTGTGGTATAGGGGAGGGGGGACGGGGATGGGCACTGGTGTCGCACCTATATGTCTAGGGGGAGTGCAACAAAGTAGGGAGGGGTGTGGGTGAACTGGGATGAGTTGAGAATTGAACCTGGCTGTCTAAAAGACTGCAACAAAGTTGCTAAGTTGGGAGGGGGTGGGGGAGTGTAAGAGGGACGGGAAAGGTCACGTGGTGTCGCACCTGGATGTTTAGAGGGGGGGATGATGATGCAACAAAGTAGGGAATTGCGCCTGGCTGTTTAGAGGAGTGCAACAAAGTTGCTAAGTTGGGAGGGGGTGGGGGAGGGGAATAAAAGGCGTCGGAGGAGGAGGGAGAAAGTAAATGGACAAAAATTCAGTGCATAATGTTAAGACCGGGAGGGGAAAAGGCGCGACAAAACCAAATAATAGAAAGCTCAGTGTTCCTAAGTTGTGTGTTCGAAGCGTCGGCGGGGAGGGCGTGGAGGATGGTGAGACGGAAGCAAGAGTCGAATTTGAGGTTATGAGTGGAGGCGTGTTTTGGGACTGGGAAGTTGGGCGGGGCGGCTCGGTGTCCGTTTATTCTGATGGACAGGGGATTGCAGGTCTCGCCGATGTAAAAGGAAGGGCAGACCTTACACTGCAGAAGGTATACCACGTTAAAGGTAGTGCAGCTGCCGTGGGAAGATATAGGAAATGGGGTGGGGTTGTTGGGACTGTGGAAAGAAGAGAGATTACATATTAAAGGGCAGGTTTTGCAACGAGGTCTATGGCAGGGAAAGGTACCGGGGATTTCAGGAGGGATCAAAGTGGGACGGGATTGGTGGGGGCGTAGAATATTGTTGAGGTTGGCCGGTCTTTTGTAAGTAATGGTAGGACATTTGGGGATTAAGTCGGAGGTGAGTGGGCTGTCGCTCAAAATGGGGAAAAGTGACTTGAGGATGAGGTTAACTTGGTGAAGCCCCGGAAGGAATGTGGTGCAAAGGTTCAAGGGAGGTTTGGTGGTGGATGATCTAGGGCGAGGAGTATAATAATCCCACAACTCCACTTTCAATAACACTTTTAAAGTCGGTCTACTTGCTTCCCTTCCCCCTTCTTCCTCTCCCCTTCAGCTCAAAGATCTTGAATCTTCTTGTATTTTAATCCACCAGGCTTTCTCGCCCCCCGGACTCAATAAATCACACTAGTTTCTCCCTCCCCCTCATCTCATCTCTCCCTGCTTCCTCCACGCCCTCTCCCCGCTCTTCGTCTTTCCCCTCCTTCCCATCTTACACCTTCCTCTCTCCCTCTTTCCCCTCCTTCCCCTCTTACACCTTCGTCTCCCCCTCTTTCTCCTCCCATACCTCAATCTCTCTCCTTTTCTTCATTCCTACTTTAAACCTTGAGAAAGGTGGAGCTAGTCTTCACCGAAATATCGGAAGTTTCTTTTTGTAAGTGTTCTTTTTTCCGTGTGTATATTTTTTATCGGCCACCCTCTTGGCATATTGTATATATATATATATATATATATATATATATATATATATATCATTCACTCATATATATATATATATATATATATATATATATTGTAACCCTCATCTCCCTCGACCCGACGTCCGACCCGACGGCCGCTCCTTCTGCGAACTGCAAACGAAGGGGAAGGAGGAGTCACTGGAAAAGGGGTGTTGGGGGGGGATGAGTTGGGGGGGGATGAGTTGGGGGGGAAGGTATTTGTTGGGCGCCAGGTCCGCGCTTCCACGCGGAAGCGACACACCAAAAGGGGAAGGGGAAAGGAAAGAGGGGAAGTGGTAGCTCCAATCGGTAGGTGGCTTGAAATCTCCAAGGTCGGGGCTTGACTGATTCACGTTGCCAGGAAATTTTCGCGTTAGCGGGGCCGTGGAATGATGTGGCGAACAGAACAAAGCGATGCTTTCAAACAATGTACGATTTATTTGAAAAAATAGAACAAAAATAGGGGAAACAACGTAACTGGACCTTTGTCAAAGGTAATCCCATCCAAAATTATCACACAAGTAAATAAAAAAAAAGGTGAGGAATAGCCTCCACGTGGTACTACACACGACTACAACAAGGGCTGAAGATTCACCAGCGTGAAGGGGCAACTGGGCACAGCTTCACAAGTCTCGTGCTCTTATCACTCAGGAATTTATCGCGCTTTCACACGGGGAAGGGGAAAACAAATCGTATTTTGGGCTTAGGGGGCTTTGACGGGCACCGGTTCTTCTGGGGGGGGGGGGTCTCTTCTGGGGATTGGTGCAGGGGTCAAGGGGTACAGTACTTATCAGGCTAAAGATGCAGATGATGGTGATGATGGAGGTTGAGGCGGGATACTGACACTTTCCCGGATTCCTTCTTGCGACACGCATCGGCTCCTGGCAGATACAAATTGGCAAGATGTCGACGTGGACACGGCTTTTTCAGGACTGCTTCTGGGTCGCGACCTTTCCTTTTCTTTCTCTTGGCGCCGACCGTCTCCCTCGTGTCCCTCGTCGTACACCTCGCGTCTTGAAGAGACGACTGCCTGGCACGACCTGCGTTCGCTCGTGGGTTGCTGTCTTTCCTCTCCAATTTCTTTTTGGATTCTCCGTCCGCGGGCATGGTAGCCGCGGTTTTTATAGGCCGGGGGGGAAAGTGGGTGGGGTGGAGTGGAGTGACGCCTCGGTTTGCTTTGTCAAAGAGGGCCCACTCGATTTTGGGGATTCCTTTGCTGATGACCGAGAGGTGGGGAAAGCCTCCGGGCTCCTTATCGTGAGCACTTAGCCTCACAGCGGGGTTTAAGGGGGAGGGGGGGGAAGAATGGGAAGGGAAGCACATCACACGCCCGTCTGTCTTTGCCCTGCCCAATGATGGGTGGGAAAAGGGGGTGGGGAGAAAATAAATGGGTAGGGGGGAACGCATTCACACACACATTCACACAAATTGAAGCCCGTCCAATCGAGGACGGCTACAATATATATATATATATATATATATATATATATATATATATATATATATATATATATATATATATATATATATATATAGATTAATCACTACTGTTTACTTTTTTATTTTCTATCGTGAACTCAAATTCCTATGTAACTTCATGCAGTAAATATTTTACCCAGAAATTCTATTGTTATTATAATAAGCTCTTCTCCCTCTCTCATAATTTCCAATATGCCGCGAGCATTTAGATCCCTACATAGAAATATTGAATCCACGAAAGGGCAAACAGAGCGTTTAACAAAGTTGATCTAAGCAGAAAGTTAGCACTAAGCACTTATACTTTTAAAAAGTTTAAATATGCATAACATTTGAGTTTCAAGATGACTCGGAGTATATTGTTTTATCCTCGTACTACATCTCTTGATCTAATTTCAAAGAACTGCGGGACTGGCCGCGCAGTAACTTTAACGGATTCACCAGCTGGTGGTCACACAATTGTGTGAAATTCACAGTGAAAAAATCATTCGCCTGGACTGGGATTCGAACCCAAACCCACCGATTTATCGCCAAGTTCTCTACCAGTTAAGCTACCCAGGCTTTATCTCTCAATGTGAATTTTATGGAGGCTATAAGGAGCGAGATGTCTTCACAGGACCCAGTATACAATGCCAAAGTATCCGTGTGCGAACGCTAAGCGCTACTGTCCACGAGGTACGCCTGGGTAGCTTAACTGGTAGATCACTCGGCGCGAAATCGGGGGGTCTGGGTTCGAATCCCAGTCCAGGCGAATGATGTTTTCACTGTGAATTTCACGCAATTGTTTGACCACCAGCGGGTGACTCCGTTTAAGTTACTGCGCGGCCAGTTCCACAGTTCTTTGAATTTGTCAAAGTAAACACCTTTGTGTTTAAAGTTTGGCTTTACCTCGTGGACAGTAGCGCTTAGTGTTCGTAGCGGGTACTTTGGCATTGTATGCACGGTACCTGTGAATACATCTCGCTCCTTGAAGCCTCCATGAAATTCACAGTGAGAGATGACGCCTGGGTAAGTGGTAGAGCACTCGGCGCGAAATCGGGGGGTCTGGGTTCGAATCCCAGTCCAGGCGAATGATTTTGTCACTGTGAATTTCACACAACATCTCTTGATCTGATAGAAGCGAAAGAACAAAAGGAAGACAGCTGAAGTGAAAGACACAAAAATTCGTTCATATCATCTAGCATTATTTGCTAAAACATAAGCAGAGCGGCATAATAAGACACGCTTTTAACTATTAACAATTCACTTACGATTTATTCCAATTTTCTACCATTTTCATGACAGCAACGCAACGTGTTCACGCAACTGTGGCAGGTTGTAGACGTACGTTAAAAGACCTATGAAAGCAATAAATCAATGCGTGTGTGCATATGTTTGTGTAGGATTTCGGTCTCGAGGAATATTTTCCGTTGAGGTGTAAGAATTTAATGAGGGGAGAATTTGAGATTCTGTCTGATAGATGATGAAAGAGCTGCAACGGTTCAGAGAGTAGGAAAGACACCAAGAGAGAGAGAGAGAGAGAGAAAGAGGAAGAATGGCAGCGTAAAAAGAGAGAAGAGATAAAATGAAAAAGAGTTGAACAGAATGAGAGGGAGTCGGATCTAAGTTTTAATTGGCTTCCAAAGCGCGGGGTGAGTTCTTTCAAAGATTGGGTGGTAAGTCAGTTGGAGTGGAAGTTGTAAGGGGCGCGAAACGGGGTAGAAGGGTATGAGGACAAGTATGTGAGTTTAGAGATAGGGAGAGAGTGCATGGAAGAGAGGTAATAGGAATGAGGGAGTGATGAAAAATGGAACGAGAGACTAATGCCTGTTGCTAACGGTAAAATTTTCCATAAAAGAGTTTTATAAAAATTTTTATTGCAAGTTTTATGCATTGCACGTAAAACGTACATTGCTTGCTCACGGTAAAACTATTCATAAAACCGCAATGTCCTGCCATCTATGAGACGCTTTACGAACATGTGATTTGATAAATGCACTCTATTTTGGATGGCTGTTAGGTTAAAAACTATATGTATTGTTTATTTACTTACTTTCTGATCACACTCAACGGTGATAAGGCTCTAACGCATTCTTCTAACAAAAAGGATACTGCCTCAACGTTCCATGAAATTCCAGCCATGTTTGTTTACGTTTTCCTTGTTTGGCTTCCCATGGATACGAGATTATTATCAACGCGATGAGTGCATTGGTTATGGCATAAAACAGTTTTATGAAAATAGAACCTGTCCTATTCCGTAAAACGTTTTATAAAACTCGGTTTTATAAAACGGTTTTATCGTCAGCAAGCTCATTTTTATAAAAGTAGTCGATTTTATAAAAAGTTTTACCGAAACTTTTTCCGTGAGCAACAGACATAAAAGTTAGAGACGAAGAGGGAACAATATGGATGATGGTTGAAAGGGATGTCACTAAGCCTTGCAGGTATCCTAGCACTAAAGAGCTCCCCCATCCCCAATCCCAACACTAAAAAGTATAAAGAGAAGGAGGTCAAAAGAGCAAAAGTCTTTTATTTTTTTGCTCTTTTAAATGAACCATTGCCAATATGTTATTCTGTAGACCTCACAAAGGCGGTTAGGGGCAGATCCACACCAAAATGAGACCCTACAGATGCTCATGGCTGGCTGGCCGTTACATGTTGAGGTCACCGCTGCTCCCTTATATTGTTGGACTCGCGGAGTGGCTCAATTTATTCGGCGAACAAAGAACAAGAGGTTGACTACTTCATCCAACCAGGCCATTGATAATAAAAAATAAGAAAAATATTAAGCAACGCCTATTCATTCAAATAACGCCCCTTGTGAACATACACTGTACATTTCATCTCCTTTTCGATTTTAATAAAACTAACTTCCCGAGGAGCTTGATACTTAAAACATTAAATATAGCTCAGAACTGGATGATAATGCATTAATATGTAATAATATATATCCATATTATAAATAATGCATACAACATATAAATAATATAATATAACATAATATAAAATATTAACGTACATAATAGCCAATACAATAATTTAAAATTAAAAACGTAAAAAAAACGTTTTTTTCCTTTAAAATTATTTACAGTCAATACATGGAGGAAATGAGTAGGGATTGAATAAGAAATCAGGCATTCCTGGATTACTCAGGAGTGTGAATAAGGCCAGATGGATTTGTAAAAACGGGGAAAACAACGCGAGGGATAGAAAGATGGAAGTAAATATAAACTCGTGAGAATGTCAATGGCGTGAATACTGCTTCGGTCCAAGGAGAAGGAAAGATTACGAGTGGGAGAGAGAGAGAGAAAGAGATAGGGGGGAAATGAGGAGTCGGCAAAAATGCTCTCGAGGAACTAAGAAAAATGAATGCTGATAAAAGGAGGGAGGCGTGTGGAGGGAAGGGGAACGCATGGGAGGGTGGATGGTTATGATGAAATGGCGAAGGAATAAAAACAGGAAGGAATGGAGGATGGTGCGAGATGTTCACTCAGAAAACTTATCGTTTTATGCGTTAGACAGATGGAGCCACACACTCAAACGTAACTACCCTGTAGAATACACGACCCCCCAAAACCACTGTCCCACCCCCACCCCCTCCACTGCAATTCCCCCCTCCATCTTCCCGCAGACCCTATTGCTATTCGTTTGCATTCCACGTCAACCAATAGAGCACCAGGCCAGTTAGCGCGCGCAGTCCCCATTTTTTCTCTCCGTACTACATCACCCCCTATTTACCAGCTTTGCCTTCATGCCTCCTTCTTCCCTTTCGCTCCTTCACCCTTCGTCTTACTCCCGGCGCTCCCACACCCTCCGACTCCTCATCCCGTTCCACCTTTTCTCATTTCCCTGCGGGCAACTCATCGTCCTCCCTCCTGTACGTCCTATATTACCCATCTCCTAATTCTATCCCAGCGAAAATATTAATCGGTGAATTAACCCTCGGAATGCCAAGTTCGGGTCAAAATGACCCATAATGTTCAATTTTCATATTTCTTTGCATCAACCGTTACGCACACGGGAGAAATTTCGTATATAATTCAGGTAGGTGTTAAGAAGTCTTTTGAATAAAGTGACGCTCGTAGATGCAATGCAGACGACTGAAACAGCCAGCAATTTTTAAGGATCTCACGGTTCCCAGTGGGGAACCACGAGATCCTATGGGGCTATTCAAGTATTACGTAAGACGATTTGAGGAGGAAGGGGGTTTGAGCTTTTCTTACTTTGTCTTACGTAGGTGGGGGGGGGGGTGAGGAGGTCCGAGACAATAGACTCCTAATTATCGTCAGGACCAAAAATCTTACTTAGTAAGATTACCACAGCGGTAGTACGCCTGAATTTAAGCTAAACTGTAGAAAAATGTACGATCAATTTCTTGAGTTCATTAATTTGACAACATCGCATTTGCGAATATCTAGTGTCGCGAAATATCGAAAATCGTTATCGATATCTGACTAAAAATTCATAGTTCTACGTTTCTCAACAGGTGTAACATTGTAAACAAAAAAATTAAAACCGAGAGTGGTAAGGTCAATTTTTGCACACTTGGACATGGAATCGCCCATGTATTAATATCTATGTGAATGGTTCCAAAAATGTATGACAACTTACGTAAGATTGGGAAGGGAGGGGCTCATCAAATCTTACGTTGTCTTGCATGGGGGAGGAGAAGTGTCAAGAAGTTGCAAAAATCACCTTACGTAATACTTGGATGACCCCGATGCACCTCGGTATAGAGGAAGTAGACCGCACAGAAATGGGAAGAAGACCTTTTGTAACTAACGTAATGAATCCCCTAAACACTGTTTTTGCATGCTATCAACGCGAGCTCACTGGAAAAGCCTATCGTGGTATGTGCTCTTGTAGGGAGGGATATGAGGACGGAGCTAGCACAACAAGGGTGAAGAGAGGCCCGGCGTAACTAATAGCCCATTCCGTACATAAGGCACGAGTAACTAATCCTTACTCCGTTCATGTTTACTGGGTAACATGCACTTGCAGTGCCCGCCCGACTAGAGATAAGCAAGCGAAGACAGGAGTTGGTGAAAATAACCGGCCGGAAGGGTTCACAAATCCTCCTCGATACAATGAGCAACTATATTGCCAACCTATCGACCTACGTCGGACTCCTGAAGCGTCCCAGATGTGCCCATACGCTCGTAGTCAGTAATATTGAGAATTCTTCAATCCTTTAATATTCTTCATTTCATTATTCGACGACATTTTTGGGGGTTTATGATCAACTTCGCGATTTAGCCGGCGGTATATTGATGAATGCGTGGAATTTACTGGAGCATCGATCTCTGCTTACAAGATCTCTTGTTCTTACAAGATCTCAAGATGTTATAGTGTAAGATCAAGATCTCTCAAGATCAAGATCTTACACTATCTCTCGAGTTAAAGAGAAATTAATAAAAAAACAATGAAGAAAAAATGTTTCTGATCCCGTATCTAGCTCCAAACGTTTCATTTCAAAGTCCAAAGTTAAACAGCATTTTGTTTACGGCGGAGTGTAAACATAAATATATCCAAGACTGGGCCTTCTAGTAAGGGAAAACTCTAAAATAAGTTGTTTATTTTAGTTGAATCCTCGGCCAAAAGAGCAACCTCGGAAGGTAATTTACTGAATAAACCCCCTAAACTGAAATTTCAATGGAGGATGGGCTGTGACTATTTCAACGAACCAGGTAGGAAACCTAATCTACATGAAGTTAAAAAATGTGACTTTTATGCCCGAATATATAAGTATACCTTTCCCTAGAATGGCACGTCAACTGTGAGGTTACCGAAGAGAAATTTGAACGAGTTTGATAACTGGTTGCAGAACTCTTGTACTAATATATGTTTACATACCTTTTTCATAAATGAAAGCCCGTATAATATATGCAGCTTTATAGTTTTTCCTGGAAATAAATTTATTGATAAATACTTTCAAAAAATCTACTATTGATGAAAGAAAGCTTTACAATTCATACAGGGCTATGCGATAATGATTATCTCATACCAATTAAAAATATATATTACCTTTGAGAAGACAAAGAGTAAATATAATACCAGATCAAGCAAGGCTTTCTGTCTACAGTAATTTCTTTCGTAATTGAATGATAAGGGAAATAGCTTAAAACTCCAAAGCAACTATGAAAGTGGCATAATTTTTTTACAGCAAGCGGTGGGATTGAATTACGATTTGTTAACGTTTTATTCTTTCTTTGTCACCAAAAAACACTGGTAAAAAGAAATGATGAATTTTTTATATCACTTTGTCTTTTGAAAAAGTGAATTTTAGTTAACCATTTACGGGAGAAATTCTTAACACTATTCCTGAGCTCTAGGCATCAAAAAGAGAGTGTTTGACACTTCGCAAAAAATAAATTGCATGAGGATACTTTTTCACTGGAAGAAAATTAATCTTCTCCGGCCCAGATTCCGCTGCGTTGAGTTAAGATCCGAGGTTGAGTAAAATAACCCAAACGTAGGGATTACGAGCAGGCCGCGTCTTCTGACCTTCTCCAACCTGACAAATTGTCTTGAGTGATTTATGAGCGCAGAGAAAGAGGAGATGATATTCCTTAGGCAGAGGCAAACGGGACTTTCCTCTCCGCCAGCCGTCTCTCTTTCTCTCTTCTGCCAAAATCCGTCCTCCATAGCTTCGTCAACCTCTTCAGGGAAAGCACGGAACGAATATAAAGCCTCTGACACGTCGCGTAGACTTATGTACCTTCTTTTTATGCTCCGGTGATCGTGAAAATTTAACCATTTATGGTCACTTAAAATTAAGAGCTTGTATTGGATATTCAGAGAAGCAATTTTTTGCTGGCCATGATGACCGACTATACTCTTCCAGAGAAAGAAAATATTTTTCATTCTGTTAAAAGCTTGAATCAAAGAAGAAGTGCAAGTGTGAAGAGAATTGCATTTGCGCTAATCGCTGGCGCAGTTGTAGAAAAAGGCCTTCCTGCGGAAAGATTTTAAGCAATTAATCATGCCTAACTCTTGAGTCCTTCGTGTTTAAGTCTCCCAGCTGAATCCATTCGTTTTTTGGCAAACAAGAACATCTATATCTCCAGGGTGTCTTAATGCACAACTAAGGACATTTCAGCGAACTATGCATAAAAAATTCACTACGAAATCGAGGAAGAGCTTAATATCGTAGAAATTAAATATCTTTTAAGGTTTTACAGAAACTTTAACGATACACAGGCCACATGCTCCTAATAAAGAGCAATGCATTTTCAATAACTTGATTATTAGAGTTTTCTTTGTTCTTAAACTGAAAATCACTTGCAATAGGTGATCATTATTCATTCTGAAAATTAATATCAACGCCCTGCTCCCCTATTTCGTTTCATGTGTTTGAAAATTTGAATTAAGTCAATTCTTTGAAAAGCTCATTTTATATTTACTCACACATGCTTGTATAACTTTATTACTTATTCACCTAAGTAAGCACGTGACAATAAAACCCACAATTTTAAATATTATTTTAGTTGAAACCGCTAACATACGGCTTTTGCATTATAATTACGCCCAGTTATAATTATATCTAATGCGTTGCGTTATAATTATATCTAATGTTGATTCATTCCATTTTATATTTCGCTTCATTTTTCAAAATTGTAATTAACTTGATTATATTGGTTATATTTGGTATTAAATATCAAAATTGGTGTGACTTATCATGTACATGAACCATGAAGTAAGAGTATTTGTAATAATCATCTTGATTCACCCACCCACAGAACAGAATTATTAGCATCGTACACATATGACAAGGACAGCAGAAATCAATGAACTTGTTCCTGGGTCAATATGTTTGACCAGGCGAGTAAACCTATTCCGGGCGCCGATGGACGGGAATTAGGATGGTGTGGTGGGCCTGACTAAATGTAAATCGGCGCTTGGGAGTGGGGAGAGGGAAGGGGGAGTGCGTTGCACGGCCGAAGGAGGATAGGGTCGATACGTGGGTGAAGCGGTGGTACACAGACGTCGCCCACATCCTCCTGGATAAGCAATTAGAACCGCCGTTATCTGGGATACAGAAGCGTTACGGGGGTGTGAAGCATGTCATATGGACCAGAACCACTCCACATCATTCAACCCACCTCGCCCCTGCCCGACAAGACACTGCGGTGTGTGAGTCATACAATGGATCATCACGCGAACTATTTCACTCGGACTTTAGACTGTGACCAATTTCCTTCACACACTTGGACCTCCATCACGGAACAATCGTCTCACAGCCCTCCACCCTCATCCCTTGCGTCCACCTCTCCACACACTCTAAACCCACACATTGTTCAAACATATCCGGCTCCATATCGAGCAATAAAATAAATCCATGATGAGAAAACCACCTTTGTTATTTCCACAAAATTTCTTACGCTAGCACGACGCGCGTTTCTCAACACTCTGGCATACTCATGTGCCACAGTGTGGTGAAACGCGCGTCGTGCCAGCGTAAGAAAGTTTGTGGAAATAACAAAGGTGATTTTCTCATCATGGATATCCATAATTTCCACGAGGGCAGGCCTGAGATCATCAGTTTTATATAATAAAATAAATGTTAGCGCATTCTATTATCTTCAACCGACTGCTTAACCCGCCATTGGTCGCGCAATGAGATTTTCTCTCACACCAAATTTAAACTTGTGCTCACTTTGATATCATGAGTTAGAATAAGTTCCCTTTCCTTCCTACTAACTTTTTATCTCTTCCTATTGACCGACCGTCTCAAAAAGTATAAATGAAGCGTCCGCAGCTGTGAAATGATATGTCTGAACCCGTCGGCTACAAGGTGTGAGACTTTTCATCATCGCGCGACCAAAGTTGATTCATTTCGTGGAGAGCAGATACGTTAATGCAAATTTATGAGTCATGAGAAAGTATGTCCTCATGAATAAATATTTCTCCTTGAGAATAGTAATTTTCTTCCTTAATACCCAATAGTATCATCGCCAGTAAAATTAGCAATGGTTACGTAATTGTATCAATAATTGTGTATACGTGGAAATCATTGTTTCATATTAACATTTATAGAAATAAATTAAATCTAAATATAGTGTAATATATTGCCAATAAACGCTCTATGATAGATAATCAATGGTACATCTGAGTGTGAGAAAAAGTCTCACACGCGACCGCTCACGTGACAAGTAGCTTAGCGACCACTCCCGAGTTAAACAGATGCAATCCCAAACATATTGGCCTTTCCATTTCTCATCAATTCCACTTTAAAATTCCGGGAAGTATTTTTTTCCTTCAACCAATTTTCATAAATATTACCGTGATACAACGGTTCAACAGAAAATATCAGCTGAACGCGTATAAATACCCACGGTTGGATTATTGTAAGTCGTTTTATTTGGTGGCCTTTTCACACACAAAAATACTTCATATGTAAAAATTATGCGTTTCGTTCGCTCTGAAATGGTACGGATGTAACAGGCGGAAGTTAGAAACCCGAAATTCCATATCAGTGATTTTTATGGAATGTTTAATTTTGACGAATGATGGTCTGAAACGTATGACTCGACAAGTTCGTGGTGAAAGATAACTTTCAGCTCCCAAAGTAAAAATTTACTAGTTATCCAGGCTCCAGCACTAATTTGCTAAGAAATTAAATGTGATGAATCTGAATGTTTTCTTAAATTCTCTAAAAATCGGAAGTTACATGAAAATTTCACAAACATACTTTTGGGCATTAATATTTTGTTTAAGATGCATAGTTAATTTTGAAATAATACTAATATATAAAAATTAAATGGTGTCTGACTGTTGCTCAATCGCGCAAAAGCTACGGAACCGATTAAGCTGAAATTTGCTATGTAGAGATAAAATGTACCTGGGATGAATATAGGCTATAACAAAAAGGCCTCAGGGCCCCCGGTGGCCCCCCTGGTGGTCCATGATAAGCATTGGGTTTGGTGCAGTGGTTTAATTTTTTTTACTTTTTAGAAGTACTTTTAATCAAGATAGAGGGTTGAGATTTTTTTCGGATGGATGAATAAATGAAGTTTCTAATTATTTCAATGGATTTTCTTTTGCCCTTCGTAATTATCTGAAAATCATGGTTTTTGCTGAAAAATCTCAAATTTTTCTCTGAAATCAACAATAGCTTATTTCCTTGACAACCAGAGATTTTATTTTCACTGGATACTCACGCCTCTAGCATTTAAGTTTTCCTGCAGGACCATGATAGCACGTTGAAAGAAAATCATTATAAGAAGGGCCCAGACTCCCAAGGGCTCCATGATAGATTGCTTCGGGGGGTAATAGATAAATTCAATGCATTTTTACAGCAAGTATACTCTTCAATGTCTATTCTCAAAGTAGCTCTCATAGAGGCACTGGATGTATATGAGAGAACACTTACGTAGTAAACGATACACATAAATGAATTAAATGTGCAAGAGTATTTACGTGCAGCGAAAAGTAATGGTAATAATGCCTCTGTTGCTATAACAAACACGGCGTTGTTTATTAATGTTTAAAACTGTGATGTATTACACGTAGTGGAACCGTCTGCCTCTCAGTAGGATAGCGAACTGTTTTTTTAGACCAATTCCTACATCATAAACGTAACGAGTTATTTAATATGTTTAAAAGTGTTAAAATGCAGTAAATTTACATTCACACAATCATCGAGTTGCCTGTTCTAGACTGTTCTCACTCGGCGCTGTGTTTCCCTTCCTTTGACTTAAAAATATATCCATCGACATGCCTAAAAGAAAGAAGAGTAAACTTTAAAATAAATCTTCTAAAGCAAGAGGATTGTCTTATTTGCGAGAAAATGAGCCCTTGAAAGTAAAACGACAAAGGTTAGACTTGGAGGGTCAAAGACATGATCACCAGCGATCTCATGAGCATCTCCCCGTGGTGTTTCTTGGGTTACACTAAGAACAGTAAAAATTTCATCCTAATCCAACCTACGGAAGAGTAATCAGCTTTAAATGTGGTTCAAATATACACCCATCTGTTTCGAAACTTCAATCGGTTTTAAGATGGCGGAAACTATATTGACGTCACTACATGGTTCTTACTCGAAAGAAGAACGGAAGTTCTGCACAATGAGCAACATCCGTGCATGAAAATTGACAAGTGCACTTAGAATCACCAATAGGTTAGGTGCAGTCTGGGTGACGGAGGATTGATAGGTCAATTAAACATGGCTGCTGCTGAAAATGCTTCTTTTGATGTTATCAACCGCTGGATTTTACCCTACTTTCCAATCCTGATTAAGATACTCAACGCACATATCAAAGTTGAGTAGTGCAACTCAGTTAATTCGTTGAATACAAATATATGTATGTACACAAGGGAAGCGATCAAGCTGTTAATCACTCAGAAGACGGCTCTAGAGAACCGGATGGACGAGATGACCATCTATCAACCTGGGTAGTAATGAGTCTGCGTGGCCCATATTTGGGTTTTCCGTGCATGAGAGAGGACCAACATTCACTCATCTGTCCGTGCACCTGGAAAACGGTCAGCGTGTCAACTACAACAAAAATAACATACAAGATAGGTTATGAACTCCTCAAATGACCACGCTTACAGTTTTTCTTCAGGCTTTGTGGTTTTATTATAAAATAAGTTCAATGTTTTTCACACCCGTTGAATTTCAACGGGAACCTTCCGCTAGGTGTAATATAAAAAGCAAAGGTAGTCTTCTGTATTAATTTTTCCTTATATTATTATGAAAGACTTTGAGGCCAATATGGTTTAACCTTTCTATCGTATATATGCATATGCATACTAAGCGTACCACCGCAGGGACGTGCAGCACGGGGTGTTTTGATACAGGCCATGAAATGGGCAAGGAATAAATAAACGAGTGTGAAGAGAAGATGGAGAAAGTGAGCTGCTAAAGAGGGAAAAAACATTTCCCTCTTTTTATGGTGGTGATAAACGGTGTGTGGATAGGAATAATTCTTGTTTCAATCAGTTTAGTGATATATCCTTCTTCTTTTGTCGCTTCGATGAGTCCTAGAGATATACATATAGCGCGGGATAAAAATAATATCATCCTTGTAATGCGCATAAAATCTTTCTGTGCTGAGCCTCAAGTGTTTCAATTCCTGGCAATCCTGCTATTCTTGTCCTCGTCTTTACAATGCAACGCCGCAAATGTTTCATATCCTTTGGTATTTCATTACGATTCCAGGTATTTCACTTTATCGGACCATTTTATTATTTACTCTCCCTACACTATTGGTAATGTGCTGGTATGATTTCTTTCCGAGAGAATTACACTGCAGTGCATTTACGCTGCAGTGAGATTATGTTAGAGTGCCGACAAAATATGACAACGAATTTATTTTGTTAGAATTGGTCGATAAATAACCAACTAATCTGCAAATAATATAATTATGATTTTAATCTTTGATTTATTCGAAGAAGCATAAAGCCTTATCACAAAAATAATAATGGTTTTCGAATTTATTTACATACAATTGCAACTTGAGATCCAGCCCATTTGAATGAGCAATCCTACATTGATTGATTTGTTGATTGCACGTGCATTGTCATTACTCACATTGAACATTCTTTCATTGCTAATTTTAACTTTTTGCACTAAAATTGGCACATTGCATTTGGATTAAACAAACAACCGTAACCTGGAAGGGGTTCATTTAGAGGAAGTACGGTTGTAATTTAAACTGTCTCATTGATTGAATGATCAAAATAAAAATGTGATTACGGTCATACTTGTGACCAATTGAGATGTAATTGAGAAAAAATGAGATTGTAATAAAGAATAATCCACCTATTATGATTTTTTACCTTTATCACTTTTGAAATTACAGTAAAACTATGCAGTTTATGAGTAAAAATAGACTTGTGGCAAGGAAAACGTAATATGCAAATATAACTCGATAGCTTCTCGTCACTTCTCAAGAGATAAACGGTACGATAAATCGTCTTGGTTTTTTCTCAGTGGTAAGTTTTCGTCAACTTTTTTTTAAATCGAAACACATTGACTTTAAAGGTTTGATGCAATCATCGTCTTTCCAATACTCTTCTGGGATACGATTCACTAAGAGTGTGTATAGCTAGATTGCTTTGAATGTAAAATTAAATTCATATAGTGATTGTTTTTCATACAGAGCATAGACGATTCACAAATGAAAAGAACATTTTAACAATGACCCAGTAAGCCGTGCTATTCAACATATGGAGTACCAATCAAATTATATTTCGAGTCACTTTTTAAAGAACATAGGATTATTTTGCTAGATGTACACAGAATCATGAGTTCAGGGTGACAATTGAAAAGGATTTGAGTAATAAGAAATATAACTCACGTCACTAATCTCATGGCTATGCGGCTTTATGCAAAAGTAAACAGAATATTTTACAAGGAAAAAATATATATTCAGCCATGAACTAAAAAGTAATGATGAAGTTGGATACACCTAGAAAATCTCAAATACAGGCGGAACACAGTTACATTTTTACACCCTAATTTACTTGCGGATATTAACACTGATAGAGTACTTCATGTTCATAGGATAGTATCAATTTAGGGAACTTTTTGCTCAGAACAATGTCAGTAGAAAGGTATCTAAGAGGATTAAAAATAAACAGGAAACCAGGACCTTTTCGGATGCAGTATCTTGTACTAATAATTTTGCATTCTTCGATATTCGCCATGTTAATGCTTTTTGCCGAAATCAGCGTCAGCGTTTGACCTACATCGCTAACCTTGCTGCTCTAATAATTTACGTGAAGTGGAAAAGAATATATACAAGTAATGTGTTTGTTATTTATGAACTTTGTTATATATTATAGTTATGAATTACTATCCTACCTAACCTGAATAATATTCTGTAATTATGTGCGTAAGAATGATGTTTTCAATATGCGTGATATGTGTATATATTTTGAGGCAGAATACTGGCCAGTTTATTGGATATGGGATTTAAATTTATATATTTTTATTTATTATTTTTCTTATTACAATATTATTTTTTATAATTTTTTATTTACTTGTTTCCTTTTTGTGATAAAATCTAATGATATCTCTAAGTAAAAATATCTCATGGGCGAGAAAAGCCCACGATAATAAATGAATTGTATTGAATTGAATAGCAGCTACAAGGGTGATCCAAACCTGTTCATAGAGTGAGAGTTAAGCTCCTTTGATGTCCTCCCCTCTCATTCCACCCACAATTCACTCAACCCTCCCAAACACTTCCCCCTCATCATCTCCCCGCATCAATCCCAGTTTTCCCACTCATCTTTTTCCGCTCTGCCACGATGTCTTCCTCCCTGCCCTCGCCTCACCTATATTCCCCTATCTCTCTTAAACCTTAATTGACTCCGTTATAATCCCTATCGCATACGTCTCCTACCACCCCTATGTTCCACCCTCACCCCTAAAACTCAGCCCCTCTCACCCCCGCCAACCCTATCGCAAGAGGAGGTCCACCTTAACATGCTTGTCACGAACGCTGAAAACTCAGCAGACGTTGACCGAGGTAGCTAAGCTCATCTTTAGATAATCAGATAAAGGAATAGTCCGGATTTGGGATCGGCGCTGGTGTGTTACATCGTTGGTGAGGAAAAGCGTGAGGCGGTTAATTAGGAGTTGAGGAGTAGGTAAGTGGTGGAAGAAAAAAAGGAAGAATCGTGCGGAGGACGGTAGGGATGGGATATCACCATGCCTAACAATAAGTAGGAGAACGGGAAAATCAATCTTCTTATAAATATATGTTCTTTCCCTACCTCCCCTACAGGAAGGCCTGTCACTGGCCACATTCGACCATCGGAGTTCTTATCCTATCTTTCACGTTCTAATCCGACGATACGGCGATACGGTATACTAATTTTACATAATACCCTGAAAGCCACGTCAAGAACGCATTTTAAGGGGTGAGTCATGACCTATATTGACCTAAGTAAAATTTATAAAAATATTACTATTAATCCACTAGCAGAAACCAAAGAAATTCTTGTCCGGTTTTGGTGAAATTGGTTGATGAAATCTCACCTACATTCACTGTACTATAAGAATGTTACCAATGTGGGAGAAACTATTAGTAATTATGTAAACGCATACATAAATTCACAGAGATACAAGAGTCATAGAGTAAGCATGCAAAACATGCTGTGATTACTACGCTGCAGATTTGGAAATAGCATTCAGGAGTATATAGCTTCAAAACAGTATTAGAGGCAATTGAGGTACCGAGTCAGAATTAACGTCTCTGTCTTATGCATGTGGATTTCCTTGTGATACACTGCTATTTGCAAGAGTAAACTCGGGGTTTTTGAGGTGTATTTGGTGGTGATAAAACGGGAGAAGATTTATGAGGTCATAGCTCTAAAAAGTCACACATCAAAGGTGAAGAGAATAGCATCTCGTCAACTGCCTGTTATATCGAACGGAAATCTTAGAGAGAGGGTGCGAGGAGTGTTTCAATAGGCCACAGGACTGAAGCTACTGACAATTTTGCATTTAACCTGAAAGATAATCCTTCGTCAAGTACCATTGGGGTTGGTACGATTTCGGAGGGGTGATCCCCCAATTCTTCCGAGTTATGTTGCTCCTGTCTGCGAGAGGCACTCAGTATGCGGAAATGACCTTAGCCGTCGAGGCATTTTAAACTAAATTACTTCTCGGAAGTCTTTTCGGGTTTGCCACCGGGTCACTTCTCTCATCGTTTCCGACGTTTCGGACCTCGAGTCGAGATCCATCCTCAGGGCTGATGCCTCAGATCTGAAGATGAATCTCAACTCGAGGTCCGAAAGGTCAGCAGCGATGAGAGAAGTGACCCGGTGGCAAAGCCGAACAGACTTCCATGACACTATACGCCGGGAAAACACAAGACTTTACTTAAATTACTTCTATTCCACTATTACCACGTATCAAGAGCGGTTTGTCCGTTTTACTCATCACCCATTCTATCATGTTACGATCATATAATTAAACAGCTTTATTTATTTCCACTGATGAATTAATCGGATTTAACTATATTTTTTTCCTGATATGTGGTTGCATCTTATTTGCCCTCTCATTATCTCAATTAACATCAATTCATAAAATCTTACATGTACATATATCCACAATGAGTGCATTAGGTGTGGCAAATTGAATGTCATAGCCTTGTTCCAAGCTAGGATAATTCGAAGAACTGTGATATTGATTTTAAAATAACTTTCAATTGTCATTTTATCAGCCAAAGAAATCTTAAATGCATTAAAAAAAGATAATAGATGAAAATTTTACGGTCCTTAATTGAACTTGATGTACTCACCACAGAACTATTAAATCTCCCCTTCCAATCTTAAACGTAGCTTTTTAAAGGTCTATAATGCTCTTATATTAAGTAAGCTCTTATATTAAGTACACTTTAGAGTTAGACAAACTAGGGTTTAGGGGGTTTCACTAACTTTAGGGTATAGTGTAATGCATGTTGGTGACTACTCACACCCTGACACACACCCTTGTGGTGGCTTGCAGAGTGTGTTGTAGATGTAGATGTAATAATATGACAAGGGCTTAATGTATGCAAACAATAAAAAAATTTCATAGCCAATTGAGATCATTACCCATTTCAAGTTTTTTTTATTAAAATACGCTTTTTATGGTCTTCCAAGGCTCACAAGCTCAGTTTGGTTTGCAATGAGAAATATGCGTATCGTATACAATCTTGAACTTTTTGTTGGTCTTTAGTACGTGAAGAAGCAAAGATTGTATTCTTTTAATGATAACCTAATGACTTAAACCTATATTGCGCTTTAAACCAAACATATCATTCGCACGTATTTCATGAACACATATATCTCAGAATTTGATCATTCAAAATGGTGACAACGCACTTCGCCGTCATTTCCACCAGCTAATAACGTGACTTTCGTCGTAAAATATTAAGAATATGTAATGAATGGCAACCCTCATAGAAAATGGGTCTTTAGCAAATGACTTCGTGAAAAACATATTACGTTCTACATAAATGATACCCCTTAAACGATAGGTTCAAATGAAACTTCTAAAGTAGTCGATAAGGAAATTATCTTTGAATTCACTGCGGATTCCCAAATTTGAGGAACATGCCACTATTATTGGCCATAAAATAACTGTATGCGCTCTGGCCGTGTGGAGGCGCACCAAGTGCGGTCATACATTAGGGCTAATTACATGAAAGAGGCAGCCGCGTTGGAGGTGCATGAAATGAGATAGAATATCAAATTTTAGTTGGGCCGGTGCAAAATGCTAGCCATAGCTCTGTTCATCAACGATATGATCGCATATGCCATTGGAAACTTTGGCTGAATGCATAACATCAGTTTTAAGCAACGGTTTGGCAGATCGAAGGGTAGAAAGAGATTCCGTGGAGGGAAGGGAATAAATATGGAGTTTTTTTTTCTCATTTCTCTGATATATCTAAATTTTTCCATTTTAACACATTTTCTTTTATATTCACTAATAAAGTTTCTGAAATTACGCCAAAAATTGTAGCATTTTCTTCTCATTTCTACTATTTATATAAATATTTACGTAGTCATACGTTATCTTTTATATGCACGAAAAATAAGCAACAAATAATAATAATTAAATTAAGAAACACGAATGCCCATAAAAAATTCGGGCTAAAAAGATGAGTACAAGATACTGAAGTGAAGTTCTAAGCTTTATTATCAAGTATTCAATTAAATACATGACATAGTTAAAAGTTTACATTTCGACAGTTTTTTGTATCTTTGAAAAAATAAACATTGTTGTAGTACTGACAGGTGTTGGAGGGAATCTAAAAATACAGCTGTCACCTTGTACATCTTATTTCGATGAGAAAAAGTTTCCCATTCATTATAATTTTTAATGCAGTCGAGGACTGTTTAGTGTAACACAACAAATCTACACATACACGCATAGAGTGGAAGATTCTTGATTTGTGTCCGATTGGGAAAGAGTGAAATCCTGGAAAAGCTCTCTGAGAATTTGACATACCCTTAGCGGAAAAGCACCGCCGTTCCGAAATATTGCATAAATGAAGAAAAGTTGAGGGATCAAAAATCAAAAATACAGACTGCACACTCTTCACTAAGAGGAAGAGGAAAGAATGCGATTGAGGGGAAGTGGTTGGGTGAAGGAACGATGAATGTGTGGAGACCAATATTATTGGCGGCATGAAGGCTGATGGTTCTTGCGGAATAGGGCGTGTACATATGTAGATTGAAGGAGATATTAGGTGGTTCCATTTGGCAAGATCATCACCACTTGCCTTTCAGCTGTAATTGTGTTAACTGTGGCCTTGAAATATTTACTCGCATGATAACTCCTTTACTTCTCATTAGTTCCTATCTCCTATTTCCCCTTTTCCCGAAGTATCTCTTAAAAAAGTAATAATTTATCAAAACACATTAAAAATAAAATAATTTTCAACAATGATAGGATGAAATTAAACATTAACGCACAAATTTTGCACGACAACCATTTAGATTATGTCAGCTATGAATTAAATAAGCAGAAAACAGAATTAAAGGTTGAATTATGGTTACATCAACTTAATAATGTACCCCAAACTAATTTATAAAAACTTTTAAATGCATGGCTCGGAATAACTCCTTTCATAGGAATCCGATAAGAAGCCTCTGCAGAAAACGCAAATATGTATTTGCGACTTGTTCCAATATGGTGTTATGAAACATCATTTACAAACTTTAACTGTAATTAAGTTTCTTTCTACTAGGTATACCGCATTTCTCCGAATGTAAGCCACACTCGGGTATAAGCCGTACCCCGTTTTTGGGGTCTCAAACAGGGAAAAAAGTTAACACGCGATTTTAAGCCGCACCCTTTTTAGTGCATCCCATACGAACTACTGAATTTGGCATTAGAATTTTATATCTGTTTTTACATTACCCATGTAACTGTGACACAATGTTACCTATATTATCCTTTAATATATGAATAAATTGTGCACCAATTTGGCCTTTTTCAGCGTAGTTTCTTACTTTCCCCGTGGCCTAGGCGAGTGTAGCTGGCGTCCGCGTGAATCTGAATGGCTTGTGGGCTCAAATCAGTCATTTTTACGATTTTTTAAGAAAGTTCTCGAATTTAAGCTGCACCTCGTATATAAGACGCACCCCGATTTTGGGGCCCCAAAATCGGGAAAAAAAAGTGCGGCTTACATACGGAGAAATACGGTAATTGAGTTAAGGTAAATCTTGAGTGGTAGCCATGCTAGGCAGATCATCTTCTACAGAAAAAAAAATACTTTTATGCAAAAATTCGTTTCTCATTCCCGTCTTTTTCTTTTGCTTGTGTTTACAGTGAGCAGGCATCGAGTGGGTTTCACGAGCATGGGACTCTTGGTGTGCCCTCCTCTCATTTTTGAGTAAAGATCTGGGGTGGTTGTGCTGCTGGGCAGAGGGAAGGGAGTGGTTAAAGAGAAGGGAGGGAGGAGGATCTATCATCGAATTCTCTCTTTGAGTGGGGAGTGGAAAACGAGTAGACAGGCATCATAGCTCCAAGAGAGGGCCCGTGGATGTGAGACAGAGGGGTATAGGGACGAAAAGAACTGGTTAGGGGTGTATAAGGTGGTCAGAGGTCGCATGTTATGAGAAACGGTGGGGGTGAAAAAGCGGAGACAGGGGTCATGGGAGGTTTTAAAGGGATGATGTGCGAAATCTTATAGAGGAGGAATGAAGCGGAAAGAAGGGAGCAGAGTCTCTGAAACGGTCGAATGGGTTCAAATTGGGTGGGGATGAGGGTTGGGGAGAGACACCAGCCGCAGGGGAGAAAGTTTTGGAATCATATGATGGCTTTGATCGGTAAGGTAGCAGGCCATGTAGGGTGGGGTTCGGGGATGGCAATAACATTTTGCAAAAGGAAGGGCAGGGTTGAACAGATTTCAAGGTTTTAAGCTAAAGTGAGGGAGAGAAGGGAATATGGGGATTTGGATAATTAGATGTGAATGGCGAGATGAGAGAAGATGAAAGAAGATCGTTTAGCATCATAAATTATCCTGTTTCGTCCATGATTTATTTCCTAATAAATTTAAAAAATGTCATTGATGATTTCACAGTTTCGTTTCCTGGAGTTTTAAATGAAATAAATCATAAAACCCCATGCATGAAGAATTTTGACTGGCAAGTGTAAGTATGACTCTAGACAATTATTCACGATCACCTGAAAAATGTTTTCATCAATATTTAGAAAAAAAAGATTATTATATAGTAGGTTTATATGCTATTTGGAATATGATAGTATAAAATCCATGAGCATAAAATGACACTTTCATAAAACCAGTTTTCTTTATGTATTGGTAGTTTAAGGCGTAACTTGATGGAATAGATTCATGTTAGAATTAAAACATGTGGCTTTGAATCTGATAATGACGTTGAACCCGGGTCGTTCCTTGATAAAATAATAAGAAATCACAAAGTTCAAATTCTCATTATTCAAGTATTAAAACATAGAAATGAACGAATGACATATTTTCGAGATCAATGCTATCATCTCTGCAAGTATTGTGTATTAATTTTCTAGTGAAAGAATTTTACTTACATCATTAAAAAAAACTATATAACTACATCTTTTAGTGTGTTGTTTTAAGCAGAACATCAAACATAAAAATCCAAAACAAAGAATGGCACAAAATTAAGTTTTTTTAGCCAATAATCTTGGTAAATCTTTGAAAAAAAATATATATAACACGTCAGCTGCCGCTTCAAGCCGATCCCCATGTGAATAGAGCGTCGGATACGTACAGTTAGAAACGGTAAGAGGAAGAGAAAGAAATATCTTAGCCATAAAATATTAATAAATTTTAATATGCGTACAGGTTGTACAAAAAACCTTCTATGTTTCAACAAAAGAAAATACGGTAACATGCAATAACATCAAGATTTTCCACCTCCGCCGAGGATGGTTGACGTAAAAAGCTGTTTCAAGCAGCAAATTATCTTGATGTCTCATCAGTGACTTGCCCAGTTGCACTGTCACTAACTTATTGTCTCAAATTTTGGCTAGTCATCTGTATTGCTTGCTTTGAAATTATAGTTTTAATATAAAAATTTCCTTCCATTAAACAGAAAAGTTTTCCATCTAGTAAGAAATTTTATTTACTATTCCTATTGAACGGTGTTCATTAGTTTTTTCACGGACCTGACCAAATATTCCTTTTATAAGGTTAACTAATCTTCAGAACCTCTCATAATTTTGATAGTGTGAGGTAGCCATTACCTAAAACGTATCCATTACAATAATTAGTACAAGGTAACTTCATTTTTGGCCAAATATCTTATAGACATTCGTATAAATGGAATATAGGAGCATTTTTACAACAGAAAATTCTAATATTATAAGTAATGAATGCACAAACCCGTTTGAGACTCGGAGACCACACCATAGGCATAGATTACTTATAAAGTTCAGATCAGGTGACTTTCAGTATGACACAGAGAATATTTTTTTGACCACACCCTATATCTCTAGAACTGATAGTTACAAAATAAGGGAGATACAATACCGAACTGATAGTTACAAAAATTCCTTCACTCTACGCACCGTAGGTGACTAATATAAATACCGCATTACACTAACATGTGGCACATCGTTAAGATAAAATGCAACTCGGTTATCTTGGCACTTCTTTTTGTATTCCCTTCCCATGGATCGCTTATGTCCTAAAAGCCCCTGGCACACGCCCCTAAGATGGTTCGCAGGTTAGTATGTAAAAGAAGACTTACGTTTTATTTACATATTATTCATTATCTTGCTCAGCCTATTTATAGTGAAAAATGGAATTCAATTGTCCACATCTGTGAATGGGACAATTCTCGTCTATAAAAAGCTTTCTTCACGCCTTTCTCAGTGCTAAAGAGACAGCCTGCTACCAAATAGCATAAATGTTATGCTGCTCACTCCTTACTTGAACATAGAATACGCCCAGAAGTCCTGCTTTTATTAACCCTGAACTTTTCAAAGTTCTTGTTAGGAAAAAAACAAGCATTGATGAATTGAAACCAACACCAAACGTAATACAATTCCGATAGTTCCTATCATTAATCTCCTCTATTATATACCGAAAAATGTTTCTTGATCGTTCCAAAGTATTCAATTATCTTACTATAGTTAACGTATGATTAATTGGACATAAAATCTCAGTAAAATCCTTCATCACACTCAGCTTTTATCAGTTTAGTATGAGAGAATATCGGAGAGATGTGAGTAGGCAATTCTTCAGCATTTAACCATATGCGGCTGGTGACGATACGTCCGGGGAAAGCCGCCCCATTTGGGGCGAGAACGGTCGTATGAAAAGCACCCTTTTCTTTGATCCGGAATGTGTCACCATTAACAAATAATTATTTTGAATTTCATTTTATGTTAAAATTAAATAAATGCATTTCAAATATAAGTTTTTATGACAAAATTTTTTTGGTTTTTATTATGAGCATTTATTTATTAGATAATTAAATATATAATAATAAATTGTAATTTTTTCTGGAGGTACACTTCACTGTAGGGATGATGACTCACTAGTAACAAAGTCACTGTTTCTAATTTTTATAAGCAATTTGTTGAAAACTAGATACCTAATATGCTTGACTGAGTTGTTGCATTTGTTGATTATTGAGGGATATGTTTTAGCGAATTACTTTCTCTGTCTAATTGATCATTATTCATTCTCATTACGCAATTTTGAATGAAGCAAGACCGAGCACTCCCATGTGCGGACGAAATGAAGTTAGATTACCATTCATATAATCTTATGGTTACAGCTCCTCCAGTTTACATCATCGTGATAATAAAATATGCATTATCCCTCTTCTTCCACATCAATAGCTTAATAAAATAATCATTTAAGTTCCCCAAGTGAACTTCTTCGCCGAGTAATTCAGTTTACCAAAAATTATATGAAGACAAAAACTTCCGATCACCCTCGTGAGTTAGCTGTAAGTCAGTCCATCGCTTTCACCGAGAGTGATTACTTCGGCGCACAATAGGCATGGCTTATCGCATAGCCATGACGCATCTCATGCCTTCACTTGATTTTTTAATTAAAATTGAGCAGAAAGTATGTACAAATAACTTATGCTTAATTTCTCCAAACTCTCTCTCTATATTGGAACTTCATGCATTCCCTTATATCCGGGCAGTTGTTCTGTTAGAAGGAGCAAGTAGTACCAAAATTCCCCGACAGAGGGCAGCCTTCCAGTTATTTCAATTTGGTTATTTTTCAGTTTAACCAAAAAATAACCGAGTACTCGGTCGACTCAGATTAACCTGTGCAGACAAACCTGAGCAGCTGCCTGCAGCAAGTCCATGGATAGAACCATGGCCTTGGCCTGCAGTTGCTAGCAGCAGCACTTATTTAGTACCGCTGCTTGATATGTCCGGCATTATTTTGTTCTCTACATGAAGTAGTATCTCGTAGCATTCATAAATTAATTGAATTAGTAATATTAACCACTAGATGTCTCTTTAGCAGTATACTGCATGTTTGCATGTTCATTTACGTAGAACTCTACCAGTTTCTAGTTTGACTGCGCACTGTTCTCCTGACTGCTTTTTGGTGTCTGTGCCCAGCGGCCGGGGGAACGTGTGAGGTCCCGATTTGTGCTGGGACGAGTGCTGCATGCCTGGTGTGGAATCGCCCCGTGCCACACACCCTAGTGGTGGCTTACACGGAACTTTTTAGATGTAACAAGGTTCCCCGAGAGAGAGCAGGCTTCCGGTTATTTCCGGTTATTTTTCGGTAATAAAATAACCGAGTACTCAGGTTTATCTGCGCTGAAAATAACCGGTTTTTAACCGGTTAACCTAAGGTAAAAAATCAGTGGTTGATGTAACCGGTTATTTCTACCCATCCCTAGAGTTTCACATCTTGTAAGGTCTTGTTGGCAACTGCTAAGTGCTCACATTTTTGTGACCGAGTGTGTATGATTCGAGGGTAATAATAACGTAATGGGTGAGTCTGGCTTTGTAAAGACGCATTCAAGGAATATTACATTCTTTTTTGGCGTAGATATGGTTGAACATTTGCACAAAGGAACAATGCACCACTTTTACGGCATGACTGAATAATGTTCTCTTCCGTAGGCAAGATATACAGCGACTCACAACTGCTAACTGACGGAACTTGGGATTGGAAATAGCACCACGGAACCGTATTTACTGGACTCTGACGTCACGCTTATCAAACATGGCGACGAGTCGTTTTGAGCACAAGGTTACAACACAATTTTCAAAGTTGAATTTTACGAATAGTTCGTAAGTTACAGAAAAAACTGCTTGCATTGCAATTTACAGTGGTGAGTGTACGTTTTAATCGCGTAATCATCCAATTTTAGTATACTTCCCCATTGTGAATCCAAAGCACTAATAAGTATTTGAGGAAATCGCATAATATTTATTATCATAGCTTTTGCAGAAAAGATTTGGCATGCCTGTATCCTTTAAAGAATTGAATTACAAATTGTCAAGGTATTATTGCATAGGAATCTGTTTTTCTTCCAATCGCCGTTGAACGAGATATCTTTAAGCTTACCCTGAAATACATTTTGGCAACTATAACAAGAGATTGGTGACTAATTAGAAGAGCAAATTGAGTACAGAGAAACATTAAGTTATTAATGAAATCTTAAGGGTAAAAAATTTGGTTTCCAACAAATTTAAAGGTAATGTTACGTCCTCCGTGACAAGAGCTCTAGTCATATATATAACGGACATATATCCCATAACTCTGGGCATGGTAATGGCGATCAAATAGTAAGACTTGAGAGTAAGAGAAACGTTGCGATAAAAGGAAAATCCGGAGTGGCGGCATGATTGAATTCAAGAGAGAAGTGTGGAAAAAGTGATAGCATGATGAAATCAAAGTTCTTCAAACGAGGTTATGTAAAGTGCAAAGTTGAGGCTGAGCAATCACTTATTCAAGGGAATTTGGAAATCCGGGTGTCAAAATGCTATGTTCATATCAATACTGAGGGAGAGATGAGTAAATGTGGGAAGAGCAGAAGGGGGCTGAGTGAAGACAGAGGATGAGACACAGTTTGGCCCCATGGGGGGAGATCGAAGGAGGAGTCAAAAGAAAACTAAGCAGGAGAAGTAAGAATGATACAAGGATAGAGTTGGCAAGGTAAAAGAGAGAGAGTGCATTCCGGGGCAATGAAAAGGATGGAAGTAGCTTGCATGAATGAGAAACGGAATAAGAAAGCGGTGGTGTGGGATCAATTGAAAGAAAGATAAAATATGGAGGACTTTGAGAAAGGGAGTGATGAAGAATGTGAGAAAATGAGAGTAAGTTAATGGGACTGAGCGAAAAGGTCCTTCAATAAATATTTAATTTATCCACTAGCTAAGTCGTGCTAACTAAGTGAATGAGATGAGTTTCAATCTCCCCGAATATCTTAAGGTGACACGAAACATTATACACTTCAATCCACTCCAAAGCAAAGAAAATTACTAACATAATATAAGAAATTAATCAAAATCTCCGAAACATGAATGTCAGAATATCTCAATAATACAAAAATATCATGCTATTTTTAAAAAGTGATTTGCAAAGTAAAATATAAAAAGCACAACCGTGGTGCATGCGCGCAGTCAGCATGAATATATGCGCACAGGGCATCCCACCTGACAAAGAGAAGCAAGTGTCTCAATTGCCACGTAGTAGCATAATCATTACCCTAAGAGCTCGTGCAGGAACGTAAAAAGCACTCATTTGACACCTTTTCCCTAAAATATTGTCTTTCTTTTGGCCCTCTAGGTTTGAAATCTTATCTAAAAACAACATTTTAATCGAGAAAAATGGTAGAATTTTAAAATTATTCCAGCATACGCATATTTTATGACACTAGTCTTAGAAAATGGAGTGATGAGGAAAAGGAATTGGAAGATAAAAATGGCATAAGTGAACCATATGTGAAGAGAATGTTATAGTGTCTTAGTTTTATTCTAGTAAAGAGGTAATATTGCGTCAGTCCGAGGAAAAAAGCCTCAAACACATTTTTCTTATGATCATTCTCTACATTTTTAACTAGCCATTTCCCAGGAAGGTGTATCAGTGGTAAATAGTAATTTTAATTAAGTATTGCATTGGTTTCAATCGAGTTGAAAACGAATGAGTACTATCTTACGAAAATAAGAGTAAATGGACTCGAATTCAAAGGCTAATTTCTGCATCTTGCCAAATACAAATCAGAGATAGATGGGTTTGGAATGTGCCAAGGTAAGTGAAATAGATGATTTAAAGTATTTTTTAATCAAGGTATATCCCTTTGGATTTTTTGTAAGGCTTGCCGAGCAAAAATTATAACAGGAAGGTTAAAATGAAGGTATGAGACCCCTCAGCCATAGAGTTAAACCCATCTCAGGGCAAGTTAAGTAAGCAAAACTAAGTCGACTAGATAAAGGAAAACGTTTCGTAATAAACCATGAAAATACTATCTCATAACTTCAATGGCGTCAGATACCCTTCCTCATATAGTTGAAAAAATCTGCTCCGCCAGAGCAGCTAATAAAATGTTCTCTCGTATTCGCCAATTAGGGTCCTCTCATTCGTTTACCACGGGTGGAGGCATTAACCCTCGAAAACAGCTCGGTGATTGCTCACCGTGCGGAAACGCAGCTTCTCGGAGAAGGAGAGAAAATTGAATCAAGGAGAGAATCAATGCCAGCTTAGCGCAATGGAGTTCTCCTTAACTCCATTGCGTATTATTAAATCCCTCTACTATCACTCTCAGCATTCCCACAGCTGGGTTTCCTGCCCTCATCCCCGTCCCAACAACTTCTCCGAATACTCACCCTCCTCCTTCCCTTTCCACCCTCAGCCAGTGTCTCAACTCCATCGCTTCTACCCAACCCCTCAACGAAACTTTATCATCAGGCGTCATATTCTTCTGCGGCACGGCTCGTGCCTCAAGAGCCGTCAACCTGGTAACAAGAACCCGAAATTATACCATGCTTTATCCAACATCTGACTGTTGACTGAAAAAAACAATAGCCTCAAGCAAGCCTGGCCATTAACTCACCGACGCGACGCGTGAAATCCCTCAATCAAAAGTTGAATTTTTCCCCCTCCTCCCCATCGCCAAAAGTGTATTCCCCTTCCCCCCTTCCCTACACCGAATGTTGAGCAGTGGAATGACCCCGAAAGGGAAGGCATTAGAATTACTCCCTGAAATGTTGAAGCAGTGGAGATACCGGATTGCCCCCCCCCCCTCCAGCCCCGAGGAAAAGCTTATAAAACTCCCACATCTTTTGAGGATATAATAGAAGAAGCTCACCCCAGAAGAAGATTTTTACTGTTTGCTATGCTGCATGTGTGGGGAACCGAATAGGATCGGAAAAGCTGTGTAGAAGGAGTCTGGTGAGACGACGGGAGATTGTTGCGACTAGATGAGTAGATTCCACGCCCGTAACCATAGTTATCCGATGCCGGACCCCCTTCTCATCAGCAAACGTCTCCAACAAGTTCCAGCTAGTCCGTAATCTTCGAAGTCGAGAGTCATACGCGGACCACAGTCACCGCCGATGGAAGCCTATTACCACCATCATCCCAAATAATAATTATCACTACCACCCTACCCTGTTAATTACCCTCCCCACTAATCATTTGAGAAGAATTCCCCTTTGTTCCAAGAAAATACAGTATTCATCATATTACGAAACGTATCATTTGCCCCCCCCCGTGTTTCAACTTCTTTGTTCTCTTGGGAGTGTAAAGATAAAAAATCTATTGTAAATAGATACTAAGGAAGGGAGTTTCTTTTATTTGTGATAATGGTGTTACTAAGCCCCTCTAGAAAATTTGACCGTAAGTATGAAGCCTTGGAGCCGCAATTGCGCATATGTTTGTCAGTTATTTTGTTTCGATCAGAATGATGGAACAATCACCTCAAAGAAAATCTCTGAATACTGTTATCGAGAAAAGATCTGTTTTATGTATTTTTATTAACTTTCATTTTATGTCTTATAATTTCAATTGATTTTTTGCTGTTAAGTATCATGTCATTCAGTCTTTACGTTGAATTGGATGAAGTTATCTTATTTCTTCACAATATAGGCTCTGATGAATACCTATCAAAGTAAGATGATTCCCTTCTTTTCCTTTCTTTTCCCTTCACACTCCCGCTCTCCAAACTTTTATATTCTACCCAAAATTCACAAACCTAGCTACCCCGGCCGCCCAATAGTTTCCTCATACAACTCACCCACCGAACGCATGTCCGCCTTTGTTGGCTACTACTTACAACCCATTATCCACTCTCTGCCCTCCTACATCAATTACACCTATTATATTCATGAACGCCTCTGGTCCACTCCACTTACTTCTGACTGTGATATCTTAATGGCCATCGATGTCACTTCCTTATGCACTACCATTCTTCAATCTGGAGGAATTTCCCCCATCCGTCATTTCCTTAATCAACACACTGCTTCTCACATTCTCAGCTCTGACTCACATTCTCAGCTCTTTTTTGAACAAGGTCTTGGTCTTTTTTTCTTTCTTCATGTTCTCTTAAACCTCTTCTTTAGCTTCTTTACATTTACGTCATCTTCCTTCTGTGAATTAAGGATGCCAATTCTCTTAATTCTTTCATCTCCTTTCTTAACACCTCCTCTTCCGTCTATTTTATTTCCAAAATCTCTTCCTCTAATGTCACATGTCTAGACGTTAAAGTTTCCCTCTCTGACCACAAATTTGGCACCTCCGTCTATGTCAGAAGACCAGCCAATATCAATATCTCAATTTAAATAATTGCCAATCTCCTCTTCGCAGAGAATATCCAGAGCATCTCCTTTACAACAAATTCTCAATAAAACCCGCTCCCTCAAACTGCATCCCACCAATAGTAGTTCCCACCACTAAATCTCAATCTGAAACACCTAATTCCCTGGTCAAGGTAATTAGATAAATGATCCAATGACACATTATAAATCATGATCAGTAGCTCAATGTCTAAACGATTCAAACGACACGACGCACAGTGGGCTGAATTTGAAAATAGCTGGCCAAAAATCTCTGTAGTCGTAATTATTGATAAATTAATGCAACTTTTTACGGAACATGTAATTCAAGGATGCAAGGAAACTTATTTAGGGTGATCTACAACATAATATTGTATTGGAGGGCAATTACAGCTAAAAATGGCGAAATTTGATGCGGGATGCATATAAGCCAGGGGCAAAGCGAAATTATGATGCGATGATAACAATGGAAAGAAAAAATTCCTTTGATTGATAACAACATAAAGCCTGCTAAGATAACTGCGAACTAACAGAGCAAACAGCATAACTGCGAATATGATAAATAATGATTAAAAATTGCTATGGGGTCTTTAAACATGAAATGTTGGCTATTAATGCGTAATAATAAAGAAAATACTATCAGCAAATAATTTTTATTGTTCATTGCTTAGAAAAATTGGTTTGCCATTAAACCTCTTGTTCTGACTCAGAGGATGAAGATTCATCATATTCCAGAATATTCTCCTCTATCACAAGAAGATTTTTCACCACCTTCGGTAATTTTGCCACTTTACCTGGAAATCCCGATGAACAAGAAATATAAGGATCTGATGTCAGCAGAAGCCTATGGAAAAGGTCATGGTTTGTGGCTAACCTAGAGACTTTTCTGGTGTGTTTTTCTCGATATCTTCTCATATCTTTGTGCCGGACTTCCAAGGCCTCTTCGGAAAGCTGTCCAATAGGAAGAATGGCATGTTTCACAATTCCCGCTCCATGTATCAAAACTTTATGGATAGTCGGTGGCATATAATACCATAGATAAATGTTCACATACAGTTGAGCTGTGTTAAGTCAATACATTGAGAACACGGCATCATTTATTTGAAGCCCAGGAGATACAGCTCTCAAAATTATTGAGAAGCGAGTAATGAGTTCCTCGGAAATTCCTAGAAAAGGAATTTACATGACACACGATTAGGATAGTTGATCACTCATTTTTTACAAACTGATCAAATAACTGTATACAAACTAATGAAATAAAAAATCCACTGAGTTGACAAAGTGAACTTACTGAACTAAATGATTCTTAAAATTGCAACCTCTCACAATTAATATCAAAATTAAATAATTGTCAAGAGATAGAAGTTTCAATTTTCTACATTACGATATTTCTTGTAAGAAAAAGTTTGATAATCTCTTGCATAGCAAATCTATCGAGGAACTTTTAGCACTTACCAGAAATTTCAGTGGATAGCTCGGGGTTAGCGAAATAAGGTCTCGCAGTATTGCCGTCATTGGTCGTTCCAAAACCTGTCTTCGGCAAGTCCACAAGAAGACCCATTCTGGAGCGGAATGCGTTTTGGACAATTTTTTTCCTCTTTTCCATTGCCATTTTACTTCCATCTGCTGACTTCACCTGTCAGTAAAGAAACAAATTTTGTAAGAATGAGCTATGGTGAGAGATTTTCCTTTACTTTAGTCGAGCTAATAATGCAATATATCTATTTCTTACTTGTACTTACCTTCCACTTCTTTATACCTAGGCGGTAAGATATATGCAAAAGGCATTCAAAAAATCTTATATAACAATGAAGTATAGACAATCCAAAAGAAAATTTAGTTTCGTCCACCCTCATTTTTTTCATTTTCTTTAAATCATTCATGTCCAAAATTTTGGCGCCACATAGAAAGCAATTCATAGATGTTGTTTCAGTCAAAGCACTGCAAACCTGTAACAAAAACGATAATGAAGAACTACTCCATTATATCCTGAAGAAAAATTTACATTGAAAGAAAAACGTTACCTTTCCATCAATCATTGTGAGTAGCAATTCAAAGTTGACCAAAAAATTTTCTATTTTTGCACACTGGAGATTATTTATTTGCTCCCTTACGTACTTCTCTTCATCTTGGGAAATCTTTTTTGTTTCCTGGACCCACTGAATGCGTATGGGCCTGCAAAATCTAGTCGAAGACGGGTGAGGATTTGACCATATGCATTCTCCTGTTTCACGAAAGAAGACAATATTTGAAACGGTTATCATTTAAAACATGAGATAAAAAATATGTTCGAGTTTTGTTTACCAGTTGCTGAGTCCAACATTTGCAGAGGCACGAGAGAGGTGGCGAACAAGCTGTCATCTTTCAAATCTGATTTATGCCACATTTGCTTGTAGCGAGAGTGACCCGAGCTTCCATCGAAACCCCACTTGCATATCAATTTACACGTTGAAGCGAAAATTTCCTTGCCTGATGCATCAATGAAATAAATAATTCTTGCAGCTGTATGATAAAGCAAAGACTGTAACTCCACACTTCTCTTCTGAAATGATTACCCCTTCCGGATAAGCCACCTTTTTTGCTGCTTTTACCCTTTCATAATTTGGATACATATCGTACCCATGAAATTTCGCCGTTTCCCGAATGAGGAGATATTGACTCTTCGTCAATTGCGCCGTCACAATCAGAGAAACCGCTTCCTCTTCCGAGAGCTCTCTGTTTGAAGCGTCTTTAGCCCTCCATTTAGAAAGCATTCGCTTTCCTCTTGTTGGGGTTGTAGTTGTCACCTCTTTCACAACCTTTGCTGCTGCATCGTCTCCAGCAGCGCGTAATTCCACGGAAGTCACTTCACTTAGCTCCTCTAGTGAAGTGGAACTTCTGAAATTCAATAACTTTCTACGCTTAGACCTATCACTTGCACTATCAAAATGCACTGACGGCCTTCCACGAGGTGTGGTTTTTGTTAAACCTAAAAAAATGATAAATAATGAAATAAATAATAATATATCGTAACATAAGAAAACAAGGAATGACATATTCAGCTAGTTGCTTACATCTTATCATTTTCCGCTAACATTAGTACTCACCTGAAGCAGATGCACATGGTAGATATTTTAACACAGCGGCAGGAAGTCTTATCGGCTGTTTTAACCAAATTCTATTTTTCTTCACAAATCTGCTGTTTAATCTGGAGCACTCAGGCCACTTGCGGAAATAATGATGGAAAAACTCTTTTTGAATGAAGGTCGCAAGAAAAGTTTGTAATTTCCTGTCTCCTTCCAAATTAAGTTTCCTCTGTAAAACCTCTAGCACGAACGATTTCTTCTGATCCATGGACACTCCTCTTTTTCAAAGAGCACACAATGTAAACTATGGCTAGTCACTTTCGTTGAATCCATAGCTGGGCAATGACACTGTGAATGTCCTTCGGCACAAACCTCGACAACGAATACTGAAGGGTGACTGATGTCAAGCACTCAGCCACGAATGAACGGAACACTAGCCAATCACGTAGAGGGCATATTTTGGAAAAACCCAGTTTTCAGAATGGTAGCATGCACGTGTTGAAAGTTAAAAAACGAATCTGGGTGCATAAGGGAGTAGCCGCCGCGGACAAAGGGCATGGGGAGCGCGCGGACCGTTAGGTTTATTGCCTCCCGCACGCGGCTGCGGGATTAGACCCAAGGGTAAAAGCATTAGAAGAGGGTACATGCCATCAAGGCAGCGCAAATAATAAGTGGTAAGTACAGTGCACTAAAGATTTAGGGAAAATCCCGCCTCTCAAACAGACTGCTACGCATTTAACGCTAAGTTCCTGAGTGCCTACCACGTGTGTGGCGCGTCAAGGGGCGCGAGACCCGCCCGACATCATTTTGCTTTACCACGAAAAAAAAGAAGGGGTGCAAGGTATTTCTTTTCAGTCTAATGATATAGACTTCAATCTAACTCCTGGTGTTAATATCTCAGGAGCGGCGATAAGTACTTTTATCCTAGTAACAGGTAAAAAATTATCCAAAAACAGTGATATTTTAAAGAAACTATAAAGTTATTAAATAAAGGGTTAACATAAAAAAAGTTAGCTCTTTAATATCTATAAGAATAATATTATGAACATATATTCTTAGAATTGTCATATTCCGTATGATATTCTATTGCCTGGGAAACATACTTAGAAATATTTTGTAAAAATCGCGCATTCCAGATTTCATAGATTTTTATTAATTTTTGCCGGGCTGTAATAATTTAATATATACTTTGAAAAAAAATAAACTTCAGTTTTACATCATATGGACCTTCTAAATTGTGGATTTATCATTCTCGGTTCTAAATAAAAAAATCGAAAATTTGATTTTTGGCCAGCTTTTTTCGATTTCAGCCCACTGTGCGACGGTGGTAAAGCTATAAAAGCTAAAATTTTCATGAACTAATGATTATGTACTTCACGAGATGAAACTAAATAATGCATTTTTGTTTAAACCTTTTATATTAGCATGTGAATAGTGATTTTATAAAAAATTATTTGAACAACTTAGAAATTAGAAACTGAAATTAGATATTAAAACTTTTTACATGGGGTTAACCAATTAATTCGATAGTTTCAATTATTAGTCATGGATGTACTGATTTTCTAGGAATTTTGATCTTTGGGTATACGGCAAAACTTAACCTTTGTGTTTGAAGAATCAAAAAGTGTGATAATTAACTAAAAGGCTTTTGAATTACTATTTGACACCTACGCGGAAATTTATGAAAATTTGTTGTCTAATGCTAAGACAGTCAGAGAGAATATATATTTAACCCAATTCTCACACAATATTTCGAACAATAGGACTAAATCGGTATAGTGATAAACATAAAGTTATAATTATTAACAAAATAGAGAAAGTTTAAGGATATGATTTGTGCATGGTTAAATATGCTTTCCCTAAGTTAAGTGCTACGAAAATACCTCGGTTGATAATGGCAGTTAATATCCAGAGTGGTCTATTTGGGAACTAATATACGTACGCAAATGGAATAAAAAGAATTTTTTCGCTGAGCACTAAGGCTTCATGAAGCATTACATTCCACTACACCAACATCTATTTCATTTCTCGGGATGGTAAGGAAGAATAAAGGTTTTCTTCAAGGCATTCGTTTTTTTTCGTCGATCTAAGGACTACCTCACTACCCACATTACTTCATCAACGCTGATTCATTTCAGAACACATCCTAAACGCATCACGGGACAGAGATGAAGTTTTTCACTTTAATTCCTGAACATCCACAAATCTCATTTGCCCTCGGTAGTGTTTGCAAAAATCAGCGAAATAAAGAAAAGAAACGTGCTCCCTACACCAAGCGCCATTTCCTTAACCGCGCAATGCGAATACACTCAGCCGAAAGGAAGAAAGAGAGGGATAGGTATGGATTTAATGTGCTTTTAAAAACATAGTGACTTCAATAAGTTTCAGCAATCTCCGGTGAAGAGCTCCAGCTGAATTTTAAAAGGGATCCACTGATGCATCCATTACACTACACTCACTAAGTGTGTGGTGGGTACTGTGGAACCATGGGCCTTGGGTCTGCAATCCCTCCCTCCTTCGCTCGCCCACAATTTCCATAAAGAAATCATAAATCCCCTGTTTCTTGAGAATGCCAGTCCCCCCCTTCTCTCCTTACATCACCCTTCTTAATCTGCCATTCATCATCCTCAAAATAATTTTGAAAGTTTTGGCGTCACCGAGCTGTACACCTCAGCGGGACGCCACGCGGAGATACGGGTGAACTACGGGTAGCGAAATCGGTGCATCTCTACACCCACTCCTCATTATCGCGCTGCCAAGTGGCGTCATGTTGTATCTCATAGCAACTCGGGCCACGCCTTGCACCACGCCGCGGCGTTTGCGTTTACTACCACCAAACGTGAGCCATCATACATATAATAAATACGAAGTAGGGAATTTATAAATCATAACTATAATAAAAAGATATTTTGAGGAATTTTAATTTTATAATTCACACGTGATAACTGGAGACAATCTGCTTACAATACTAAAATGATATCGCAATAGGAAATACGGAATTTTTTACCTAAAGTTCATTTAGAGAAATATTGATTAAAATGCCTCTCTACAGCCTCCTGGACATGCCTCCTGGACTACAGAGTAGTCTCCAGTTGTATGAATTGTTTCATATATTACATCGGGCCCAGCAATGTAGTACTTCAATGCAGGTGATTTTCATATATTAGGAACTAATTTTTGATAGCGATGAAGCTAATTTTTGCAATGCATTACCAGTCTCTCAATAATGCCACTCAAATATAATTTTATTCTCTAAATAACGACATTGACTGTGTTTTGAAATGGAGTGTAGAAAGGATGGGGTTCTCCAAGTACAATGGCACTCATGGAAATGGTGTCCGAGTGAGCAATCAGCTTAGCCTATCCCTTTTTATTGTTATCAATTCTTTCACACAGCTTTAAGTTGCGCAAAGCAACGAAATTAAGGCCAAATATTCATGCATCTGATTTTGTGGAAACGCCCTAATCAGATCTCAGGGATCCGGCCATGTTAGACAAACTCAACCACCGAAGAAACAAAATGAAAGCACGAAATCTTCCCCATTGTCAACCTTCCCCCCGAGCCCTTCCATTGTCCTATGCAATCACCTCAACCTACAAATGAGGGAGAGAAGGAAAGTGGGCAGGGAATCATTAGATGCGTAGAGGAGAGAAGGGTAAGGCTTGAAGGGAGGCGTTTTTGTGCACCCCTCTCCGTATTAAAAAAAATTACCTCCGTTCCCAGTTCTTCGGTTCAACTGGGGGACTTACTGTTACACGTCCACCCTTCCCGTCAACCCCAACAAACCCCGAGAAAGTTGACCATAACCACCCTTTCTTGCTGCCCCTCATCCATATTTATCAACTACTTGTGATCTCCCAATCAAACGTATATTCTTCCCTTCCATCGCTCCAGCTTTGGAAGCACCTGGAAGGACTGAGGTTTGAGTTTATAGAACGGTGATAAGTGTTATGACCGACAACTTAAAGTTTTAAAGTAAAGAGACTAAAAAAACCAGGTGGTTGAGTTGTGCCGCTTTTATAGTTGAATATGCGACAAAGCCTCTACCCTTACGAATGAGAATCAGGCATCGTGAGGTGCAGTACATGTCCATTGGATCCTAATACGTACAGATTTAATTAATACGAAGCCCCGCTAAATGCAAGGAACAGTGGAGTAAATCCTCTCTCGCTATGCCTGTTTCATCCTTCTGAGAACTTAATCGAGTAGGATCAATCAAAACTGTATCTCCGTGTTTACTTACCTGTCCCGTTACCATTGCCCACGTCCCTGCAATGCCACTTGTCCAAACGGCTTTCAATCGAATTCCCCCCTCATCTATTTTGCCTTCGGTCGGCGCAAAATCACGATCGAGTTGTAAATGGATCGCTCTCTGAAGAGCAGAGAAGGCATTAATGTTTTAAAAGGGTTGAAATTAGTTACCCAGGAACTGAGGATGGAAAGTTGAAATGAAGCGAGGCAACCTTGTTCCACTCTATTTGATTGCCTCGGAGCATTTGTCAGGGCGTGAATACGCACCCTCGTCAATAGGAACATTTTCAACGCAACTACATGGGTCGACTCAATCATTTATATTTCCTATTTAACTGTCAGTCGGAGAGTAACTTCCACACCATAAAGAAGCTCACCTCGACGAAATTTTCAGCTGAATTATAAGCTTTTCAGGATGTCAGTTTTGATAGCATGCACCGTACCTGAGATATATTTAGGCATTATGACAGTCGTAGATTTTCCTGATTTAAGCTCCACTGTTTTACTTACTGTGCATCTTAATGCAGCCGTTAACTTTCTTGACTGACCATGTACACATTCCTATTGCTATGCTTGATCCAATTTACACAATTTACGCTTAGTTTGTAGGTGAAGTCAATGCCTGTAGAGTTTGAGCTCAGATTAATGAGAATTTTTCTTATGGTGTTTATTTCAATTATAGTAGTTTTTCTCAACACGTCATAAATGCAAAATTATTCGGAGAGAAAATTAGTCATTAGTTTACACATAAAAGAGCGAAATAATAGACTCTATTTCTAAATGAGATCTGAAAATATCAAATTCACAGGACTAAATCATCTTTGTGACCAAAGCTGTACCAAGAACATGTTGGAGCACCAAATCTGAGAGAAATGGGATTCTTAGCAAAAATATAAAATTATGAATTTCACTTTTCAGAGTGAAAACTGATCACGCACGATCATTTTGCCCTCTCGCCCTTCCCCTACATCCACTAGTTAGTCCAGTTAATTCACATTCATTATGAGATAGTAAGTAATGCATACTCTCGCAAATTTTCATATCAATACGGCAAAACGTACAGCCTTTTTCTGTTACTACATATTTATGGCATATTAGGAGGAAAAAGCACTTATAATCCTGCAGAAATTCTGTAGATTAATCTAGCTCATATTACCTCAAAACACCAAATTAGTCTCGAAAGTTCAGAGAAAAACGCATTATTTAAAATGCTAGGTCAATGATATATCAGCGATTGTGCTCTTTGAATAAGACCAGAAATCTAAGGACTTAAATTTTAAGTTTCTGGACTGGAGTTCATGTTAATTTAAAATTAAATTAACATGAACTCCAGTTCTATTGGTACATATAAAGTTTATTTCTCCACAAGAGATTTTTTAATCTTTTTAAATTAATCTTAAAGTTAATTTAATTTTAAATTAACATGAACTCCAGTCCTATTGGTACATATGAAGTTTATTTCTCCACAAGAGATTTAAGAAAATCCTGCTTCTTAGTTAAAAACTTCGGAGCGATATTTACAGAACAGTAAATTTTTAAAAGGAAAAAAAATAAAGAAAAAAATGGAACATATATTTTAAAACGTTAAACCTTTTTAGGGTTTGGGAGAATGAGTTATTCAGAGGAATTAAAACTACTTAAGCTCAAAGTGTCCAATTTTTCTTTAACAATTTGAATAATCTTCTACGATGACCGCGATTGCTTGTAAGGTGAATGACTAATGTACGAACTGTTCTCTTCTAAATTAACTCCAAATTGTATCTCGGACAGCGAATGTTGATGCATTAGACGACGATATTTTTATGTAGAAAAATTTTGCGAGTCCTAAAGGTGTCCTCTGTTTTGCTGCTCTTTGATATCCTAATGGAGTGACCAAATAAGTTGGTTAAGTCCTTTGCTGACAATAGGAGTACGGTTACAACTCTTGGCTGGTGGAGCACGGCCCAATTTCCCACCAATACCCAGGATTCACTCCCTCCCTGCCTGTCTCTTGCCAGCCCATTTAGGGACAGACGTTACCCTAGACCTTTTGCATCGTTGGGCTGAGGATCGCACGATTGAAATGCTTGCAAAGGAAGGTGTCCAATAATGAGGGATCTCCGGTTGCCAAGTGAATATTTTTCCCTTGTGTACTTCACCCTCCGGTTTTCCCAGGGCATGTATGAACCTCCATGGCGCAGAAAGGGTAACCATGAAATTTCCCGAGTATCTCATAGATTTCTCTCCCTCCACAAAGGTACACCCTTCTTCCTTGCTTTCGCGGCTAAAAGCATGAATTAGCCGAAAAAAGGACGACCGATGATGCGCAATGACCTCCACACTAGACGCCGAACCGTCAGAAATGGCTTTATCAATGCAAAAAAAATAAATCCGGCAGTTGAATGCCGAAAAACAATTCATGGTATAAAAGGAGGAGAAGAATTCAGTTCGACTACAAAAACATTAAAATATAATTTTACATCATAATCATGAAGCTATGACATTATTGATATGGATGAACATGCTGACATTGATGGTACTATAACTGATGGCAAACTATGTATTTATCAGAAAATAATTTAAATAAACAATTCTTAGGTAGCAGTTTAAAAAAACAAGTAACTTATGGAGTTCAGAAATCACATAATGGTAGCCGCAAAAGTGTTTGATTGGCTTAAGAAAAACAGCATTATTATGTACACAAGCACAAAAATATATTCTTTTACTTTGAGATTTCATGATCCACGTTAAAGATAAGCGCATATAACTGAAGACAATGCATGTTTGGGCAAGATAAAAATTTGATTAAGCTGAAAGGATTTAGTTTCACTGATAAAATATTAGTCTTTCGAACTATTACCCAAACTTTTAATAGCAAAGACTTTAAAAAAATATCTCTGCGAGAGAAAACCACGCTAACTCCGACAAAAACCATCTCAATTAATAAAGAAATTTACAAATGATATTTTCTAGAGAGTTGGAAGTTTTCTCTACGTTTCTATTATGGCAATGAGCCTTTCCAGTTTAGTTGTGAATGATGCATGTACGTTTACACTTGGTGAGAATGACGCATCAATGATCATTCAACCTTAATAAGCCAAACGATCTCAAATGGTGGCAATGTAATTGATAATCTTGCTAGTGAGTCATCAAACGCTCCCATCACGTCAGAAGCTCAATAAGAACGTGTAATGTATAACTACCATTCCCCCATAAAACAATGCATTTTTAAACGAAATTTTTTTTCCTATTATACCCAGTTGTTACTTGATTAAAGACTAACAAATGAATATGAATCACTCACACACTCACTCAGTGATTCAACCCGAAGGTTGGTTTGGATAGCTGAGGGTGGAGCTCACCCCGGACTAAGCCACAAGCATGTGAATTTCACACATTCAAGGTAGGGGGGCCTGTTCATTTCCCTGGACCACCTCGCACTCGATTTTTTCGTTCGGTGTCCAAAGACTTCACCCGGATTTGAACCCGGATCAGTAGCCTAGCGCTCTACCCACTAGGCCACCTCGCAACCCGCATGAATATGACGTAATAAAGCTTTATACTCTCACATTATGTTATCCCATACGCACTTTTAATCACAGTATATCCATCCAAGTTTTGATATGCTGAACCATGATCCAGAACATTATACATTAACTGGATCGACACGAAGCTTCTGAATCCATTCAACGATTCTTTCAAGGAATTATATGATTCCAATGTTCTCGCTTGAGAGCTTATCATTTCGCATTGTTAATTCCTCCATAGTGAAAGAGGTCGAACCCGGGCGCATGGTTAGGAAATGGCCCGTAACAACTTTTTACTGAGTAACGATGAGTACCGTGTAATCCAAGTCAATTGTAAAACCTCGGACTTTGCAAATGATGCATGCAATAATTTCCTAATATGCTAGTTAATGCATTTATCAAGTAATGTGATTTGAAGCCTTATCGTAATTGTGCTTTATGCCATTATAATCAATAAAAGCAGGAGAGGTAACACCCGAATGAATTCCATGATTTACACCTAAATCTCACATTACACTTCTAAGACAAATATACAACTATTCTTCATAAATTGATTTACGTAGCATCAATAATTGAAGGATTAGAAGTTAATTATTGGATACACAGAATAAATAGGTGCAAGATCCCACTGATAAAAACCGACATGCTATTTTGTTCTTAGATCCAAGTATAAAATTGGTATCAATCCGTGTAAGTTGAAGATTTATTATGAAGATTCCTAATCTAGTCACATATGATTACGTTAAGGTAGTTTGAGATTTGATGAATTTGGCCTCATTTTAAAGAAAAAACTCTCATCTTTCCAATGATATCAAAATATTAACCCCTTGCCAAACTACTTTTCGAGCAATTTGCCTATAAATATAAGCTATTTTACATGGGATAGATTATGGCTGTGCGCTCCAGAGAGAGAAATTTAAACAAATTATGAACTCCTAGTACCTAGATTTCGCCAAAAAACTAACGGTCTGTAGTTTGCATGTTTTGTCAACTATTTATAAAAAAATAATCTATTACTCCCCACAGCAATTTTTGCAGAATCGCAAAAAAAACCTGCTGTTTTGAAGGGTTTTCAGCCGTGCGGCGGGAAAAAATGAGTCAAGTTAGAGACTTATGTAGCTTTATTTATTTAATTATTGAGAATGTTGGTCATATATAACTATATCGTTGCACCATTAATATTACAATATTTATTTCATACTTCTTACAGGTGCTGAAATTAAAAATTAAAATTTGAATATGGTCTCCATTATGACTAGGGAACTATCTCGCTCAAACCACCTTAAGAGATGGAAAAAACATATTTGGTTCCCATTTAATTTTTTTTCCATTCCCATACAGTCAGAGTGTATGTGTAGAGGAGCGGAATAGACGGTTGACAATGGCAGATGCGAAAGAGGATAAGAATTTGTGAACGCATTGTGAACGAAAAATAGGTAGCAGTTTTTATCCACGATGAAGAAACCTACAAGAACGCCATATTCTGAGAACCAATATAAAACTGGACTCCGTCGTGTATTTTTCTATCACCATAGTATTTCACTGATATAGATAGTTATTCCAACTTTGAAATAGCTAACAAAAAATGATACAGCGACATACAGAAAAAAGCCAATCAACTGGACTCAGCGACATCAAAACAGAAAATAAGCCATTTGGCGAAGAGTACATCGGTTTTTTCAACATCCCAGTAGAATTCATGGCCGATGAAAAGGTGTTTGCTCCAACAGAGTGCATACCGAAAGCGTTCAACGTTCAAAAATTTACTTTTATATTTAAAACGACAGAGGGCAAGGAAAAACACATGAGGGAGGGGGAGTGAGGAAGGAGGGGGTAATGGCAAGGGAGGAGAGGCAGAGAGGGGATATACGCAGATGTCACAAAAAAGGTGAACTGGCGATATATTTTTGGATTCTACACCTGAGATGGAACAATAAATGCTGAATAAGTTTTCAAATTCCGCTTCGTTTACCGTCTGTCTGCATATGTTTTTACCATTGAAAATTTTGAATGGACGCAATTTTGAAACTGTAAATTATAACAGTTTTAATTTTTTTCCTAATAAGATGTTCACGAGCTTAAAGCATGCAACAAACTTTAAAGCAAAGTATTTAGCGGTACTTGAGCTACGATTTTTTTTGTAAAAACCACGTGCAGAGAGACAGACGCTAAATGAAGCGGAATAAAAATAATTTATTCAGCATTTTTTGTCCTATTTCAGGTGTAAAATTCGAAAACGTATGGCAAGTGCACCTTTTTTGAGACACTCTGTACGCTGTAAGCTTGCATGAGGAGCCTTCCTATCCGTAATACACAACTCAGGACATTCCGTTTCCATCTTCTTCCGTCTGAGTTTCTTGTCTGAGTCGTCCTCTTCACCGGATTACCTTCACGTCCAATACTCTTGAGTTCTTTTGATACCTCACCAGGCAGCGTTCTTCTCAAGAGCATTATAGGCAATCCCGCGTGCTCTTTCACACCCTCTTAGCCTTTCAATTTGCTCCATTGCGGAGCCTTTAACCCTCTCACATCCAGAAGAGTCGTGTAATCATCCTCTCACTGCCCCATCTGCTTCTCCTTCTACTCTTCCCATTACATGGACCACAATCTCTCTCTTTTCATCCTCTCACACCGCAATCCCTCTTCATTAAGCATCTGTTTACAACGCATTTGTGTCTACTTGATCTACCCACAGACTTCAATGTCCATCCAGCGACGCTTTCACCTCTCGAGACCTTCCCTTACTGCTCGATATTCACTTAAACCGCCTGCTTGTCTCCGGCCTGGACCTAATCCTCCCCCCTCCATGTTCATCTTGATCTCCGGAATGTTTTCCTTCGCTTGAGCAATATACTGAAACTATATGCCTGATTCAAGAAGCAGGAGGTCGGTTTTCGACGATTAGGAAGATTAGGTGAATTAAAAATAGCAAGCTTGTCTTGAGGAAGAATTATTTTGTTAACATTTATTTTCACTCACTTTGCTATCGATGTAAAATCTTATTTGGGTTTGACTTAAACTTTCATTTAGAAGAAAACAGGGTCCTCAGTGAAACAAGTATAACCGTTATATTAATTGGTCGAGGTAAAGAAAAAAGGTGTTGGATGGCGGTAACGGAAGAGACAAGGGCAGGTCTAAGTAAAAGACAAGGCTAAGTTAAATTTTCATTTCATTAAAGGCATTTTCGCAGCCATGTCTAATATAGTGAAAAATAAGATAATGTATTGGCTCAATAAGGTCAAGTAAAATAATAAACTGTAGATAACCACGTAAATACTTCGGGTGTGTATGACACGTTATAAAGGAAATTACCAGTATTTATTTATCTTCGGCCTCCCGGTAAGTCTAATGCTGCAAGACTGAAGTGCCATCACATGCTGGATATATTTTTACGGTAGCAAGGAATATTTACATAAATGTAAAAATTTCGATAATAAATATTAACACTAGAATGCCTGAAGGTTTTGCACCCCCGTGGATGCCTAAGGGGTCATTTTTGACCCCCACTGTTTTTTTTTTCACTGTATTGCTCAGCGAATGCGTTGTTTTTGAGTTTATCATGTAGTATTTTTATGACTTTTGAGAAATTAACGTATGATGATGTCAATTTTTGGATTGAGTTAGATTAGGCTTATTGTTAGACACAGAAAAAAATATGAAGAAAACTATTTATTTCCAAAGTTTCAAATAATTCTTCGCAATTTTGCAGGTAAGGAAATTCGAGTTTGAACAGTGTGTGTTGCTTGTTTTATATAAAAATAGCCTTACTCTTTAAATTTTCAGGAGAAAAATTAACATTTTAAAGGTGAGATGCTGTTTAGGCAGGTATCAACCACGTAAGTTCTTTTGACAATGCATTGCATACAGACAGATTTTTTGCAAAACTTGCATGACTTACTGCCCTTTGCACCTTTCTTACATCACAATTTTTCCTTACATTTCTTGCGAATATTTGCTGTTTCAGGATTAGCACCGTCCGAATCGTCAGATACAGTGAGAGGACCACCCTGTCGTGAATCAGCGTTTCTCTGAACAAGTTCCTCGCCATGTTTTAACAAATATCCCCTTCTAGAAATTCTAGAATGTTTGAGTTTCTTGTACAGTACATGGGCGTTGATTCCAGTGAAATCAAAAATGTTTGTTTGCACGGACCAACGTCAACAGGATGGTTTTACTAAGTTTTTTCGAGCCATCTGATCAACAACATCAACGCCATATTTGGTCTCGTTATAAAAAACAACTGTATCAGGTTTCTTTATTTCATCTGTACCAATCTGAACATCTGGGTGGAGTGAGCTCAAAAGGAGTACATTTTTCTTGGTTTTCCCTTGATAATGTGTGACTGTCAGGTCATCGTGCTTCAAAGTTTGAGTGTTATGCAGAGGCATTTTTGCCTTATTCACTCCAGCTGGAATATCATGCCTAATGGGATTAACTGCTCCAACAAGACTCGTGAATTTGACCTTCATAACATTCACCAATGTGAGTGACGTGAAGAAGTTACGTTACGTTCGCAGATCACGTTACGTCCCTTATTGACATACTGGGACATCAACTTCTCAACAACATAATCACCCAGATGCTGGGGGGTTATTTTGTAATCTCACCTTTTTAATGACTCTTTGCGGGAAGGCAGGAGATCCGTTTCGCTCTCTTAATGGTCGACTCACGATCGGCCAAGGTCCGATGGTGGCTACATTTCACGTTCCTAACGACAGGTGAGATGGAAATAATGAAATGTGGAGGTAATTGAAACGGATGAAGAGTCGAAAGATACGGATCAAGAGTCGAAAGAGCGGATGAATTAAATAAATAGACCGGCAGTTCACCGCTTGAGAGCCGAAGATGATCACGCCGCTTGGGTGGTGGAGTTGAACTACGAAAAAAGACGTAATTTTCCACATTTATGACGTATTCTCACTAAAGTGAGATTACAAAATAACCCCCCTGGTCGTCGGCAAGCATGTCATCTTTGCCAAGGTTAGGAAATGCATTCACCGTATACTTAGAGTCTTCGTCAACACACAACCAAAACGCTTGCCCATATTTGTCAGGTTTTACGGGCATGAACTGGAGGAACCTGCACCTTGGTTTTGAAGGGTGTAGTTGCTCATCAACACTTAATTAAGGCCCTGGGATGTATCAGGTTAGACGATTTTCAATAAATTTGTTCCAAACCACGGACATCTACCGGTCTCGGTGGCGGTGGGGTAAAGTCCTCGCCTGCCAATCCAAAGGTCGCAGGTTCGAGTCCCGCCTGGGTGGGTTTTACCGTGACCACCGAGATACTCATGAGTATCTCGGTGGTCACGGTTTTACCCGCCCAGAGCATGGATGTTTGCGATTGTTCAAGTTTATTGTAAGAGAAGACCTAATGTTCCTAAATACGCTTGATTAAATAAAGACACAATTATTATAACAATGAGAGCAAACTTATCATTTTGCAAGCGGTTGAGTCTAGTGGAACTAACGTCCAAATCGTAAGATTCTCAGCATTTATTCAAAACGGTCCCGAGACATAGCTAACTGAATGATAGGAAAGCCATATTTCGCAGATCCGAGAGACCTTCGTGGCAAAGAACGGGCACCAGTCGCTGGAAAAACAATTGCTGGAGACAGCCAAGTTGAAAACGCAGAAGGGGTCAATAATGACCCCCTCCGGCATCGAAGGTAAAAGTACAAAATTTTTCGAAAGGATGGGGGCTACACGAAATTTTTTTGAGAGAATACTCATTGAGTGAAGGGAATAAAAGTCACAAATAAAAAATAAGTTGGAAAGAAAATTGGGGGAAACAGCCATGTTGAAATATCAAATAAAAAGTGACCCCTCCGACATTCTAGTGTTAACGTTCATAGTCTGAAGGTGCCTCATAACTTCAATACTCGCAAACATCGACTACTGATATGAAAAATATATTATTGCGTGTAAACCATCAAAGTATCGTCACACTAAAACCAGCCATAAGCAAAAAGATGAGACTTTAAAGGTAATAGGGATAGATATTCATCAAAAGAATCTACAAATACTTTTAAAACCACAATATATCCTCTGCTACGTGTCTGAAAATCGTTGTTCCTGGATGAGAAAATCATTCATTCAATTTTATTAATTATCATTATTAATTAATTATTTAATTATTTCATTAAAATTTCTTAAACCTTTCGTTTCTGTCTAAACATTGCGTTTTATCTCTAAGTTCATCAATTTAGCTTCCTTTTCAACAACAAAATTTTCCTTGGCAACCAGGCGTGAATAACCATTTCATAGCGATTTATGAATGGATATTCACGCATGCAGCATTTAAAGGCTAGGTTCAGTGACTAATTTGATAGTTGTAGTCAAACGACTACAGTTCCTCTTTCGCCTTGCCTTCTCAATGACTATCAACAAGGCACTAGGTCAGTCGCTTCAAGTGTGTTGATTAAATCTGGAAAATCCATGGTTTTCACATGGTCAATTAAATGTTGCATGCTCACGAATGGGACAGCCGAAAAATTTATTTGTTTTTGTAGAGGTGGTAAGACTAAAAATATTGTATATCCCAAAGCATTTGAAAAAGTTTTTTCAACTTCAATTTAATACACAAAAAATCATTGTCTTTCATTTTTTTGTACATTTAAATGGGTCTGCTTTATATATGTGTGTCTACGTAGAAAGAAAAATAATTATTGCAACATATTCCGGACACAGCTAGTATATTTATAAAAAATGAAACACTCAACCTTTCAAATAAAAATTTCACTGTGTCGAAATCTATCTCTTTTTCCACCATAGACGATCCTATTTTTTTTACATCGTATCTCCATCCTCTCTCCTCTTCTTACATAACAAACGAGTTCAAATATGATACGACGCCCCCAGTTGCCACTATACATTCCTTGAGTACCACAAGAAATATATAGTGAACAAGGAAGTGGCTTCATTCTTGGTAAGGGTGTTAACAATTTTTGAAAACCTCTTCAATTGTTGTGTGTAGCCTGCGTTGCGAATTTTCGATAATGGATTCAACCTTGGAAAAACCGTTGCAGATCTATACATGTTTAGTGTTAAGGTGAGAATTTGGAGATGTTGCTTTTGCCAGATCCAATTCTAGGACTAATGTTAACGTTTTGGGCATTATTGAACATCAGTTAATAACGATGAACGTTGAGGACGGATAACAAGTAGTATTTGGTTTGAAAATGTTGCTACTGTACAGGTTTCGGTAATACAAGATCATAAGTGAACTACCCACGAAGTTTGTAACGTTGCGGGACAATCGTATGGCACATTCCAGAGGATTTTGTTCAAAGAATTCAACATGAGGTGGCAAAGTTAGTGCCGCGGGTGCTGAGTGATGGAGAGTTTGTAAATATTTCGTAAATTTCTCCAAAATTTGCATGCGCCATCTTGTAAAAAGGGATTCCACGAGGAAATGACTGGGATAAAATTTTTTAAACCATCTCATTCAACATCCAATTCAATTAGGTACATGCGTACAAAAAATGGATATTTTCTAAAATAATCATGCAGCCATTATTGGGTCATTTAACACCGAACAACCCATTCACGATTAATTAGTTCTTTAAACAGGTGCGTATTAAGATGTGCCCATCATCTATCTTTTGCAAATATCAGTAAGCTCAGTTATGCTTCAAGGTCTTTGACAGGGCTCGTGGATAATGGAAATAAGGAAATAAAATTATCACTCCGCATTGAGTTTCGACTAATTTGAAGAGAATATAAAATTATATGTACTTTCCAATGTCATCTCATTTAGCAATTTCGTAGCTGTACCATGCATTTCTGATAAATAAAAAAATTTACTTGCTAAGAATTTGTAAATACTTTTTTTTACATATCTTCTGCCAGTCCAAAGCAATCGATTCCTATAGTTAGCATTTTACTTTTTTAATCTCTAATATTGCGTACACATATAATACTTAATCGCCATAATCATTATTTTAATTTTACATGAGCTCACCCCTGAGCCATAATAGAAATGAACACTCTTTCTAAAATATATCCCCCCCGACTTTTCCCCCGACCATCCTCTTCAACTCCCACCCCTATTTATCCTGTTAGCCTGAATGACTATAGTCATAGATGTAAAACGATGACAGCTGGTGTACCTTGAAAATGAAGCTGTAGTCGTCGAATTCGATCGGGAAATAAAGAAGTGTGGACCTGTACTGTTTTTGTCCATTATGATTCAGGTAGTTAACTTGCCCATTACGTATGCTGTACGTGCCATTTCCACTTTTTTCAACATACACTTCCTCACGACCACCTCCACGAATTTCCTATCGTCGTATTTTTTTCGCTGTCCTTACAGTTCCAGGAGAACACTTTCAGGTACTACCTTTTTCTCCGAATCCATAAGCTGGTCGGTAAAGGATAATAAGTATCCTCCGGGGCCCCAGCTTACGACCTTCTGAATAAGGATGGGGTGGGGGGCCAAAATCCGTGCACAAGGCAACCTCCAGGCCAACAGGTCCAAAATTATTGTTGGTACACATTATTCACCTGTTATCAACCCTCACGGTCAATTCGGACATAATATTGAACATCCCTAAACCTGCAATTGTTCCATAGAGCAAAGCGCGTAGCATTGTGAAGTATAATTAAATTACGCGAGAGGCTGTAAATGTAATTCAATAATTCTTAAGCCCAAGCTTTCTCGATTCTTTTGCACCGAGAAATTCTCCCAATGAAAGGAAAGCAAATTAATCACACTGATGTATACAATGCTTTTGCTTGCTCCAGTGAAAAAGTTTTAAACTTCTGTATCCAATACAGATAGGAGTTGCTCATTAAAATGCTGAGGAACTGCTTCTGAAATTTTTATATTAAATAGTTTCTTCGGGCCATAGAACAAATATCAAACCTGCTTAGAGAATTTTTATAGGAATCTATAAAACATATATAATTTTTAACTTTATTAAGAAACTTTCTTGTTCGTGAAAGTGTTTTCCTTAATGAACTTGTAAATTAATGTATAATTCCGAGGTCTTTTTCAACTCTTGACCTTTCGGCCATATGGCATATATGGTCCTCTACCTCCTTTGCCCTCGATCTTACCTTTTCGAACCAGCTTGGGTGATTTTAATCTCATTCCGACTTCCCTGCTGTCTTTCCCAATCCCCAAAAAAAAACCATCGCAAACCCCTTCTCCCACGCACCCTGACTCGTATTATTTCATGCACATACATAACTCCTTGACCCCGCCCATTTTAAATTTCCCACGATGCCCCCGCCATTCAAAACGGCACCCATAGCAACTACCACACTCATTCATTCGCAAACCTTTATCCCTCTCCCGCATCAACAAACATTCAACCATTTCTGGCAATATCGTTCGTCTTCCTTCCCATGAATTTCTATTTCCACAGCCTCCTTAACCTTCCCGTCTTGCACCCCTACCCTCGCCCACCCTATCAAAAATCCCTTCGCCATCTCTTTTTTTTCTTTCGTCCCTCATCATTCAGGTAAGTTCTCTCTCTTACGCCCCACTCACCCATCCAGGGGCACGGCAGGAGCGAGGAAGAGAGAAGAAATAAGCCCCCTCGCTTGCTCGAGAGCACGTGCTGCCCATATCGCTCCCGGACGCCCAAAATAAACCCAGCCACGCTCACTCCCTTAAAACATCCTCCACACTTTAACTTTCGTAGTCCCAGGGAAGGAGGCAATCTTTAGATCAGCACCAAACTCTCCACATATGCACAAAATACCTCCCCAACGTCAGCGTTAGCGGCCAAACACATACCTCCCGATAAACTGCCACACTCCTGGGTAAAAGTATTTTGTCTGTCAATGAACCACTTGTGGTTTTTGCAAAAACAGAGCAAGACACTCAATTACTCCGTTAATAATAAGTTCAATTTCATCCTTGTTGCCTTTCAATTCATTTTTCCCATTCCCTCCCTTTTACATGGCTAGACTAAACATACCCTGTCATACGCCCCTAGATGATATAAATATCCCCTTCTCCGTTCTTCAACTTCAGCAATTTTCCAAACAAGGACCAAGAAGGACCTTGTTTGGAAAAAACCTTGGACTTCTTCTCCAAACTTCTCCACCTAATCTCCCGATACACAGGGCCAGTGTTTCTCATTTCCTCTATTTCCCCTCCCTATTTCACTCCCTAAAGAGCATATTTCTACCCGGTCGGTAATAAAGACCTTCCCTCCTTCTTTGCTCAGCGGAGATGAAGCCCACAAACTGCAGGTTTTTCAGACACACAACTCTCTGAGGAGTAATAAATGAATAAAAATAAATAACTTACACAGGGCACAACCGCTTAGTCCTTAGTTTCTGTGGCTGAACGCCCACGGCAGTGCCTTCCTGTTAAACCACGGGCGATATTCACGCTTTATTTCCGACTCAGTGAGTCCGGCGGGTCCTTCGATTTCCTCATCTTTCACTGGCGTCTGAACCGATCTCTATCCCTCGCGATAATGGATTTCCAAGGCATACTCATTTTTTGTCACACCTCTTTTTCCCATAGAAAAAAGAGTACCCACTGGTAACCCCGATCCCCGATGCAAAGGGCAACTAAAAAAATAAATTTTTGATTACTAATGGATATTACATTTAAGAGGAGCTAACCACGGATAAAATATCAATGTAATGTATAAAACTGATGATCTCAGGCCTGACATCGTGGAAATTATGGATATCCATGATGAGAAAACCACCTTTGTTAATTCCACAAACTTTCTTACGCTGGCACGACGCGCGTTTCACCACACTGTGGCATACTCATGTGCCAAGAGTATGCCACAGTGTGGTGAAACGCGCGTCGTGTCAGCGTAAGAAAGTTTGTGGAATTAACAAAGGTGGTTTTCTCATCATGGATATCAATGTAATGTTTCTAAGCAATCATTCAAAATTGTTTACTGAAACATAATTTACAACCCAAATCAATAAAGGTAGTTAAACTTAGGTGTCTTACAAATTCAAATCACTCTGATGACACTCATGTATAACAACATTATGGTATATATTGTGATATTGTTTTGTTTATACTGCAACTCTACCGGTGATAATAAATCATTTCAGAGGGATTACGATGTCGAAGCTCTTAAATTCAAATCAGTTACTAAACAACGAGTCACTTAAACTCAACGAATCTCTGAAGGAATATTAATATTACTCCGGAGTTGGTGTGGTAAAAATAAGGTAATATAGAATATTCATGCCAAACTACGTCATTTAAAATAGCCGAGCATGCTGAAGAATATGAGAAAGAAGATTTCACAGACAACGGAAGTACTTCAATAATCTAATGGGATAACTTTAATAAAGTACAGCCATGAAAATATTTTTTTCCGGTCTTTTATTGTGAAAAGAATAATTCAACGTAACTGAAGCAAATGAAGTCGCTTTTCTTCTCCTCTCGAACAACTTTTCCACGAGAAGTGACTGAAAATACAACAATGCTAAATTGGTTTTATCTCCAAGAACCGCTTTACATATTGCCTTACATTAAAATTCTAATCCCTCTGAAGGTTTCCGAAAAAGAACTAACTCCCAACTTTCGTCTTCGTCAACCTTTGACCGCATCTTATTCCGTCGCCCAACATAAACGAGCCCTACCTCTCCATCATCTTCTTGCTGAACTCTCGGAATTAGGTAATGGTAAAAAATAGTAGTTGCTTAGTATTTTCATCTCCGTAGTGAGCACTTCCTCCTCTGAGTTTCTCTTTGAACGGAGAATTCGGATCCCGTTTCCGCACTGACCCCATTTCATGACCTCGTTTTTTTACCGTTTGTAGAAAAGCCTTCCGAAAGAAAAGCACGCATTCAATTAAATTAGCTGGTTTCCTTGATTGAGATTTATCTTCCACTAGTGGGCTGAGGACGTGAGTTGCATTAGTTTTATTCACAGGACTACCCCTCTATTAGTGGCTATGTTATACGATCTATTTCTCATTCATGTATGTATGTATCTATGTATTATGTCTCATTCATGGCCAATGTTTTCTCAGAATTTCTAAAACTCCGGTCCGTTCCTCATCCAGTGGCTTTTCTAGGTTCACCAACTTGTAGCTATAAGATTTAAGATTTTTTTCCTATCAACATTCTCTAAAAATTATTTTAAAATTTGAGTGTTTTTTCTCAAAGTTGGACACCAACAATATTTAAAGAATATTATATTTTATAAACAGTAAACAATTATTAACATAATAAATAAAGAGGAAACAATCATGCAAAGCCCTATATGTAAACAGTGAAGGCGCAGTTTACTTAATTTTTCTTCTTTTTTGGGCAAAATCTCTTCGTAATAATCAAGCAAGGGGTACAATTGCTCCCAGAGAGCATGTAGCATTGAAGTTACTATAAAATCACTTTATCTGCCGTTATCACATTTTCGTAAATTGTAATAAAAATCTTTCTAACTTTGAAAGACACTCTTGTGTTCTCCCTGTGATAATGGCACTTAAAGTGATAATGAAATCTTAATTTGCACTGACTTAACTATTCTAATGACGATTGAAAGGTCTCATGTGATGGTAATCACTATTAAACAGGGAGGAAAACCCACTTTCTTCGGAAAAATTACGTCTTAAAAACCATAATGCACTGTTAAAAGATCATCCGTCACTGGTAGTAAATTAGATTCACACGCTTCACAAAATTAATGCAGGAAGAACTTAGCTGAGGCACAGCGATGCTAAGAGCATCAAGAATTGGTTCAATATAGAGAGAACGATTCCTCGGACGATTCCTGACGATTCCTCACAATTAGTTATTGGATAAGCCCATATTGTAAAACACATTTGGGGTATTTTGAGGTACTTAAAAAGAGAATATTGATGAAATTTTGCTGGAAAAAAAATTAATTATAAATGGAAACCTCTGCACTGATTTCAATGCTATTCTTATTTGAGTATATAACAGGATCCCTTAAGACTTTTTAATATAGTCTGTGTTCGTTCCAGTTCACTTACATACCCGCATGCAAAATTTGTAAGTAATCGCTTCAGCCATTTTTTTCGGAATTGAGTAACGGAAAAACAGGAACAAGGTTAAGTTTTTATATATTACTATTGGATATAAATAGGCATTGCTTAATAATAAATATTTAGGTCTAAAAGGATAACATAAAAATAAGGTAGTTTTCCTGAATACCTACCCAAAAGACACTGTAATTTAATTATGCATATTATTTATCAATAAATGGCGTCAATAATCACTAGATTCATTAATTATTTACTTTTCTACTCTAAAAGTAAGATGTATACATCAAACTGTGTTTTATTTATACATTTTACTGTCATATTCTGAGCTTTTGTCGACAAATTTATATTTAGCGCTGTCACTCCATCGACCATTTCTATGAAGAAGACAAGGTTCTGCTCTATTACGTGTTTTTGATTTTTTCAAACTATATTGTACGCAAGTTATGGATAAAAGTAAGCCCAGACTCTTAATATCATGAGTCAAATGTAAAATCCTTCGTTTACATAATTTTAATTTAAGGATGAAAGTCATAAATATAACTCTGAAGGCCTATATACTTATTTCTAGCAGTATTTATGTTTTTTTTAATCCGTTTGAAAAAAATGCTGTTCATACTTTGCCGTCAACATGAACCATTCCAATGCCTCATTTGTTTGTCACATATATTTTTGGAATACTCCACGTACTCAAAGTACTCCACAATATCAAAACATTACGCATGGTACAATATTCTTTTTTTAAACATTATTGTTGGTAATGGCAACAAATTTAAAACTACCTACAGTGTTATGATAATGGTAATACTTAACCAATTAAACTACAGCCAGATACATATATATACCTTGTATGAAATCGATAAAAAGTTTTCCCCTAAGAGGGCGCTTCACTTCCTTGTTTTGAAAAATGAAAGTTTAATGCTTAAGAAACCTTTACATGCATGAAAAGATATGGCTGAACTAATGCGTGACAAAGTATATTCATGGTTCGAAACCAATTGAAAAAATTTAAATTCTAAAAATTGGTAAAATACCAATCTTTTTCTGTGTAAAACTGCGTTCATGACATTTGCGACTTTAGTTTCCTATTCAAAAACATAGAGGAGTATGTTTCCGAACACTGCTGTATGTGATATGCCACTTTCAAGATACTTTACGCTGGAAAAACTTTGAACATTCACGATTTCCTCTTTCCATTCCTCTTCATGTTCCCTTTTAACTACCCAGCGCTCGCAAGCTTCGCCCAAATCGACAATCTCCTTCCCTGAACCTCAGCTTGCCTTTCATCCATGATCTGCCTCCAGCCGCCGCTACCTCTCCCAACTTTTTTATCCCTCGTGGCCCATTGCCCACTCTTGCCTTCGTCTCTATCTCTCTCGATTACCATAAAACGCAAGATGCCTTGAATAGTTCAATCAAACGTCACCATCACTCTTTCCTCGAAACAAACTTGGCCCTTACTCGAGTAAATAGATGTGTCACACCCTGAGATCCCTCCCCATTTCACATCTCATTACTCCCCAATTTGCACAGAGCTCAGCTTTCCAATCTCAGTTGCTATACTCTTCTCCTTTCCTTTTGCCAGAATTTAACCAACTAACACTCTGATAGATATTTTCAATTACTACGGAATAAAAAAGAAGAAAAAAAAGCCAAGTGTACCAGTTGTCTCTTGCGGTCCACAATAGGCCAAGCCCGAAGAAGAAGGACCTGCACGCAATAAGAAGGGTTGGGCATTTTTATATCTCTATGGATATGTTCGCATTTTGTACCCGAGGCTCGCTCATTGATTGAAGTCGGTAGTATCGGATAGTACCTTTTAAAATTATCATTCTTGAGACTCCCTATTCCATTCCTATCTTTCTCCCTAACACTTTTTCCATGTGCCCTTCCCCTTTCTTTGGTTTACCTATTACTTTAACTAGCTTAATTTTTCATTTATTGGTATTTCATTACCTCATAAACTTTTTCAAGGTAAAGAGGAGAGTCTTTGGGGAAGAGTCTGGGGTAGGGATTGGAAAATCGATTTCGATTTTAATCGAAAATCGATTATCACACTTCGATTTTCGATTTAATCGATTCTAGCCGATCGATTTTCGATTTTAGCTTGCTACAGCGTTTGAATTTTGCCAATCGAGCTACGCCAGTTCGTAAACCGCCCTCCAGTCGACCGCAAGTCCAACTCTAATCCACTACAAGCTTGGAAGGAGATTGAGATATCCCCACGTATACAAACCAGCCAGCAGGATTTTATCTATAGTTGCCTCTACCGTGCCGTGTGAGCGACTATTTTCTCACGCCGGGTTCATTGCAACTCAGGTGCAAAATCGATTATCCGGAGAACATTTAAATATGTTAGTTTTCTTAAGGTCCATCCCTGAGGAACACTGTTTCCTCGGCTTTGCAAACAAGAAATAAATAAAATTCTGTTTTTAATTTTGTGGTATGCCCACTTTTCAATATACAATTCTTGTTGCAAAAAAAACTGTATGTTATTTTCTTGTTATATTACCATTATTTCAGCAGACAATTATTTTTCTATTTATAAATATCGATTTCGATTTTTCGATTATTTTTGGTAAAAAATCGAATTTTCAGAGAATCGATTTTAAAAACCAAAATCGAAAGTCGATTAATCGAAAATCGATTCTGGATGAAAATTTCCAATCCCTAGTCTGGGGAAAGTCAAAGGAGAGACGAGCTGAGAGGGGACCTTATCTCATAGATAGTTCGGATTTGATGCCCTCTGGGGATAAAACCATTACTCAAAAATCCTACCACTCATTGCTCGTCAAGCGATGAGTTATTAATTATGTATGTATATATATATATATATATATATATATATATATATATATATATATATATATATATATGAGTTAACTATTTTTATGATATATACTTCCACAACCAACGCACGCAGTAGATTTAAGTGTGATAATCAATATCTGTTCTACAGCCTAGAGGGGTAGCCTGGTGGGATATTTTCAAATAAGGCATCGCATATTAAATGCATCACTGGTGCAAAATAAATTTTCCAAAAGATCATCACGGACGAAACATCATACACGAAAGAGGTATAAAACGTATAGAATTAATAATGGTAATAAAATTATGAGCTACATTGGATGAACGACTTCTCCTAGATTCGCTTCTCCAGGAAGGCTCAAAATATTCTTTATTGTGATTGAGCCTGTAAATAAATACTTATTTGGTTTACCAAAGCAAAAGGATAATGATGTGAAATCATTTTTCTCATGTATGGCTCAATAGATATTTCACTGTGGAAAACATATGAAGTTGTTGCCTCTTCAAAAAATTCAATGAATGGTTGGATTTTATTCAGTACTCATTAATTTATTTATTGACCACGCATAAATAATCTCTTATTTTAATAAAACTGATGATATCAGGCCTGACCTCGTGGAAATTATGGATATCCATGATGAGAAAACCACCTTTGTTATTTCCACAAAACTTTATTACGCTGGCACGACGCGCGTTTCACCACACTGTGGCATACTCATTAGGCTGGGCCGAAAAACACGAAAGTGTCCAAATCGAATCGTAATAGCGCGGAAAAGTTTCAACTCATCACCCTGATCACAAAGAAAGAAATATTTTCGAAATCGGACCATGTCTTCCGGTCGCACATCTCGTTCGAAATTTTGAAAAATCGTAAAAAAATATGACTTTTTTTAGGGATTTTTTAAAAATGAGTTACAGTGATTGGATTACGTTCCAAATCGGTATGTGGCCTCTTCTAAAGAACTTTTGTCTTAAAAAAATATGTAACACCCCTTATCTCCTTCTTTTATGCCCATCGCGTTCAAATTATCGAAAAATCGTAAAAAACATGGATTTTTTCGGAATTTTCTCTTTATGAGTTACAGTGATCGGATTGCGTTCAAAATCGGTATGTGGCCTCTTGTAAAGGTCTTTTGTCTTTTAAGAAAGATATAATTCCCGTTCCTTCCTTCTTTTATGGGGGAGGGGAGGGGCATGTATCGTAAAAATGAGTGACCTTACGGTAGGCCTACGCTTATTTTTGAAAATTGGTTTTTCATTTGAACTCGTCCATTCAAAATAGTTGTTTTGGTGATAAAACAAATACATTTCGGGCTGGTTGATGTGCGACTACCCATAGCCGTGCCTAAGGGGTCAAAGTGCAGGTGCTCTAGAATAAGCGGATTTCGATGCCAGACACACGTCTTTACAGTAATTCGCTGATTGTAGAGCTCCGCTGGGGCGAAAATTGTAACCATTCGATTCGGACACTTTCGTGTTTTTCGGTCCACCCTAATACTCATGTACACATGAGTATGCCACAGTGTGGTGAAACGCGTGTCGTACCAGCGTAATAACGTTTTGTGGAAGTAACAAAAGTAGTTTTCTCATCTCCTTTTAACTTATTGAGTTTTGGTCAATTAAAATTCCTTTATTTCACTGCCAACGTTTCGGCAAATTTATTGCCATCCTCAGGGCTAATTGAAAACCATAATACAAAATTAACAACATAAACAGGCATAAACAGAAAAATAACAATTTTTATAACAACTTTGGTGATAACTACACTGCACTTTTTTTTTACTATCTGGTACACTAATTTAACAAATATCAACAAACCTGCGACATTTTAATTACACTAACATGATGTCAACCATTCCAATAAACAGAGTAAATATAAACAGTTTCTTGGCAACAAGAGAGCACATCAGATTACACCAAACATTAATTTTGAAAAAATCATGAAAATTGCTATGTATACATATAAAGATAAAAATAACATCAATAAAAAAACAAAAATCAAATTTTTTATATGTAAAACACTATTAAAAAGTATATATTAAATTATAGATAATACCTAAATTTATTGTATAAGATTCATGTAAATTCTACCTTATTTATATATATCCGTCCAAAATTGTATGTTTTTGGATATTTCATGATATTGACTATTTCTTTAAAAAGTCTTTTCTGCAAACTTGATTCATAATCTATAAATTTGGTTTGGTTTGACAATAAATTTGCCGAAACGTTGGAATTAAATAAAGGAATTTTAACTGACCAAAACTCATTAAATTTAAAGAAGAGTTTGTTCAGTGCATTCTGCGATAAATACTCGCGTCACACACAAATGGAAGCACGGCTTTAAATATCATCAATAGAACGCTGGAAACATGCTCCGTTGAATAGTTATTTTCAACACGTATGTCTTTAGCATTTAAATTCTAAACCATAATTTTACCCAGAGTGATTGTTTCCCGCGAGTATAACAACATGCAGTTAATTTTTAATTGCATTTTATTTTTCAGTATTAAACCATGGTGAGCAAATATAGAGATAAAAATGACCCGTTTGTCAAGCATAATAAATAATGCTTGCGGCAAAGTGTCAACACAAAGTGGGATCCATTTGTCACGTGTCCCAGAACACTGTTCCGGATATCGACTTATCTTCAAGCTTACCCCGAGCCATAATTCCTCCTCCTCCGAATTCCAATCCCACTTTATTTTCACTGTCGTCATATAGATTGCGAATATTGTAATCCTTGTTTTACTCATTCTAAATGCACCAATTCTTTCTCTCATACGCTATTTATGAGCTTCATTTGTTTTGAACTCTATTTTATGAAATTAGGGCTGATTTTTATATCCGAATTTCTTCACACAAAATGAAGTTTACGAAAAATAATATCGCTTTCCTTTGTTCTACCATTCTATTCAATAGAGAAAATATATTATATCATTCAGTAAATCCCATGAGTGCTAAGCAATTTTAGAAAATGTAAGCAATTTAATCACCAATGTAGCAACCAATGTAATCAGGGAAATGGCATGGCAAACTGTTACCTTTTCTTAGCTTGTGACAAATTGCTCAATATATTACTTTCATATATACTCGCTAGCTTTGAAATTTGCTTTTGGATATAAGCCTACTCAAACCGGCAGCAGATTATCGTTGCTGCTGTGTCAACGTGTAAAAATCTTTATTTACTCCTTTTTTACAAATCGGTATGCATATCAAATCTAAAACTTGATACCACAGCACGTGCGTCTTAAGATGTGAGAGTGATGATTAGAAAATGTTGGTCCTAGTCATACCTAATACGTTTTGCTCAAAATCAATGCTCCTTGCAAATTCCTATTCCTTCGCGTCCATTATAGTCCTTGACCTTCTCCTTTGTGGATTTCGAGTTGACCTCGCCAAACGCATTGTGTTCGACCATCTCCATTCCCGTTATTCTGTCACTCTCTTCATTCTATCCTTCACTCCAAACCTGAGCATTAGTCTCAAAAACATTTCCATTCGTCAACCAATTTTTGTCTTCACGCTCCTTCTTCCTTCTGTGCCCCCAGTCACTTGCCCTTTCTCCACCACATGTCGCACAAGAGCATTCCCATTCCCCGCGTTCGACTTACCATTCCCCGTTCGGCACACCTGTTCCCCTCGACAACTTTTACAAATGCTAACCACCTCACCAAAACAGCTCGATTATCATCTGCAACATGAACATCACAGATTTTAGGCAATGTCTCCTTGCCTTCAAATAATCGAGCATCGATTAAAGTACGGTGAGTAAGGAAAATTCGGTCTCATTAAATGAGAAGCAACCTTAGCAATGGGGAACACTATGATGAAATAATACGTTCCAATTCTAACTTCGTTATCCTATGTTTTGAAAAGTTGATTTGGATATGTGCAAGTATTTTTTTATAGACATGAAAGAAATCTATGAATTCTCAATGTAAGTACGCCCACTGGTGATCCAATCCATGATTAATGATAGGCCATAGGGAACTATTATATGTGGACAGAAAAAAAATCATTGAAACACTCGATAAAGACGTACTTGGTGACATGGAAATTATTTATGTGGTACTGTATATTTCAGACTAATTAAGTTTTTTTTGTACCTTTAACCTAATTTTATTTTCCATTTAATCCAATACCGTATCCATATCGAGGCCGAAAGTAATCCATCAACTACATAACGGAGATATTATATTAGCAAATAAATTTTAAGAGGTGATAAATAAGTGAGTAAAATGGTAAAGTAAAGTGGTAAAATGATCGTCTGTCTAAAAGGATGTTGGTTGGAGTGGTGGCTTGAATACCATTTCTCAATGCTAAAATCTCATGCAGCTGATCTCATATACGATGCTAGATTTTTTAGCATGCATCCATATTTACATTAAAAAATATTTTGGCAGATTATGGTCTGTAATCTCATAGCAAATTCAAATTCTCTTGGGTTTCAATGTAATTGTAACTAGTAACACTTGCTCATCACAGTAACAAGTGTTCATCGTATACACGTTTCTCATGTACGCTTAGCTCTTGAGAATTAAACATCTTTCTTGTGATACAGTTTGATATAGTAATAGGAAGCAAACAAAACACCAAACAGAATGCCGAAAATAGAGTTACTCATACGCAATGAAATGATCTCACTTCAAACTTATCATTAAATAATATTCGAGAATCAGATACCGGCAGAAAACGTAAAATATGTACGAAATGCAATGCAAAATTCCAATGAATTTATAATATAGGACAAAATAACCCAATTTTATGAAATAAATACCTTTCAATGTTATTATCCTTGCTTCTTGGAAAATCCTCCTGACTTGCTACGAGCAACTGCAATATATTTGTCACATATTGGTCAAAAATAGAAACGAATAAGTTTTCATGGGAATCGAGATACTTGCAAAGTCCAGGAATCTCGTATTTTCATTTTGAGTTTTGAAAAACGTTGTCCCAGCGCGATATTAAAACCTCAGTATTGCCTTTCGATATGAAATATAGTACCCAAAATATTACATACATCGTAAGTTGCCGCATCTTAGGAATTCCATAAACATACGAGAGAAATGCGCTGGACTATAACAGGCATCACATTAACGAATTTACAAAAAGAGCTACAGGAGTGCAATCCTTAGCTAAATAATGCAACATTTCCCTATAAAGAGTTCAAAAAGGAACTTGAAAATGGGATTAAATGTAAATAGGACTCAAAATCATAGAGGAATTCCGCAATGCCTACATGAGTGGTTGGCATTGCTCAGGAATAAACGAATTGTATGATAGTACGCCTGCACCTTATCCAATTTGGTTACTGCTAGCTTATCTGCCGAGGATATGTACCATTCTCGTCTTCTTTGAAGAACTTATTTTCCCTTGCCTCCCCAATTGCTTTCTTATTTGATTGCCTCAACCTAATCCTCGCGATTTGCCAGAGCCGCACCAGGATATTTCTTGTGTCACTCTGGAGCCTCAACCTCTTCCGAAATAACATTCACAGAACTCTATAAAATTAAATATATGGTCAACCACTACGAATACTTGATTGCCAAGACATGAAAAGTTTCGTGAAATATAGTTATTCTTAATTACAGAAAGAAGAAAGTTTTAAATCGTATTCATCCGCACTGTTTTATTGATACTACCCACCCAGGTTTCAACGGGTAATTTTTTAAAATTTTAAAATTTTACGATACTTGAACTCAGCAAGGAATGTTTTTATGACAGTGGTTCATCTCTTCTACTCGGGTCAGCAGCCACACGTCTGTTACCATTAAGATTTATGGTGTGACCAAGCGGTAATCTTGGTGCCTCAGGCTCCTCAGATGTCACTCACAAGGTCAGCCTCGAAGCCAATAAACCAAGATGCCGCGGGAACTACTGGAAGTGTTCTATCGCTGGGATGGAATAGGGACGCCCAAGGCAACATGGTCACGCCTGTTTATTTCGCTCCTGGGATAAAGAAGATGGGACGGAGGAATTTTGTAATCTTTTATGGGAAGAAAGTGGCGGCTTCCGCCGATCAAATTGGGGACGTCGTGGGATATCTTCCGCGGTAGTGAGGGAGATCTTCTGTGACTGAACTGCTGCATGCACACCCGCGAAGTTGGCTCGCATTACAAACACTAATCTCAGATCGAGGTTAGGCTAAGGGCTAAACTGGAGCCGACAGAAGGAGAGAAGAGGAATTCACTGCGTGTATCCGGGCAAAAAAAAAGACGCCTCTTCGAGAATTATTTTTACGTTATCGATTTAGAATAGTTTTCAATCCCATTTGCCTATGAGACCAAGAAAGTCAAATATACTTCGATAGAGAAAAAACGGGCCCATTTTGCCAGAGGAGAGAGAATTGGACGAAGTGTTAGCGGCTATTTTTGGAACCTATAAAAGCGTACTTTCGAGAAAAAAATAACATACCTCTCAAAAAATCTCTACTTATCCTAACTTTTCCTATCGAACTCCTTTCCTGCTATTTCTTGAACGTCCGGAGTGATTATCACTCGTTCATTATGCATCGCTAAGATTAATATTCCCTTTTCTGCACGTCAAAACGAAAGGAATTTCACTTGATCGTGGTGGAAGCGTGTATCTCGGCGTCGGCCACACACGCGAATTACCGCGGCGCTCTTCATCTTCCATCGTGGGCGGAAACGTCTCTCCCCCGGGCCTCCGGGAGAACAGCTTGATCTTCACGCGCTCCAGGAACACACTGAAATACGGGAACACATCAGCTGTTCGCCCACCCCACGTAGTTCCCCCCTCTCCCTCCCCCATGCTATCCCATACCGGAAAACCCCCTCCTCTTCCCTCTCCACTGCTACACTCCAACCCCCCTGAAGCAAAAATACAAACATTCATGACCTTCCTCGTACACCACGCGAATGTCTGAGCCCTCCCTCCTTTGCTCCCCCTCCCTTGCCACGAGCCCTTGCCCGTCCCTCCCGCCGCGGATATCGACTCGGCGCGCCGAGTCGATATCCGCGCTGGGCTCTCCCCCCTCCCCTCACCTCCCTTCTAGCCCTCCCTTACGATTTCCGCCCCATTCATACCCCCATTCAATCTAAACCCCCTTCTCCAAGGTTATGCTCCCGCCTCCTCTCCTTCGACCTACCATCTCACCTCGTCATTACCCATTCTAGTTGTTCTTCGCGCTATTTCGATAAACTGTGCATCGTATTCGACGCTACGCTGTGAAATAGCGTGGTATTCGTAGCATTGGCACATGCATTTTTTCAAGGAGAAGGTATTTCATTCTATTTATAAAGATCCAAAAAATCCCCAAAAGGACCCATTTGGTGGTTTACGCTACGGATAGGTTTTTTTGCAGTGGTTTCATTTTTTGCTTTTTATAATTACTTTCCCTTAAGACAGAGGGTTGGGATTTTTTAATCAAATAGCTGAAAGAACGAAATTTATAACTCGTTCAACCAATTATCTTTTCCAATTCGTATTTGTCTGAAAATCGCGTTTATAGCCGCAAAAACGTTCATTTTTCTCTTAAATCAACAATGGCATATATCCTTGACAACCATATTTCGGTCTTTAACGCATTTAAGGAGGAACCTGCGCTTTGAAGTACTGTATTCATAAGAAGAATAAAATATCACCTGATGGGGGAATTTAGGATTAATATAACATTTCATAATTTTTCGAAGAAATCCAAATACTCAATTGGGTTATGCTGCTCAGAAAATATACTTAAGTATGAATGTTAAGAACCTCATTTAAGTCAGTGGTTGTGTTGCATCTAGCCGTTGCTGTTATTTCGACGTAATATGATTATTAGATTAAATTTGGGGCTGTAAAGAAGAATTATTAATTTAATAATATAAAACCCCGAAAAGTCTATAAAAGTTATATAATATTGCAGTTTTATTCTTATTGTTATGCATAATAACATCAACAGTTGACACATGGCAACACTGAGACAGGCTGTAAACAAATAAGTGCTCACGGATACTATATTATCCGTGTAAGTGCTACTCTGCCCATGCCTGTTGGTGTCTGATCTCCTGCAATATGTGACTGCGAATTCAAAGTGTTAGAAATCGGTTGATTTTTTCACTAATTCATTAATTTATTTATTATATTTTCGTTTACTTTCATCGCAATTCCTTTTTCCTCAGTTTGACAATTTCTCTATTGCGTATTCTTTAACTTTCTTCATAATTAGTTTCAGCATCTGTGTATCGCTTTCTATTTCACTTTTTCTTTTTGCTGTTCTTCATTTTTCCTTTCATTTACGCATCACGTCCACTCATTAATCACCTTCATCGTTATTTACCATTTTGTGTACATCATCTCAAAAGATATTTCCGTGTGTTCGTTTCCTGCAATAGATCAAGTGTATGCCTAATGAGTTGTTATCCCTGTGCATCCTTTCTGACCATTTATTATTGACCACTGTCACATCAAAGTCGTTTCTGGTGTTGTGGTGTATATGGTATATACTAGGTAGGATAATTTAAAATACTTAAGTATGCCATCACATAATAATAACAACATAGTATTTAAAAGGTAAATTTTTTATTTGAGAGGGCAGGGAAGTTTAAGTGGATAGAGCGTTTTAGTGTAGTGAGGAAGGGAGTGCCAGCTCATTACGTAGTTACAAGGGTGTATGGATTATGTGGCAGTGCAGTTTGCAAGGCATTTTGTTGCACTGCTTCCCAATTCATGCTGCCCCACTTCCAAACTCCCTTGGTTTTGTTTCAATTGAAAGACAGTTTCAGCAGAGAAGCAAGTTAGTGTGATTTAAGGGTAAAAGTATTTTCTGGGTTAAGGCCGCGTTGGTCCATTTGGGCGGACGACAGTTTCGGGCGCATTCCAGCTCCCGTCTTCAGGTCCAACTGATCTGTTGGACCTGAAGACGGGAGCTGGAATGCGCCCGAAACTGTCGTCCGCCCAAATGGACCAACGCGGCCTTAACCCGGAAAATACTTTTCCAATTAATCACCGCGGAAGCCTCCGTACCAATGTGATTTAAGGGTGTTTCAGTTAGTTTAAAGGGAGATATTTTTACCTGAGATTTTAGTATTAATCTAGCAAGCACATTGCCATTCTAACGTTGTAATAACCTGTTAGAAATAATGTTGTTACAACATCAGGATTTTAACCTGCCAATTACATAACCTTGCAATAACATAGCAGTATAAACCTTCCAACAACGTTGCGATTTTAACCTTACGACAACATTGTGATGTTAGTTTCCTTTTTTCACTAAGGGCAAGGGTAAATCCAAAGTTCGGATGATTCGTGGCTTTCTTCTAGGAAATGTATACTACCTTGTTTTTTCCACTGTCTGAGACTCGGTTTTCTTTTGATTCTCCGTGTTCTATCAAATATTTATTATCTGGTTTCATGTTCCTAAGGCCTGTTCTTAGTATCGTAATATAGATGAAATGGTATGTATATACATGCTTATGTGTATGAGTATCTGGAATAACATTACCACTAATGTGATCGAGAAAAGGTTTGCCGTGGAGCCATTGATTGATCGCGCAAATAGATTTTTTAATGAAATTATCCATCAACGAAGAAAAGTTTTAAAATTCTAAATATATAGGTTTGCACATTTTGAAATTACGTAGATTAAAGGCTTTAATAAAGTTAAGTACTTAGTAGTAAGCACAGGCATAAATTTAACCAAAGTCATTGGCGAAGATAATTACTGAGAACCGCCTTACATGTATGCTTTCGTTGATATTTATATTGAAAAATGCGTTCTTGAATTCAGTGCTGCCAAGCAGCATGCTTTGAAAATAAGTAATTCAATTTATAAAAACGCCATAAGGATCAAAATATATTCAGTAAACTTGAGTACCTACTACGCCGTATTTCACATTTACCTCCAAGCAGTTTCCAACGTTGCCGCCTTGTTCGCAGCATTTCGGCTCCTTGCTCGGAGAAAAACCGGAAGTATGTTTTTTAAACTTTAATGCTGACACTAAATTGCCGATGACCTAATCTGAAAAAAATATATTGTGTGCCTTGATACATTTTGCACGTTATATTAGTTTTTTAATGATTTTTTTCGGGCCAAACTTGAGATAAAAAATGTTATATGAAGGGAGGTCATCGTTCTGCCATTAAGACAATGCATTTCAACGTAAAATTCCATCATTTTCAAATCCATATATCTTCATTAAATGGCCGATGACATAGTAATATTTTTACACCAATCGATAGGAGAAATCATGGACAATAATTTATGTCAAAATCAGGGCAGGTTTTCGAGCATGCCTAAAATGATGGTTCCTCCTTAATACTCATTTTGCTTAGTTAAGCTGATTAGGAATGCTAAGCAATGGGTTTTGTGAAGTTGGTTATTTTTTTGTTTTAAAAAACTACTTTCACTCAAGATAGAAAGTAATATTTTATTTTCTCAGATACCTAAAGAATGCAGTTTCTCATTTTTTCAATCGAGTCTCCTCTCATATGATGAGTTATGAAGGAAGTGTGATCCCCAGCAACGCCCGAGTAAATCTGCTAGTTGCACTATAAAATATGATTCCGGGTTCGTCAGTATTCTTAAATCTCGTCTTTTTTACTTTAAATCTCGCAGGTGCCGCCAGGTATTATAAAAATGGTTGATCCCATTCAAAATTATGCTACTAGGCGATAGGATAGTTATGGTATGTCACGATTGATAAAGGCCTTCGGGTTTAATAATTTTCAAAACATGGAATGGGATAATATCTGGTCAATGGTTTGCACGATAACAGTTTAATGTGAAATTTAATGTTATGCCGCCGTGTCATGTAGCTCATCCCTTTACGATGCCTTTTCTTTAAGATATTCTACGTCATTGGAAACTATAGGATTTTAAAATGCAAATTAAATCATCAAAGTAATTTAATATGAAATATGAAGAAAATGAAGACCCGTTAGGGATTCTAAAAAGTGAAAAGGAAATTATTAGAGGTATGATACTTAGGGGACATAATATTTTGTATCGAATAAAATGTAGGAAATAACCTAAATTAAGTTACCTATCGATGCTCGTTCAACAGGTCTATTTTTAAATTTTCCTTCTTTATTCTTATTTATCCCTTTTTCACTCCCGCCTTTCTTCATCGGATGACAGCCCATCCGAAATAACTACGACCTTGAAAGGCTGCACCAGCACGTGCGACTCCTATCCTTTATTTGTGTCTTTGAACAGATGCGTGGGTTGAATGCGCATAATGCAAGTTTTACGTCTCGTGTGGGCGTCTCCCCTGGGCCGCATCTACAAGGAGATGAATGGCTTCGAGGCCATTCCAGGGTATTCCTTGCTGAATACAATTTTTTGTAGTAATTTTGAATCATAAACTATTCGATTTGGTATTAATGCCAACGTCTGCGGGTGTATGGCGTCTATCATAAAATAATTTGTTTTTTTTATACCCTCGTTCATGTTTAATGAATGTTGCATAACCAAACCCTGCCTCTTTCTTGTTGAATTAGTAATGTCCAAATAGATTTCACCATAACTATTTTACAATTAGCTTTATGGATTATGTTGCGAAGCATGTTCTTCAAAACCATATTTGCCTTGTTTGATCAACATTTCGGTCACCGCTACGCTTATGACTATTTTTCTTGCTGCCAAAGTTCTGGAAATACACGAAAGTACAAACACCACGAGAAAATACACTACGGTCTCTGGCTTGCCGGGCCAATGCTTTGATCTCAACGCTACCAAGCCTGTCTACTCTCGTGTTTACACAGGACATGCTGGGCTTACAATCAAAGACTATTTTGTGGAGTCCTTTTTGCTTTATTCTACTCAAATGGCTACTCCATTTGGCGTTTAATTGTGTAATTTTTTATCTAAATTAATTTGAAAAGTGTCAATTTGGACTCATGATTATATTCCTTATTCTTCATCCATTGGTATCGGATGGGACAGAAATTTGACTGCTGAAATCATATTTATTCATGCTTCCTACGAACAAAAATTACAAATAGGCATATAGCCTAGGTCCACTAATCTTTGCTGATGACTGAATGGAAAATTATTTTATCTATGCTACTCTTTTAGAAATCTCCCCTGTCATTGTTAAAATACAAATTATTTAGTTATATCCAAATAACTAGCAATGTAATAACAACATTTGGTCGACCGCTTGCACCACAGCCTTGAATACGCTCAATCTCCCTGTTAACTTCTTTCTCGCTATTGCCCGCCATAGAATCCTTTCCCTCCGAAACTTATTAAAAGAATACATCCTTTCTTCCCTTTCAATCCCAAACCTCTCTCTCCGCCATGTACTATGTGACATGAAGTTCCTTAATACCATTTGGAGTGGCTCTTTCCGTACCAACTGCCTTCTTCCTCTCTTTTCTCTTCATGTTCCTCCTCGGTCCCTACGCAATAGCTCCCTTCTTGACATTCCCATATTCAGACTCTCAATATCCCAACGCTCTCTATTTTACCGTATCCCAAAAACTTTCAACTCCCTAGCCTCGCAATTACACTCCCTAGACCTCTTCTCCACACCCTCCGTTTTCAAATCAGTCTTCAGAAAACATAATGCCGAGTGGACTCCCTCTATCCCATCTCCTTGTTCATAAATCCCAATACCAATCTTTCATTCCAATGCATTTCTCTGTTATCTTTTACAGTGTTAAGGGTATATTTTGTTAAAATTTCTATTTATTTGTTTTATTCTCGACCAATTTAATAAGCCTTTGTGCCGTTTTTGGGGACATTTTAAATAAATAAACATGAAGAACAAGGATGTAGCTTTGGTTCACTCAAAAGTGGCGGTGCGTCATTTAGTGCGTCTCCACCAAGGTATATGAGGAGAGATGAAAACTAAAAGAAAAAAGTGATATTAAACGCGAAAGGTAGTCAGGAGAAAGTACAGGGGGTGCGGTAATTACAGAGTGCATTTGGAGGGGTCGTGGTGGAGAAGACGAAAATTAGAGCAAATTGTTTGAAGAGGGAGGATATGAATGGAGATAATGTGGTGATAGTGAGCAGGGAGCTTGAAATATTAAGATTGCCTCAATTAGCACACCATTGTTCTCACGGCTTGTTTGCAGATGTTCTTCTACCAAAAACCTTTGTCTTCCGCTGCCTCGTCATGGGAGGGAAGACGATTTATCCCCATATTAAAAGGACGTTTATTTTCATATTCGTCCGTGCTTTGCCCCACCCAGAGCTTAAAGATAATACACATAAAAGGTCTTTACTGATCGAGATTGAGATAAAACTGTCCCTTCTGCCCTCTAACCCCTCGTCAATATAATTACCTACATAAGGCATACGATTGTCAGGTTAAATCATTTTACAGTTGAAATCTGAGATTTAAAAAAAGATACAATTCAAAGAATTAACCAAAATAAATAGATATACACAATATATAAACTTTAAATATCAAAGATATTGTGGTGTGTGAATGTGTTTCCAATTGTGGGAAAAACGTGTTGATTATTATAGTTACATCTTCACGAAAAACCCACTGCAGGAAAACACCCGCAAAAGTAGGGGGATGTGAAAAACCTGATAAACCTGTGCTTGTCTTTAAAAAAAATTTAAATATAAATGTACATAGAAAAAATAGAAGAAAAATATAAAATTAATGAATAAATATAAAAAAATTATGATAATAAAAAATATGTATATTACACAAACAAACATGTTGTGACAACATGATGTTAGATGTGCGTCATTTAGCTTCCCATCAGTGTTAGAAATTGTTAAGTGCATTGAGGTAGTGTTCGTGGCGTGTGATGCTCTTGTGTCCCATCTGTTGAACTTAGAGAAGTTTTTTATATAGTGCCCTTTTAAAGGATGAAAGTGATGGAGATTATCTTGAGGATAAAAGGAGTTTGTTCCATTCGGGACATGCAGTGGCAGTAAAAGATTTGTTGAAAATGGTCGTCCGGTGGAGAGAGAGGAATTACCTGCTTATGATTCCCTCGTGAATTAGTTGAATGGATATTTTTCAGCTTCCTGAATTCTACAACGAGGTATTGAGGCGTTTTAGTGTTTTGATTCTGATAATGAAGAGAGAGAGAGAGAGAGGGTGTGAATTTGGCTTCTGTAACTAAGTTTTAACCAAGATGGTTCATTTATCTACTTTTTTTGTAGGCATTCGCAGCTCATTGTAGATGCTATTTAAGATTTTGGTTCTGCAATGAATTTTTTTAAATTATGCAAACATTTTCGCCGTGCTATGCATAATATTATATGCGTTGCATAATATTTAAAAAAATAAATCGCAGAACCAAAAGGCTTAAGTAGCATAGTTCATTTATGTGCTGTGTGATGTAATGTAATACATGTGGACTTAAAATGAACCCAATGCAAGTATTCAAAGATCATTGAAATTTTAATGACAGTTCTTGTGATAAATCCTGATAAAATCCTGATCTTGATAAATCTACAAGATGGGAATGAGGGACAGGGACAGATGTAGTGGTGATGTGTATGAGCACATATTGCAGCGGGGGGAGGAGGGGTAGACGTTGACTTAAACGAATGTCAATGTATGACTAAAATAATGAAGAAATGCGTCATGGTGAAGGGAGGGATAAAGGATGAATGGGCTTATGTTTTCCGAAATCAGCCTCCGAACATTTCTGAAGGAGATATTGGAAGAGGATACTGCAAAATTTGCGTAGCTGACCGACAGGTCATTTGATTCACTAGATACCGGCAATGGAAGTAACATGGCAAAAGATGTTTTTTTGGGAGGGAGGGTGAATGGAGGATTATGGCTAGGTTTCTCAAAAAGCTCTCTTTTGTAATCAGAGCTGTTTTAATAAATAATAAATAGAAAAAATGCTTAAATAAATGGCTGATTTCTCACTCTACATAGTATATAGTAGCATGGACATATTTTCATCAGATAAAAATACCATTATTCGGAAAGAAGACCCTTACGAGAATATTTTTTTGAATCATGGATGAAGGCGAATTGGTGACTATAGTGCTAGGTTCACATCCTGAGGACTCGGATTTGAATACCTATCTTCAGTAGGGAGAATGTATTTTATAGAATGCCTTTTTTCTTCTTAGAGTGGTAACTGGAGTGGAGCATAAGTGCAGGAGAATTACGGCAATTTAGCTCATTGGATTTTGAAAAAATACTTTATTAAACATTTTTGTGGTGCATCTAAACTCCTAAATATGCGTCTGAATTTTTTAAATTATTTTTTTGCATCACGGATTTCGCCATTTCTCCTCGACTTTTGCATCTGCCATGTTCTACCAGCTTTTTTATTATTTTCCTCAAAGCTTATCTCAGACCCTGAATCTTTCAATTTTCTTTTTCAACGCAACCCTGCTGCCTTTTATCGTTGTCGCTCCACAATTTTTAATGATTTCCTTTTTCATCATCTTGGGTTCTCAGATGAAGAGGCTCAATGTGAGAAGATTTCTACCAGCTCATCTCTGCAATTTATACTTCTCTTCATTTACTTGAACTAAAAAAGTAATCAAGTGTGTGACAATGCATGCGTCAAAGAAAGAGTAGTTTTAATTTTTTCGGTATTTAGGAATAATACTTTCAAAGTATTTCACCTCCTTACGACATATAATTGATGTTGAGGAAATTCCTCTGAAACAATCGTCTCTACTGTTTTGTGCTGGTGTTTTAAGCTGGCGTTTATCAAGAATCAGCAGACATGTTAATATTACAACAAAATAACTCAAAATATTGCTTGCATAAATTGATTATAAGAGTAATTTTTTTCAATATCATACAAATATAAATTTTATTCACATTCCAAAAAATATTCTTTAATTAAAATTTGGTATAAATTCGGGATAGATTTTGTATGACAAAAATTTCATTCGTTGTAAAATATTGAGGACTTTAAGCTTATATTTTATGTGATAGTGATAAAAAAGAGAAAAATATAGCAAGGCATATATTGGGTAATGATATTCTTTTATCATCTAAGTAAAAAATAATGAAATCACTGAGTCTTAGACGTTAGATATTGTAAATTAAAATCAAAGACCTTTGTGTAGGAAAATTAAGAGAAATTTTACTGAGTTATATCTCTATTATCATTAATATAAAAAATTCCTCCTTAATTAAATTTCAAAATCTATATTCTAAAAAGCAGCGCTATACAATTCCTGCGAAATACGTCATAGGAGAATGAACATAATGCTAGAGTAAAAAATTAGATGAGTAAATATGGTAAAGGTAGGGAACTGCATTTAAAAAAAACTAAAATTTACAAGAGGTTAGTACGAAGGTTCAAAGAAAGAAAAAAAGTAAGAAAGATGATGATTCACTTGAGTTATACAACATCTTCTGTAATACTGCAAAAAGAGAGTTAATACACGGATTAAACAAAAACAAAAAACTAGAGACTCTGAGACTACAAGCTTCGCAAAGATTAATTGAAATTTATGACCACACGAGCTTCAGGGCGGAACGAATTCTGTTGCTTCTACTATACACGGCAGCTTTCTTAAAATGATAGAACTGATGGTAGCAAACATTTTTCCCCACGTATCATTAGTGACTACAGCCAAAGTAGGAAGAGGAACCTAGGCATTTCGTGCAATGACGAGACAAATGCAATTTTTTATAATTTCCTTATTCTAATTTAAGATCTCTATTCCTCAGCTTATTTACGGCTGGAGTCTAAACACCCCTGGCACAAGTCCCTGTACAACTAAAGCAATATCACCGACAGTTTTACCTTTAATATTACAGGAGAAAAATAATATTAAATTTGACTAGATTAACGTTGAAAACCAATATTCTAAGAAATATGGCCGCAAATACTATAGAAATGAAAGATATGTCGCACAATTTTTAATTTGGAAAATAGATCTACAGACGGTACTTCACAATTTCATAGTGGATATACGACTGCCCATTTTAACCATTTAACCCGGCAGAACTCGCATAGCGGGAACAACGCGAGAGCTCGCACGCGGTCTTTTTGACCGCGTATGCTTTCTGTGATTGTAACACCTATTGGCTTGCTTAATTTGAGTACAAAGCAGTATAAAAACAGTTTGTAGTTATTTCTTGTATATTTATATGATGAAATGTGCCATTCTACTCGTATATTTAGTGGTTTTAAACATAGTTTTAACATATTTAAAAGGAAACACTTGAGTAGCTGTAATACCTATTTCAATGGCAGTAAATCGCTTAAACGTTGTTATCAAACACTCATATATCTAATGCATTATTTATAGAAAGGCTCTTAAAGTATGCTTCAACATGAAAAAATAACAAATAATTGTACAAAACTAGCATAGCTAGCAGTAGTCTAGGTCCTAAAATAGTAGGCCTACCGGAATTGAAATTTTTTATGGTAAACAATTTAATTTACTAATAAGGCCCAACAATATGAACTGGTTACCGTATTATCCAAAAATATATTAAAAAGAACAAAAAAAACTAAGGATAAATACTCGTGTCATATTTGGCCAAGCCTACGCACCTGACACTCGATAAAACCCTGCTGAAACTGTTTTTTTTTCAGCCAATATCGGATGTCTCGTCGAAGGCTGCGGACTGTTAGGCGTACTTCTAGGTAGTCTTTACTGAGATCAAATAACTTTGTTTCAGAAACTCTCGGCAATCAATTTCTACCTGAGTAAACAAAATTACGCAAGCATTTATTCCTGCAGTATTCAATAGGGAGTAGAAATTTGTCATACTCCATCGGTTGCTCACTCTTGAGACTGAGTGAGTTATTTCCCTTCATTTCATCAGGACACCTACTCCCCCTTTGATCAAGTTGTAGAAAGTGAAGATGTGTAACTACCATAAATACATCCTGTCTCATGCATTATTGACAACAGCTGCACAACTTCGTCTTTCTTAGGTATACATGAAACAAGAGTGGTATCATATTGACTAACCCGGAAAGCTTCCATTGAATCGTCCATTGTCAGGTGTTTACCTACTAGGTGAGTAATTTTCCTTATACCTACCCGCTATTTCTTCAAAAATATCCTTACTGCTGGGTCATTCCAAGTGAGAACATCTAACACTATGTCCCCTCACGACACGAACTCTCTTTCAATTTTTTTTCTCGCATGAGATACTCTCAGATTAATTTATTCAGATTTTTTTACCAAAAATAACCTTGGTAAAATTTGTTGAAAAAATAGCATTGCTTGCACAATGCGTTCCTCAAATTTGGACTGTGATTGCTAAAATGTATCGCATTTTTCTTATTTCTGAACCAATTTTGTTGAATATGGTGTCAAATAGAGAAGACTAAGAACAGCTTGGACTTCTATCAACTAATTATCTGTAGCTTTTCTTTCCCTAGAAAAGTGAGTTCTATTTTCAATAATCCAAGTATTTGAGTAATTTACGATATATAGCAATGCTTCTTTGGGAAAAAATAATTTCCATGATTCAATAGGGGTTTTTGCTTGCCAAGCTTAACGTATAGGCCATGGCAGATGAGTCACTATATTTCTCCATCCCTTCAACCTCTGACAGCACTTCTATTTGGAAGGAAGCTCCACTTGCTAACTCCAACCCTTCCCGTTTAGAATAAATTTTCTCTATATCGGTTTTTGCATCCTTCTTCTTCAAACTGATCGGTTTCGGAATCTTGATCACTCTTTTCCAAAAGATTTTCGTCATCGTCGTGCTCATAGTCCAAATCGCTATCAATCGAACTGTCATTTCGAAAAAGCCCCTCTCCTTACCAAGTCTCTCTCTCTCTTTGTAACATCCTTATCGACACTGTCCAGCATATTTAAAGTTAGGTCCTCCTCTCAAGCTTCCATTCTTAAATTCAATAAATAGCTTAAATTCAAGTTACAAAATAAAAAATTAAGTAGCGCGATGACTCGCATAGGGCCGAAAGCACCGCACACAACAGTAAAGCGGGCACTCGCACGCGGTCTTGAAGAACCGCGCACAAACAATAAATCCCACCGGATGTCGTAGGGTGACTAAATTACCAACTTTAGTCGTAGAGGGGATAGGGAAGGGTCTGAGAAACAAAGTCGCGCGGAAACGGGAGTGGGGGACTGGACGATTGACCTAAAATGGTGAGACGTGGAGAGTAAAGGACCTGAATGTGGAGGAAACACTTGGTGAAGGAAGGAGGGAGAGATATTCCGCGAATACGGGATCGTTGTGGTTGACTCATCCGGTGCTTGGTGGCGTTCATGGGCTGAGGGAGGGAAAGTGGGGAGAGGAGGGCTGTTAGCGATTCTCTTTGGCCGTGTCAGTGCTGCTGTGTGGAGGTGGCGGGGACTGTTTACGGAGCAAATTACCTATTGTCCCAGCCTATCAGAGGGCCAATGTGCGAGTAGGAGCCACAGTGGAGAGGACGAGGACTGCGGACGAGGAGTTGGGATGTGAAGACGCGAGGGTTTGGCAAGAGGTTGCGGAGAAGTTGAATTGTGAGGAAAGGAGAATTCTAACACTGATTCATTTGAATCCACCCACGCTGTAGATAAACAACGGTTGGCCTAGCTTACATATTCCTCAATTACAATAGCAAGGAATACTTCTGCCAGAGTCTAAGACTTAGGGAATAGGTTCCCTTATTCCTAGAGGAATTAATAAGCAGAGTTTAGGTTATCAAATCTTTAATGTGACCAGTAAACACCTATGCCAGTTTATTGCATCTTTACTTTTTTATTGCCAATAACTGCGTCATTTTACTACAACTTCACTCATACTAATTCCTTCTCTCCAACGTTTACCTCGCGATAAAATGAAAAAGAACATTGGGACTAGCTTTAAATTGGGAACATGTTAGCCTACATGTTGTGTCAAACTGTTCATGATACACTCAATGTATTCAAGATTATATGAGGAATAATGGCGATATCAAGCTATTAAATCAAATAAGTGGCTCCAATGTAACATTAGATTCTCTCAAAGTTGTTACACATCACAATTATCAGCATGATGATTTCAATATGTTATGTTCTTCAACTTAAAATCATCAATAAACGAACGTTTGCATGCTAGAGGCAAATATTTCAATAAAATTAGTTTTTAAAAGCATTTTTTTTCTTGGACAGTTGTTGTTAATTATAAAAATATTATTAAATAAAAATGATTTATCGTGGTCTAAAAATGTAAACATGCGTAAATAGTAAAAACAAAATTCAAAGCAATAAAACGTCTTGTATTAATGGTCCCAATCTCAATAAAAATAGTTTATTTAATTTTCCATAAAGTTTAGCTTACACTTACAGCTATGTCTTTGCTTAATTATACCAGAAAAGAATTACAAATTATTCAAGAAAATTGCAATTGTACGATATATTAGTTCAATACGGTAAATCACAACTGCCAAAAAAGATTATTGTGGAGCTTTCTCAATACCAAGCGCTACATCAGTTTATTACAAAATACAATACAACTCATGTGTTTCAAACGTCCTGTATCTTTTAAAAACTGTATAAATGGCCAAAATAATATCGTACGCTTATTTAATATTAAAATATTTATTTAACTCCAAATATATGAAAAATTACCCCACCATTTAAAAAAATCATTAACTGAACTCTTTCAAATCTCAAATAAAAGACTACCGGCGTAAAAATCCATTTTATCCACCGCCGGTATACCTTAATATTGTAATTAGCTGAGTATAAACATTCATAACTCTACCGCATTCTCTGAACTAATGTGCATAATAACGGGACATTACTGTGTGTAAGGAATACATCATACATATACGTTTAATATTTCATCATTGCTTATATAATGCAATGTACCATAGTGCTAGTGCAGCGTTTCACGTTTTACTCGCTTTTGAAATTCCCTGTACGTGAACTAAACCAACGTGCCTAATAAGGTAAGTTATTTATTTATAATTTTCAGTTTTTAATTGGGATGTGCAATGATTCACCGGATGCGATACAATTTTATCTCAGAATCGAAATGCTTGTATGCAGGGAAAATAGAAGCCAGTCATTGGAATCCTTAAAATCCTTGAAAGGACGAACCGCGATCGTTTACTACCACTGTCCCACCCCTACTGCCTAGGAAGTCCGTGTCTACACATCGACGATTAACTTGGAATTGACTTTCAAGATACTGTCATTGATGTAACTTGTATGTATAAAGCCGCCTAAAGGTGGTTGGCAGCAGAGTCGACCGACCCAGAAGTGAGAGCGGTCATGTTAGGCGGTTATCTCGACGGGTGGGCAACGTGTGAGCCATTGAAGGGTAGGGGTCAAGACATGGGGTGCTTTACAGCAGCAGCAGTGAGAGGCAAAGAGGAGGAACGAGGTTGGAGTTTCGGGAGGATAGGTGAGCCTTTCCATCGGTTACGGGTGTGACTTAGGTGTGTTTTATTTTTAAATTTTCATGTCAAATACTTCAACTAAAATATACTGGAGTACACCTTTAGTTAGCCATAAAAGAATTTAATTTACAACTAAATATGTTATTTAGAAAATAAACTGGCACTGTTGTAATTGGAAAAATACTTAAGTTCCTGGTGTGATTCACACAAATGACACTGAATATCATTGACTAGTTTTACTTCTAAACTCTGTGAATATGTCATACATGAAGTTTTGATATTAATATCAGTAAAATTATAGTAATTGATCTTTTGTTTAAACTAATGGACAAGTATCCTAAAGCATTATTTTTCTGGACATAAAAATTATAATAATTTCCGGGTGTGACTTGTTAAAGTTCTGAGTGTGACAAATATTTTCCGGGTGTACTATCGATGAGACAAAGTTCACTTTATAAGGCAGAAAATTATAACAAAAGCTAAAAAAATGTACATGGTGTGACAATTTAGTATTTCATATTTTAAAATATTTTGTTTATATTTTTTAATTTTTTTCCAATTTCGGGCTCCCTTTAAATGTAATGGGTGAGGAATGGAAAGAGGAAAGTAAGGCATTGCGCGGGTGAAGGAATTGGGAAGGGGTGGATGTTGGTAGGGGGAGGGTGTGAAATTTGAGGAAGGGATAAGGCCGCGGCCGGGGAGGAATTCGATGACGCTGGTCTGTATGGGTTGGTGAAGGGAACCACTGGAATCGTTGGAGTGCCCTCGAATTGCTTGCTAATTGGACCGCCATTACACGGGACAGTAAATCATGCTGATCGTGTACCTGGGGGCGTGACGAAATTCCAGAAACTCGGGAATAACGGGAAGTGTGAGAAGTTACGGGGGTTGTGAGTCTTGTCGTTGACTCCCTATGGAGGCAAGAGTGGCAGATTGAGTGGGAATGGTGACTGTAGAGTTGGGGTGACAGCGACGTTACCTCTCTAGGTTAACGCCGTGGTGTCACTAGGGCCGTGAAATAATTAATGATAAGTGGTTGGCGAATAAGGCAGTTACGCAAACTTCACTCGGCACGAAGCTAACTGAATTACAAAATAACTTTCCCACACTTTTCTTCGCCAGTTCACAAATTACCTCGGTGGATTTCCATGTGTGACATTCTTTGAACTAAACTCTGACCTACTGGTGTTTCAATAATGCAATCTTAATCCATGTAGATCCTGCATTATCGTTTTTGAGCATTACAAATTTAAGTATTGAAGCCACCATATTTTGGATGGCGAAGTATATTTTCTTTGTGAATTTTCGCATATAATTATTTATCTCTTCAGCAACTAACACTCTAAATTTTCTCTTCTAAGTTTGCATTGCTTTGAAATTTTTAAACGAGGAATAAAAAACCTAATGAAAGTTGCTGTGGTATAAATATACCAATCATTCCAATTATTTTCTCCGTTTTGGAATGATTGATACGGATATTGAGATAGCTTAGATTTATTTACTATGCTATGTTATTTTTTAAACCAAATTTAAATAAATTATCATGCACTTTTTAAATAGTAATAAATGAAAGAAAAAAAAACAGAAATAAATATTCACAAGTAGGATATATTTACCATCTTCTGTACAATAAGGTTCGTTATAGTGCAATTAGGCGGTCTACCACCACTGTACCCACTCCTGTTTCTGCGTATGTAATATCCTGTGTACCTATTATTGCACTTAGCTCTCTCTTAATGCTTCAAACATCACTCTTTGTATATTTTTCCGAGATTCTGTACAGTCCATCACGTTATTTTAAATATATTTTCAAAATTATCTTTCAAAATGTTTCAATGCCTATACCAGGTATTCATTTATAAAGTTTTAATTTTTCCAGATGAGGGGGTTGGGAAAGATGGGAATAGCTCCATGGAGAGATAAAACAAATGAGGGAGAGTTACATATTGTGGGAAAGGTAAGTAAGTTGATTCGAGAAACTTGTAGGTGGCATCGCAAGTGGTTTCAGATAAGCCGATAATTGTTGATATTATTACAGCAATTACAGTGATCCACTGGAACATGACCTTAGTTTTTAGAGTGAAAACTGTTATAAAAAATGGTACCTACATTAAAATAATTTGCGAGTAAAAGGTTAAAAACAACTTTTTTAAACTTCTAATGAGGGAGCAGCCTTGCGATGCTGTGAACCAACATTCATTCTTCAAATTGCTGTGAAAAGTAACTTTGTGGTTGAAATACGCATACGCCCCGTACTTATCCTTATAACAGAGACACTAGTAGTACGTTTGCGTGAATTTTTATATCGAGACTGGTCCCTGAAAGTCATTTTGCTGGAACAAGTTCTGATGTGAATCAGACAAGAACAAGTTCTTCCCTCGGGTAAAAGTCCGGAAAATCCGGAAGAAGTCCGGATGAAGGGTTGTTGGATTTTCCCACCGGATTGGTTAGTACTCACAGATCAAAGGCTAAGACTGCAGTTGTCTTCGGGTTACCAGACTTGACGCCCTTTAGGTAACAGCGGTTTATCCGCCAAAACCTCCGTTTTGAAGAACACTTCAGCCCCTCCACAGATCTACACGCATAGCAAGCATGAAAGCAACAAAAGCACCTTACATAAAAAATTAAATCAAATGCATGAATTGCTTTTATGGGTTAAAAAAAATTGAAAACTTAATTACAGTAAAACTCCAACTATTCGTATCACCAATTATCCGTACCACTTTTAGGGGAAAATTCGGCTTTTTACAGTCACGGCTATAGGCTATTCAAAACATGTATTGTATCTTTAATACCGTTGATTTAGTTTGACATTTTTAAGTTTCTGCTCATACGTTTCTTTAGCGTTCTTAGATAAATCCGAAGCGAATACAAAGAAGTTTCCAAAGAAATTACCTTTTTTGTGAGTTATCCATTTATCCGGATATTTGATTATCCGGATGGGGTCCGGTCCCAATTGATACGGATAATTGGAGTTCTACTGTATTTAAATTGCAATATTTTTCTTTGAATTTTTATATCTTGCAACTGCGAATACATTTGATTGATAAATACACTTCCGGGTGGAAGGTACGCCCGAAGATCATTGCGAGCATCTCTCTGGATACTATTCGCTAATTGGTGAGGGACCACGTCTAACTGCCACGAGGGCCACGAGGGATGTACGAATATGAGTAAAATAATTTTTCACGTGACATGGATATTAAACACTTCATGGGACACACCGGTCACTTACTGTGGTCCTTTGAAATTGTGAGCCACCACTTTGGGGAAAAGGGTATATCACGTGGCGACACCATTTTCAACCGAACCCCGGGGAGTATGCGGAGAGCAAAAGGAGTGGGAGTGGAAAGAAGGACATAGGAAAGGGGTTTAACGAGGGAGGGAGAGGAGCGGAGCAGGTAGGCACTCATATAGTAATCCAGCCGCTATTAGTTAATGCAGCCCCATGCATTATGGAGTTCCTATTCGGGCGAGCCCCCAAGGGAGAGGCGTAGTTTGGCTCTGAGGAATGGAAGTGATCAGCTAGCTTACACTTCGCAGCAGCAGTATTAAAGCCTAGATTGGAATCCCCCAGGAAATGAAAAATGCATTCTTTGTGTACAGTGCACTGAATCTTACTCTGCGTCCACACTCGAAAGTCGTGTGCCTGAAAGGTAGTTGGAATAGCTTCACATGATACCACATGCACTTTGTTATGCTTCTCTGCTCGAATCACGCTCAATGTTGATAAGGCTCGAATTTGCAGGTAGATAAAAATGGAATTTACAACATTTTTATGGAGTCTTAACAATATAAAAAAGATATTGAGTATATAACACATAATCATAGCTATTATAAGAAGATAAAACGTATGCTTTGGCCTAGAACTCCATTAAATGTTACCATAATTTAGAGAGAAACACGAAGACAGGAAGAATAGTTTGCTGCTAGTACTATTGAAAGAGGGACGGATTAATCTTTTTCTTTTCAATCAAGTGTAGTTATTGGTTTTTGCTATTACATATGTAATTAATTGACCATTCAATGGTAAACCATTGTATTAATTTTCCTTATTATAAAATGGCAGAATGGAAAGCTCAAATAAAAATTTTCAAACTTGATGCATTAAATGCAAACCTCTTCTATCGCGAGACTATATTCCCACCAAATAAATTCTCTCGATGATAATGCTTCAGATGGCTTGTTATTTAGATGGCCTGCGGAGTTCCACATTATTTTATTCCACAGTCATTCTGCCGTTAATGAGATGGACTGTAATTATTGCACCAGTGAAATTCTTATATATAAGTTTTTATGTGATCTATCCGAAATTATTGCTGCCTTGTTTGAAAAAAAACGAAGCATCGCTCCCATTCTGATCTCTCTCGGGACTCAAGAGAATGACAAATCTCTGCGAAGTAACTAATGAATCATTAACTTGTCATTCATTTTTTACATTCCCAATAACTCATTTACAACTCAAAACAAATGACATATTTCCATATTTATATATTTAATAAAGATTTATGGTAATACTATTTGAATGTACTCCCGTTTTTATAGGATAAATAGTGGACAGCGCAAGTTCATGGATCTGCTAAGGAGAATGGCTACTCAGATTGAATTGAATTGCGGTTCTGAAGTCTGCTTTTTTTTAAAGTCTAATGTCATTAGCATTGAAATGGTTATTGCCTGTATTTGAAGAATAAAACTGAGCGAGACATTGATTGCCTTTTTATGAACATCGAAGTGATGAAAAAAAAATCATTCATCATAGTATTACAAGGAAAATGTCTTTATAGTACCCAAGGCCTGGTTAGTACTAGATAAGATAAATATTGGTTTGATGATATAATGTTACCACTTCACTTTATGACGGCCTATATGGCATATGAATATTGAAATATTATAAAGACAACGATACATACCCATCTACGAACTATATCCAATGAAGGTGTAACGAGTAGCTTAAGACGAACGGGATTCTCGGTAGTGACATTTCGGTCAGTAATTTCATAACAATTTGATGAACGAGAATCTCAGTAATGATATTTTATTAAGCAATTTTGTGAAAATTAGTCAGATTATTTATATCAAATAGGAGCACAGGAAGATTAATCACCTATAGACAGCCATAATTTTTATGTTGATATGAAATATACATGACAAACAGCTTTCTAGCAAAATTACTACTGATGAATGTAACGGTGTATTGGTTCAACTTTACCATGCACTTACTAATATTTTGCAAAGTTTCCGTAAACCTTTTAACGCTGAAACGTTCCGATGTTGTATTAAAATACTCTCTGGAGTAGTTTATTCAAACTTCCATAAAGCTGATCCACAATTAATTTTATATTGCAGATAATAATAATAAAACCACATTTTATGGTCTAAACATGATCTAATAATTTGTGGCATTTTGAGGAAATGCAGTGAAATGGTGTATTTGATTCCATATCTCCAGAAGAGAGTGGAAATTATTTATCTAACGCCTACATCAGATTAGACGCCTACGATGAGACTCATGGCACGAAGCAGCGTAACCCCAGCGTACGCATGACTAATGCAGACTCTCGTATTGCGCTCTACCTTTTCCCGCCTCACACCCTCCCCATCAGTTATGTCCCCCTTCACCGCCCTGCCTCCTCCTATATGTGAATTTTCAATGCCCGCCTCCCTACTGATAAATATTTGCTTTTAATTTCTCCAGGAGATGAGCCTATCTATTCGCAATGGTGAGCTTTGGAACGGGATACGGTGAAAAGTGGAATAAGAGTGGAAGAAGGGGCGAAGGAAAAATAAAAAGGAAGAGAAAAAGTAAAGGAATAGGTGATGGAAAGTAGTCAAGGGAAAGGGAAGAGAAAGAAAACAAAAGAAGACAGTTGAAACGGACGATTCCTGTGAAGGCCCGTTTGAAAGGTGTAAATACAGGTGTTAGAAAAGGTTTTTATAGGTTTTCTCTCAAATTTCTTTATTTGAACAGAATTTCCACATAGTCGCATTAAAGAAAAAGAGATATATTAAACATAATTTAGAATGAACATAGAAAGCATTTGAAGTATTACTAACTATAATTTTTTTCTAAATAAATTAAATATTGAGATGCGCTGTTTACATCTAAGTAAAAATGATATCATACCCACAGATCAACAAGACATATGATACTCACATGAAATAAAATTACATATTAACAAGATAGACACTATGTTAAACGAAACATTCCATTTCTCATAGTGTTCTGAGAACATAACAAACAACCACTCCTTCCCCAACATATAGTAAGTCAGCTAAACTTTTATTGCGAATGTTCAATTCCTCGGGGAAGTAAAATGAAAACGTATCGTGGGCTTCTAAGAAATGCTGTTACTCCACTCTGGGAATAAATTGTGCATTCCATGGCTATTCTGTAGTTCAAAATGCATATATATTTAAAAAAAAGTATGTGGGGGAACATAAGTACGAATTAAAATGTTTAAAAAACAGCTGCCGTTTTAGTCCATAGTCAAGTCACAGCAAAAACTGAGGTAAGTGTTTACCGTGATGAGCATTAAGTACGCTTGTCAAAAAATTTAAATAATTTTAAAATCGATGACAATGAATTTTTAAATGTTTTTGGGAATATTTCTGTCCACTTATTGTCACAATATTCCGCGGAAAAATGGAGGTTTTGAACAACTTCCAGTTGCGGTAATTTCTTTGATTTAAAACTCAATGTCTAAAAATAAATTCAAAGAGATCAAAAGTTTTCTTCACTTGAATGAAAATGGGTCATTCATTAAAAATGACAAAATTTACATGCTGCGACTATATTTTGATGCCCTTTGAAATAATGTTCTAAAAATTAGGTATTATTTACTGGTGCAAATTTCATGAATATAGGTCAAATGATTTTTTATTTTTAAACTTTTTCCGACGTTTCGGATGTTTATTCATCCATCTTCTGGGCTATAAACAATGATGTATGATGTTAAATTATTGACAGATCTGTTTTGGTTACATAATTGTAAATTTACAGACATTAAATATAAAAAACACATAGACATTTAAGATTTTACCTTTTAAGTTTGAGACAATTTACAAACACCACCATCATCAACTTCACTGATCTATTGGCAACAGGTATTTAAACCATCATCGATAACCATTCACGCTTTCTGTTCTAAAACTCATTGGCAGAAATTAACATTATTTATAGCATTATCAGACATTTTGTTTTGACATAGGGTATGAAAATTAGTAGGAAAGTAGTAGGAAAAATGAACTCGAGTATAATCATGTTATTTATGTCAATCTGAGTAAGACTTAAATTATGAAAATTCCAAAATATGAAGAAAACATTGTTATATTCTGTGAGTGTAGCTAAATCCGAGAATTGATGTAATTATTTACGGGCGAAACATTTATGAATCATGTTTGTTAAGCAACCTCCGAGGACGAACATTTTATAGATTTTATACATTTCGTAACATTCTTATGTCCATCATCAGCGTCTTTCTTTTATTCCCTTTCTAGTGAATGCATAAATGCACTTAACCTTGTCACAATGTAACAATCACCGTTTTCTTGTATAAATGTAACGATGGTTACAGAATTCCTCTGCATTTGGCCCTAAAATTATTTTTTTACCACATCAGACTCCATCAAATGTTTCCAAGGGGGTTTCCGGCATCTCTGAGCCACATAAAACTGCTGTGGCTTGGGTGAGTATTTTGTGACAAAAAATAAAAATCGGGGACACGATGGTCATCTGGTTGCCCTTCGCCATGTAGCAAGAAAGAAATAAATAGAAACATCGAATTCAGCCGCGGGTTGTGGATGCCGTAAGGATCCCATTTCACCTGCAACTCTCTGGTCAACTTTACCGTGGCACACCCTCAAGGAAACTCTTCAATTTCCTCGGACGTTTTTGTTCGGCTGTGAGCTAGCTCACGGTGCTTTGCGTACGGAATGTGATTGCAGATAGTGGGTTGACTGTGACTCAGATACTTTGGTAGGTTTGTGATGCCGCGGCCTCTAGCCCCAGCGGTGGCTTCCTCCCTCTCCCAATTCCTATCACCCCCAACCCGATGAAATTCTCGTCATGCTAACAGCGGGCTGTTACACCGCGAGAGGGAATCGCTATTGAGGACCTGGGGCAGACGGAAAGGGACGAGAGAGAATGGTAGGGATGGATCTGTTCTCATATACTTCTGCATCTAATTCTACGAAGTACCCTGCAAGCCATCACTAGGGTGTGTGGCACGGGGTGATTCCACACCAGGCATACAGCACTCGTCCCAGCACTAGTCAGAACGCTCCACTTGGCGCTAGGCGCAGGCCAAATCAGTCAGGAGAACTGTGCGCAGTCCAACCGGAAACTGGGATAGTGATACGTAAATGAACATGCAAACATGCAGAACAATGCTATATACACATTTAGTGGTTAATATTACTGATACTGTTAATTTATGAATGCTACTTCATGCAGAGAACAAAATAAAATAATGCCGGACAAATCGATCGGTGTGAAGTGTTAGTAATGATGTTGAGTTATTAAGCACAAGTGAAAATTCTACTCTACCTATTGAGGGTGGGACTTTCATATGATTGATCTATCGCAACTATTATGATCCCTTATAGTACGTGGGAAAAACGACATTTAAAATTTATCGTTTCGGCAGTCAATTTCCTTTATTTTATTCCTGTGATCGCTTCTACCGTAGTGCGTTGGCTCTAGTGTCGCGAGGGGTGGATGGAGAGCAGTAACGGGACTCCTAGTGAGATCATCCCGTCCACCTGCGCTCTCATCCCTCCCTTTCGCATCATCTCCTTGGTACCAATTCGCCCTTTGGACCCCCGTATTTCATATAAATACAGGGGATCCGAACGACGGGGCAGTGCTCTCCTCTCCCTGATCTGTCCCACGCCGGTCTGCGCCCTCGCAAGACCCGCATCATCCGCACCTCCCACGCCGGTCTGCGCCTTCGCAAGACCCGCGATTCCTTCCCTTATTCCCCGCGATTCCTTCCCTTATCCCCCGCGTCTCCCACTGGGCTCAGAACGTGTGTATTGTAAGTATAATAAATATCGGCCAACAATTCAGTTAGTGTTCTTTCTCCCTTAATGTCACGACGACACTAGCATTATAGCTTGAACCTCCGGTAAAAAACTGTCTGCTCCGAACTTGCGCAAAAGATTAAACCTGTATTTCTCCCTTCGATCAGTTAGAGATTCCCACCCTAATTCCTTCAACAATTCGGTAACACTGCCAAGTTTATCGTAACAACTTTTCACAAATCTTGCTGCTCTCCGCTGCATTCGATCTATTTCATAGTTTAGCCCTACTTCATAAGGGTCCCATATGCTAGCGGTTTACTTCAAGTGAGGTCTCACGAGTGAAAAATAACATCGCTCTTTTACCTTCATCGCCTCAGTTAGGGTAGAAAATAGTAGTGGCACAATAGAGGTGTAGGCACAACTATTTCGATAAGAAGATAACTATTTCTAATGGGAAAGGATGACGGAAATATTACACAAGAATGATGTCAGGAATAAGAAGGCCGTCGGAGTAAATCCAGAGTCCAATGTAGGTCTTACGGTCATTACATGACTACTATGGCCGTGGTCCCGATACATTTGCCTATGCTGTTACATTTCCCAATGCTGAATAGAATTCACTTTACTTGTTTCGTACAGAGGCACAATAGTGCAGCTTGACGCTCTGCATCATCTGCATATTTCTTGTTTTCTTAGTAATTTGGGGAGTTCAATACAGTTTTTCAAGTTCCAACTGACGGATGAACTAGTCTTTTAGTGCTTTCCATGACACCTTAGTTGGGTTCGGATTCACTGAAAAACTTCCGCTGCAGCTCAAGATAGAGATCCTAGAATTTCCGGAATGGAAATCTGTTAGTTTTTCAAACGTATTTAGCTGTTTGTCACGAATTATAATGAACACCCTTGAGGTTTGAAAAACAAATCTCCCGATGTTACTGGAAAACACAATACCTAGCACCAGAAGTAAAAATCAGTGTAGGTAAGAAAATGACGGAAGGAAATTAAAGCTTTCAATTTAAACACATTTCAATAAAAATCACTATTTTTCACTTTCAAATTATTTTTTAAAATTAAATATCATGAAAATAAATCTATTTAGCAGTCACGCATTAATTAATGGACAACAAATTACCTAATAGGTGCATTTCTCGTAACACTTTCTTGCGGAATCCATACATTTGATCATTTACTACTAAAAAACACAAGAACAACCTGATGTAAATATTACTACCGTGTTTTAAGAATGTAGAACTTTAAATGTTTTAAATTAAAAAAAAACTGGTACACATATCATTTCAATGATTAATATATTTAATGGCACTCAAAACTATAGAAAAAATATATTAAACACTTTTCTTCAAACAAGAGATTGGCAACTACTAAAATATACAGCTCAGAGAGTTAAAGCAAAAACTATTTTGGTTGCACTAATTTCCTTTAGTGCATGTTTAATTTTCTTCGGAGAATTCGGATTCCATCTATATAAAATTTTTATAGAGGTGTGTGTGTGTGGCAGGGGGTGTAGGACTACCAGGAATAACAGAGGAGGGAAATGGAGGGGGAGGGAGGACAAAGCGAATTTTATGCTGACGATGTGGTCCTTTGTTATGCCTTGATTTGGGATGGGTAACATTTACGTAACGACAACCATCACAGACGACAGAAGACGATCGAAATCAACATGCTGCTAGGCGACAATAATCACCATTCTGCTCGAGGGGTATCACATAAAGGCAAGGAAGAAACAAAAAAGCGGAAAATTTTGATATTTTCACCCCCGGTCAACAAGGATACGGTAGTGTGGAGTGAAACAGGGGTGCTGGGGTGGGACGGTACGCGGCCTCAAAATGACCAATTTTGAACGTGAAAATTACGGTTTTTAGTGTAAATGTAGGAGCAGGGGGTGTGTAAAACCGCGTATTTTTTGGAAAAAAAATATCCCTCGAGCAGAATGGTGAATAGGCGTAAATATAGGAGCAGCAGGCATGTAGAACCGCGTATTTTCTAGAAAAAATATCCCTCGAGCAGAATGGTGATTATTGTCGACTAGCATCATATTGATTTCGATCGTCTTTTGTCGTCTGTGATGGTTGTCGTATCGTAAATGTTACCCATCCCAAATCAAGATAAGTACCGCATTTATCATATTTAAATTTTTATCGCAACCATCTCGTCCATATCTAGTATTGTTAGGAATGTGAAATAAGTGAAAAATCCTAAATTTGGTGACCATCGGAGAAGAAATGGCTATTCGATAAAACTCGTCTGTTACCGAAAATTTTACCGTAAGCAACAGGCATTAGCGTCACACGTTTTTGAGACAACTACTTATTGAAAGAGGGAAATTTTGTCCCTACGAACTTGGTAGTGTACCCCTCTTATTTTTTCGAATCTAAAATTTCTAACCTTCATCAAATGCTCGCGGCGTTAGTACTAGAAACACGTCGCCTGAAAACGTCGTGTTTCTAGTACTAACGTTTTTTTATGTTTCAGCCATTGTCGTGAGAGATACATCGTTTCTATTTTAACAATAGGATTGAGTAAAGATCAAGTTACGATTTCTAGACCAGGTGTAATATCTGGGGCTTACTCAAAATGCAAATATAAGCAAGACATATGGCAGAATAATAGTAGAAAAACTCATATAAAATAAATATAACCGTTTCAGGCTGGTCATGGTGGAAGTTCTCGATATTTATAATGAATAAAAACACTTAGTAATCTTCCACTGATTTATTTCTTTGGCACGACGCGTTTCACCACACTGTGGCATAATCATGTGCGGGGTTCTCCAGTTTAGGTCAAGCATATATGTGTAGGTTTCCACCATGGCGTTAGGGAGTGGGGGGAGGAGGGGAAAGGCTAATGGAGGAGCGGAGAGGGGGGGGGGGGTAACTGGGGGTGGGATGAAGGAGAGTGAAGCGGTTAGGGGAGGGGGACTAAGGGTTTGAGTGGACAGAGGGAGGAAAGACATAGGAGAACGGACGCAGGGGTTGGGACTGGGTGATGATAGAGGCCTCCTTTCCTTGAGAACTCTGGATGATGAGGGAAAGGAGGGGGGTCAGAGGGTTTTAAATAGCCAGTGCACTTCCCACACCAGAGCACTGGAGGAGGGGGGAGAAGGAAGTAGAGTTTGAAAGATTTTGGGACATGGCAGGAGTCGGTTGGAAAGAAAACAGTTAAGGGCGGGCGGGGGGGGGGGTTGCTTTAGTCTGGGAAATATTTTGTGGCCAATAAAGGAGAAGGGTTGTGAGATAGGAAATCATTACAAAGTTGGGTATCATTGCAATTCTGATGCTTCACAATTTCCATTGTCTCCAAAGCGTCCATTTTCCGCCCTTTATCTACCCTATGAAGCTACTTGGGGGTGAAATCACTCTTGTGGCCGTCTTCCAGCAGATGTTTGGCAAAATTGGAAGATGTAAGCTACTATCGGAAACATCTTTCATGCTCCCTGGCTCTTGTTTTAAGCGCTCGACCAGTCTTACCAACGTACACTGCACTGCATCCCGGTGTATTACATTCCAGCTTGTACACGCCAGACTGTTCGAGCACTTCTTTTTTATCCTTCCCGTTTCCCAGGAGATTTCTAAGATTCCACCTTGTGTAGTGGCCTACCTTATATTTGGGGGTGTAGCACGTTGGCTAGCCCGTGGGATATGCCGTCTATGAAGGGGAGCTTACACCATTTTTGTTTATCTAAGGGCAGAGGGGTAAGAGACGTTAGTGCCGAAAAGGATTATTGTGTAATTTTCTTTCTAATTATTCCACCAACTAATTCGGCTTTACAGTCATTGCTAATAGCGATAGACTTAATTGTCTCTAACTCTATCTTATAATTAATTTCATTGAGGGTACACTTATAAGTCTATATACAAGTGAGTGGAAAGCGGCATGCTTATGGGAGTGGTGGTGGGCAGAATCGGATGGGATTCTGTGGTCCGTATAGAACGGTTTCCTGTAAATGGCGAATTCATGTTTACCTCCCTCAATTGAAATATTCAAATCTAAAAAAAATATTCTCCCAGAGTTACTTTTCTCCATTTTAAAATTTGATATTCTGGTGCTGCATATTTAGAAGGTTGAGGAATAACCCCAGCTGACGGCCACTTCCTGTCCACACACAAAGTATGTCGTCCACATACCGGTACTAATACTGAACAAGATGAAGTCTTGAAGTTTCTTGGGCTCATGATTCAAACGGCTCACGGGTGAAAATATTCCGATTTTCTGGTTTGCAAACTTGAATAGGATTTCGTGGAATCTCGTAACTCCCCGTCTTCTCCCAACAACTCGACGCGCTATTGTTCGCCTCGGCACTTGTCCCCGTTCCGGTTTACGACCCAAACACGTCCCATCGCCACCGTCAACCGCCATTGAGAGTCTCACGTGCCTTCCCATGCACATGCATGGCTCCCAAACTGCATATCGCATGCTCGCGAGGTATACCTCTCTCGGGCTCCGGAGGAGAACATCTGCGCCGTGAATATTCCTTCCCATTCGCCGCGGAGAATGTCTTATTTTACGCGCTAAGAAGAGTACAGAGAGAGAAAGAGAGAGATGCCTACCTCCTTTTTTTATTTCAGACTAGCTGTGCCCGGCAAGCCTTGCAATGCCTATGTTTCTTTCTACGTAGGCACACATATACAAAGCAGACACATTTACATGTAAAAAATAAATGAAAGGCAATGATTTTTCGTGCATTACATCAAAGTTGAAAATATTTATTCACTATCTTTGGTTTATACAATATTTTTGGTATAGATGGATAAACAAAATGTTTTTAGAGATAAAAACTCAAAACTTAGACAAAAACGAAGCGTATAAGGAAAATGAATAAAATAATTAAATACTTCATTCTTTTAAGCGTTCTATGATAAACATTTCCATTCAAAGAATAGGGTGACCAACTCGACAGTGATCTTTAAAGTGGCAGTGACATTAGGTGAGCGCATTCCCCAATAAAAGAACCTACAACAATTTTAACAATGAAATTCACAAAATTTTTAAAATATTCTTATTTTCTAAAAGAAAATCACGAGAATGATCGAGAAACACTTACTCTGAGAAATTACAAAGACAGAACCAAGTTTTATCTTCTATTACAAATTGTCTTCAAATTTTCAGCACTGCGGCGTAAAATATATGTATGAAAATTAAAATATTCTCAGTAATAGCACAGTCTATACAGTCGCGTCATGCCATGTAATTTTCCCTATACAGACTTGCAGCGCGCCGATGCAAGCGCCTCTAGTGGTGAACGTGTATAACTACTTTCATTACGGTGTAAATGAAGCTAACTTTTGCTCACTTTCGCCAGCATTTGCATTGCCTTCTAAACATTTTATTTTTGCGGGTAATGCTTTATGTTAACGGCTTTTCCATCCTCTTTAAATTATAGTAATCTCGTTCAGAGCACCGATGTGTCACAATCGTTCGCGGAATATATGGTCCGTTCAATGGTTAGACATTTCAAAGAAGGAGCACAACTTTCTTCAATTTTTGAAATATGTACAGAGTAGTTTGTTACCCCAGTCTAGCACTTATGGCTTATGACATAACGTACGTCTGTTCTGACTTTTTAAGTGGCATAAAGACAAAATAGGAAGCACATGTACAGGTATTTATTGAGGTCACTATTACATTTTTGTATTTGCTGTGAGGAATGAAAACACAAAAGGATCTATGGACATATACTTTTTCACGCATTTCATTCAAATCGGTAACCTGTATTATTCACCTTTAAGTATTTTTTGTACATTCGATTTTTGTAGCTAGAGAGACCCTGATTTTTTCATTTCAAATATAAAATAAATGCATGTCCTTACAAAGATTCTATTGAGCAAATGTTTCACGTGAGCTGCATCTTTCTGGAAGGGGCATTTTGTTTGATTCGCAAATCACATTCCCATAAGACGCCCTATTTGCTTTAATTAACAACAAAATAAGTATTACTTATCAATGTTGATGAGCATTCCTCGAAAAAGGAATTCAGTTCCTCACTGCACAATATAAGACTGAGGAAATTTCACTACTTTGAAAGTTTTTAAAATATGTTAATAAATTTTTTCCTCGGATATTATCTTCTATTTTCATGAGGAAGTATCTACATTCACAATAATGAAGTGATAGCAGTTTTCTCAGAAAATAGCCCAAAAACATATATCATTCAGAAATCATGTTTTGACCAACCACTTCTTTCAAGCTATCAAGGATTGCTTCCTGACTATCGAATACTTCACTGCCGCAGGAAGAATTAGGCTTCAGAAACGATTTAAACACCAAAGATTGACATAGGAGTAGCCTTGTAGCGGACAACAGAGAAAAATTCTCCAAAAAGTCTCGTTTCATTTTTCTTGTTTCTTGACATCTTTCTAAATTGCTTTGGTTCTCAGCTCTTTCCAAATATTTTGCAGAGAGTTGATATTTAGAAGCCAAATTTCAACAAATTTTACCTTGTATGTACTTATTATCATTTCCTTAATGGCCAATTAACCTGATTGACCCCAGCCAATGTTTCATTGCCTCGAGGGCTTCAATGTGTTCATATTCATCTGTGGTAGTAACTATCAGTGTCGCATCTGAAATAATGCCGTGGGAGTTGGAAATATTGGATAAATCATCAACGTTTTTACACATTTTGGTGTTTCCAGTGACTGAACAGGCATTAATCCACAAGAAATAAGAGTGCTTATGGCTGATACTTCTGTAGAATGACGTAGTATATGTGGTGAACTGGCCTTCCATTTGGAGAAGACGGGGAGTTAGTAGGGGGAGTTACTGCTTTTATAAACTATGGGCAAGTCTGACTTTATTCTTAGAATCCAGGGAGAACTATTCACAAACGACCTCCAAAGAGATCAACACTCTAATTCCACTTTTTAATAGATGGAAACAATCATATTTAAATAGGTCATTCCTGTAACTATTCAGCAAATGAGGAATATTTTAAAAATAGTATAATTTCCTGCATAAAAATCCAAGATAAATCAGTTGATATTTTTATTGACTTACGCATCAGAACAAAGTTTGAACCCTGGTCAGTCACACATGTCTTCACGGTAAACGCTGGTTTAGAAAGTATTTGAAGATTAGTTTTGAATAACTTTTGAAAACATTTGTATTTTACAGACTGGCAGGAGAAATAGATACCCTATAGGCTTCCTTCAGTTATAAAACAATCCCTTTATCATTAGCAGTAGAGCTGGACTTGTTATGTTACTTCTTCTGAAGAAACCCAAGTCCTCTAAGCCACAGACATAATCTACACTATTATTGTACGACAAATGCCTCACAACTGCTATTTTATCTATGCTCAAACTAACCAACCTTTGGTCCTATTTCAAGTTCTTTGCCTTCTCTTTAAAAAGCATAAACACTCTTAGATTCAGGCTACTTTTGGTATTTATTCCCTCAACTTACAGTTTCTACATACATTCCATTTTATAACAATAAATAAGCACCTGATTATGATGCACATGCATTTAAATCCGGTTTTTGCATAATTGTATTGACTAAAATTGTGGATTGTAAAAGTTTTATTTATTGTTATACACAGTCTACACTATTTGTTTAGACTGTGCTTAAGGACCGCGATACAAGAGACTCAGTGAAAAAAATTTGGTATCACTGAACTTATGAGATCCATGACCACGAAATATATTCCCTATTAATTTCCAGGCAAAAGGTTTAAAACAGTTTTTGGCTATATCTTTCACTTCCGCAAAATATCTTGCATATTTAATTACCCTAACCATCTCTTACCTACCACCAGTACATCTCAATCTACTCTTAATTCGAAGAACTGTTATGTTATTCCTCAAACAAGAAATCTAATCTCTTACTCTCTTTAGTGAGTTCTTAAATTCCTGGTTTCGAACTATAGACATACAAATAAAAATTACTCACTCATTGGATGATCCTGTTGTAACTGTATATCAGAGCAAAATATGCCATGATTGGCAGAAACTGGGTGAAAAGAAACATGTTAGTAACGCTAATAAAAGCTATCGAAGGATACTTTCTTTATATATAAGAGGAGATTGGTATCTAGAGTTTTTCCTCGGGAAGACTGTCTTTCTGGCAGATAACTTCCGTTGAAAGCTTATTAGAGACGGATTATTGGGTACCTATATCAAATATTATGAGGACAACGGTTAGCATCAATCTCTTTTTATCAACTGGCTGTCTTCAAAATGCCCCGAACAGAGCAAATAATTTTCTGCACAAGTAAGCGGCATTTTTCCCGTTTCAATCTTTTCTACGGCAATGGGTGACCCATCGTATGCACGGGTAATGATCATAATAAATTACATTAGCGTGTTAAAATAAAATAATTAGAGAGCGCTCACGTTTTGTGAGCTTCAAAAATATCAATAGCACCGACCAACCTGTAATGATACTTAGGGAATCGGAAAAAATGACACTCCTGCAAATTAAATGTGAAAACACTGTACGCAGTCGCAGCACTCAGCACACAGTCTCAATAAAAGCCGGTATGGCATCCTAAGTACGGTATTGTATCGCGAGATTGAAATACAGGATGAGTTTGAACGGTTGTTTCTAATACGCTTGAACTGCGTTTTATTCTCACTGTTTCCTTTTAACGCAATTAAATCCTAAAAAGGGAGATATTATAAAATATTATCTACAAAAGGAATAATACCATTACATCACGAAGAAGAAAATAGGTTCTAGTTCCAGAGCGCGCAAGTGTATGTACTCACCCCACATTACGGTAGTTATACACGTTCGCCGCTTGGGGCGCTACTAACAGCTAGCTGCAAGAATTGTGTCCGTCTTGTCGCGACTGTATAGACTGTGGTAATAGCTTTACTCTTTAATACTGGCTTCTACTCAAAGGATAAATTTAATGGTAATTATGCAAGACGTTTTCCTATATTTCGCCTCTCAAAAGAAGTTTCAGGTACTATAAGAACAAAAACACTTTCATTACTGTTGATTTAAAGGTGAATAGTTAATGTTATAACTGATCTAGATACCCTGTTCATAAAATGAGTAAAAGCTCGTAAACATAATATCAGTCAACATTCATTCAGTCATTTTCGCTGCATAAACAAAATATGACCTTGATTTTCCATGAAATATAGATAGCTTTAGCGTTGATAACAGGTTCAAGCAGTTCATCAGCATATGTTTTCTAGAAAACATGTTTCACAATTCCAGTTTAACCCCACCGCACACCAAGGGTCATCTTTAGCCTTCCCAAAAGCAGTAGCTTGTTTGCTAAATGTAATATCTCTCTGAAGGTCTCCACATGTCTGAATACGTTAACACCATTGAAAATAACTTCAATTAAACTCCCTCATTTTCATTGGCCTATCATTTTGTAGCCTCTGGCTTTCATTAAAATATTGTCTTTAACTTTTTGTTCTAAAACTTTGCGCATGAGCCCTATCATATTTTGCCAACATCTTCGACTTTAAAGCACTATTATTGACCTTTCCTTCTCCACCATACTGGACAGTTTGATACCTATTTCATTGCCTCATCAGACGCACAGCTTAACCTTTCCCTTCTTCATAATTTCTATGTCTTAACCGGAATGTAAATATTTTCCATTTAGGACAATGGTTATCGAAAAACTCTTTAATTATTAACAATAGGTGGAATGTAATAATGGGTTCATTCAATATTTAAGCTAAAAATTACCAAAGAAGCCAGTTGCAATGATCATTAAAGAAAAAACCTTTTCATAGAGATACAAAGAGTTCAAAGAGAGAGTCTCCAGACAGGGGTAAAAAAAGGTTTCTTCGTTTCAGCAATATGACGAATGAGTAAGATGATTGTAGAATTAATTACTGAAGGAAATAATAGATTTTAATTGACACGAATGTAAATAAATTGATTCGTAAAAAAAAGGCTTTCCGCAGCTGTAAGAAACCATCGAGAAATAACAATTTGGGATCCCTTTTCCCCTTTTTCTTTCATGATGAAGCCCTTCCCCCGCCACCAACGCCTTTCCCCTCTTCCCCTCCCTCGTCATGCAGGACAAATAATGAGCCTCAAGACATCACATTGGGACACCCGCCTCACCGTTACCAATTAAGAAGTCGCGGCCCAGTGCTACCTATTGGGTCAGTACTGTGAATCCCTGCTGTAAATTATGAGTGAACATTTTTTTTTGAGACAAAGATCACAATGGCTTAGAGTGAGAATGATTGATTTTTGGTACATGAATGGTTAACCGATCAAACAAATTATATTAATTCTGTTCAATTAACATACATTTCTACATAGTGACTTATTTCAATGTGTGTTTTCAAATTTGATTTTGTGATGGGTTTAACAGGTTGCTCACGCTTTCTGCCTTTGATTGATTCAATGTTATGTTCTGGGTTGAGGACTCATGATTCACGTTGTATTAATTTGATGATTTATTTTATTGTGTGTTACATTTAATGATTTGTTCTGTGAAATTGGTTGATGACTTGTGTCGCTATTTAGTTTTGGGTTCACGGTTTTTATTAAGTTGTTTTGTTGTTTTATTTAATGGTTTTGTTTTATTTTGGTTGGGTTGTTAAATGTGTTCCGTCTCGTGGGAGACAGTACAATTTTGGTAGGGAGGGGAGTAATGTTGTGAACACAAGGGGTGAGTTTGGATGGAGAGGGCTCTGCAGGCCCAGGGTTTTGTGAGTGATTGCTGGTTGTCGGGGGATTGTTTGTTTTGATTGGGGGGGGATTGTTGTGAGAGACGCCATTGCGGAAAGTTGTGGAGAGGGAGCTGGAAAATGGATTGTGAGATTGTGGGTGTAAGCTGAGTAAAGAAAATAAAGACTGATTATAAAACCCTCTGGACTGACGAATTGGCAAGGACCCCGAGTTGTGCCCGCTTCGGGAGTGACTCGTCATTCCACGTCGCGTGCGCACGACATAATGCACGCCTACGGTCCCCGAGCATCTGGAAGTCTGCGGCCCTAGGGGAACCCATATTTAGGCTTATTCCTCGCCCATATGACAGTTGATGATCACACGGGCTTCCTAACTCCGTGCACATGTGCGCTTGTAGTCATGAATGATACCACCTCCGATCGCCATTTATTGACAGATAAGAGTCGAGGATCTGAAGGATGGTGAGGGGGGGGAACTCTTAGCAAACGGACTGAGGGTCGGGAAGCGATATCGCTCGTTTTATGATGCAGGCTCATCATTTCTCCTGCGGCGCAGATCGAATGCGAGTCGAGGGTGACGAGTTGATGGAGCATGACCCCATGGATCCGAAAAAGAACTCTGACATGGAAGGGACCCTTAGACATGGATGCAAAATCGAATAAGTGATGGGAAGGGCGAAATTGAGACGCATGACACCACGAGGGATTTAAAGGTTAGAGGGAGCGAAAGGAAGATTGGGGTAGCCCGAGATATGAATGTGTGCAATTGCATTAGTTCAACTAGAGATAATGCATCTGTCAAGCTATCTGTCTAGCCGTTAAAGCAAAAAAGCAATTATTTAGAATATATAGAAGATGCAGAAAAACTGTTTTCTTGTTCTTTCCCCCAATATACGACATTTGCAACATTTTATGTTAGATTATCTTACTTGTAGAAGCATTATCAAGTTCAATACCTGATATCAGTTTAAGACTTAAACAGAATTTTAAACCACAATATCTACCCATGTTTTACTTGCAGTCACTTAGGCAATTTGTAAAAATATTTTATTTCTTTATATACTTAAGAAGTTAATTTTGGTATAGAGACAACATCCGTAGTATAACACCAGACCTAAGTTGGATGATTCTCACGGCATAAATCGTTAAACCTCAATGTTGATTATTGACGCCAAAAAATGAATGCACCGCATGCCTTCATATTTAAAACTTATAAATAAATACACACTAGCATATTTAATGAACTGAGGGAATATTATGACGACAGTTAAAAAATATATTAAAACTACCATTGTCATTCTACTTCACGAAACACTTAGTATAACAGAGTCATGTACCAAAGTACGCTGCACTTTCCCAGCCCGTGATTTGCAACCTATAGCTGCAGGTTTACAATACATCATGCGAAACCGATAAAAATTCCATATAAAGTGATAAACGATAACTCGTGTCCCTAATGGTGCAATATTCATACCGATATGTAGGAGAAAAAGTTAAAAATCATCCAATTCTTTTCCTTCCTTCATAAGATATAGGTCTATAAATTTGAAAAATGTATATTCTCTTTCCCGACGTCAGAAAAGAGAATAAAGAGAAAGGTTCCACAAATCATTCAAACAAAGCGGCCTGTGACAAAATGTGAAATTGCAATTTGAAAAGGCATAGAACGACAATTTTAATGATTTAGTGACCGTACATTTGGCAACATTCAGCAAATTAATCGATATATGAGCTGTTACAGATTACAAATTTTAAATGTCATTCATTCACCGTTTGTACTTTTTTCTTTACCTCTGCCATTCTGCCATTTCAAATTTATAGACCATTATCTACTGAAATAATTATAAAATATTGCACTATTAAAAATAGGTCATGAAGAAGAACCATCTAGATATTAAAAAATTATTATCAATGCCATACAGCAGAATATTTTCATTTAACCTCATCTCCTTTCCGCGTCCTTCTCCCAGCCTCTCCAACATGCACTCTCCCCCTCTCCGATGGCCAACTACTTTCTTTCCACCCTAAACCCCTATACCCTACGTCCTTCAGGGTCCTTTACCCCCAACCACCCCAACATCAGCGCAGATGGAGCGGAATGCCAGAGGGTTGGCGCCGTTGAATCGGCTCGAGGGGGTGCGATGGACGAACAAGGCCATTCCCTCGATGGGTGGAACACACGGGCAGGAGTGGGACTACCACGGTGCGTGGGTGGGTGTTCGGGCAACAGCCTCTATATTCTCGCTAGAGTGGACGGCGACGCGGCGCCGCGCCGTGCGTGGATTTCGCCCGATGGTGGGGTTGGACGTCTACGTGGGACAGAGTGCGTCAGCCCGCGAAAGGATAGATGGAGAATACGGTAGACGTACTGTGAGCCAATCAAATGAAGGATGATCGCTTGAATCTACGCACCATTATACAATATCTTCCTTTCATCCTATCTATTAAAATATCCTTCCAATAACGTTCCCTGCTAACTATTAAAATATCATATGCTCGGCTTCTCCATAAGCGTCATCATTAAAAATAGTGGACTTATCATCTGACGAATGTAATCTATGTTCCTGTCTAGATTTTCCAGTCTATCTGTTAAAATATACTTCCAATAACGTTCCTTGCTAACTATTAAAATATCATATGCTCGGCTTCTCCATAAGCGTCGTTATTGAAAATAGTGGACTTCTCATCTGACGAATTTAGTCTATGTTCCTGTCTAGATTTTCCAGCCCAGAAAAATGTATATGGTCTGCAATCAGTTTTATTTCACCATATGCTGACTGAAAGACAAGCTGAAAGAAAAACATTATTTTACGGTATTTTACAAGGTGATTAAGTCATTCAAAACTTTTAAAAGTTATCGCACTACGCCATTTAATGGTTTGACGTAATATAATTACGATTAAAAGGAAAAACACACGCAACTTAGATATAATAGAAAAGGATTGAAAATAGTTGCATGCAAAACATTTTTTTATTTTGTGATTGTTAAAAAAGTGTTGACATGTTGCTACGCGTGGAAAGAGAAATGAGACTGACTGCTTTGTTGAAAGATTGCAATTAAAAAATTATATGCAGAGTGATAGAAATAGTACATTTTAATCGCTTTGGTGCATGAGGTTAAGGATGAGAAGAAGATAACGTTTTTAAAAGTTTGATATTTTAAGGTTTATCGTCTCTTATATATATATATATGAAAACCATTATTGGCTTGGAACTAGAGTGAGGGCAAAATAAGTCCACGATAACTTAGGATACGCCTGACAAAAGGTTCGATGGTAGCATCTGGAAATCAGCCATCAGTGTGTAAGAAAGATATATGATTGGCTTGCAGCTGGTTTTATCTCAACTACTTCAAGCATTTTAACCTCATAAATAGACATGTTCTCATCCTCTTGTGCAATCAAATTTAAATTTTTAGAGATTTAAATGATCCTAGAACATAATATCAAAGTGAATTTCTTTATTTGTTTATCTTTTACGTGAAACTATATAATCTGGTTCATATAATCTCTGCTCGTAGAAAATATTTTAAATGTGATTTATATATTTATCCACCCACAAAGCTGCATAGCATTTTGTTAAAAAGGGCGTAGAGATTGTTGCGAAAATGAATCGCTCCGTTAAAGTTCTTTATCGTTATTAGTAAAATGTTAACTAGCAGATTTCCGCAATGGTATAGAAACTTGGCACAATAGTGCTAGGATAAAATTAACTAAAACAGTATGTCTGACCCTTTGAATAAAGCTGAATGTTTAGCCCTTTCATTCTTTTGGTAGCTTCACGTTCAAGGCTATTCAACAAACCAAAAACTGTACTAACACGGAGTTAAATTAGCTCTTTCAGAACTCACAAAAACATTGTTATAGATAAGAACAATAGAAGATTGAAGATACGACCTTGGACTATTGATTTTAGACATTTGGCAATAATATTTGGAAATTGGGAAAAGTAGTAGAGCAATCACTAATTCGAGAAGTTTACCATATACCTGGGTAAAACCCTATTAATGAAAATTATGGAACACTATTGAACACTTGGGAACACCAAATTAACTCAGGTCATTAGTTTGCTTGCAACTAAGCCTCCGTTGCCACTCAAAATCACTGAAATGCGTGTAATCCACCCCATGCTAGATGACATACAGCCATTTGGAGTAAAAAAATATATTTAGGAATACTGTTCGCCACACTACATTTTCAAAAGTTGATAGGAACCCATTCGGTCCCATTTACGACAACTGCTATTCCCCGTTGTGAGAGCATAGGACTCAAGAGTAAAAAAAGCTGTGGCGTGGGAGATTTACAACAACAATGATGCTTAATTGCACGTGAAGGCCTTCAAAACTTGTAAAATATACTAAATGATATGCAATAAATGAGTAGTGGAAGTTGAGGGTTATCTCTAATGATTATAAAGGCATTTATAAGGTCAATAATATGTCTGGATGTCACTGTTACACATGTTAATTAATTTAAAATGCGACAGATGGAGTTCTCTGATGTGTACTTGGAAATATAGAAAATTGGATTCAACATAATAATATTATGGTTTCAGTGTGTTCAATATATTTTGAACTGATGAACGAACTTGGAAAATATGAGTTAGTCGCAAAAACTGTGTCTCATGAATTTTCCCTTGCAATCCCCCCCCCCCCCCCCCCCCTCTTCCCTTCTGTGATCCATTTGGGACTCCGTCCAGGCTCCCCCGTGGTTGATGAGATTTGAACCCTCCCGCTAATTGTCCCCAACGTACTGCGTTTCCCTAGTGATACCTGTGAGTACGCCACAGACATTTGTCTGTGCACTGATCCCATTCCCACTATCTTGTGTTCTCCATGGAATTTCCAGTTATCTCGATGGTGACTCGCTTTGTCGGTATTTTTCCTTACGAACTTTTTGGTGTGTTTTCCTTTTTTACCCTTCCCCGGAACCTTCCTTTGCCTGTTTCCCCTTTTCCCCCCACCCTTGCCCTCTCTTGCTCTATTTATTGGTTTACTCATCCTTCCCAACCATTCCACCTCCTCCTACCTCCTACCTCCTCCTCTCCAAGCTTGTGTATATATACTCGTCTTGTACATATTTTTTACCTGTTTTTTATGTAATGATTGATAACTGAACGCACATCCAGCAGAATTTGACGGAAGATGAGTTCATTTTTATTCCAGTCCAATTGTTACTTATTTCTGCGTTTGTTTTGATACGCTTACGAGTAACAGAAAGGTAAATGTGAGATATTTTGCACTCTCCTGAAAATTATTGAAGCTCAAAGAATAAGCGTACTGATATCATATCGTGCATATTACAGCATGGTTTCTCGAGGACTTTCGGGTAGAGAGACTGAAATATTTCTTTTCATAGATGCAGCACCTAAGAATAAAGTGAAGCTGACAATCACAAAGATGAAAGACAAGAATGAACCTGGGATTGCATGTGCATCTGAAATTGAAGAGTAAGATGCTGTGGAAGGAAAGGTTGGAATCCTGTGATGAATTTGATTGTAAATCTGATTCAGACGACGAGGAAAGAATTTTAGAAGCTGAAGAAGGATATTTCACAGGAAATACAGGACTGAATTGGAACAGGAAACCGTATCACGTCGGTCGCAGAATGGTAAGAAACATTGTCAATGTAAACCTGGGTTAATTGATAGAAGTTCGGGAATTGAAAATATAAAGGATGAATTTTTTCGTCCCTGACACCAGATATATTAGAAATTTTGTGTATGAGATAAACAGACTAGTGTGCACACGAAATAAAATCACGATCATCCCAATAGTGAAATGGAATGGAAAAACATTACGCAGACAGTGTTATTTGCTTTTTTGGCATGTTCATTGCTGCCGGAAAACTTCACAGGCGTAAAATTACGCTGAATGATCCGTGGATTTTTAAATTCCTCTCAAGTGATGTAGTGTCAAGAGAAATGGCAAAGAGCACTCTTAGATTAAAACGGTTTGACGATAAATACATTCGATCACAAAAAAATGGAAAGTTTATGTGAACATCATGCGAAATTTCACGGTGAAATTTCCAATGTCAACTGGCTTAAGTCAGTTGATTTCGTTCGACAGAAGCCTCTCTTCGTCTTTTGCAATACATTTGGTCTCTTGCACCCTCTGGGAACGAATTGGCCGGCAGAAGCGAGTCGATGAAGGCCAAGGGTTCAACCACAAAACGCTTTCTGTAATTAGGTAATTACTAAGTAACTTCCCAGAATATATTTAGGTAAACTGCGGTTATAATATGTTAATTTCAATTCTTACAACTGCACGCGAGTGTAACCATCGAAATAAGATTCCTTCAGCGAAAGCGACCCGGTCGCCGCGCCGGCCAACCGCCCGCAGCGGTACACCGCTCAACTTAAAACCTATTTTTTTCTCAATTACGTTGGATATAACTTTTTTTGTAGATTTTCGCAGCTCATGTTTATGGTATTCAGACTTTGGGTTCTGCGATTAAATTCTTTAATATTATGCAACAGTTTCGCCGTGCTATTTTGCTGGCTTCGATGGGGCTTTAAGAACAACAAATTGTTGTTCTTAAAAGCCCGACGAAGCCGGCAGTTTAGCACGGCGAAACTGTTGCATAATATTAAAGAATTTAATCGCAGAAACCAAAGCCTGAATACCATACGTTGGATATAATTTTTTAATTAATTTAGCATATTAATCATAGAGGAGCACGGAGGAGCACAAAACAATATCGATACATTCAATCAAAAATCACTCGAAAATAGCTAAAATTATAAATATTTGAATAAGGTCATAAATAAAACTAAAATGAACCAAAGTCACCGGGATACTACGCATAAAGGTTATAACTCACTTATTTTAAATTGGCAATTCTCATCTATGCAATTAAAGCCATATTTTATCTAGGTGTATTTCTCTCAAATTGACCAATTCGACGCGTCGGGCGTTTAACCCTCGTCACACCCTAGTTTGACTGGTTACACACACTACTAGACTGAATACAGAGACCAATTTAAAACTGCATTTTGAAGGCCATATCCTGTAGAATACGTAGAATACACAGTTTTGAAAGTCGAAAATTCGACTTTTGGCCAGATTTCTTCGATTTGGGACCAATGTGCGTCGCCATGAATCCCTTCAGGCCGGATGTCTTGCCGTCAATTTTTATCAAAAATGTGTCTCAGAGGCAGTTCATTAGAATGCAATTGGCACACAATCCATTGGAGAGGACGCTAGATATATTCTTAAAAGTGCCTGATGATGCCGGTGTGCTTCCTCGTGTTCTTCCTCTCTCCGTCGGATCTTATGCACGACAATTCCGTCAAATCTATGCCTTCTTCGCAGATAAGGTTCCAAATAGCGGCAGTTTCTCCTTCTGCGTTGGCTGTTTGGACGTAACGTGGGTAAGGTACAATGAACCAGGATCCTCGATGAGAGAAATGTGCTCTTCTTGGCAAGTCCGTTGGTACGATTTGCAGTCTCTTCACACGGCTCTTTCAACAACATTTTCTTGTTCTGGGGACATTGTTGTTCTTGTAGTGTTTGTCGCGTTCATGAACGCTCTCGCCTGACATTTTTTTCTGTCTATAACAACGCTAAATTTCTCATTTTCAGATACTGTTTTATCTGAAAATATATATAATATAATATAATATCACTCATAAGACTTGACGCCAAATGTTCAGCTGCACTGTCTGACTCACAACGCCTCTCACATACACGAGAAAACGATCTCAGATTGACCCTGGTCTGACTACTTGTTCCTGAGTTTATTTATTTTTTTCATCAACCTGAATACAGCCTCGAGGACCATTTTATATCAGGCGTTGTAGGCAGGCGAGGACGTTACCCCGCCGCCACCGAGGCCGAAAAACTTAAAGTTAAACCGAAGTTAGTTCGAAGAAAGAAGAAAGACCGAAGTTAAACTTCTTCTTTTGAAAAATGAATTCCCCATCTTTATCCATCCTCCGTGTCCTTGACTTAGCCTCGCACGGGCGATGGGAGAATTAGGACAACGGAAGATGAGTCCTTCCAGTGCAGGATATAAGCAACGCACGTTCTGGCGTTATTAATGTATTTGCATCTACCTCCTCTTGGTGAGTGCTGGATAGTCGATTAGTCGATGAACTAATTGCTGCAGTTTACTTCTTTTCATTTTACCTTATCGTTTTTGGTAAATTTAAGTCGGTGGGATCGAGTTATTATGGCGGGTTATTGCCTACCCAACATCCGTAACATTTCTGTATATTTGGCGTATTTTGGCAAACTAAGAAACCATTTTGCCTAATTAAGACACTCTCAATCACTAATATTAAGCAACATACAAGGAATGTATGTAATTATTTGCTATAAATCACTCCGGGAACATCTAGAAACTATCAGGATAATTTGCAATTTTTTTATATTTTTCATGAAATTTTAAACTTTTGACTAAAAAGCGCAGCCTAAAGATATAATCCGATCAAGTTGGAATTTTTTATGGGTTATAAGGACCACCAACCACAAACTTTAAGCACTAGCCGCAGTCCGATTTAGAAAAAAAAACGGTTTTTCGATCCACCCTAATGCACAATCAACACAGGATCCTGCCATCTAAGCATTTTTTTCCTGAATTGATAAAAAAATTATTGATACTTTTATTGATAATCACCCGAACAAGTTTAGATAAATATTTACACATATTTTGATAAAAATTAGTGTAAGTTAGTATTTTTGCTCGCGCTAATTTCTCACTAGGTCGTATTAAAGTCAATATTATATTTTGCTGGAATTAATAATATTGAAATACCTGGGATATAATTTACATCATAAACCTCATTCTGAGAATTTTAGCATCGCAATAGCATGCGATATGCAATATCCTGAAATGTGACGCAATGATAAACGTTTTTTTTCTGACGTGAAATGCATAAAATCGTATTTTTTCATGCAAAAAATGACTCAGGTATGGAGTACGGAAACTCGAATATCACACACCGCCAAGAGAGTTAGGCTCAGCGGTCGCCGCGGTAAACGTGACACCCTGATTTGTGTCCCGATTGCCGCGACGAACGTTAGTTGCTAAGGAATTGGACGGCAGTAAACGCGAACAAGGGTTTATGATGGCGGAAGGCGAGGAAATTTTAGCGAATGGTGCGGGGAAGGGGGTTGCGGGAAAGCGGGATAAGAATAGGTTGAAAAATGAGGGAGAAATGGGGGGGGAGGGAGGGAGACAAATTGATTCGGAGAGTCGTCGGGAACCCTAAGGCTGGTTGGGATTTACGAAGAGAGGCCGATGACGGATTTTTATATCAATAGCCTCCAATAAAGTCCTCTCCCCGTGATTGAGGGCAGAAAAATGGAGGAGGGAATATTTAAGAGAGAGGGAACGGGAGAGGGAATGGATTCGTGCGGGTGACAGAGCGACATACTGGTTCAAGGGTAAAATGGTTAACCGAAGAAGCCGGGGCCCACAATGGACGACCAAAGGGGTTAGTGAATGATATGTTGTAATAGCGGCGACCGTGATGGTGAAGATGAGGTGAGCGGCAGAGTAAGAAGAACATAGAGAAGGAAAGCACGAAGTGGAGAGCAAGGCCGGTAGGGATGAAGGGTACTGCATTCATATGTTTGGGTGAGGCGTAGAATTTTCTTACAGAATGTGCTCTATTCTATTGAAGGAGAGTTAGCGAATGATTGTACTCAGGTAACTATTAATTATATCCAGACTTCATTACAATGCTAGACGAGAGATTTTATTTGAAACGTGTCAGGATTATTTGATTACCTGTGAATTTAATTTGGTGCAAGCCACTCTAGAGCTCTATAAATGAAGCCAAATCAATAGAATGCAAAAGGCAAGGAATATATATATATTTATATTATATAACGTTGTATAATTATTGTATAACATTGGTTTCGATAACCAGGGATAATTTTAGCGGAAAGAAGGAAAAGAAGCTTGAGGAGGAAGAGAGCGATAAGCGTTGTGAAGGATTAAGATTACGATTGACACATACATACACGGGGAATAGAAAATGTCCACCCAATGTTTTCTCTAGGCATGGATAGCTGAAAATTGGTGTTGACCAAAATAAACCTGATGCACACTAACAATAAGTGAAGAGTAATGCAGGGAATAAATTTGCCCTGAAAATCCTTTATTCACAATATATTTTAGTCACTTAAATAAAATTCAGAACTGTATATAATGAGTAAACATTGATAATGAAATTAAGATCAAAATTTGTAGAGCCTAAATTACGTGGGAATAATATGAAACAGGAAAAGTATCACGGCATCAGATTCATTCTCACGGTCACGTGCACTAATTCATTATGGATAATCAACATTTAGGCCAAGCATTGTTTCAACTGAGAAATAATGCACTATAAACAATGCACTATAAAAACTCCGTTAAAAACTTCGCGCTTTACACAACTACAGTGGCCATGGACGTTAAAACACGAGGGTTTTAAGGACCAGGGAGCAAAAGGTCAAAGGATTGATTTACAGAGAGGCATAATTTTTCTGTAGAAATAATTTTTTCATCATGAAAAATTTTTAAAAGTGCTCGTTGTTGAAGAGTATTGAAAAAGTTTCTTATTATTTTTTTATAGTTTATAATCGTAAATGTTCAAAGCAGCCTCCACGAAAATAACCTGGCGCTTTATAGCAACTCCCGTGGCCATGGATGTTAAAGCACGGGGGATTAAATGCTCATAGACCAAAAGGTCAAAGGTTCGATTCCCACATGGGTATATTTTTATGCAAAATATTTTTGACTTAAAAAAAAATTAAAAAAAAATACTCGTTTGTTGAACAATATATAAAAAATTAATCTATTATTATTTTTATAGTTTATAATCGCACATGTTAAAAGCAGCCTCTCCGTTAAAATCATCGCGTTCCCGTGGCAGTGGACGTAAAAGCACTTGTGTTATAAAGGCTCAGAGACCATTAGGTCAATGGTTCAAATCCCACAGAGGTATATTCTATCTATAAAATATTTTTTTCTTCATAATATTTTTTTAAAAGTGCTCGTTTGTTGAACAGTTTTGAAAAAACTATTCATTTTTTATAGTTTCTAATCGTAAATGTTCAAAGCACCCTCTCCGTTAAAAGTCTACACATTTTAAAACAACTCCCGTGGCCGTGGACGTTAAAACATGAGGGCTTTAAGGCTCAGAGAACAAACCGTCACAGGTTCGATTACCACAGAGGTATGTTTTTATGTTAAATATTATTTTCTTAATAAATAAATAAAACATTTACCAAAGTGCTCTTGTTCTTGAAGAATAAGGAAAAAACAATTCGTTTTCTTTGTTATGGTTTCTAATCGTAAATGTTCAAAGCAGCATCTCCGTAAAAAAACTTCGAACTTCAATAATAATAATAATAAATGTATTACTTCAAATTTCCTCAATGTACAATTTTGTAACAAAAATGAAGGAGCTTTAGGTAGCTTCAGTGGTAAACAACACCAGGGCGAAGCTACCGTCCTTTATTTTAATGCAATACTAGTCACACCAAAAATTTAATTAATATAGCGAAAGTCTTTTTGAGCCGAGGCTACTCATCCGCTCTGAGCAATGCGCGTTGACCTGTGACAGCCTCTGTCTGTCGCAAGAGTCACGGAAATATTGTAATAATATTAAAAATAATAATAATTTTTATTTATGTATGTTACAAAAGTAACATATATATATATCGTAAATGAAATAGGATATACATACACATAAAATATGAAGGCTCATGTGACAGAAAATCAGGTATTACCAGTTACACAAGCAATTCATAAGAATCTTTCGAGCAATAGTGGCTCTAACCGTTAATTATTACACTGTAGTCGGAGATGAATCAACCGTTCCTTTAAAGCAAGTACATCCGGAGAAACCTACATGATGACCTAAAAATTTCAATGGATTCAAAAATTATACTGGAACCCGGGGGAAAACTTGGGGTAAAGGTGCATAGAAGAGATTCTATGCACCTTTCTTGGGGTTTTGAAAAGTGCGGGTTTCAACTACCAAGGGCTACTGATAGAGGCACTGCGTCTAACAAAAGAAGAACGATAACTTAATTCCGCTTTGAAGGATTCAAACAAAATAGTCAAAACTTTGTGATATTTTTCATGTATATTCCCTAAATATATTAGTTATATATTGTGGTGTAGCGCTTTAAAGTCCATCGTCACTTCTGCTGTTTCTGCGATTCTAGGTATGACGTGCATTGCTTTTATCCTGACCCTTCGAAATTCGATTTGCAATGGACATCGCCAAAATTTACTGAAGCAAGGTATGTTTTCCTTTTTATGTTGATGTTTGTGTGTGTGATATGTACGTACAATAAAGGGGCATTCCACTGTCACGTATGGGACAGTTTCTCACAGTATTTATTTGAATTCATTACCCTAATTACAATAAAATAGTTACATACGAATTTGGTCCATTTTAAGATATAGCATGATCATTCAGAAAATTCACTCTATGTTCGTAGTTTCAAATGCTATTGCTTGAATTCTCATCAAATCGACATGACACATCATTTCTGGCAAGTCATTGATTATTTTCTCCAGGAGTTCACCAACACAGGCTTCCTTCATGAACGAAGTCGGTCTGCCTTCGAAGCTCTTATCCCATATTTTCCATGTAACAGTTTGCTCCATTTCACTTGATACTCTAAAGTTTTTCCCGTTGTAGCAATGGGCACAGACGTTCTGCCAACATGAAGAATTTACTGTCGAATCACGTAGCAACATTTTACAGAAGTCTTCAGAAAACTCTTTTCTAAGTGCTTTCAGTTTCAAAATTAAGTTTTCATGTACCTGGCATCTACACTGATCACACAGAGTATCCTTCAATAATAAAACATTTTTTGGTCTCAAGCTGCAAAATTTTGAAAATCCTAAATTGTAGCTTGGATTCTCCTCGTGAAAGATTGCAAAACTTCTTTCAGAAACATTGTCATAAAATGATTTTGCATTGTCTTTTTTTTGCCAGTTCCCATTTAACAATGGAGTCTTTCATTCAAGGGCATGTGTATACAATATCAGGATGAAAGAAAAAGTTTGTAACCACACTGAAGTCTTTCTGTATTCACATTTTACTTGCTATATTTTCCATCAATTGCCTATGCGTTGTGCTAGTCCTGTGACGACTGCCACTCTCTTACTTGGAGACGCTGGTTGTGCCTTCATGGTTTTAATTACAGCTTTGCTGTAGATTTGCTTACAGCTGTAAGATCCTCTTGGTGAAATGGACTGAGAAGTTTTAGATTGCTCAAGAGACTTGCTTTTTTGGGTCTCTGCAGCCTCTTTCTATCCCTTTCATATTTTTTCAATGCCCTTTTTGTCCTTTTCTTTTTCAGTCATGCTTTTAGACTTGCTTTTTTACTCCTTAATTCTCTCAATATTTTATTTTCTTCCTTCTGAAAACCAGGTTTTTTCACTTTACAATTCTCTCTCCATCTTTTCATCTGGCTAGCACTGGTGGATTTTTTATGATTTCTATCCATTGTGGAATTGTTGTACATATATTTGTTTATATTTGTCATAAACGAGTCATGGTGACCGATGGTGACAACCAAGCATATACATACATTTTGGTAAGTTTCTTTTGGATTACTGCGATTAAACTAAACTGTTGCTAAAAAAGTTTAGTTTAATCGCAGAAATCCAAAAGAAACTTACCAAAATTAAAATGAACTGCGAAAATCTATGAAAAAAGTTCATATGCATACATATTTGTTGGAGACAAGCCAAGGTTGTAAGTTCAAGGGGAGGGATTTGGCATAATTTTAGTGTCATCATTGGGACGTAGAAGTAAGTAGACATAAGAAGAGTAGCAAATTTTTCACATGGAAAAGTATATAAAAATTCTGAAAATTGCTAGTGAATATCAGCTAAAGAGATTGTATTTTTAAGTGTAAAAAGTTTATGTTAATTATTTTTATATTTTAAGGAATCTTGAAATATATCCATAAATGTATGTATGGGACACAGACAAGCTAACTTTTATTTTAGGTATATATTCTTTACCAAAAGTGATTTAAATAGTAAAATTGACAGAAAAAAGCTTTAGATAGGTTTACTTTGCAGCCTAGATTTTTGAAAAAATTCTAGTCTTCTTGAAAATAAAAATGAACACTAACTTTGTTAACCTTTTACATTGCTGTCACAACTCTTACTTGGCCTCTATTCAAACGGCACTACCACAAACATTAAATTAAATTTACATGTTCCATATTTAGAGATGCTTGAAATAGACATTATTCAACAACGTTAAAATAGAAAATGACTCCCTCATGAACTTTTACGAAAATGTCATTGGATTGACCTTCCTGTGGAATGCTCCTATACTACATGATGATAAAAGTAGTGTCATGTCTAGGCGGCTGCAGACAATGATATTGAAGATGTAACCATGGGCGTATTAACAGGGGGGGATGAACGGGACCAGTCCCTCCCCAGATGCAACTTTGTTAACGGTCCAACATGAATATATAAAAAAATTAACTAAATACCTGTGAATATTTACATCAAAAAGGGCTATAAAGTGCAGTTTTGTCATTACAATTTTCTAAAACTTTCCGGGGTAGGGTCCTCAATGTGGCTGTTCTCAGACCCACGGTACTCGCCTATCAAAAATATTCCAGGCTACCCCCCTCCCCCCCCCAGAGCCAAATTCTAGATACGCCACTGGATGTAACTGCTGTCAGTAAATATTTTCTGGGCACTCATTAAGAATATATAGACTGCTTCTACAAAGAAGTATTATTTTATCCAAACCACAATGTAAAATTTGTACTGATTAGTTGTAATCAATATCATTGTACAACTTTATTTCTGCGTTACATGGCTTACACTGTCCTTTGTTGTTCACTTATTAATCATCATGCTATCAACCAAGGGTCTGATACTCACATTACTCCGATGGTTATACATTTCACCCAGAGCACTCTAGTGGTCAGGTGCTAACCTAACTATCAGGGAACAGCACGACAGGAATACTCTTTAATTGAATATCTTGCAGATTTAAGTGGGAAATTACCAATTTATTTCTCAGGGCAAACTTAAAAAGGTAATTGTATAATCAATTCTGCATCCTGAAAAATTCTGGAACTAGATTGCAGCGCAATAATGCCGTTCAGTCCTTCTCTTGGCGTTTTCTTAGTGTACTTTCTCAGCCATCTTTTTTGTTTACTGAGGTTGCGATGGCGATGTCTCGTGTGGTCCCATGCGTAATTTAAATAGACACTGATAAACGTCTTACAAAAAAGGAATAATTACTGTATTTTTTCATAAAAAATAAAATATTTATAGTAAATGCATACACTCTCTATCTTTTTCATGCATATGTATTTTCCAATTTGGTTCTGAAACAATTGGCGCTAGTAGTAATCTATATGAGATATCGCAATTCCATCAGACCCTTGCTATCAACCATCTGGTTGCTAGGTATAACAAGCAAAGGGCAACATCCACTCCATCACAAAACATAATACACAATGCAATACAATAATTCATGACATCCCCCTTATTGAGTTGTGAAACTTAACTGGGAGACCAAACCAGTTTATTTTTAACTAATTGGCTACTTCTGGTGGCATACTGTTCTCCTCTTACAGGAGTAGTCTGTTTACATTGATAGTTTTTAATCAAACCTGGTGAAGAGCTGGGAGAATTACAAATGGAATCCGTTACATTTGACTGTTCATTTACTCTAGAATAATCAGGTTTAACATTTTTAGAATAACTACTCAGCGGAGTGGTCAGTTCCATTGAGAATCACCTGTAATCCAATAAATGAGTTTTAAATGGTAGACAAATGATTAAGTGGCCACTTAATTGTGACAGATCCTTGCAGCCAAACTATGCACATTATGTAAGAGATTCCCTTTAGCTTCTGACAGCTACTTATGTAGTCATAATACTAAAATATTGACAAAAATATTAATTTCTTATCATTAACGAATCATAATATATAAACCCCTTGATCTGTATTGGTATTTGCAACAACTTTTTGATATCAAACAGTGAGTGACAATAAAATATTAGCTGATCAATATGGATTCAAAAGGATAACCATAATTCAATAGCATGGAATAGACAATCTTGTTGTAGTTTAAAAGCTGATGTCTATCTTAAACATTGGTGGAGTTATGGCCAAATACAATTTTAGGATTGAATTGTTATTAACATCCATTCATTCCACATGACCCTCACTTTAATTCTTATTTTTGCCTTACCATAACATTTAACCATTACATACTACAAAAAGCTTAAGAGCCATCTATAGTTCAGTCATCAGTTACTATACTCCATCCTTCCCCCTTTAAATATTTCTTTCCTTAAAATGTTTCAATTTAGTTCAGCATACCACCTTTCATTTCACTTGCCTATCCTTTTCCTCCCTCGCCCAACTTACAGAGCCTTTCAGGACCTCATTTCCTCTACTTACCTACTATCTGACATGATGTGGAACCCTAACTTTCCTTCACTCTCACTTAACTTCAATGCCTAGTCAAGTTTCTCTTGTCTTTCTTTCTTAATTTCTCTATCCTCCTCCAGACCCACTCCTCATATGACTTCAGTCTATTCTCACCCTCTCAACGTTAGCAATGGTTCCAGTTCCACCAAAGGGCACAACCCAAATCAAACCCTTTATTAAACTTTCCAATCTTACATCTTTTGCATCCTATATCAGGACCTGAGGCATCACATCATATCCCCCATCATTAAATTATTGAATGTTGCTGATACAAGACGTTTAATATCTTGAGTAGAACACCTCGTTCCACTAAAATTTTGCCCAAGTTACAACTTCATTCCACTATTTATGTACTTCATTATGAAGCAATTTCACCTAGTCACCACCAATAACATCGAAAATTACATATTTGACGATGCCCCCAAAACAATTAAGTAAATTCAATACAGAGCTGGGTAGTACTATTAGGTAGAACTAAAATGAGTCTCCACAAATACATTTGTACTCAATTTTTGAATTAAAGTCCTCTTCTTTAAAATGGAGGCTACAAACATACATGTCCTTGGTGATATGCTTCCCATTCTTCATGTATGTTGCCATAGCTTCTTCTGACCACTGTCTTTTGGAAATGGCTGTATGGATATGGAGCCGGATGTTTTGTTGATGCGCTGTGGTACACTACAGAATTTATTTGAGGCAGACTTACCTATACCAAATTCAATTATTTCAATCGGTCACCTCTACCAGACATGAAAGAACAAACTGATAGCATTACTGGTCACATAATCACCCGGATCTCCTTTCTGGCACTTTGATTCTATGCCGCAAGGTGTTAGACACTTCGCTTGGATTCGTAAATGCATGACAATTTACGCACATGGTGCCTGTATTGGTGCCAAATGGAGAGCAATCAGATGTATAAAGTAATTTGTCCGTAGGATGGTATGTTTATGCTGTTTGTCCCTTGCCACCTTTTGTTAAGATTAGGCTAATGCTAACTCCTGGTCTCTCTCAATCCTCCGTTTCCTTAAAGAATGATTAACTATCATGCTCTCCTATTCGTCATGGCACAATTGAACTTTTTTGCCAGTTGCCCCCCTGTTAGAGCTATAAAAACCCATTTTTCAAAATTTTAACTGTTGTTCGTGATCTTCATTTTCAATGAAATCATTTAAAATGTTTCTAATTCTGATCAATTGACTTTTTTTTCAAATTAAATACTGTGATATATTCAGAACTTTACATGGTATTTGTTCACTCTTGATCCATTTTCTTTCTTCAGCAACTGCTGGTTGTTCTTGCTGACTTCAGTGGCTGCTTCTGAGAAGACTACAGTGCTACGGAAGTCCCTCTCCATTTGCGACAGGGTAAGAACCAAAAATTTTAGCCACAATTTATCCACAAGAAAAATCGCCCAGCATAAAGTAAGTTAGGTATTTTAACTCTTTTGTTGTATCACTTCTCTTCCTGTCACATGCATTTGTAGCAACTCGAAAGCACTTACCAAAGTTTCGGTCAGTCCAAACAAGTCAACAGTACCTAAGTAAGCCATTCAGTTAATTTTTCCCCATCAGCACATTATTGTTTGTAATGTAATACTTACTGCCATGCTTCAATATTATTGTAAAGGAATTGATATGATTGGGAATTTACATGATTGGTGCTTAAATATTTTCAGTTCTACATAAAATTAAGTTGGATGTGATTCATGTAGGGTTTCCTGATGCACAACTCTGTTCAAATTGAAATTTCACTCTTATTTCTTTCCATTCAGCATGATCTCACGCTGTTATAGAAAATGGCTATTTGGTTGTATATTCTTAACTTGAATTTCCATATTTAATTATTCTACCTTTTCCGAAATTTAAAAGAAATACCCATTCTAGATTCAGAGTAATGCACTCAGCGTAATTAGTTAAGGCACCCACAAATGAAAATGATCGTTTCAGTCACTGTGGAACTCACTCACACTTGAACTGTAACTGTTTTCAAGATCAAGAAAAGTAATTTTTCCTCATAAACATTGAAAACGCAAATAATGATGCTCATCAACGAATAAATAGCAAAATATAATAATGTTTCTTTAACCTGAGTTTTTTTATTGGAAAACGGTACATATCTTTAATTAATTGCATTTTATTACAGAAGAATGAATTAGACATGATGTAAGAACGAAGGTTTTCGCGGTGGTTTATGATGAACTTCTTCATTTTTTCGGGTTCTACCGCGTTGGTTGCTGTGGTGATGACAACAGTTTCGCTGGCACTACTGCCAGCGTCTTCAGGTCAAAGATGCCGGTTCAGAATTTTGGTCCTCATTATATGGCGCTTCTTTCCCGCCAATTCTCGCTGCTGTCCTCCCATTGGTTCGTTTCAGAATTCTCCTCCAAGTGTAGTCCAGGTGGTATCCCTCGTCTCTGTTAAAATTGTCAGTCCGGGCTATCTCAATTGATTCCCTAATTAATCTAGGGTAATATCTGCCCTCTCTCACTATCACCTTGGCTTCGTCAAATTTTATGTCGTGTCCCGGGGTCCAGGCATGCTCAGATATGGCAGACAGTTGAAATTGTCTATTTTTTGTGGCTCTTCGGTGCTCCTGTATCCGTACCTTCAGTGAAAGGCATGTCTCGCCGATGTAGCGAAACTGTTGTCATCACCACAGCAACCAACACGGTAGAACCTGAAAAAATGAAGAAGTTCAACAATGAATTAGACACTTCTATATTGTAGAAAATATATTGTTTTTATGGACAGTTAAAAGTTTGCCTTAAAATCTGTCTTTACAAAATTAATGTGCTTGCTAGTGCTTTGCCTTAATAAGAAAATTGTTTGTAAATAAGCACGTAAATAAAACTTTACTGTCACACTTGGTAATATATTTTAGCCCAATTTGGCAAGATTAGATACTAAAAGATTTCTTTAAAGCAATTTTATCAACTTTATTGATTTTTTGTTCGTTTATAGATAAAGGTTGAAAATGTCATTTTTATTGGTTTTTTATTTATGTAGGTATGTAATATGGTAGGTTAAAAAACTATTTGCCTACAAAGTCCAAATTTCTGCCCCATACAACGCTACAGTCCATAGCAAGCTCTTTACCAGGCTCTTCTTTATATCCTCACCCAATATCCCCGTCATCAGCTTCCTTCTATAACTATACACTTATTTTGCTAATGCTATACTCTTTTTTGTGTCATTGCTACTGTGACCATTTTTTTCTGGCGTACTACTCAAGTAATTAAATTGCTCTACTTGCTCCATCTTTTGCCCTCATATTTTTGTGACCACCCAGCCAGTATTTATCAGCCATCCTCTTGCGACTTTTCCCTCTATTTTTCCTTCTGTTATATTCTTCAAAAACTTATTGTGCCTCAGGGTGCACCCAATCCATCTGGTTCTTCTTTTCTGTACATATAGTGTTCCGTATGTTCATTTCCTCATCTACTCTTTTGTAAACTTCTTCATTCCTTATTTTATCCAATAACTGTACGGTTTACTCTATTCTTCTAGAACTTCTTCTATTTTGTTCAATGATCTTTGAAGATCGTTACTATTTCCGGCTATGATTGGATTATCGTCTGCAAAGCATGTTTTTATCTTCTCTGTTAATTTTAATTCTGTTCATGCGACACCAGGCTCAAGGTTCTATGTTCATCACATTTCTCAGTCTTCTTCAGTATCACATTCCTCCACAACACTCCTTTGAAAGTCCTCTGGTAGTCTTCCACTTTCATATCTATCTTTCAATATTTGGTGCAGGCTGTCCTTAGCTTTACTCCCAAGCACCTTGATGATTTCTCCGTTGATGTTGTCTGCACCAGGTGCTTTGTTATTCTTTAGATCATTCACTGCTCGGTCGAATTTACTTTTCATTATATCTGAGCCCCAGTCATCCTCATCCACCTCGCTCTCACCTTCTTCGATGTATTGTATCCATCTATTCCCAATGTCTTCACCCTCTTATCGGTGTATTCTTGTTCACATTCCTGATGATGTTACTTTTAGTTTTTCTTTCTCCGAAGTGTCTCTTCACTAGCATGTGTGCTCTTTCGGTTTTCGCCCTCTTCATGTTTCGTTGATTTCCTCACAGCAGTTTTCTATCCAATCCTCCTTTGCCTTCTCGAATGACTTGGATGTTCAGCTTCTTATAGAGGATTGCCTCACCTTCGTTTCTGGGGTTCTTGTATTTTCTTCTTTCATCTATAAGTTCCCTAATCTTTGTTGTGATCCATTGCTTCTTTGTGTCAGCTTTCCTATTCACCAATTGCTCCTCAACTACTTCTGCAATATTCCTCTTCGACTCATCCCATCTTCCTTCAGTGCTCTCCATGACTACTAGGTTTTGATTACCATTTATATCTGCACCAGGATAGCTGTTGTACTGCTTCACTTGGTTCTTGGCACATGTTCGATTCCCACATGGATATATTTTTAAGGGGTGGCCTAGTGGGTAGAGTGCTTGGCTACTGATTGAAGAGAGTGTTTGTTACAACCATGTTCTTCTCATTGCATTTCTCGACTAATCTTTCTCCTTTGGCATTTCGTTTTCATATTCCAAAATTTCGTATGCTGCTTCCCTCTTTTCCCTCACCCACCACTGCGTTCCAGTCACCCATTATGATTAGGTTCTCTTTTCCCTTCACGGCTCCGAGGACCTCTTCCATTTGTTCATGCACTTCTTCTATTTCTTTTTCCTCATGCCTGGACGTCTAATAACGTACATGATTTATTCCTTTGCTTTGATATGAATATGAAAATATTTGCTGCTCATAATTTTGTCGAATTTAAAAATACTGTGTTTACATGGTTTACTGATGAAATGGGCTTCATAAATGGCAGAAGTAAAAAAAAGCATGGAAAAGATGTTCAAGGTGATGTGTTGTGGATAATATGGGGAAGGGGATTGGAAATGAGTTTGATTGTATGTTTTGTGTATATTTTCAGTGCAAGCAGTGATTAACTTCAAGTTGTGGAATTTGCAAGGAGCAGGCGGTGGCAGTCATTGTCGGGATTGTGAATGAGTGGTGCGGAGAGGTGAATGTGTGGTGTGGAGAGGGAGCATTAAGAAGTTTTTCAAGGCCACAAGCAACGTGAAATTTCTGTAGAAAGCTGTACTATTTATTAATGGAATAAAAAGTTGAAACTGAAGCAAAAATGTAAATTATTCTGCGTGAATATCCTTTTTCGTTACAATTTTCCTCAGCATTGGGAGGGAGAAGGGGAGTAAAATGGATTTGTGGAGATAAAAAAAGACATGTGAAACTTGGTCACAGCTGGGTAAAGGCGATTCAAATTTCGCGGCACGAATGTAACAGAAGTGTGTATAATAAAGAGAAATATATTATAACTGATTTGGGTAATGGTCATAATAAGTAACCGTTTGATGGATATAATAAAATATAAATGAAATAAGAAACTTTCAGCGTGCTGTATGTGGTAATAAATGTGTATAATGTAAAAAGGTACTTAGTAATCGAAGGGTACTGTGGTGGAGGAATAATACTAGCGGTTGAAAATTTTGGGGGAAAGGGGGTGGGGTTTGTTTGGGCAATTTCAAAACTTTTTTCTTTTATCCTACATTCTTAAATTTTTGAATTTAAAACAGGGATTTTTGGATGGTAAGAGAGTATAAAGTTATGGCTTATTATAACGGAACAACGAGCGACATAGCCCCCCCCTTTGAATTAATTCCCACCCCAAGAAGAGGGATGAGGTGGCCGCCCCTCCGGGCAACCATTCCATCCCTCCCCTGTTAGGTCGTCCGCCATCACCGCGGCGATCGACCCCTCCTATTAATTACTCCTCCCAACCCACCCCTCAAACAATCTACCCATCGCGACCGATTTTTTCACGTGCCGCCTCAATCATGCTGGGTCGAGCCGTGCCGCAAATGCAGGCGTCATGGATACAGAGCCCATTTGGCGTCTAATGAACGTACCAACTACAAGGATGCGCCCGTACCGTGCAAGCACGACCGTACAGCGACGCACCGGGCCGATAAAAGACATATGCCGAGCAACGAACCAATCTTGCTCTGCCAGCATTAAAATATACGTGGAAATTCGGTCTCACCGGTATAATGTTGCCACACAACTACACTGCGCCAACTTCAATTCATAATTCATTCATTCCGTATTTTAATTTTAATAAAATTTTTAATTACTATGAAATGGTGTATTGTATTTTTACCCTTGTTAAAAAATTAAATTCACTCCATGTACTGGCTCATTTATTAATTTAAACAAAAAGAAACTCTGCTACTTTTACTTTACTAACACGCTGCCATCTCATGGCCAAACACCTAACACTTTCAGCATGGTAAAGTACTCATTCAAGCGCACAATTCAAATCATATACATGTAGGGACCTACACACTTCTCTCCAATTTAGCGGCTTTCTCATACATGTCATAAGTATCACGTGATTATATACGCAAGTACGTTAAAATACTTATTTTAATATATATTTTGAACAACAAATTTGTTTATCTAACAAAATCTGAGTGACGAGTCTGTTTTATCTGCGTTGCTAATATCATTTGCACAGACCCTCTGAAGTAAGTTGGGTTACATCTTAGAATTCCCACGCCTCTGCACTTGCGACATTGGCACTATAATTTTCTCCATGAGCTTGCAGGAAGTACAATTCATTCCAGCATTTCCATTGAGACACTCAGAATCTGTGGACCAAAATATTCGAGTCCCAGTTTTTCAGCTAGCTCCAACGACCTTTTCTTAAATATTGGACCAATGAAACACAATTCACACTTTAATCAAGAGATTCAAGACAAAGCCAGAATGTATTGAGGGTCACATACAATATATCTAGGATTCCACCTCTAACATGGAAATTTAATTCAAATTTATTTTACACTGCATTTTCTAGTAATTGTAACTTTTTAATCAAGATTTCCGGAAAATGCAAAGATTATATTCATTTCAGCAATCTAGTGATAGAGAATGTGTATATTTTTAACAAGCAGCGGTAACATTGATTGTGAATCTAGGTGTCATTTTATAGTTTTACAAAAAAGGGTAACAAAAAGCGGTTTATAGCGGCATGCTATCCTTCCATTTCTGCTACATGTTGTATATTTCAAAAATTATTTTATTGTGCTTGGTTCTCACGAAATAATGTCTCTCCAATCTACATTCATCGACTCCCGTGACATGATTTCGTATTACCAAAACTCTTTCAAAGAGAGCTCAGTGATTATGATAATACATTATAACTTGGCCGCAAGAAATCATTCCTACCTCTTCACTTATGGATACATCTCATTCTCCCTATGTAAAGTGTTCAATCACTCACGCGTGAAATTCAAAAGACTAGTCATACAGAGTACGCCTGTAGTATCACTTCATAACTACGGCACGACGAGTCTTATCCAAAACGCACTTGTTGTTTCAAAAATTTGTGCTATGATATGTACCAGAGTAATCTACCATTAAGCTCACATTGGGCGGAGTTAAAACATTTGGCTCATGAGTAGTAATCGATGACTTGATTATTAAACTCATATTCTTCTCATTTTTCCAGACAAATAAATTTAAGTTCCTTCAAATGATTTTCCGCATTATTCTCCTTTTAACAAGTCTTTCTTTACATCACCATCCTCCTCACTAATTAATTAATGTAAAGAAAAGATAAGCTACCTTTACTTTACTACCATCTTGCCATCTCACGGCCGGTAAAGATACTGACGACGAGAGAGGTATAGGCATTAGGCCGTTAGATGGCTTTATGAAAATACTTTACTGCCATCTACTACTTTACTGCCATCTTTGACCTGACACTGGTACCTCTTACACTGTAAAGTACTATTTTTCAACCGCGCGATTTGTTATACCCATTCATCTTTTACGCCACTGCTCCACTATCCATGAAACTACTATGAAACTATGAAATGAGAAACATTTCGACGTCCTTACAAATTTGACGGACTATTACATCGCTACCGACCTTCTAATCTACAATCATAACAACATTTTACTCTGAATTCCGTTATTTTGTGATACTTTTTATTGTATGTATTAGATATTCTGTAATCTCTTGATCAAAGAAATAAAAAGTATGTTTTTATTATTGATTAAAATATTTCTCAAATAACGGATACATTTCTTATAACGGAATTCAGCGTTAAATGTTGTCATGATTGTGGATTAGATGATCAGTAGCGACGTAATAGTAAGTGAAATTTGTAAGGACGTCGAAATGTTTCTCATTTCATAGTAGTTTCATGGATAGTGGAGCAGTGGCATAAGAGATGAATGGGTATAACAAATCGCGCGGTTGCAAAAGAGTACTTTACAGTGTAAGAGGTACCAGTGTCAGGTCAAAGATGGCAGTAAATTAGGAGTCTGTTTTATCTGCGTTGCTAATATCATTTGCACAGACCCTCTGAAGTAAGTTGGGTTACATCTTAGAATTCCCACGCCTCTGCACTTGCGACATAGGCACTATAATTTTCTTCATGAGCTTGCAGGAATTACAATTCATTCCAGCATTTCCATTCAGACACCCAGATTCTGTGGACCAAAATATCCAAGTCCCAGTTTTTCAGCTAGCTCCACCGACCTTTTTTTCAATATTGGACCAATGAAACACTATTCACCTTCAATGACTATGAAAAACAATAGATTTACAGTAATTTCAACATCGAGATCCTTTCCTTGAAATTTTTGGGATGACGAATGGATGATCAAGTAATGTCCCGGTATAAATCGTTTGCTCTCCCAAGAATCAAGGTATCGACAAATGAGACATTAATACGCTCTTTCGCTTCATTTACTCACCGTTCGTTCTCCGAGGTAACGGAACGTCACCCGCGCTTCCCGAACTCATCCGTGAGAGTGAACGGAGAGTGCTTCCCATGTTCGTGGACGCTCCGATCTCCATCCTCTCCGTGAGCACTCCTCAAACGCTTCAAATGATTCTGAGAATCCCTCAAGAGCCGTCTCTCTTCACGTCTTTCTTGGGTATTAACCCGTTCTTCGCCGAACAGTAGATCCCACGCATGCCATTCAAACTCCATGATTACCTATTAGAGTAAGTTAAAAATGTAGTCATAAAACTTCATTGTAAATGTCGTTTTAAATTTTTTGTTTAACTATTTTTGTTTCTAGGGCCTATTTTAATGATTATATGATAGAAGGATACAATTTATATAAATGAAGTGCGAATATAGGGTTCTAACAAAAAAAACTACGCGGATTTAGTGGATAATAAAGTATTACCTTCTTATCACAGCTTAATAACACAGGGCGTGCATAAACATATTGTCAGGAACGTCTCAGCTTCCAATGTAGTTAAAGTTTACAATTATGTAACGGTTTCTTAAACAACATAAAACAATACGTAAATACTAAGGAATTAGTGACATTTTTTTCCATTTCATATAATCTTAAACGACTATGACTTACCTTTTGTGTATCTTCGTGTTCCGCGACATGTATCATCTGAGGGGAAAATATTTAGTAAAATGCCATGCTTAATAAAGAATGGACTCGGTAGAGAAATTTTTACATCCACGTACTCAGGCTCTACTTTTTTCCTTAGTAAATCCATTTCTGAGTCCAGCCACTAAGAATTATCATGTACAAAAAATCGTAATATACTTAGGTTTTTTTCCGAACTCTGGGTTACCTATACGAGTGATGAATAAATACATTCGTTTTTAATTTTAAAATTTCTCTCATCTTCTGCATCCGTCACACCTTGTGACTTTTTGGTAATAAAAACAAAATATATAGTATTGTAAGCAGCCATTAATTAGTACATTATATTACTTAGCACGATATTCCACTATATACAAGTAAACTCACCTTATTATTCACTCACATATAGGCTGAAAACAAGCACTATCCTTAGCATACCATTCCTCACGGAAAATGTCGCAGTATTTCCTTACAGACGGTATTTCAAAAGAATTTTGGTGTAGCAAGTAGCGACATCTACCCATAGAAATTGGCAGAGGCTATCAAAGAAGAATGGCGTTGAGTCGGCATTCCTTGTCTTTACCATTCTTTAGAATTTTACCTGAAGCTAAAGGTAGAGTTTCTCTACGTCCTGAAAAAATGGGATTATTCAGAATTTTTCTTGTATAGAAGCGTGAATAAGTAAATATTGTATATTTTTCAGTATATAATGCCACTCAAAATAATTCATTATGCAGTGCCTATTGCAAGTGTGCTTTCTTTTGTTTTCATAGTTTCACATATATATATATATATATATATATATATATATATATATATATATATATATATATATATATATAACTTCCAGGAGAATCACTCGGGTGATAAATATACAATATGCCAAGAGGGTGGCCGATAAAAATATACAAACGGAAAAAAGAACACTTACAAATAAAAACTTCCGATATTTCGGTGAAGATATTAGCTCCACCTTTCTCTAGGAGAAGAGTAGGGTTGAAGAGTTGCCTACTCTTCTCCTAGAGAAAGGTGGAGCTAATATCTTCACCGAAATATCGGAAGTTTTTATTTGTAAGTGTTCTTTTTTCCGTTTGTATATTTTTATCGGCCACCCTCTTGGCATATTGTATATATATATATATATAATGAATTGCATATTATTTAAAATTTATATATATATATATATTCCATTTAATATATATATATATGAAACTATGTAGTTATATATACTTTATAACTATAGTTGTATACATTAAACTATATATTATATATAAACCAATATAAACTATATATTTATATATATATATATAGTTTATACAACTCATATTCAAATTCAAATGCTGTAATATAAGCTAAAAAAGATATAGGCACACAAAAAATAGAAAACTCACACTTTTTTTGATATTTCGACAGCTAGACTGCCATCTTCTGAATTCTTCAAGAAGAAGTTCATTCTGGCAGTCTAGCTGTCGAAATATCAAAAAAAGTGTGAGTTTTCTATTTTTTGTGTGCCTATATCTTTTTTAGCTTATATTACAGCATTTGAATTTGAATATGAGTTGTATAAACTATATATATATATATAAATATATAGTTTATATCAAGGGTCTGACACTCTCAATCTATATTTAAGTAAATAAACCGTAAAGTCCACCCTTCAGAGCCAATAATTTTTGCCCTCTCTAAGCTGCAGCTTATACTAGAGATAATAAGTTTTCAATGTATTTTCATTATTTATCTTTACATACCTTAAGACTATGAAGACTATAGTCAATGTCATCGTTCGAAATAGACGGATGTTTTCTAATTCATCACTGGAAACTCCATTGTCACCATCAACTTCACTCCATTGAGTTTCCTCCTTCAGACAATGCAACATGTACCCATGTTTTGCGTGCTCGGTGGATTAAACAGGAACCGTACTTATTTGATAAAATGGGGTGTGCCTTTTGGCCTACACACTCATAAATATGGTGTTTTTGAATATTATTATTAAATATCATTTAGGGTAACTGCAGTATTCCTCTCAAGCTGAACTCAATCTTTTAATCTGCATCATTTTCTTCTTTAGCCCGAAGTTATTAAACCTACCTTATTTGGCACATACCCTATTTGACAAATTACCTTTGCTCTGTATTATCTACCAGCCTGTATCATGTCCAACACACTTTGTTTCCTCGTGACGTTTGATAATATTCCAAATTCATCATTTTATTGGTTTGGCGGGTTAATAGGGGAAGCAAATTACAACAGGTTGTATACGCCAAGAAGGAGAGGTATGTTGGCAAGGGAGGAGAAGATTGCTTGAGGAGATGAGACAGGGTGTAGAGAATCTGAGCGTCATGCAGTTATAGCCAGCTCTTAGCAGAACAAAACCAACTCTTATGGAACTATCTCCCACATCATCTTAAATATGCAATATCCCTCAATTTTCTCTCCATCTACCTTGAGATTGTCTCCTCTGAATATTTCCGCTGATTTTATTTTTCCGTAGCCATCGCCAGAAAACTCATCCTCGTAATTTTGACCTGCTTCAGCACCGTAAAATTCTGAAGTCTCTGTTCATCTCTCCTCTGCTGCTGGCATTGTTTGGCTGCTATGGAGTAATATGTTGGAGAGGAGTAAATTAGGTAAAAAAGCTTAACTGTTGAGGAGTACATTTTTATTTCGACCGAACTATTATATTAGAAGAGAGGAGAAATATTTTAAATCCGTATTAAATCCGTTTGATTCCCCAACAGCATTAAAAATATTTCTCCTTTCTTCTAATAAAACAGTCCGGTCAAAATATTAAAAAAAATATATCTTAAAAAGATGTCGAGAAAAATAAATAAGGATTTATTAGCAGGAAAAATAAATATTTAAAAGATACTTTCAGTGTAAGTGCAATTCTATGAGTGACCTTGAAACTTTTTATAAGTGAAAAAAGAAGGACCTGTTTTCCCCGAGGTGTCTCGGTGAGGGTAGAGCTCACCGAGCTCACCAGATGTGGTCAGTTTTACATGGGCGCTTCATCTACGACATTAATTGCGTAAATGCGCACCATGAGGAACGGTGCTCCCGCTGCATGCCCCCCCAAAACAGGTTTCCCCGGAGAAGTATCCGGTACCCAGAAAAAACTCACAGATTGGCTTTCTCCGGACACGCCCAGGGCGTCGCACGGGAATTGAACCCGCACACTCCGGTTAGCAGCCCAAGGCCCACTATGCCACCACGCGTCGATTGAAAATCCGAGAAAACTCATATTTGAAGTTCACCTAAGAAGTCCTCAAAGAAGGGTATGATGAATACGAGTTTTTTTCAGAGCTCGGTGAGCTTTACCCTTACCGAGACACCTCAGGGAAAACATGTCATTTTTACATTTATAAAAAGTTTCAAGGTCATTCATAGTATTGCATTCACAGTTAAATTATCATTAAATAATAATTTTGTCTGCGGCTTCGCTTCTGAGCCCTTGTTTTTTCCAGCAGGCGTATTTTATTGATAGCTTCAAACTGCATGTGTCGAATAATAATTAGTAAAGATTGATCACAACGTGATCACGTTGACTTTCACTCCCTCGAGGGAGGAGGCTGAAAATTAATTTATCCATTTAGGTGAGGAATGTCAATAAAAAAGATTCCAAGTTCGGACGGCATTCCCACCTCGCCACTCTGAATCCTCGGCCACCCATCTCCAATCGACTAAGTCACCCAGTCTCCCGTAATCGCGAAGTCAAATGCGGAAGTTGTGTGGGTCACATACGCCTTCAGGATGAACGTTTGCCCTTGAAATTTCCGCAGATAAAAACTATATGACTTCATTAAGTAGTACTTGGATACAAGAGGAATGCATGGAATGCAAACAAGAAACAGTACTTTTCTCATCCTCAACTAATGAATTCAAACAGTAACGACCGAATATTTTCCCCGATGAGTCCACTACGTCATCCTAATGGTGTAGGCCACCAAATATGTTATCCCCCTTACCACGACTGCCTTGAAGTTATGCGCCCAGTTTATCTTACAACTCACCGTATTCGGGAAATCCTTTGCAGTCAACCTGAAAAATTTCATGGTGGGTCAGACGAAAATTCAAATTATGATTAACTTCCTACAATCAACTTTATTCATTAAAGTTTTACACGCGTTTAAAAGCTTAAGACCTACTTTTAGGAATACTGTCTACATCGACATTTTATATTAAAGACACTAAACTAATGTACAGTTATTTATAAAATGCTTAGGAAGAAACTTGCAATCGTATTGATCACTGCATCAACAACTTCCAAAAAGCATTTGTGAACTATAACAATACCAAAAATAACACCAGTTTCATGTTAATATCAGACTTGGCAGTTGATGAGATGTGTGAGAAGATTGATGACGGGCAATGCTTCAACAGAAGATAACATGATCCAGAACATCACCAGGAATCACCCCCTCTGGTACAGCACTCCAAATGATAATTCACGAGGACACCATCGTGAAGTTAGTTCCCCATTACCTGCATTGAAAGAAAACTTAATGAATACCAGACAAGTTGCCTGAAAATATTGCCATGTTGTTAGATGGCAGCTGACGGCTATATGGTTTTGATTACTACTTGTTATTATAGTTACTATTTTTATAGTTACTATGGCTAACTGCCATGAGTACGTCTCCTTGACTCAATGAAGATTTCATATGAGCTTATGGCAAGAATTAATAGGTAATCAGGTGATGATAAATTTGAAAAATTAATAATAAACCTTATACTCAATAATTTTTCATTACTCAGTGGTACTTACAAATTTATAATCCTAATTCATATTACTCTGGGGTTTAAAATTCAAATAAATCCTAAGAATTTTACTCTAGAAGGGAAAATAGGAATGGTAAATAAATATGAATTACAAAGCCTTGGATTTCAGGTGAGATGATTTTGATGGAGATAAGTGGCAAAAAAAATGAAAATGGATTGTCAAATAATTTTTTATATTATTTTTTTTATTTAAATGAGTGTATTTTTAATGAAAAATTATTGCCTAAAACTTCATATGCTCTAAAAACTAGAATTTTTCAATATGCGTTTTTTTTCATCACTAAAAATAATGTTGAATCTTAAGAACGCTATTTTACTTTGAGTAACTCAATCAGAAAACACATTTAAATTAAATTTTCCCACTCCAGTCATTGCTTTACGAAATTAAAAAAAAACAAGCTACTTTATTGTTTAACGGGTATAAAATGTATAGTTTTACATAATTGAGGTTGAATATGGTTCAGTCAAGTTATGAAGCATTCTCTGACAACCGATATTCATTGATATCCTCAAAAAAGAGATATTCTACTTTTTTCAGTGAATTTGAATACGGAATAGAATTTTTTTAAACCTGCAGTAAAGAGGCGTAATGTCAAGTAATATTAGTATACTCCTTCCCTACGCAACCTTATTATCACGTACTCATTATTTACTGATAATAAAATATATAGCTCAATAATATATCATTACTTTGTAAAGCTAATTCATTCAATTACCTTAGCCAAAGCCAATTCTTTCAGTATTCACCTTTCGTAAACAGGTTAAGTACATCCTTTATCTTAGGTGAGGTGTAACCATTTGAATTTTATTGCGCATCCAAGAGACTTATCAATTCATCTCCTGAGTGCCACCCTTTACTGAAACTTGATTATTTAGCGTGAAAGAGCTCACATCTCGTGTCAATGAATATCGCGGAAAGATAAATTGTGGTTCGAGGGTAGGTACTTTCTCCTTTGTCACCACTTCCGTTGTTTTACCTCCACTTTCCATGCCACTTTCCCCTCCTCCTTGTGAGAACCTGTGTTGTATGAGCAGGAGAAGACGACATGGCTGTTGTCAAACCTTCTCCCGAGCACTTCCATTCAGACCTCAATCTAGGGAACCTTACTGCGCCTTACAAATCGCACTGTAATGTCATAAACCGATTCAAAACTGAATGCCAATGAAGAATCTTCTTTTTTCAAGGGGGAACAAGGCTCAATTTTTCCTTGAGGTTGGAATTTTTAGAGGGGGCATTTACTGGAAAGTGAAGTGGAGGGTATGAAAATGGAGAGGGCGTTTCTTTGTTGGCATTCCGCGCGTCTTGAGATTAGGTGCTGGATAAAAATTTAAATACTTGGTAAATTGCTGCGAAAATGGCTAGTCATTAAATCCTTAGAGGTTGTCCTGGATTACCATCGTCTGTAAAATTCCAAACAAGGAGAGTGGAATGAATGAAAAGAACGAATGGATAGTTGTTAATAGATGATTGGACATTTCCAATAAAAATTGAAAAAGTTTGGGATCCCAATGCTAAATGTTTTCACTCCGGAAAATAAAAAAATAAGTAAGACAAATACGCAAGTTCTATCCTCTGCACCTTTAAGCAAGAATAATGAAATATGTAGCACCCCAACGGATATTAGTGAATTGACACAACCCGTCGAATGCTTTGTCATACTGTTCGGGTAACTTTCAGTGCTTATAGTTTTATCCATGCTAATAGTTTCAATATGGTTTTACAATTCAGCTACTTTATTTTTTAAACATCGTTAGTCCATTGCCAACACAGAAATTATTTCACACTTAGTCGAATTCTCATAGTGTTTAGTATTGCCATCATATTATTTCTCGGGGATAATCTCGACTGATTTACGATAACCCTCTAAAGTTAGCTTTATAGTACACGTGAATTACTCTTACACTCCCTCTGAAATGTTAATCAAGAACTGACTATTGCAATAAATATGCAATCGACCTACAGAACGGCCGGCTGTGTGGCGATCTTATAAAACAAATAAACCTTATTCTCCGGTTCTATATTAATTTGATAATTGATAGTAAGGTTTATCAATTCTATTTAACATTTCCATAGAGCATAATGTTGACACGTAAATTTGAAACTAATGCGCTTCAAATTAAGAAAACGTGTAAAAGTGCCATTAGATCCGTCATATGAAGTAAAATGATTATTGTTTGAAAAGCTGAAATTTATTTAAAATTATCTCAAGTGCCAATTTTAGTCACGGAAAGGATCTATGTCCTAATAATTAGGATTCAGGTATGCATTGCTCACATTGTGCTCCGAATGTCAATAAAAGATTGAGGTAGCTTGCAAACAGCGAAAGAAATAAAAGTCGTCGTGGTGAATAGACCAGTGAGGCGGGGAATTTGCGTATAAATTACGCTTAGTGTAAGTTTAGTTTTTGTTTAGACTACGGGGCCTTTTAGGAGAAAAGCAGTAAAGACTAAAGTATTTAGCAGTACGTAAGTGGGCAGTGAGGGAGCTTGGGAGGGGTAGGATACACGGATGCGGGAAAGTTGCGGGTAGAGTGGGGGGAAGAAGCTGATGTTGAGGGCCAATGAAGTGCGAGAGGGACGAGAGGGGAAGATGTCGCCGTGTGTCTGTTGGAGAGGACGGACCCTGCCTGCTGAGGGGCAGGAGAGGTGAAGATAGAAGGAGAGGAAGAGGAGCAGGAAATGAAGGTGGAGGGGTGAGAGGGATGGGATAATTAAACGAGAGAAGAGAAAAGCAACAGATGTTCGTCAATTAAGTTTTGGCTCATTCAAATTGAGGTTTGCGAACTGTAATTAGATCCACGGGACCATGTTAGCACTTACGGCTGAGAGAAGGTACCACTAGACGACGGCGCCCAGCACCTGTGCCTACCGATCCGCACGCGACACCTCTTACATCCCTCTTACTTCCTTCGACACTTCTTCTTACACGATTGTTTTGCATTCCTTTTTTTACATCCCTTCAGCCGATCCCTACAACTAAATGATTGGCGATATCTATGCTGGAAGCTTGTCGGAGAATATCGTTTTTTAGGTTATTATGATAATTGTTTCCACTAAAAACAGATCTGTGACTAATAATTCTTGTATGTATTTTTTATTCAATTAAAAGAAAAATAGATGCGTATTATATACACTGTGATCCAGAGTAATTCTGCACAGTCTATTGTGGTTTAAATTCTAATTTATGAGTCGACGCCCCCTAAAAAATGTCTGCCTCTAGAGCCAAAACCTGGCTACGCCACTGTAATACGCAGAGATCACCTGCGGCTGGCCCACACTATCCTATGGCACCCCCTGAAAACTATCCCCCAAATCCCATTCTTTTACTATTTCACTTTTCCCAAAACAAGAGAATGCGAAGACGATAGTAAATTAAGCCCATTTACTCTTCCGATGAGTTTTCAGGCCACTGTCTTACAATAACACTATGAATTTGCATTTTTTAAAGTAATTTCACCAAGGTCACACCTCCGTAAAACTTAAGATCATCAAAAGAGGAGTCAATGAAGAATTCTGCGTACGAAGTCAATAAACAGCAATTTTACCTGCAGCAGAATATCTTCAAAAATAGAATCATTCCAACTGAGCCATCTGACATCGAGTAATTGTTGATATGCATGCGTCTTCAATCCTAAAAAATATACTCTATGGAGGATGTTTCAAAAGTAGGAATGAAAAATGTGAACTCTTGAGTTAGGTGGTTAGAACATGTAATTATGGTAGATGGCAGGTTTAAGGCCGTGATCGAGGGGAGGACGTTGGGCAAGTGGGATAGGGATAGAGCAAGGAAAGGCTTTAAGGAATGGTCTGAATAGAGGTAAGGTATGTATGGCAAGCTGAATAATTAAGAGGATCTCCTGCAAATATTTAAATGATTCGTAAAGGTGGAATTATCTACAAGCTTACCTCCCTTAATTGGAATATTTCCTCAAATAAGAACTATGCAAGAAAATTTTGAGGATACCGGGACTAGCAACAATATTTACCATTATGGAGTCGCAACCATGTGCGCATGAGTGCGATATTTCACAGATGAAAAATTATTTGCCTTGACCGGGATTTGAACCTGGATCCCTCGATTTGGAAAAAATCCACAGTGGAGACGGACGCCTGGTAGCTTAAAAGGTTAAAGCACTCTGCGCGAAATCGAAGGGATCCGGGTTTGAATCCCGGTCAAGGCGATTGATTTATCCTCTGTGAAATATCGCACTATGGAAGCTAGTTTTTTTCAATGTGAAGGTACCAAAGGCAATTTGAATGGTCTTCAATTATGAATTCATAGGCACAGTTCACACAATGTAAAGCATTTAACATTTACTTTAACTATAGCATCTTTACTTTTAAAAAGTAAATGGAATATCATTCACAAAATAGGAGCAGAGAAAGCAAAAAAAAGCCAACGGTCAAACTCACTTTCACCTTCAGAACTTCGCATTTGTTTATCCCCATTTCCCTGCGATGGCTAGGCAAGAGAGGCGCAGAAAGAGGCCTAGAATGAAACAGAGCAAGGTGGTAAATGAGTTCTTATACATTATAGGACGGTCGTCACTAAGGGCTTCCGATTCTATCTCTGCTTATCTTCCATCCTCTCTGACCATATGAGCGCCGAAGCCATTTTTTCACACACCGCACATATCGTCCGCGGGATGTTTCATCCCTTTTACCACCCACTGGCAACTCTCCTCCCCCTCATCTCCCCATCCTCCAACCCTCCTGCTCTCCTTCGAGGAGGGGGTCATTTAGGGGAAAGGATGCAAGGGAGGTGGGAAGAGCAAAAAGTGGAGACAAGACCGACTCTGAGACCCACTTCCGACACCCTACACTCCACCCTCTTCCCCTCATCCCACACCCGTCCCTTCCGCCACCTCCTATTCCTCCTCACCCCCGAACCCAGCCTCTAAATTTATCTCCACATCTGCGACTTATCGCTTGACGCCCTCTGTTTGCTCCATTCCACTCTCGCCTCACACTAGTAGGTTACCTCCCATTTCACCCCTTTGCTGTTCCAGCCTCATTTACATTCGAGCCCTCCCTCCACTCACTCCCTCCAGCCCCCACTCCTCTCTCCTCCTCCTCCCCCTCTCTCTCCCTACCCATTCCTTGCCTCCTCCTTCCCCTCAGTTCCGTCACTCGTTTTAATTTCCCTCAAGGTTTATCGCATTCCATCTCAATATCTTTCACAATCTTTTTAACATTCGCCCTTTCGTAAGGGTTCCTCAGCACCACTTACAGCGACCTTATGTCGCATTAGACCTTATCTCTTTTTTATCCGAGAGGAAAAAAGGCAAGGGATATTCATCTTCCCCTTCTACTTTCAGGGTAGCAATGAGCTTACCGCCGAAGTTTTTCTTTTATTCTTTTCAGCAGGAATCTACCGCTCCTGTATCTAGTCACTTAAGAATTAGCTTGCTTCATAAACACTTGGTGTTGGTCAGTGTGTTTATCTGAAAAACGAAATATTTTTATATGCTGTAGGAGGCACAAACTTAATACCATTGTTGAGTTTAGCCATATTATCAACTGTTTCTTTGTAGCTAAACTTAAAACCCATCCATAATCATCATAATTTTGCTATAAATTGAAGGAAGGCTGGCTTTGTAAAAGAAACTTGATGGATATACTAATGGCATTGCTCAGGAAGGAAAAAAGATATTTCGTCATGAGTGGTGCATTTTAATATATAGCAATTTGGCTGAACAGGTGCGACATCCCATCGAGATCGAGATCATCCGATGCCATATTATCTTGATAATTGACTAATAAATGTATGTTTATTAACAATAAATCAGATTCTACGTGATAATCAAGATCGACGACCTTTGAATACCTCTCCTGGAAACCCAGCCTCCTCATTGGCCCTGCATCCTCTGATTCCTGCCGCCGAACTAAATTGACCAATCACAGCCCTTCCTGCCTTCAAGTCTTCCAGATCCCGTTTTCCTGCCTTTTCGTCTCCTGCATTGTACCTTCCACCGCCCTCAAGTCATCCTGATTCCGTTCCTGCCGCCTACCTTCCGTCTCCTGACGTGGTTTTCACCACTTCAGACTTCTTCTGTAAAAATTACATAAGCTAATCTATTATACATCGAAAAAAAGCAAATTAGAGTGCTCAAAGGGGGTGGCTAACCTGCCCCACCTTGTCACCCGCGAGCAGCGTCCAATCTTGCTTGTCCCCTCCCCAGGTTTTCTTCGCCGCTACCTTGAGCAGAGGGCTTGCACCTCCACTGCACGCTCAGGGGACCCGGCGCGGTCCACTTATTAGGGAGTTAGGCTTCCTCCACTGTTCCACCAAAAAACAAAAAGTCATCAGCGTTCTCCGACGGCCTCTGAACTGCCTCGGACCGATCTGCCATTCATTATGACGACCAATGCTGTACCTGAATCGCCTCCAACCCTGCCTGCCGCCGCCATTGCCGTTGATTATTCGAATCATACAATTTCAGAGATTCTCAATATTGTCAAACCGTCTGAAAGAGCTATTATATTAAATATGTTGTATCCAATTAATCCTTCTGTCATCCTTCCGATGCAGACCGATCCACCTGAAATAGTTTTATCTAATGTCAATGCACCCGCTCAACCAATAGTAACTCCCGAATCTTCATCCTCCACAACCGCAATAACTCACATTCATTCTCCCGGTAGCCCTGAGGAATTCCAAAGAATTACCAAACGTAGACGCCATACTATCACCGTAAAACCCGTCCCAACCGTTATTCAAACCTCAAATAAATATTCATTGTTGGCAGAAATTCCAAATCCGGCCCTTCTTGGGGCCAATGATTTTGAAACTTCGAACAGTCAACTAATGTCAACCGCTCTTCAAGCTCAGCCATCAACTTCAACCTCAGCTCCCCCTATTCATTCACTTTTACCCCAAAACGCAGTAACAAGCGTCTCAACTCCAAATCAAACTCCTCCATCCACTCGTACCAGAATTCCGCCGATCCAAATAGAGTACTCAGGTGTATGGTATACCCTTTGGTCCTGCCTTCAGCGGGCCTGCAACACCCTCCCAGCCGCCCACTCTACCGGTCCCAATGCCGCAACCATCAAATGTACTTCTATCGAAGATTACCGCTCCTGTTTGAGTGTACTCAAACAAAATAAAATCGAATATAATACGTACTCTTTTCCAGAATCCCGCCGTAAGGAATTTTCAATGCGAGGCACGTTCCCTTCCGTCCCTGAGGAGGACATCCGCGAAGATTTACTTTCAAAAAATATTCCCGTCATTTCAGTTCACCGAATTTTCAGCACCAGACCTACCGATCAACAACGCATCAGTGGCATTAACACCGTCCCCCGCTATCCAACCCGCACCTGTCATGTGATATGCGAACCCCACACAGACATCAATACTGTGATGGATATTCGATCACTTTCTGGTCTCGCAGTAAAGTTTGACACATTCAAAAAACCAGCCGAACCTGCTCAATGCCACCGATGCCAAAACCTAGGTCATACCAAATCATATTGCGAAAGAACTCCTCACTGCGTCCGCTGCGGCGAACCTCACTTCTCTAATGAATGCCCGAAAGACCGTAGCCTTCCCCCGAAATGCTTTCTCTGTGGCAACAACCACCCCTCAAATTACCGCGGTTGTCCAGTCCACAAAACTCACAAAAAAAGAATAATTGATCTAAGAAATAAAACTACAATCACCGCTCAACCTAATCCGTCTCCTTCTCCACCGCCGTTAACCAGATCATTCGCCGCAGCGGCCTCCGACTCGTCCTCCTCAGTCTTTCCGTCTCTAGATAACTCTCAAAATATTCATCCTTCATCTTCTTCCTCTGCACCAACCAATGAGCTTCACTCTTGGTTCGCTGATGTTATTGCTAAAGTCTCTTCGCTAAATTCAATGACAGAAAAAAAAATGTTTTTACTTAACCAGCTACTCCTCCTCCACACACCATGAATAACAACATTAAAATTCTTTCCTGGAATTGCAATGGAATTTCAAACAAAAAACACGAACTATTGCAATACGCCTCAGACCAACACATAGACATCATACTTTTACAAGAAACTTTCCTTAAACCCAACAACTCTCTCTTCTCACCACTTTACCACGTTTACAGACTCGACCGAAAATCACACAAAGGAGGAGTAGCAATCATGATTAGAAATTCAATCCCTCATTCCCTTCTGAACGTGCCCGCATTGAACAATATCGAAGCAATTGGTATCGCCGTCGACACTCCGCACGGCCCACTTAACATATTCTCCGTATACCAAATCGCATCTAAATTATTATTAGCAGAGGACATGGAGCTCTTGTTCTCCACTGGCAAAAGTGGAATTTTTGCCGGTGATTGGAACGCCAAACATCAATCATGGAACTGTAGAACAAAAAATAAAAATGGCCGTACCCTCCACTCGTTTCTTTCCCGTTTTCCGGTCTCCATTTCTGCAACTTCCGAACCCACTAACTGTCCTCCACAAAAGTATTCACTAGGTAACGTAATAGATTTTGCAATTCTTCACAACCTCCCATTTCAACCTCAACCTTCTCTTATCTATTCCTTTACCTCTGACCACTTCCCTCTCCTCTTCCATATCCCTCTTTCTCCCGTTATCTCTCCACCTGCCACTATCTCAATTACCTACTGGAACCGCTTTCCAGAAGTTCTTGCTGAAAAACTTTCAAAAATTCCCCCATTAAATCTTTGTTCTGAAAACGACGTCGACTCGCGTGCGAGATTACTCACTGAAGTGCTTTTGTCTTCCCAGAAATCCGTGTCCCACATTAAAATCAGAAAAGAAAGAAACAATAACTTTATTAAACATCTCCCTTTATTCATAGTCAATCTAATAAAAAAACGTAACCTTGCTCGCCGTCAATGGCAACTCTTCAGAAACCCTGTTGATAAATCAAATTATAACCGTCTCTCAAACTCAGTCAAAAAAGAAATCGCCCTTATCTCATCAGCCGCTTGGGCTGAGCATATTTCATCCCTTAACTTCGAAGATGGTTCACTCTGGAAAATCATGAAATCTCTACGCTCTCCTTTTAAAGTCACAAACTCCCCCCTCCTTTCCGAAAATAAAAAATATATTTACGATCCAAAATTAAAATCTGAAATCCAAGCTGATTTTCTCCAATCCACCATGTCACGTGATCTCTCCATTACCAGCACCAATAAAATAGTCAATAATGCGCTTTCGCAACTCCCTATTCCCCCCAATAACCTTGATAAAATCTCTTCCCCTTTCCAACTACGTTCAATTCTATCCTCCCTTCCCGCAAAAAAGGCCCCAGGTCTTGACGGCGTCTCAAATACTCTTCTCATTCATGCCTCTCATGTCCCAATTTTCTTAGATCTACTTTCAAACCTTTTTAACCAATCCTTCTCCCTTTTGCACTTTCCAACTCCTTGGAAATCCAGTAAAATCATCCTTATTCCGAAACCCGGTAAAGATCCCACGATCCCTGGTAATAGCAGACCAATCTCTCTCCTTTCTAACATTTCAAAAATACTCGAACGTTTGATTCTTTCCCGCCTAGAACTCCACACCCTCCCTCTTATCCGTCCCGATCAGCTTGGTTTTCGTTCTCGTATGTCAGCTATTCACCAATCCCTCCGCCTTGTAGAAACCATATCACACGGATTTAACAGGAAAAAATGCACCGACGTAATCTATCTCGACGTTGCCAGAGCATTTGACCGAGTCTGGCATGACGGTCTTCTTTTCAAACTAATTCAAATGAACGTCCCTACTCCTCTCATCCTTTTCATCCGAAGTTACCTTCACCGCAGATCCTTCAGAGTATCCACGGAAGGAATTCTTTCTTCCGTCCGTCCCGCTGATGCTGGCGTTCCTCAAGGTTCGCTCCTCAGTCCTCTGCTATTCAACATTTTTGTAAACGACATGCCTTCTACACCCAAAACACAATTACACTTATACGCAGACGACACAGCAATTTCAGCCACATCGTACTCTGGAGACACTAATGTCCGTAAACTCAACAAACACCTACAAAAGATACACCGATGGACAAAAAACTGGAAAATATCAATAAACGCCACTAAAAGCACTCACGTTCACTACTCACGAAAACGCAAACAATTTCCCTTACTTCACGCACTTTTCAACAAACAGGCGATACCAATTGTTAACCACCATCGATTCCTCGGCATTATTTTAGACTCCAAATTAACTTTTCAACCTCACCTCTCTACCGCCAGCCATAAAGCGCTTATCGCTCGTCAAAAGTTATCCGCATTATGTCAAGTAAACTCAACCCTCTCCCACTCCTCCCGTATCAGACTATACACCTCAGTAATCAGACCAATTCTGTTATACGGGTGCGAAATATTCGCTAATAATAAACAAATAATTAAATCTCTGGAAACATTCCAGAATAAATCTCTTCGCTTGTTGCTGCGTTTAAGTAAATTAATTAAAATCGATCACGTTAGAAAAGCACACAATGTCCCATCAGTTATTGAATACATCCGTAAAATCATTAAAAATTTCCAAAAAAGGCTACCGGAAACTCAAAACCCGCTCCTCACATCGATATGGGATTACAATGTAAATATTCCCAAGACATATAAACTGCCTAAAGAAAAAACTCGACTATGAGTCTGTCCTATGTCTTCCTTCCTACGATTAAGAGTGTTCAAAAATCAAATATTTCTGTCTTTTTTTCTCTTTTTTTTAAATTTTAATAATGACTCAAGCATTATTCAGTCATGCTATTGTGTTTATTCCTGTCTTTTTTTCTCCTTTTTTTTAAAATTATAATCATGACTTAAGCATTATTCAGTCATGTTATTGTGTTACCCTATATCTGTTCATGGTGCAAAGTGGTGAACGTAATTAATCAAAAAAAAAAAAGATAAATATATTAAAAATAAAACAAAAAAAAATATAAATACGTTCAAAAAAGAAAAAAAAAATCAAATAATCCAAGAGGTATTAAAAAAGAAAATAAAAATGATAAATCAATTAAAACTCTTTAAAAATCAAATAATAAATTACCAAAAAATATAAAAAAAATAACAATAACCTCATAAATCCACTAAATCACCTTTTATTGTAAACCATCTCGTTTTGTTTTAATTTTAATTTTTAGATTTAAGCGTTATGTACCAAGGTAAACGCATATTGTATATAATCTTCCTACTTTCTCACAAACAACACTACTACTCCACAGTCATCCCCACATTCCCCAGTTATTACACCGGTTGTGGAGAGCAACGCTCTCCGGGACGGTTAAGGAACTCGCGCCTTCGGCGCGGCGAAAACCACGAGGCGCTGAACAGGTGCTATTTCAGGCCATGACCTGACACAATTACCTGAAGATTTCCTTATAAATATATATCCTAATTAGAACTATAAAAAAGCACATAGGTAAAAGGTGGTATTTATTTGCATCATAGATTACCAATGCTGTGGTTTCTGTGGTTTCGTATCATTTGAAACAAGCAAGGTGCCCTCGAGGCAACTTATCTCTACTTCCATTGGCATTCCAAAATGCCCTTAATAGTCATATTTCTTGCCAGGGCATCTCTATGTCCTGCCTACACCTTGATGCACAAGTGATCTCAAACGCAAAGTCAGCCAAGATATATCCCACCCCAGCCATTCTTACCTTTTTAAGACCCTCTTGTTTTTTTAAATTGTGGTTTCGTATCACTTGGAACAAGCAAGGTGCCCTTGATGCAACTTGTAAGTATACCTGTTTGGAATTGATTCAAGGTTGACGATATTTTTTCACGACAGCTCAAGGTTTTATCACTATATTTATTTCTGGCAAATTAATTAAACAAAGTAAAAATCCTCAGATAACAATATGGATGGCAGGTTTTTCAGAAACATCTGAAAGGACTTGAAGCGAAATATCGATTCCTCACTGTTGTGATTTATAATATAGAACTAAAGTGATAGGGAGTGATAGGAGCCGCTTTACTTTCTAATTAATTACTTAAATACTTGATTTTCGCCTGCGTACAATATCTGCGTTAATTTTGAATTTTTTGCTGTCCATTTCAACCAGTGATTATGTCGCCTTGATTTCATACACATGTAACTCCTGTTTTATTCCCCGAGTCAGGCTTATCATTTTCTTTTGCTGATCATTGCGGTTGTGACCCACAAGATTAAGATATTTAGGACATAGGACCAATCTAAGTCGATACATTGCTTTTTCTATTGTCCTATGCCCTTATGCATTAAGTAGTAGGCACAAAAGATAGAGGCAGATAGAAATTAAGAACGATAACCTAGTATTCGTTTGCTTTTTAAAAATTAACTTCGACCATATACTCTTGAAATAAAGAATATATATTTATGAGCCGTGGAACGAAGTTTCTTTCTCGGATTCATCATTTATTTTTCAGTTGATGACTGAACCATGTGGAAAGTTTTATAATTTTTGGAAAATTATCATAGTTTTGCGACTTTGCGTTTAATGTGACAAGTAATTTATTTTTTTAAATGTGAAGGTTATTTGCTTCATCTTCTTTTGGATTTCCTTGTATCAATTTTTCTTTTGGTGCAAAAGTGAGTCATTAATTGTGGAGGTCAAACACAAATAAAAGAACTTTGCAAAATATGGCGGAAATCGTTGCATATTCGGCGGGTTATTTTATAGTAATAGGAGATTCACTGAAAAATGAACACTTGGCAGTTGATACATGCATGCAGGACGTGGGATTTTAACGGAGTTCTTGAGAAATATTTTGCACTTCATTAAAGCTTAGAATATTTATGAGGGAATTAAATAAAGACAACCTCACCAGTTTTTGTTATTCTTTAATTCCTTAAAAATAGTCAAAGTTAGATTAAAAACTTATTATATTCTAGGGTTTAATATAATTATTAAAATAATACATCGCTTGCATGTTCATGTAAAAATATTTTCGTGTAGTGCTGGGCCATTATTTATTCGATCTAGCCCCAAAGTGACCTTTCGCCGCCAGCAATTATTGTATTCAACGCAACCTGCACTTTGCATTTCCTTGTGACATCCAACACCCATTATTCTACGGTATTCCAACACATCAACTAGGCATCTTCTTCTAGCTCGGTTTCCCATTTGTTGACCTGTGCATCCGGAATTTCTGTCGCATTTGTTACATATCCATCTTTGTACGTGGCCTGAACTGATCTCGTGGCGTAATTTCGCAATTTACAAAGCGAACCACGTCCACTTATTTTAAGATTTCTACTATTTTCTGGTCGCACCATATTCTACAAGTAGAATTGTTATTAACTGGCCCTTTAATAACGTCTTATGTGCTTGCTTTCAAATGATCTAAGCTTTTCTTACGTAGCATGTCGTATTTTCTGCTTGAATTTTATTAATAATTGTCGTATTCATACACCCTTCTGAATATATGGTGTTTTATAGGTACCTAAACTTACCTTCAACTTCAATATTGTAGACATTTACACTCAGAATCGTCTCAGATTTAGTAGCTGCAATTTCTTTCTGAAGCTGAAATAATCATATAGTATTCAGTTTATTGCCATTAATTCATGCTGATTTTTTACTGTGAATTAGTTCTTTAGAGGCTTCAACCTGTCTTGACCTAGTCTTAATCATAATATAATCTACATGAGCAATTATTTGTTTTTATATTTCTAGTTCCTCGCAGATCCATGCTTCGCATGGCATGATGCAGTAGCATATTGAAGAGGCTGGCTCAACAACGGTCACCTTTTTCTTACACCCTTATTAAGTTTAAATGTTTAACATTTGATATACTCAAACTTTCATTTTGCTTTTGTGCATCTCAAAACCATTTTAACTTATGCAGTGGAAATATTATTCGTTCCTTAAGGTTTTTATTCAATGGGCAGGTAAATAAGTTCGCACTGTAAGTTAGCTAGCTACCAAGAGGAAATTTTGAATTCACTACTCTCTCAAATTTCCTCATGCCGAGTTCCTATGGACACGTGTCCTCCCACCATTATCTCCCCTTACCGCCAGTGATCGTAATCGGGATTGCACATATGTGAATCAGTGAAGTGATGTCCTTTCAGTGAAGTGAACGTGAGCATATTTGGGTCCACCCACCCCCTTTCCAAAGGGACCCAAATATGCTCACGTTCTCAATTTAGGCAAGGCTAGACTGTCCCCTGCCACTGCTTTTGCATTAGGCCTCTTTAATATACGACGGGAGTCCACCTTGCCTAACGCATGGCTAGGCTTTAAAGGGATGGACAGACTGCCCTTCCATGAACGGAAGCCGTCTTTGCAAGTTACTGGGGCTGCCGCGAGGGAAAATGTGATGCGTTAACATTTTCGTCGCACCAATGAATGCTGACCCTGATGCCTTCCTTTTAGGCGAGAGTGAATTACCATTTCTCCTCGCCATTCCCTCCACGACATTCAGCAGATTAGAGAGCCACTTAAGAATAAGAGAGTAATTCAAACTTTATGCGTACCTGTATTCGTACAAGATACTCAGCAAGGACAGCATGCAAAAAATGCCCACCTGTATCCTTGATATCATATCCTATTTGAAAGCGTTAACTCAAGAGAACGACTTTCATTTAGGTTTTTTAGTGAACAAATAAAGAATCACAAGCTTTGGAGAAGGATCAAGGCTGTATTTTTAAGGAAAATATGTTAAATAAAGTGGATGATTATGTCCAGATTTAAAGTAAGGCATAAATGTATGAATACCCGTCGAAGGCGTACCTCCTATGCCGTATTTCTCTCTGTCTTCTCTGTCGTTACTCCACGGGGGAATGATGATAATCTGAAGTATTTCCTAAGTCTTGACTGAGTGAAAAAGTTATTTTTTTAAAATAAGTGATTCAACTGCCAATATTCATTTTAACTTCCAAGCGTTTGCATTAAGTAGTTCTTTAAAAATAATAATGTGACAAAGAGCCTCCATTTATTTAGATATATTGACGTTTTTATTACTGAAGCTTGATGCACAGTCTTCAATTGGATTTTGATCCCCTTCGTGCCCGTCATAGGCAGTATTTATGTCAAGAAAAAAATCTGCGTCATAAGAGTGCATATCAAAGGGCGTCTGCGGAACCTAACGGCAGTGCTTTATGAACACTGCGAGTCAGCGCAACCGCCGAAAAGATTCCGCAACCCACGGCCAAAAGTATGATCCCAATTCCGCGTCATGGAATCCGCTTTGATATATTTCGTTTCGTGATATCGAGAGCGTGATTTGATGCGACACAATATTTCAAAGAAAAAAACGTCCCCAATAATTTTGTTTGGCGCACGCGAAAGAAAACGTGTGAAGAATGTAACAAATTGTTATTGGCAGTAAAAAAAACTACTAACGGAAATTTTACGCTGAAATATAAATCACAATTGCCAGATTATAACGAATAATGGATCTACGAAACACACTATTTATATATTCAACCGCATTCTCAGGCATTCAAGCCTTCTGCGGCCAAACCCCACATCTTGAATGACATTATTCAACCACGAGTTTATAAGAAACTGCTCCATTAATGTTCGAATTGATGATTTATATGTATTTTTACGATGTATGCCAGAATAATGATGCCACATTACAGGTGAAAAAATCATAGATTTTTCGAAAAATCACTCAGACACTCTTCCTTTTGCTAATTTTTGTCTGGGCCAAGGATCATTGACATTACTCTCCGTTTCGTAAGTACTGCTATTAGAATAACTTAAATTAATTGAAGAGAATCCTAGTAGAAGGAGCATATGTCCCAAGAATTGGGGGAAATATCGGAGAAAAGGCGAAATAAGTGCAATCATTTACCCAACGTGCTCTGTTTCTATAACTTTCTGAGCCGATCACAACTGAATATGAGAGAGAATATGAAAGCAAATCATAAAATTGAAATACATTAAAAATATACTCAAAAGAATCCTAATTCTTCCACAAGAAGGAAAAAACTTAAAAAAATATTTCCATATATAATCGTATGTAGAAATGTTGAAAGTCTGGAAGAAATATTTGAGTATTAAAAAGAGAAAATAAACCAGTATTCACTTATCTAATTACAGGAATTATTTAGACCCTATGAAATTAAAAAAAATGGGTGATATGAAAGAATGTGATCTCACAACAAAATAATATTTTTACGAAGCTTAACAGTATCATCACGAGATTTATGAATTATTTCAAAAATAATTTTCCAATAATCATTTAATAAATCCGAAAACATTTTGAGTTTTCTTCTCACATAATGAAATGGAGAGTAGCTAATCAGCGCTTATTGACTTTACAGCTGGAGACGTACTGAGAATAAAACTACTTTTATACATGAAAATGAGAGAGTAATGGCAAAACATTCCAATCATGATAAACAAACATTTTTCATAAGTGAAGGTTTCTCGGGTTTCACACCGGGTAAGATTATTTAAATGGATCAACGTTTCGATGGTTGACTCAGCCATCTTCATCAGGATAATAAGTCGAGCGAGGATGCTGGCGGTTATAATAATATAGCCGCAGATGCCCCATTGTTGTGGGAGCCGTTACGTGTTCTTTGAATTTCGTCAATTACTGGGCGTCAAGTCCTACTTAAGTTGAGGCCGTTGTCTCTATTGATGTTATTTTGCTCCATCTGTATTAATAACGCTTCTTTCGTTATTCTTTCCCAATATTTGGACGCCCGGGAAAGTAGTGTGGAATTTGGGAAATCGACACGATGTCCATGGTCAAGGGTACCTATGCTCTGCTAATGCAGACCTTTCCGGTTGGAAAAGCCTAATACTTCTTTCATGTTCTTTGATTCTTTTCTCGATGGTCCTTCCTGTCTCGCCAATATACGCCCTACCAACTCGCATGGTATACGGTATACCCCTGTTGTTTTCAGGCCGTGGTTTCCTTACAGGTGACCAGGAAATTTTTGAGTTTAGCAGGCGATATATGTATCGTTTAATCGTATCGTCTGTGTCGTTTTAATATCCTCGATATCTTGTTAGATATCGATGGTATGTAAGGAAGGCAAGCCTTAGCGATGGTTTTTTCTTTCTCTTCCAACATCTCCGCTCCATTGGCGGTGAACGTTCTTTTTTAGGCCAAATTTATTTCCCGTAGGCTATAGTAATTCACGTGGAAGGAGTCTTTTAGGTGTATTAACTCCATCTGAAGGCTGTTGGAGTCCGCAATGGTTTTCGCTCGATGGAAAAGCGTAGTGAGAACACTTCTTTTCTGCGCCGGATGATGATGGCTCCTCCCGTTGAGGTATAGGTCGGTGTGTGTTGGTTTTCGGAAAATAGCATGACCCAACCTTCCATCTCCTTTTCTTTCAACCAGAATATCCAAGAAAGGTAAACGTTTATTGGCCTCCAACTCCATGGTAAATTGAATACTGGGATGTATGCTATTCATGTGACTGAGGAATCTATCAAGGCTGTCACGTCCATGTGGCCACACGATGAATGTGTCATCAGTATGTGTGGTGGCAGGGAGTTTCTTGTTAGATATAGATGATATATAAGGAAGGCAAGCCTTAGCGATGGGTTTTCTTTCTCTTCCAACATCTCCGCTCAATTGGCGGGGAACGTTCTTTTTAAGGCTATCGAAACGAAACGTTGATCCATTTAAATAATCTTACCCGGTGTGAAACCCGAGAAACCTTCACTTATATAATTCGCCGGGAAAACCGTAAATCCTTTAAAAAAAATTTCAGTTTGCTTCGTAAAGCATGTGAGGAGGCAAAATGTTGGAGGCGAGGATGACTAATGTATGAACTGAGTTCAATTACAGCGACGGAGAAAGTGTTCATTTTAATGAAGCGGCGGCAAGAAGCCTAATCAACAGTTGAAAGCCCTGGAGAAACGGCTTAAGACACAATTAGTGCCACGAGCGAGAGAAGTGGATGAAATTGAAGAGGGGGGAATGATAGCGCAGAGGAAAGAGTGACACAAGGGGGGTTATTCTGTATGCTCTCGGAATTCCCGAGCCTCGAAAGTGACGAAATTTTGAAGTCACAGCCTCTAAAATGTCAAATATGGCCATTCAAAAATTGAGATTTGTCGGGGAAAGTGACATCACATTCACGGATTTTCCGTGGTTCGAACATGTTGAATCCTTACTGAATAAGGCCCAAGGGCAGCGAAAGGAGACAGATGGGTTAAAGAGGGAGAGAGAGGGGCTATGGACTCTATGAAGGGTTACCTTCAAGGGATTGGAGATAGTAAGTGTATCGGAAAAGGGATTTGTGGAAAAGGTCACAGGATGTAAGGAAAGGTGGGTGGTGGATTTTGTGGGTTGGGAACTGCTTGCGTTTGCTTCAAACTGTCCGGGGTGCTCCCTCCAGGAAGCAGGCATTTGAACCTACATAGTACGCTGCGAGCCGTTGCAGAGGCAAGTTGCAGGGAGTAGGGGCTCGATATAACCTTAGTAGATGCACTGCAGTATATTTCTTACGAAAGAAGTCACACGGACGCTATATCTTTAAAGTGAGAGAGGTTAATAAATCAGTCAGAATTAGTTAATTACCTGGGATTCACCTTACCTTGTCATGATATTCATTCCTTTTTCAACTTTACCTGTATCTTCCACATCGGTAAAATGAGTTAATAAGGTCTCACTCATTTCTAATTGAGTCTCCCTGCCGAAGTTCAGCTCAATTGTTTTGCAATTTTTCGAGAACAGAGAAATGCCTCCATTCGTAAGTTAGTGACATCCAGCACTTGCATGCAGACAGTTGAACCATTGCCTAAAGTGATATGCAAGTGGGAGAAGATGCTTTTGAATGCGTAGATAAAACGTTGAACTGACTTTGAGAAACTAGAAAACACTCATGACCATTGCATTAACGTAAACTAGGGCCTTGGCGACAAAAGTACCATACACTTATGTTTGCCAAGAGGTTAAATGGCGGCTAAAATGATTCGTTTATCTTGTAGACTTTGGAAGAACAAAAGAGCTTGATGGGTCGTAATTGGTGGTGTCCCTTGATAAGAATACTGAGGTAAAGAAAGATAGGGAGGTATTTGAGATATGTGGAGGATTATTTGATATGGCTACCAGGGGTCAGAGCGGTCATCTTATCGCGTAATGGCCTAGAAGTTGCTCCCTCCATATATGCAGGGGGGGGGGTTATTTTGGTCGTTGCACTAGGGGAGAGGCGATCGAACCTTGCGGGGGGAGGGGACAGTGGTTAGCGGAAAAGAGAAAAAAGAAGGCCGGTGAAAAAACTCATTAAAAATCGATAAAATGATTTAAAAATCTTCTTTGATTCGGATTTATTCGCTAATAGTTTCCAAAAACAAACTTGGCTTACCCGAAAGTATTTTATATTTGCTTCAATTGGTTTAGATACACAAGTGATAACTTACTTAGACATGAAGCTACTAAAATGTACTAACAAAATACTCGAATCATATTACATTATTTGTTCTCACAACAAGCTTTACGTTTTTATTTAAAAATTATCAATTAATCAGTTATAAATTGCTGCGTCTTCATGTGTAAGGTTGTTTTCAGAAAATGTTTAAAGGGGAAGAAATAAATATTCTTTAACACTGTAAAGTGAAGAACTGTTTCAGATTCATGAGAAATCGATCCGTTACACGCCTAAAAATCAAATATATTGTTTTTGTAACTAAATTGTACTATTCATATCAGGTCTTATTTGTTTAAATCTGGTTATTTGAAGGAACTTAAAAAAATTAGTAACCTTCCAAAACAATGTAACGACAACTTACAGACCACAATATTGTCAATGTAATGGTCAGCATCTAGCACATATATCTGAATGAACCAACTCCTAAATCACTTGGAGATGGTCAACAAAAGTAACTTTTGACTACCTATTGTAATAAGTATGTTAAATAATAAAATATTTATACTGAAGCATTGCTATCACCTCTAAAATACAAAATAAAAACATTATGCGCTATAAAAATTATTTTGTTTCTGCGTTCTTACATTTAATGTAAGTACGCAAAAACAAAATAATTTTTACCAACTAATATAATTGAAGCCTTGCCTAAGCCGAAAGGAAAGCCCTCATTCCGATCTTCCCAAGCTATGTTACATTAGTTTAAAATCTGTCATAGCACTCTGGTTAACGATGAGGTATGTAAGAGTAGAGAAATTTTTGTCTTTAAAAACGTGAGTAGTTGCTTCCCAATAGGCATTGCTTTGATTAAATATTTGGGGATTGTATCTGATTATATGCTATTCCTTCTTTATTTGAATCGTGAAATCATGCACAAGATTGGATATGATGATTACATTGCGTAGGTATTAAGTCAAGTTCAAATGTAGATTTCATGAACACTTGAAATATATTTCCGCCACATGCATTATGAATTACCATATTCCATTTTCGACAGCAGTTTCATCAGCACAATAAACTTTCCTCCAGTGTCTTAGTGCATGAACTTGGATTATTTCATATAGAACATCAATGCGTCACCCTTCTGCATTCATACGAAAAGAAGTTACGGACTTTCAGTTAAACCTATTGTTCTACCTTCAGTTTAAATGTGCTCTGAGAAGAGTAAAAGTTCGACATATTGGATATATTTTAGGTCACAACAGCCTCTTGAAAACAATGTTGCAAGAAGAAATGAACAGAATTTATTATCATTATTTGAAGAAAAAGAATGGAATGCATTAAGTTAGTTGTGAAGCACGTCAAAATGAATAATAATGCAGGAATGAAGAGAGTTGGCAGAGAGGGGTGAGGAGTGCAGAAGGGCAATAAACCAATCCTCGGATTGATGACATGATGATGACTGCTATTTTCGGGCACCTTTCAAGACATTGAATAATGAAGAATAAATATATACCTCCATAAAGGTACCAACAAAAAATGTGTATTTGGCATATTTCAGGCGTCCCTTTTTTGGCCTCTTGATATAGGTACCTAGATATCAGATAATATAGGGCATTTGAACTGGGTGTGAGTAGCTAATAATAAACTAGACAGAAGAGATAATCATAAAGTTTTTAGTATCAACTGCTCCTTCAGAACGAATCACTACTTTCACATAATAATCAATCAAACTGCAAGAAATTGTAATAGCTGAGAGAATCACAGTTAACAGCACTTTGCAGGATATCTGTTATTAAAAATGCCATAGCTACAGTTCACCTGAGGCGGTTAATGTAATCAAAACAATGTGGTCTTCCGGAAAGGAATCGATCACGAGACATGGAAGAGTAATTTGTATCATAGCTTTAAGCAATTAGCGGGAATTTAATACGCTCAACGCATGTAATAATAGTCACCCTTTGATTTACACCTTAAAACAATAAGCAAACAGAGACAATTTGGATACACAATGCCCCTCGGTGATTGAGGATTGAAATTTGCCAGGAGTTTCCCCGGGAATGGGATAAATATTAGATTAATCAGGCAAGTGAAACATTATAGGTGCGATACGTAGGATAAGTTTCTGCTTGATAAAATATTTGGCTGATGCCAGTTGGAATGGGTGAGATAAATAGGTTCCAGTATTGGGCCTTGCGGATTAGTTCGTCGTGGCGTTGTGCGCGAGTTTAGGAGTAATGAAAATCTGGCCGAGAATACTAATGAGACCAGACAAGGGAAGGAAGGCTTTTTAGTATGAAGAGGATGTTTGTGTGGGGAGAAAAATGGCGCGCGGAAGGAATATGCACAGAATTCATACGATCAGAATAAAAAAGGCATGAAGGCACATATGGAGGAAGAATTTAAAGGAGTGAATTGGTTTCCAAATGGCGTGGAAATATCAACAACTCACCCGATACAATCTGCCTAAGAAAATTACTTAAATGGCAATTCAATACGCCTCATATCGTAATATTGAACTTTCAGTTAACCATGCGAGTGTAGGTTAAATTATTTTCCCACACTCTCCAAGATCATCGAGTCTGTGGAGAAAGAAAAGGTGAATGTTTTGTTTAATATAAACAATATAAGTCTCTGCTGCTCTTTACTTTAGACATCCGCGGAAAAAATTCACTGAACTAAATAGGCAGAACAAAATAGGCAGAACAAAATAGGAAGTTAAAAAAAGATAAGTATATAAGTAACAGATCAATAGATGCAGAAGAAATTTGGTTAATTTTATATAAAAACCGGAGGTTACTTTATCTGAAAAGTGACTGTATCTGAATGCATAGGTCTGTGTTCAACCACAAAATCAGTGGGTGGTTTGTTAACAGTGAGGAATAATAGGGAAGTCAATAAATAGGGTTTAGTGCTTCTGGGGCACTGGTACGGTATCATGGTACGGCGAATTGGAGAATGTATGACCTTTTTCAAAGACGATCCTTTCCTTTTCAAAATAATAAATAAACTGATAGTTCAAAAAACATCATAAAAACTGCTACTTTCAAAAAAAACCTAAACTATTATTGGAGAAACGTAAATCGTTAATGCTTATAAGGGTCAACTGATATTTTGTTACCGGGAATATGAAAAGAAACGGAGAATTTGAAGTCACAAAACTTCTGAATTGTAATTTAAACCATATTTATATTATGTAATATATATAACAAAATTTATATAATATAATGGTAAAGTTCTTGTTAGGAAAAGTGAAAACGCACAAATAATTAAGTTGCTAAGTGAGAAAGATCTAATCAAATTGGTGTAATAATATACTCTAATTTCAATCTTAAATCTTTAACAGGTGATTAGCTTCTTCATTTATATTACTTAGGTGCTACTGGATTTGAAACTATGGATCCTTTTAATACAATATGTCATAATAGCAAGTGCAAATCATATAAGAAAGTGTCGAGCCTTATAAAGTATCTCCCTGTTCCAAATGAAGGGTTTTCACTCTATCACCTAAATATTAGATCATTTAAAACAAATTGGGATGAACTGGTTGCTCTACACCATAAGATAAATACAAATGGTCAAGTTTTAGGTTTCTCTCTCTCTGAGGTAAATATTAAAGAGACTGAACTCAGTCCTTTTAACTTCAGTGGGTATACTCTCTTCCATAAACTAAGATCTAGTCACAGGGGAGGTGGAATCATTTTCTATCTTAAAGAGGGCATACCTGGTTTAGAAATTGATGCTGTAATAAAAGAATGTGAATCACTCATAATTCTAACTAACTTTTACAAATATGATGTCTTAATTATAAACATTTATAGGCCACCCCACAAAAACAAAAATGATTTCCTAATTAGCTTAGAGGAATTCATAAAAGGAAGACATGAGAAACATATCATCCTGATAGGAGACTTCAATTTAAATTTGAAAGCTACAAGGGACAACGCTGTGATTACATACAAGGATTTGTTAGCTAACAATGGTTTTATGGCATGTATCAACAAATTTTCTAGAGTTGAAATTAAAAACAATAAGGTTTCAAAATCTTGATTAGATCATATCAATGTTAAGGGTTTCCATGATAATGTCAATAGTTTCATTCTTAAAACATATATCTCCGACCACTATCCTGTTGGCATTAACTGTTACATCTCACAACCACTCGGTCACACTTCTGATAGGAGTACCAATACTTCCTACATATGCTGCAAAAAGGTGAGCCAGATGTTGGAAAGAGTGGATTGGTTGACACTAGTGAACCATGATGACCCGGATTACATATACCATGAATTGCTAAAATATTTCAACGTCATATACACTAAATCAACAGTTAAAAAATCACAATACACTGGAAATAATTCATTCCAAAAGCCTTGGGTTACGGAGGTCATTTATTCAGCAATTAAGAAAAGAGATATTTTGTACAGAAGGTGGAAATCAAACACATCTAATGAGATATATAAACAATATTACAAAGCACAAAGAAACAAAGTGAACTCATTACTCAGGAGGCAAAAAAGAGATTACTACCAAAAGCAATTTATGCAAACAAAAAATAGCATTAGGAAAACTTGGCAATTACTGAACAATATAAGAGGAGTACGTGAAAAGCAATCACTTGATTCACATATAATTAAAAACTTCAGGAAAACCATGAATGTCGATGATATCTGTGAAGCATTCGCTAATCAATTCACTGAAAATATTGAAAAAATATTACCAAACTGTTCTCATTTTCTTCTCAATAATGAGCCACACAGGAATTTCAATACCTTTTCCTTGAGTCCAGCAACTCCTAGGGATGTGTTTAACATTGTAAGAAATATGAAAAATAAAAGCCCAGGTCATGATAACATTCGAATCAAAGATCTATCCTCTCAAGCTATATCTACCGTAATTGCACACTGGATTAACTTAAATATTGAACATGGCACAATGCAATCAAATCTTAAAGTAGCTAATGTCAGACCCATATATAAGGAAGGGAAAAAGAGTGACACTAACTGCTATCGTCCTATCTCCATTCTTCCATCTTTAGATAAGATCATAGAACGCTACGTCGCAGATCAACTAATTCACTTTTTCAAGAAATACAACATAATAACACCAAACCAATACGGATATCAACACCACAAAAGCACTAAAATGTTACTTGAGGACTTTAGCGAGAACGTTCGCTCTAAACTAAACAAAAACTACTCCGTACTCGCAGTCTTTATCGACTTCCGAAAAGCCTTCGATACTATCGATATTCACATACTGTTGAACAAGTTGGAACGGGCTGGTATACTAGGACCGCCGATGAACTGGATAAAATCCTACCTTACAAATAGAAAACTAACTGTAAAAATTCTCGATCACTCCAGTGGAATGAAAACTATCCAATCTGGAGTTCCCCAGGGTTCAATATTAGGACCAATTCTGTTTCTAATATATTGTGACGGTCTCGGCCCGTCCTGATCTTAATCGTCACCCCCTCTCCTTTCCCCTCCCCCCCTTCCTTCACTCCTCTCCTTTCCCTTCCCCCCCTTTAACCAACGCGATGTGGGAAGAATGCAAGGGTGAGTGAGTGTGCGTAAATGTGTGTGTGTTTCGCTGGTCAGCCAGGCGAGTGTATTTGACGCTCGCTGAATAAGTGTTTTCCCCCAACCCCAGTTCACGAGTGCATCGATACCCCCCTCTTCCACCTGGGGCATATAAAGCCGGGTGAAACCCAGGGAGGTTCTTCTTCTTCTTCTTCTTCCTATGTTTCGGCTCGTGCGGCTGTTATGCTGCGATTACGAGTGCAAAGAAAGACAGTCGTGCGAAATAAGACTCGAGAGGACAACGCTAACAGTTGGCGCAGAGAGGACTACGAGACAAGCCGGACAATCATCTCCTGCATCCTGAAGTGGTCGCCAGGGAGGTTATAGAGGCAGCCAGGCCGCAGAGATTGCCGTTTCCGTGAATAAGGAACCGCACCCAAATAAGACGAGCCTGTGTCCCGCCCGAACCTCGGCGCCAAGGAGCGGAGTCATCCAGTGGTCATCCAGGTCACGTAACGTTATATCGCCCTGACCCTAGTGTGATACCACCCCTGTCCGAGTACTTTGTCCCAGTCCGCAGCAATACGCAACTGTTAGGCGGCTTGAGTACCGCAGTGACGCCTCAGTGATTTGCCTCCAATATCATTATTTATGTAATCAGCGTTAACAAGAAGCAATCAATCACCTGTGTTATGGGGACGGACTTTATTACCTCCCAAAGTTCAAAAGTGTGCCTAATTGCATAATTGAGATAAGTCCGCTTGACGGCACGAATATCGTTTTCTGTTCTGATATTTTGTTTCTAATATTTTGTCAGTTAAATTGTAAATTTCATGATCAATTCATCCTTTATTTGCTCATCACTAACCCTATCATCTCGCTCATCAGGGTAAATGATATGTAAATTGTTCGTGAGTTTTGAATATAGTTTAATTGATTGTTGAATGAATGATGTCCTTGGCATTCTTTGGTGTCCCTACAAAACCTGTTTCCCCACCCTCACCTGTCGTCGAGTCGTCACTCGCCCTATTCTAACTCATAGTCTCTTCACCACGAGATAAACTGCAAACGGGAATCCCCCACATTTTATATTATCAAGAAAAATCTTTGGTAAATCGTCCTCGGTGGCAGCTGGTCAAGAGGGTAGTTTATCGTTTATGTGTGGTTTCTGCGGTTTCATCCGGGTGACCGACAGTGAACCATTACAATATATAAATGACATCGTTCAACATATTAGAAACTGCAAGATTTTTATGTATGCAGACGACATTGCATTACTATCCACAAGCAGATGTTTTGAGGTGGCCCAGCGAAAATTAAAAAACGATTTGTATTCCTTGCAATTATGGTGTCACGATAATAAAATAATTATTAACAATAATAAGACATACTCCTTGCAGTTTTTAAATGTGAAGGAAAAAAGGCAAACCTTAGACCTCACACTACACACACACCTTTGTTTACACTCCAAGCAGGGTGGCCAACCGAAAAATTCGTGCAATAAGTACTTTTCGTGTGCAAAAATTACCCAAGTTAAACACCTAAAATACTTGGGAATAGTTTTAGATGAAAAATTTAGTTTTAGTAATCATATAACCTATATATGTGACAAACTAAGGTGTATTTTGTTTCAAATTTCGTACCTAAAGCACTATTTGCCTCATGAGTTGAAAAAATTAATGTATCAAGTCTTAGCTGAGGCCGTAATACGTTATGGTTTGACGATTTGGGGTAGCACAAACTCCACCTTGCTGAATAAGGTTATTACTTTACAAAATAAAATGGTTGCCCATTTGATGGTCAAGGAAAATGATGTGAGAGAAGTATATAAGAATCAGTGTTTGTTACCATTAAAAGAATTGTATAATTATGTGTTAATTTGTGACAACTTTTTTGACAGCAAATTAATAAAGCAACGTGTGATTAATACTGACATGCAACTGCGTCGAATAAATAAGTTGTCTGTACCTAAGTATTTTAACCACCATGGCAAGAGATCTCTTGCACATGTAGTCCCTGGGTTGTTGAATGAATTGCCTATGTCAATGAAGGATATTAATAGCATATCTGCTCTAAAAAAGTCACTGAAAGAGTGGCTCATAGGCTAGCATTGTTGAGCTCCGAAATTTTCCAGAGCGCTGCACAGCAAAAAAAAAATATTTTTTTAACAAAAGGCACCTGCTGACAAGCCGCTTTGGCTTAGCAGGACCTTAACTGCAATATTATTATTTTTATTTCTCCATATTTATTTTTTTTCCATGTGATTGCAATACATGATGATGTAATTTTGATTTATTTTATTTTGTGTCATTAGTTGTAAAAAATGGGATAAGATTATGTATTTTAAGATGTAAAGTGTGTAATAATTCAAAATAAAAAAAAAAATTCAAGTCTTAAATTATATTTTATGCAGCCCCAAATGGAGCGACAGAGAGCTAAGTGGGCTTTATTTGTGCCAAAATGAGATATTTTGATATTTCGTAGCGGCAGGCATTTTTTCTCAGTGAATTAACATTTTCGGAATGTATGCACCTGAATTTTAGGCAGATGCACAATATTCAATTGGCTGTAGGCAGAATAGGGCATATTTTAATTTGGCTGAATTTTTGAACAACCAGAAAACTGGATTCGTTTGTAAAATTAAAAAAAAAAGATCCATCCAAATATGCATTTGTCCCTCCTCTTTCTATCCCTTCTGTTATGTCACTTGAACTCTTATAGAGTCTCAATGTGGCATATCCAACAGGACCTTGTCTTTCAGACTTTTTCTTCATGTATTTCTTCTCTTTGCTTCTTCTGTACAGTTTCTCGTTTCTGATCCAATCCATCCATATCTCAGTTAGCATCTGCTTTCAGCACCAAGTTTCGATAGATTCAACTATCTTCGGTTTCAGGTTTCCAATGGTTCATGTGTCTGCGCCATAAAGGACAATAATCCACATGAATATTTTTCGATACTGTTTTGCCAATAGTGATCGTAGTTTTCTTGAGGACAATAATTGTTTTTTTCATCTCCCTTGGCTTGAGCTATTTCGCTTGATATCCGTTGAACTTCTTCCATCCCATGTCAAGTAGCCACAAAGTTAGGAGATGATTACAACCGTTCTTACACCTCTCTTTGTAGCGTAATATTATACTTAAATTAAATTCTCACAACAACGGTCTCAACCGTGTCGTAGAAAACGTTTTTTTAAATTTTATTTATTACTTGCCCCATAACACCTGAATCTGAAGATATATTTATGGAAGGAAATGAAGGCTTAAGGGAAATACACTGAAATACTTAGGACGTTTCATTCAAATGAACGAGGAAAAGTAGATAAGGCCAAAATTCAAAATTATCCGATTAAACCCAGAAAGGAAAAAAGCAGTTGTTACAGGATTAAGAGTGGTGGATTGAAGCAGATATAAAAATTTGCGAGTGGTATGACGGAGGTTGGCAAGCTGAGAAGGCGGGGAGGGCAGAATGGAGTGGATATGAGAGTAAGAGTGGTTGTGATTAATGCAAAAATGCAAGTCAAGGAGTCAACTCGGCCGTCTTTTCCGGCGAAAAGGAAGCAGATAATCTTTGGCGCAATTCGCGCAGGAATGAAAAAAAAAGTTAGAAAAGTGCCAGGACAGAGTAGTTGGTCCATCCTCCTGGATGATTAGTCTTTGACTTGCTGCATAGTATAGCTAAAAGAAAATGAATGTTTCTCGATGACTGTAAATAACAGAAAAAAAGACTATGATATCTTCACTATGAGTCGTTAAGACGGTTATATCCAGCTTACTTGGTGACAATAATTGCTCTTCACAAGGCACAAAACCTGAGTAGGAATAAAAACATCCATGAAACCCGTAATAGTTTCTTTAACCAAGTTTCGGAGTTTTCCAAGCTCCTCCATAATGTGAGGCAGAAGCAGATTATTAGAATATATTGTTTTTTAATCCTAGTAACTACCATTTTCATGATATTGGGATGGATTTAAAAATGACAAATCAAAATGGCTTTGGATATTATGAGATTCTAGAGAAATTAAGTCCACGAGGACAGTCTTTATTTCATGTAACAGTAAATACCAAGAATGTCATCGGAAAAAGGAACTGGCCATGAGAATTGAGGGCCTAGGTAACTGTAACAAATAACTAAAATTGAAAAAAGTTGATAAATTTAAAAATATATTTAGTGAACCAGTCACAAAAAGTTACTTTGGATGTACGTTGGGTTAAAAAAAATAAATTGAAAACCGTGTACTCAAAGACATTATTTAAAATCTGCTAAAACTCTTAAAATCATTAAATTTTAATTTAGGCTACTTAAAATGAATAATTTATTGCTTTTGACTAAATTATTCATGTACCACATTCTCAAAGCGTATGGCTTAAGTCTAGAAATGAGAAACGAACACGATTACCTGCGATGGGAATTCAAGCGGTATTTGCCTACCTCAGGTTTTCCTTTCTAATGAATGCACATACTTGTTGAATACATTATAATGTGGCACGAGTTTTCACTCAAGGCATGGAAAGATCATTGATGGGTAAACAATAATCATCAACGGGAACCGTGATGAAGGTAACATTTAAAATTCTTTTCGTGTACGAAAGAGAATATACACTTGTACTCTTTTTAAGTATAAGATAAATTTAATTGGGAGGACAAGGTAAGCTTCAGAGTTAGCGTTTCCCTTTATAATACTGTAAACAGAGGCTAAATACTTTTAACCGCCTTCCTTCTTGTTATGGAAACATGCAAGAAAATGAAAATAAACTACGCTCCAAGAATCGGTTGCTATTTAATAAGAAGGGATTCAGAGGAGCCGCAGCCCAAGCCATCGCCGTGCCCAAGGTGAGCTGTATTCCTATTTCATTCATGCCATTTAGTGGCTCCTGCACCCTTTCTTTCTTCTGCTTCCTCCATAAGTACATACTCGCACATATCCTATCCCGTTCACCTACAGTAGAACTCCTCCACCCTTTCATTATTTTCGATGCCCATGTATCCAGTTCACCCCGAGAAAGAGAGAGAAGGTACTACTATCCCCCTTCCACTACCCATTTCAGACCCCTGTCGTAAACACCCATCTCACCCAATCATTAACTGATCCTTATCTACATCCCCCTCAAAAACATCCTCATCCTTAAAAAAATATTAGGTATTTTTTCTCTTGAATATAAGCCAAACACTTCTCTTCCTTTCAATTTCCCTTCATTTCACCGCAGCAATTTTATTTTCTGAGTGACTCTTGGCAATTCAAAGAACAAAACATCATATGCGGGAGACAGGAGGTGGTGGGTGAGAGAGATGCAGCCCGGATTCAGAGGGGAAAGAAGGAAGGAGAGGGAGGAAGTGGGGAGCAGGGTTGAGTTAGAGTTGCGAGGATGGCTGAGGGAAACGCGGAGAGAAGAAGGGGCTAGTGGAAGAGGGTTCTCTGCATGGACCCGGGAAAAAATAGAACACACGCATCGGGTCGGTTCCGATGCCCTTAGAAGCATCTGAGTTCTGTTTGTGAAAGAAATCTTAGAATATATACAGCTTGGGTGGTAACAAATATAAAACTAGGTGGAGCGAATGCTTTCACAGTAGCTTGCTTATTTCCTGGAGCTAATTCTTCCGGAGCAGCTACGAGTGTCACTGTTTATTTGACGACGGTTTTTTCTCCATTACAAGGGAAGTCTTTAGCTTGAAGTGAACAACCTAAAGACCCTTTTAATTTCCCATTAACCAAAGAAATAAATAAATTCATAGAATGAATTGGACTATCAATTAACTAAATAGAATAAAAAATTATTTTTCTTCGATTTTTTGCTAAATAATTGGCATGAACACCATCTAAAAATATAAAAGTAGGCAGTCGATTGCTGATGAATACTAAGACTAATTCAAAATCCTTAAAGACCAATGCTTAAACATGGTGTAATCATTATCTGCAGTAATTCTTAACACTAGGAACACCGGACTTGTCACCCCCCCTAGAACTACCAAATGGAGTCATTTTGACTCCTACCTTTATTATTGTTTATTTTTGCAGTTTATCTCTGCTTTTATTGTTAAATTGCTTTATTTTATCATTTTCGTTTATTATTTTAATATTTCAAACGTGGTTTTAACAAAAATGATGTATTATTTTTTATGCGAGCTTCGACAGTATTGCTTTGACAATCTTTTTTCTTACATGTTATATTTTTTTAATGGGGTTATCACAAATTAATTTGATAAAACAACAAACATAACTTTTTACAACTTTTTATTATTATCTTTGAATATTAAAACGCATTACGCAGGCTACATGGAATGTGGCAAGATAATTGAACAAGAGCGAGAATATATAAGTATATGGAATAAAAAGATTTTGATTACAATTGGCAAGCCACACATTTGTCTAAGGTACTTCACAGTTCAAGAATCGTCGTTCATTTACGGCGGTACATTTTCCACACAAAAATTTTCGGCAGATCGATTCTTTTTGCATTTTATTTCACCTGGCAAAATTTTGTTTGCAGAATCCCGTCAGAAGAATCTGCGTCATTGGACACGCCACGCTTTTGCCTAGATCTAACGTAAGGATCAGCCAACTCAGTAACGAGCTTTGTCAAAAACTCAGTAACGAGCTTTTGCGTGAAATGTTTGCGGAGGTAGTTTCCTTGTACACTATCCAAGAATGTATACCTGCTAAGTCGAGAGTATTTTCATACGAGTGGATAGGCCATCGCCGAGTACATGTTCTTGTCGTATATTTGCGCGCCATTTGGTCTACGAGATCTACTCCGTATTTAGTTTAATTGTAAAACTTCTCCGTTTTAGGAGTTTTTTAGCGAAATCAGAAGCAATTTAGACATCTGAATGGATAGAACTAAGAATTATTATATTCTTGTTTGGTTTACCTTGATATACAGTAAGTGTGAAATCATCGCTGTTTTTAAAAACTTTATAGTTGCACAAGTCTTCTTTCATTGAGTTGGTCTCTATTGGCACTTCTCGTCTTTTTCTATTTACCGTTCCCACAATGCTAGTACCCTGGCTTTTTAGTTGTTCAGCGACTTTGACTGAAATAAAATTATTATCTATGGTAACATTTCTCCCTTTCTTCAGAAACGGCTGCATTAATTTCAGTACTACGTGGTCAGCTAAATGGCAATCAGCATGACGTAAATTATCTTTTCCAACATAAGGGAATCCATTTGCAAGATATTTGCTATTCTTGTCAACAGCTAGCCAATATTTATGGCCGTATTTGTCCCGCCTAGAAGGACTATACTGAGTGAAAGGACACCTAGTTTTGCTGGGGAAAAGTTGTTCATCAACCGTTATGTACGAACAAGGTTTGTAACAAGCAATGCAATTATCAATAAATCTATCCCACACTATTTAAAAGAGAGCAAACTTGTCAGCTTTGAATCGTTGGGATCGATTAGACTTTTATCAAATTTTAGATAATGCAAAATGTTTACAAAACGGTTCCTAGACATCGCCGTTTTACAAAATTGTATTTCCCAGTCGCTTGACCAAAATCTTCATCATTTTGCCTGCGTGCTTCCGGAATTGTAGATCGCTTTATGTGAGTCAGGATAAACGAGTCGATAAATAATCGCCATGCACTCAAAGGACTATCACTAATTATATTTCTTCTCGCGTGTTCTGTAGGTCCAGGCGCTTCTCTAAGTTTGTTTTAGTTTACACACCTACCAGGTAAGTGATCTCCAATCTTCAGCGGTTTACATCAAATTCCATCAGCTGAAACAAGCGTTCCTGGAGAGTCATCATCGCCTACTATGGTTGTATTTCCCCCATCGCCTTCACCGCCGCAGTCATCTGTTGAGGATGCAATTTTGCGTCGTTTGATTCACCTTCCGGTATAGAATGCAAAATAGAAAGGATTTCTTCAGGCTTTAGCCTACTTCTTCTAGCCATATTGCCAGTCAGGAAAAATGAAAGCCGTGATTCACAGGAGTTGTGCAGTCCACTCGAAAGTTCACTGGATCGCAAACGCAAATCAAGGGCAGCGCACGGTTGTCCTGTGCGGCGCCGGCAGGGCCGAATATGCTAGGACAGTAACTTTGCTTCTTTCCATGATTTATGTTCCTGGTACATCAGTATATCAATGGAAGATTACAAAATTACTTTTCCACGTTTGAAAATCAACTTCCACGTAGTCGAGGCTGAAACAATGGAGCACGCGAAACAGTATTGCGCTGCAGCGAGACTGACGGGAGAAGGGAGGAGGAAGGGAAGCGAGGCAGACACGACGGCTTCCAAACACACGAATTTGAAACCGTTTCATACGGATGGAATATTCACCACTTTATCGCAAGGTAAAATAATCTCAGGACATTCACATGGTTTGTAGTTCCAAAGACGGACCCGTGAAATTAGAAATGCCTTCAAAATCTCGCAAATATTTGCCGAAAAGCGTATTAATTATGGATTTATGCCAAAAATTGCCTTAAATTAATAATAAACATAAGAAAAAATAAAAACTTGAACAAATATTAGTATTTGGCGTAGCAAAAAAACAGCAAAAATAGTAGGGAGTCAAAATGACTCCCGTTGGTAGTCAAAGGTAAATTTTGAAAAAAATGGGTACTATTTTTATTTTTAAAACTATTTCAATCGCAAAGCCTTCTTTTGTGTCTAAAATGAGTAAAAGTCACGGAATATCAAGCCGGAATTAAAAAAATATTAGTCAGGGCAGAGAAATAAAAATCGCGAGGAGTCAAAATGACTCCATCGGTAGTTCTAGCGGCTGATATTTTTCTCCGAGCGTCTACCTCCAAAATTTTCAGTGCAAAAATTGAAAGACTTTAATTGAAAGAAAGAAAATAGAATTTGGCATTAAAGTTAAAAATCGTACATTTTAATAAAATTAAAATTAAAATGAGAACTTTCAATTAAGAAATAAAAACTTCACTCGGCGCATTATGCAGAAGAATGCTGAAATGTTGGCATCTCGGAATGTAATACAAAATATCCAATAAAGGAGCATGCTAAATTTTGTGAAAGTGTTTTGATTATATCAGTATCATTGATACTTTTTCTATGAAATAGCTAGAATGCCAAACTATTGCAGTAATAAATGCATAAATTTGGTGTTTTTTCATCCTAGGTACTACCATTTACGTGATATTGATATGGTAAAGCACGGAAACTCGCAACTTATTTGCGTGACAAGATGCCATAAGTTAAACCAGAATAAAGGTAATTTGTTTTTTTTTCGGGTTTCTCCCGCGTTGATTCATTTTATGGACAAACGTTTCACTTGAATTCCAGCTAGTCAGGTCCTTCAGGAGAAACCCGAAAATAAACCAATTCATCAAATCACCGCGGAAGCCTCCATACCAGAATAAAGGTAATCTCCTTCATTAAAAAAATAGATCAAATTCCTTTAAAGCATATTCCACGCACTATTCTGCAAAGCATTTGTTATAGCTTATTAAATTATTAATCAATGAACCACATGTTTCTTCGAGATTGTTTTTTGCATTAAATTAAAATTCTTTCATTTTGATAGATTGGAATGGGATTGAAAAATAGGCATGGTGGTGGAGGAGAAGAGAGAAAGAGAGAGAGATGGAGGCTTTAAGGAGCGAGATTTCTTCACAGGTACCGTGCATACAAGCAAGTACCCGTGTGCGAACGCTAAGCGCTACTGTCCACGAGGTAAAGCCAAACTTTAAACGCAAAGGTGTTTACTTTGACAAATTCAAAGAACTGAGGAACTGGCCGTGCAGTAACTATAACGGAGTCACCCGCACCCATAAAATTCACAGTGACGTCTGGGTAGCTTAACTGGTAGAGCACTTGGCGCGAAATCGAGGGGTCTGGGATCGAATCCCAGTCCAGGCGAATGATTTTTTCACTGTGAATTTCACACAATTGAGAGTAAAATTAAGATAATACTTATTTTATTAAAAAACCAAAGAGCGATTTATTATTTTTCCCCGATAATCGACAAGATTGTAAAGATGTTTAATATTAATGTTTTGCCCCAAAATATTTAAGAATGGGGGTAGCAATAGTTATAGGCGACGAGAAGATTATGAAGGCATTTGAAATGTGGTGAAGGAGAGACAGCTACATAAGGAAATCGAGGTCAGACAAAAGAGACGGACGAGGCATGACATACTTAGGGAAATTGTACATTTTGGAAATATGAATGCTGATATAGGAAGGAAAAGATTTGAGAAGAATAGAGGCATTTTGGATTCTGCAATGAGCGGTAATGAGGTATTTTGAAACAATGAGACAGCCAGTTTTGATGAAATTCTAAAGCCGTTGCTAGGATAATAGGAAAGTAGCGGTGATCCAGTACCCTACCCTACCCTAGCCAGGATATTGTAATTCATTAATATATTAATATGATTTACTACGCTAAATGTTTCTTTCTAGGAATTGGATACCCGTTAAAAATGGGACAAACAGGGTTTGAGGGAATAAGCAAAGAATTTGTGAATATGGAGTTATGCAAACTTTTTTTCGTCCCATCCGATAGACCGTCAAAAGTCAGAGAATATACTGAAATTCCAGCAGATTCAATTTAATCTTTACTTTTAATAATCCTTTCCGTGAGTTGGCAGGCTAAACTCTCAGCTTTGAACTATTGCTAATTTGTGCTACGTTTTAACGTATTTTCGAAGTACATAATTCATCAAAACACGGCAGTGCCCTGAGAAAGAGCTCCTACAAAGAGGATACAGAATTCTCAATAAGACACGACTCACTGAAATATTTCCTTTGAACCGGATGGAAATTATTTAACCTATTTTTACCGTAAAAATTGATTTTCTCACCCAGTAAAAACTAAGCTATATTTATCGTAAAAATAATTACGCCTATTGCTCCATTATACTTTAATCGATGAGGTACCTAACAAAATTATACATTTCACGATGGACTTGGTGAGGCTTTCAATTGTGAGGGATTATGTATGACGGAGCGAATCCAACCAGAAAAATACCCTCATTTGGCATCTGTTCCATCGTAAGATTCATTCTTTCAAAATTAACCTGGAATTAATTGATAATTTGTCCACGGCTTATGTTCGTAGCGAAACATCTAGCGTCGAAAGCAACATTGGCTGTTTAGTAACTTTGGTCAGTGTGTAAACTCACTTTGCACTTTGTGACAACTTTGCACTTAGTGACTCACTTTGCACTTAGTGACATACAACTGAGGAGAAGTAAGGAAGTTGTCAAAGGTAGAATCATTTTGTGATTTGTAAAAGCATGGAAAGGAAACCATGGTTTACCTATGCTTATCCATTACAAAAACGCGCAAGGGGTTTCACAGGCTAAAAACTCATCCTAAGGAATTACAATGTAATTCGAATTGATCACCACCTTGTATAAAGATTGGGACTGGGATTCCACTGAAATATCTAGGCCGCTGCCGAAATCAATACCGCAAGAAATGTGTTACAAGTCGTAGGCTGTTATCTTATGCTACTTCAGACTAATTATAAATTTTATAACTCGATCTACACCAATCTTTACACTTTCATTACGTTTTGCACGGAAAATTTCATAGGAAATGCTAAAATGAAAGAATCAATCTAAATTTGTGAGCCAGGATCAATTGACCAGTAGATAGGAAGCCGATTAATTACGCAATGAGTATTCCAAGGATGCCCTCGATGGTAGAGAACTTTAAGCACAACTAACTAATAGGATTAGGCCGTGGAAGTTTGGGGAGGAATCCTCGAGTGGTCACGTAAATGCGTCCACCATTTCTAATGTTTACACGTCCAAGCCTCGATTCCATAGACGTGCCATGCCATCGAAGCCTAACTTTCACTCCAACCCTTACCCTTCACTTCTTCATCCTCCTTTTTTTCAAACTCATCTTTACTTTACAAAGTTGAGAGAAAGGACAACAGAAACTGGGAGCTGGATACATTTAAGCAGACAATGGAGTCCACTATATTTCAGGCCCGATAAATTGATCGGCTACAATAACGAGGTTATATCAGATTAGAATCATGTCATTGGAAGAAACGAGAGAGAAAAGCAGAAGAGGTAAAGGATGAGATGGAAGGAGATGGGTCAATGGGGATCAGTGCGAAGACGGAGAGGTAAAGGGAAGAAACAGGAAGAAGTGGGATTAAAGAAAAGAGAATATGGTGTCGTAATATATTTCATGTTACAGTTTTAGTTTACAATTTCGTCATTCCATCTTAATGCTAGAATTTACTCCTGAAATTTCACGATAAGTAACATTTAACGGGACGCTTAAATGACGCATAGAAACTGCAAGTGTGAAAAAAGATAACGTACATCGATGAAAGCCATAGAAATTAGTGATAGGGAAACTCTGTACAATTTAGCTTCATGGAACAAGCTCACGTCAAAACGAATTTCCATCAATCCCAGTGGCTTACTCTAATAAATTAGTGTTGTCAGTTTGAACACTTGCAACGTTAGAGCAGTTGCGACTCGTTTGATACACAACCAGAATATTCTGAGAAACTTTAGCATTACCGAATGTTTATTCATTAAATATCATTCATCGTTCCTCCTAAATAATTTTGCTGTCAGAGCCAAAAGAAATCAATAGATGAAAAGTACTGTGAAATGTAAAGAATAGTTATCTCGGAATCATGAAGAGTAAATAAGAGTGCTCATTGCCAAAGTAAAATTGCGTTACGCAGAAGCCCTTAGTTCCGCCACCAACTCTTAGGTGAGAGGTTGTCTATTTGGCCGCCAAATATGCTTCTTAAACCCGTTTAGTAGCAGAGTAGTCGAATGTAGTGGCAACATGTCGTAAAATATTTATCGCAAAAACCTCTCTAAAGCAATGAGTAAGTATTATATTACGACCCATTTTTTCAAAAATTGTTCCTTTTTTCTTGCTGAATTATGAAATGGGAAAAAAGGGTTCTTTTTATAATTCAGCAAGGGAGTGCAGTCAACAGGTTAAGAAAACAGAGGAGGAGAAATAAGTGCTTCCTCTGCTAAAATGTGGTGATCTATGAGGTAACCCCTTTTAGAATGTCGGAGCATTAGCTTATTTATGGCTATGGCTCAGGGTATGAAAAAGATAAACAATGTGATGAGTAAGGCCCCCAATCTCTGACTTTCATTTTTGTATGTGTAGTAAACGTTAAGAAATCATTCGTTTTAGTGGGTTATGCACTCAACAAAAATGATGGCAATAGTTTTCCATGTCTATGCTAAAAACATTTTTCGAATTAATTTAATCGCAAAACTTAAACTAAGGTTCGTGGTAACATAAATTAATCAATTATTAAGGCTAACTCTTCGTCCTTAAATCCAGGCATCTATGAAGGTTAAAGAAATTAGCGGTAAAAAAGACAGTGGTAAAAAAATTTACGTTTTTGGAGTAAAATCAGATTCACTCATCCGTGCAAGCTGGTTATTCTTCCCGCGTGCACAGTAGACTATTTATTTTACAAGGATTTTAAACGATTTCCTCATTCCGGAGTTCCAGTGTTTTGCTCAAGCACATAACTGTTTTTCCAGGTGGAACTTTTGTCGCAACTTTAGTTCTAATGGATGAATTTTTTTACTTTCCTTTCCTAATTCTTCTGGATTCAAGTATCTGGCAGTCTGAAACATAAACAGTTGTTGATTTGCGAAAGATTGATTTTCTAAGGTGTGACGGTGTAGTGGCAAGCGAAATGTCATAATTGACGGATCAGGTCAGAGTAAACTTTTCAAATGTCATTAATGCTAAAGAGCAATTTACAGACTCCTATTATTTCAGTAAATGAAAACATGCTCCGAATAAAAATATCTCAGGAGTCACCACAGCTAAAATATTTGACAAAAAAATTTAAACATTTTTCTTAAAACCTTTCTTAGTCACATGAAGGGTTTGGATTGGAATAATTGGTTGGCCATTTTGGGAGTAATCAAACAATTTATGTTATTTGTGCCAAGTAACTAGATAGGCTGGTAAGTAAAGGGTAATTTGGAGAATGGCGGAAGGGTGAAGAGAAGCCAACGTCAGCAGTGGTCTATTGATAATAATGAGTGGCACCAAACGGTTCACTGGGCACCGTACGACTCAATGGGCGATATACCGTGTTTGAAGTGCTCAGCACATGGCATTCAAGTGGTAGTAAGGGTCCAACGAGAAATCTTTACCACTTCCGGGATTCATTTTCGGATTCTGAGAAGGCTGGTTTTGGGGAGTCCTTACGATTTGGTAATTATTGCCCAAACTGAGGAAATCCGTACTTCTTTGAAAATGACATGTTAAAATGTAAATATTAGGAAATTACGAAGGTTTTCTTCAGTTTAAGGCTATTTATGTCCCGCTTCAATATTTTTCAGCTTATTCGTGTATCTAATGGACACCTGTTTACTAAATATAACACAGAATTGACTTTTTCATTTGTTATTCCCTTGTATCACATAATTTATTTCATTGATTACCACCGAGGTCACACCATTTTATTTTTCCTATTAATGCAGCCACTTTTTGTCTTATTATTCATTCGTATTCATAAATTAAGTACTTCATTGCGACTACCCTATAGATAGTGCTAAAATCTCATGTCCATGGCGCACGACAAGGCAAGGTGTTATTTCTGATTTGAATGGTTTGCAGCAGAGAATTTACAGTAATAATCCAAGCCCTACGTAGGCTTTGTGCTGGAATATCGTTTGAGCCAGTACTTCGTCTCTCTAATGGAACCCTAGCTATAGACCCATCTCCACTTTAAGCTGGAAAATGACTCCTTGTGCTGAACTAAGATTCAACGATAAAACATATCTAAGAAGGATATGTACAAATCATTTAGAACATATGGCTAAGTGAAGGCCTTGTGCTCTATAAAACACAAGGCTTTCCTAATTATGGAGCATTTACGTATTGCGCTCTTTTTATCGGAATTCAGGCGCTCTTTTTATCGGAAATCTGATGTTCAAATTATCTTTGATGTCGTTCATATATGTATTTTCTTTTGGCGAATTAGACTTATCACTTGCTTTTTGGTTAATAACAGCCGAGGAAAAATAGGAGTATTTTCAAACGTGGTAAAATATATTTAACTATTACATCTCATTTTACTCAGAATATAAATAAACCATCGAGAGGGATCCAAAGTTAAAAAAAATGAGAGATATATAGCATAAAATGATATTTTCGAGTTTTGTAGACTTACAAAAAAACTAAAGTTCCCTTTACTGGAGAGTGATAATTGATAACGGTTCGTAAGCGTTGCTCAATAACTGATAGGTATGAATTTTAAATGCGTTAATGACCAAAATCTGGCAGTCATGGAAATATGTTTTTGTTCATTTCAGAGAAAAATGTGCGTTTTTTCAGCTAAAAAAGCTATTTTCAGAAAAATACGAATTGGAACAAAAATTGATTTCATCGTGTGATTTTAAAAACTTTATTGTGTGCTATTTTAAGTTTGTCTCCTTTTTGCATTTTAAATCTCTTGTTAATGTTTGGAATTTTCCCTGGCGCCGCAAGAAACTGAAAATTTCAACTGAAATGATAAGATTTTAACTCCATCGTTTGCAACGTCAGTGAAATTAGCAGTAGTAGTGAAAGGCTAAATGGAAAGGCTTCGAAGGGAATGAGCAGAGTGATTAAGATAATAGAAAATGGATAGAATTTAATACGGGCGTGAAAGTACACAAGAAAGAAGCTGCAGACGAGAAATCGGATCCGTATATTCGCCGTCTACATGAGGGAGAGAGTTGAGGAGTGGCAGGCAGCAGAAAACTATGTAATTATGTGATGGGGAAGTTCGATTTTGAAACGGGAATGCATGGAAGGACGGAGAGAAGATAGAGATAGCTAGTTGGCTGCAGGCTGTTGCAGCGTGGCGGCGGAGTCTACGAGGGGGTGGGAGTGAAACTGAGGAGGAGATGAGATAGGAGGAGTGGAGCCTCTGTGGCCGGCGGGCGTAGAATTATGTAATCAGGTCGATATCGGTACACCCGTTGGCGGTACGTAGGTTCCCTCCCTTCCATCCTAATTGCTTTTTGTATCTCAACCCAAAGAATGGCTACAAATTTAGGCATTTGCTCCCTCAGGGTTGTGAAAGCGCAGCTCTGTCTTTTCAAATCCATTCCTGCCCGGGAGCTAACTGCAGATTCTCAGGTGGAAATCATTCAACGTTGCGGTCATTGTTTACCTAATAATGCGTATGTAATACACTCGGCGAGAGAACGTTACTAAGGTCTCGATCAAATTCTCAATATGCATAGTGATGAAGCATATGGTTAGCTTTTTTCCCATTGCTATTACACGACTTAGGGAAGAGAATAATAAGTAGGATAATATGGTTATGAACTAGGAAAGAGCGATTTAGCATGTGTTTCTCAATATAATTGTTAAACAGATAATGGCATAATTTTAGGAAAATATTCGCTCCTATTCCTTCAGTCCTTAAATAAAATGATGGATCGCGAAAAAACTCCTGTTTTCTACACGCCATCCTTAGATTCCACCTGCTGGGATCGATTGATTAAGATAAACTGAAATCCTTCGTATTAAAATCAGTAATTAAACCATAAATTACGATTTATTTCGTTTCATTTTCTTAAATGATCGTTTTCTTTTGAGATTTGGTATTTCGAGAGTCAATATTAAAAAAAAATACCTACCGGATAAAATACTCGACCGCTGTAGTACGTTGTAAAAATGTTTCCGGTATTTAATGTGGTATGTAACACACCTGCGCTTTGGTAATTAAAACTCCTATACATACCCTTACTTCCCCCGTCCACTGAAACTTGACATTTTTAGTAAAGAGAAAACAGCAATAACTACAACATATTTTAAGTTTTCAATTCGCCTCACCCAAGGACTTCTTAGCAAGTTGAGAATATATAACTATGCAGCGAAGAATAATCGTATAGGAACGAAAATATGTTTTACGAGCAAAGTAGATAGGTACTTTTAAGCTGATGAATAATCATATTGGAACAAAAATAAGTTATAAGAACGAAAAAAGATACTTTTTAATCTTTCAATGTGAGAAATAAATTTTTGTGGGTACAACTTAATAATGATGTAAAAGTCTACGAAAAAGTTCTAAGCCACGCGAACAACGCAATACACATATCGAATCCCTAATATTTACTGCAAAGTGGCAGTGAAAGACTAGTGGCGCCAAATCATAACGGCTCTCCAAGGAATAAAAACCTTCACCATCCATCGGTGACTACGCTGAAAACGCTAAAACAGCGGCTTAAATATCTTGTTTTAAGCAGAAGCACGACCGCAGGGAAATATTTCAGCCACCTTCAAAAGGAAAAGCCATGCTGCAAGATGGCAAGTGGCAGTTCCTTGATGGCCTCGTTCCTCGATGGCCATTTGTGTGGGATGCAACCTCAATATATTCTCCACTATTCTTCAACAATATTCTTCTCCGTACTTCCTATAGTATAGTATTTTTGTTTGACGTGCTTCGACGGCTAAGGTCATTTCGCACTTACTCTCTGCCACGTGCAGACAGGGGTAACAGCACTTGGACGAATCGGAGGTTCACTCATCCAAACTCGAGCCGAACCCAACGATGCTTAACTTCGGTGACTGATCGGGAACCGGTGTTTCCATCGTGGTGGGCCGTTGCCCTTCTCCGTACTTCCCAGAAATATCCGTACTTTCCATCGGGAAACGCCGTGAGCTCGTATGGAAGGAGACCGATAATAGGAAATGGAAAGATTGGCAGAAGATATGAAAGGGAGGAATGGTTAAGGGAAATGGAAGGAGAGCGCGATGGTTTCAACTATGAACGGTGCAATGCCCAGAATTTCAATCATACGAGTGTATTGGGCTCCAATTACCTCAGAAGCTATGTCCAATACGTCGGTGGAAGAGAAAATTCATATTTGTTACGGATATTACTTTGTTATTCCTCCAATGCCCATTTTTTGGTGATTTCGGATCTCCACGCACGGAACTGTCTGCCGCGTGCAATTCACTGACTATGCTATCTGTGGTGTCTTTGCTGCAAGCAGCTTTTATTTGCGTTCTATCGAATTTTACATCGATTTTTCGCAATATTCATTAACCTTTTTCTATTACCCCTGTATTTTCAGGCAAACCCCTTGCCTATAATTTGAGACAACACTCTGGCCTTTTATATTTGTCCCAAGTGCTAACCTTTGGAATGGACAAGTCACTAATTATGGTTTCTCTATTGTTTTTCAGGTTGTCGAAGTAATTTCTGATCTGCTCGCATATTATATCTGCAAGTTCTTGGATTCCAGCCTTCCTATATAGTGCGTCATTGTGATTTTCATCTTGCCACCATCTGGTATTAAGGATTGACCTTAGACATTTACGTTCGGCAATGAAAATTTTTTCGCGATTGGTTTTGTTAGTTAGCCCAATCCACGAAGGTAACGCGTATGTTAATTTAGGCCTGATGTAGGTCGTGTAAATATACGTTTTTATGTCGGGGGGTGTCGATGAATTAGTTAAAATAGGTGCTAAGCCGGCCTTTGCGCCAAGGGCCTTTGTTGTAATATTCTTTATGTGGTCATGAAAGTTAAGTTTTTCGTCCAGGATCACCCCAAGGTACGTGGCGTTGTCAGAATACTTTATCTCCTGTTGTCTGATACGGAGGGTTGGGCATCGTGTTATTCTTGTGGAAGGTCTATGAAAAATAACCGCCTACGTTTTTTGGGCGTTCACGGCGATCCTCCATTTATTGTACCACGCGTGTACTTTTTCCAGCGTATCCTGGGCTCTTTCAGTGGCTACCTTTGCATTCATACTTCTTGAGAGTATAGCCGCGTCGTCAGCATATAGAGCAATCTTCGTGCGCCAGTCCTCCGTATCTTTCGAGAAGTCGGAAGTGAAAATGTTAAAGAGTAGAGGCTCGTATATAGATCCTTGGGGGACCCCTGCTGTCATGGCTTTGGTGTCACTCCTTTCGTGTCGCCATTTTACGTTAAAATGTCTGTCTCTCAAGTAGGAGTGTGTCCATCTTAGAATCCACCCCGGCATTTTTAGTTGTTCCATTTTGTGTAAAAGGCCGTCGTGCCAGACTTTATCAAATGCCTTTGATATGTCCAGGAAAATACCTCTTGTCACTTCTTTTCTATTAAAACCATCTGTAGTGTATTCGGTCACCCTATGAATTTGTTGTGTTGTCGAGTGACTCTCTCTAAAGCCGAATTGTTCAGGCGGTAATAAATTGTTCATTTCCACATACTCCTTCACATGCGGAACAATTAGTCTTTCCAACAGCTTCCCGAGGTTGGAAAGTAATGACAGTGGCCTCATCTCCTCAGGAAGCAACGTCTTCTTCTGCTTCTTTGGAATGCATTTAACTAGTGACGTTTTCCATGTACTTGGGAAGTGTCCGGTCCTTATAGATGCATTTACTATTTTCGCTATGTATTCTACTGCTTCTAAAGGGATTTTTTTAGCACCTCGTTAGGGATGTTCTCCTCCCCAGTTGCTTTCCTATTCGGTAGAGTTTTAATTGTTTGTCGTACGTCGTCAATAGTTATTACGGGGACGGTCCTTAGGTCAATTTCCCAATTTTTGGGGTGTATGTGAATGTCCGGTGTGGACAGAGCTGGTTTGTTGAGAGAGAAAAGTTTTTTGGAGGGTGTTGGCCATAACCTCTGCCTTTTCCTTGGGGTTATATATTTCCCTGCCGTCAATTTTCACAGTTATGTCGCTCTGCGGAGTTCGTCTCAAAGATTTGACTATCTTCCATATGGATCCGTCAATTGTATTAAGTGAGAGAAGTTGGCCCTCCCATCTCTCTCTTCGATGTCTCTTCACTGCCTGTCTTATTTCCTTGTTCATCGTTTTTAATTTATTTTTCAAAAATAATGTGCCCATGTCTTTGTATGTTTTCCGTATACTATTTCTTTCTTTGATGAGGATTTTGGTATTATAGTCGAGTTTAATCTCATCCGCCGTCTTTTTCCTCTTTTTTGGTATGGCAGTATTCATAGCTTCATTAATCGCCTTAGTTAGAATTTCTGCCATCTTATCGAGGTCCGTCTCGCTTTCGTACTTTTTAATACCATGCGCCACCGTCTTGCGGAATAGCTCCCAGTCTGCTAGTCCGTAACATAGTCTTTGCGGCATGGGTGTCCAACTCAATGTTATTTTTCATTGCAAAAGCATGTGACGTCAATAATGTTTCATGCCTCACATTTAGGTGGCAGCTAAGGCACGCCCCAGTCGCGCCGCGCAATTCGATTTTTCGATACAAATTTCCTTGGTACTACGAATGGTAAATGTGGTGAATACCATAATACAAAGCAAGTTATCACTGTTAAATTGTAATTTTTCCTTAAACATCAAAATCAGACTAAATAGGAACACTGAAAACTATTGTTGAAACGAGTACTGACAAATACTGAGCAAAGAACTTTTGATGAAAGTGGTTTACTAAAATGTGAAAATATTTATTATGGGAGTGTCGTGAAAATATTTTAAATTGCATTAACGACGATGGAAACACAATTTCTAATGATATAAAAGAAAAAAAACTACTTAAAAAAATATAAAAAATAACTTCCAGGGTAGGGAAGCGAACCTCCGACCTTGCGATTACGAATACTCAACGTTGCCACGAGGCCACCGCTCTCTTGTTGAAATTCACCTGTCACAGGGTTATTTATAGTGTTTCATTATGTCTGACAGGTCAGGAAACGACTGGTCGGTAGTACATTTCCTGCGATGGTTATAATTAAGATCGGTATAACTGAAATGCACATCTGGGAGAAGTAAAGGGTAGTATTGCAAGTCAGCCAATTGCATTCCAAGCCCGCGAGCAACATGATTTGGCGAGGTTGGAGGTGGCGAGGCAGATGGGCCATGGCGGGCAAGGATGGTTTGAAATAATAATTTTAAAACAAAATTTTAATACCTTAATGTTAACGAAATGGATTTAAATAATTCAATGAAGAAACTATTAACATTATTGTTTGAAAGTATTAGGTACTTAATAAAGTTTCGGGTCGCGCCCCACTTATAGGTGGCGCTGTTAACAGGTGGAAATAATTTTGAATTCCAGTTGGACCCCCATGCTTTGCGGTAAGTCTGGCAGTTTAATGGGTCTATCCCCTACTTGTATTAAGACGGGGTAGTGATCGCTGGTCAGTGCGTCCATCGTGATGGCCTTTACTGGACGCCTGAGGCCCCTTGACACTACGAAGTCAATAATGCTATTCCCGTGCACTCTTGTCGGTTTGTTAGGAGCGGTAAATCGTAGGTGATTCACCCGTGTCCATTCATAAAATCGTTTCCCATTACGGTTGTCCTTCGGGCAGTGCCACAGCGTATTTTTACAGTTAAAATCTCCTCCGCAAATAACTGGTATGTCGTCACGAATTAAAAAATCGAAGTCCTATACTTCGAAATTTTTATTCGGCGGCAAGTAGCACGAGTAGATTGCTATTTCGCCTATGTCAGTTTTTATTTTAGCGCCGATCGCTTCGAGGCTTGTCATGTCACGTTTATCTAATTCCTCGTAAATGAGTTCGTCCTTGATTAAAATGGCCACTCCACCGGCACTTTTTCTTTGGCCCCCTCTTATCCTTACCCGATCTTGTCTCAGTGCGTGATATCCGCTCACTTCCCACACTTTCTCGGGTTGTAGGTGTGTTTCAGATACGAGACAGACGTGAGTATTGTGTTTGGTAAGGAATTGCAGTAATTCCTGCGTCTTATTTATTACGTCCCCATTTATATTATGGAGGACAATGCCCAGTGATTTGTTTTTATTTTCATTATTCATAATTGGTTTTTCTGGTCAGCATGTCCGCGATTTTGGTAAGCAATTCTTGGAACATTTGCATTTGCTGCTGCATCATTGCTCCAAACGTCCTAAGTGTTTCTAAAATGCTTTTCAATTCATTATTATCGTCTGTCTCTTTCGTCATGTTCGGGCATGTATCTTCCTTTGTCCTTGGCCTATGTGCGGCCAAGCCGACTTGTGTAGCCACCCTCATCGTTGACGTCAATGCGCTGTCGTTGACGTTATGCGCTGGCCTTGGATTTCCTTTGGCTGTCGCCTGTGTTGTTACGTGTTTATTGCTCTCGCTTTCTGACCTCGCCCGTTTGTTTTCGTCGGCCTTTGCCAGCGTCGAGAGATTTTCTATAGTCTCGCGGTCTTCGACCGTATTATGTTCGGTGTTATTACGCTTTAATGATTTTTTCGCCCTATCCTCCCAGATATTATTTGCCGGGGGCGCAGCTGGCACGAATTTCTTTTGAGCCTCTTTTTTCTGGGATAGCCCATCTCTCCGTTGTTGTTTCTTTTCTTTGATTCCATTGATCCGCTCCATTTCTTTTTGAAAAATTACGCAATCTTTTGACCGGGCTTCATGTGGTTCCCCGCAGTTGCAGCATTTCTTGACATCTTTCTCCGAGCAATTTTTGCCCTCATGGGGTCCTGCGCAAATGTAGCATATTTCTGCTCGGGTGCAGAATCTCGATCCATGTCCATAATCATTGCAACGATAACAGCGTTGCGGAGTCTTGTATTCATATGGTGAGATACTTACATCACACAATTCTTATCTTTTCAATTTCAATGCCAGGAATTTTTCTCCTCTTTTCACAGTGATTACGTAAATGTCATCGACTTTAGGTGACATTGTTCTGACCGATACGCAGGGAATACTTTGGTCGTTCAAGTCGTCCAGAATGTAGTCGAGGTCAATTCCTCGATCTAGCCCATGAATTACGTATCGGACGACTCCCTCCCCCTTTGGTGCCCAAGTGTGGTATTGAGCCTTTTCTCTAGTTAAGAAGTTTTTGAACTTCTCGTAGTCGTCAGCATTTCTCATTTGGATTCTGGATCCGTTTGCCCCTTTTCTGATTAAGAATGTCTTGTCAGTCGCCATGTCCTTAATTTTCTTGATGAAGCTCGTCATGTCTTTAATTTTCGTGACGACGATTGCCGGTGGCAATTTTTTCTTTTTCAATTTTTGGGCGTCAAGTGGTCCTTCGTCGTGATTTACTCCCAGTAGTGGCTCATATCTGTTCGTCAGTACTATATCTGAGGACGAGCCTTGTCCATTAATGGAATTTCTCTTCCTTTTCTTTCGGTTGGTTTCTTCTACTTTCTCAAATAGGGAAGATTCATCCGTCCCGTCGTCTCCGTTGGCACCTTCACCTAACTCCATTTGTGATTGTGAGTCAACTGGAGCAGTGTCATTTTCCACATTTGCTTCGTCTGTCGTTAAAGTTGATTTTTTACGCACTCTATTAGTTTGTTTCGTTTCTCTTTGAAACAAAACACCCGCGATTGCGGGAGGTAACGGGATTCTATTTACAGAAAGCATTTCTTTATGTCTTTCTTGTTCTTCCCTCCGCTGAATTCTCGGATCCCTGGGGGGCGGTTTTTGTTGCCGGTTGCCATCGTTTTCCATTCGTCCTATCGATTCAGAATTTAAAGGCCTTTGTTTTACCGGTGAGTGGATCATCTCTCGGCAAGAGACCGTGTCCTATCAGAGTGTAAAGTATGCGTGTCACAGTTCTCAAATGAGAGGCCCCTGGTGATCCCACCGATCCCCAGCCGTGGACGGATGGGGGCACAGTAGGTCTTCACCCGCCTCTCCCTATCCTACACTCTGTTCCCTACCAAGGGGACCCGCCCGGGTCTTCTGGGAGTGCAAGGAGGTTCACCCGAGTAGATCTGCTCTACTAGGGGCCCTCTTCCCAGGATAGCCGGTGGGAAATGACCGTAATGTACTGACGTGACAGGCGACCATCCGTGATTGAGAAGGAGGGGCTGCGTTAACCTCCCACCACGAGTCCCCCTGCCACGCGTGTCGTGTGTTAGGTCCCTTGCCTTATTTGTCGCCCTAAAAAGATGATCCTCAAATAATTTCCCCGAAGGGACAAAAAGGTTTGCCAGTTCGATGACTGGTAAGTGCCACAGTAAAATTGGGCGTATTCGTGATAGAAACAGGAAGCGCGAGCGCGACCGCCAGTCTATGCTATGCGTCTAGTGTAGCTCCTACTTAAGGAAGTTCCGCCGCGACTGTGTGAGTCAAAACAAATACTGAATACCACATTTTTGATATTTTGTCTATAAAATCCCGCTTTCACTGATTCAATGCGTTACCTATGGAAACCCAAAAGTAAGGTACAAAATATGCAGATTATTTCACGAATGCCTTTTAAATGAACACTTCTTTTCAGCCATAGGAGCCGACTGCAGCGCCATTTACTATGAATTACAGCATTTTGACTTCAATTACGGCATTAATTCTTCAATAACTAGAAAAATAAGGTGGTAAGATGCCTGTATTTTATTTTTATTCAATTTCTCTGGATTATTTCCTTCTTAGAGATAGTTTTCCACGAAAATGTCATTTAAATTTTATGGAAAAATACTATTTTTCCCCGTGTTTCTCTCATTCCCCCATTGAACACCATGTAATTTCAAATTCAATTATAGAATAAAATAGTGTGGAAAGGTATTATTTTGTTGTTCGTATCAGATAGAGGACAAATTTTTCTACAAGTAGACAGAATATGAGTTAAATAACATTTAAGTCATTTTACGGTGAAACCACCTTAAACCGCTTCCCGTATCCACAGCCTCCTCCTCATCTGCCTCCGTCAACTACGGTCGTTTCCGCACAGTCGTTTCGGCGCAGGTGAGCCATTTCGATGCACATGATTACTGAGTAGGGTGAAAGAAGGAGGGGGAGGCCTACAACGTATCCCCTTCGACCACACACGCACAAAATACAAACCATTACACACTCCCAGATGTATCCCGGTGAGTGAGGTGAGTGAGATGTGCATTAATCGAAGAAGAAACTCTGGAGAGACTTGAATACCGCATAATGTCTCTCCCGCACGAGAAATTTTTCAGCAGAGCTCAGAAAATCCTCAGTTTTCAAGAAATGTTTTATTTTCATGTCCACTTTTCGTTCGATTTTTAGTTCAATTTTTTGTCTAGAAGCCTTCGACTAAAACGTGTCTGCGAGTAAAATGGTACCTCGGGCTTGGATCGAAGTAATGAATATTTGTTGACCCACGAATTATGCGATAAATCATGCCTATAACTGTGAGAAGACGCGTAGATTGATGTTGAGTACTATTAGTTTTAATGACAACTACATTTTCAACGGAAAGTTTTAGGATGCAGATGAACTGTTATGATTCCAAAGTAGACATTTTTAACTCTCAGAACAGCAAATTCGCAAATATCTTTTTCCTCTAAAAATAAATTATGCCAAGTAGGAAACAAATTCCTATTCAAGATGAGAAAATCCACCAAAAACATTGGTAATATTTCAATCAAATTTTAACAATTACACTATAGCAATAGCAAAAAGTAAATCGGTGGCATTTGAGTTCATGGCGTAATCAATGGTAATATGTATTCGCAAAAGGGAGAAAAACAACCAAGTGAGTTTTAGGTACAGTACGTATTCAGTTTAAGTGGTCAAGGTAAAAATATCTAGTTCAGTATTCTGAAGTCAAAACTTAAGAATTGGCATGTTGGCTTTCATAGAACTGCATACGTGTAACGAAAAAGCTTGAACAAATATTCATTTTCTAGGTAGTTCTGGTATAAGAGAAAACAACAGAAAAACTTCATTCTAAGTCATTCATAGGCAATAAACACCTGTTTCCGTTATATTAACGAAGTTAGATCACATATATTATTCCTTATAAGATATTTCACGAACAATGATAGAGTGGAAAAAATGTTTTAAGGAAATACGAGACGTTTTCCGCTAAATGATCATGAAAATAAGTGATTATTTGAATCGATGAATGGCATCGTGCTGCACGAGCAATTGACATATATGAACGAATATAAATTTGCAGCCTCGGTGCAGCAGCCATTTTATCGAGTATGGTACATTATGGGCATAATTCGGCTAGGTTCCTGGACATTGCGATTACACACCTGTCTTCCATTGACTGACCATGTGATATTCTTGGGCGGAAGAGATCTCTGTGCTATTGGCTCTCAACATGACGGCATACGAAGATCTATCAGTAGTGACGAAGTGCATCTGGAAGAATCACAAGGGAACATGGCAGAAATTAGAAATTATATCATTAAAAGATGGAAAAAATAGCCGGCGCAATGATCCTAAATTTTACCGCACCAATGATTTACTGGAGAGGTAAAATATTCGCAAAGATTAGTTTCCAATGTGAATGTAGTACCTTGAATTACATATAATAAGGAAAAATTAAATTTACCTAGACTAGGCATACTTATGTGTTTCTATAGTATTACTCAGTAATGACTGAGTAACTGAAAATACCGTGAACAACAGAATTTACTTCCCTCTATAATTTTGTGATAAAACAAGTATCTGAGCGGATATTTTATTTCCAGTCATTTTAAAAAACGTTACTAAAAAGTTTAAAATACATTAAAAGAGAGATTTTGGCTTATTCTATATACACGGCTTCTTAAAAATAAACATTGTTCTCCAGTTAACTAGGTAATCAATTTTAGCGGGGTCATTTCGGAGATGAATGAGAGCGCGTTTGAAACTGTGTAGTAGATGATACCTTTGGCAAATGCGTTCCTCGCAAAAAATGATTCTCACTAATTTAAAATCTTGAATGTCAATAAAAATGAAACCGGTGGCATTTTATGACATGGAGTAAGTTTTTATGGATGTGTACCCTATATTCACGTGAAATATTTATTTTTATTTACTCATTTAACAAGGAGATTTGCGTATAAAGAATCATAATGCCAATTTCATAGTATTAACATCATTGTCTCTAATAGTAATAAGAAAATATAGAGTGATGCAAGATAATTTTAATGCATGATATGAAGTATGTCAAGCGATTATTACTAGAATATGAAGGAAATTTGCTTTCATGATCTCAAAAGCTTGCTTCAAAATTTTCATTGCCAGACCATTAGGCACCTATATCTTTTTTCCCTTCTTTTACTGCAGGGTTGGAAGAATCAACATTCATAGCGGTGTCCAAATTAGACTGTATTAAAAGTCACGTTACACTCATTTCAGGAGCAAACGCCAGATTAATGAGCAACCCATCCTCCCACAGGTGCCTCCCACCACCCTTTCATTACCCCCTCCATTCAATATCCTCGCTTTTTCAGTACATTCAACTCAATTTCCCCCTCTCTCTCTCCCTCCCTTTAATAAGTGCATCCCAGTCTTCCTTTTCATAGTTCATGTGCACCGTATCACTCCTGGTTCATTTTCAACAGCACATAGGGTTGTATCCTTTTTTTCCGCGAACGGTAAGTATCACCACGAAAGCATATGCTATCGAGATCTTTTTTTTTTCACATGTAGGTCATTGATACTTGAAATTTTAATTTCTTATGTGGCTTTCAAAATGTTTGTTATAAGTAGAGGGCACATAAAATATATATTCACTAATTTTTTTATTGGTATACCTGTAATTTAATTTCTCATTCAAGTTATTCAATTATTTATTCAACAGCTGCCAATCAGACTTTTAGCTAGGTTTGTTTGTAGGTAGTGTAGATAGTTAGTGAATGTTCTGCCTATTACTTCGATCCTTATCTGCTATCTAATCCTATCAGCACGTCGTGCATGTTTTCGCTATATTTATTACCAACTTCTGTCAAATTATGTAGTTTCCAAATGCATTTATATATTTAGTTTCTATAATATTGGTGGCATGCTTAAAGTGGAATGAATGTTGTTGACACGTCACATATTGACAAGTATCCTTCTATTGGAGCAGTATCACGTCACCAGCACTTCCACGCACAGCCAATCTCGCTGGAATATAAAAATACTGACCGCGAAAATATGCGCGCCTGAGATAAAAGTTTTATTCGTGACTGAAGTGAAGGAACTGTAATGAAAACACCGGGATGTCATGAATTATTTGAAGAATATCTCTCATAAACTAAAAAAAAACTACCGATCCTATTTTCGTGAAATAAAGTACACGAACCTAAATTTAGAAGAAAGGGATACATCAAATTGCATTTTTTTAAATCAATTTAGGATACAAAGAACTCCACGGTGTTAAGAAAAACAAACCCTGTGGCGTATCGGGCATTTTCATTTCAAGTGCTTATCTCGTAAGACACCTTATCTCATAAATTGCGAGTCAAAGGATGGATCTGTATTGGATACAGATCTGTATTTTGAGAAGGATGGTTGGGTAATTGAGGGCACAGATGGGAGGTCTGGTAGAACTCAGTAATGTTTTTAACCACTGTTGCAACCCATGAAATGCACATGCTTTACTTCTTGTTGGCAGATCTTTTTTCCACATGGTCCGGTGTTTTTTTTTAATTCTTTTAAGTTTTTTTCAATGAACGAAGTATTTCAATAATAATTCATTTCGGATCAGGTATTTGTTCATCTTACATTATTGCCAACTATCTTATGTTCAGTAATAGGCGTAAAATATACTGCTACTTTAGGAAATCAAATAATAAAATTTTAAAGCATTTTTGTGTAAAAAAAAATATTTTGTGATAAGGGAATAAAAATCCTGGCATTATCAGCGATTAAAAATGAATGATGTAGAGTTAACGAGGAGACATTTCGATACCTCTTTACTAATTCTTCCTGGACCACCACAGGTGCAAGGTTGATTCCAAACTAAAACAACTCTGGTTTGTTCCACATGAAGTTAACACTTTGGGCTTTAATGTACATTCGTTTCCTGTTTAGACTTCCACAACAAAGTCTCAGTCAATTCTTTGTGGTGTACGGACGGACTTTTTCTTCTCCCCATGATCGAACATAATGCCTATCGAGTGTAAAAACATTGGACAGCCCCTCATGCGCGGAAAAACATTTTGGTCAGCGAGAAATGCAAAACAATCTACCATTATGCTTGCGCGTTACTGTTAGATAGCGACGTGAAGACTCTTGAGGAACTTCTGAAAAGCTGGACCTTCGGAGTGTGCCTCGAGGTTGTGCTTATTGCGTTTCTTCAATTCCCCTGACGTACTAACGAAATTATAACCTACAGTGCGCATCTTACGGTTCCGGCTCTATCCTTGAACTTGTCACCATTTGGCAGATAAACAGTTTCCAACTACTAAGCTTACTTCTTGAATTTCCTAGTGTTCGTGCATACCAATTGGCCTTGGTAGTAGTTTGAATGGGGTAGCAATACTTATCAGCGATAATCTGATTGCTATACTAAGAAAGTATTATTACATCTCCTTGGATAGTTTAACATTTAAAAATCTACATATAAATGCAAAAATGAGCAAACGATTCAATCCTAATAAACTCTTTAATTTCTCATAAAATTTTAAAAGGAAGAACATTTAGAGTTGCCTCCGTATTATGGTTCTTTAGTATTATATTTCTATTACTATATTCTCCAATTTTCTCAGTATATTCGTCTTAAAATCATGTATTTTCTTTGATGGTCGAGTTGCTAGATACAAGATTATGATGAAAAACGATCCCAGTAAAAATCTTTGTCACATATGTTCCTTTCAAATTTGACAGAGTACCCTTTGTTGCTGAGTAAAATTTCAAGAGCCTTTTAAAAAGCAATTAACCGTAATGGCACTTCAGTATGGCACTACAGGCAATGGTAGTACAGTATCGCAAGGGTTAATCAGCATACTACGCAAGTGAAGTCAACAAATAACCGTGGAAACACAGCGTCAATAGGAATGAGTGACATTGTTTATAAATGATATTGCAAGACGTTTCAGACTACGGCATAAAATCTGGAAAAGATTTGAAATGAACTGACATTTGCCATTTCATTTTAGGCATATGAACTAACTGCTTTCTTGTCTGTGGTTAGTAGGCAGGAGAGCGTGTGGGGTTTGACCATGAACTGGGATGAATATTTCATGCCTGGTATGGAATCACCCCGTGCTGTACACCCTTGATGTAGCTTGCACGGACTTTCTTAGATACATATATATGCAAATCTATTTCTGAACATCGTCGTCGAACATCGGTTAGAATCAGCTACAACCTACGTGCACAAAATCATTTCTACCTACTCTATCCCTCGTAGAATCCCAAAATTGTCTTGTCCAGGTGCTCATTCATCTTATCGTTCATTATCATTTTGATATTTGGAAGTGGCCGAGGAAAACTTGCTCTGTTTACTTAGAGAAGGATTGAAAGGCTGATTGAAACTTTAACCCTCGAAAAGGCGGCATTCTCAATCAACCCGACATCCAGCTTCCCTTCACACACAATTTACTTTCTATTCACACAGCTTTTTGATGGGCCCGTATTATGTTTACATTTTCAAATTAACACCCATTCGCTTGGCAAGGGGTCTATTCCAGCACACTAACGCTACCATAATTGGTGGGAATGTAACCTTTATCGTGCGGATTAGAATTCCCGCCTTGGACGCTGCCGTCGGGATTTACTTTTGGACACACTATGGTTTTGAATTCCACGTCTAGCGTGCAATATATTGTACGCACGGCCGTAGGACCCCACATCCCAGCGTACATTTAAATGTACGCTAGTCCTTTAAAGGCTAACTTGAAGTTTTTCTCCATATTGAAGGATATGAAACTACACTAGATAATTATTACCTCAAAACAATCTTCCCATGACTTAAGAATGCCTTATTGCATCAATTACGTCATCGGAAACTGACAGCCGTATTACTGAGTGTCTCTATTCGCTGCTACTTTCAGGGATCATTACCTAGCAGGTCACAGATTTTTGCACTCAAATTTAGCATTTAATTCTGATGTAACATTTTCCGCGAAATAAATGTTTCCGAAAAGATCCGTTGGGGGTATGTTATTTAACTAACTTTAAATAATGCAATAAAATTACTCAATCACGTGTACAAAATTTCAATTTTAATTTAATTAATGAGAAAATATCTGTCCTCATAAAGAAACTGCCAATCATGAAATATGTGATTGTGATGATAAATTCAGCTTTCCCATTATTCATGACTGACAGTTTGAACCATCCCCTGCAATTACGATTTCATTTCATATGAATGGGAAAAGTCCATTCACGTCATAATTTTACGAAATTCCTCTTATTTTTTCCCCTATAAATATGGACAAACAGCTTGTAAAAATATAAAAAGTCCCATGACTACTGTGACGTTGACAGGTGATTTAGCTTGTTAGCATAAGTTAAGTAAAATTTATCTGAAAAATTCAAATTTGCAATGCTTCATTTTTTTAATTATTCTACTTTCATAAAAATATATGCCAAATACATAAGTTAAGGCATAAGCTAAATATGTTAACTATTGAAGTTTCAAAGAAAAATAGGACTGATACATCACTTGGCTCAGTAAAAGACGCACTCTTCTCAAAAATATAATTAAAAGTTATAAGATCTTACTACCCAACTATACTAATTCATTGGTTTTCTGAAAATAGTTATATATTGCAATTTTTATAGGTTTTACCACACATAAATAAGGAATAGGACATATAATGTTTGCAATTAATTCTTAGGTTTACCCTAGGTTTTGAAAATGTTTTCGTAATTAGGTTTCAGAAATAATTTTTTTTTGAAAAGATGCATGGCGTGGTAGCCAATTTCGCTGCATTTTTTAACTGCATTGAATTTAATAAAAGAATTATATCCACATGTTCTGTTTTCATATGGAAAAACATGCTAATATATTTGTCATGATGAGGGCATGACTTGTAATTTGTCATTAAATAAGATTTAACTTTTTATTGATACCCAATGTACATGCGTCATTCAATTAAGAAAAACGCTCAAAATAATTTTTATTCTAAAGTGTATTTTTCTCAAATTATACAAAAAACTAATTAAAAATACCAAAGCATCATCGCATAAACTCTCAAGCGTATACTTATTTCTTGAATGAAAAAAATCGCTTGGTAATGAAGAAAAACGTTACGTACAGATTATTTATTTTTTTTAATACAGGGACAAAGATATGTTTTATGCCCAACTTGACGAAATAGTGACAGACGTCCCGCAGTACGACACACTTGTGCTGCTAGGGGATGCAAACGCTAAAATAGGCAGAGAAAATATTTGGAACAAAGTAGCAGGAAAAGAAAGCCTTCATGAAGAATCAAATGATAACGGGACAAGATTACTCAGCTTTGCAAACGCATCAAACGTATACGTTGTAAGCACAAAGTTTCCTAGGAAAGACATTTATAAGGGTACTTGGGTGTCCCCAGATGGTAACACGGTTAACCAAATCAACCATATTTTGATAGACAAAAGGCATCTAAGTTCAGTGACTCAGGTAAGAAGTCTCAGAGGAGCAGAATGTGGTACTGACCACTACTTAGTAATGGCAAAGTTAAGACAAAGAATAAAAATAGAAAAAAGGAACAAAAACAAAATTGAAGACAGGATATTTTTTGAAAATACCAAACTAAATGAATACCAAATCGAACTGCAAAATAGATTCTCAGTTTTAATGAAAGACATTAAAGAAAATGATACAGCAACGGAACAAGAGAAAGTGGAAAACATGTGGACTGAATTCAAAATCAATATAAAAGAAGCAGCTAAAAAAGTTTTCAACAAGAAAAGAATGCCGAGAAAGCCATGGTTCAATGAAACATGTAGAGAATTGGTAGAAGAAAGAAAAGAAGCCAAAAGAGAAGTTCTTGCGAAAAAATCACAGGAAGCAAAAGTAAGATACCAACTTGTCAATAGGAAAGTAAACAAAACCCTAAGAGCAGAAAAAAGGAAATACATCAATAATTCACTATTAAGAGCAGAACAGGACTGTACCCAAAACAACTCAAGAGACTTCTATAGAAAAGTAAGATTCTTTCAAAAAGGTTTTAAGCCAAATGTAGTGGGGGTAAAGGACAAGAATGGAATCTTAACTAGTGAACCAGCGGGAGTCTTGAGAGTCTGGGAAGAATATTTTAGTGAGATCCTAAATTGTGAAGAAGGTATAGAAGATGGGGAAGAGAATGAAGACGGAAGAAGAGAGGATATACATATTTTAAGGGATGAAAGTATCACATGCTCCGAACCAACAATAGAGGAAATAAAATCTGTATTAAAAACTTTCAAAAGAGGCAAAGCTCCAGGTGAAGATGCCATACCTATCGAGTTAATAACAAATGGATGTGAGGAGGTCATTAGATTTTTACATAAATTAATAACAAGAATATGGAAAGCAGAAAGAATGCCAAAAGAATGGACTGAAGCAGTCATTTTGCCCTTACATAAGAAAGGGGATAAATTGGATTGCAACAATTATAGAGGATTATCGTTGATTAACACTAAATACAAAATACTATCCAAAATAGTGTTGAATAAACTGAAAGAACAAGTAGAGGAGAAGATAGGAGACCACCAAGCGGGATTCATGAAAAACAGATCCACCACTGACCAAATATTTATCCTGAAGGAGGTAGCCTCTAAGTATTGGGAATACAATAAGGATCTGTTTGTGTTATTTATAGACTTTAGTAAAGCATATGACTCAATAAACAGAGAAAAACTGTGGGAAAGGTTGGAGAACTTTGGAATACCTGTTAAACTTGTTGAACTTGTTAAAATGTGTATAAGAGTCCAAAGGAAAAGTAAAAGTGGGAAAAGAGTACTCCGAAACGTTTGAAATAAATACAGGCGTCAGACAGGGAGATGCACTTTCTCCACTGCTCTTCAATATAGCAATAGAAGAGGCGCTAAAGAGAACCAGAAATACACCTGGTGGAGCCAAAATTCCAGAAAAAATTAACCTACTAGCATTTGCAGATGATGTAGCAGTAGTAGCTGAAAATAAGGAAGAACTTAAAAACTTGACAAGAGTGCTACTAAATGAGGCGAATAAAGTAGGTTTAAAAGTAAACGAAGGCAAAACACAGTACATGAAAATAAGCAGAAATGAAGATGAAGAGAATTATCTACCAGTATTGCACCATAAGTTTAAAAAAACTGACCAATTTAAATATCTAGGAGTACTAATAACAAACAACAACAAAGAAGAGACAGAAATAAACGCCCGACTTGCCTCAGCTGACAGATCATACTGGAGCTTAATAAAGTTATTTAAGAATAAACTCCTATCAAAAAGAACAAAAATTAGGATTTATAAAACAATAGTGATACCAATACTATTATATGGCTCTGAAGTGTGGGCTTGTACCAAAAAGTCACAAAAGAAACTCATTACGTTTGAAAACAAAGTATTGAGAAGAATATTTGGTCCCATTCAAGAGGGTGAAACATGGAGAATAAGAAAAAACAAAGAGTTAAGAGAATTGTATAAAGAACCAAATATTGTGGGAATTATCAGAAGCAGGAGATTAAGGTGGCTGGGACACGTCCATAGAAGAAGTGAAGAAACAATGATGAAACAAGTGCTAAAAGGAAAACCAGAAGGTACAAGACCGTTAGGAAGACCAAGGATGCGCTGGAATGACGAAGTAGAGAAGGATATGAGAAGGATGGGAGCACATCTGGAAGTGACAGGCGACCGTAGAGCGTGGAGACGTGTGGTTGGCGAGGCCAAAGACCTCCTAGGTTTTCAATGGCCACAGGAGTAAGTAAGTAAGTAAGTAATACAGGGACATGAAAATGATGACGACAAACTTCATGTTTATACAACCTGAAATTTATCTAAATCTACCAAAAAGAATACTTATGGTCGTTAAGAACTCATTCGCGAGTTCATAACGAAACTTTCATCAAACCCAACAAGGAAAATAGCAATTACATCTCAATTGCTTGATTTTATAACAACAAATGCTGTGAAATGCGGAATGTTAGGGTTCCGCAAATGTACGGAGGTCTAAAGCTAAAAGCCAACATTCTAAATTGCAAGTATTTGGATGGGAAGACTTTCTTAATTACCTAAAGAAAACTTTTTATTCGGGCTTTTTACTTTAGTGAGCTATATTTTTGTTGTGTGATTACTTTTTCTGAAATTTTTAATCCGTAACTGTCTCTATACTTCGGATGTACGTGGGATCATCTTCATTCCACGAACATAAATATTTGATGAATAGTTGACACAAGTCATGGGAAAAATGCATGTATAGAAAGTCATTTTTATTTGTTAGTGATCTCTTCAATAACGTCGGAGAGAAAAGTCAAGCTGAATAATTAATAGCTGTGAGAAGAAAACTTGCAGATGAATATTTTTTAGATAAGAAGCACAACTATATCAATTTATGAGTTACAATCTGTGCGCAGGAAGATGGGAATAAATAATAACTTTTACAAGAGTTAGAGGGAAAACTAGTTTTATAGAGAGAAATATAAAAGACTAGGAGAGACCAAGAAAGTTGTCACAGAGAAAGATAAACCTCGTTAGCCGAGAAAAGGTAATTAATCGCGAGGAACTTCGGCTTCCACCTCTTATTCTTCCATCTTATATAGTCGTGGGTTTTTTAAGGGAAGAATTTCCGGTCACCGCTCTTTAGTTCCTTCATTAGTAGACAACGAGGATATCAACACTGACGCCGTTAGACATTTTTCGCTCATAACTGGGACCTGCTGCATATATTATAGCCAACCGAGTTCTATTAATTACTCCTGTGGCCTGGATTAACATACACCATATCATTCATTACCAGCAGAATGCGAATGAAGACGACAAAAATCAATCATTTTTAAGAAAGTTTCTGACCTATGTTTTTCTCATTGTAATTTGGCAAAATCTCTCCGAAAGCAAGAAAAGCGTTAAGTAAGCTTACCTGCTTTCTCTAATTCTATGCTAAAAACATTGAACTGTGCAAAAATTATTTTTTTAAAAGGATAAAATTATACTACTACCAATATGAATCTTTAGCGTGTTGCCTTGTAGCGTTTGTCAGAGCTTTTATTTGACGTTATTAATCCAACCCACTGCTCTTCATAACTCTTCATCATTGTACACTTGCTCATGGAAATATATTTTTAATTTTGGGTGCTCTGCATCCATAAAATTTTAAAACTGAACGGCAAGTAGTACAGCGAATGTTTTAACATAGACCTAATGCCAATGGAAACCGATTAATTTTCTGAGGACGTTAAAGATTATTTTCGAAATACAACCAACTTCGGTAGATCAGATCATTAGAATTAAATTAGGGAAATAGAAAGGAGAACAGACAGACAGACAGAGAACAGTAAGTATCACCACTAAAGCATATGCTACCGAGATCTTTTTTTTTTACATGTAGGTCATTGATACTTGAAATTTTAATTTCTTATGTGACTTTCAAAATATTTGTTATAAGTAGTGGGCACATAAAATATATATTCACTACATTTTTTATTGGTATACCTGTAATTTCATTTCTCATTCAAGATATTTAATTATTTATTCAACAGCTGCCAATCAGACTTTTAGCTAGGTTTGTCTGTAGGTAGTGTAGATAGTTAGTGAATGTTCTGCCTATTACTTCGATCCTTATCTGCTATCTAATACTATCAGCATGTCGTGCATGTTTTCGGTATATCAATTACCAACTCTGTCAAATTATGTAGTTGCCAAATGCATTTATATATTTAGTTTCTAAAATATTGGTGGCATGCTTAAAGTGCAATGAATGTTGGTGACACGTCACATCCTGACAAGTATTTCCATGTTTTTTAATACACTAATAGTGGTAGCTTCATTAACTTTATTGAGATGCAGTGTAATACAAGTTGGTGGTAACTCACCCCGTGCAGCATACACTAGAATATGTCCGAAACTTTATATCGGATATTAAAAAAATAAATTGAATGATAAATAAAATCACAGATATATCCCAATAAAAAATTTAGTGAATATATATTTTATGTGCCCACTACTTTTAACAAATATTTTGAAAGCCACAGATGAAATTAAAATTTCAAGTATCAATGACCTACATGTGAAAAAAAGATCACGGTAGCATATGCTTTAGTGGTAATTCTGAAAGAAACATTATAAAAGCCTGAAACTTATTCTGCACCAGAAAAAACTTACGTACCACTGCTCGGCACTATAAATCAACGTAGTGAATAATTTTGGTAAAATTTTACTCACTAATCTTATGCGACTCTAAAGAATTTGTGGGGCCCAAGCGTTTAGATTTTTATTCTAATCGCATAAAAATCTTTTGCTAAGGAAATCCTATAATACCTAACTGTTTATTATGCACGATTGGTAAACTTATTAAGAAAATTACATGCCTTTCATTTATAATATTAAGGGATCTTATATCAAAGCTATATAAGTAGCGATAAGCTTAAATATTCTACGTCATGGGCTTTGTATGTTGTATAATCTAATGTGTTAATATTTCTAGCAGAATTTAAATTTTACCTGCTAATGTCTTGCACTAGATAAAAAGAATAATGGCACTTATATGAGATATTAAAACTATCACAAAAGATAGGAAATTAAATGCTCATGATCAGTGCAAAGTATGGTGATATATCGGGGAAGATATTCACTATCTTACGTGCTTGTTCTTTAGCAGGAAGATGTGCATAAAATGCTCAATAAATATGATTTTAATTGATTGGGAGAAATAAATTACATCATGTTAAAATAACAATACCATTGCTCATAACAATATTTAAAAGTTCTAACCACCGCGTCTACCGGATTTTACCTTGATCTATGTTCCAAGTACCAGAAAATTTAAACATCTTTTCCCTTATAGAAAAATTAGGGCCTAATCAACCAAACCCACAGCAGTTTTTAGATGCAAAGAAAGTCGAACATAATTCCAAAAAATAACCCATTTCCGCAGGCGGAGCAAGATACATGGTCTCCTTCTGTCTGAAAATAATAATAGTTTGAGTTGTCCTCTAAGAATTAATAGATTCAGAGTTAACTTGGTGGTTTTGACGGCAAGAGAAGTTTAAATGTGGGAGAGGTAGTTAACATCTCACAATAATTCTTATTTCTACCTTAGTAGTAATTTTTATAACGGAACGTTTTAGATTTATAAGATATGTGGGAGTTATACGGTAATAAATGACACATCAGGTGGAGAGAATTGGAATTTGTAGTCAAATTTCATAGATCGCAGTAAAATGCATGGAGAAATCGTACACACAAAGTTACTATGAATAGAGTAATATCCCACGCTCGACCTTTCTCTTAGCATAACCAGAGGATTTAGTGGCCCATAATAGTAAATAAAGTGAGTTAATTATTTGACGTCCTTTACATGTGCAAATTCATTCTTATTGTGGACCTTAAACCCCAGACAATATTCTGTGACAGTCATGTCAGATTTAAACTTCTTCGCATCGATTCCTCTAATGATTGCCGCTGAATAAAATAATGCTGCATGAATTCTGAAACATTATTTTGAAGATTGAGAAGGTTAATTAATCAAAAAAGCATCTGATTCATCAGTTGACCAATTATGGTGTTTCATTAATCACAAATCTTATTGAATAGTAAAAAAGCAGCTAATATAACACATAGAAACACGCGAAATTTAAAAATTTTACTTTATTTCTCCTCTCATAGTAATTCCTCTTTCTTTTTCGATGCTATCCAAAGGTATTCTTTCTCATTTACCCCTCTCTTGCTCTCTAGAAGTTTACCTTTACTCCAATCACTTCCCTCTTTCCTCCCTTCCTCCCACCCCCCCCAATCTGTCATTTTCCCGCCCACTTCCCGACTTCCGTTTCTGTCTTTCGTAATGGATGACTCGGCGTCGGCCAATGTGTCAAAAACATTTCATACCTGAGAAGCGATCTAATGAGAGCTCATTTCACGCAAGCACAGCGGTGACTCGGGCCCAATTATCACCGCACCATCAATCAACAACCCCAAAGAAGTCGATTCGCCACGCATTAATCTCTTGATTAAGCCATCTTCCCCACGGGAAGGAATATTAATTCACGATTCATGAATTTGAGGATGCAAAAAAATATGATACAAAAATAAAGCAAAATAAACCCTCACGGCATTCTTGTGACCAATCTCGTAGCTGAAACTAGTCACAACCATCCTATCTTCCTCTGTCTATCAATAATTGCTAAGTTTTACGATCAAATTATTGTGTTTTAAATTATTATTTAGATTTTGGACCTATCTGTCTATTTACAATATAGAAGTCGCCTTTGGAAGCAATATTCAAAACGTGTCACACGCAGCCTTGCCAAAGGTTGCAAGAATTGTTGACCATATTACTTAATATTAGTCAAATTTTGTATTTACTCGTTCCAAAAAATGCTGAATTTAAAATATTCTTTTTCATATGCACCCCTGAATTTTTAAATTTTTTTAAAATATAAGCGAGGAAGGGATCCATAAAAAACTTTAACTTCTTTTTAATCTTAAGTAATTCATAATCACAAAGAGTTTGAAAACCACTGACCCAGGGATTATAAGTATATTTTATATAACTATGCACACTTATATAACCTAGGAGGTATTGAAATACAGCAAACAAATGTAGCAAAAAGACAAGATAGTCATATACGCAAATAGTACACTATATGCGATGAAGATCACATGAGAAACATGACATTGGTCATGGCTACTCCATAAAATGGTCACCATTATTAGCAACTCGTCGTTACAAAATTAATACGTACTTCATCAATTATATTCTAAGTGCGATGAAAATTAAATGCAACCACTTTTCATGTTTCTCTCATTAAAGAGAATCTCCTATGGCTGCGTGGAATTATTTACAAAATTCTGGTTTCGCCAACTTCAAGCACCACTAGCAATGAAAAAAATCTCTTTACTAGTCCCTCTTTCTGATATGTTTATCGCTTTAGTTTCCTGCTGTCCTGCTGCTGGATATATGGCATACTTGCGAGATGGCCTAAGGCAGTTTTATGAGACGCCTTCTTTAAGATATATAAGACCGCAGTTTCATGAAAGAAGTATCCAAGATCAATGTTCTTGCTCTCCGGTTTTCTAAGTAGAGCAGATTTATTTTTACTTGGATTAATTTTATCAGTTAAATACTACAGCAGAAGAGATGGGCACGAGAAATAACGTCTTTGACCTCATTTTTTCGTAAAAAAAAGCTTTTCTCTGATCATCCGATAACTTATTCCGGTTGAATTTTTTAAAATAATTTTCTAGGACCTTCCGTAAATCAATTTATTTGTTAAAATGGGACACTTGTATTATGATGAAATTAGGGATATGTTGATGCAATTCATTTTAGTGTAATACACACTTACGTACGCGGAAACGGCGTATGTTGGAAGGGCATGCTAAAAGTATTTATTTTATATTTAAGTCAAATTAATTTCCATGCTTTTAATGCTACACAGTGATTAAGTAATAAAATATACAAAGAATTAAGTTAAAAGTCAGTAACGCTTTTATTCTTTCATGTTGAAAACAAAGAGAGCTAAAACTTGGGCTATCATTATCAAAAACATTGCTGCGGAGATTATGTTTTTGAAATAAGTTAGGGCCCTTTCTTGACCACATATATGTAATAGCATTAGACTTTTGAGTGTTTATGTTATTTCCTGATTATTTTCTTACAGCTGTAGAGCGACTGGTAGACGGTTCCATGCATTTAGTGTGTATGCTCGGATAACTTCATAGCCTGAGGAAACCAATAAATTGCTGAAATGTTTCCGATTAAAAATTGAACTTTATATGACCAAAACTTCAGTCAATTAATATTATATTTATGGTTGTGTAGAATTAACATAAGAAATTTAATAAAAAAGTAATTTGCTTAGTTAGTAGTCCATGATGAGTGACCTGAGAACATACACTGAGAACTATTTTCTTTGGTTTTCTCTCATTGGCATTTAGCTAGTTTTGGGGCTCTTTGAGTGAAACACGTAGGGCATAGGAGAGTATTGGCACGAGTAACGTAGGGCCGCCATAAAAAGATAATTTAAGTGATATACCAAAGTTAAAATTACAGATATCATATGTAACTATTGTCAATAATAATGTGTGTTAAATTTAATTTCAATAAATGCGCCAGTTAATACATGCTAACAAATTCCACAAACATAATCGAGGAAGCATCGCATATCAAAATAATTTTATATTTTCCCATCTCCCTCCCACGTTGCAGGTACCCTAGTGTAGCATCATTTTACTCCATTTGCAAAAACTACAGTGAAGATAACCCTTTTTGCAATTTGTATTTGAATCAAATTTGAATAGCTGAAAATTAATTTTTGTACACACAAAACATTCTTTTAAATCAATTTTAACGACGTTTGTGTAACTCACGATACATTCATTCGCAGGTAGTTATCCCTCAGGCATGTTGCTCAGGTCAAAACTGGTAGTCCACCAGCTGTTCTCTTCTTAAATATTGCCAGACCACGATTTTTTAAAACTTTATTTGTTTATTTATTTAAAATGCCCCCAAAAACGGCACAAAGGCTTATTAAATTGGCTGACAAGCAAACAAATAAATAGACATTTTAACAAAATTTTCCCTTAAAATGTAAAAGATAAGAGAGAAATACATTGGAATGAAAGATTGGTATTGGGATTTATGAACAAGGAGATGGGATAGAGGGAGTCTACTCGGCAATATGTTTTCTGAGGACTGATTTGAAAACGGAGGGTGTGGAGAAGAGGTCAAAGGAGTGTAATTGCGAGGCTAGGGAGTTCAAAGTTTTTGGGATGCGGTAGAATAGGGAGCGTTGGGATATTGAGAGGCTGAATTTGGGAATTTCAAGAAGGGAGTTATTGCGTAGGGAACGAGGAGGAACATGAAGAGAAAAGAGAGGAAGAAGCCAGTTGGTGCGGAGAGAGCCACTCCAAATACTATGGAGGAACTTCATGTCGCATAGTACATGACGGAGAGAGAGGTTTGGGATTAAAAAGGAAGAAAGGATGTATTCTTTTGATAAGTTTCTGAGGGAAGGGATTCTATGGCGGGCAATGGCGAGAAAAAAGTTAACAGGGCGATGGAGCGTATTTGCGCTTTCCTTGAATCATGTACGCATTTAATTCTCTTTTACATTGTCTTATGTTAAATTCCATTTCCTAATAGGATGAATCCTGCACCGCCAAATGAAATGTAATATTTACGCAAAACATCAAAATATTCTTGAACATGATTGCATTCATTACTGTGGGCATCCATTTCACTTCTTCCTCACCAACAAATACATGTTTTCTTTACCACCACGTGCAACATCACATATTTCTCATTTTCAGAGACATTGGTAATCACTTCAGTTTTCCAAAACTATTCTGACTGTACTCATCACCCCTGATCGACGACTGTACTATTATCATTGCAATGCATAAGAGCAGGGTCACATTGTAACACCGTCTGCCCTCAACCTTTTACGTCCGCAATGCCCCATTAAGAGTGACAGCGTCAAAAATGATATACAAGCATGCTTAGTTCCTCGAAGCTTATGATTCTTGAAAGCAAATCTTTATAAAGAAAGTTCACTTTTGTAGTTCCTTGAGCTCCTTTCGTGGAAATCACAATCAATGCGCACAGTAGTTCTAATGGAAGAGGGGCCGTGATTGCCTTGATCTTACTTTCAAGGTAGTCACCTATTTTACACTCAAAACCCCAGCCTTGCATCCAGCCTCCTCTTCAAAAACCTTTTCTTCTTCTTTCCTGAGTTATGTATTAGTTACTTTTTCCGTCTCTCACGTTCAGCTCCCGCATCCTAACTGCAAACCTCACAAAATCTCTCTTCCCCCAAACCCAAGATTCTGCATCTCGGTCTTTGCTGCTATCTCACATGATGCCTGATTTCGTTCCTGGACTTCCTACAAATAATCTCTCTCTATCCCTCTAGTGGTTCCTTTTTTCCAATTCCTCTTCGAGTGACCCTTCTACTCCATAATGTATTGCGTTTTCCGTCTTCTTTTCTTCGTTTGACTTCATCACTGATTTCCGTTCTATTCGTTTGATTGAATTCCTCCTGGAAATCTCCGCTTAAGCAATTTCTCCAAATTTTCCCTTCATCCTTTTCCTATCCTCTTTTTTCTCTCCTTTTATCCATCATTTGTCTTCCAGTGCCCCTTTCAAGATAAAAGTGATTCCATGCCCCTTCTATTAATATGCGATATTGTACACATGTCCATCACCTATTCTTTTCTCATCGCACTCCGAAATATTCTCTATTGGTACTCCTACATTGACCTCTCCTTCTTTCATAGTTCCATCAGATTTCTCCTATATTTTCTCTTATTGCTATCTCCTGGCGAGTTATGGCCGGAGGAACATTTTTCTTTGTTTCTACTAGTTGCCTTTTCTTGAATACGTCCTTTTCCTGATATAACTTCCTTGCTTTCATCTTTTTCATGAATTTTTTTCTTCGTCTCACCAATTAATCTGCTTTCTCGACTGTTTATCGAACTAATATTCACATTCTCTTCCATAATATCATCTTAAACTCCTGAATTATCTCCGTTTGCCATGGACTTCCTCAATTTGCTCTGAAATCTCTAAATTGTATTGCCACCATTTTCTTCACTCGCTTGTTTCCCTTCCTTCGTTGGACCGTTGTCTTTAACCCGCTCACTTTGGTCTGCTTTGTTCTCTCTTGATACTCCCTTGCACTTTATGTCTGGATTTTCACTTATTCCACGGAAGGGAAGGTTAGACTTTGCTTCTCTCTCATTTCCTTTAGCCCTTTTTCAATCTAGTTCGTCTTTTTGGAAACCCTGAGATCCCTTCCAAAAGCCTCTCAAGCCCTTCCTTGCCACCTTCGTCGCTGAATCCTTTTCCAACCTCCACTTTTGCATCCCTGTCTTGTATTTCTCCTTCCATTCCCTTTTCATCCGTTATTTTGTCCCTTTACATGCCATTTTGTTCGTTTGCAACACCACCATCCATCCATCCCTTCCATCCCTTCTATTCCCTCCGAAGGACTTATTCACCCAATAATCTCTCCCCAGCCAGGTCCCTCTCCAATTTCCGTCCGTTCTCGTGTCCTCCAGAGAGAGTGATTCGTCTCTCGATCCTCCCTCCGTGTTTTCTACATCATCTCTTAGTTCCCTTTAACATTCCCTTCATCTATTTCCTCATTCGATTCCCTGACTTTCATCTCAAAATCTTTATCCTCTCTTCCGTGGAGCGTCTATTTCTTCTTCCTCCCTAGTCTCCTCTCCAACGATCTTCCATTCCCTCCTGCCATTTCTCCCGTCTTTCCACCGCTAGTTGTATCTCCTTCTTCCACTCTCTCTCAATCCTTCTTACCTCCAAATCCCTTCCCTCTTCTCCCCCACTGTCGCTATTCTTATCCCTGTCCCCCCAACCCATTATACTTTCCTCTCGGAGAAATACTCATCCCCTTAATCCTTAATCCCCTCAATCTCCATCTTGACACTCGTATTTGCGTCATCCATTCTTTCCCTCTCGTCTCGCATATTCTCGTTCTTTACCGCACCTTCCTCATGTACTCCTTTCTGAGCTTCATCAACCAATGCCTGCTCTGTTAAATCACTCGTAGACTCCCCTTCTAATCCTAAACCTTCTCCAGAAGAGTGACTTCCAATCTATGCTCAGCTACTTACCTTCCTATTCTTTTTCTTTTTCTCTGAACCCTATTTCCTTTGCTATCGCCTATACCCTCTGAATAATGAAATCATGCCTCCCATTCCTCTATGATTAATTTCCAATCTCTTTAATCCCCCTCGAATCCATTCCATTTATTTCGCGTTTGGCTTCACATCTTCTCTTTCCTAGTGGTTTTTCATCTGTTTTTGTTACTGTAATCTGTTTTCTGTCTATGTCCACTAAATTCATTTTTCACTCTTTTCTTCAGAGTGATTTCATAAGAAATATCTTCAACATTCTCCTTAAAGGTGAATCGTTAGAACGTGCACTATTTTCTTTCTTAACAATTACATTTCCTGTACCTCCAGTTTCCATTTTTTCTTATTTCTGCTTTCATCTACCCGTTTCAAGTTTCACTTTTTCCTTATTTTTTTCCATTAATCCATTAGCTACTTCTCTTTTATCTACATCTTTAAACGGCACTGCTGCAGAATCCGAACGAAACTGACCCTTACCCCTCACGTCGATTCTATAGTGCAGAAACATGAACATTAGTCATCTGCTTCCTCTACATATCCCTCAAATCCTCATCAGAAAAAAACAGCAGCTCTTCCTCCGACTTTTGAATCCATAAACCTTTCTACGAGCATTGACTCTTTATTTTTTACTGGAATTTCTTTCGGTGTGTGTTATTCCTACCATATTCTCCTTTTCATGACGGCACCCTACATAAATTGCATTCTCTTTGCCGTCGTCATCTCTTTTTCCAGGTCACCACTTCAGTCTTCCACAGGCTCTTTTACTTCTCCCGCAGTTACATCAATTCTTTATATTTCCATTCCCTGTGTTAACGTTATCAAACTCATAGTTGTAAACCAACACTTCCTCTGCATGCATTTCCTCTGCCCCTGCCCCCTCCTCAGACCACTCCTCTCTTTCCTTCACGGAAAAAAAGCTATGGTTAGGGGAGCCATAATACTATTGATAGTACCAGAATTAGTGCAGTAGCAAAGATAAGTGTTGTTAGAACAATATACCTTGGTGTAGACGCTATGGCTGTGACGACCATAGTGCATTGCTACGAGTAATACGGCAGCAGCAGCTAGAGTTATTGTCCCTTCGCCCACACCGTGTCACTCTAGTCTCCCCAGCCATACCTACTCTGCTGCTCGGCTGACAAATCCCTCTAGCTGTTGCATTGTAGCTGCTGTCACAGCCACAGCGACAAGTAAAAACATATGGTAATTGGAAATTATCTTGTTTATTCTCATTAATATTGACTTAATATGCATACGATGTGGCAACATAAGTTTCAATTAATTAATGCCTGATAACTGTTATCTCGATTTTATGGTTTCATATGGTAACTATCATGGCATTGAAATTTAAAAATTAGTTCTCCCAGTTACTCTTATGCACGGGAATGGCCAGATATATACGACTTTCTAAAAGCGTGATTTTCAATCTTGAGTTAAACATGACATAGGTAGGCATGAGATTGGTAGATTTGAGATATAATGCGAACTATGTGGTCGGGTAGGTAGATAATATCACATGTTGATATTTATAATTGTCAGTATGATTCAAAATATTATGTTGATAATGTGATTCTGAATTTTTTGGCATCATAAATAACATTTTTGTTTTGGGATCCAAAAAAAGAAATTATTTCGATTTTATGACGTAGTTTCTGACGGTATTTCGATGTTTATAATTTTGCCCATGTAAATAAAAGTTTCATAACCAAAGATAAAAGGATTTTCTGGATTGATGATCAACGTTTTGAAGTAAGGCAAAGATTTGACAAGTGCAAGATACCCCAGTTCCATCCCAGCTGGTCTGTAGTTGGGGTGCAACTCGGATGGAGCTTGTTTCAATTCATTCCCAGTTACAGAGAACAAAATTTCTACCTGAGTATATTTGAGGCATCCTCTCCAATCACCTCTACCTATGGCTGACCCAGCAATATCTGGGGCTAGCACACCAACAGGGCTCAGCTGGAACTATGGCTGCCACAGCCATAGTGGATTCCTGCAGCAGCAATAGGGGGTTTAGCAATAGGCTATGGCTACCGTAGCCATATATATTGTTGGCTGAAATATTTCAATAGTCTGTGGTTGGGAGAGCAATACATCCGGTTGCGGCAACTATTCCTTTTTTTCCGTGTTCATCGCCCTCCGCTGAGTTCTCTCCCTCATCCACGCCTCCGATATCCCACTTCTTGATTTCTTGTCCGCGGTTCTTCCGTACCCGCAGTATCTAATTCACGCTCTACCTTCTCTTTTTCAGATTGGACCTCTTCATTTTCCGTTCCTAGGCCCTTATTTGCACTTCCCAGCACCATTCCGCACCTCTAACCATTCCGCCAGCCTTCCCATCATCCTCTCTACCTTCCACTCCTTCCTCATCAGTTACAGTTACTTCACCTGCCGTGTTTTCCACCGGAAAATGCCTCGCAACATCTCCTTCCCTCTCTGTGTACAATGTGATTAAGATGTAATTCTCTTGTCTTCGTCACTATTGTCAACAAAATCCTCTTCCTTCACTCTTATGTATTCCTCATCATCGTTGTCATCTTCTATTACATCGTTGCCTCGCAGGTTTCTCATCCTCATTTCCGTCAGATATCCAATTTTTACTTTCGTTAGCGTTGTCCACCGAATTTTTCCAATCAATTTCGTTCCCCTCCTTTGTTCTCCTCTTCTTTTGTCCTCTTTACTTCATTTAAATATGTCCTAAATTATTGATCTGAACAATTGTTTTCGTTTTCCAAGTCCTTCATGCTCATTATTCATTCTGTAAATTTATCGTTTGTATCGATTTATACCTAGCATACAGCATCATCACCGCTCTTCTCTTCATGAATTTCTCTTTTCATACCGTTCATTCTCATCCACACGTGCTGGTCTCCATCCTCCCTCCTCCATTTTGTCCTCTTCTTTAAAATAGCCCACCTAGTTAATCTTTTCTCTTCTCGTCATTCTTCCTTCAATTATTTCCCCATCATCACAGTGCGTCTCAGCCACCGCATCGGCAATTCCCGGGAAGTGCGCGTCCTCCAATGCTCCCCAAACCTCATCTTCCCGCTCTTGTGAACTCTGTCGGTCGTCTCCGAAAATTTGTGCGGCCTCCAGCGGTGTCTCCTCGTCCGCCAGCCCCTCGCCGCCGTTTCGCACTTCTGCCTGCCCCCGCACCCCACTCCTCACAATCGGGGCCGCACCTTCGTCACCTCCCCCCTCGCTTCCTCACCCCACCGCCGCCTCCCTTGCCCATCCTCCGGCTTACCGCCTCCACGGCATCCTTTCTCGGTCTTCTCACAGGAACATTTCCCTCCTCATCCCTTGCACCACCACGCCGTTATTTGCTACCCCAGGCAAAGATTACATTTTTTTCACTTCAAGGCTCTCTTTGGGCTGAAAAAAGCCTTCGTCCTCCGCCTCATCTTCGCGTTCCGTTCCTCCCTCGTTAAAATCTATAGTTCCTTGCTCCCCTTATTCCGATCACCCTTCATCTTTATGATTTATGACGCCATTACCGTCTACTTTCAATTCCCTTTGGCCATAACTATGCATTCCCTCAATAAAATCTGTTAACCTTGCTCCATTTACCACCTTTTCCTTTTCTTTATCTTCTTTTTCCTCTCCTCCGGTCTTCTTTTTCAAGGGACTAGAGTTCTCGTCTCGCATCCTTGATCAACTATTACCCAAATCACGTTCAACATGCTCATCTAACTCTTACTTTTCAGCATATATACTAGTCTATTTATCTCGTAATAACTTTCCAAAGGTCATCAATTACTTTGAATGAAACTTCCAAAATATTCAAAATAAGCTTATCCATGATTAATCTCTTTAATGCTCTATCTGCACAGCGGATCTCCTTGAAATCTTCCCCGACTGCATTGCCTGCTTCACCAAATGGACTCCAAAATGGCACTCGCCTAATCCGACGCTAGATTCGCCCATCCCCACTCTATTTTCTCCCTCCTGGCATTCTAATGAACCGTTCAGAGCCCACTTTCCTTCATCAAACTCCTCGCCCGCTTCAATGCACGAGTCCTTATGCGATCCCTTCGCTCTTCCACGCACCATCTCCGTCGCAGCCCAGCCACCTGGCTTGTTTCCCACCCTTGTTCTCCAAAGGGTCTGCCTCCTTGTCATCACAGGCCCTTGGAGCACTTCGCCACGCTTATCCGTTAATCTCCTCCACTCCCCATAATCCACTATCCCAGTATTCTTCCTCCTACTTCTCAGTCGTGCCGTTTAGCCTCCTGCCCACCTCACAGTCCTGCCAAATCCATTTTACACTAGGAATCTTTTGATCTGGGTCTCTTTTCCCACGATCGATCGATAATTTATTCCCGCCCGTGTCTTTCTCCTCGCGATCGTCTACTATTTAATCTATATTCTCCTCCTTCTCATCTTCCTGTTAATCATCATCTAATTTTTCCTCGCTTGACTCGTCATTCCCTTTTTCCCCTTCAATATATATCTCATTCTTCTTCGCCTTCTCTCCAATTTCAAACTCCTCTCCTCCATCTCCTCCCTCTTCGTCCTCAGTTTTGGGAAAAATTATTTCATGAAATCAGCATTGGCAATCAAAATTGTCTTTACGAGTTGATGCTCGTTATATTCCATCGTTTATGACACATTTGGTCGTTAAGGTAAAGTCTTTCTCAAAAATAAATTTCCATTTTTACGCCATTTATCAGTATTTACCGGAAAGGAAACTCATCATTTTCTCATACATAACCACCTAAATTTACTGTCCCAAAAGTCCTATTTTAATAATTTCTGTTAATGTGACATGGTATCCTTAAAATTAATACTCTGATTATGTGATCGAATAACTCTTTTTTGCGTTATTTGTCATTTAATAATTATATTTTTTAGAAAAAAAAGACTCCGTTTCAAACTTTAAAAATAAACAGGTTACTTGTTCATAAAATAATTGTTCGAATATATTGAACAGGTGGACGGAGTAAACTACTCAATTATTAAAATATCAATATTTTATATGCTATTCCATGAATAAGTTAGTTCTTTACTCTGGAACTAAATGCATCTTCAACGTATTTTAGCATACTATTCATCAATATTTGTGAACTTCTACATGCTAAGTAATTCATGTCGCATTTAAGTTAGGCTTCAAACCATTATAATATTTTTGCTACACTAGATGACGATCAAAAACTAATTCATATACTGGCGAGTTTTTTTAAAGCATGAATAGTTACTCTCAATATTTAAGCAGTGGATAGAAATTCTAATGACATGCTTCTATATTTATTGAAAAAGAGGGGATAAAATAGGATAACTGGACATTTGGTTCAATACTAGGGAAAATCCGGAGATATTTGTTTACACAACTGACAGGTATTTTTTTATAAAACTACTTTATCATATTCAGGTAAAAACTTGTGACATTCTCAGGTAAAAACAAATTTTAGAGGCTAAATCATATTATATACCTTAACCTAAAGAATTCGTCCTATCATGTTTCATTGAATTGTGCTTGCTTTGAATTCGTATTAATTCATTCCAATTCAATGCATAATTAATGGTATCAATGGATGGGGAATTAAATTTAATACTTACGAGAGTGAAAATCACTTTTAACGGCGTGATACATCATTTACCAATGGAATTTCCTGGCAGATATACGAAAATGCAGCCAACTGGAAAAAACGTCAGAATTGATCGTAAAAAACACAATGAGGAAATATGGCATTCCATAGGGACCTCGTTTATGGTTATTAGTGCCAAATTAATCTGAAATACTAAAAATGAAAATGCTTATAAATATTGCTTAATTCTCGCAAGCACTGCAGTTTCTTCGTGACGGAATATCATTGCGGGTTACCTAAAGAGGGTGATCGGACCGTATTAACTTAATGCACAAAGAGTTTTCGGAGATGTGCCACGGGCATGGTGAGGCGTGTTTGACAAACAGTAGGGAATGGAGAACGTAACTGTAAGTCTTTCATCGTTTTTCGGCGATAAAAGTCATGCTTAAAATAAGGAAACGTTTTTTTTAGTTTATGAATGAAAAGTGCTCAAATAATCCTTTTTTCGATCAGTAAATGCTGCAAGATAATGCATATTTGTGGAGAAAATTAACACAAAAATGTCATTTACCTTGACAGGAAATAGAGGTCAGTTATCTTAACTAACCTATAGAAGTGTCATATCATTGCAGTCAATTAGCTGGCTGCGTAAAATCTCTAATCTGTGTCAAAATAATTTATATTTATCTCTTATGATTCTGAAAATGCGCTCGAGCTGATTTGAAAGTAGGCAACTAAGAAGCGTAAAGGAAGGAGTAAAGGAAGAAAATTTACATGTGAATAGCTGACAGTTAAGTTTCAAAATTTAATTGCCAAAAAGTTACAGAACACATTTTTAAGTATCTGCTACTTGGAGAAAATACAAACGCATTGAGAATATGGGTACTCCACAGTCAGAGGAAAATGGTGAGAGTAAACATGTTTAATGATGTAGGCCCAAGGATTAAGTGAATCGGTAGTTTTCCCATCATGCATGTTTTTTAAACAATGTAATTTCACGTCTGGTACAAAATGCATGGTAAGTAAAAACAATTCAGTCGATGGAGGGGACCCATAATATAAATGAGAAATTGGACAAAAATGATTATCAATTCCGTAATTTGCATGCCCCACAGGCATACCAACTGATTACGATAAAAGGCATTTTTTTCGGAAAAACTGAAAATAGCACGCTAATATAGCATTCAATCAAATCTAGTTTTAAAAAAAGACTACATAACCTACGAGTGAAGGAGCATTAGGATTGTTTCCATCCCAAAAAGAAGTTATGGAATATTTTAATAGAATTTTGGTTGAGTGATAAAATAATTTTAAACAATTAAATAATAAAAATGCATGTGGACTAAATTTAATCAAATTTTATAGGATGTTAGTAATATGAGCTCGACCTCTACTCTTCCGAAGGTTCTCTTCAACTTTTCATCTACCTATCCATTGCTAGATTAATTCAAAATAAACATATATAATTCCAGAATTTCCCTAGTTCTCTCAAAAGGAATATATTCAGAACACCATTGCTGGCAGAGAACAACGAACTGAAATAAAAACCAAAAAGACTTATGAACAAAGAGAAACGTTCACCGTGTCTAATGTAGATGAGCGTTTCTTAAGGAGCAGAAATTGTGTTCCTCCCGTTTAATACAAGATCTAATTATAAGTGTAGATGGCCTCGAGATAGATTTGAGGAGTAAGCGTAAAATAGAGTGAAAAATGAGAGTCGGGAGTAGGTCGAAGAGAAAGAGCAAAGCATTCAAAGAAACAAGGGATTCGGATTGGGAGAGAGGGAGATACATGGTATAAGGTGCTCTACCGAATAAGGGTGTGGAGGTTTGCCGAGTGGGAGAAGCGTGCTGGAGAAAAGGACAAAGAGGTGAGAGATGCAAACTCAGGAGAAGAGTAGCACGTGGGGTGGGCTTGAGACGTAGAATTTTCCTTCCTGGGAGATTATCTGGACAGCGAGAATAGGCGATGGGTAGCGGCAGAAGGTGGATGAGGAGATGAGAAAATATAGTACCTCTAGGGTTAAGAAGACATCTCGACCCGTTAGGTTGAACTTTGGTAGTGGGCCAATAAACTCTCACCCATAATTAAAATGCTTCATTGTCACCATTAAGCGTTCACGTTTATCTCACCCTCTCATTCGTATACCCCCTCCAATTCCCAATTCTCTTGAATCCACAACCCTAGCTACCCGAGATGGGTGAACTCCCTCTACCGGCATTTTCCTCTCGTGCCCATTAAAACACTCCTCATTCCTCAGTTCTTTACGAGTTGTCATTTCCCCCTGCTCCAAGATAAACAATGGCAAAATTAAATAAATGAAACGAGCATGCAGATGCAAATGTGCTTCATAAAAAGCGATGAAGCTGAATAAAACACGGTGGATGAACGAGAGGACAGGACTGTGCGTAAAAAATATGGAGCGTGAATGCGAGAGTGAGAATCGGGTCATAGGGCCACCTTTGCTTGCATAAGGGTCCGTTTGTTTTGAAAATGCCCCAAATTAAAATACTTTTGGCTAAACAAAGACGGTGAAGCCATTGCCGACGTTTCAATTTATTTGAAAATCTTCATCGGGTTTAACATAGTAAATAGAACATACATGCTATGTATATGTACATCATATGAAGTTCTGACATAAAATATTTCCTCTCTTTAATCACGTCAAAATTGCATAAACATTAGCGAAATTACTTGTAATGTTAAGTCACCAACCTCTATTATTTGCCACAAAGGACGCTCACTACCCACTACCATCGTTGGTAACGATGGATGCTGTGTAACTGTGGCATGTGTCGGCGGTTATTTAGATTATTTAAATTTAAGGGATGGAATAAAATGATGTGAAAAGGATACTCATTACAACATAAGATACATATAAAATATTCCTATGAATAAAACTGAGCTCGCTTGGCCCCCGGAGCTGATTGTATTAAAAAATTATGTAAAACAACGCCAGATTATTGATGGCCCAAGGTAAATAAAGAAGCAGAAAGAAAGTAGCTCACATTTCAGTTTAAAAGATGGATTTAATCTGGAGGAATCTGAATCGGAAAAAAAGTTCTGTTAGCTGGAAAAAGGAATTTTTGAAAATACATTATCATAGTTACTACAGAAGATTGTACGCTTTCTTTTAGTTTGGTTTCATACAAGGTTTTGGATCCAATGTCCACATAGATCCTCAGTAATGTGTATTAGTCTTCCTCAATTATGCCGATGCATATACTACGATTACGTTCCCAAGGTCCAGATACAAATTGCTGAAGTGATAGAGATTTTTCTGTGTAATCTAGGTACTTAGTAGGGAACTACGTTGAGTAAATGTCTAGAGTAGTACTCGGTTAGATGGAATGATAAACTGTGGGCCCAATTATAAAAGTAGCCTATTTCAGATTTTTGAATTTGTAAAATTTTTCTCTATACCTTGCTTGGTAATTGATCCCTTTCCAATCTGCCAGCAGCATCCTTCGTTGCACGTATGACCTCAGTTTTGTCATCTCCTCTTAACCAGTTAGTTTGCCAGCAAGTTAACTAGCCAATCGGAATCAGTTGAACATTAGTAGGACTTACCTTACAAGAAAATCATCACAGGTTTCACAGGGATTAAGAAATGAGTTATTTGTCATTGTAAGTCAGCTATAGCCTGAGTAGTTTGAGATGGGACCCCTAGGACAGTAAAACTCACAGTCACCCCACAGTTTTATCGAGATCAGATTTTTTAACATCAGATTAGCCAATGATTAATAGGCCTTTCTAACTACCAGGTATTGATGATACACCAAAGACTAAATTCAGCAATTCTTAATTCAATTAGCAAACTTTCCCGATACCTTCTTAAAGGAGTATTTTCTAACCTTTACAACAGGAACGCCCAGTAAACAACGAAATAAATTTGGAAAAGAGAGGGAATAATCACTAAAACCGATGGTTTCCTAGATGGTTTGGCCGAAACTAACGAAAGAAGATATAAATTCCGGTACAACTTGTGCGCAAAAATGACCAGCAAGCGGAAGTAGAACGGCGAGAATTTCGGCGGAACATTTCAATTATGCCGTCTCTCTTGGTGATGAATATTTTTGGTCAATAATTAATTTCCGAACATCAGGGTACGATACCCTAAAATGGATGTGTAGTGGGTACTAACAGTTAGATAAGATAATGTGTGTCAGAGATGTAAGTCTTCGTCTTTGCTGAAATTATGCTGAAAAAAAGAGCATCTTAGTAGGACCTATCTTGAACTTAGTATCCTCGTTCTCTTAATTTTACCCTGCAAAGACACCTCCCGTGTATACGTTTAGCCCAAAATTAGTCAGCAGCTGCCTTTATTAAAACTCACATCTCTCATGTTTCTGAACCAGTGGTGATTTCTCAAACACTTAAAGACTTCTTGGAAATGGTTTCTTTAGTTCAGCAATAGTATACTTTGAAATTTATTTTAAGTAAGCTGCGGCGAAAGTACTAAACCGTTCATATAATAACTTGAAAGCCAATATACATTGATTAAATTTCACCATGTTATAAGGAGTTGATGAGGAACTCACTTTTAATTAAAAAGCCATCGTAATTCAGTATTCTGAGTTTACAATGAAAACAGATTCCTTAGGTACCTCATTTCTGAGGAATTATTAATACATCTAAAAAATGCAATGGGTGAAGATAGTTTTCTTTGCTATTTAATTTATGTTTTTTAAATATTTCAACAACCACGAAAACTACTTTCCTAGCCTTTTACATTTTGTGCTTAGATAAGTAACAACGGATGAGCACAAACACCCATTTGAGTGATGAAAAACCCACTCAGATGGGTCTCGAACCCGCGAACTTCGGGTTAGCAGGCCAGGACTTAACCCCGCCGCCATCAGGACCAACTCCGGAAATATCTGAAAAAACTACAAATTTTGTGAAATTGAGTTCACGATTTTTCAGAGAAGTTAGGGTGGTATACGTACTCCAAAGAATGCCTTATTTTACGTGCCGAGCAAAAGAAATCGCCTTAGATACAACGCAGAATGCAACGTCGAATAACTCAACTCAACAAAAATCATTTCTGGAATCTTATTTCCTTTTTAATGCATTTATCTCTGAGTTTTGAATCACGGAGCTTCTCCATCTATATTCATTTAATATCACGTCAAGAACTCCTGATAAGAAGCTTGACCTAGAGTAAATTGCTTTTAAGATTAACCCTATTTGGGAAAAGTGTTGGGTCATTTTCGTATCATTTGTCAAAACTCATCTCATCAAGTCATATCTTCCAGGTTTACTCTGAGGAATAAAAAAATAATAGTCACTTATGTGTTGGGCGATATATATCTCAGAAACTTTTCACTTGAGATTCATTTTACCTTAAATTATACCTTTTGTTTTTCATCCGGCCGTATTAATAATAGTCTTCGGGAGGAATCAAAAGTAGCCAAAAGAATATGTTACTCCATTGATAAGAAAGTAAAAAAGAGAGTCTCATACTTTCCTCTTCCTTGACATTGCATCTTCTCTAGAATTTACCCGCGGCAGCCGTTTGAGCTAGCCCTCCTCCAGTAAACGCGCCCTCGCAAGCCACCAGCTCCACTCCACACAGACTTTTCCATCTTATTTCATCCCCGCTCGCCATTAACCTCCTCTTTCCATTGCCCTTTTCACCGAAGGGTAAAAAACGTTTCATCCGCCACGTCCCCCCTGCGTAGGACATCATGTGCGAACCCAAGATATTCCCATTCAACGTCTTCCTTTTTTTCGTCCCTCAACTGTCACGTGTGTACTCCAGATTCCCCGAAGGAGACCTCCCATGCACAGGGTGCACTGTCCAAACTCACATCTTTCTTTCAATAATGGAACTTTTTTACCATTCTATGTGACATACCTACATATTCAACAAATCCTCTGTTAGAAAGATCAGCAGTTTAAAAAAATCATACATCCTTCGTAACTCAGCGTATCTAGTAAAGTCCCTAGTCCCCCTACTACTTCTTTCTTACATTCAATCACTACCTCCGTTACCCTTTCTTCCTTTGACTAAAGTTTTCCCTCGCACAATCCCTGCCTTACTTAAAAGTATCGGAACTTCTGCTTCAATTGTAATATCGGCCTTTTTCTCATGCGGCTAAGATGCTTCCTCTTTCCTTTCTCTCTCATTCCTTCCTTAATATTTATGCTTTCAGCTCTAAACCCAGCTCTCTCGTCTCCCAAGAAGCCATATGAGGTTTTTCAGGTTAGGTTAACCCCTGCAACCACTTTGCTCCTCTCCTAACTTCCGATTGCTGCAGCCCAACGTCCTTCACCCAAAATCTCACTACTCGCTTAAAGTCAAACCACCAACTTGCCCTCCCATGGACAAAACTCACACTGCCTTTCCTTCAGCATCAATTTTCTTAGAGTATCCATAAGAGTAATGAAGGAAAACTTGCCACCACAGCGGGAGAAAACAGCAGCCAGACATTAACGACCCGTAAAAAAATGTGATTTACCGCCCACCCCGTCTACGCCCGCACGCACCAAGATGTGATTACGTCTGTTTTCATTACAATTAATGTTGTCACCACACGTTAAGTAAACTTTTTGCCAGGGTTTATTAAAACCCGCGCGCGTATTAAATAATCAATGCTTTAAGATTGAAAAAATCCAGACAGATCGGATATTATTATGTAGCATCAATGAGTTCACTATTTTTTTAAATTTCCATATTGCATTTATGATAATTGAATTGATCTTGGATTTGCACGATATCAATATATAGCCATCGTTCAAAAAAAGTATTCCTACTTATTTAAAAAACGAAATAAATTTGTTGGTCAAACTTTGGTCAAAAATTCCTTTTGGAAAGTTGAAATGCCAAGGGAGACCCGTTTGACACCAGTGTGCGGCGCTTGTCCCGTTTCCTGTGTGAACGTTTCAGTTCTTTTCAAGAGGGCGTCTTCGCTCGGCTGCGGGTGGAATCTCTTTAGCCAGGGCCAAGCGAGCGAAGGAGGGAAGGAGACATAAATGAGAGACAGTCACCTGCAGCTTACTCTTCGCTTCCAGGTACCCAAGGAACCCTGGGGAAGTCCCAGAAAGACTATCGTCTGGGAGTTCAATGGACCTCCAACCCTGTTGCTTATCTTGATTTAAAAAATCTCGGGAGAACCCTAGGAGGGAGACGAACCTGGTTTTTTTCTTGGAGTTCAATGCACCTCCCTCTCCTGCAGTGTTGGTGACATTTATCCCGCCGCAGTTGGCGATGGAAGGAGCTGCTTTGTGGCGTATGGTCAGCTCCAAACCGCGAGATTTACGACCGGGCACTGCGCGCGAAAAGAATCTCTTTTCCGATGTTGGGCGTTAAAAACCCACTATTTGAACCCCTGATTTACTGCAAGATAAATTTACTAGGCTTCCCGGTTCATCAATTTTTATGGCTTTTGTAAGATTTCGTAGCTAGAATCTTAATAAAGAGGGGAAAATGTGTCCTTTGATACTGTTCAAATGATTATAGTTCACCTAAGGAACCTTTAAAAGACACTTTCTTTCCGCATTTGAAAACAAATAAATCTTTTCCCTCTCCTACTGATATCTGTATGCCACGAAAACAATAAATAGGGGAAATAGCCATGCGATCTACATTCAAGTACTTCAAGCTCAGAGGCGCACCTGCCATTGCAGCCCTTCCGAGCAATAATTTCGCGGGTCCTCTCCCCTCATCTTCCCCTCCATTCCCCCCAGGTCGCAGCTGCTTCTCTGCTCCCTCTGACTCCCGCACAAATATTGCTCTCTTGCCGCAATCTCTTTCCGATTCCATTCCCTCTCATCCTTTTTCAATCACTGTCAAAATAAGTATCCCATGTTTACTTAACCCTTCTTCTTGCTATTCTAACTTCCGTTCCCTCAAAGTAGAGGCTTATTAATGACCAATATATCAACTTGTTATTTCACAGAAGAACACACTTTCACTTTTCGGAAAAATTCCACCTTCAGTCTGTGCCCTTAGAATCAATTAGATTCAAGTCTGCGTTGATTTTTCATAATTTTTTCAACAGCTAACGCATAAATTATCGCCGTGTTCATTAGGAAAGTAACGAATGGCGTTATTTGCGCAAGGTTTTGAGTCAAAGCCATCGTGTGAGGTATGTTTTTAACCATAATTTTAAAATTTATCAATAATTTTCAAGTCTAAATTTTTTACTCTCCTGCGATATCCATGATTCCTATCCAGACTGTTTATTGATACATACGTAATCACCTCGGTCGTACAATAGAACCAATTTCAACATGAAGTAGGAGGTAATATAGTAGGCCTTAGGCTCAACGAAAATTAAATGCTGCGATCGGGAGGATAATTTACGAGAACAATTGATGAATAAGATCTATATCTTTCAACAAAAAGGCATTCCGTGAATGCAATGTGGATACAACACAAATGGTATTAATTATAAAACTTGGTAACAAAATGGTTACGTGAGTAATGTAACATGGAATTTTCAACAGAAAATACCAAATGCTGTAAGGCTTTCTTTTACAATATAACACTCATTTTATCTCTAAAATAAGAAATTAAAATTTATTTTGGTAATCACTGAAGAACAATAAAATTACCTCTTCAGTATGTGAATCATTGGGACATACCGTGGTAACATTAACAAAAGACAAGAGGGCACAGGTCGCAGTCCCACTTCCCTCTGGCATTCTCATCAATGGCCGCTATTTTTTCAAAGCCGCCTCCTATATTTATAGAAAAATGAAAATCTTAGTAAAAATTTCCGTTAAGTAATTGAAGTTTAAAATTTAAGTATATTTAGGCAGTTTAAGTTTAAGTTGAAGATAAACATAAACATATTTTTTAAATGATTTATTTAATTAGTTCGTTTATATTTTTATTTAGCTCAATTTTATTTAAATACAATAGTTTACAATTAACGCTACATTAATAAATATTTAAATTTTAATCATATATCAGAATATACTGCTTAATTACATAAGATTTTATGACAAAATTAAAAATAAAAATCTCCAATGGCCGTAATAGATTGGCACCACTCGTCAAAATTACACCACAATTGCTGTGTTGGTTTGCGGGAAAAAAGAAACTTTTTTTCTTTTTTCCCGCAAACCAACACAGCAATAATTATTCATTACAGTGCTAAAATGCTTTCGTCGTGTTAAACGAGTTCAAAATAACGGTGTAAATAAACTTTCTTTCGCATGAAAGGGCTGATGGGTGGCGTATATTGCCTTATGAGCCCGGGGAGATACTAGAAATATATCAGCTCATCGTGCAGGAAAATGAAGAGTAAAAATCGGTAACAATTATGTACAGGAAATATGCGTAGGGAAGAGTTTACAAAACTCTAAAATGACTAAATTTTGTTTAAAGAAAAAAGATCAAAATTCTAACCAACAGAAGGCAGCAGTGCTCCTCAACACTTTATACCACAAAAAAGAGGGTGTTAGTCTCCATTATATAAATTAACACTTCTTGATAACGATGTTTCATCTTTAATCACAAATAAATTCGTAGCAATATTCAGTTTTTAAGCTCATTAAAGATGGTTGAACGCACGCATCTAGATGGTTGGCACTTTATTCGATGCGAGAAATATAAAAAAGAATTTATCATTAGGTAATTCTTAAAGAATAAGTTAAAAAACTAAAGACAAAAATTAAAAAAAAAACAAAAAAAAATGTATTCCTAGACATTAGGAGGAGAAAAGCGCTAGCGAAGGAAGCGTTCAATAATAGAAGGGAGCTGATGACGGGGACCTTAAGTAATGATGTAAAAAAGAGGCTGGTGAAGAGCTTGATATGGAGTGTGGCGTTGTATGGGGCAGAAACGTGGACCTTGAGAAAGGAAGACGAAAATAGGCTGAAGGCTTTCGAGATGTGGGTGTGGAGAAGGATGGAGAAGGTTCGTTGGACGGAAAGGAAGACAAACGAGGATGTGCTTGATATGGTGGGCGAGGAGAGGAAACTTATAGATGAGATAAGGGGAAGACAGGGTAGGTGGCTGGAAGGGGTAATGAGGGACGATGGTTTGCTGAAGGCCGTGATAGAGGGTAGGATGTTGGGATAGCGGGGAAGGGGAAGGAAGAGAATCGGTTTTATGGACGGGATGAAGAAAGGTAGGACTTATTCTGAGATGAAGAAAGAAATACTAGAGGTCGAAAGGGCACGGCACGTGTAAGAGTTCGTTGGATATTCTCTGACTTTCATAACAACCTACCTCTAACAGGTAGATTACTGTAATGAAAAAAATGTATGCCATACAATATAAATAGTGTTTGAAAAATTATTGCCCTTCTTTTGGTTGCATGCCTCACCGTCTTGTTTTGTTTTGTTGTGAGACTGCCCTATATATTGTTCATTGTCATATCATGTAATCTCTTAGCCTGTAATTCATATTTTATGCTGTGTATTTACAATATTACTTAGTTATAAAGTTTCTTCTTTCACACAAACACGACATTAGACTCTTCTCATGTCAATTGACCGGTAGGGGTGAGTCTCGTACTCACCGGAACGGTATAACCTACGCGCCTTCGGCGCGATCAGAACTGTGTTTGCTGCTTTATACATGGACGAAGAAATAGTGGTTCGGTATATGTATTGGAATGAATTTTGAGGCATTTCGTAGTATGAATAACTATTAATCTCTCTTAACTCCGCCCAGCTATGTCTGATGTGTATACATAGACATAGCTGGGCGGAGTTAAGATGAAGAGGATAATTGTTTCAACGCGGACATTAGCACAATTTATATCGAAATTTGAAGTTTTAGAATAGAATAATACTTATATAGACTACGAAATGCCTCATTATTCATTCCCATACCGTCCTAGCTGAGCAAACGCAAACCTATGCAAATATACCGCCAGTACTCAATCCAACTTCGTACGTTTCACGAGTTCTTCTCTGCTTATGTGTTCCAGGTGACGTCATGGATGCGCACGTAGCCATGCTGGACGTGCGCAACGGCGTACCTTGTATTGGTGGTATCATGATTTCATAAGCCTTGTTTGTCATAATATGTATTATCGTGTTCCAGCTTGTATCGATATCTCTTGTGTTTCATCATTCTAATTGATACATAATGCATTTCGATTTACTTGTAATTTATTTATTAAACAGATAATGAAAAACTTCCAGCGTTCGCTTTCACACTGAATATGCAAAAACAATTTATTTCAGAGCGTTATCATAGATTATCAATAGTATTCACAATGATACAGCAAAACGGATAAGACGGGAAAAGAGCAGGGCTTATGAGCTGAAGCTACACGGAGCTCCAAATGCTTGCTGGAGCCGGAGCTCTCGTCTTTTCCTCCACTCATTTATTTCCAGCTCCGGCTGCTCTCAACATTGATTTTTAATAAATCTAGTCTACAGTGGGAGTTCATGTGCCCCACTATAAATAAATATTTTTTATTCCTATCAAAAATGTGTGTGCCGAGGATTTTTAAAATACTAAAAGACACTTTTGACAGTGTCCTAACAATTTCCTTACCTTTGTTTGAAAAAGCAAAACGCCATTGTGATTTCCCTAACTTCTTCCTTTGCTTGATATTTTTTCTCAAGTGACTTAACCTCATCATTCTCTCTATCGTGCCAGAAGTATAAACCTTGTCCAAATCCTTAGTCGCGTTTACTTTACCCTTTAGGAAGCATTGCGAGTGACTGAACTTCGAAGGCAAGCTATTGATCTCATAGCACTAAAAATTTAGGGGTTCATAAAGCTCCGTTCCCAGGTCCGGGATTTTCTATTAGTAAGTTATCTCAATTCTTTTGGGAGCATCGTGAGGACATCCTTATCATAAACAGATGACCGATACAAGAATAAGAATCCCTTAGTCTGTCCAACTAATTTTTATGATCGTACATACCCAGCGTAATTCACTCAGAACTATAAGTATGTGCTTATTAGTGATGGATGAATTCTAGAAAGTCACGTAGAAACATTTTTCGTGAAAATCAGAGTTATTGTGAAAAACTGTTGAGAGCCAGGTACGTTTTTTATGCAAAGAAGGAGAACAAAATATTCCGGTGTTAAATAATGAAAATCTATGGGGCTCAATAGTGAGTAAACTTAGGAGCGCATCCAAGTAAACTTAGGAGCGCTAAAGCAGGTAAATAGTGAAAAATTTCCCAAAACGCGTACTCCAGTGAAAGAAATTATATCAAATGTAATAAGCACTTCCAGTGAAATTCGCCCACCTAATACCCATAAGCGTGGAAAAGAACCAACCGACCTTCAATCTAGAAAATATGACATTAACTTTATAGTAGTTAATTGCCGTAGCGTTAAAAACAAGCTCGCTGAAATCGAGCATATATTTCAGGACGCAGACGTGGTCATAGGACAGAGAGCTGGCTTACTGAGAATGTAAGTGACAGCGAAGTTTTTCCTCCAGGAGATAATATCTACAGATGCGATCGAAGCGATAGGACAGGTGCCGGAGTTTTTCTAGCAGTTAAATCACATTTACACAGCACCGCCCACGAAATAACTGACAATGAAATAGAAAGCGTGTGGTGTACAATTAAACAACGAAACAAAAGGAGCATGCATGTTTGCTCTTTTTATAGACCTCCAAACTCCAAAGTTGATGTTATTTACCAATTAGAAAATCAAATATCCGCATTTACTGTGAGAGACAGTAAAAGTGTAATAATTATTGGGGGAGATTTTAATCTGCCATCTATAAATTAGGATTCTTACACTGTAAAACCGATTTCTAGGAATAGGGAATTCAGCGAGATCTTACTCAACACACTTGCTAATCACTCACTTTCCCAAGTAGTCGACAAACCTACGAGAGGAAATAAAATATTAGACCTTTTTGCAGTAAGCCATCCTAAGTTGATAAAACAACTGGATATTATTGACGGCATAAGTGATCACAGAGTAATTTTTGCAACCTTAAAAATTGAAGTAGAGTCAGCTGTAAAACCGAAACGCAATATTTATTTATTTGATAAATGCAACTTCATAAAATTTGGCGAGATGCTTAATGATTCGTACACGGACTTCGTAGCTAAAACAGAGGATAAAAGCACTGATGAATCATGGAAATATTTCATAGATATTCTACGACAGGGAATCAACGAATATATTCCACAAAACTTGAAATGCGACAGTAAAGAACCTCGCTGGTATGACAACGATGTTAGGAGGGACCTTAAGAGACAGAGAAAAATGTACAACTTGCTCAAAAAGTCCACTACGGTAGGTGACAAATCGAAGGAACTTGAAGCAAAAGAAAGTTACGCTGCGCAACGCTCAAAAACCAAGAAATTAATGCGTACTACATTGCGAAATTTCAAGAAAAAAGTATTCGGTGAATTACTCGAAGAAAATCCTAAATCTTTTTGGTTATATGCGAGAGAGCTTCAGGGAAAATCTTCAACCGTAGATTCGTTATTTGATAAAGATGGCAAACTTGTCACTGAAAATATTGACAAAGCTAACACGTTAAATTCCCACTTCGAAAGTGTATACACTACAGACGATACTGCAAGTAATTTTTAAATTTCATTCACTGAGGAACCGATGAAAGAAATCACTATTCAACGCGATGGGATTACTAAACAGCTACAGTCGATAAAAAATAGTAAATCTCCGGGTCCGGAGGGAATACCCGCGCGTGTCCTCAAGGAGTTAGCGCCACAGATCGCACCGTTCTTAGGCAAAATATTCAAGAAGTCATTGTCTGAAGGAAAGATACCATTAGACTAGAAAATTGCAAACGTTACACCGATATTCAAAACGGGAGACATACACGACCCAGGGAACTATCGACCAATTTCATTAACGTCGATTATAGGAAAGATACTCGAACATATCGTCGTTAGCAATATCATGACGTTCCTGGACAGTCGTAACGTCCTCCATGGCTCTCAGCACGGCTTCCGGAAAGGTAGATCATGTGAAACACAACTCGCGCTCTTTCTTCATGACGTTCTCAAATCTGGTGAATCGAAAAGACAAGTTGACGCATTATTTCTAGATTTTAAGAAAGCTTTCGACACGGTACCTCATAACAAACGTTTATACAAATTACAGTCATGCGGCCTAAACGAAACAGTAGTAAACTGAGTGATCGTAAGCAAAAAGTAGTTCTTGACGGAATTAGCTGGTGTCAGGTGTCCCACAAGGGTGTCCCACAAGGAATCCTGATCGGCCCTCTTTTGATCATTATATACATAAATGATATATGCTCTCGAATTAGCAGTAAAATACGTTTATTTGCCGACGACGCTGTCATCTATCGTGAAATTAGTGATCACTCTGACTTTGAAACTCTATCATCGGATTTAAACAACGTTCATGTGTAGAGCCAAGAGTGGGGACTCGAAATTCATCGGAGCAAATGTACGGCGGTACATTTCTTGCGGAGGTCGTCCAACTATTCCCATGTATATGCTGTGGATGTGGTTAACATAAAGGCGACAGATGAAGTGAAGTACCTAGGAGTTAGGATAACTTCGGACCTATCGTGGGGAGCACATATAAGAATTATTTGTGGCAGAGCTCTGAAGAAGCTAGGATTCGTCAAGCGTATTGTGAGAAGATTTTCGGATGAAAAAGTAAAACAGAGGTGCTATTTAGCACTCGTCCGGCCACACCTTGAATATACAGTGAGCATATGGGATCCGGTGCAGAAAGACCTAATCCGGGAACTTAATAAAATACAAAGGAAAGCTGCGCGATTCGTCAAAAACTGCTACGGGCGTACAGACAGCGTTACACAGATGTTAAACGAATTAGGTTGGGATCCGCTAGAGACTCGGAGGCTGCGCGCTAGGCTTAGATTGATTGAACAATTGAGAATAGATATCTTTAAGAGCGACACGGAGAACATCATATTAGAACCCCACTATATTTCCAGGTCCGACAGAAACGATAAATTAAGAGATATTTTGCCGAACTTGGTATGGGAATTCGTTTTTCCCCCGAACAATAAGGGACTATAATAAATGCTAGGCGTAATGTCATTTGAGCGTTTCCTTTTTATATGTAAAGGGCTGGTGTGCTAACACCCCCCGCCACACGCCTATTGAGGCGGCTTGTGGGGTAGTATGTAGATGTAGATGAATATTTCTCATGATTGAGTGACTTCCTCCTTAAAGCCAATTCCGTGAGCAAGTTTCAGCAATATATCCTGTATGTTATTCATCTCAAGAAATATCATATTGAGTTCCTCTGTGAAATTCTGAGAGAGACATATTATGCTAACACCAGAATTCTAAGAGGGATATATTATTCCACCTGGTGAGTGGTTTGAAAGAATAACGATAGTTAGAACAAAAATTAGAGAAACACAAGGAATATAATCGGCTTACATTGCGGCAGTTATTTAATATCTACGGTTACACTCGCTCACAGCAAATTTCAGCAGATATTTCAAATCTTTAGTTTCACTTTATCTGGTGCATACTATGTATTTTTTTTAAGATGGAGTTTATTTTGAAGACAAAAATACAAGTTGATTAACACAGGGAAGAAATTTTGTACTTTCATATGAAAACACTGTAAAATCTTTTAGTAAATGAAGATTAAAATAATAATCTTTAATTGAAACCAAACATTGACTTGAGCCGGAGCAGAGCTGGAGCGGGAGCTGGAGCTACGAAATAAACCGGAGCTCTCCCCTAGACCTCAGCTCCAAAGCTTTGGCTATGAAGTTACTGTTTTTCTCAGTTGACAGGTGTATTTTTGGAAGGTTAGATCAAGTTACATTGAAAGGCGGATGGAATACATGGTATTGAAGAATACAGGAATGTGGTAAAAACGAGGTCGTAGGGAGAGTTAAATATTGTTGTGCCAAGTACGTACGGTGATATGGAAATAAAAATACGGGATTTCGGATGTTATCATGGAGTCAATATGCCAGTTGGTAAAGTAAAAGCATTCCTGTTTCAACAATTTGTAAAACAAATCGTAAAAAAGAGTGATATTAACTAATGAGCGGTCAAAAACTTTCCAGTCATAACTGAAGAGTAACTTACTGAAAACCAACGAGGTGTTATTCATCTACGGGATTAAAAAGGAATATGACGACACACAAAAGGTAATTTCTTTATGCACGAATAATATGTTTCGAATTGCAATTGTTCCTCCTGAATAGGAATTATTTTTCAAATATAAAGGGATATTCGGAGTATCCACCCACAAAGAAATAAGAATGAAAAAGTTCCTATGGAAACCTAATTAGAAAACAAGATGCAACTAACTTCAATCATCGATATCAAGATGTTACTGGTAAACAATTGCATTTCAATTTCATTCACTCGTGTGAAAGGAAATGGAAATAAACCCTCACTAACTTTATAATAATTCTCAAATAGGTTTTTGATGAAAGTGTTTAGTTTTTACTCTGCGAGTCTTTTGCTTAAATTGCAGACATTCCAATGAAAGTTACCAGTTCATAGAAGATGGTTGATAGCTATTATGCCTACTTTTTAGGTTGTACCTTTTTGAAGGCTTAACAGGACTAACAGAAACTTAATTATTATTTTATAAAAAAGTACAAAGATTCCGTTAGACTTTCCGATTGGAAAATACGATGGACTCGAAGAAAATGGTATATGGGGAAATTTGACGAAATGGGAAAGGACGGCTGCAAAGGAAATGGTATTCCAAGCATTCAAAAAGCGCAAGTAGTAGCTGACAGACCGAAGAAGGGGATGAAAATATTTTTTCATAGGTTAACAAGTCCGGAGTAGAAATTTTAAAGCGATTATTGCGATCAAACAATGAAAGAGGTGGATACGGGAGTAGAGAGGGAGAGTAAGAACTAAATATTCGTTGGAATGCGAAGGGGGGTGAGATGACGTGCTGGAGGGGAAGGGGTTGGGATGAGGGATGGATTCGGGAGGGGAAACAGAAAAGACCAGCGCGTGATATCACCATGAAAAAGGACAACATAGAAAACGTGAGAAAGAGAAAGAATGGAGACCTTAATAAGACAAAGGCAAGTAAATAAGAGAAACCAAATTTGATACGCACATTAATGCCTTTATTAAATAAGGATAATTTTCTATACTGTGCTGCGCGCCTCATTACTTAGAATACGTACTATTTAATGTACTACTGTTCTCTTAATAAAATGTAAGCACTCAGTGGAATCCATTATTATATTTCTAAATTATTTTGTTTTCCACAGAACACCAAACTATCACTCTCACGATAAATGCAGTTAGATATATGGAAACACCAGTTTGCAAATATGGCCGATAGTTTACCGGTTTTGTAAGTATGTTTAGTGACCTAATAACTAAAATTCTTTTACAAAATAGACTTATCTGCTAAAAAAACTAGCATGAAATGCCAACACTTTTGAATAAAAACTTTTTTTGAATTTGAAAAAAAATATTTTTGAATAAAATATCATGTTAAAATTAATAAGGCGATGTAAATTTTGTACAGACTAACTATTATAATGGTTTGGGTTGAAAGAGCAACACTCGATACAGATAAAAATGCTGGTTTATAAGTGTCAAGTAAGCCTGCCACTTTTTAGTGCTTGTTTTAACAAAAAGAAAAAAAAATGCGCAAGGCTCCGGCGAACTTTACCGAGTAGAAATAAGCCAGCCGTTGAGAAAATATCTATTTTGTATTCCAGAGAGAAAGAGAGAGTTAGAGAGAGTTCTTGATGTGGAATTTAAATCAACTTCAGAAAAAATACTAATTGTTGGTAAAAAAAAATGACAGCAGTGAGAGGAAAAGTATAAATGAAGTAAAGAAATATGTAAAAGTATGTAAATAAACTCGGGAGTACTGAAAAACAAACTGATGACGCAGATGATTGAGCAAGAAGGAGGAGAAGGCCGAACTGCTGTTGCTCGGAATGAAAGTGTGTGAGTGCAAGAGACAGATGGGGAGCGCGGGGAAATAAAATGAGAGGAAAGAAATGGAAGAAGAGTTGGAGTAGGGTTTGTAAATGAAGGAAAGACGTATAGGGAATTAAATATTGAGGAGACGTGCAAATGGAAATGAGATGGTAGAATTTATCAAATAATTAAATCAACGTCGTAAAAGGATCGAATGGATAAATACAGGTTTAATCTTTTGCGCAAGTTCGGAGCAGACTGTTTTTTGCCGGACGTTCAACATATACTGCTAGAGTCAACGTACTACGGTAGAAGCGATCACAGGAATAAAATAAAGGAAATTGACTGCAGAACCGATAGATTTAAAATGCCATTTTTCCCACGCACAATAAAGGATCATAAGAGTTGTGATAGATCAATCACATGAAACTCCCACCCTCAATAGGTAGAGGAGAGTTTTCAGTTGTGCTTAATAACACAACACCATAACTAACACTTCACACCGGTCGATTTGGCCGGCATTATTTTATTTTGTTCACTGCATGAAGTAGCATATCGTAGCACCCATGAATTAACAGTATTAGTAATAATAACCGCTAGATGCGTGTATAGCATTTTTCTGCATGTTTGCATGCTAATTTACGTATCACTCTCCCCAAGTTTCTGGTCGGACTGCGCACTGTTCTCCTGACTGCTTTTTGGCCTGCGCCTAGCGGCCAGAAGAGCGTGCGAGGTTATGATTTGTGCTGGGACGAGTGCTGTATGCCTGGTGTGGAATCACCCCGTGCCACACACCTTAGTGGTGGCTTGCACGGTACCTACTTCGTAGATGTACTTCGTAGATGTACTTCGTAGATGTACTTCGTAGATGTACTTCGTAGATGTACTTCGTAGATGAAAGGATATATGCCGTTGACCGGTTGCCAAACCTTGCATGAGTTACACGAAGTAAAACAACACTCGTCAGCATAAAACCAGTACGTAAAATGTTTAAAACGTAATTGTTTTTTTTCTTTTTGGGTAACTATACAGAGAGGAAACTTAAAGGAATAAATAAATTACTAAAATACACGAATGGTATTTAAATACTGTAGAAAATGAAACGTTCTTCAAAACTAGATATGAGTTGTTAATTTTTTTACCCATAATCAATCTATAACGTTTCCAAGTACAGCTGTGCATCAAAAACAACATTCCAGATTGGAATATATTGAGTGTTTACGAAGATAAAAAAATATTAATGCAATTTGATTAACATTTACACGCCCCATTGAATATTACATATTCAAATCAAACTTTAATATTAACAGCATACAGGAAATACTAAAGAAGGTGGCAAGGTAGCATATTTTTTCATGTGATCTTTAGCATATTTTTTTCCAAGAATATTGGGACACCACTCCTTAATTAGCGAGCCATGGCAATCAGCAGGGCAAAAAAGCAGTGATTTTCACAAATAGGAATGAAGTTTAACTTATCTTAGTGTTACTTAAGATACTCTTCCTGTCCCAACAAATGTTTATAATGTCAAAATAAATATGGTAACTGAAATTTGCAAAATATTCAAAAATATTTCCTGAATCATAAAATGTACGAATAGTAATTTGCTCTCTGCCCTAGATGAAAATTCAATCATAATATTTAGCAGAGATACTGCATCTTAGTAGGTACCCTTATATGAGTTCTTTGAATGTTAGCTCTCCCCCACGCTCCCCCCCTCTAAGCATAGGGGGGCAACTCCCTAGTTACCGAGCTATTGAAACGAAAACATTTTGTCAAAACCATTTTGCGTCTGCCATGCATGGATTTGATATTTAAACCAGTAATGTGCGATAATCGTTATTAAAAAATTATTATCTCCGTTTTATATTATGATATCTATCACTGGCAAAATTACCTGAACGATTTACTTTCAATTATTTGCATTTTGACAGACCACATGCTCTTTGTTAGCTCATGCCAGTGCTGAAAGTTAAATAAAGCTAAATTTCGTAACATCATGCTCACCAAAGTAAGCCCATGAAGCTTGTGAACGCCCACCGAAACGTACCAAAATCTGCACGAAAGTTGGCCCCATTTGTAATCTCACATAGATAACGAATTTCCGAGTTGTATATGCAATCGGTTAATATAAATTTGATGAAAAATTAGTTTAATCAGCATCTTAAACAATGAATTTCAATATTTCAACAACAATGAACAACAATGTATCAACCGGGGGTCTAGCAATTGAACGTCTGAGGACACAGGAAATGAGAGAATAAACAGCATTATTAATTTGAGCTAAAATGACTCAGTTGTGGTCAGAGAAAATCAGTTATTTATCTTATAAGCAGTATATATTTAGCATGTTGGTCAAACTGGCGTGAGTTGATCTAAACGGTATGCTGAGATGCTTTAAACGTATTACTCGAATTTCTTTTTTTTTCATATTGAACTTTTTTTTATTTTGAATCATTTACTTTAATATTTACATTTAATACATATTAATGCCATTTACAAAACAATTTAGGCCCCGCTAAGTCTCAAGGACTTGTCAGCGGGTTCCACGACATCATACAATATATGGCAATATAAGTGATAATATGATTCAAGGCTCGGATTTTTGCAAAAAATGTGAAAAAATTAAAATATGCATAATTCGCTCAAAATTTTTTTTTCAGAAAACGGTTTGAGGATATTCAGTTTGAGTTGATATTGTACTCATACACCAATTTTTATAAAAATCTGAGACCCTAAGGGACAAACGTTTATTGAATTGAGGTGGAATATGACTTTTAGTTTTGTTAAATGTGGTCCGATGAAGGAAATGAAGATAACACTTGATATGGGACCACATAAAGCGTCACAAGGAATGGTTTATATTATCAGTATTATTTAAAAAAACGTCATAATCAGCGGATCATGGAATAATATCAAGAGAATTTTGGACGCAACTTAATTAAAATCTAATTCATAAGGCAAATAATATAAAGTATAAATGGTATAAATTAATTAATTATATTAATGCATTATATAGCTGTGGTAAAAAAGCAGCCTTCAAATATTTTAGATGTTTTTATAGTCAACTCAATCACAAGTGACTCATGATTCACGAAATTATGAAGGGACAGTATTCACAGTAGATTCGAAATTTAATGAAGCATGAATACAGTGTGAGGGACATAACATTTCAATGAATAAGAATACGTATTGAATTCCCACAAAAAAGAGAACATATGGAAAATTAAAATTGTGCATCCGGAAGGCTCTGAATAAAAAATAAAAATAAAACTCTTCACTCATTCACAAAGTCAGCTGATAAAATATAAAAATAACGTAATATCTCACAATATAAATCAGACAAAAAAACAAAAAAAATCTTTGTGCACGGGCAGAATATGCCTGCAATAACCTACCCTTCATGAAATTTGATAATATACATACTATACATGCAGAGAAGTACACCAGGAAAAGATTAACCAAGGAAATGGTTCATATTTTGAAGGACCTCAAATCGTGCAATAAAAGATCTGGCATTGCAAGTCTGAGCAGCATATATGCCAGCATAATTAAATACCTCACAAGAGATATTAAATTATGCTGGCATAAATGTTTTAATGATTGTTTAATTTATAGCTCTTTGGGAAATTATTGCCTGGTGAAACTTGTTAATTATAATTCGTCTTGCAACTAAAGTTCGTTGGTGCTCAAAAAAGTTGACAATATGCATTGTCAATATCAGTAACATGCCACGTTATGTACAATCAATGTTTTTTGCTTGAATTGGTTTAGATTGAACACTTATCAATGACATGTTTGTTTCTTACTGTTAGTCCTGATGACTATTTAGAATAAAATCGAAGCTTCGGTAAAGGCTACTTGATACATTATTTGGAAAAAATCCTCAAAAAAAAGATAATAACTTGCTTCTCGTTTTTCTTCATGCTTTTACCATGACACATTTTATACAAAATACAAAGAAACATGTTCACCAAATTTCAATGGCCAAAATGATGTGCCACCACAATTTCCATGCATGGGAGGTTTATTTCCTCTCGTTTCTTTCCAAATATGTCGAAGCCCCATACATTGGAAGTACCTTATAAATATTCTCCTACTATCTGATTTATTTAGGAAGTCAGAAACGGTTGGTTGAAAATAAATAATTTAGATACTAAAACCAATTACTTATTACGAGAAAATAATTTTATTTAAACATCATGGTAACGTATAGATTCAAAAGTTCATTAGTAACACCACTTCCTGCCAGATTAACCGACTTGCGCTGATTACTAAGCCGTATGAATAGGAAGTCTTATGGTTTTAAGTATAAATTATTTTGTCAAATTACTGGCTTATAGATCAAGTAAGATACGATAGATTAAAATAATAATCGATGAACGTCCTAAACCAATAACGTACTATCAGCAAACAGTTTAAAAAAGTCATGGTGTGACAGCCTTAAAATGTCATCAGTCAATCAATCCTGCCAGCTCCGGTACACTCCCACCCTCAATAGGTAGAGTACAATCTTCACTTGTGCTTAATAACACAACATTATTAATAACACTTCACACCGGTCGATTTGTCCGGCATTTTTTTATTTTGTTTTGTTCTCTGCATGAAGTAGCATCTCGTAGCATTCATAAATTAACAGTATCAGTAATAATAACCAATAAGACGTGTGTATAGCATTGTTCTGCATGTTTGCATGTTCATCTACGTATCAATCTTCTAGTTTCCGGTTGGACTGCGCACTGTTCTCCTGACTGCTTTGGCCTGCGCCTAGCGCCAGGGGGAGCGTGCGAGGTTCTGACTTGTGCTGGGACGAGTGCTGCATGCCTGGTGTGAATCACCCCATGCCACACACCGTAGTGGTGGCTTGCACGGTACTTCCTAGATGTAGATGTACAGCGATTATTCTTAACATAATCAAGTGTTTTACCTTCGGTCAGTCAAAAATAAATAGTAAGTATCACATTCTTGCAACATAAACGGCTTACGCTACAAACTGTACCTACCCAACTCCTTCAAGCTCAGGGTGAAACGTGAAGTCGTCAAAGGTAATCTAACACGATATACCATAATGATAGAAATTATAGAAGTGAAACAAACAAAGCTCATAAAAGCACTACTCCAGGTTAACTTGAGAAAATAAATAAGCTGCAAAAAATATATCATGACTCAAGGTAAAATGAACCACTAAATACAAGAGCTTTGTTTTTCCATTTTCAATGAATTTAATCCACTTTTTACACCATTAGAAATAATAAATTCTTTTAGCTTTTATGTGTTAACTCGGAAAACTAGGATGTATCCATTCGTTACCTACTCTCATAGTGATGTTTTTCCCTGCATCATCTGAGTAAAAATTACGTTTAATAAAGAAAATTGTGAATTTATGGAAGGCTGAATAAAATCGGGTGGTTAACCGTATCGTTGTTTTTAGTTTTTTAGTGAAAATTATGTTATTAAAAACAATGACGCGGTGAAACGCCCGAAAGCATGCTACCCTCAATTTCTACGCACCGGGTAAGCCTTCGCAGCAACTGTGAATCTTTTGTTTATATCGTGCGTTCAGAGGGAAACAATAAAATCATAGTTAGTGTCAAAGGAAAAATAAAACGAGCAATGTTGAGGATACTTGAAAAGTTGTGATCTTTTGCAATATAACGAAGAGTCACGAAGAAGAACTGAAGAAAAATGGGTCGTCAACGAGGGAAACGGAGGAAAGAGAAAGGGCAGTGGGACGGTTTTCTTAAAAGAATGAAGAGTGGCCTGCAGAGGCGCCGCTGGCGGTTGGCGAGGAGAGGGAAAGCGCACGGCATGGAATCCTAGAAGGATGGATGCTTCGGATGCTGGAGGCAGGACTGGTGGTCAATGAAATGTGGGAATGGAAAGGAAAAGGCAAATTCAATGACTGCTATCTGGAGCCCCCCCTCCCTCTTCCTTTCCTCTCCTTGTAATCGAGCGAGGAGTCGGAAGAAATCTCCGAGCGGAAAGAGGCAATAGGGATGGATGGGTCCGGGAAGAAGTGAGGGGAGGAAGGGATGAGAATCCCTTTCCACCCCGCACCGGAAATGGAAAGGATCAGAGAAAGAGTGATGGAAAGGATCGTGAAAAAGAGGGAAATGGCAATATATTCACAGAGGAAGTCTAAATTAGATGGAGGCAATATAAGAGAGAGAGAGGGAGGGATAAGAGCATGCAGAGAGAAGAGTTCAAGAGAATCATAGAGAGAGACAAAGCGAGTAATTTCGTATTAGTGTGATTGTGTGGTTGTGTATGGGTAGATAAAAGGGGATCTGGGGGAAAAGGGAAGGACGGAGAGGGCGCTCTTTGGATGAAAAAGGGTCCGGCCATCGTTTTGATGTCTCGAAGGAGGAAAGAAGGGTTAAACCTCCCTCCAGTCCTGCCCCTTGCCCCCACTTATCACCCCCTGCCATCCATCTCCCGCCCTCTTTCTCTACAGACTTCCTTAACACCCATTCCGTTTAAACCACATTTTTCCTCTCTCAGTTCTCAATCTCTTCTGTGTCTTTCCTTCTCCTCTCTCCATAACCACATATACCTACTCACAACCGTTGTTCGTTTTCCTTCGCAATACACTTAACTACATGCTCTTTTCGATAATTCATTCACTTCATCTATTTAATCCTTCTTCAAATGTTCTTCTTATATTTTCCTCTCTATTTCCTTCTCAGAACCATGTGGTTTCCTCCTCTCAAGTGGACGAGAACCTGTTCGTATCTCATCAAACCTCCAAAATCACCTCGGAGAAATGTTGAATTTTTTGGCACAAAGGCTTCGTTCCCATTCACATACATTACTGTGATCGTTATTAGGCACACAGATTAAACACCTAGCATTTTTGAACTCCAATATGTTGGCTAATGGATTTACTAACACTTACAGTATCAAATAATTGCACATAGCCAGTAATGCATAAATAATACGCTACTCACAAATCATTAGGAATACAGACTCTCTGGTTACTTACAACGACAAATATTTTACATTAATTTTGAATTAAAAAACAGCAACTGATTTAACTGAATATTAAAAATTTTTACACAAAGATTTTACTATTTATATTAATTTTTGTATAGATTGAATGAAAGCAGTTTCTACCGATAACATCTTTATAGACTTTATTATTATATAAAGTACTTGGGACTTATCTAAGAAGGAAGTATTGTCTTCCTTTTAATTTAATTTATTTAATATGCATTTTATTTACTTTGAACTTATTATTTATTAATTATTATTAATTAAATTGTAATTTAATATTAGAATTCGAAACAAGAAGAGTTATGACCAATTTAATCTTTCCATGGACTTTGGTGTTGCAATAAAAAAGTTAAAACAGTGAAATTAACTTAAAAAATTAAACTAAAAGTTTTATTTCGCATACGAATGACATAAAGAATTAGTATTATTATTAAGAATTATTAAATGAATGACAATCATGAGGTAAAGTATCAATTGGCCCCGGAAGTTGAAGTCACAACTCCTCCGCATTCATTCAGAAGTTTTTCAATTTTTTAGGTTCCTCAGACCCTTTCATGTTGTTTCAAATGCTTTAATTGTTTCTAAGTTTAATTTTTCTAAAACAAAGTTTAAGTATACTCTAAGTAATACGTCTATTGTGTTTTTAGAGGCTAAATGAGTATGTACGAGTATAATGAAATGAATTTTGCGCTTTTGCAAGTAGGTCTAACTACTGCTCTGAGAAAAATGCCCAATTTGTGGTTTTTTATTACAAATTTAATATCACAACCTGGCAATGTGGTATAAATAATTAGCTATTATTGTGATATCAATTTGTATTATCGCGATATTCCACAGAGGAAAAATCATTCCCCTTGACAAGGATTCTAACCCGGATCCCGGTCAAGGCGAATGGTCTTTCCTCTGTGGAATATCGCACTTATGTGCATTTGCGGGTGACTCCGTAAAGGTAAATACCGTGGCTAGTCCCGGTATTCTCAAAATTGGTAATTTATATTAGCACTATGAATCAAGTCACTAGTGCTAGCGAGTCTCAAATTGTGATGTGTTTATTCGGCGGTCGATATGCTTTCCCGCTATCGTAAATATTGGCCAACAGAGATTCATGGTTCATCGAGTGGACCCATACTCTCAATAATGTAACCTCATTAAGAATTTTTACAAAATCTTATTTGATTCTCGAATACTACGTTATTTAATACGTGATTTACTCGTGGCATATATTTAATATCGAATGAGTACTTTTAATTTTTATTATTTCTTTGGCAAACTTTAAGCTCTTCGATTATTCTAAATCAAAATTTATTTTACTTCGATCAAACACAAAGTGAGAGGTGTGTGCTTTTTCCATTGTTGCTCTTCTTTAATTATCCCATTATTGCTTAAGTTGATCCCCAGGGGTCAGCCCCCTGAAACTTATGGCTAACAACTTCTACCGAAAGTGTACTTTCACGTACGGTTTCATTGTTCCAACACTTATTATTGCTACGGTGAAACAATGTCATACAATGTTTTCTCTATTTTGCGTCTCAAAATAACCGGCGGGTAGTTTATAAGTTCTTGGATTATTGAGAAAAACACATTCCTTGTTTGCTCTAATAGGTAAAACATATTTTTTACACTTACACTAATTCCAACGCGAAGTTGTGGGCCACAAAAACGAGGGCAATGCACAAATAAAGTCGCATATTGCCACAGTGTAGATGAAAGTAGTGTTGGCACAAAGGTAATTCCGCTGTACATACACTCAGTCATCATTGCAAGGAGAAGTTCATTGTATTTCATTGAATTACATAATCCAGATAATTTATCGAAGAAATGGATGGAGCTAGGTATGAAATCTAGGGGGTTGATTAAATCAAGGTATATATCACGAAATATTTTTAATGAGTCAACCAAAACATCTTATAATTTTCTAGTTGCATATACCAATTCTATTGCATATAACTTAAATATAGATGTAGATAACTTTTCCATAAAGATTCAAGACCTATGATGATTGAAATTTCCTGAGAGAAATAATTACTTTCTAATTTTAATTTCATTACTTTTAGTATTATGGTGACGCGAAATGGTAGTTGTTAGTGAAAATGAACATTTCATTTTCGGAATTCGCAGATAGTGCAAAAAACAAAAACAATGAAGTTGCATGGTAACGTCGTTTTAAAATCCAACAAATAGACAGGAAAAATATTGACAGTAGACTCGTCATATGAATATTTTAATCTCCCTGAATAGAAGAATTTAAGAAAATATTCATTGGTTAATTAATTTACCGTGGAATCCGATCGGAAGTGCCTTTTCATCATAGCTACCATTGATGAAATTCACAAGGTTAGCCATTTTTATTCAGTATACATGATTCATTTTTGGTGGATACATATCGATACGAAATTTGAAACCTAGGCAACTGAAGAAATGCAGCCGTAGGGAAGGGAACGCAAGAAAGTACGTTGCCAATCCGTAACCGATATCCTTATAATACTCTACGGTTGGAAAGTGAAAGGCATTTGTAAAGATCAAACCTTTTAATCATAAAGAGTATTAACCCGCCATTGGTGAAAAACTTCAATACCTACGGCTTCACCTCGAGAATTTCCTATCTTTGAGTCATTAACATGCCATTGGTCGCGCTATGAGATTTTCTCTCACGCCAAATTTAAACTCGTGCTCACTTTGTAATCACGAGTTAGAATAAGTTTCCGTTCATTATAGCTGACTTTTTATCTCTTCCTATTGACCGACATTCACAACAAGTATAAATGAAGCGTTCGCATCTGTATAATGATATGTCTAATACCTTCGGCTACAAGGTGTGAGACCTTTTCTCATCGCGCGACCACTGACGTTAGTGTTTTTCTATCACTCAGTTGCGTTACACTTTCGCAACATGCGGGCAAAATTGATTCAATTCGAGGAGAGCAGATATGTTAATGCAAATGTATGAGTCATGAGAATGTATGTCCTCATAAATAAATATTTCTTATTGAGAATGGTAATTTCCTTCATTGATACCCAACGATATCATCGCCAGTAAACGTTGCAATGATTACGTAATTGTATCAGTAATTGTGTACATGTGGGAATCATTGTTTCAAATGAACATTAAGAGAAATAAATTAAATCTAAATATAGTGTAATATATTGCCAATAAACGGTCTATGATAGATACATCAATGATACATCTGAGTGTGAGAAAAAGTCTCACACGCGACCGCTCACGTGATAAGTAGCTTAGCGATCACTCCCGGGTTAAAGCCTTCGACATCAGAAGTATTCAAGATCCAACACGTTAATCAAAAGATAGGCATAAAAACAACCAGTTTTCGTCGAAAACAGACTATCTACAAAAGGGTGTCAAAGTCACGCATTTTTCGCTTCCGGGGCCCCACCCCATGTTTGACGCCACCGATTCTAAACCAACGACCAACGACGCGAAACGCGAACACATGAGGGGTTGACGTGAAGAGACAGGGAGGGCGCACGGGCTTAAAAATGAAAGTGGAAGTGAAAGAAAATGATTCTGAGGCGGAGAGGAAGGAAACGAAATGAAACGCAGAAATTATTCTCCGAGATAAAGAAGAAGATGATAGATGACGTCTCAAAAAAAATGTGAAGCCATTTTAAAGAGTTGATCTACCTGGAAAGAGGAAACTCAGACGTGTAAAAAGAAAAGGGAGAAAGTACTCCTGAATTAAAAAATGGAGGAAAAGAGTATACTATTGGTTGAAGTTGTGTGGATGGTTGTGTGTTTATTAACGGCGAGAGAAGATTTCTGGTGTGAGGAAGAGGAGGGTGTTTCGTTACAATGAGGTGGATAAAGTGGCGGTAGGAAGAAAACGAACATCTTATAAGGAGGTGGGACAGAGGAAGATGTGATTAGAAATATAGACAGGGGTGAAGTCGGAGAAGTAGTCGGATTCGTCCTGCGGTTGCGCTGCCGTATCTACCTACCATGGAGTCCTTAAGGCAAAGCTGAACCCAATTTGTTCAATTTACACCGCAGAACTGTATGCCATAGGATTAGCTCTGCGCAGTATTAACTGCTTTAATTCATCATTCCTCATTTGTTCCGATTCTGCTAGCGCTCTACACTCCATTTTAACTTTTTTGTCCGAAAACCCCATTGTACGAGAAATACATGCATCAATCTCATCCCTTAACTCAAAGGTAGTTAAAATTGCATTCCTATGGACTCCTGGCTATGCAGGTATAAGTGGGAACGAGAAAGCAGACACAGAATCCAAAGAATCCCTGAATGAATCAGATTTAGCATCTGCCCGTGTACCTCCGTATGATATCATGGCTGCGTTACGGAATGAAGCCCTTAAAAAGTGGAAGGATCTATGGACCAGCACAATAAACGACAAATTACGTGCGATTAAACCTGTTACATTGGCGTGGTCCACCTCCATCAGGAGAAATCGTGCTGAAGAAGTTGCCATCGCCAGGTTGAGGACCGGGCATTGTGCACTGACACACTCGTACCTGTTTACAGAGGAAAAATACCACCCAAATGTGAAGAATGCGACTCAACCCTCAGTGTAAAACATCTCCTGACGGATTGCATCAGGTACCGGGCAGTTAAATAAAGACAACTCATTCAAAGTGAAATACAGAGCGTTTTGGGCGAAAGCTATGAAAACATCAATAAAATAATGAAATATCTTCAAATTACAGATTTACGAAAAAAATATAAGTTAAAATAACATGAACTATTTTAGTACAACAGTTTCATTATAGAAGAGTAAGTGGTGCGAAATGACCGCAGTTGCCAAAGCACCCTTTAAAAAAATACTACTACTACTACTACTGATTAGAGACATGGGGAGATGTGAGAAGTGAAGGGGACAAACGGTGCCGGGGGGTGGGAGACGGATGAAATCAGTGCGGGGGTAGAATGAGAAATGCTCCATTTAAGGGTGTGGTGACGAAGTGGTGGAGGGAGCGGTGGCGCTGTTGTTGTTGAAAACGGGGAATGGCTGGTGCCTCTAGGAGATGAAGAGTTGCCGGGAGACGTGGGAAGGAAGGATTTAGAGGATGCGAAGAGATAAAGAGAGAGAGGAGAGGCTGGGGGAAGAACTGTGGAATGTCACTCAATTGCGATGGGAATTTGTTCTCCTTTGGGGTTGACAGTGGTGGGTGGTGCGGAGTGGAGAAATGTGGCGTGGCAAGGAATGGCGTGGCGGAGCGAGGTGGCGTGGCGGTGCTGTTAAAGTATTTTTTTAAATCAACGGATGTAACATAGGAAGCTGCCCTTAAAAAAAGAACCATACAGAAGCATTAGTTACTAAACCAATTCTTAGTAACTAAAAATGAGCGCCTTTAGTTTTCCAAAAACTATCCAGATTGTTTAGTTTGAGGAACAAAAAACTAAAGACCTGTTTAGTTAACATTCTTTAGTTTTATCGTGGGACCGGTGGTGTATAGTTTCTGACCCTAAAACTAAAGAGTCCTTTAGTTGTCACTCTTCAGTTACTGTTGCCTTTTATAGTTTCCAAAACTTGAATATGAGCTGGTTAGTTATTACCTTTGGTGGTGTTTAGTTTCTGCTCCTTAAACTAAAGGCTTCTTTAGTAACCACTCTTTACTTCATAATGCCATTTAGTTTCCAAAAGGTAAACTACAAGTCGTTTAATTATTACCTTAGGTTTTCGTGTGGGAAATGACATGGTTCGCTTTATGTCCAAAACCAATTAGCTCGCACAAATTAGGTACTAACACTTGGCTCTGCATTTTCCAAAGTCTAAAAAATAACAGTTATACCAAGTTTATTTAGTATACTGATGATGAAAATTAAAATTATGAGTATGAGTTCATAGTTTGGTTTCCCTAAGGTTTTGAGACGGAGCGGAAGGAGAGTATATGCTTGGTATTGGGAGTAAGGCTTAGGGGAGGGGAGAGAGAGAAGAGTGAGAGGACTTCCGGTGGCTCGCGCGGATACCATTGTAAACCCCACAAGTGAATTGTGGCGGCGTGGTCGTACCGTTCTCATTCTAGAGCAAAGCTTGTACACAGGCCTCAAGTGAGCAAGTTTTGCGCGTCTAATACGAAGACATGGTGATTGAAAATGGCTGTTTTCAACATAAGTTTCACACCCATTGCAAATTTTTGAACGAAGACGTGACAGAGGAGGTTATTTGCTCACAATGTGATATGTGTGGAGTTGGGGAAGTGAGAAGATCTCCACGTTTATCGGATGAACTTATTAGAGCTTGTATGCAATGCCTCTTACAAACTCAGTCCATGACTTAGTTACATAATAAACATAAACATCAACAAATCAGCCAGGCCTCCTTGGCAACAATATACAAGATTATGGCACCATTTACGTTCGCCACATATGGAACTGTCAGATGAGAAGCCAACGAAACCCGTTCAAGTTGTATTTACGGAATGGATTGATTGTGACCTTCCAATCGATGAACTGATTCGATCGAAGAAGAAGGAATCGTTGAAGTACCCGGGCAGCGTAGAAGTCCAGTGCAAGGAGAGGTTATCTAGAAGTGATGCAAAGGAAGTTTTGGTCTCTTTTTTTGTGAAATAAGACATTCCTGTGTTCAGTATTTCATTTAGTAATTTGCATGTGAGGTGAATAGTTTTGATTTACGCAGACTGAAGGTTACAAAACTGAAGGCGTTTTCTAAATAAATGAAATTTTTCTTATTCTTGCCATGAAGTCGACGAACATTCCTTTGAGAACAACTGTCGTAAAAATTGTGTAGGTATATTTGAGAACAAGGAGAGGGTTTTTACGGTCTAATAAAGTTTGTTTTATGTTTATCACATCTGACGCCTTCGCTGTAATGGCAAGGGATGGCGGAGAGGATGGAGGCGGGAGGTGGAGTGTAGGAGGGAGTGGGGGTTTTAGTCGCAAGCCGCTCCCACACCCTCCTCATTCCTCATTGACACACGAATATTCCCATCACTTCCTGTGCCCAGAGTGCCAACATTGAAAGTGAAATCCCCTAGTCCACCCTCTCCACTCACAAGAAGTTTTTTTTTAAGGTTTCCCTTAACTCCTTCTCATTTGTGCGATAAATCCGCTTCACTAGTGTTTGTAGCTTCTCGGAATAAGGGTCGATGGGAAGTTAGAAGAGTTATCTAAGCCTCCAAAATAAGACAGGATCAAGTGAGTTTCAGAATTTGGAGGAATTAACCGAGAAAGTTACGTTCACCAACAAGCACGTTCGACTTTGCTGAGTATTATAACTTGCTTCATGCCGCTTCACGTGTTCGATCATTCAGTTTTGACGCTATTTCCTCAACACCCAAAATATTTGCTCATAAATGGTTTCCAGTAGATGCAAGAGTGACGGAAAAAAGTCACTGCTCAGTATAAAGTGGATCAAAGCTCCAGTACAAAATAATGGTACATTCAGCTGGAGGTATTGTAGGAAAAGGAAACGAGTGAAGATGTTACGAGTGATGCATGCTTCTTCTTAACGATGTGACGAACTATTTGCAACCTTAACGCCATTGATTTTCAAGTAAATGTAAACAGTCCAATGTATTACTTTCGGTGGAAATAAAGCCACAGAAAATGAAACGTTTTCGATGGAAGTTATGGCGATTACGGTTGCAGTTATTGCGGCATATAAGAATTTGGAAGATAACATACGTATCATTATATTTCAGGAAAAATTAGGCTTCACAGTTAAACCATTATCATTTGTAAAGCCAAGAAACTGTAATTTATCTGTTCGTGTGTCATTAAAAAGCATTCCAGAACTTAATGCTTGATAAATAGTTATTTCATGTAAAATTTATCAAAATGTATTTTAATGATCATGGAACATGAATATGCCACTGTGTGGTGAGATGCGCGTCCTGCCAGCGGAGTAAAGTTTGTGGAAATAACAAAGTTGGATTTTATCAACATGGATGTCCATAATTGCCACGAGGACAGGCCTGATATTAACAGTTTTATTATTTAATATTATTCATTTGAAATTACAGAGTTATCGTAATATACATGCAATGGAGTTTTATTCCAAAAAAGTCAGTAATTTTTGCAGTATAATTTATAGGCAGTACATTTTCATAAAACTGATTAGGTATCATTGCTCCTCATTTTCATCTGTTACTTCAAGAGATATAAAATAATCGTAAATTGTATGGGTGCTAGGATAATATGATTTCAATGTCATCGATTCTGGCAGCCTGAATGGATTTACCTAAAAAATATAGTTAAAAGAATAAAATATATAAATGATAAGGTCGTGGAAAAATGCCGTGCTACACCGAAATTTTACTTATCACATTTACATACCATCTTAAAGAAGCTAATACAGGAATAAAATTGAAATTCATTGATTAATTTCTAGTTATATCAGTAGGATTTTAGGAAAACATAAACATGAAAATAATTTATACTTAGTGCATACGTCACATCCGAATCATTCTCATGGAGGATATGTAAACTTCACTGTTTTGCATACCAATCAAGCATAAAGCAATAATTAGATTTACCATCACCCGCTCACTCACCAAATACTGCCAAGTTAATCCTTATATCAGTGAAAGCACTTTTATAACTGACTGCATAGCGGAATATATCACTATTACATTCTTATTACACGCTACCCTTCTAAATCCCGGGCGGAGGGGGAGGATATGGGAGGGAGCTGTTGAGTTGGTCACAGGTGCAAACATATTGCATGCCTCGATTGGCACGCAATGCGCGTTTCTCCGTTCGCTATCCAGGAATGATGGAATGAAGCTCTTTCTGTACATATTACAGAGAGAGAGAGGGTGACGGGCGCCAACTTTTACCAGTTTGCGATAAATACAGCTCATGGTATGACGAGCCTCATGATGGCATAACGAATATTTACGTTCATTGCGCTTGGACGTAACCACTGAATTATATTCCAGGTTCTTGTTTATCTTGCGCAGAACATTAGCGTACATGCCGTCAAAATTCGTCCAGCTACGATAAACGTGTGAGTATACTATTGATTTTGGACAGCAAAAGAGGGATATTCGTTGTTTGAAGAATAATATGTGCATGCATGCATCGTGCATTATATCTCTACTTGCAAATACTTATTTAAAGCCTCAGGCTGATTAATATTTTAAAGTGAAGTCACTTTCCTAATATTTAATATAAAATACTTAAACTGAGAAAAATAACAGTTTTCACACTTATTTAAATCTAAAAAAGAGGACCTATTCATCAAATTAAAAACTAAATGTGGAGATCTTTTGAACCACTTTTATTTCATCGTAACCTAGGTCAGAAAAAGCCACTCTCTTATATCAAGGCACAGCAAATAACAAAAAATAACATCTATTATCGAAAATAGAGATATGTGTTAATAATTTTTTTAAGTAAACACTCGGAAACGTGATACATTTCAAAAACTAAATTATTCTCTTGCAGAAAAAAATATTATAAAAACGAGTATAAATACAACAATCGAAAGCGTAATCACGATAAACTTAAACTAAAATTATTCCAGTTCTGACAGAATGCATAATTATTAAGCTTTACTAGAAGCGTCTAGAATTTTGCTTTATTCATGACCGATAATGTTACTCTTTCGAAATGCTCGTGTCTTACTCTCTCGAAACACCGGCTAAACTCTTATTATTCAATTTCTACTAAAAAAATGTTAAACAAAAAATATTGAATCCAAAATTAAAAAATAAAACGTTTTAAGCATCCTGATTTTAAGGTGTTGAACAGATCTACTAGCTAAAACAATTTTCTCCACAAATTTCCAAAAAGGCCATTCAGGGAAATAATTTTATCACTCGTTAAAAAAAAGTTTGAAACTTTTAATACACAAAAGAAACATCTAACTCTGAAAAAGGGAAATAGTTCGAGCCTTTACGGCTAAAAACTATGAGGTTACAAAAAAATACCTCATCATTATGTTCCGGCGAGACCATAAAAACCCGAAAATTGAATTATTTCATTTTTAATCCACGGGTGACGAAAGTTAGAAATATGATGGGAAAACATCCAATGTTTCTTTAAATTCCTCCCTTCTCCAAATTCAATCAACCCTCACTCACTTCACCCTCGCCTGGGAGTTCACACTTACTCTCACTTTTCCGCGGAATATAATAACGGGTTCGGTCGAAAAGCACGAGGCCAGTCGCGGCTGGAAATCTCCCTCCACCAACTAAATCTCTCTCATCCGAGTCCTAACGCCTCCGTATCCAAGTGGGTAAAGCAACGCTGGCGTCCAACGCAAAGGCACCCTCCTCGGCTGTTCTTTTTCCCTATCCATCTCCCACTTGGAAACTCTAATCACCCGTCCTACATTAAATTCTATTCCTCACTTTCACCTGAAAATCGTTAATTGAGGAGATTACTTTGGAGTGGCGGGATCCTTTGGGAGGGAGTTTTCGAGAGGTTGGGTTGAAAGGGTGTGAAAGGTGAGGGGGAAAGGGGTTGAAGGGGTATGCTGGGTGAAGGGAGGGCATGAATGAAAGAGAAAAGAGTATAAAGGAAATGAGAGGGCGATGAAATGGAAGAGATATAGAGGAATATAATGTGAGAGACACGAGGAGGGTAGGGAAGATGAATGTCGGAGGAGAATGAGGGCTCCGGGGGTTTCTGTAAAATTACCCACGAGAAGTGATGTAGGATGCGGAAATGGATTTTTGGAGAATGGAGAAATGAACAAATTCTAGGGCTATCTGCTCAACAGCTTCTCACAGTAGAACAGATTTAACTTAACCATTAACTTGGCGGATCAAGGTGGTGCTTTGGTTAGAGTTGCTTTCCTTCCTGAGACGAATTCGGGCTATGGTGAATATTTTTCTAAGGAATCCTGATCCTTACTCGGGCCCTGTGTGGAGAGAGATTTAAGCGCAGTATTCCATCTGTCAGATGAGATGAAAAACTGAGGGACCCGTGGTGTCGGTCGTTAAGAGCAGGCTAATACCAACAACAGGTTTCTCTCCTCTTCTATGCTTAAAAAATTCGTATCCTACCAACCTCTCATCAAGGTTCTCAATAAAAACTGCAAGTGTGTCTTCCACTTATTAGCAACCAACTTATTAAGTTACCATAATTAAAAGAGATAGAGACAACCATTGGTCAACCTACCGACAATATTCCATATTTTTGGAAGAAAAAACTTATTTGGCTACCTTAGAAATGGCTGTAATAAAAGGCTAATAGAATCAAGACTGGCATGGTGGTAATATAAATATTAAAGTTTTTGCTGATCCCTGTGTTTATCATTCGAGATGGCACTTTGGACTACATATAATTTACTATGTGAAATAACAATAATTTTTCTTTTCAATCATAAAAAATTATCATAATAAAATAAACGGACAATTATAAAAGCATATATTGTTAAAAGTTATTTTTTCATAACAAAAGTCACGGAAATTTAATTTTTAAGAATAGTCATCGAAAACAAGAACATAAAAAAATTACTTCTCAATGGTACATGGTCCCTGGTAAGGAAAATATGTTTGTAAAATACCATCAATAATGCTACGAAATCAATACAAAGTTACATTTGTAAAAAATTCATTCAATAATTTGCAACCTTAGTTAAAAACCACATTTTTTAGATAGACACAGTAACACTGAAATAATGCTCTACGTTTCTAATTACTGTACTTACGTCGTCAAATTCCAACATCTGTTTTCCTAATTTAACTGTTATATTTTTTCTTAAGCATTTATAACTCAATGAACATATTTATTTGCAAACAATTAGCAAAATTATTATCATCAGCATACAGTTGTTAGTAATTTTTTAAATCAATCTGATTCTTCTGAAAGCTCTACATACTTGCGAGTAGTGCATACATTAGTTTTTATACTGTGCTTTCCGCAAACATACCTGTTACATTTAGCGCATATAATTGTGGTTTTCGATAATTTGTTTACTTTTTTCCTCATTGCAGCCGATGCATCGCTGCACATGTAGCACCTACCCTCACAATTTATCTTTGCACGCAGGTATATTTGGAATTTTCGGTGGCATACGTTTTCTGTCCAACACCCCTTTTGTTGCCTTTAAAATGTGGCACTTAAAACCAGTAGTGTTATGCAACCGATATCCTATGTGTGGAAGCACGAGTTCAAGGCCGATCTCCTATAAATGCAGTCGTCGTTGATTACTTCTTCCAATCTTCCACTGAGAAAATTTCAGAGTGAACAGAGAGAACCCATTTATGGCAGCAATCTCAATTAGGGTAAGGGAAACAGACATAGGTAACCTTCCGGTTAATTTTTTTGTTGAATACTTTCGTGTCATTTGACCAATAACGTTCACTTCTCCTTTGGTGATGTTATAGAAAAAGTTCATATCAGATATATTTTTTGGACAACTACTGACCCTTTTATCGGCGTGATGTGTTGAAAGAAAAATAAGACTTTTCTTTGGGTTCTCTCTTATAATGCACGATATGAAAGTTACTGGTGGACTTCTTGTGCTGGGTCTGTAAATGTAAACAAACTTGAAAAAGTCTCCCGATCAGCTATCGTTTTGAGTTCTTCAGGAATGTGTTTTCTATTTTTCTGCATAGTTTTTACCACAGTCAATCCAAAATCGTGATAAAGTTCTTCTGCTAGTTCCACAGGCGTATAGTACCTGTCCATTGTCACATTTCGCCCATAATTCTTGATTAAGGCCAACAGGCGTTTCACAATTTCTTTGTGACCTCTGCTCGGAGATGGTTCATTATTTATCCCGGCGTAGACTTCCATACTGAGCACATGCCTCTCGCTGCAGTCTGTAAGCATCCTTTTCAGAATACCACACTTTTCTGGTTTTTGTTTAATGTACACTTTGAATGGAAACCTTCCCCTAAAGAATGATTTTCATCAACCAAAACGTTTGGTCCAGGAGTGTAATATTTGGGGAATGTCTCATTGACCAGTTGGAGTACTGAACAAATAGCTGAAAACTTATCTTTTTCTCTCCAACATTCCGTATTCGATTCGATGACAAGGACTTGTCATCGAATCGAATAATAGTCATCAATTCTCTAAATTGGTTTTGACTCATCGTTGCAATGTACGAGGGCCTTTCAAATTAATGTGACAACAAATCATGGTAATCTAACTTGCTATCATCATTAGCACCAATCAAAATTAACACTTCAATGAAGGATTTTAGTTACTCAAAATCATTTTGGACTTCTGAGCTCGTTCTGCTTCTTCCTTTGCTTGTCGTAAATAATGGCAAGAAGTTCAGGAGCCAAACATTTTTCAGGAGATTCACGCATATCCATTACTTTTCCAGCAATTAGTAATCCTTGCATTTCTCGCAGTATATTCTGAATGGTTCACCTAGCCACACGAGGAGGTTTACTACTGTATTATCCTTTTGTTTTCGCAATGTACTTAATATTTTCAGTTATGCTCTTTCCCCTGCCACAATCGTTTTCATCATTTGAGCTGATTTCACTGAGATGGTCTTCAGTTTCACTCAATTCTTCATTACACTTTCCTTCAGTATCACTAGTATTTCCCAACTCTCGTTCAACGTCACTTTCAGTCAAATAGTCATTCATTAAAAAAAGTTTAAGTCACAGATTAATACAAAATAGGTAAATGGTAAAATGTGTATCTTTTATTACCACTTCCCGAACCCTTCGAGTATCCGCAAAATTTCCAATTCAACAATTATGATTATTCAAATACGCCAGCTGTAATAGAAGTGCAATGACCAAATTCAGATATTTATCAAAAACCTGGTCAATATACTTATTTTTAAATTATACACTTACTCACTCTCTTTATTTTCAGCCGTGCAACCGCGCCAAATTAAGCAGCGGTTATATTTCAATGCAGAATCTAATTGCTAGGCTTGCCAGCTCTTCAACTTCATCGCATGATGGAATGACAAATGTATTGTATTTGCCTGTACAAGTTGAAAAATTTTATTATGTAACATGTTTGAAAACTCATGGCGATGGGGTGATATAATATAAATTCACTCCCAAAAATGTGTAATACTTACCCTCATAATGTAAAAATGCAGAGATGTTGTCAGAGTAACCTCTCGTAGATATGAATGCAATCACTCAAAATTCACAACAATACGGATAAAGAATTGGTACTACCGCCCTTTTCCGCGACGAATTTTAACAATATTAGCCTTCGGGGACACGCGTTCGAAAATGTTACTTTATAGAAAGCGTTACAAAGAAACTAACTACTAATGTCCCATAGAGAAGCGCGCATACACCGACTGTGATAAAAGGTAGAATGCTCCAATCAAGACAAAAATGTTGCAAATTTTTAGGAAAGGTATAATTTTTTAAGCGTATAAATTCTGTGGTGCCTACTATCACAGGTTAACTTGCTCAGCTAAGGAGAAGTGGAAGAGAATGTAACCGTGGGTGGATATGTCCCACTAGGTTGGCCCAAAAAATACTTTTTTTTGAAAGTTTGTGGGGCGACTGCATTTTATGGTGCAACTTTATGTATGAACAACCCAAAAAAAAATTCGGCTCGATTGCTCAATATTTGACCCTGCCGAAACGCGTTTAAACATTTTCGGCTCGGATGTAGAAGATTTGGCATACTTTACAGGGGCTATTTTCCGTTTTCTCCGGTATTCTACTGCAGAAATTGTTGTTAAAAAGAATAATTACAATCCTTGTTGATAAAAATTATTATTTCAAATGAGTTATTTTATTATTAATTTGTTAAAAATGGTTTACATAAAATTTACATGTACCTAGACCTTTTCTTTTCCATACTTATCAAACATTCTTCTATGCTTCTGCACCACTAGTAGCAAATGCTGTCTCTCACGTTCATTACAGGTAAGATTTTTCTTTAACAGATAATGTTTGATAAGGGACCAACGCCACACTTCCCACATTGCGAGAAGTTTTGAAAAGTTTCTTTGCTAGACTGCACTCCACGCCGGGCACTGATAAATCTAAAGACGTCCCCAGACACAAGGTGAGCGCATTGCTGGAGTTTTGGGCAGAAGCAAACATCCCAACTCAAAACGCTCGTGATGTTATTAAGAAACTATTAAACGTGTATAGGGAATATAGGAGGTTGGGAAAAGATAAGGGCCTCCAATGCAAGAAGAGTGATATGAAGAGACAATTATTTACATCCAAGCTGGACAGGTTGTTCGACATTGGCCATAAGAAAGCTATGGAGCTCATTAAAATAGATGATGACCGCCAATTTTACGTGTACATACAAAGTGACCGCATTGGGTATATGGGCGGCATCGATAAGGAATGGTGCGCCATGCAGGAAAACAATCGTAAAAGGAATCATCAGAAGGAACTTGCAGTGGAGAAGGTGAAAGAACGAAGTACAAAGTAGACGAATGAGCTCTTTAAAAACCATGTTTCTTCCGAGGCTTCCGATACGAGCACGGCTGAAGACACCGATGATGGTATGCAGGTTTGTATGTATGAATTATTAAGCTAAAATTTATGAATAATTTTATTTATGTATGTCACATAATTTTTTTGCACTACACATTTTACAGAGTTTATAGCGAGCAAGCTTAAGAAGCGCAAGATTCACATTGTAAATGACTCGATGGTATCTGCTGCGTTAGATCGAACTCTGAGGTCTTCCGGTGGGGGATCCATGCTAATACATCTACATCTACGATGTACCGTGCAAGCCACCACTAGGGTGTGTGGCACGGAGTGATTCCACACCAGGAATGCAGCACTCGTCCCAGAACAAATCAGAACCTCGCACGCTCCCCCTGGCTCTAGGCGCAGACCAAAAGCAATCAGGAGAACAGTGCGCAGTCCAACCAGAAACTTGGGGAGTGATGCGTAAAAGAACATACAAACTTCTGAAAACGTTGGCCAGTAGCAAAGAGCAGCAGCATTCAAAATATTTTGCAACCAATTGTGGTATTTATCAGAAACATTAATTTGCTTACCTTTGTTTGATTCTAATGTTTCATTGTCTTGTAAGAGGGCAATGGTCAGCTCTTTTTTAAAGGAAGTGCTGGATATTTGTAGCCATCGAGCACAACTTCCTCCTAATCGTGGCATTAAGGATTTGGAATTGAGCGATTTCGTTTCCTCTAATTTTCGACGTTTCTTCGACATTACGGGCATTGATCAAGGCTTTTTGTCAAGAGACCCTGAAGATTGGCTTTGCGATGAAAGGTACCTGAAAGGCTTTAATGTTGTAAAACATATTAAAGTCGTCAATGACACCACCGAAAGGGGTATGTACCTTATCAAACATTATCTGTTAAAGAAAAATCTTACCTGTAATGAACATGAGAGACAGCATTTGCTACTAGTGGTGCAGAAGCATAGAAGAATGTTTGATAAGTATGGAAAAGAAAAGGTCTAGGTACATGTAAATTTTATGTAAACCATTTTTAACAAATTAATAATAAAATAACTCATTTGAAATAATAATTTTTATCAACAAGGATTGTAATTATTCTTTTTAACAACAATTTCTGCAGTAGAATACCGGAGAAAACGGAAAATAGCCCCTGTAAAGTAGGCAAAATGTCTTACATCCGAGCCTAAAATGTTTAAACGCGTTTCGGCAGGGTCAAATATTGTGCAATCGAGCCGAATTTTTTTGTGGGTGGTTTATACATAAAATTGCACCATAAAATGCAGTCGCCCCATAAACTTTAAAAAAAAAGTATTTTTTGGGCCACCCTAATGTCCCACCCTCCCAAAAATAATTTTTCCCTCGCGGCAATTTACAAACCACTGAGCACATTCCTGATACGCCGAATTTCGGGTGTTTGGCCAGCTATTTAGTTGATACTGATATAGTATCAAAGGAAGACGAGCATTTTTATCTTTATATATTTTCAGCACAGTTCACCTCCGAGCATGGTCGCGTGCGAGTCAGTGTGTTTTTCCTATTATTTTTTCTCTTCAGGTTGAGCCTAGCACGAGGTAAATTAAAAAAAATCTCACATCTAACTAAGTAGGAAATTGGGATAATACTTGTCTTCATACATATTTTTTCCCATCAATAGCATTCCAGTGCAACCTTAACAGGCAAGGCGTGGGATGCTCGTGTGTCACGCCGGATAGGTTATCATAATGTTTTCTTGTGAAATATGAAGTTAGGGCCTCCAAATTTAGATAAAATCCTCATCTACATCTATAAAGTACCCTGCAAGCCTCCTCAAGGGTGTGTGGCAGGGTCTCATGATTGCCTCACAAACCTCCTGATGCCTCACGAACTGCAGAAAGGAACTCTGTATTTTTATTCCAATACTCACTTAAATAATTCTACAAAGTGTGGCCTGCCACAGTGAGCTTAAAAAATATTGTTAAATTATAGAAGGTAAACGGAATAGTAGGAGTCCCTCTGGTAAAAGGGAGATTCAATCGGAAGCAAAATTCCCTTGTAACAATTTATTAACTTCCATATTTTGTACTAAAGTTAATGTTGAACATAAAATAGCAACAAGGAAAATAAATATTTCTTGATGCAGTATTTGATGGATTTTCTTTTAATAATAAATAGAGTACATTTTAAATTAGCATAAGAACTTCTCAAATAATTACAAACTGAATAATTATTTTGTATAGATATGTCTACCCAAATACAATAAGAGAACTTGGTTTCAGCTCAATAGAAAGTTGAAATATAAATTAAAATAAATAAGCTATATACTAAATTGCATAACAATAATGTGTCCAAAAATACGATTCAATGAAGTTAAAAAAGAAGTTTCAAGTTGGACCAAGGGAGGGTCATTTTGTGTCCACCACCTATTTCCCTTCACATTATAATACTAAAAATAACTGTACAAAACGCTTTAACATCCAATTACATTCTATATTTGACAATGTAAAAAAGTTTTAAATGTGTATTGCGCGCATAAGTACTTAAAATATTAAAAATGGAAAGTGGTGGACATTTTTTAGCCCTCCCTTGGTCCTTTAAGGGTTAATGCATACACTACACTCGCATTCCTTCGCGATGACAATTCTCGTCATCTCAAATACGCCATGAGCATTTGGGATCCTGCACCGAAAGATTCAACACGCGAACGGCGAGTAGCGAGTTTAACACGGCTTAAAGATGGAAAGTCGGAGATTACACGCTAGAACAAGATTACTCGAAAAAATTGAAAATTTAAGATCAGTTGAGTTTCAGGAGAACAAAGATGATATTATTTATCATCGAACTATATCTTGAGTACATAGACACCACAAAACAATAGGGAGACAGTGCCAAAGTGATAGGTGTAAAAGTTTCTTCTTTTATCCGTCATTAATGCCTAGAGCAAAAATAGAGCGGGACACTATGAATTATCATGAAATTCTCTTCCGTCCTTTTCCTATTCACCATCCCTACTCATTCCAAGACTGATCTCCACTTGCCACTTATGCCACTAGCTTCTGAGGTTTGCGTAGTGGTAAATATATGTAAATTATAAGACTTACGAACGCAATTATGCAATGCATGTGAGCATAAGTTTGTTTAGGATTGAGATCTGGAATCTGAGACGTTTCCATATAGAGGATGGAAAAATGTCAACGGTTTACAAAGTAAGAGAGAGACAGATTGAGAGAGAAAATAGGAGCAAGGTGGCAAAAGACGGGAGCAGAATAATAAGAGTTGAATACAAAGAGAGGAAGTCGGATCAAAGTTTTAATTGGATCGCTAAGAGCGGGTGAATTCTCACGAAGAGCGAGCATGGGTCGGTGGGAGTGGAGATAATATAGGGTTCAAAACAGGAGATATGGGTGAAAGAAGAAGAAACGTAAGAGGTGGGAGTGCATGGAAGATAAGAAAGAGCAGAAGGAACGACGGAGTGATGCTGGTGGGAACGAAAAAATGAAAGCGAAAGACGAAGAGTGAAAAGGTTCGACGACGGATGATAGTCGACAGGAAGCCACTAAGCGTTTGCAGGTTTCTGAGCACGAAAGAAATCACCCAACCCAGCTACAGCAATGAAAAACGGCAGGAAAAGGTCAAAAGAGCGAAATACCTGATTACATGAATCTCTGCTGATATGTGCTTTTCAGTAAGCGTTGGGAAGGCGGGTAGGAGTAGATCTAGACCCAAATGGGACCTTAACGACTGCTCACGGCTGGCTGGTCACTACGTGTCGCGGTCTCCACCGCTCATTAATGTTGCTAGACTCGCGGAGCGATCCGAATTGGCCGGCGGACAAAGAGCGAGTGGTTCACCATCTCGCAAATCCCCCCAATTGCATTGATTAGGAATCGCCGTCACAAACATGCAGCACCATAGTCACCGCCATGGGGGTGGTAGCGGGCTTGCTTAGGCTAACTGGTGAAATGTAACCAACTACACTCTTGATTCTAAATCTCATTCACGTACAAACTTCATTGTGACATTTTGTCGCCCGACGATTCAGTAAAGCGGTGAAACTCGTAGTACATTAAAAATATTGTAGAAAAGTACTGACAACTACATGTGGTTAAAGGATTTAAAGAAGATTAGAGTGGCAGATTGTTTGTTCAAGAATTTTACTAAATTGTACATTTAATATTCACATTATAGTTTATCATTGGTGATTCATGCATAATATTAAAAAAAAACTTATTGGTTCCATATCCTAAAATAATCAAATTATTTCTGAGGTTCAAAAGTGATCGAAGTTATTTACACAAGCATATTGTGAGGTAATAACGCAAGTAATTCTCTGAGCCATCACCAGTTAAAATCTTTCTTGGCCTGATAATTCAGCAAAATTACATATTTTCTATGCATTTATATTTGGTAAGCGTTTCCTATATCTTTTGGTTACATTTTTGACGTTTTTTTATTAAAAGTCTCTCGTCTTTTTTCAGGTTGTCACCGTTTTTCAACAAATAGTTACAAGTTTTAAATAACTAGTTAAATACAGGTTACTATACATTGATACTTTAAGTCTAATCCAACTGTAAGTTCTAATTCCATCTCTACAAGAGGCAGGCAGTATGACCCTAGCCGTTAATATTTGTTAAACCAAAATGCTGCTGCTGTTACATTAACTGAGACCAATTTAATTAATTTAAAGCAGCCAGATGATCATTACTGTTGATCATTTGCATTGATAAGCTGATGGAAGCTAATTTTCTGGGGACATAATCAATAGAATTCGAGAGATCATTATAATTTCCATTTCTATCAGATTAAAACCCAAATATTTCACGACAAATTATTAGTTTTCAAGTTGAAGTAGTACTAAGGAATGACCATGTGTATGAAATGAGCTTAAAAAGTCATCAATGTTAAAACGTAAACTGACTACCTTAACGATGGTGAGATATGGTACCAGGTAACATTTTGATGAGGTGTAAATTTCCAATGCGTTATTCATGCCAACGCAGGAGATTGAAGCATAGTAGGAGATTGAAGTCCGATTGAATAATTTGCATATCCCGAAGACTCGAGGGTAAATGTCAAGTGATTAGTATTCAGTGCTTTTGTGTCCCCCGATGAAAATACCTAGTACAGAAAAATAAGGGAAACGGGATTTTCCAGGAAACCTACGAGAAAGATTCAATCAATACAATCATTAACCGAGAGTCAACGAGATTATTCGTGAGAAAGGTAGCAGACAAAAACAAGAAAAGTGCAAGTGTAGACGGCAGAGGGTAGGTTGGTGGAAAAGTGCACTGCCATACAAAGGGTGTAAAGACCCCGCGCGCCAAATCCGTGAATGAGGATGGGAAATGCGCGACCGAGGTGAAATTGGGAAAAATAAGAATGAACGAGCAGAGAGATGGAAGGGAGTGTGAAAATAGAATCTAAGGACTGTCTGGAGGTGGAAGAATTTAGCAAATAAGAAGGAATGGGACGGTGGGGAGGGAGAGGAGGAGCAGAAAGAGGATGATTATGACGATGAGCAAAAGGCAATTTGTGATACGGTTATGCGAAGAAGGGAGCTGCTAGACATAAAAGGAGTGAAAGGTCTCGAGTTTAGTAGGAGAGAGAGAGACGCTCGGCTGCAATTAACTTCCCTTCACTCAACTTCTCCTCAATTCTCTTACGCTCAGCGCCGAAACCCCAGGCTACTTCTCCTCCTTACTGCCTCTCCCCCTCTTTCTCAACTCCCTCTTCTCCTTTCCCCACTCCACCCAAATGCTTTCCCCAATTCTTCCCCCTTCACGCACATATCTTCTCCTTCTCCCTCTCCTGCGTCTTCCCTTCTCAACCCGTCGCATCAAGTGAACTTCTTCTTCTTCCGTACCACGGAACCCTTCGATGCCATCTTCCACTACTATTCCCTTAACGCCTAATAGTTTTAGGTTTTCTCTCCAGCTTCCATTATTTACATCATTTTCTCCCATTTGCGCATCATTAACCATCATTATATTCTTTCTTTTCTTCGACTATCACATAACCCTGGGCCCTAACACGCGACAATCTACCCACTCCCCTCACTACGTCAACAATTTAATTTCTCACATGTCAGCACCTGATGTTTTACACTCTTTATTCCAGGATCAGAGCTCTTCCCTTTCCTTCAAAATAGAACCACTTACTGCAAAAAATAGTAACTTTTCACCTAGAACCTATTCTTCTCCTCCTAATTCCGCATAAATTCCGTTTAATTAGTTTCTTGGTAGGAAATGAAGATAAATGCATATGACAATTTTAAGAGCGTCAACCATCGAATGTTGACACTATCGGTTAGATCATCAAATATTTTGGTGACTTCACAGGAACAACAAACAAAAAATCCTCAAAATAATCAGAAAACCAGAGATTAATGCCAACTATGAGTCCAAAATTCAGTGCATATCATTATTACAATTTTTTCACGGCGTGATTTGCCTTACTATAAGAATACACTGTCCAGAAAAAAGATCCGAGAATTCATTTTTATAATTCGTTGTCTCGGGCGTGACTTCATGGAATCGACCTAACACGGTGAAAAGTAAAGAAAACTTTGTAATTCTAGATGAATATTTAATGTACGATCTAGGTTTCGGCGTGGCACATCATCATCTGGTACAATTGCATATAAGGTAGAGAATAAATGCAATTTATTTATATAATAAATATATATAATTTTATATAATAAATGCAATGCATTTATTCTCTAACTTCTATGCAATTGTACCAGATGATGACCTGCTACGTCAAAACCTAGGTCGTACATAAAATAATTATATGGAATTACAAAGTTTTCTTTACTTATCATTAAATTCATTTTTACTCTCAAACACCACTGTATCCCAAAATGAGTGTTACGATAACGTACAATAAAATGCCCTATAACTTTCTTCTTCATGAATATTTCTTATGCGTATATCTTTCTCGGCTTGGGAACAAATTTTGAATCTTAAAAAAGAAATTGAGTTAGCTTTACGTCAAATTCCATGGAAGAAGCATAAAAAGGACTATCATATCATATTACGGGCAAATAGAAGAATTAATTACTCAATCCCCTCCTCCCCTCTTATTAGAGCAGATAAGAATATTATGCAAAGGTTAACCAGTGTCAGATGTCTTTCTCAACGGAATTCACCCCAAACGGTCACCCGGGAGGGTCATTTCGACTATAGTAACGAGGCTTCAAACTCACACGCGCATTAGATCACCTCCTTTGAGCATATTTGTATCCTGTATAAAAGCATGCAATCAGTTTTTAATATAGCCACTTAGACACATTAGTTTGAATATATCAACGGAAAGGTTATTCACTATCTACAGGTGTCAATAAATGCAGATGCATAATGAACCACTGTGATTTTTTATTTATATCGATTCCGGGTCACCATGAGGTGATATGAATAGGTGCTCAACCAAGAACAAAGAAAATATTCTTTTCACTTCACTCATTTCACTTTACTTACGGATTCGCTTAAACGCCGTGGTAGAATTTTCAAACATAAATAACAAGGCGTTTTTAATGCACTAAACTCTATTCTAATACAATACAGAGCCTTCTAAAATGTTATAAAATCACCTTACTTAGTAAAAGAAGAATAAGGACTCTTAATAGGGACGAATGTTTTGATACCTTGGAGAATTATTCCCCTCCGTGATCAACAGTAAGAAACAAAAGAAAGGAAATATCAAATAATTTCTCTTTTAATTCAGTCAACACGATCTTATTATTTCCGAACATAGCTTTTTCATATATATATATATAGTGTCATTATTTCATGTGATTCAGTTACACAAGATATGTCAGAGACTACAAATTGTAAACATAGTAGACTGAGCACGAATAATCAATTAAATATATTACAGATGGCGACCTAATCATGCATCCCACTTCCTCGGAAATCTGGATTCATGACGATGGTAAGTGAAAAATGCAATTCCACCAAAAAGGATTTTTATGATCATCATGTAACCTGATGATGATGCAAAGCATCACAATCATGATTGAAAGAGATTAATTTGATGAATTTAGCTGTGTAAATGCCGTGTCTCGTTTACCCTCATCATGAAGTATTTCCATCTTGTAAAGACTGACACTGCTACCTTCAATCTGGACTAATTGCCTAATATATTCGATTCACATGTGCCGCAAAGGTAAAATCCAGGTTTTATGCATGCTGGGGGCATGCAAAATGGGGATGTTTATCTATTATAAAATATTTTTGAATATCGGTCAACTATGGTCAAATGTACAGTATTATCATTACAAGAGTGAAACATAGTGAGTTTTTTCTATAAAAAGTCATATAGTTTTAAACTAATCAGCCTTTACTTTATACTCTAATAATTATAAAGATATTTTGTAAGAATAAAAAAAAACCTTTTTCGCATTGGTAATATTACAAAATAATTCAGTTGTCGGGCACAACAGAGGACTGCTTGTTGCTAAACCGAAAAACTAGTTCTCCGGAAAAAAATTAAAATTGGATACGAAAAAACGTTCTAAGTAATGCAATTTTGCTTTAAGTTGCCACTTAAGTTATAATTGGATGCACATATATGTTCTCTAGATGTTTAACTTTTATTAAAAATCCCCTCATATAATACGACTCGAAGATAGCGTCTACTCCATATGCCTTTCCCAGATAAAATTCATAGTATGGACGAGAAAAATTCTACGATCAAGGTATATGCAAAAAAACATCTATCCCGCGATGTTTGCCACTCGCCCTTCCAGCATTGAACCAGGTACTAACTCCACTTACTCCTGTAGTCCTTGTTTCTCCATGCGAATGGTGATAACATCCCCCTATCTCAGGTTTTTTAAGTCTTCTTCCATCCCTTTTCGAGCCCGTGTACAACTTCATCCTGCTCTTTATAAAGCAATTATCTTCAACCCTATTTCTTCTCACATGACCCCACTATCACACTGTATCACTCTGCGTTCTGCTTTCGTGCCACCTAACGGAAAAACCTCTAGTCACTCGCAAACCTGGAGAGCAACTCCTGCCGATATTCATCCATCTCTCCCACCCATCCACTCCTACAACCTCCTCCATTCCATCAGCACCACCCCCTTTCATCCCCCACCACGTGAAACCAAACTTCTCCTTCCAAGAAACGTTCCCATACTCTTCCCATCCGATTTTGCACATGTCCTGTTGCAGCAGCTCTTCGGAAAACCATTCTCTCAAAACTTTCGCTCCACGCTAGTTTACGCGAAAAGAGCCCTCCCAAAATCCCGCCACCTCCCCATTCCCCATTCATTCGATACAGTGAGCAGAGTGTGGTTAGGTGGGCGTGCTTCTTCTCCCGCGACGTATCCATCAAGCTACTCTCCATGCACTCACTCCCCTACATCCACCCCTGCCCATGCATATATAACTACTCTGTCACCCACTTCCCTCATCCACCTTATTCCGTCTTTCCCTCACTCCCTTATTCCGTCTTTCCCTCACTCCCTTATTCCCTCCGGTTCCTTATCTTCTCCTTATGCTTCGCCTCATCACTCTTCCTGCCTTCCGTTTTCTTTCTCCCATCTTTCACTTTCCCTTCTTTTCTGTCGCCCTTCCGCTAATATATTTCCCCTTTTCCATTCTTCTCGTGTCTTACTCAAATAATGATAGTGTTTTTTTCTCGATCTATTGGGATGTCTCGGGAGAAATTGCCATTTTCCACTCTTTCTATTTTGCAGCTGTTCAGTCGTCCCATTGAAATATTTGCTGCATGCTCTGTGATTGGTATGAAAACTTGATCTCAGGAAGGGATACTACATGCTGATTGTATCCTCGAATTTCAGAACCCTTTGCAGCAATTGTAAGTATATTCTAAATAGTTCATTATGTCTTATACCAAACTGAAAATTTTATTATTTTTTTATTAATGTATAACATTTGTCGCAAATTACTAAAATCAATGCCAAATAGAGCCAGTACAATAATAGGCAGTGCACATTATGAATAAAATAATTCTTGAGGCTGATTATTGTGTTTATGGCTTTTTATTTTAGTTTCCTTGTAATTAATTGGTCGATCCGTTTTCATCACATCCAACATCTTACCCTACCACCAGTAACATAAGCCGGCCGAAAATTCCCTACTTAGGCTGACTCTCATGCAAAATTGCAAAAATTTCCCCAAAGAAAAATACAGAGTTTCTTTCTACACCACAAGCAGCCTCTCCAAGCTGCTATTCAATTCGAAAGACAAAGTGGAAATACAAATAGAAGTGAAGTGCATAAAGTAAGCTGCAATTCATGCCCAAGCAGTATATGTTAGTCAAACTGGACGCGGTTTTACCACATGGTTGAAAGATCACAGAAGATACCTGAGGAATGGAAATGACACCTCAATTATTGGCTAAAGGCATCCTGGTGACTGACAACGAATGTAATTTCACACCGAAAATATTGCACGTAGATAAAAAAGGAGAACAAAACTAGACGCTTTTGAACAACTGGAAATAAGTCAACACAGTCTCAATAAAACCCCCCTTAATAAATGAAAACAAATTTCAATATTAAAACCCTTTACTTTCCATACGACAAACTTAGCATTTTTATTTTACCTCCATCCCTTCCCCTCCCCGTTAATATTTCCAACCGTCTTTTTATCCCCTCCTAACAAACCTAACTATAAGTGTAAATATTCCTTGTTTATTGCTCAAACCATTGCTTGAAAATGATGTAAATGCATTGAAACCAGTCGCGTTTAAAACTGTGGAATAAAGTGGAAAACTGCAAGAATTCTTTCATTTAAAATGAAAAAGTTCCACCACATCTGACCTGAGACATCATCATTAAAGCGCGCATTATATTTCGCATTTTTTTATTCACCATACTCGATCTAAGAGCACTGATGGTTGCCACCAGAGTGCGTCTGAATTAAAGGAGTAGAGGTAAATGTTTTGAGATATAAAAGTATTAACATTTTACATAAGAGGCGCAAATTAGACTAAGAGAGGCAAAGCGGACCAAGTGGAATTTTCTATAATTAAAACGGACCCATAGTAAAAAGGTGTCTGATGGAAGATTGAAGTCTAAAGGTATAGGGACACTAAAGTGTTACTATATCTAAGTGGTTAGAAGTAATTTATCAGGATAAGTCCTCAAATAGAATCTCACTGTCCTATGGTGATGGTAGAGTCAAAAGAGAAACATTAAATAAAGAAAATCTGGCCCCTTAGATGCATCAAAAATGAATTACTATTAACCATTCGCAAATCAAATTCGCAAATAAGGCTCAAATAATGGTTGGTACTAGCAGGAAAAGAAATATTAGGCAAAAATGTCTTTCGGAGAAAACTCCTGAATACTTATGCATGTTAGCAAATGAATATGCAATGCTAATATTAAGAAAAAGTACAAAATCATGTGACTGAATCTCTATTTTAAAATAATAAATTTGTCTGATTTCCCCAGCACTCTTTCATTTACATACAATTAAATTAAATGAATCAGGGCATCAGAAATCCTATTAAAATATGATTTAGTGTAGTAACTATACAAACATTACATTAACGTTCTTTGTCATTTTTCCTAAAAGAATCACGGTCGAATGCCATATCGGTAGTAGCTTACGTTAATATTGACCATTTCGTAAACAAGCATAGAATGAAATATTTTAATTCATAATTAAAGCTTCATAATATACATTTAAATATTTCAAATATTTCCAGTTTTAAAATAGTCAAACACCAATGAACTGCTGTGATCTACAATGAATAAAACACTGTGGACCTATTTGGCGGATTATTAATATATTTTCCTACATCCTGAGCAGAGTGATTGAAGAGAATTGTAAAGTTACATATCTGGGATTATTAGAATGCAAAAATGGCTCCATATACGGATCACATAATGGTAGAAAATGTTTAAAAACTTCCTATGCACCATGAAAATACGACCGGTGGATGGAGTTGGAAAATAATGTTATAATATTAGACCTAAGAGCTAACAGATGGCGCGGATATTGTATTGCTTATCTTGAAATTTAGAATCTCAGAACAGAAGTGGGTTGCGGAATTTTTATGCATATACATTTTTGCCTTATATCACCATCACTTTTTATTGATGTACGATAATAAATAAGACATAAAAAAATACAACAAAGGACTTAAAGAAAGTGGAGTAATCGTGTCCCTTTAGCATGCACCCATAACCATCTCCTATCCACCTCGCTTTTTCTACATCCAATCTTAGAGATTGAAACTCCAATTGTAATGATACCATGAGGAAAATCGTACGGCACCAAGCCTTTTCAACCCCCTTCGTCCATCCCTGCACCTTCCCGTCCAGCACCATGTTCAACCAGACTAGCAATCCCTTTGCGAATGTTCTCCTCTTTGCCATCATCCCACTCGCTTCTGCTTTTTCGTCGACTCCACTAGATACTTTCCGTTTCCCCGTTAGCTCTTGCTGTCTAAATTAAATGTCCGCATACGAATAAAAGACTCATCAAAGAATACGGTTAGCAAGTTTTTCGCTTTATTAAAATAATATCAGGCTCTTAAAACCAGAAATGTTTACAGCACTGTAAATCATGTCATTTATGAATGACAGTTACCACCGTGCAGTGATCCCGGACAAAGTCAACAACAAAGAGCTGAGGTTGATTTAATACATCGCTTTCTTGCGTTTACTACTCCCACTTTTTTCCCAAAATACATCATTAAAAATCAAGCGCAATTCATGCACAAGTATATGCGTGATAGACCGAGCCCGTTTTGACTGGTGCTCGGCTTCCTGCCACGGAATTCTATCATTTTACACTATACTGCATAATGTACTGAAAGATACAGATAAAGAAAGATCGTTTCATTATATTTTTGCGTGAAAATTCTTATTCCAACCTCTATTGTTACTGATAATACCACAATCCCGGGAACATATATGTCGTGATTTTCCTCGTAAAAAATAGGGTGCGTTTCTTCCATTAGTACGCGTGGTAATGCTTAAATATGGTGGGAAACCGGATACAGATCACCTTACACTAGGCTCACGGTGGAGCGTGAGAATCCCACTATTTATGAAATAGGGTAGATTTTTCCCGATGTCGCCAGCGTATTAGTACAAGGTTCTTAATTTCATGAAGTCATACAGCTAGAGTTTACTGGGAGAATTCCAATCAAATAGACAGACTCTGCCTGAAACAATTTGGATCTACATTTAATGTAATATCTTAATCGCTTCTATTTCAACTTTTTCATTCCTTTGCATTTGATAATGAATGGAAGCAATGGTAAGCTACGAAATAATTAAGTGAAAATAATGTTTTAGTGGCCGAATGGGTTATATATTATTAAAAGGATGGCCATTAAAAGCCATGGAGATAAGTAGGAAGTATGCCTAATTAGAGAGTAAAAACATGTTACTCTGTGGGCTAATGACCTTGAAAAAGGATTTTGTAGTACTTTCTTCATAAAAGCCAATTGCATACCATTGGTATTACAAACTGACAGAAACATATGCCTAAAATACCTAAAATGAGCATACAAAATGATAAAACGGTAAAAGAGTGAACTTTCTGTGTGTGGTAAAACAAATATGATCCATAAACAGGCACCGATTCCATATTCTGAACCTTCAACTGTTCATGAAGTTTTAGGAGAGGGTAGTGTCATATCTCAGTCAGAACAAATGCTATAGGCGAGATAAACTCTTTTATGGCATCTCGTCTATCTCCCGTTATGTAACCGGGTTCATCAATCTAAAATAATAACTAGAAATATCAACAGCTGCTGCTGAAAAAGCAGAGACTCGAGGGAATAGAAATATGGAGCTTAGTGATTAAAAATAAAGTGAGGTTATTTCGTCCTCAAGCAGAATATAAAAACGTAGGAACAAAAACAAAACGAACAAATAATCCACCCAAACTCAATTCCCAATCTATGAACTGATTCTCTCATTGATTAACGCCTCAGGGGTATTCATACTGTCAGATTCAGCAATACAAAATGTCACAAGCAGAAAAAAACGACCCTGCGGGCGAAAATTGCTGAATGATTCTCGAGATACCAAAGTTATTTTTTTAAGAAAATTATATAGAATTGTCTTGCTCACCTTGCGGGTCCGGTACAATCAGTTTCTAATATAGACCTATAACCTGTTATAAAATAATGTCAATCTTTATTCTCAAATCTTTCATCAGATGAAATTAGATAAAATCGATCAATTATACACATTTGATAGAAAGATAAGTCTTTACTGCTTAAAATATAAATTTATAGCTAAACAGAAATATTTTAATTCATTGTTAAGTGATTTAGGCAATTGATTAAAGCTCAAAATATATAAGGTGTTAGCATTAGCATTAGTATTAGCTTTATATATAATTCCACCGATATTATTAACTCCGATTCACAAAACTCAAAAGGGCTATGAACATGTATACGATTGCATTTATTGAAATAAAGAACTGAAATGGTCAGTGAACATTTTAGCGACATTTTAATCGTGAAAAAGGGAATCTAAATATTCAACCATCTAGAAAATATAAGTGAGCAAGTGAATAAAATGTGTTTTTGTTAAAAATGAAATTTTTACTAATATCTTGAGATTAAATTTTTACCAAAAGTTTTGCAAATAAAAAACGGCCCCATTTGCAAACATTACGTGGCTAATTATTACTTCTGAAAGTGAATTTTTTACCTTATCTCCATCGTCTCAGGCTCAACTTTGTGGAAGTTCATTTCATCGTAAATGAAAAGGAAAACTTTGTTATATTCCACCAATTTTATGTATAACAAAGTTTTCCTTTTCATTTACGATGAATTTTTTAATTTACAGTCAACGATTTGAGTAAATTAAGAGGAATTGCGAAATAACTCAGGCCATTGAGGATTACTCAAGAGTGAAAATAAGGCCCGATGAAAGAGAAAAAACGTGAAAAACAACGCAAGGGTAAGGAAGATGGAAGAAAATATAAACTTGCGAAAAAGTCAACGGCGTGAAAACCACAAAAAGGAGGAAAGATGACGCCTAGGAGAGAAAGAGAGAGTGAGAGGAAATGAGAAGTCGGCAAAAATACTCTAGAGAAACTAATAAAACAAATGTAAAAGGAGGAGGGAAGCTTTAAGATCGGAGGGGAATGTTTAAATGGCGGAGGAATTAAAATGGAGAGGGATGGAGGAGGGTGCGAGATGTTCTCCGTGCATTCTGGGCGTTTTATGCTTTTGACAGATGGAGCCATTCCTACACACATTCAAACAAAGCCACCCTATAGAATGCACACCCCTCCCGAACCCCTCGCTCCCCCCTCCAACGCATTTCTCCATTCCATCCCCTTGCATTCTTCCTACACTATCCGTTTACATTCCTCGCCAACCAGTGGTGAACTTGATGGCCAGGCGCGCGCGTTCTTCTGATTCTTCATCTCTAAACTCTAGTGCTCCCCTACCACCAGCTTACTCTCTTGTCTCCCTATTCCCTTCCGTCCCTTTTCCCACTTACCCTTCCTCCATTCTCGCCTCTATATTGACACCCCCACACCCTCCCACTCTTCCAAGTGATCTCGTATTCTAGGGATCACATCATCAGACTCTCTTCCGTGTGGTCTCTTTAATCCATTTCATTTTCAGCCCCACTGAAAATTTTTATCGGTGAATGAAAGCATATTGTTGAAGGGCAAAGCCACATTTCAAAAATGCGGTGTTTAGTATGAACACGACTTTGGTTGTTTCATTGTGCTTCAATCGCTATCATAGTTTCATAACATGCACCCAGTTGACTTACTTTTTTTCGTTCCGTTTTGGAGCCATCCCCCGTGAACAGGTGGCCGTTTTCCATCCAATTCACACTTCCTACCATTTAATAGACTTACTCATCACGTATTGGGCATATGAGTTGCATCTCCGACAACTCAAATTACCACTATACACCAAATAACAGTATTTTTGAAAAACCAAATAATTTCACATGTCATTCAATCCAATACTACACTCTGAGTAATTGCAAAGAACTCATATAACTCGCAGTATGTAAATATCTCATGGTTCTCCTCTGAAATAATATTTAGCTCAGAATAGAGGAAATACACCGTATGGAGGTGGAGAGAACACGCTCCACACCTAATGTGATGAACTCCCTAAACACTGTTTTCGAATGATATCGTTCATTAGCATAGCCTCTCGTTGAATGTGTCCGTGAAGCGAGAGACATGCTGACAGTGCTAGTAGACCTAGGGCAAAGAGAGGTCCAGCGTAACTGTTCGTCCACTCCATGCATGAGGCAACAGTAACTAATCCTTAGTCCGTTCATGTTTACGGGGAAACATGCACTTGCTGTGCCCGCCCTTCAAGAGACAATCGAGCGTATACAGGAACTGGGTGTAATTACCGTGCCGGACGGATACCCATATCTTCCTCAGCGCAGTGGGTCACTATACTGTTGACCGCAGACATCGGATTCCTGAAGCGGCCCAAGTTTGCTCTCTGGCTTTTAAACAGTAAAGTTAAGAATCCTTAATTTTCTTCATTCCGCTATCCTAAGACATATTTGGTGAAGTATAGCCGAGTTAATGGCTTAGCCGCCGGATTATGGAGGCTTGAATGTGCTTTGCTGAAGCATCGATCTTTGATCTTGCTGCGATCCCTTGAACATAAGAGAAATAAGAAAAGTAATGAAGTATAATTCTTTGCAAGCATGTGACACACCAAACTTTTTACGTGAAGGCTTCAGCGGAGTTTTTTTTTATGAAAAGAATGGTTTTCCGAGTTTCCATCCGCGTTTATCCATTTTTGATGGACAATATTTCGCCAGCGTTCCAGCTAGCTTCCTCAGGTCCGTTAGATTGTCTATGCAGGGTTTGGTCTGTCCTTTTTTCTGTTATACCGTTTTCGCGCCTTCGGGTGAACGTGTGTCGTGATTGGTCGGTACCATTGAAGAGCCGTTTCCAAGCGGTGGTGAGGGTGTAGCCGTCCTCTCGGTTGAATTTTTGCGGTGTTTTTGCTATCTCTATCATGACTCCCGTATGATTCTAGGGAAATAGTGGGCTTCTTTTTTCAATAATACGGTCCTGCCAAATTTATGTCATGGGTTGGCTCACTCCACTGATGTTCCGCGACCACCGACTGGCTGAGTTGTCTGTTTTTCACGGCCCTCTTCTGCTCTTGGAGCCGGCATTTTAGTGCTCTTGAGGTCCGGCCGATGTAGGAGTTCCCGCAGCTACACTTGATGTGGTTTATTCCTCCAAATATGTCTTCCGGGAGGTGGTCCTTGGTCCAAAATGTTCATTTCTGATGCTAAATTTTTAATACGGTTTGTTGAAATCAATGTGTAAGTATAAACATTCCCCAAGACGTGAACAATTTTTGCTATAACAGTGATTACACGTGTCTCATTAGTTGGACAAAATAAATAAACCCAACACTTGTTAAAAATACGTTGTGATAAAAAGATAATTTTAGCCGTAGATATCCCAATAAAATTAATTACACGAATTCTTATTTCATAAATAATATAAAAAATTGTTGAAAATGTTTAACTATCAAAAAATATCTTTTATGCATTACTTTTAATACCGGTCCACAGTAAACAGTGATTTTACCTCTTAATTAAAGGAGAATTTACGTAAGTTCTTGTTTAACACTAGAAGGAAGTGATGGGTCATTTTGACTCATAACACGTATTCAAAATCAAATTTAACTACTTATTTGTGATTAGATTCGTTTTAAATTTTGTGAATTTGTGCATTCTTAAATATATTTTTCTAATATAAAAAATGTTTGTAATTGTTGTTGCTTAATTCTTTAATTGATGTTATACCTAGAATGACGACTAAGGGTCATTTTGACCCATTACTTCTTTCTGTATTGGAGTCAAATTTTCTCAATATTTTCTTTTCCTATTCATCACTGATATTTGCCTACATCAACTACAATGTATCAGCGCACATTTTGAGCAGTATATGAAGCCTTTATATTTCATTTTAATGCCATTCGTTGATAGCAGAACTCTCCTGGTAGCGGCTTACCAAAATTATAGAAATGTTTTACTTTCAAATAGTCTTTGAATTTGTCTTACAATAGAAATCGCCAGAAGAATATGATTGAAAATATGTCACTTTCATTCTGCCGTTGTATGCACTATTATCGTATACATACATTAATAAAATATGCTGCGTAAAGTATGACAGCTAGATGATAAGAATGTGATCAGCATTGCTTCTATTCCTAGAAGGAGAGGTTACAGCGGCCAGTGGTGCAACAATGGAAAAGGGTAGTCCTGACCATCGCTTGCCAAATTGTTTTGAACTCTCACTAGATATACGACCTTTTTTGTCACCAAAGTGTCGGAACACTACTTCTAAAAGCCGTGTAGAGGATACGCCGTGGTCAAATTGAAAATAATTTCCGAATTCCTTATTTTTTAGCTTTAGGGAAATCACTCCGTGGGATGCAAAAGAGAGGAGGAAAGAGTTTTGAGTCGTATGAGAGCAGAAAAGCCTATTGCCTAATCTTTCCATGCATGCAAACATATATATGTCTGTGTATGGATGAGACTTTTATGCATATTTTTTATTTGAAAAAGGTTTTGCGAAATTAATCTTTATCATATAAAAGGGTATTTATCTAAATATGCACAATTTTCAGCCAGTTGTCTTTATTTTAAAATTGTTATGCTAGAAAATAGCCTAATATGAGCACTGCGGAAGAGAATAAACTGAAATTATTTTAAATATTAACAATCAATTACTAAAAACAACGTTTATTGCTCATAATGTTTAGATAAAGCCTTCTTAATATCATTTGTGGAAAAAGATAAAGTACTAGGAGAAGAAACTTGCTATTCGATGCTGGAGAACTTTATGGGTCAAAATGACCCCTGCCCTATCTACCTGCCCTGCCTACGGAAATACCGTATTAAATAGAAATATTAACCACTTTGTACTGAGAGATTATATTGTTAAAAATAATTAAAAATTACGAGAGTAAAATTAAAAAATGAGTATCTACAAAATCTATATTATTCATGATGCAAGTATAATAGGACGTTGAAAAATGGCTCGAATAATAGGAAGAGAAATTACTTGCTGTACTTATAATTTTTGACTGTAAACTCTTTTCACTGAAATTTCACGATGTGACCATGTATTATTACAACAATCCAGGACTTTCTAACTGGTTGTTTCCTGACACACTCATTGCATTTTTGTCGGTGTATATACTACTCAGGGAAGAACAGAGATGCTTGTTCGTCCCTTCATGCGGCTCCTTCCGTACTCCCTCTATCTCTTGTTATACCCAACCACGCCGCCTTCCAATGTTATTCCATGCATTCCAGTGAAATTTATTATGCCTCCTTTCTTGTCCTCCCTAACTTCATTCATCCCTAAGGGGTCGTGCATTAACTACGTTACCAACTTAGGGGTGGGGGAGGAGATTGCCTAAAAACCTTCGGAGGGTAACTTGGGGAAGGGGGGGACTACTCAAAAGTAACATAGCTGTTATAATGCGCCTGATTACGTGTCTTACTCGTCAACATCGCGTCGACAACACTGCAGAGTTAAACATGAGGAAGGGCGCGCGGGGTTGTCCTACATCCTAAGCTTCTGCTTCATCTCAATGTTGTCCCTAGAATGTTGTCTAGTCTTCATACCATCAAAATGCTTATATTTTAACCTTCTTGTGGATTAAATAGCGACCTCATGATAGCACTTTTCAAGGCTGCAGTCAGAAATAAGGGGAGGGAGAGAGAACATAGTATATGATTACAGTACCTTGCGCCGTGATTCATGGTTGATTTTTTAAAATTTTAAAATGAATATTACTTGTTCCAACTGAGATTAGATAGTTCTATTGTATGTAGTTCGGCTACTTTATTTTTTTATGTCAACCTATCTCTAAAAATAAATTCACTCAATAATTATTGAGAAAATATTTTTGTAATGAAAGTAAAATAAGTATGTAGAAACAACGTTACATGTCGGGGGGGGGGGGAAGGTGTTGGGAAAATATTACGTTTGCCAACGAATTGGGGGGGAGGGGGGAAAAATATCCGAAATCGGTACCGTGGTTTATTCACGACCCCTTACTACAACCACTCCCATTGGCCTCCCCTCTAGTAAATCCTCGTCATCCCCGAGGAGCAGCACGGCCTCCACCACACCCCGATCCAGAGTCACGAATCCACGAATTCTCCCCTGACCCTTGAGGCACTCTTCCCCACACACACACTCAAGACCAGCTGTTTTTTTTAATTATTCACTTGTTTAAACACACTAATTCCCAACACGGCTCCAGAACTAATGGCGAAAACATATTCCTGATGTTTCTGCCATTCCCCTTTCCTCCCAGCGAATAAGAAAAAATCCAGGGCGTGGACAAGGTGAAGTAGAGGAGGAGGTGGGAGGGGTAAAGGAAGGAAATAGGTGAAGGTCACCAAATATTTGGAGTGCGAGACGTTCAAAATTAAATTTAAAAACATTTCTTAGAACAAAATACACGAGCAAAATAATAATTGAAACAAGAGGTTATTTCCAGTCTTGGGTTGAGAATGCAATGTATGGGAAACTGCGACACAACAAACGGACCATTAGATTAGATTAGATTGTTGTTGGGGGGGCCTTCGTCAGGAGCCCGGGCACTTAGACCTTTCTTGGCCCATTGTGCAAACCCCATGCCTGTCTGCCACTTGCAGACAGGGGACAAGAGCACCTCGGTAGAGGTATGGAGGATTGGCCTCCCCACGGCTCACCCCAATACCAGATATAAGGGATGTCCTCCCTCCAACCGGCCCGGTCTGGGTCTCCCTCCGGCCTCCCGGTATAGGTATGGAGGGAGTATCATCTCTCCATCCATGCCTGGTCGAGGTATGGAGGAGGGTCACCCATCCAACCACCGTCCGGGTCCAACGTGGCTTTTAACTTCGGTGTTCTGATGGGAACCGGTGTTTCAATGTGGCTTGGCCCTTGCCCTACAAACGGACCATACGAGATACCTTAGCAAGATGCGACAGAAAAATTAGAACTTTGTGCACGGGAACACATTCCTTTCCCAAGTATGGAATACCCACTGGGAGGAGGCACCACCACCGATTGAACGAGTTCTATAATTCGTAGCAGAATTTTGCACCTCCGGTGCTAATATATTTTTGGATAAAAACTATTTTTTTCGGAATTAAATCCTTCTAAATTATTTAGAAATTTATATTTTTCATGAAAATAAACAGTGAAAAAATATAGATTACTCATTCAAGCAGTCTTCCTGTGTGATACGGGGGCACTCCACAATTATTGTAGGGCTGTGTACTTGCGGCCGAAATAGTCTCCGGAGGGTTAAGACACTTGAAACATATATTTCTTTAGAGCAGTGGTTCCCAAAGTGGGCGCTACCGTCCCCTAGGGGGCGGTGCCATAATCTTGGGGAGCGATAAGTAACAAGAGGCGGCATGGAGGCGCTGGAGGCAGGATCCTGACCGAATGGTACCATGCATGTCCAGATGTCCAGGGATCAATAAAATATCAATTCAAATGGTATTTATTATCGACCACTTTTTATATATGGTGCAAATGTCATGAGTTTAGGTCAAATAATAATATTTTTTTTTTAACTTTTGCCGACGTTTCGGATTTTTATTTATCAAAAAGATTATTCAAAGAAATGTACCATATATGCAGAAATAAAAAAAGTTGGATTAAAAGAACGGACTTTACTTATCTAAGCAAAATTTATCATAATTTAATACATGACACACAACTTTTCAACAAAAGAAATTGATCCAAGCAACCAAATTAAAATTGTAAATAAAAACAGCACCAAACTTTAAAGGTAACAATCTCGAATGTCTATGTCTATGTATTTTTATATTTAATGACTGTAAATTAACCATTATGTAATCAAAAACGAATTGTCAAACATTTTCCATCATGTATAATTTGTTTATAGCCCTGAAGATGGTAAAATAAAAATCCGAAACGTCGGAAAAAGTTTAAAAAATATATATTATTTGACCTAAACTCATGACATTTGCACCATAAAATATCAATTTATTGTATTTGATATAAGCATTAATTTATTCATAATTGTTTTACATTAATTTTTATAATCTTCCTGAGTTGGTCAGGTAGTCTAGTATGATTTTAGAGCCCACGGTTGGGGGGCGTTGGGGGGATATTGAGGAACCAAGGTGACTCGAAAAAGTTTGGGAAACTGCTTTAGAGGGTATTGAATACCATTTGGAATCAAGGTGAATTGCTTGCAATTGCATTCTTTCGTTATTAAAATTTAACTATCCCACCACTCCAAAAAATCAATGTGAGAGGCATATTTTCAAAACTTTCTAAATAGAGCAGTGGGTTGGATTCGATTAGTTTCATTTGTATTCTTCTTACCTCGCAATAACACCAAGGCAAAAAAAAATCCTGCAATTTGTTGAAGATAAATTAGTTTCTTTAAAAATTGGCTATATCATCAAACGTTTTCAGGGAAAAAGTAATAAGGTATTTCCTGAATTTCATTTATCACCGAGAGAGTGTTTGACACTTACAAATAAACAATTCGCTAGAGTACTTTAGAGTACCTAGAGAAAATAAATCTTCTTTAGCCCGGATTCTGCAGCGTAAAGATCCCCGGTGGAGTAAAGTAACCCTAACGCAGGAATTACGAGCAGACCTTGGCTCCTGACCTTCCCCACTCCACAACCTGTCACGAGTGATTTATGGGTGCAGTGAAAGGGGAGATAATATTCCTTAGGCGAAGGAAAAAGGGATTTTCCTCTCTCCCAACCCTCTCTTTCCTGCCATCATCCGTCCTCCAAAGCCTCGTGGTCCTCTTCACGGAAAGCAAGGAACGAATATTAAGCTGGTGATGCGTTGCGTCGACTAATATGCCTTCGGTTGGTGCTCCGGTGAACGTGAAAATTTTATCCTTTGGAGCAACGTAAATTTAAGGCGTGCATGAGATATTCCACACTAATTATTAGAGATTGTATTGAATAGTCAAGGAAGATATTTGTTCACTTAAGCTGCTGCCCGTTTATTTTCATCCATAGAGGAAAAACATTTTTCATTCCCTGAAGAGATTAAATTGATGAAGATATAATAGTGATGAGAGCTTCACATAAGTGACAATCGCTGCTGCAGTAGTAGGAAAAGGGCTTTCCTATGGTAGGAGTGTAAGCTTAGTAATCATACCTTCTTCCCCTTGAACATTTCACGTTAAAATCCGCCGGCTGAATCCATTTGTCTTTTGGTAAAACAAGACTATCCACATCCGCAGGAAGTATAAATGCACAAGTCCGGTCATAGCAGTGGACCTAGGATTAAATATTCAATTGAAAATTGATACTAATCTTAGCTATTTATCGTGAAATTATCTATTGAGCCGAGTGGGACTTTGTAGAGATACGCTTAAAACGTGCTATCTATGGTGGAAAACATTTTTTCAATAAATTTACGCGCATAGGGAAGACTATTTTACCTGCAGAAAATCACCCACGATTAGTACATCTTTATTTATTCTAAAATATAATATTTAAGACCATTTTCCTCACCGCCATTTCCTATTCTTTATAAAATTTGAGAACTTTGCAATAATTCTCAATCATTATAAAAAAGTGACATTTAAAAAAATCGACAAAACATGTTTGAGTGGATTTGAAAGTTCCCTATTATTTAATCCTCCTTTTTTTAAAGTTCCTCTTTTAAACTGAGAAAACACAAAAAATTCTCAAAATCCGCAAGTATAATATTTCTTACAACATAGGTTTTGGTTATTACAGCCCCTGGTAATGCAGTAATACACAAAACCTTGGTCGCAATAAATACTAATTTTACACGTGGAATTTGTCTATTTTTGTTATTTCTCAATTTCCTTTCCACACAATATCGCATGAATCATTAGATTTTGTTTTTTATTGAGGTTTCTTATCATAATGACATATTAACGTAAATGACGAAGAAAAACCTACGGTTTAAAAATTAACGACTCCAAAACAACTTTTAAAACGCATTTCCGATTTTACCTAGCTTAGACACCTACGTTTGTTTTTTTAAATCGGTATACATCACGCTCTTCGTCAGAATAGTAATAAGCTAAGCTAATATTTTAAGGTTATATTTTGTTGTAAAAAATAACAAGGAGTGTCTTCCCATGCATGTAAACCAGAAAATTAAATTTTTAGTAATAATCATATTGTTTCTCCCGGCACTAGATCATAATGATTAGCATCAAAACATTACACATGAAAAGCACAAATGAATGAGCACATTCCTCCTCCTCCGTGTTATATTTCCCGAGTCACCCCAATTCCCTACGCTGATGGACGAAGGTTTGGACACGACGGTGAGCCGGACAGGAGGTAAATCGGCCCTCAAGAGGGGATAGAGCAAAGGGACAGCGTTCTGGACGGTCAAAGGAGGATGGGGTCCCTTCGGGGTTTTAGCGATGACACTAAGACATCACCCTCACCCCCTCGATAAGCAATTAAGACCACCGTAATTTGGGACACAAGAGGCGTGGAACATGTCAGATGGAACACCACAACGCCGCTTCATTCCACCCACCTCACCCCTGCCAGACACGCCTGTGCGTGAGTCGCTCAACAGAACGTCACCCACTATCCCACTCGGACTTTAGACAGTGATCCCTTTACCATCGCACCCCTTCCCCGCTTGGACCTCTAATACGCAACACACAGTGTCCTCCACTCTCATCACATGTCCTCACCTCTCCACATCCTCTGCTCCCGCATCCATAACAAGCAGTGCAATTAATGAATAAACCGTCCATTATCTCCAATGGTCGCTTTAACAGATGGCACCCCAAACAAATTGCCCTTTCATGTCTCCTCACTTCCCCTTTTAATTTATTTGCGCAATTTCTTTCAACCAACAAATTTTCAAAAATATCACCGCGGTACAACTGCCCAACATGAAAAATCAACTTAAAGTGCATATACACCTGAATTGAGATGTTTATAAGCCGTTTCATTTTTGGTTCTTTTGCATGGATCGTATAAATTTCAGTCAGCACTTTCGCTAAAAATAAAAAACGTATTTATGCCTTGCATTTGCGGTAAAATGATGTGAATGTAGTAGGCGGGAGTGATTTACCCTAACTTTATTAGGCAGCGATTTTTTACGTTATTATCAAAATTGAAGAATGACGGTACAAAGTCTTCTACTTGCCAAGTCAGTAAGTAGTGCACGGTGACATTACAATTTCAATGCCTAGTTAAAAGTTTATAGCGAAATTGAGACCAGTTTAAAAGTAATGAATATGCAAGAGTTGTAAATCTCTTCCAATTCGGAAATTGCATGACGATTTAAAAAGTAATTATAACTGTACTCTATAACATACGCAAAATAAAGTAAAACTCTATATTTCCATTCTACCCTGCAAACTGTCTCTGAATCTTGTGGAAGGAGGTGTTTTCATACGAGTCTTGAAATGATGAGGAATTAAGAATAAGTAATTGGACGAGACCGAGGTTGAAAGTAAACTGTATAGAAAGAGAATACCTTAGTATTTTGATCTTATTGATGCGGTCATTGACGGTTCGTGGGTGGAAAGTATGTCGGTATGTAAACTTTTTTTTTATAAATTTGCCATTTCTATTTGTTATAGGGATACAGTGCGAGATAAATAATTATATTATCCTTTTCATATTGAAAGTCAAAATATCTGAATACTTCAAGTAATCTTAGCCTAGCGTGTAGCCCCTGAGCCTCTAATGGCTTCCAACACAGATTTTCGATCATATTTGTCACTTAATGTCTTCGATCGTTGCAGCTTTTATTCAAGAGTGCTGTTTTCATTTATATTTTGATTATTTCACAAGGTTAATCTTTCTACGCAGGATCCCAAATGCTCACGGCATATTGAAAATGAGGTCTCACTTATATTATGACGAAGTAATAATATTTGTCCAATATCATGAGTGACACTTATAAGGAATTTGAGTAAATAGAAATAGGACTCACGTCACCAATCCAATGGCTAAGGGGCTTTATTCAAAACTATACTTAGTATATCACGCATCAAGGCAAGTGCAAATGCACGCAGGACCCGAGTTCATTACCACACCCAAGAAAATTAGCTGCCAATACATCTTTGCGTACTCCGTCCTCTGAAGAGAATACCATTTCAGTAAACATTTTGGTAAAAAACATCGAGGAAAAAACGAATCTTATAGGATTGAAAAGAGAAAAATACAGGAGCGTTTCAAATAAAATATTCTGTATTATTAATCTTTGATCCTAACATTTTTAAATATCTTCATATAAAAACAAAGATTTGCACCCTTTTCATCCCATCTAGAGTAGTCTGCATTTGTCTATATTTTTTGCCGAAATTTGGGCGTCGTTCCTTTGGGATGAAAGGGATAGATGGCACAGACATGGAGTGTCGAATGTCGAACGCAACTTAACCCCGCGAGAGGGATTGTTAAGTTTCCTTGATCTCCTCCTCGCTCATATTCCGTCCCTAATTTACCCACCCTTACCACCAATACACCCCTCACTCAATCAGCATCCTACCTTTACATACCATTTCCAGACCAAACCTTTTTCGCTCTACCACGATATAGGGATGGGCAAGTAAAAAAATATATTGATAGATATCGTATCGAGATTTAAAACATGTATCGATAGTTATCGAGCCAAAATTATCGATATTTTGATATATCAATAATTTTGCCAAAACAAGTGGTTCCTTAAAATTTCACCAAAATATATAAAAAATGTTGAAGTAAAATTTGGAAAATTATGGATATGTAGAAGTAATAAAAAAATCTTATTTTTTTATTTTTACAATCAATTTAAATCAATCAAACCAGTATTTGTCTGATATTGACATCAGAAGAACTCTCTGTTTTACATGTTCCCCCGTTAATCTACTCCTGTTGTCCGGTACCACGAAGTTAACTGCAGAAGCCACTCTTTCGGATGTAACAGATGAGGCTTCGCATATTAAGTACTTCAGCGAGATTTCCGAAAGAACCGGTGTGAAGTGTCGGGAGTTCACCCAAAACTTTATTGGATCTGATTTCCTCTCCAGTAGTGGTTGGTCCAGATACTGCTTCAGCTCATTAGGGACAGAGCCAGAGCTAGGAACCTATTGCGTAGTAGTGCTAAGAGATAATAGGTGTTCATGTCTGGACCAAATTGAACTTCTATCAGCGTTTTCTCGTTCTGTTTGTGCAGATCGTACTTCTGGAGAACGTTGTACCATTCGCCTATGTTCTAAGCAATTATCATCACTTATTTTCGTTATAGCACTAGAGACCGCAGCTGGAGAAACAACTTTACAACGGTGCTAAACAAATATATCGAATTTGATACTCGGAAAAAAAATCAATTTTTGATATATCGACATGAAAAATATCGACGATAATTATCGATAGATCTTAAAAAATATATCGAGTTTTTGATATATCGATATTTTTTGCCCAAGCCTACCACGATACCTCTATCCCTCCCCTCACCTCCCGTTAATGCTTTTTTTTAGTCCATCCGTAGTGAACTCCCCTATTGCCCTCGTCACATACGTCTCCTCCCATCTCTATATTCATCTCAATGTATCTCAATGTATTTAACTGCAATAATTTTATGTTTGACGAGGGGTTAGATGGAAGATGGGACTTTCTAGTCCCAATCTCGCCCAATAAAGACGTTTTATTATTATTATTATTATATTCCACCCTCATCCCTTAAAACCCATCCACTTTGACCCCAATAACCCTCTCGCATTAGGAAGTCCACCTTAAGCTGCCCATCACAAACGCTGAGAACGCTGCAGACGCTAGCCAAGGGGGTAAAAATCATCTTTAGATCCTCGGGTGAAAGAATATTTCGGATTTGGGAGTGGCATTGGCTTGGAGGATGGTCGGGGAGGGAAAGTGAGAAGTGGTTAATTAGGGATTGAGGATTATGTGGAAGACGAGGAAAAGGAAAGGAGCGAAGGGTGGGGATGGGATATCACTATGAGGCTTGATGGTGATAAATCATCCCCCTATAGCGTCTAAGAAGAAGAACTGGAGACTCGAAGTTCTTATTCACTTATTTTACCCCTCTCTCACCCTTGCAGGGCCACGGATCGTATTTCAACATCGGAGTGCTTCTCCGTATCTCTTACATTCTGGTCAGGCAATGTGGTGTATATGTTGCGAGTAAAGTATCGTAGGCGGAAGTAACGGTTCAGGTTTATGCCCGTGTGTTTTCTTTGTGGTCCACAGCTGCATTTGGAGGGGATGTCTGTGTGTTCGCGGCGCCGTCCGCGGTGGATGTCCGGGAGTAAATTTATCCGGTATTAATTCTGCAACAACACACAGCATAGGTGAGGAGATAGCATTTCAGCTAAAGTAGTAAAGAATGAAGAGAACCGACCTAGAGAACGGAAGGGAAGAGTTGTTCAATACGGCGCAGGACAAAGGCAACTGACAATCTCGCATTTAACCGTAAGGACGATTCACAACGGAAAACATCGTTCATGAGTGTATTAAAAATATAATAAGACTTACTCGGCCAATGTACCTGATACGGAAGAATTTTGAATTAAAATGCTGTTTGCGTTTATTGTCCTGATAACCAAACGAAAAGGAGCATAAATAAAGATACTTGTAAAACAATAACTAATCAGCAAGACTATAGATGATAACTGTTGTCAAGATGATTACGACGGAGACTCTGGATTTTAACAAGAAAATATTATTTTATAATGTTCTAGGAGAATGCAGATTGACGCATAATTCAATAACATGACAGTGTTAAGAGAACACTTGTAGGGAATACACATTCTACAATTCCCACGCTTTTAGACTGGTCTTGCCATTACACTCGTAACCCGTTCAATTTCATTACATGTACGATCATTCAATTTAAAAGGCTTTCTTAAATTGGCTTATCAAACAACTGCATCACTCTCATTTCTTCCAGATATGTGGTTAAAATCATATTTGTTTATCAAGTAGTTTCTATTTATTAAACCTCAGACTGTAGTTCTCAATGGCAGTTTCAGCTGTGGCAAATTGTAGAAGAAAGCTTTGCTTCAAGCAAGGGTTAGTTAAAATAACTATAATATTACTTTGTAAATAAGTATCGCGTGTGATTTAATCAGCTAAAGCAACATTAAATGTAATGGAAAAAGAAAATTGTGAAAGTTTTTACACCTCTGATTGACCTCAATATAAGTATCCATACAAAACTCTCCGTTTCCACAAGTTAACATCGTTCGTTGGATGAGTATGATTATTTCATCGTAGCTAAATAAGTTGCCGATTTCCTCATCGATAACAGAGAAGATTTATTTTTGTTGGTCATGAAAGAATTTTAATATTGACCTTATATAACTCACAAGAGAAAGGACTCAATACATGTAAAATGTTCTCGGGAATCCCACCGGGTTAAATTGGTAAACAGCACCGACGTTTCAACGGACGACTCGTCCATCGGTATAAGGGAGAGTAAAATGTCGTTGAGTATAAGGAACGTTAGCCTCATTCGGGTACAACAATCAGGTGACTCCTGATTGGCCAGAAGAATCTTCAAAATTGCGAGAGAAAGGAGTTATAACGTACTAAATTTCCTTTAAATTCGGGTTCCACGAATTGCTTAGGTTAAATTTCGTGTCCCGATTGAAATTCTCAACACAAATAGTTTTACCAGTCTCAATAAATGTCATCTAAACACCATTTCATGACCAAAATGAGATCACTTCCCAATTTATGCATCTTTTATTGAAATAAGCTATTGCCCATTACAAATAAATCAATATTGGTAAATTTCCACACAGTATATTATAAAAACACGGTTAAAATACAACACCGACCATGGTTTCGGTACGTAATGCCTATATCAAGGTTCATCGCAGGCTGTCCAGCTTAATTTGCTCTGATATGAATACTAGGGTGAAATATTTTACTGTTTTTTTTCGGTATTTAATTAATAAAAAGCAGCGATCTCATTCTCGTAATATTTACTTAATATAATAAAATCCTTCATAAATATATTATGTTGTATATATTATGCTATATATATACATTTTCACGATTTTTATAAATAAAAAAAATCTCAGATATTGATAATTACAAAATTTTGACTTCGCACTTTGAAGTTATTTCCGCGAGCTCTTTACGTGATATTTCGCGTAAAATATAATGAATACGCACAAAAAGACTTAACTCCCAGAGAACCAAGGACAATTAGAAAACTTCTAGTTCGAAAAACGTCATGTACCACGTAAATATATGTGCCTCCGCAATTTCCAAGACCCTGGCCTGATATTAATCACTCAATTTTCTGCAAGTTCAAAATATGATGGATTTATCGCTAATAATGACCATTAAATTACTCTGTGAGTTCTGGCTGAGTGGAAGCTCACCAAGTGCGTTCATGCATCAGGGCAAATAACATGAAAGAGGCAGTAGTACTGGAGCGGCAAGAGATGAAATAGATAGTCGAATTTTATATGCTTTGATGCTCGTCATAGCTCTGTTTGCCAACGACATGCTCGGGAAAGCCATTAAAACTTTGATTGGATTCATACCTTTGGTTTTACTCAACTGGAAGGCAAATCGCAAGACAGTAAGGGATCCCGTTAAGAAATAGGATTGAGGTGGGCATTAATAGCAAAATTAGTTCGGGGCATACAAGTGCCTGAGACTGAACTCTACTCCATTCATTCTCCCATGAGGTTAGAACATGACTGGAATATGGTCTTACAAATCAATACAAGGGATTTTCACTCTCACTAAAATTGCTCAGAGGGCTTGCTACTCCGACTCATTCAAAATACAGCCTCAATTATTCATAACGGTTGAAAACTAAAGTTATTTGGCACTCATGGAAGGCTAGTTTTATTGCCTTGCTTAAACTGAATACTTTACTAATTCAATGGATATTTAAAAAAAAAGTGCTTTCTATGAACATAGTTACATTTATATTCAATATTCATCATCAGTTAAATTACTTGCAGATACATGCAGGAGAATACGCATTGTACGGATGAAATATGGAAGATGTGAAACAGGTTCGATACGCCATGCAACCACAGGAAACACTTTATCTATATCACACAAAGTAAATAATGTGCCCCTTCAGAAAAATACAGTAATATTTAAATTTATATCAAGTAGCTAATATATCGTTCCGAATCACTGAAAGCAGCCTTTTTTACCTTAAAATACGGATACACAATTCTTTCACAGTTTGCACCTCATATTTTTCTTACGTATACAGAAATTTATAGGTCGTTTGGTTTAAGGCAAACATAACCTGATTTATGAAACCCTAAATTGATTTCCATCAATTTGTTCCCATACCTTTTCTTTTTAAGCTATGCACACAAATGTTACATCATTTGACACCGTCTAATGATTCTTGGAATCGGAGGCGCTTTAATGTTAGTGAAGTCTTGATGAGATTTCCACTTGGTAAGGTATTTGACGTTACTTTAGCTGAATCTGCCATCGTCATAAGGGATGTGAAGATTGCAGAGTAATCCACTGAAATGTCAGTAGTCCAATAGTAGGATGGGAATCCCGAGAATACTTTACTTGAATCATGCACCGAGAAAAAACTAAATCTTTCACGCTTTAATGCAGTTCTTCTCTTACAACATTCCCTCGATAAACTACCTAGTTTCAATTAAATATAATTTTTGAAAACCTGATTCACATAAGTATATACTCCCGATGTATGATCAACGGTAAATTTACAGCCTGTAAGATTGTAACGATAATTTATAACCCGAGCATGAGCAACATTTGATAAACGTACCTTCACGATGACGTCCTAAACCACTGAATAAACGTGGACCGAAAAAAAGAATATATTATATAAACATATGTCGTTTTAAAATTATAGTGTTGAGCGTGGAAACCAAAAAATCTATTTTTCCCATTTCTATTTTTTCTATTTATAAATATAATATTTGATATATGTATATTGAGAAGAACACAAAATAATCGCTCATGGACAGGTTTCGGGGTAGCTGGGTGTGTTCATTGACATAAGAGTGAACAAATTAATCAATCTTTTGATCCTTTAAACAACCCTTAACCATAATTAACCCTATTAACCCTAATTAATCAGCCTTTTGAGTCATTAATTTATAAAAGTTATTGAAATTGCAAAACCTTCATAATGCAAGTAGAATACCGCTTTAAAACACTGAAACAAACTGTATCTAATTAAATGCCTGCATGAAACACTGACGAGACCTAGATGATTGGTATGTGGCACCTGACGGTAAGCGTATGAACTAATTGAAAAATAAGCGGAACAACATTTTCTATTGGTGGCATGGGAAGATGTAGAGCCCTGCTCCACACTCACTGCGGATTTGCTGATAATTAACGGATGCCGTGGTAGTAATTATTCTTAGTGAACTGGTACAACAAGGCAATTATGATGCTTCCGAGATTTCACGAATATTATCGGAAAACACAGTTTAATGGTATCACTTGCCGAAGAATGCGAAATTTAGAGAATTAGGAAACTACTCACTCCTTTGGCAACTCCCTTCTCATTCAGATCACCCCAACATGGCATGCATGGAGCCTGTTTCCGCTCGCTTATCCTCAGTTCTTTGACACTTTCTCTACGTTTCCCCCGCTCTCTATTAAAGAAAAACAATTAGAAAAATGAAACAAAGGAATTTTAAAAAACGTTTTTTGAAAAAAATATATTGCGGATTTTATGCGCAAATCCGTCACTTACTACCATCTTAATGTTGGCATGTGTTTACAGCGGAAAGGATCAATTGGTTTTGGCGACGGTCGGACGCTCCCTGATCTCCCTCTGGAGTGTTGGGGGTTGTGGAGGAGGGTGTGTGGATCTGCGGTGGTTTTGATGCTGGTCAGAAGTGTGAAATTGTCTGAAGAGAAGGGTGAGAAGGAGGGTTAATCACCAATTTTCCCTTTGGGTGGAAAGCGGATGACCGGTGGACAGGCATCACAACTCCAAGAGAGGATGAGGCGCAACCGTGGAAGTGGGAGAGAGGGGTATCGGAAGAGGAGAACGCTGCTGAGGGTGTGTAAGGTAGCTAGATACGACATGTTATGCCGGAAGAGAAAGAGAGGGGTCAGGGGTCACAGGAGGGTTTGAAGGGACGATGTGCGAAATGGGATCGAGGGGGGAGGAGTTGGAGAGAAGGAACCTGGGTCTCTGACACGGGAAACGGGCGAATTTGTTTAAAAGGAGTGCGGTTGATGGTTGGATGAAGACACCCACCTAAAGGGAAACAATTTTCTGAACTATACGATGCTATTGGTGGGAGAGGTAGCTGGCCGAGGGATGTGGGCAGCGGGAATAGCAGTTGCAAAAAAATCCTGAGAAGAATTTACGTCCCTAGCAGTGTCAGTGTGCGAAAACAGTCCATTGAAAGGATTGCAAGGGTTTAAGCCAGAGATAAAGGGAGAAGGGAACATTGGAGTATGGATATTTAGATAACTAGAGTGAAACGCAGGGAAAATGGGATGAAAGCAGATGAAAGGGGATGTTTATCTCAGTAAATCATAAAAATCAACAAAAAAGTAATCCATCGATTTAGAGGAAGCGTTGAATTTCCATACTGAGAAGAATTAAACGTCCGATTTCTTCCCTTATTTATTTCCTTGTAAATTCCATAAATCTCATCGATAATCTCTCCATATTATTTCTTGCAGCCTAAAATTCAAAGAAAACAACATCATGGAGGAAAAATTCTGATTTTAAGTGTAGGAGGAACTCTAAAGCATAAGACTTGATCGTGTGTTAAAACGTTAACAAATATTTAAAGATGAATAATACATTTGATAACTACCAATAAAGCATAATTAGAGTAAGAGATGCCTCAAGCAAGTCTATCAATGATTCTGGATTGTATATATTCATGATCATTAGATGACCTTTATTTGCAACAATAAAAATATTGGATTTGTTCACAACTACATTCTACTACTCTCAGAGTTGCAAAAATATTGAAGAAAACAACTTTAATGGGATAACTACATTTTGCCTATCCTCAACTACGCTAGCAAGAAGTGAATTTAAAATACCTTTTGCCATATAATGTATTTAACAAAAGAGATGGTATGACTAATATATCCTTGCGGGAGACTCAAGAGCACACTATGGGCATGACTACCCGACACCCATCCTGAGATCTCCTACTTGACGGTTCACCCATTCCTACTTCCTCTAACCAAAACCCCCCTTGCCATCCACCCCCTACCTCAAAATACTTTTAAAATTCTCCTCCTCCATTCGATCAACCCCCTCTTACACACAACCTATCTCTTCCAAGCGCCCCCTTAAACCACATCGTCACCACTACCTATCCTCACTCCCTTACCAATCCCTCATCTTCTGGCCCCTACCAATCCCTCTTTCCCCGCAACGTCTATTGACCTTAAGCAAACATGCTCGGCGCATCCTTATCCCTGCAAACTCACGTACGTGGTAGCCCTCGAAATTACTCCTTCGGATGACGAGTTACTCACTCTCTATCACACACAAGTTTCTTCTGCAAAAGATATGACCACACACACACTGGTGCACAAAAGACTAACATTCGCATACGTACGTACAAAGCCTCTTTCTACAAAGGTAATTCTATCACTCCGTTTCCATCACTTTTACTCTGCTTAACCCAATCACCCCCAAGGCCGCGGAAATACCACAACTCTTTTCTCTCCAACCTAACTCTAAAACTCCTTACTTACGTGATGATATGCCAAGTAAGTGAGTGGAATCGTGACAAACACTACTTTTACCAATCGATCTTAGATCGATGTGAAATTTCAAATGCGAGCTGACTCAGATTCCCTGGTTTACAAACATTCTGAAAATATTGATATCGAACTGTCGAATTCAGTTCAATTATTTTGAAATTTCTTTCTTATTTCAGCCGCACACTCTTCCTTCCCTTATTAAAACGAGCCACACCCTAATTGACATCGATTTTATCGTGTTTTCCTTCGGAAACCAAATGAAGAACGAAGAGTACAACAGTCCATTTTCATTTCGCATCGATCTGAGATCGCAGACCAGCTGGAAAAGCGAGCTGACTCGGCTCGCTTCTCAGATCGATCTAGCCAGCACGTTCCTTTTACCATACCGGGCTGAGCCGGTCAAATCAATTTGAAGTCGATTGGTAAAATAAGTGATACTTTTCTCTACGCTGCGATTAGATCACATTTGAATTTTCAACACTAATGACTATCCGGTTTAGATGTTACAACACCATCATCAGAGTTTGAATGCCTGTTCAAAAACAATTGGCGTAATTCGTAGGTTGAGTGGGAATGAATCTTTGGGAGGGCGAGAGAATTAGACCTGTTATGCTGCACAAGGACAAGGTACCCAAGGGAAAGCATGTAAACAGCTTCAAAGGTTAAAAGATAAGGGGATAGGGATGGTAAAAAATGGGGAAAATATTTCTGGTAAAAAGTCATTTATAAGTCATACGGCAAAAAATTTAAAAGCTGAAATAATTTCAAAATTTTCAAAATAATATAGGTAAACATTTTTTTCACATTAAATAGAAGGATTAAATTAGATGTGTGACTCTAGTTGGTATTCAGCAAAAAAAGACTTACAGTCCCGTTATATGACAAATATGTTTGAATGTTCAGCCCATGAATATGGTATATTCATGGCTCAGCCATTCTGGCCAATGTAAAAACAGTTGCTCCCCGGAGAAAAACATTTGAACAATTGTAACTCGCTTTTTTCAATTTTTCATGAGCGTCTTTGGAATTAAAAATAAGTTTTCCAATAGTCATAGGGGCTACACAAACAAATTTTGTTATTGTACTTAGGAAATAATCTACTTAGTTAGCAAACTAAATTCTTAATAAAATGCAACTTGCATCATCTCTTAGCTTTGTCCTGAGGAAAGATGAGTCGAATCGATTATGGCTTTATCGCGCGAATGTCAACAGGTTAGCTATTAAATCAACCTTATAGCCATTACGTGAGGCGATATGTTTACTAAGCTAAGTTGAAATAAAAATTGAATTTGAAAATCTTTGAGCTTTTAAATATATGGCCATAGAGGGATAAATGTCTAGTGATTCTCTCAGGCCCTTCTTTTTACTCCCATTCACTCTGCTCGGTTGGGAGTGGGTAAAGAGATGGGCCGAATTCATTACCCGCAGTTCACCAGTATCTTCGCGTGGTGTGTTTGCGGTGTGCAGCTTGGTGACACCGAAACTCGTGAAGTCAGCAATGGGTGGTTTTGAGGATGATGAATTGCAGAGTAAGCGAGGTGGTGGGAAGTGAGGAGGGGGGCACTCACTGTCTCATAAAACAGGGAATTTACGGTTTGTTTATGGATGTTGTGGTTTCCGCTGGGATGGTTAGGGTGTGGTGAAAGGGAAGTCCTCTTTGCGTGTTGGTGAGCGAAGATGGGATGTATGTTGGACCCGACCCATGATTCCGCAGTGCCCACCACATACTTGGGGAATAGACTGTGATGAATGAATCATTGGATCCGTTATAAATTTCCACTGTCTCTTCACTGGATATTGCTGAAGCGGCTGAAACGTATTTATGTCACCGAGTTTTTTAAACTCATTATAAATATTACTTCCCTCTCTTTCTTCCTCTCGACTGAAATTATTCGCATTCCGCGGTAAAAAAGGCAATTTTAGAGGCGAGCACGTTTTTTATTTAATTTTTGTGCTGATATTTGAAACCCCACGGAGGGTAGGTGACAATGCAGATTCTCAGGAATTTATGTATTGCTCTCAAAAACTCCGCATGCTATGATGTTCCACTCCGACGGTGCTTCATCACCGGGTTTTTTCAGTGGTCACTAGATTAGATTAAGAGATGAAAAGAACCAAGTTTCTTGACATTAACTTGGATTTGTTATCACCAGCTCAAAACCAGAGAGGACGCTTGTGTGGAGGAGGGAGAGGAGGATTGACAAATTCTGATGGGAAATATGATGAAAACCCCAGCGAATTGTGACAGAAAAAGATATAATAGGTTTAATCCACGATAGAGTCACCCATAATAACGATATATTCTTAGAATCTTGGGAAAACCAAACTCTGCATTGTATTTTGCTGCAACATTACTGTGGTTTTCTGATCTAGGTATATCCTCTAATTTTGATATAGCTAACAAAAATATGGAGCAGTTTCATACAGAAAAAAGCCAATCAACGGGACTAAAAATGAGATGAAAATAGAAAATGAATCATTTTGCGGTGAGTACCTACATCGGTTTTCTGAGCATCCCAATGTTATTTATGCTCAATGAAGAGGCGTGTTAACTCCAACTGATAACACGTACGAACCGTTCTGAATCCTCAAAAATACATTTCAATTGAAAGCTACAGCTTTTTGTAAGCATGACCTTCCCTCGCAGCAGCGTCCAGACCCATAAATGGCGCTTGTTGAAAAAGGAGGGGGTCATAGATGTGCGGAGGAGAATGAGGTAAGAAAATACAGATTGGGGAAGAGGGCATGGGGAAGTAAGGAGAATGATTTTGTAAGGGAGGAGAGGAAGAGAGGGGATATGCATTAGCTTGGCACATGCAACCTTCCCATCTGTGTTTTACAACCCAGAACACAAATTTTCTTCCTATTTTCATCTTCTTCTGTCGGAGTTCTCTTCTGCACCAGATTACTCTGCGCACTCTCCCACATTCAGTCACACTTTTACCTTGGGCTTTCTTTGTACCTCACCGGGCAGCGTCCTCTTCAAAAGTGGCAGCGGCAGTCACGCCTGCTCTTTTACGCCCCCTTAGCGTTTCAATTTGCTCCATCGAAGAACTTCAAACCGACTCACAGCCAGAAGATCCCTCCTTGTTTTATCATCCGCGCGCCCGCCCACTATCTACTCCCTCTACTCCTCCCATCCCTCACACCAAAACCTCTCTCTTTCCATTCTACGATAGCACCTTCCCTCTCCTCAAGCTGTTTGCAAACTGACTCGTTTCTACTTGATCTCCCCACCACCTTCCATTTCTATTCTTCGCTGCTTTTGCTTCTTGACGCTTCCCCTTTCTGATAGATGAACAAATGAACCACGGTTGGTTGTGAAAAATATTCTAATCGGAATTAAAAATATTTTTGGAAAAAAGTCGGAATAAAAATGTATATTAGATTTTAAATAATATAATATATTATTGTAAAATAAGCATACCAAATGTTTTTTGATCTACTAAATTATTTATAATAAAGTGAAAAAAATTGTATTGATGCCAGAAACCATGCCCAAATTATTGCACTACATTAGTCAACGACTGGACAATAGACTGGAGCATTGTAGACCGGTAACACAACAGTTCCTAACAAGGGGAATGTCTCCCTGAAGGTACGAGATTGGTGATTAAGGTGTACGCGAAAAAATTAAATCGTGTGGAGGAATTTTTAAGTATATTGAACTATTGCCCCGGGACAATGTTTAAGAGGTATAACTTTGGAAACTTAACTCCCAATGGGGACGTGCCGAAAAAAACTCTATGCACACGATACGGTAGCGAATCTGTACCGTTAGTATTTTATGTCAGAATACTGCTCCGTTCCTTAAAGCTCCCCACTTGCCACTGTTAGACGGGAAATGGAATGGAAGTGCTGGGAAGCGGGAGGGAGAGAGATTCCCGGTGGAGAAAGCGGCGGGTGCAAGCGGGGTCGTCTAACACACTGACGTTCGGTCCATTCTGGCGGATTCGTTCACTTTTCGGATCCTCGTGCTAATAAAATGCTCCTGGGTTCCTCCCTTTCATCCGTCCACCTTTCTTCCTTTTATACAAATCCACACGAGGAAATGCTACCTTCGGCTGGCCATCGTCCAACATTTCTCACGCGCTCTTCAGTCCCCTTACGACGGTAAATCCCGCATCCCATTTTCAATGGTTAGCAAGAGGAACTATTGGCGAGTGAATTGTCTTACTTTTCATTTTTTTGCGTCACAGGTCACGCACTCTTTGATAGCCTCAGAGATTCCTACCTCCCCCTTCCCCAATACCCGATTGATCATGTTTCAAGTGTTGAAGTGAGTGGAAAGTGGTATGTTGATACAGGTCAACTCTTTCGTTTCTATTGACACTTTCAGAATTTTTCCACGCAGGTACCCAACAGCTTTCGCCCAGTGGCGTACGGACGGTTTGGGGTTTAAACTCTCCCAAAAACATGTTTACCTGGATTCGTTTTCATTAGTTTGCCTGAACTAGCGTTTAGAATTTTGCTTATTGTGATGAAAAATATAGTTAAATTGTCTTAACGAAAAGAGAATGTTAAATTAATTATTGTTTTATTTAATAATAATCTAAATATCATTTTATAACTTTACACGTAAATATTGATGAAGCCCCCATCCCGCCCCTCCTCCCCCGTAGAAGTCAACCCCCCCCCCCCCCCCCAGAAGTCAATCCTGCGTACGCCACTGCGTTTCGCTCATGTACTGACGACAATAAACACTTACTTGAGTCATAGTAAAACTTCTTTTTGAATCCTTATCCCTAATTCATGCAAGTGATTTGCAAGATTTAACACGTTTAAATATGGTTTTTGAGTAGAAGTGATAATATTTGACTCTTTTCCCTAGCATATTTAGTTTTATTACAACCTATTTTAATGCCTTAATTTGAATATTTATCGAGAATACAATATTTTTGTCTATCTGTTATTCTCACAGCAACTATAAAGTGATTCCAAATGCAATACTATAGCGTATACAATATAGCCAAAAGAATTCTATGAAATAACATAGGGCTTTTATCTTTCAGTCAAACATGAAACTGTAATTAGTAGTTAATTTTCTCCTTCATTCATAACGGCTTCGAAATCATTAACCCTTCAACGGCGAGCGACGTAGTCATTACGCTGGGCACGAACTTCACATGCCGTCGAGTGAAGTAGTGACTACGTCGCGGCGATACCATTTAAATCAGCGGAAAACAGCCATTCTTTTTAATCTCCTCTAGCCTACGACATTGGATTCATTTAAATCTCCCCCGGTCTTGAAGGGTCAATTTTCCTCATTCCATCATTAAATTGGGCTATAAAAAATATAAGGCATAAAAAAAAGGCCTTTGCTTATCATTTTAAAACCATTGATGATGAAAAAAATGCTTCGAAAATTGTCTCTGCCAAAATAAAATATGATTCACTTCCAATAACCTGAGGTACCATTCATAATTGCTTTTTGCACTTTGAGTCATACGTTGAGCAAAGCCAGGGATGATTACGTTTTGAGAATAGGTTGCATTATTCTGATTCCGTATAGAGAACGCGGCAGTAGATGATTGAGTGTACTATATTTCAACTTCCTGGGAATCTGGTAATTTCTCAATGACAATGGTTCAACGTTATATTATTTGAGAGAGATATTATTGAGCCATTCTGTTGTGGATATAATCATTTTACAGGCTGTTAATTTACAAGGATTACAATTTAAAAACGACCTGTGCGTGTGATGACGCAAAGTATTTTCCTTTGTACTCAACATTTTACAATTTGCATGAGGTCAAAGTTGAACAAATTTTGTAAAAATAGTCTACACTCAATTTTCTCACGAAATATTCAAAATCAAGCCCTTGCTTAGCCTTTATGGGTAAAGAATTCGAATTAAAAGGGATGCTGTTAGATGAAACAGTCATTTATCTTTGTTTTTATGTAGTCAACTTACTTTTTGTCATAATTTACTAAATACATTAAACAAAATGAAGGCCCCTCATTTTTGGTAATTTTTAAATATCTGTAGAGAAATAGTTATATGCATCACCGAGCATCGTGAAGGTACATACATGGGGTAACTCAACAAAGCTTCCACAGTGCGAATCCGATGAGTTATGCTGCGACCGTTTGCGACGCCGAATTTCACATCGGTTTTTCGATCGCGCGGTCGAGTCTAGCCCAACCCGCCTACAACGGGAAGTAAGGTGGCGCAGCAAGTGTGTGGAATGGATTGAAGCCGCATCCACTCCGCTATGGAGATTTTAGAGATCCAAACATTGGAAAGAGCCTCCATGTACTATATGTTGGAGAAATCGCGGAAAAAAATACGTTATTTTGTCAAATGGGGTAAAGGTTTAGGAGGTACTGAAAGACTGCTTTCTTCGGGTGCACCGCGGGCGTTTCTCTTCTTAGCAACTTGACATCGCCTACTGACGAATACGTACACTTTTAATGGAGACAGCATGCATACCACACAGGATTATTGTCTCTTCGAGGCCACCAAGCCACAGCTGGTGTCGCACGTCTCCAACTCCCCCGCCCCCTGCACTTCGGTTGGCCGTATATCGAAGGGTCGTTTATTGGCACCGTGGAGCTCTTTTCTCGGTTATTTGCTGATATATTTGGGATAACGTTTTTTAGTCTCCAAAGAAATGCACTTGAGCATTCAGTTTCATTTTTCAGCGGTGTGAAGCAGCAGTAAATGAGTGTAGACAATTTTTGCAACATTTGTGCAAATTTGACCTCATGAAAATTGTTAATTGTTGAGTACTAAGGAAAATGCTTTGCGTCTTCGCACGGACTGGTATTTTGAAAATATTTATGCAAAGTTTCAGCTACCTGTATTGAAAAAAATCACTTTTTTACTTTTGGTCAGCTTTTTTGGATTTCAGCCCACTGCGTGTCGGTGCCGAACATAGATGCTGAACAACAGTACTACCCAATGGGAAACTCGACATTTATATTTACCAGAAAAACCTAAAATTCTTCAGAAGCTCTTTTCAAAAGAGTAAATATCTTTCCTCGGAGTGATTTATGTAGTTATTTAACCTTAGGATTTATTAACCTTAGGATTTATTAACCTTAGGATGAGTTATATTTACACCACCTAAGCGTGGCGAAAATCTCACCTCTCTAATAAATATTACTATTTGGCACATGACGAGTGCAGATGGAGTTAAGACCCCAAATCTAGTGAACACATTCATAGATAAGCATTAAGTCAATGAGAGATAACTGTTTAAATGACTATTGGAAAGATCAGAGATGGAAAGTAAACATCAAACATTGCAAATAGGATTTCACGGTTTCGTCGCTATATATTAAGGTACTACGGCAGGGGTGACAAGTGCACTTTATTTAAACTCAAAAGATGTATTTTATACATCCGTAATGTATTTGTCTGGCAATATTCTGAAAATACTGAGCTCCTTGGTATAATGCACTATGTGGCACATCAAGGTGGATAAACCCACTCTTTTGATGACCTAGTATGGATGTTTTCTCAGTACATAATCTAAAAATCCTTATATTTGATATTTTTTCAGATGCACACAGTTATATTTTTGTACTTATTTAATAAAAAAATATCAATTCCACAACATATTGTGGAATCAAAGAGTGCGATCTAAAAACGTATTGACTGGGGAAATTAGGTGATATTTGAAATGGCCATATTCATTGTTTACTTCCATAATTCACTTTTAACGGTCAAACCCAGAAGTAATTAGCTAGCAAAAAGATGTCCTGAATGTAGTTACATGCATAGAGAAGATTCACTCACCTCTTCCAAAGAGGTCAACTTCCATTTGTGAAGCTGCTTTAACGAAGTGGGAGTCACTTGCTTGAGAAATACATAACTGGAAAATAAACGGCTATTTTTCACGTCTTAAACTCACAAAGCCTGCATGCAGGTAATTGAGGATTATTTTTCAATAACTATAATAACGTTTTTATAATGTAACAATGATGATGACAGTGAAAATGGCAGAATTTGGTCAGTATTAAGATGGATAAAATTATTACACATGGAGCCACACAACATTTTTTAGGTCTAACGATGATAATCCTCATAATGCTTAAGAAATGCAACTTTCATCAAGAAATTACTCTTAAATTCCACATCAAGATATATGAAAAAGGGAAACCGTTAAGCTCTGTGCGCATTCAAACCAAGATGAGTGGAAACCGTTTGCAAAAACATCTTGTCATGAAGAGACTGATGAGAGAGTCTGAGTTGTTATTTTATCATGAATAACGATGAAATTAGGGCTTTAATTATTTAAAAATGTGGCACAAAAATGACTAGTTTTGACTCCTTGATAATAATTTGAAAAATATCGCCTCATTGTACCCCTAAATACCATTATGTATGATACATTGTATCAAAAAATTGAATATTGAAAATTGAAATTGATTTAATAACCAAAAATATTAAAAATATTCCTAATCACTTGTATATTTGTCTGAATGATATTTTATGGTTTGGTATGTTTAGGTTTACAGGTTTTTTTCTATTTTTTTTACATATATTATGTTTAGGTTTAAGGTATGACTGCTTTAAAATGTATGGTATCTAATATATTAAGATTGTAAGATTGTTGTTGTTCCCTGTAAGAAAATTATATGCATGTAAACTACTGCCTGATGATGTAAACTACTGCCCCATAGGAGCTTTCGCTCGTAGGTCAATAAATGCTTTTTTCTATTCTATTCTATTCTAAATACCTTACAAGCCAATGTATATAATGATGTTTTGCTTCCAAATAAAATATTTTCTAGACAAAGAATTTAATAAAAATAAAACAAATTATACATTATTAAATAATTTTTCTTTCATTTTTTTATTTAACATTATAGGCAAAATTCATTCCATGACTTTTTATCGTTTTTCAATTTCTTTGTGTTTCCATGGCCACAGCTCCTCCCCACAATTATTTAGGAAAAAATTATGGTTATTCCGAGATTTTCCTAATGACCATTGTGGCTAACATATACTGTTTTCCACGATATTACATGGCGGTAGAAGGCCGTATGGCATTTGATTACTGATCAACGTAATTTATTGTGATGAGTTCTATAAGCTCAAGTTAATGAATATGTCTACCGCACTCTAATTGAAATATCAAGAAATACTTTGCTCATCAGGTATGGTATCATAATTTTGAAATTATGGGTTCAATAAATTTGTTCATTATTGCGAGTTCCTGGCGCCTCTTTATTGATAAGTCAACCTAAGATCACATAAGTAAAAGCACGGAGACAAAGGTACGCTGGCAGCTCTGTGATGAAACTTGGTCCATGGAAATGAAAGAATGTAGGTAATGATAAAAGAACGTCATTTTGGCTTTAAAAATACTTTCCCCGCCCATAGAAGAAACAAATAAATATTTATATATATATTTGAATCTAATATAAATATTAATTATACTATTAATATAAATATTTGAAGCAAATATATGTATATATATATATTGAAGAACTAAATCATTGGAGACCCAAAAAATAGGACTATGCCCTATGTTTTGGGTCTCCAAATGGTCTTCCTTGAATCTTAGGATATAGGGCTGTTGGTTGTTCTAGTAGTTCCAAAAGTGCAGTAAATCGAGTGTACGTACCTGTATACAAGTTAGCTAATTTTTAATCCATTTGAAAACTTGGAAATACACCATTTTATATATATTATACGCGATTTTTTGGGCTTTCAAACTACGTAATTTTTAAAGAGATAAAAGGATTTATATTCGTATGCGCTTACTTAGGTATGAGCGCGTTACTTAGGATTCACGAAAACAAACGATAAAATTTTACAAAATTTATGACAGACGGACGATTCACAGTCATTACGGAAGATTTTTAAGTGTTAAGAAGACCCAAGTCGCAACTAAGGCTATAAACCAACCCGATTATGGGCAGACGGAGATATGTTTCCCTGTCAATGCTGTGATTATATACTTGAAATAAATATATATGCAATGTTTGAAAAAAGACCGCTTCCATTTTTTAGAACAAGTTACAAAAATATGATTCTCTAAAGAAATTCCGTATGAATAAATCGTTAAAATCGCTGAATCGGTAGAAAGGCATTTTTGTTTAACCAACCATAAATATTTTGGATAAGTGTAACGATAAATATAAATGCTTCCTTGCATATGAGCAGCGTTACAACCTCTTCAAAACCGTTGCTTTTGACACAGGAATTGAAGGGCGATACACACCACGTGGCCCAGCACAAAGCCGCTTGGCTATCAACGTGTCCGTCGTCCCTTCCTCCCTGGCCAACACTTCTAACAATAAGCTCTAAATCCTCGCTTCGCCATTTCGACGTCAGTCATGCCAATTCCTACCCCCGGCACCTTTATATCCCCTTCACCTTCTCCACAACGGCGCAAGCTTTAATAAACGTCACCTATGTAATACTACGATACAAATTAATTCGAAAGACGTTTTTCATTTCATAGTTCCATAGAAGGATACATGCAGTCTTTGTATTTATATTCATTACTGCAGGTTAATCTGTGATAAGAGAGTGTGTTTCGTGGTCATATTCACATAATTCCCCCGCCTCTATAGTTAGTGCCTACGTGGAATCCCGATATTTCTCGAGAAAATAGCCGTAGTTATAGGGGAGGTTTGCTTTATGACAAGGAAAGAATTATCACAGATTAACCTGCAGTAATGAATATAAATACAAATACTGCATGTATCCTTCTATGGAACTATGAAATGAAAAACGTCTTTCGAATTAATTTGTATCGTAGTATTACATAGGTGACGTTTATTAAACTTTCCTTGTCATAAAGCAAACCTCCACTATAACTACGTTTATGCCACTGATCGATTTGTATCGGAAAATATTGTCTCATATTCCTTATTGAGGATTGATTTCATTTCCGACGACCGATGTAAGTGTCAAATTCGATGGCAGCCTAAAATACTATTGACACAGCCAATTCCTATATTGCTCAACGAAGATGCCGCGAAATATCTTTTGCAGTTTCAGATCATTGATATGCTCGAAGATTCTTGTAAATATTTTCCTGGAAAGTCCGTTAGTAACTAAAGTATTTTTCATGGTGCAAATTAACTTAATTTGGGAGGGGTAGGTGTAATTCATGGAAAAACATTAAGAAGATGAAATCTCTCTCAAGTTTCATTAAACTTTTGTTTTCCATGATAAGGTGGAGATAATATTTTTTGAATGTCTTTTTATTAAATATAAAACAATTTCGAAATAAATGTAAAACTGTCAAAATGTTTTTACGACTGTAACGTCACATATCGGCCGTATTTTACTCAAGTGCATGTGTACTTAAACATAAGTAACTGGGTGTGGGCAACAAAAGAAAATCGGTGATTGAGGGCAAGTAGTGAAACGTACCAACGAATGACTACACAGTAAATTAAAGGGATCCAATCCCTTAGCATAAAAAAGCAATATTTAAAGACAACAACGGCGAGCACGGCTATTTTCTCTAGAAATCTCGGGATTCCACGTAGGCACTAGCTATAGAAGCGGGGGAATGATATGAATATAACCACGAAACACTCTCTTTCGCACCCTCTTTCTTGCACGATCCTCCACACTGGTTCTTTCATACAATTTATGCTCAAGTTATGACCTGCTCACAAAAAGTTTATTTCATTTAGTGATGGCCCTGTGATAAAAAAGAAAATCGTTCCTTGGAAAGGCGGTTGCAATCGATTACGGGCAGTACCTAAAGATACTAGAGGTCACCAGATAACCTCGGCGTTGAACTTCAATAGCTGACACGTAAATTTAGAGCATGTGTGATTATAAGCATTCAATTTTTTTGGACGTTTAGCATTATTTATAAGACCAAAAGGGTATATTATATGTTGATTTGATGGTATTTATATACTGTTGGTGAATCAGCTACTTTTTTCAGTATTGAATAGTGAGAGAGGGAGTCAATTTGTAAAGGTCAAAGTTAAATAATTGATAGGTACTTCAGGAATTATCCCAATTGGGCATTATTTAAAGCAAGTTGTTAGTAGCAGTGGACCTTTTCGGCATTTTGTCGGACAATACGTTCCGGAGATAGATTTGTTCAAGCCATTACCACTGAATTTTGTTCTAAATTGTTCAAAGTTATAGTTAACTATTGTTATTTGGCGAATAAATAATTGCATAGTTGCATATGAGTAATTAACATTTCTACCACTCAACTAGCCTGGGCAAGGCTTGTATGTAAGAGTGAGGAGTAAATCACAGGTGGGTCAACCGTCGTGTTTACTACTATTTGGCACCACAAACATGGGGCAAGGTTAGTTGAGAAATAAAAAAAATATTATACCGCACGTTCAGGTTGGATTCAATTCTACGCAAATGATCCCATTATATTCGTTTGCGTTAATTTAAAATCTACGACTTAAAACGTCAGGTCAGTATCATTTTAGGCTATATGTATAGGTCATTAGGGTGATTACAAAATTGTCAATGTTCGAAATGTTGACCCGCTTAGTCGGTTATTGGTTCCAATCCGGTAAAAAAGAAATGGGAAAAAATTTGGGCTCGATCGAACAACGTTTAGAGGTCGCGCAATAGCTTCAAAATCTGGAAAATGGCGATTTTCCTGGTAAAAAAAACATAGTTGCCTAATTTCCATGGGCATGGCTGTCGCTTGGGTGGGTGTTTCACACGGGAGAAGCTTCCACAGTGTTCCAGTAGTAGTATGACACCAATTACGTCTTCGCCCAATGTGGGGGTGTGGCATAAGACAGGATAATGTAGACTTTCCGGTCTTCTTTGGCGTGGGTAGTGACGCTGTACATTATGAGCATGGGAACGGCAATAAAAATCCTCGTATTTAAACATATTTTATTTTTATTTTTGGTAGCAATGATCACACAAACCATATGTCACTCGGAATTTCCTTCAGCATTTATGTCATCATAACTTTCCCTATGCTCAGCTACAATTGCTAACAAATATTGCCTTTGCTGTTCACCTTGGTTAGGTTACTACCCGTAAGGAACTTCGTTATCAAAGCAACCCCTCTTTCAGCCGTGCCATTTACTACTCTAATGTTCAGAACTATTAGCCGTCCTGCGGGATAATTTTCATTCTTCATCCACAAATCTGGATCCTGCATTAAAAATGATTTGTCTATGACAAGGAGATCGAAAAATGTGCTAGTGTTTGTTGTTCACAAAATCAGAAGCCACTTTTGCACTAGAGATAGGATACGTCTTAGCCTGGGGACTCTCCTGCTCTTCCCTCTCATTACTATTTTCCCCATTTCTTGTTTTTCATGTCATGTAATATTTGGATCAAAAAAGCGAGCCCCACAATAACTTTAGGAAAGTACCAAAAATGTGCTGCAAATATTTCATAGAATATCTTCCAGTGATTGCCACTTTTTTCTTCTGAGCTAAAACTTGTAAGAACTGAAGGTCATTGCGTGGCGCCTCCTCTGCGAAAGATGCTCGGCACCAGACAGGCACATAGTACGTAATGAAAACGCACACACGGAAGAAGGTGCTCTCGAGCTTAGCAGTTAAATTAAATTGTTTGCTGAACATCCAAATCTTAATGCAATACAATGCCTTTGCCATCCACCGAGTTTTATGGATTGCACTTGGCTTTTTGAACGAATAGACAGCATCCCTAGGAACGCCGAGGAACATGGTGGTCAAATCAGAAGCTCCTTATAATCCCCGCGTGGTTGTTTAATCTGGAAACAATAGACGAAATGAAAATTCAATAACCTGGTGACGTAAATAAGAACGGCAGTACGAACTTTACGTGAAGTTGTAACGGTACCTGAACTTCCTGGATGCAGAATTTAAGAACTTCGTCGGGGTTGGGAATATTCCTTAGGCAGCGTTAAGACACTGATGTGTCGTAGATTTTAGTAAAAAAGATGAATGAAAGAAATTCAAATTAATGTACTTCAATTAATGACTCATTGACGTATAAAAGGTACCTTGACGTTTCTCTTTACGATGTTTGCGCACCGATAATTTCAAGAACGTTTTTATCAATCCAAAGAGTATGTGTAGTTGCTATTGATGCGGCAGTTATGGCATGAACAGCGTTTCGGTGACTTGTCTGGGTCTTTTCTAACGAGGATTCTCTTTGTCTAAAAGCAGTCTTATTCGCTTCCTAACAGAACCTTGGGTTAGGCTTCAACTCTACGTATGACCTATTAAGTTAAAAATTCAAGAAAAATTGTACAAAATAACAATATGTGCTTTAATTTACTAACTCTTAATTTTGGAATCGTCGTCGGTAAACGATTTTCAGGACTCGCGGTGTATACACGTTTCACCTCCACTTTTCCCAATAGCTGAGCGAATCTCCACTCCTCCTTTTATGTGTCCCAGCTGATTCGGTCCGTTTTACTTTACCTTCATCGTGCTTAGCAGTATCCTTGTCGACACAGCTCATGTAACCGAAGTGGTTTTCCCTCATGGACTTGTAGAATAAATAATCCTCTTCTAGCTTCAACATATCTATGACATTGATATGGCCATTGTCAAGAGTATTGGCTTGATTAGTCATTAACTTATTGCGCCGCGTCTCCCAGTGTTTTCTCAATACGTTATTTGCCTTTCTTAAGACATAAAAAGCTGTTGTCAATGCGTACGAGAATTTCCGTAGTATTCCTTACCTCTGCATTCGCAATTCCTGCTTTTTTCCAGAACACCTCAAATTTCCAAATAGCCTGGCATTTTCACGAAGTTATCTTCTCATTTTCATGAAGCTGTTTGAAATACTGTAAAAACTGGCGAAGTGTTGGGAACTTTGGACACACACTACGTGGGATGGAGCCCCCAATCTGCAAATCTGATGGGCTAGCCTCGTCTTCTTGCTCATAACGCCGGAGAGAAAATCGGTATGCTGGAGTCACTTACGGGTTTAACCGCACGAAGGGAAACGAGTTTCGCTCCCACAATGTAGCAACCTCGGTATGCGTAGCCGTACGCGAAGTCCACCACCCCCGAACACCCTCGCTGTTAATCATCTAAACTATAGGGCCGCGAATTTCCGGATGCATCTCGGCTAGAAAACAATGTAGTCCCGGCCCATGCGCTCAATGCACAGCGTCCCTACCTACGCCAAAGAAAATCGAAAAGTCGCTATTATCCCTCCCTCTGCCGCACCCCCACATCGGGCGAAGTCGTAATTGGTATTTAATCACTGCTGAAACACTGTGGAAGCATCTACCGTGTGGAACACCCACCCAAGCGACAGACAGGCCCCTGGAAATTAGGCAAATATGTATTTTTTACCAGGAAAATCGCTAATTTCCAGAAATTGAAGCCGTTGCGCGACCCCTAAACGCTGTCCGATCGAGTCAAAATTTTTTCCCCGTTCTTTTTTACCGGATTGGAACCAAGAACCGATTAAGCCGGTCAACATTTCGAACATTGCCAATTTTGTAATCACCCTAATAGGTCATCAACCATTTGAAGATGAAATAACTTATTACACGGCGCGCCGCCGTCTCACTGATAACGTCGCGGCGTTATCAGTGAGACAAGAAATTATTTATATACATCGATACAAGCAGAAGTGCCATATTTTTACATTAGGGATACCCACATTTATAAGATAATTGGAGAAGGTTTTGCAAGAAATGCATGCAAAACAGCATGCAGCCAGGTCCTACTACTTGGCGCATCCTCCTAGGAGGGAAGCATCCCTGGTCCTGCCACATGTGATGTTAATCCGGAATATCGAGGGCCACCACAAAAGAACTCCCTAACCTTGCTGTGACTTTCTGGTAACTGTCCTCTCAGAGTGAGTAGTAATCATATGGGCAGGATGTTCCTTAAACAATTCAGAAACAGCGGAAGTCCTTTAAGACAGAGGCTCGTGCTTCTAGTCTCCTTTTATACTCGGAGTACACAGAGGGAGAGAGGCTGGCATACGCACGCCCCTTCGTCGAATCACATCTCTTCCTTCCATCCCTTGCCTTCTCCCAGACACCTGAGTATCCTCCCACACTCTGCCTTCCAGCCACTCTTTGACCCCGTAATCGACTTTCATCCCGCCGCCCCACACACAAAGGCCACTTTGCCACAGTTCTCTTGCTCGGGACCCTTTATTCCTCTCGGCCACGACTTCATCTCCTCCCCTCATCCACGCTCTTGGCATCAAGACTCCTTTTGCAGTAGAAGCCTTCCATCGTGCACATTTCCTCCTACTCCTCCACTTAGCTCGCTGTTCCCGCCTCACACAAGACGAAGTCCACGCTCCTTACACCCGCTTCCCCTTTGCCTAGGCACTGCATGCCTTTTCCAAGCCAAGACTCCTTCCCCGGACAAATATCTTAAAAACGTCGTTACCCTACGTCATAACTAATGGGTATCTGGTCTCCAAACGGCTACTTTAGACTTGTATGAAAGATTTTCTGCTTGAAATTTACGTGAGTTTTTTATTGACAACATTTAAAAAGTAGTTGTTTCCAGTGAGTAGGAAGAATTATTCTTCAATTTAATGTAAAATATCGTCGTTGCAAAATCACCATATGAACCCTTCTTTAGAAAATTTAATATCAACCCTTAATTAGAATTTTTTATTGTTATCAAGATAAATCAATGCACAGAATATGTACTCTTTGGCATCTTCTATTTATGGGTTCAAATATGTATGTATTTAAATTCAATCGCCAAAAATAATTACCGTGATCGTGGCTGAGAATAACAGGCTTACAGTTTTTTACATCAATAACTTTGTGGTCTTTTCTCATTTTTCATCAACTTAAATCTGTGTACAAACACTAACTAAATATTGTGTTTCTGAAAATATGTTCACGACGCCATCTACTAGCATTATCAGAAGCTTAGCACACATGACATGTTTCTGTTTCAAAGTAGAACATCACACTTTAACCCCAAGTCCAGTACATTAATACTATTATGTTATATGTATTAAACAATAGTTTTAATCACCTTAGCCTCCGCATACAATAGATACCCTTCGTTCATTTATCTAGCCCTAACGTGGACTTAGAACACACTTTCTTTGTGAGAGAACTCAGGGTGTCCCCTGATACCCGCAAATTCTGCATCTGCCAAACAACTTTCATTCATATTTTCCATCTCCTCCCTTTAACCCTTCAATCACATGGTTCCAGAGATTAACCGCATAAGTTAACGCTTACGAAAAATTTAGATGAGGAAGGAAGTTGGAAATTTGGTCCCCCTGACAGTTGACCCGATGACAATCTGTCCTTCGTTTTTTTTGTCCTAAGTCCTTTCGTCCATTGCTTCGTTCCTGTTTGCTCCCCAATGTTATTCATATTCCGAAAATGGGGAGAGATGGGCAATGCATCGGTGGCATCATCATCAGTGTCCTTTGCCGCGAAAGCAGCTATTTTCAGAGGATGCCTGACTTTATATATTTTTTTTTGTCGGCTTTTGCTCTGTGGCCCGTCTTTTATTTTGTTGTTTGGTTGCCCGTATTATTGTATCTCCCTGCCAATAATAGTTTTCTTTTCTTTTACGTTTTCAATATATCTATTGGTCTTTTTGTAATGTCCCAGGTTGATTTCTGGTCCTCGCCAATTGCCCTTATTATTTCCGTATCACTGTCTTTTAGTGCTTTATAGTACGAAAGTGATTGTTCATTAATTTTACTCTTAATATCCGTTAATTTTGTGTATTTATATACCAGTTCGTTTTTTGTTCCCCAGCGTATTTTAAAAAAGGATTTTAAGCACCTTCGTTCGGTTTTTAGGAGTTTTTCTATTGTTCCCTTGGAAGCTAGTCCAGCCCATGCCGGCGTGGCGTATAGAATTATTGGTCTTATGTATGTTTCGTATATCCTTTTCTTAACTGTATTGGGCGTGGCATTACTTTTTAGTATAGGCAATAGGATTGCCCGCATCCCTATGGTTTTCGCTATTACTGAATTTGTGTGGTTTTTAAAGTTTAATCTGTTGTCTAGTATTACTCCGAGGTACTTTGCAGAGTCAGACCATCTTATGGGTTGTTGTTTTATTCGTAGGCATGGGCACCAGGGTGTTACTACGTGTGGTCTTGTGAAAAGGACTGCCTGTGTCTTATTTGTATTGATTTTTATTCTCCATTTGCTATACCATTTAACAACTTCGTCTATTGTGTCTTGGGCATATTCTGCTCCTGTTGGTGCTTTTTTACTCCTGGCCAGAATTGCTGCGTCGTCAGCATAGAGGGCAATTTCCGTGTGCCAATCGTCATTATCTTTTGGGAAGTCTGCTGTATATATATTGAAAAGTAGTGGTCCGTAGATGGATCCCTGTGGTACCCCTGCTTTAATAGGGATGTTTTCACTCTTTTCATGTGCCCATTTTACTGTAAAACTTCTATCTCTCAAGTATGAGTTTGTCCATTTTAAAATCCATTTAGGGAAGCCCAAGATGTCCATTTTGTGAAGCAGTCCGTCATGCCAAACTTTGTCGAAGGCTTTGGAAATATCTAGGAATATTCCTATTGTTGCTTCTTTTTTATTAAACCCATCTGAGATAAAATTTATTACTCTATTCAGTTGCTGAGTTGTCGATCTCTTTTGCCTGAAGCCAAACTGTTCTTCAGGCAAGAGTCCTTCGTCTTCCACATATTTATTTATCTTGGGCACTATCAGTCTTTCAAGGAGTTTCCCTAGATTAGAGAGAAGAGATATCGGTCTGATGTCTTGCGGGTTTATGGTTTTTCCGTTTCTCTTTGGGATACATTTGATATAAGCTCGTTTCCATTTTGCCGGGAAGTAGCCCAGTCTTATGCTGCTATTTGTCATGGTGGTGATGTAAGTGATTGCATCTAGTGGGAGCCTTTTTATAATCTCATTTGGTATATTATCTTCCCCTGTTGCTTTTCTGTTTGGTAATTTCTTTATTGTTGATATAGTTTCATTCACTGTGATTTGGGGTAACGGATATTTGTCTTTCTCTTCGTTAGTGTCCCATACTGTTTTATAATTAGATAGGTCGGGAGTTTTCAGGCTAGGTGGATTTGGGGTGAAGACCTTTTTGAATTCTTGGGCCATGTAATCACATTTGTCTTTGGATGTATGGATAATGTCATTTCCGGTGTTGATTCTGGGATCTGGCTGCGGCGTCTTCCTGAGTTGTCTTGCCATCTTCCATATGGATTCGTCAGTCGTTCCAAGGGCTGTTAGCTGGTCGTTCCACCTTTTAATCCTCTGCTTTTTGATTCGTCTTTTAATAAATGTGTTTAGTTGTTTCATTTTAATTTTGTAATAGTTTGTACCAAAGCGTTGGTATTGTCTTCGTGTAAAATTTCTTTCTCGGATTGCGTGTTTTATATCGTCGTCAAGTTTAATAAAATCAGCGGGCCTCCTTTTCTTGGTCGGAATGGCCTCTGTCATGCCTTGTGTTATGGCATTTTCTAGGGTTTCGGCCATATTGTCTAGATCTTTTATTGTTTCCACTATCCATGTTTCCCTAGAAATCATTTCACTGATTTTGTTTTGGAAGTGATCCCAGTCAGCCAGTCCATAGCACATTCTTTTATGATTATTGTTGTTTAGAATCGGCCGGTTTCCAATATGAATGAGCACTGGGTAATGGTCGCTTGTCAGGTCGTTAATCGTGGATGCTTTTATCTTTCGTCTTATATTCCTGTGTAAGGCCATGTCAATGACGCTCCTTCCATATACTCTGGTGGGATCTGTAGGGGCTGCTATCTTTAGGTTGTTATTTTTTACCCAATTATTTAATCTCTTTCCGTTCTTATTTTCTGTAGGACAATTCCATTGTATGTGTTTACAATTAAAATCACCTCCCAGAAATATCTGATCGTCATTTTTTTAAGAAAGTGGAGAATTCTTCTTCTAGAAATTCTCTCGTCGGAGCGAGGTAGCAGGAATATATGCTAAGATTTCCGAGTTCAGTTAGTAGACTAATGCCCACGGCTTCAAGGTTAGCCATTCTTCCCATGGTTGGAGCGTCATTGTAGATGAGATTGTCCTTCACCAATATTGCCACGCCCCCTGCTGCCCGTCCACGTGTCCTCTCCCGATCCTTTCTTATTATTATATATCCTGGGACTTCCCATTTCACGCCTTCTTTAAGATGGGTTTCGGATATAAGGCATACGTCCACTAGATGTTTTGAAAGAAATATTATCAATTCGGGGGTTTTGTTCATAATGCCTCCATTTGCATTCCAAATAGAGATGACCAGTAAGTTTCTCTATCGGTGGCAGCAATTTTCATGGCCATATTAAAATGATGGAAGACCCTCCAATGGCCCACTCCACCTCAACCTTATAAACCCATCTCTGCCCACAAGAAAATCTTCCATGCCGTACGCAGATACTGCCTTTCCATGTACGGTAATAAATCAATGCACAAAGTGTAAAATGGAGTGGTAAAACTCATAGCGATGTATGGAAGTACAGTTTGGGGGGATAGGGCACCTCTCAGCAGAATGAATAGAAAACTACTGGAAGCCCAGAGATCCTGCCTGATTCCGGTAACCCATTGCTACTCAACCGTAAGTTCCGACGCATTGGCAGAAATAGCACATGAACCGCCACTAAAATAAATAGTGATGGAAAAGAAGGCACGCGTAGAATATCAATGAACCAATGAAACAACTTATTTAGGAATAAAAATCACCACCGAAGAATGCCCGAGGATCAGTATCTTCAAAAAGAAAATACGGGAAATTACGGAATTGAAATGGGATGAAGAGTGGAAAGCCTCTACTAAAGGACGGCACACCTTTGAAATCTTCCCAAGCATTCTGGAAAAGAAGAAATTAAAGGTTAAGCATACAAAAGTTGTGGCTCAAGTTATATCTGGCCACGGAGACTACAAAGAATATATTAAGAAGATTGGAAAAAGCGAGGATGGAAAATGCAATGAATGTGATGAAGAAGATTCATTTAGGCATCGCATTGAGAGGTGTATCCGCTTTGAAACATGGCGATGGCTAAACTGAGTTTAGAAATGAAAGTCAGATCCGAAACCTGTAAGGATCTAACAACCTTCTGCCTGAAAAATGGGAGGTTCAAAGAACTGGAGAGACTCTGCATCACGCCCCAATAAGTCCACTGACCACAGTGGTAACAAAAAGGACAGAGGAAAAAGAGGGAGAAGAAATGAATTTAGAGATAAAAGAAGACCTCGGCGAAAGGAGGAGACGAGGGCCGAAGAAAGAAGAAGCAGTCCGAAAAGAAGAATGAAGACCTCGGAGAAAGGACAAGAGCAGTGTTGGAGAAAGAAAGGAGAAGAAGACGACGAACGAAAGGAGAGAACGCGATGGCCTCATGTGCCATTTATCCGCGTAAAATCATATGTATACACAATTTAAATCTAAAGATAATTTACAGTATGTCTTAAAAAGCAAAATTAAATATACATATTGATAAAAAAGCTGATTAAAGAGGGGTAAACGAGAGTACATACCCTCAGATATAATGTATAAATAGATGACATGAAACATTTTGAATGTTTCTTGCTGCAGTCATTAATTCAGTTCATTATAGATGATATTTTAAGCTTGTGAATGTACATTTTTTTAATGCAAAAATAAACTCTCACTCCTTTATCTTACAACCAATTATAAAAACTGACAGTGCGACCGCATCCTCCTTTCTACGGGGCAGTTCATTATAAATTATTCACGCCAGCTATACCGCTCGTCGGCTCTCACCATCATATGCAATGGTCTAGGCCTGCATTACACTTTAAATTAAAATAGTAAAATACCGTAACGAGTCGCCTACGTAGATTCTAAGAGCTCCGGATATATTAATATTAAGATATATGTTGAACATGTGGTTGGTAGGGAGAGATATTGACCAGTGTTGACGTAAATATAGAGGATATTTAAGGATTTAGTTCAGTCGCCAAGTTATGTTACAATTCACGAATCCCGAATTCGTCACAATTCGTTAAATGAACATTAAGGAAGAAATTATGAACATAGTAGACATACATTGTGATGCCATACATCCCCTACATTTGTCTACCCCAACGAAGGTGAGTGCCCTCTTAGGCTATTTCGGGGGTCATGGGTTCGTATCTCCCTGGATGAATTCACCACCCATAGCATGCACGTATGTATGCCTATTTTAATTATGGTTGATATAACGTAATATATATCTTAATGACTGTTTTCATGGTAGCCGAAAACAATAAATTTATTATATAACATAAACGATTACGATGCAAATAAAATAATGAAACATCGAGTATTCATTAATAAAATCTATATATTGTGACGGTTCCCGACTCTTACCCGCAAGCTGTGGCCAATTAAAAGCCGGGACAAACGTCCACATATGAAATTTAGTTTGAAAAATAATAAGGTATCGCGAAATTTAAAAAAAAACGGGGTTGGTGGGCTGGATGATTGGGGTATTAACATAAGAGAGGGAGAAAGGGAAGGTCATGGGGGGATTCGGAATTATTTGGCTCCCGGGTAGCACTCACCCGAAACTAGGATGCACTGGTCCCAGCCTTCTTCTTTCATCGACCGGTGTGCGGTATTTGTGTCTGCGTAGACCTGAAGAGCAACGATGTACCGTGCCTGCTCCTGGATCCGAAGCACGAAGAACCTCTCCTCTTCGGGCCACCGGTCACCACTCTCGCCAACACACCTCATTGAGGAACAACAATCGAAGAGCCTCTTCGCGACACCTACGCGGCCTTTTTATCCTTTTCGGCGCCGGTGTCACATGATTAAAAAAAGGGGGGGGGATATGGCGAAAGGCACGCCATAACCCGAAACATGGTCAAATGAACCCCCCTCCAAACCACTCACAGCCGATGCACTTAACCGCGCGACGACGTGCTACACTCCGGAGCCAAGGAGTGAGGTGGGGGAAGGTGACTGGTTAGATAGGGTGTGGTTGGGACGTGAATCAGCGACGGACTCGGGCCGTCACATAGCCCCTCCCTAAACTGTGGAGGCGATCTTTGCCTGAAAAGAGGGCTCCACAGTTTACCAAAAAAACAAAGAAAATAAAGCCCACCTTGAGCAAACGGGGGACACAAAAATGAAATATGCGCGACCCGCGTGAACCCAAAATAAAACAAAACGCAACAAAATAAATAAAACCAATACCGCGAAACCTACTCCAATATTGGTTCGTGGTAAAATTTCAAATTGCCAAAATTATATATCCCGAGCTCCTTGTTGCTGGCATCCTCCAGATAGCAAGCATTAGGGCCTGATAATTTTGAAATCACAAAGGGTCCGATGTCCAAATGGAACAACTTGCGACACAAATTAAGGCGCGCATCGGACACGCGAGGCGTTCCCACAAGCACGCGGTCACCAACCAGAAACGTAATTATTTTTCCTTTCAGATTACTTTCGTGTTTACGGGGTTTCGCGGAGAATACCTGTCGATACTTCATCAGCGTAACACCCTCCTGTTCGTACATTAAATCGTTTATTGGATTCCCCTCTAGGTAATATGCCGCCATAATTGGCACGCACATTAACTCTCCCACTCCCGAGGCGCGGGAATCGTGCGACTCGGAAGCGTAAAGTTTCCCTGGGCGCCCTGTATCCACTCGTCCCCTGGGATACCCGCCGGAGATTTGACCTCGCCGTGACAAGCCTGCCCTTCGTTCAACCAAGGCGGACGAGAAGCATCCGCTGGTTGCTGCGAATAATTATAGGGTTTTCCCGATCGTTTTTGGGTAGCTTCCACTTCCCTCTCGCGTATGCCTCCCCTCTCAATACTCGCGCATCCCACTCGTGGCGGACCTTGTTTTGGAACCGCACCCTTGTCTTGCGCCTTCGCCGGCCTGTCGACTTGCGGCGGGAATCTGCCCCATTTGGCTTCTACGGAGTTGGCATTACCGCGAGAGAAAAAACCCCTACCGTCTTTCTCCCGTCTTCGCCTCTGTTCGTTTATTTGATCATATATCTTCAACAACTCGTATAACCTATCCAACGTCAACTCCCCAGCTGAGAAAAGATGGGTTTGCGTGGAAATAGGTAATTGTCGTATGATCATTCGCACTAGATGCCCCCCTTCAATGGGCGGATCACAATTCTCCGCAGCTGCTACCTTTTTTAAAGCATAGTCAAGCATGCTACCGGCACTTTCCTCGGAATAAGTTCCCGTGCATACTTTCTCCCTATACACATCTCTAGTCCCCGCGTCCCAAAACATACTCAGGAACTTTCCCTTCAAAGTTTCAAAATCAAGAGATTCAAAATATTTCCCGCAAGCTTCTGCCCAAATGTTGGCTTTGCCTTTTAACATTTGCCTGAAAGATACCACTTTACAACTCTCCGGGATAGCATTTATTCTAAAATATCTCTCAACCTCCCTTAAAAATGCGAGGGGATTGAAAGTCCCGTTCCCGGAAAAGGTAGGCGGGCTGATTGGAGCGGGCGAAATATACCCGGCTTCCCACGAGTTCCTCCGATCCACTTGACCGGCAAGTCCCTCTAATCTACCCATTTCACCACCTAGTCTTTCCACCGCGACACGCGTCTCCTGCTTCTCCTGCGCTAGCGAACGCTGGATTTCCGAAATCCGACCTTCCACCCCCTCGAATTGCTCTCGTGTAGACACCTCGAGCGTGGTTATGCGCTCCTCACATGGTCCCACACGACCGTTTAAGGCTTCTAACCTAAGCATTAAAGCCGCCGTCCATTCTTTATCCCTTCTCTCCTTCTCCTCCTCCCTACGTCGTCTTTCCTCCTCTTTCTTCTCCTTCTCCCTACGTCGTCTTTCCTCCTCTTTCTTCTCCTTCTCCTCCTCCTTACGTCGTCTTTCCTCCTCTTTTTTCTCCCACTCCTTCATCCACGCCAACATTACATTCATCGGGTCTGACTGGGGAATATTTGACTCGAGCCGCCTAACCTCTGGCTGGGACGGTTCTATATCCTCAATTCCCTCACTCGACGAGTCGTCAAGGGTGATGGCCCCCGTTGACTCCCGATACTCCATGTACGGGTCTGACTTCCCCTCTCCCTTAGGCATGGCTGTACGTGGTTACCCGAATGCCTTCGAAAAAAAAACAAAAGGTAATCTCCCAACTAGGCTTCAAGCAGTTAGTCGCGCGCGCAATGCGACCGCCCCACATGTACCGCCGGCTTTTGCCAACAGACACCAAAAAACACAAAGTTCAACCATTAAGCACAGCACTGGACCCTCTACGTACAGAGCTAAATAGGCGAAAAAAAAGCACTGTCTACCGGGCGACACAAAAAAAATCACCTTCCCGGCAAATAGTAAAAACGAAAGAAATGAACGAATACGAATCAAAATTAAACTTGAACCAATAATGGAATAAGTTAACTCGTACCAACCCAAGATTACCCCTTCGCGATCCTGTCCGCAGCGCCAAAATGTGACGGTTCCCGACTCTTACCCGCAAGCTGTGGCCAATTAAAAGCCGGGACAAACGTCCACATATGAAATTTAGTTTGAAAAATAATAAGGTATCGCGAAATTTAAAAAAAAACGGGGTTGGTGGGCTGGATGATTGGGGTATTAACATAAGAGAGGGAGAAAGGGAAGGTCATGGGGGGATTCGGAATTATTTGGCTCCCGGGTAGCACTCACCCGAAACTAGGATGCACTGGTCCCAGCCTTCTTCTTTCATCGACCGGTGTGCGGTATTTGTGTCTGCGTAGACCTGAAGAGCAACGATGTACCGTGCCTGCTCCTGGATCCGAAGCACGAAGAACCTCTCCTCTTCGGGCCACCGGTCACCACTCTCGCCAACACACCTCATTGAGGAACAACAATCGAAGAGCCTCTTCGCGACACCTACGCGGCCTTTTTATCCTTTTCGGCGCCGCACAGTGGTCTGAGAACCCACTTTCGCGGCCAAAAATCGATTTTTTCAAATAGTTAAATTTAGGTGTTACATGATCTTACAGTAAAGAAAAATGATTAATTCATCATAAAACGAATGAATTTTCATTGTTTGTTGACCCATGTCCTAAAATTACAGACATACATCTTGGGGATCAGCGCCACCGCTTGAAAATCGATTTTTCACGCTGGAAAAGGGAATCAAATTACAACTCGTAATAAATACATTTTCTTGATACAATAGGTGATTTACTTATTTTAACATCTGTTTAGTATTCCTACATTGCCAATTCGTCTCTTCATAACGTCGTATGTGAAGGTGACCAGATTTTCTTAAACGGTGCAACGTCAATCACTTTCCCGGAATCAATTGGGCGTTTAAAAAAAATCTTACAATATCTAGTGTTGAGGCAATATGCTAAGGCAAGAGAAAGGCTTTTTGCATAGGATGGAACAAGATTTTGGCGCTTTTAAGTGCCATTTTCTAAGCTATTGACTTTTGTATCTCGAAGCGCGGGCAGCGGAGCTGCCGGTAGTTGCTCATTCACGCGTGCCCTCTGAGCAGTCCGTGCTGAGAAGTAGAGTTCTGTTAACTTGCTCAGAGATGTTAAATCGCCTGAAATTATGTAATTTCATAATTTTACTCATTGCATGAAATAACATATCTCAGTCGGTATATTATACAGTTTTACTTTCAAAGATAATGACTTGTTTTTCATGAAAATTGACACGCCACTATTTACCTTCCGTATCAATTTGACATGAATGGATGGATTAAAAGTAAATAGTATCCTCCGGCAGCGTAATACCACTTTGTAGCAAATGTTATACGCTGTTTTTTGTCGCAAAAATGAATCTTATGTCAGAAATTCAGCAGTTTATTACGATGACAGATCATTCCGACTACCTGATTGTTCCAACTGTCGTGATAGCGCGGTAAAGTGTTGCTATCCACGAATGTCGAGGAATATTGTATATTTGTTTGTCGAAGAATTTTGAATTTACTTTCATATTAAAATTTACTTCTTCTGGCTCTAGTTTAAAATAAGCAAATCTTTTTTTACTTATTTTGGAAACTAAGTTTTTGAAAATTATTGTTTTTCGTCTAGTGTTCTTTGCTGACATGGCGCCAATGGTATCTGTTAGATGATTTCTTCATTTTAAAAACGGATATCGTAGATTATTGGATATTTTGAAACGTTATTCAGCCTCTGTCCTCTTCATCGGTGGAATTATAATCCACAACAGTTCCCATGTGTGGAGGAAGTAGAAGTGCCAAAACGTCGTTAGGGATCGTGCTGTTGTCCATTTTTGGTAGTTTACGAAGCGTGAATAAAAGAGGATCTGAAGACTGAAGAAGGATGTGGAGGAGGTCTTCGTTAGTAATCTCTTTGTTCAATTTCCAGGTGTGAAGTTCTCTATATCTTTTGCAAACTTTGTTTCTGGATTCTTGCGACTCTTCGGAAAAGTAGCCGATTGGGAGGTCTATATGGTATTAATTATGTCAGCACCATGAATTCGAATTTTATGCATTGTTACAGGCATCGGGTACCAGGAATAAAGTGTAAAGAAAATGTTAGCTGTAATTAGGCAGAGTTCCCTGAAAGTATTTGCATTCAACGCGTAATTTGATGATAAAGCACGAAGTATTACGCCCATACGATGAAGTAACTGCTGATCTACTCCGGTTATTTCTGCCGATTTTTCAGCCTCTTGAAAAAATCGGTGAGCAGTGTTGCCATCATTTGAATTCCCAAATCCTTGCTTTGGACGGTCGACAACCAAGCCCTTTAAATGCTTTTGTTATTTTTTTGGTTCTTTCCTCTAGTTCTTTCTTTTGAAAACGCGCAATTGTTTAAATGCGCAACACTTAACTATTTCCAGCTTGTAGCCAATATGAAGCATACATTCGAACGAATCCATCCATGGTGGGGAGAAATACCAAGAGATAGTATCTCATGATTAATGTCCCTTCTAATTATTTCATAGATAATATTCATTTGATGAGGCTGGCTTCCGCATACGTAACAAGTCTGGGATGATGAAGTATTTGTCAAATTATTTATAACCTTGCCGTCTGCCATCGTTAAATGAAGTTGATACTTTACTAACACGTTGGAGCCAGTAATATTAAACTCCCTTTGAACCAGTCTGTCAATCTGATTTTTATATATTTCTTTGTTTTTTATAATTCCTTTAATTTATCCTCCTATACAAATTCAAATTTAAGTGGTCGACATAGGTGTGGTGAAGATGGGTGTAGGTTTTGCCAGACTATTGTCGTTTTTGAATCATCTTCATGGGTAGACAACCGAAGAGGAACGAGAGAAGTAACTAAAAGACTTGATTCATTGAAATTATTATGCAGAACCACCTGCTTGTAATTGGAAAATCCTGACGTTCTGTCAAACCCCCACTTTGTAACAAGCTTCATATTTTTTAACTGTGACGGATTTAGTTGGGCAATAACTGGAGCCTGTGGTATGAGAAGACGCTCAGCAGTGTGATCAAGTAATGCCTGTAAATTCATTTTTGCTCCACTGGAAGATATTTCAATTCTCTCCATCGGGGGATAACACCTTTCTTTGGCCTTTAACATTTAGTGCTTAGTTTTCTCATATGTTTATCTTGAAGTACATAACAACCAGGTTCCTGGTTACCGTAATATAATAGTAACGCAAATCGGATTCATTTTAATCCATCCATTCATGTCAAATTGATACGGAAGGTAAATAGTGGCGTGTCAATTTTCATGAAAAACAAGTCATTATCTTTGAAAGTAAAACTGTATAATATACCGACTGAGATATGTTATTTCATGCAATGAGTAAAATTATGAAATTACATAATTTCAGGCGATTTAACATCTCTGAGCAAGTTAACAGAACTCTACTTCTCAGCACGGACTGCTCAGAGGGCACGCGTGAATGAGCAACTACCGGCAGCTCCGCTGCCCGCGCTTCGAGATACAAAAGTCAATAGCTTAGAAAATGGCACTTAAAAGCGCCAAAATCTTGTTCCATCCTATGCAAAAAGCCTTTCTCTTGCCTTAGCATATTGCCTCAACACTAGATATTGTAAGATTTTTTTTAAACGCCCAATTGATTCCGGGAAAGTGATTGACGTTGCACCGTTTAAGAAAATCTGGTCACCTTCACATACGACGTTATGAAGAGACGAATTGGCAATGTAGGAATACTAAACAGATGTTAAAATAAGTAAATCACCTATTGTATCAAGAAAATGTATTTATTACGAGTTGTAATTTGATTCCCTTTTCCAGCGTGAAAAATCGATTTTCAAGCGGTGGCGCTGATCCCCAAGATGTATGTCTGTAATTTTAGGACATGGGTCAACAAACAATGAAAATTCGTTCGTTTTATGATGAATTAATCATTTTTATTTACTGTAAGACCATGTAACACCTAAATTTAACTATTTGAAAAAATCGATTTTTGGCCGCGAAAGTGGGTTCTCAGACCACTGTGCGCCGGTGTCACATGATTAAAAAAAGGGGGGGGGATATGGCGAAAGGCACGCCATAACCCGAAACATGGTCAAATGAACCCCCCTCCAAACCACTCACAGCCGATGCACTTAACCGCGCGACGACGTGCTACACTCCGGAGCCAAGGAGTGAGGTGGGGGAAGGTGACTGGTTAGATAGGGTGTGGTTGGGACGTGAATCAGCGACGGACTCGGGCCGTCACAATATATAAAAATGGATGTTTGTATGTTTGTTTGTTTGTCTGTCTGTCCGAGATTAATAGCCTTGGATACCGTTTCACCGATCATCATGAAAGTTGGCACGTATATGTATTTTTTCAAGGAGAAGGTTTTTATGCTATTTTAAAATATCTCAAGGCCCCAAAAGGTCCCAAAAAGGGCCTTTGGTTTAGTGGTTTAAGCTACGAATTGGGTATTGTGCAGTGGTTTCATTTTTAGCTTTTTTAAACTACTTCCGCTCAAGATAGAGGATTGGGATTTTTTTTTCAAATGGCTAAAAGATTGAAGTTTATAATTCTTTCAATGAATCATCTTTTCCTATTCGTATTTGTCTGAAAACCGCGTTTTAAGCTGAAAAAACGCACATTTTTATCAGAAATCAACAAAAGCATATTTCCTTGACAACCAAATTTTGGTATTTAACGCATTTAAAATTGATTTAACTTAGTTAAGCTGATTAGGAATGCTAATGATTGGGTTTCATGCAGTGGTTTATTTTTTTCTCAGAAATCAACAACAGCATATATCCTTGCCAACCAGCTGTGGTCTTTAACGCATTGGAAATTCATTTTGCTCAGCTAACCTGATTAGGAATTCAAAGCATTGGGTTTTGTCGAGTGGTTAAAGTTTATTGCTTTTCAAAAATACTTTCACTCAAGATAGAGCGCTAAACATTATTTTATCGGATACCCGAAAGAATGAAATTTTTCATTTTCTTCAGTTGATTCTCCTCTTATATGATAATTTATGAAGATTCCCGAGTTATACCAAGATTCACAGCGGTAATTCAGCTATACATATATAAAAATGTTATGGTGTCTGTATGCCCGTCTGTCTGTCTGTTGCTCCATCACTCGAAAACTACTGGACCGATCGAGCAGAAAATTGTCATGTAGATAGAAAATATAGGTATCTGGCTATAACATAGGCAATATTGAAAAGCCCTCGGGGCCCGCAAAGACCCCCCTGGTGGTTCCTGATGGTCCATGCTAAGCTTTGGGTTCGGTCCAGTTGTTTCATTTTTTGCTTTTTAAAAGTACTTTCACTAAATATAGATGGCCAGGAGTTTTTATCGAATGGCTGAAAAAAAAAAAGTTTCTTTCTATTTATTTTTTAGGCTTCATATTTGTCTGAAATTAATTTTAGGCTGAAAAATCTCATATTTTTCTCTAAAATCAGCAATAGCTAATTTCATTCACAACGAGAGATTTGATTTCAAAGGATATTCATGCCTCTAGCATTTAAATATCATGTTTTCCTGCAGACCCATCATAACACGTAGAAAGGAAATCTGTATAAGGCGGGCCTAGAAGTCCAAGGGCCCCATGACAGATTGGTTCGGGGGGTAATTGATAATTCAATGCACATTTACAAAAATTTACCCTTCAAAGTCTATTCCCAAATTAGCTCTCATAGGGGCACTGCATGTATGTGAGAGAACACTTACGTAGTAAACGATACGCATAAAGGAATTAAAGAAGCTACGCAAGCAATGTAATGTGCAAGAATATCTATGTGCAGCGAATAGTAACGGTAATAATGCCTCTCTTGCTATAACAAACACAGATTTGTTTGTTATCGTTTAATGCTCAGATGTACGTGTAGTAGTGGAACCGCCTGCCTCTCATTACGATTGTGAACTGTTTTAGACCAATTTCCACATCATAAACGTTACAAAATATTTATATATGTTTAAAAATGTTATAGTACAATTAACTTACATTCATTCAATCATCGAAATGCCTATTAAAGAGTCTCACTCGCCGCTGTTTCCTCTCCTTGGACTTAAAAATATATCCATAATCATGCCTAATAGAATAAAGTGTAACCTTTCGAAAAAATCTTCTAAAGGGGGAGAAATGTCTTCTTGGCGAGTGACTGAGTCCTTGCATGAAAAACGACAAAGGTTAGACTTGGATGCTCAAAGATATATCCACCAGCGATCGCATGATCATCTCCCCGTGGCTTTTCTCGGGTTACGCTAAGAACCGCACAAATTTCGTCCTTACCCAACCTACGGACGGGTAACCAGCTTTAAATCTGGTTCACCCAACTGTTCCGAAACTTCAATCTGTTTTAAGATGGCGGAAATGATAATTACGTTACTACATGCTTCTTACCCGAAAGAAGAACAGAAATTCTGCGCAATGAACGACATCCGTGCATGAAAATCGGCAAGTGCACAAAGAATCACCATAGATTTTTTATTTAGCAACCGAAACCAAAGATTATGGCTACCCTTTATGCCTAAGACGCAGTTTGGGTGACGGAGGGTTCATAGGTCAAATAAACATGGCTGTTGCTGCAAGTGCTCCTTCTGACGTTGTCAACCGCTGGATTGTACCCTACTCTCCAATCCTGATTAAGATACTCAACGCACAACGTTGAATTGCGGTACTAAATTAAATCATTTAATGAAAACATTTATGTACACAATGGAATCGATCAAGCTGTTAATTACTCAGAAGACGGCTCAAGAGAACCGGAAGAACGAGGTGACCATCTATCAACCTGGATGCAATTTAAGTAGTAATTAGTCCGAGTGGCCCATTTTTGGGTTTCCCATGCATGAACGAGCACCTGGAAAACTATCGCCGTGTCTACTACAACGAACATAACATACAAGATAGGTTACAAACTCCTCAAATGACCACGCTGACAGTATTCTTCAGGCTTTGTCGTGTTCTTATAAAATAAGTTCAATCAAGTTCAGCATCAAATATTGAATGTATGCGTGAATCGCATGCATATAGATCAAGCACATATTTTTATAACATATAAAAATGGAATTATCAGAAGCGCATGTGCATTAGGGGTGATCGTCAAAATGTTTTTTTCGAATTTCAGGAAGCTTGGGGTCAGAAAAGTTGTCTTTGGGACTTTATATATTGCGTGATTTTTTTTCAACCGTCCTTAAGTTTCCCCAAGCGTTTGAAGTTTAAATTTTTTAGGCCATTTTGGTAAAACTTTGAAATGAGCGACAGATCGTTCCCTATCTTATTTTTTTCATTAAAAACGCAAACAAACTGTCAGAAGGTAGGTAAAAAGGGTTTAGCAGCAATTTAATGAGTTCAGAACCGAAATAAGCAAGGAAAATAATATAAACAAAAAAAGTGTAGGCAACCTGGCAAACATGTTTTTTCGTATTTCCGAGGAATTCGAATTTAGAGCTCGAATTTAGAGATACTCATTTTGTGAATGAAACGCTTTGTAATGATCTGCAGTTAAATGCCGGGATCAGGACCCGACAGAAGAAGATTACTCAGAAAATGCGTTTTATTGTCATCCAACAACCTCACAAGGTTTTCAGTGCGTCTGAAGTGCAATTCTACATGACTAACTGCTCTTGCACGAGTATGTGACTGGAGTTCCGTCAGCTACTCGTGCAGCATTAACAACGTCAGTATTAGAATATTTCCACATTGTTAACAAGGAGGACTAATCACAAGTAATAGACCGCATGAAACGTAAGAGACAGAGAATAAAAAACAAGATTAGAGGTATAAAAACACAATATGTTCAACCCGCAGTGGGACTTTACTTTGACGGGAGAAAGGATTAAACAATACTTCAACAAAAATGAATGATACGTATTACAGAAATACCATTCTAGAAGAACATGTGGTGATTATAAGTGAGCCTGACTCGAAATACATTATTCATGTGACTCCTGTTTCCGGTACAGCGCAGGATATTTATAAATCAATCATTAAATGTACCGGAGATCATCCTACGACTTTTTCACATATTTGCGCAATCGGCTGGGATGGCACTGTGGTAAATACAGGAAAATATTGTGGTGTCATTAGGATTCCGGAAAAAAAACATTTATATAAGCAATTGAAGTGGTGCATATGTCCTCTGCATTTAAATTAAACTCACTTTCCGAAACCTTATTACTCAGTTACGGCTGGATGCACAGCTTACAGCGGCCGAATTTGGAATCAAATCCAAAACTGTGAGAATCTACATCTTGTTGACTTTACACCTATCCCGGGTAGTCACCTTCCCAATGTATAATATACATTGGGGAGGTGACTATCCGGGATCACTATTTATTTCAGCAATATATACATTGTATGTATTGCTGAAATAAATAGTTATCAAGCGTACCTAATAGATGTATCAATAGCAGTTGCAACTGGAAAATGCCCGACGGTTTTAGCACAACGGTCACCGGGAAAACTTTGTCACGCCAAATGGGTTACAACAGCAACTAGAACTTTATGCTTGTTGCTGTCAACGGAGAATGCTTTAGAAGAGCTGACTATATTAGTCACGTACAAACAGACAGTATATATCAAAATGTGGTTCATGATTAAATCAAAACCTTATTGCCCTGATAGAGCTCGACACATATTCAAGTCGGTGCACTCCACTAGATATTTAAGAGAAGACCTGCTGAAAGTTGTGGAGACAATTATACAACGTGGCGCTTTCTGGTGTCATCCTAAAAATATCTTCATCTGCACGATAGCTGACAAAAATAAGTGAGTGTGAGAGCAAGCCATCAAAAAACTACTCAGTGTTCACAAGGTGGGCTTCAACGAGTTCACTGATGATTGCGATAATTTTCCGATTACATCAAATGGGGAAAAATGCATTATTGCAGAGATATTTACAAAGATTTTCATTCACAAGATGGGCATCTCTAAATTCGACCAAGTATACCCTGATGAAATCAATTACTCCTTAAAATTTGTTACCACAATCATACGGGCATCGAATTCCACGGAAATAACAAACGACTTGTTTTCGGGTTGCCTATCCTTAATTTTGTTTATAATTTTTATCTTGTTTATTTTGATTCTCCACTCATTAAAAGGCTGCTTAAACCTTTTTTACTTACCTACTGACAGTTTGTAAGTGTTTTTAATGAAAAAAAAGGTAGGGAACGATCTGTCGCTCATTTTAAAGTTTTGCCAAAATGGCCTGAAATATTTAAACTGCAAACGCTTGGCGAAAGCTCAGGACGGCTGAAAAAAATCAGAAAAAAAATTCACGCGTTATATTAAGTCCCAAAGACAACTATTCTGACCCCAAGCTCCCTGAAATTTGAAAAAAAAAAAAAAAATTGACGATCACCCCTAATGTGCATGTCAAAAGGCCGTGAACCTGCCCAATGCGTACACTCTTCACGCCATTTATCATTTAAAAAAATGTCTCTTCCTCTCAACCTACTCAATGAACTTCCCTTCGTTTCATCTTTTACGCTGTCCTTGCTACTCCAGGAGCACACTCGTGGGAAGCTCCTTTTACTCCAGATCCATAAACTGGTCGGTACAGGACAATAAGTATCCTCCGAGGAACAGTTAGGACCTTCTGAATGTGTATGGGGCGAAGGGCCAAAATCCGTACACAATGCAATTTTCAGGCGTGCAGATACAAACTTATTGTTGACACACCGTATTAACATGTTCTCAATCCCCATGGCGTATTTGGATTGGATATTATTGGACACTCCTTTCCCAGCAATTGTTCCCTAGAGCATGGCGCGTTGAAGCATTTTGAAGCTCTTTTGCGCCAAGAAATTCTATCTACGAAAGGAATGCAAATAAATCTCTCAAAGGTATATAACACTATTCCTTGCTCCGATGAAAAAGCGTAAATATGTCGTATTTCATACGCTACAGATTTACTACTCTTAGAAATAAATGCTGAGTGACTGCTTCCGAGTTGAAAAAAAAAATGTTTCCTAAGATTTGAGAAACAAATATTATGAAATCTGCTTATTGCATATTATTAAGAGTTATAATCCATTTGACCTAATTTGAGCAGAAAAATGCCATTTCTAAACAAATGCATTATTGTCTGAGGCCATTGTCTCTCTTCATCAAACTTCCATATGCCCACAAAACATTTATAATGGAGAAAATGTGTTATCTTAATCAGAATGAAGCTGATATTCTATGGCACAATGCATAAATTTCCACTCGTAATTGTATGCGCACAATATACTGCAAGTGCCCGTCGTGATTCCCTTCTTAGGTATTGTTATTCTGAGTGACGTGATAGATGCTCTCTGTTTCTCTTGTGGTTTCATTCATTCGAGGTGTTGATTCGCTCGCAATGTTTACTAATAGCGCTGGACTGCGATTGGATGGTTTCGGAACCAGAGACTCCTGATTAATTCGCATTGCTTGCAACCTTTTACTGGCACTCAACACATGCAAATTCACGTAGACCCATGCCATATGTTGTGGATTTGTCATGTAAGAACCAATACCACTATTTACGCTGGATTTTCTGAGAATAATTGGATACATTCTATGTAACTATGCACATAGAACGTAACTATGCACTTTCTCTGAAAATATACTTAGCTAAGTTTAGCTGTATGCGATATAGCATGGTCCGCTGTAAGATTCATCTCATTTAGTGTCTTACTACAAGGATAGCTTCCCATGGAGATACCCTTATACCCAGATTAATGCAGAGAATGCTCGGCTAGTATTTATCAACGGGCACACATATTTTATGTGCTTTTTGTGGTATTCAATAGTTTTATGTTTATCTAACGTACACTGTTCTGCTCTTTGAAATATTTAATTGTGGATTTTATTTCTAACATTTATAACCAATGTACTTGATAAATTAGATGAAATATATTATTACCAAATTTAGCATCACATTTTATTTCAATATACAATAGAAGTTTCTAACAAATGGAAGGGAAATTATTTTTAGTAAAGCATTCAATGGCAGTAAGTTCTCTTCCTTCCTGTGATTTGTCACACTACTATAATATCTGCTTGTGCCAATGAATGATCCGTTTCCGCTGAATTTTTCCGCGTCCCCAGTCTCTCTCCTCTCCTTACTCTGCCTTGTGTTTTTACCTTCCACGCCAACTTTAGCGATTTTAAACATTCCCTTCCTCTCCTGTCGTCTCTACTAACCCCATTAGAAATCTACACGAATTCTCCCGTCCCACACACCCTGACTCGTATTTTTTTCATGCACAATCATAACCCCTTGAACAGTGCCTCTTCAATTTCTCACGACACCCTCACCATCCAAAACGGTGCCGGTTGCAACCACCCATCTCTTTCCTCCGCAAACCCCTATCCCTCTCCCACATCACCAAATATTCAACAATTTTTGGCAACATTGCTCGTATTCCTCTCCATGGATTTCTATTTCCATAGCCTTCTTAATCCTTCCACCATACAATCCAACCCTCACACACCCAGGCCGTGTTCCATTTCACTATTCAGCGCCCTTCGCACACTTATCCGCTCCTTACTATCGTCACTTTTCTGTCATGACGTCACGTAGTGCGGTTCCATTCCGCATTGCGAATGTTGAGAAGAGCGCAAGGGCGTAGGGCAGGAAAGAGTTCCACCATTCTCCCTTAAGCGCCCTAAACCATTGATCTTCGCTAGCTCGTGGCTGTAACAGCTATATTTAACAGATTTTTCTGCTTATACCGCGGAATGGAAGCAGAGAAGGAGTTTACTTCTTATTATGAATGCTAAACAGTACATGTTATGAATATTGGTGCATAATTTATTTTACCATGTAAATATTCTAAAAAAGTGTTATCTTTGGCTATAGAAAAGAAGTATGGTGGAAAGTTGCTACACTGTATAGGAGAATGAAATGTGTTTTTTAGTAGTACCTACATTAGTTGATGAAATGTTGATTGCCTTCAGGTGCCGATGCCATTTCAAAATGTATATTCCTTGCAAGCCCACCAATTTGATTTTCTGATTGTACGTTGGTACAATCAGAAAAAATAAAAAGAAAGTACCTAATGATATTGCGCCATCCAAAGGGCGCATAGTGAGCTCTTCACTTTACAGATTCTCGGCCAATATGACTCTAGTATCCCATGTCTCCAAAAGAAATAAGGCTGTTTGCTTAGTTTCATCAATGCACTACAGGGTGAGTGACGATATAGAGTCAGGGAAAGCAGAGGTTATTATATTTTACAACGCGACTAAGGGTGGCGTAGATACTTTTAGACAAAAATGTGCTGTAGCTACACATCCGGCCGAAGGACAAGGAGGTGGCCAATAGCAGTATTTTTCAGAATATTAGATATTTCCTTTGCCAAATACTTTGTGCTTCAGCAGTCTGCGAAAGATAAGAAAGATATGACACGATTTAATTTCATTAAATCGATAGCTGCAGATCTTGTTAGACCCATATGAGAAGGAGAATGTCAAATCTTAGACTCCCGAGACAGGTACGAATAAGTATTGCGCAAATTCTCCATCTACCGTTGGAGGAAGCTGAAGAAGTTGAAAGTCTCGGGAAGCGAACAACATGCAGACTTTGCCCGCCATACAAAAAAACGGAAAACCTCTTTCTTATGTTTCCGATGCAAAAAGTCTGCGTGCTTGGAATGCACGAAGAAAATTTGAAAAGAACGTGTGGAAACGGAGATATGAGAGCTACTGTGAAAAATGTAATTTCAATCGCCTGCAGAATGCATCAAGAAAAGGAATAAACGAGATAAATTAAATTGTTTCTTATTATTTAGCCTTCCTACTTTAAGATTTAAGGCCTTATTTTTAAAACTGGTGAAATATTGATACTTAAAAACGATAATAATAACTGTTTTAAATTAGTGTTTTTGACATCAATTTTTTGATCCTGTTTCAAATAACTATTTTTACCGAAAAATTGGTTCGTATTGGTAATGCATAAATTAAATATAAGTTTTAGAATAGTTAAGCAGATAAAGAAACATTAAACTAAGCAATAAAAATGGCGTTGCAACATTTTATGAATATTTGATTTATTACGGTCTCCCAGACTCCGTATCCAGATTCCGTATATATTATGCTCTTCAGTTTAGGTATAGTCTTTTTGACTAGAGATTGAAAAATTACGGAAGGAAATAACCAAATTATTTCAGTAAGTACGCCATTGACTCTCTTGGTTTTAAGTTCTATGAGTTAGCATGTGCTTAATTACGATGAGTCAAATACCTTAATGGACTACAATAGACATTTTTTAATATAATTATAATGCAACAACTCTTCGTCTCGTTTTCCGAATTACAATAATTCCTCAGTAACAGCGTTCAACCAACAGTTGGTTCAACGCCAACGCATGCTGGGGAAGGGCAGGAAAATCTCTTTTGTCCATATTTGATTGATGTATCACCTTCCAAATTATTATCTAAACACCTTTCAAGCATTTTTCAATGCATGCTATATCGAACGTATTCAACAAGCGTTTTATACGGTATTCACCTACTCATGTGACCAGAGAATGCATACATCTATTATTTTTAGTTGTCATATATACCAATGGAAGACTCTGGCGCAACTTACTTAAAAGAGCAGATAAGAGCGTAAAGGGAATTTAAGAGTACAAGGGCGTAGAGCGTAGGGTGCACCCTACGTGAAATGGAACACGTCCCGAATCGAAAATTCCCTTGCGATCACTTTTTTTCCTCTTTTCTTCCCTATTCATTCAAGTAGGTCTTTCTCTTACGTTTCACTCTCCCATCCTACTGGGCAAGGCAGGACCGGGGAAATGAGCCTTCTTGCTGGTTTGAGAGCATTTTTCCATCCAGCCTCGCTCATCCCCTTTAAACATCCTCCAGCATTTACATTTCGTTGACCCAGGGAGGGAGTTTTGAATCAGCACTCAATCCTCGACATAAGTGCGCCCACTATACCTCCCCAAAGTTAACAATAGAGACCAAACACGTCCCTCAAAAATGTTCCGTCACTCAACGCAATATTATTCCTTAGGAAAAAAAAGCAATGCAATGAAATAGCCAGTCAATAAAAAGTTAATTTCCGTCCTTTCCGTCTTTCAATTCATTTTCCCTTTTCCTTTCCATTTTCGTCTCTGGTGTCTAAGCTCTAAGTTTACACCTCAACACGCCCCCCGGTGATAGGTGAAAGTGTTAAACGTAGATGAAGATCCTCTTTCGTCGACTTCAACTGATTCCTAATTCATGTAAATGCCTTCTTAAGCTTCTATCCCAACACAAAAAGGCCAGAGTTTTCTTCCTCTATCTCCTCCCCTTTGATCTCCTAAATAAGTAAATTTCTTCCTGGTCAGTAAAAAAATGTTTTTTTTTCTACTTTGCTCGGCGGCTGTAAGTCATTCAGACACTCACACTCCTCCGAATATGAATGGGAGAAGTAAACAAAGAACTAATGCGGACAAATCACTCCCATACATATTTACTACGGCTTGGCTTCTATGGCAGCCTTCCTTTCAAAAAAAGAGCCATTTTACGAGTTACGCCCGACCCACTAAGTCTGGAGGCACCTCCGATTTCCTTGTCTTTCACTGGCGTCCGAACAGGGCCCTTATCTCCCTCTTTCTTTCGCGGATATTAATTTCAACCATCAATTAATTTTTTCCATGAATGCATCGGTATCCGGCCACCCGGAAAACAGATCGTATGTGCTAAGACCAGCAAACAAAAAACTAAGTTCTGGAATATCTAAGGAAATGACATTCTAGAGGAGCTCGCTTTTGATAAAATATACCAATTAAATGCTTCTCAGGAATTCTTAGTAATAATTTAAAAATGTTGAAAATTCCAGAATAATTTCTTACCAAAATCTCTATAAGCAGTTCGGATAAAGTGCCATGCAAACTTCAATCACGCAGAGGACACACATGTATAAAAGCACTTTGTATTTTAAACTATGAAATACATTCAAATAATATTTATTTCTACTTATTTAAGATATTCGGATAATGTCTTTTGCATTTCTTACAGTTTTAGATACTAAATCAGTCAATTGCACAGCAGCGAATACATACCAAGCGATACCAAGTTCCTTGAAACGAATTCAAATGTTACCTCGGAAAATGTGGGGTAAAAATATTGAAAATGAATATTCATTTCAAAATACAAAATTTGCGATAGCAATGTAAGCTGAACAATAAGAGAAGAATTAATTCATTTACGCCGGAAGCAGATAAAACCAAAGCATCTAAAAATGAAACGGCCTATTTGTAAAAGCAGAAACAGCTCCAAAAATGCATTTTTCAGATCATTCCTTGCGAAAATAAAAATCCTATATCAAGAAAGCTTATTCATTCACAATTCTTTTCCTCTTGAGCACCAAATGTGCGCTCATAATAAAAATGCAAGAAGAGAGTGAATGAACAACTATGCTTCCGGTTTCATATCCAAGAACCGCATTACACTCGGCCTTGCAATTGAAACGCCTCTTCAAACCTTAAACTTCTAATCTCTCCGAAGGTCTACAAAAGAAGGGACTCCCAACTTCCGTCGTCGTCAACTTTTGACCGCATTTCATTCCGACGCCCAACATGAACATCTCCTCAATCTTTTTTTTCTGAACTCTTGGAATTAAATCATGGCTAAAATTAGCACTCGCTTATTTTTCCATTGCTGTAGGGAGCATTTTTTCCTCTTTCTCGTTAATCCTCAACTGGAGAGTTTGTATGTTACCCCCGCATTGACCCAATTTCTATGATAACGTCGTTTTATTTTTATAGTTTGCAAAATTGTCTTCCAAAAAAGGGTGCCCATTCAATTAAATTAGCTGTCTTCTTTGATTGAGTTTTCATATCCAATAGCGTGATGTGGACGTGAAAAGCATTTGCTGTGATCACAGGATTACCACATAACTATATGTGTTTAATAGCGGGTCTCAATCATGGCCAATTCGTTCTCTTAGTTTCCGAAATCCCAGCCCGTTACTCGTCATACTGTTTTAACTTGCCTTAGGTTACACGATCGACTCATCGTCATCAGATCCCGGGATTTTAACCAACGTTTTCACTCCTTAATATATCTACAGGCTATATATAAATTATAAAATTGTACGGTAGGTTTTTGTTTCTAAACTGAATGCCAGTGAAACTTGTTAGAGATAATTTTGTCACACTAAAACAACAAACAGATATTTACATGACAATTAAATAGTAATGATAATGTAAAGTCCTGCGAGTAAATAGAGTAGCCGCATTTCATTTAGCGAACTCCTATTTTTTGGGAAAAATACTATAAAAATTTATAGCGAAAATTGCTCCCGGAGAGTAAGAAGGATTAATATAACTCACAGAATAAAAACATGAATGTCATATTTTACTTTTTAAAATCAATATTTCAAATTTTCTTTGATATAGAAACATATCTAAACATTTTATCAACAAGTAAGTCCAAATAATAATACATAAAAAATACTTTTTTTTAAACACGCTTATATTGAATCTTATTAGAGCGTTGATTCGGATCATAAAATGGTGGCTAACTATTACTGGGTATCGCTTGTCTTTATACTAATTTGCAACGATTCTTTGAAATTTAAATTATTAGCTTTTGTTCTGACTATAAATGCTAAAAATGATGATTGCAATGAATTGCAACAGCGCTGACTGCGAGTAGACATGCACTATGGGTTGCGTTGTGGTAGGATAAATAAATATAAAATGTTAACCATTTAATTTTAGTAGATAAACTTAATAATAGAGTATTTTCAATACCTGATTCCTGTATTTTAATTGAGAATAAGCAAATAGGCCGACTTTCAGCTCGATTGAACGTTGGGAAGTGGGTTAGAGTTCAATTTCAAGATTCCATCCAGACGAATAACAAACAGTGCAAGTTAAAATTAGCGTGGTAAAAAGAAATCACCTCTCGCCGGATGAAAGATGTGTGCCTATATACTTCCAGAAACCTCACTCATTTCGTCATTCCGGTGCAGTGAAACTGCGCTGCAGTTAATGCGAAGCGCAATTCACGTAACGCCAATGTAGATAAAAGAGGATGATAAAAGCGTTATACGTCTGCAAACGATTCAGCGCCAATGTCATAGGAGCTGAACATGGTACTTTGAACTGTAGTAAACGGTTCCAAATTGAAGAAATAGCGCGCTCAAAGGATCCTGGATCTGTCTCCTCATGTACTTAGTTTCCATATCGCCGATCCTCGCGGCGGATTCAACACACATTCACTTATAACCCAACCTCACACAACCTGCGACCCCCACCGTCTCCTACCACCCATGTTAGAACACCCCCCCCCCTGTTTTCCGTGCCCCAGCTATCTGGCCTCCTCCCCGACCCATGCAATCCCTTTTGACACTCCTATCGAAAGTCTCCCGTCCCCCGAGGCAAATGGGCCATTTCAGTCAAGATAGTCACTCCATGTTGTATAGTCCCCTGTTTTTGATCACTCAATCTATCAAACGGTATTGCTCCGCTGTTCTCTTTTGAACAACGTCATATTTTCTAACCAGCATCGATATTTGAAGATAGCTAATGTGATAGGAAAATCACAGTCATTTTCTCTTGATTCTTCTCAACGAATATTCTCGTGACAGATTCAGAATAAATCATAAAAATAGGAAACTGGATGTGATATCATAAGGTTGGATGTTCAACACTAAAAATTTGTGTTTTCTCGCATAAGGTTTAAGTGTTAAATAATCATTTTCAGAAAATATCCTATACATGCGTGTCTATTAGTTTACCCTCTCTGACATTGAAGTTCATAATCAATATCAAAGAAATTTTCAATTTTTCTGACGGATATAAAATGGAAGTAAATATTGATTTTATAATACAACTAGGTAACCTAAGCGAAAATTTCGCACTTTCACGCTATCAGGGAAAAGGTATGTTAAGGAAACGGTGTAATTGGGTTTTAAATAGAGAAGAAGGTGTATCATAAAGTACTTTCTTTATACTTGTTTTCTTGCAAAAATATACAAAACATATGAATACAATACAGGCAAGAGAGTTTATCGACAATTTTAAGTCAAATTAATGGGTAAATAGGGATATTTGAGATTGATATTGTATTTTTCGCCAGAAGCCGGTGATTCAACGTTTAAAATGATACCTCATTTATCACTGTAGGTGCAGTATTAACGGAGCATATACGGAATGACAGAAAAAGACCTTTCTGTAATAATATATATGATATTTTCCTAGTAAATTATTTGATTTAAATTAATTTTATCAAATAAATACGACTTCTATTATCATTTTTATAGGACTTCCAAGCACTTGTGCAATTTATTAAAACATTTAGATCGTAAAGTATAGGAATGGTAATAATTCTATCAATACCAGGCATTTCGTCTAATACAGTGGCATTTATATAGTCAGGAGGAAAGAAAATATTCTTTACTTCCGGAGTTGAAATATTATTTTGTAGACCACACACATGCTTGAACTGAAGTTGAATTACAATTTTTCTCGAAATTTATAATTATGACCAAGGACTTCTTGCTACTAAATGAATTTCAATGAAATACTATACTCCGCCCTCTGATTAAGAGGTCGCAAGGACCAAAAAAGCCCTTTTATAATATAGCCTCACCAAAAACATAAACATCACAGATTAATCATTTTTCCTCATACGATAATCATTACGTAATTTATAAGCACCCATCTTGAATATTAATTACCTAGATGATATTCCAAAGATGAATACGAGTGAAGATAACCGCGGGAAGAGCAAATTAATCGGAAATAATTCTTTTTTTAAAATAACATGAGAAAATGTATTTCGAAAGGTGGACAAGAAAACTTTTTTAATGCTTAAATTTCTTTTCATTGCATTTCATTTTCATTTCATCCGCGCTTGTTCACCTCCCAGGAACCTCTTCACACGTCACTCCTAAACTCCCGCCTGCCACAGTGCTCTGAGGAGGCTTGCGACGGAGGGAAGATATTAATCCTGAGGATTTCTACCAGCGAAACACGAAGAAAAGTTAAGGAAAGCACCATGACCTCCTCCAATGATTAAGCGCAGCAGTACATTGAGTCTCGGTAGTAATTTCTTTTATTTATTTGAAAACTTAACTGTATAGACATTTTCCCGACAACTTCTATTTTGCTGAAGTTTTAACTTGGATTTGAGGTAATTGAGGATTGCTGATCTTATGTCGCGTAAAGGTATTCATTCCAAGACAACGCAATATCTTTGCCCGAAGTAAGACTCGAAAACATGTCCTATTGGATGACCACCACAGCACCATGCTATGTGGGCTACCGCGGCCAGAATTTGGATAGAAAAAATGCTCTTTATCTTACAAGTTCAATTGCAAGAACCCTCTTGCAATTGAACTTGTAAGATAGTTTTAGAGAAGTGCCCCACTTGACCATCTCGGATTTTAATGAAATGTTATGTAGAAAGTTATACATACCATTAATGAAAATGTGTTAATTTTTAGGTCCGTTAGTGAAACGATTTTGGAGATATAGCCATTTGTGTGACCCCATGCCACGACCACCTGCCACATGAATGTGAAATGTTCGCAAATTTGAGACATGATATCTCTGTAGCCTTTTTGCCTAAACAAATGATACGCACAAGAATGTAATTGTACAACTTTTAGTGCTCTGTGAAATTAACATGACTATAGCACTTTCTCAAAGCGTAATGAGTAGATAAAATGCAGCAAATTCGGCCTCAGAAATTAGTTCTCCAAAAACATTTCAAACTTTAGCGTGCTCTGTCTCTTTCAAGAATTGTTCAATGGATATCATATACCTTTTACAATATTTCCATGCTAGTGAGTTGTTGATAGCGTAGTTTTAAACACCTAGCTTTTTTCGTTAGTTTACAAATCACGTCTTAAGTTCTCGACTTTTCTAAAAAGGATTAAAAATAGGGTGTTTTCAACCAGTTTCTGCTAAAAACTACCTTCTACAAATGCCGTCGAGTTGTCTATTAAAGAGTGTCACTCACCGCTGTTTCACCTCCTTGGACTTAAAAATATATCCATAAACATGCCTGATAGAATAAAGGGTAAGCTTTCGAAAAAATCTTCTAAAGCATGCTTTTTGGCGAGTAACTGAGTCCTTGCATGAAAAACGACAAAAGTTAGACTTGGATGCTCAAAGACATATCCACCAGCGATCGCATGAGTATCTCCCCGTGGTTTTTCTCGGGTTACGCTAAGAACCGCACAAATTCCATCCCAACCCAACCTACAGTCGGGTACCCAACTATAAATCTGATTCAAATATAGATCCATCTGTTACGAAACTTTACTCTAGCCTATCTCACTCTCTCGGCGTTCTCGGGATCCTCCATTCATTGCTGATGGCATCTCCACCCACGGATCTCCAGGACCCTTCACCCGCGGGGAATGAGAGCGGATTGGAACTACGTGCAGATTGCTCCGATCCCATTTCGATAATGACGGTAAGACACTGCGCAATGCGTCAGCTGCACGAGTCACTTAGGTATTACGACTATGCGCTGATTATAAAAAACGTTCCACCCCCACAGTATCGGGTAAACGATGGAACCATGCAAACTAGTTTAAAAACAGTAAAATCAGTATCTTCATCTACTTTATGGTGAACTTTAAGGTTAGCTTATGATGAACACGTAACTCCTTACTAGATAAAGATGAATTGGCTAAAACTGGAGCAGAAAAGAACGGTTTAAAAAGGCCTTACAATGATTTAAAGCACCTAGTCAACACGAAAACTCCATCATGTTTTTTGAAAATTTTACATTTTATGCTCAAGCGGCCAAGAGATCAACCCACATGACTAAAACAATTCATATCCCCAAATACTGCACAACTAAATGAGAAACATTATTCTACATCTCTTCTTGTGAATTATGGAACTACTACTTTACATCTCTTCTTGTAATTGTTCGGATTTTCTTGCTTGGTAACGCAATGGAAAATTCTGACATTCAGCAAAGTTTTCCTTAATTTTAGCGGAAAATAAACCACGGAAAAAATGCATCTGCTAAATGAGCAACCAGCAATACTTCCAGCACATGAAGTTTTATCATTGCCGAAAAAGAAATTTGTGCGGGAAAAACACGGTCTGATGACAGTAAAGACTGATACATTTCTCTGGAAAATGGATAAGAAGCATTTCTGGTGAATTACTTAGTTAAGATGGTATTTGGCATAATTGTATGCAAATATATGAGAGTCTTTTGTGCTTAGAGTATGAATAAAATAGTTCAGGCTCTGAAAAAACTATGATATCACTCTCGGAAAATTCTGAGAACGGCAATATTTCATAATTAGTTCTTTAGGGGTAGAAGATCAAGTAAGTGTCATACACTTGCATGCATGTGATTTTTCAGATAGTTAATATTATTTCCACGCTACGTTACATCACAAGCAATTAATTAGAACATAAACGAATATCGACTGCTTCAACTCAATTTATTTTTAGTATTAATGATAATATGGATACATCCCCTTCCTGAGATACACTGGGCTACAATATCACCTTCAGAATTTGACTTTTGCCTCAAATGATAGATCGTTGCCTCCAAAAATTTCAACACTTGCGAAGTTGGAGAAATCAGCAGAAAAACCCAAAATTGGAATAACGTTGGTGTTGAATCAATTTTTATAGTATAAGGTACATAATTGCTAAAATTGAATTAACATTAATGACATGCATGATGTTTGACATGTCAATAAAAATTCAATCATTTTTTCAGGTAGGAAATTACGTTATGATGGGGTTAATAGAAACACGCTGAATGTGGTAGAAATCACGAGGATTCTGAATTCATAATAATGTAACGTCTTAGTCAAGGAATGCCTATTCTATTCAAATAAAGTAATTATAATCTAATATTGCAAATAAATTAAACGAGAAATAGGTACGGAGGCTCCCGCGGTGATTTGATGAATTGGTTATTTTCGGGTTTCTCCCGCGTTGATTCATATAATGGACAACCGTTTCACTTGCATTCCAGCTAGCGTCGTCTGAATGAGCTGCAGAGATTCTTTCTCTGTTATATATACCTAACCCTTGAGCTAGTCAGGCGCGCGATGATTGGCCGGATGGACCTTTAAATTTGATTGTTGCAAAAGACCTTGGAACGTTAAGGAGAGTGGATAGCCGTCTTCCCTGCTGAAAGTCTCTGCGTTTTCTTGCTATTTCAATCTCTTATCAGTCGAGGGAAATATTTATTTTCTCTGGCGATGATCTTACAATTGTGAAAGTTAATGTCGTGGCCGGGTTCTGATCAGGCGTGTTCTGCAACCGCGGAATGGCGTTTTTCAGTTTTTGCCCTTTTGGTGTTCCGCTATTCCGCACTTCAGGGAACTCGATGTTTGACCGATATACAATTTGCCGCAGCTACACGTCACTTCGTACACTCCTTCATAAATGTCAGGGGGCTGTCGATTTTTTTCGGTTCGAAGGAGGTCATTATTTTCGCTTTTGAATCTCGTCAAGACGTCGTATTTGGCGAGAACTCCTGCTATCCTCTTTGAAGTCCCGGCGACGTATGGTAAGAAAGCGTATGCCTTTGCCTTCTCCTGTATTTCGGCTTCCATGGTTCTCCTCATGGCCATATTACGTTTCCCCTCTTCCTTACATGCGATTTTATGCATTAGTTTTCGGCTAAAGCCATTCGTTTGGAGTGAGGTCAGGAGGTGCTGTTTTTCTCTGGAAAGCGAGTCTGCATCAGAGATGGCATATGCCCTGTGGTATGAAGTTTGAATGACTGATGCCTTTTGGCCAGTATGATGGTGAGATTTGGCATTCCAATAACTTTCTTCCTATAAACTGGGTGTCCTAATCTGCCATCCGATTTCTTGGCGACGAGAACATCCAAGAAGGGAAGTCTGTTATTTTCTTTCATTTCCATTGTGAATTGAATGGAGGAATTTTGGCTGTTTAGGTGTTGTAGGAATTTTCTCAGTTCTTCAGTCCCATGAGGCCATATGACGAAGGTGTCATCGACATATCTCACAAAAAGTTTTGGTTTCTTATAGTAATAATCAGGGCTTTCCGTTCGAATTCTTCAATATATAGGTCTTCGATGACTGGGAATAGGGGAAATCCATTAGCCACAATTAATAAACAACATAGCTAATTTGAAATAGTTCAAACCAAAATAATTCTCATTGTTAGCTTAGCACATTTAAGGAATTTGCATCGTTATGTTGCAAATCAATTAGTGTATCCCGCTTCAAAAAGCCCATTAAGGTTAACGTTAACGAAATGTATGGCCAGTGAAATGAACATATACCACCAATAATGAAAAGTAATCAATGTCGTACTGTCCACTGTTGATTTCGAACAAATATCACATTCACGTCTATCATGAGAGCCAACAACAAAAATAACAGAACATATTTGTACGATATGAATGTCAGACCTTTAAAAATGATCAGTCCCGCTCACATCATCCGCCGCTAGGTGGCTAAATTAATGGCGAAATACACTTCAGTTGTTGGTTTTCTTTCCAATATAAACAAACAACCAAAGCTCGCAAACCTTTTCCTAATATGAAGATCTGTTATATCACCAAATATAGCGTCAAAAAAGAATTTATTACCAATATCATTCTTGAGGATGACCCAGCATCGTTTAGTAGAGCATGGTCTTTCCGATTTAGCGCGATTTATCATATCTTCAGTTTTTGCCCTACTTTACCATCAATAGTTTGGATTACAATGGAATTTCTTACCACTCCGATTACAAAGTGCTCGCTCTTCACCGAATCCACCATTTAGGTTGTTTGCGCTAGATAGTTCCCCAGCCATAATGGAGACCGAATTCGAATTTCACCTTATTGTTTCAGTGTCTTTATTAGTATAATATTGAAGTATTAATGGCGCAAAAATATAGTTTTATATGACCAAAATTCTCAGTAAGTAAATAAATAAACCTACATAAGTCTCTAACTTGACTCATTCTTTCACGGCGTACGGCTAAAAACCCTTTAAAACAGCAGGTTTTTTTGCGATTCTGTAAAAATTACTGCTGTGAGTAAAAGATTAATTTTTAAAAATAGTTGAAAAATATACAAACTAAACACCGTTATCGAGTAAACACGGGCTACTTTGGCCCTGGGGTCCTTCTTTGACTCAAAATAAAAAAACAACATTAAGTTCTCTAATGACCTTCAAGAACCATATTTCAAACTAGTTTTGGTAGTTTTCGCTAAACAGCAGTCGGGCAGGCTACGTAAGGTAGTAAGTGGTTCACCGTTTGGCCGATAGTAGACAGCACCAGTTGATTACTTCTCTGCGTAAACACGCGTATTTTTTAGCTCTAAAACTTTCTACTGAAGAAACTGTTCGATATATCTCACCAGTTTGGTAAGTACTTCATTTGAAACAGATATAAATGATATAGTCGGTAGTGTGGTTACTCTTCTGCTAAGCATTATGGTTTTTCCAAAATAAGTAATTTTTAAATAATGTTCTGGTAACCTCCGAAGTACTACTTACTTTGGCCCGGCTTTTTTCTGGGCCGAAGTAGGTCGCAAAGAAGACAGAGAAAGCGAGAAACAGCAAAAAAGCAACAGAATGATTTGGGAAAAAAACTCAAAGGACCATCCATGAAGAATAAAAGAGTTAAGAAAACCATGGACCTCTCATCAACAGAATAAGAAGATAGTGACAACAATAGTTTCGTGTCATCAGGCCACAGCGATATGATTTTTTCAAGCGATGACGAAGATAACCTACATCTTGTTCAAAAAATAATGTTCCGGTTAAACCCAGTTGCAGTAAGAACCTTACCGTAAGAAGTTCAGAAGAAAACTCGAAGGGAGCTCTGCAAGATGGAAATTTTCTTCTCGTACATTGGAATAGACTACTGTTTCCAGGGATAGTGCTTACTGTGATAGAAGAAGGTGCAAACTGTTGAACGCATGGAACGAACTAAGAAATTTTGGAAGAGGCAGAAATAAAAAGACTTCTTGTTTTACGAATGGAATGGTATTATAAAAATTATTAAATCCCCAAAACTTATTTAAAAAGTTTTTTTTGTAGTCAGCGATTTGTAAGACAGGGCCTACTTTCACTTTCCTAACAAAGTTTCGACATTTGCAACTTTTTTATTAAAATATGTTGTATTTACTTTGAATTATACTGTTTTTCTTTCAAATTTTGATGCTTTCTTTTAACCCACCATTGGTCGCGCTATGAGATTTTCTCTCACGCCAAATTTAAACTTGTGCTCACTTTGTAATCATGAGTTAGAATAAGTTTCCTTTCCTTCTAGCTGACTTTTTATCTCTTTCTATTCACCGACCGTCTCATAAAGTATAAATTAAGCGTCCACAGCTGAGTAATGTTATGTTTAATACCATCGGCTACAAGGTGTGAGACTTTTTCTCATCGCGCGACCACTGACCGTATTGTTTTTGTATCACTCAGTTGCGTTACCTTTTCGCAACATGCGGGAAAAGTTGATTAATTTCGTGGAGAGCAGATATCTTAATGCAAAGTCATGAGAATGTATGTCCTCATAAATATATATATATTTCTTCTTGAGAATGGTAATTTTCTTCATTGATACCAAACGATATCATTGCAAGTTAACGTTGCAATGATTACTTAATTGTATCAGTAATTGCGTATATGTGGGAACAATGTCAAAATGAACATTAAGAAAAATATATTAAATTTAAATATATTGTAATATATATTGCCAATAAACGCTCTATGATAGATAATCGATGATACACCTGAGTGTGAGAAAAAGTCTCACACGCGACCACTCGTGTGATAGGTAGCTTAGCGACCACTCTCGGGATAAACCCAAGTCTTTATTAAGCTATAGTACTTTGTACAAAGCTTCAAAGTAGGTAAAAGCCAGTTGGCCCAAAGTTAACCTAACATAAGGGTAACGTCGGCCCAGTTGAAAAAAAATTTTTTTTTTCATAGCCGACTGTAATAAGCATAAATATCTCTTGATAAATGAAATTTATGATATTTGAGTTGTGTTAAAGAGGTTACCGGAGATAGAGACTAGTAAAAATTGCAGATTTATTCGAATTTGAACTTAAAATTTCTAAAAAGTGGGCCAAAGTAGCCCGCGATAACGTAGTTTCTTGATGACATCTAGGTCTTGTAAATTCCTATTTTTCAATATTATCCCTCTGAAGCGCACAGCCATAAAACAGCTTACGTCTTGAGGCAAATTTCTCGAAAAGTAGCTCGAAAAGTGGTTTGTATTTTGATACCATTGGAAAGATGAGAGTTTGTTTCATTTAAATGGGGTCAAATTCATTAAATTTTGTGTGAAGTGAATTTGGGCAACAATTTTCCTGTAAAATAGAGATCTTTCTATTTTCTACATGACAAAGGATAAGATTATGAGGCGATTGGGCTACATAATGACCTTTCCCCCACCATGAATTCACATCATTGTTTGCGTTCTAACTTGAATGAAGTCATGAGTAAGGGCAGAATTTGGCCTTACCTGAGGAAGAGAGGATGTATTGTAGTGAATCCTATAACTCTTATACTCACCAGAAACGACCCAGGATAGTCAACAGTTTTCCAATTTCTAGCGTCAACCTGTATGAACTGTCAGTTTAGTTTGCTACCATACTACCATACCATACCATACTTAATATAGTGACTGAATATTTATTTTCAGTTCACCATTCTCTTTGAATTAATTTAAATTGGCTAAATTTGATTGCGTTTCATGATCTGAGACGGAGAACAGAGACGCCTCTTGACATTGAGCCTTCGAGAGTCGCGTTCCCGAGAAAAAACTCCTTCTCTTGGAATCCTCCCTCCTCCCGCATCAGAAACTCTTTTCCAACGGTTTCTTTCCATGTCCACTCCAATTTCATGGGTTCGTTTCTTAACCACCGTCCATTCACGCAACGCAAATAACCAACGTCGTTGATGGCTTTTGATCCTCTCTGCCAATTTCATGTTTGATTGGCGGCTCACATCAGCCGCGGGCACCAAGTCAGATGTAGTCCCCTGGGAGTCCCCCCGAACACTCAACCTTCGTCCTTTCCCTTCCCTTTCCTCCCATTCGGTAACTTCAATTTCAAATCTCCGATTCCCTTTCCAGGAATATATCTCCTCCAATATCCTCCCCGAAGTGACAACCCAAATCATATCTAAGCGGTGTTTGTCCCTACGCTTCGACCAACGCCATTCATCTCCGCTTCCTTCTGGCAGGCATAATTCCTAATATGATTCACTCATTACCCATTTTATTAGCGTGATTTCATTCTCTGTTCGCTGAATCATGATCCTACAGTTTATGATAATTCAGCTACCAAGCAGTAGAAAGTACAACGAAAAAACAAACACCATAAATGGATAATTTATTTTACACGATGAATGCATACTGGGCACGACCGTAAGGATTTTGCAATTCTTGGTAAAACATGCTCTTTGCATTAAAACTGAAGTTATTATACCCTCCCATCGATAAATCTCACGACAGCTATCGAAATTTTGAGTAAATAAAATGGCAGAGTCATCATGCGTTTCAGTAATGTTTTTGTAGCAAAAAGAGTCTTTCTAGTGACGTTAGATGCATGATGACAAAGGCAGTGTCATCGTGCATCTTTCGTCACCTGAAGGCTCTTTTTGCTACAAAAACATTGCTGAAACGCACATAATTGAAGTTAATACTCTTATCCCAGCAGAAATAGTACATGGGGCCTGAAAACATAGCTGTAACAATAGTACTGGTGTAGAGAAAAAAAACGAATATATTATTAGTAAAACATCAAAACAAAATGGAATAAAAATTGAAAAATGGGAAAACTGTTTATGAGAATAGTCACTATGAAGAAACATAACAAAATATAGGTGAAAGCTGTTTCTTTAAAAATATTTTGGTGATTCGAGGGCCAGCATGATTAAATATATATGAAAGCATAAAATTATCAAACCAAAATATTTCATTCAGAAAAATCAAAAGTGAATGCAGATCATTAACCAAATGAAACATTCATGCTTTAGATAACAGAGGAATTGGCTAGATACGAGGTGTGATAAAAAACAACGGGAATTTTCAAATTTTGCGGGTTTCATAATTTCGATTTTCAATAATTCCGAGTTTCTGCCATATGGTGATACGGTCAATAAGGAATACTACCAGGAGGTTATGCGCCGTTTGCGTGAAGCAATCCAACAAGAACGATCAGAATTGGGACAAAACAATTCGTGAATATTGCACCACGATAACGCTCTCACTCACACCTTGCTGCTTATTCGTGATTTTTTTCTAAAAAAAACAAACAGTTATTTTGCCTCAGCCACCGTATTTGCCGGACATGCCCCCCTGTGATTTTTTCTATTCCTGAGGCTGAAGAGAAACATGAATGAACGACGTTTTGCCACCATTGATGAAATGAAAACAGAATCGCTGAAGGAGCTGAACTCTATGCCGAAAAGTGAGTTCCAGAAGTGCTTTCAAGATTGGAAAAACCGCTGGCACAAGTGTATTATATCTAAGGAGGATTACTTTGAAGGGGACAAAATTGGTATTGATTAATAAATAAATATTCTTTAAGAAAAACGAAAATTCACGTTATTTTTTTATCACACCTCGTATACGGTCGTTTATATATTATAAAGTATATACAATATAATCAGCTTTTTGTCCTATATCAAGTAGCGTTTATATTTAGTAATATACATTTTTATGTGTTTGCCTGATGACTACGCGATAAATGTTGAAACTTGTTTTACCAATAAATAATACAGGAGCCACTTCACCTACCGATAGCACTCTTGTTCGTTCAAGTTCAATTACTTTGCGTCAATTTATCACCTGTCGTTTGAAACGAACTCTATTATCTCAAGTGGTCCACTTATTACACGCTAACCAAAATTCCATTGCCCCAGGGCCAAAGCAGACAATAATTACGATATATGACAGCACTTTCCGCATGAAATCCCAAATTTCTCCAAACCCGCGGCACCATTGTCGGCCAATATCCAAAAGCCCTTAAAAAGTTTGAAATTACACCGAAATGGGCCGTAATCCTCATGCTGAGAATCAATGATATGATCACCGTAAATGGAAATGGCACAAGTCGAAACAATTTTTTTTAAATCTATGACACAAAACATTTAAACAAGGTACATCAATATATACAAATTAGTATTGGTAGAAGTAATAGTATTGGTACCTAATAGCCTTTCATCAATAATGAAGAAACTTTAGGGAAAAGAAATAATAGTATAATTGAGGTCCTGCTAAGCCAAAGCGGTTTGTCAGCAAGTGCATTTTGTTAACCTTTTTTTTGCTGTGTATCTTATGGACAATTTTAACCTATCAGCCACAAATTAAGTGACCTATTAAGAGCAGATATTCATTTAATATCATGCATTGACATAGGTAATTCGTTTAACAACCCAGAAACTACATGTGCCAAAGACCCCTTGTCATGGAGGTTAAAATAGCGGTGAATGTGTCATTTACCTTAGAAAGAGAGCTTCTTTTATCCAGTAAAACCAATCCTTCCGGAGATAAATGCATATTTGATTGGTATTTCATGTACCATCTCGTTTCTTTCGGTATCTTCTTCCATGATTACTTCAGAGACAAGGGAGTGCTCGCAGCTCTCGGCTTATCTTCAGTGTTTTCACATAGTTCATCCAGCTTCACGCATCCTCGCCACGCAAATCCATTAAAATATTTAAGAGTTTTAGTTTTCAGGGAAATTAGAACTTCTAACGTTATTTTTTTATTATCTGGTTATGATCTACGAACAATCCTTAACCCAACCAGGGTTCAATATCTTCTCTCATTGTTCCGCATAAAATCCCTCACTCTATTCTTGCATTCCGTGTCCTCAGGCGTTTTAGCATAATCCTGCTCGAGAGTATTTTAACCGAAGAGTTCGGCTATATGTAACTATTGTTTGTTACTTCTGTCAGTTTTATAGATATACTGCGGGGTTAAAAAATAATTTTCATCTTCACTCATGAAATGGCGTGACCCGGTCGTATATATTTCTGCTCACGTTTTTTCCGCTTCCCAATCTTAGCCCGAGCAAACTTAAATTATATTAGGGCACGCCTATGTATACAGAGATTATTTGAAGGTGGCTAATTTGTCGCTTCGTACCGTCTACTTGGCATCATTATTGGGGTAGCTAATTGTATTATAGACCTCAGCGGTGGCCATAATATTTTACCTTGTGGTAGAAGTTGAATCATAATCTTAGAAAATGAGAAAATAAGGAAAAGCAATCGGGAAGAAAAACGGACCACCAGAAGGTCGTGAAGGAACGGCTAGGGCACCAGTCGTTGAAAGGCAGAGTTGTATGATAAAGAAATGGGGAGATAAATGGAAAATTGACGAGATTTTTATTTGTGAAATAAGGAGGACATTTAAAATTCAGCGCACGGAAAAACGTTAATATAAGGCCCCCTTGGCGGTTTTCATAGAGAAAAATGCCCTTTCCTTCCCAGGGCTTCTTTACTCCCTCCTAATATATCTTCAACTCCTAACCTAGAGGAAAGTTATTATCATTTCTACAAGGTCTCATGAGTGCGGGATGAACATAATTTATGGAATTACATGCAAACTAACTCACCTTTCATTGGAAATTGGCCAAAACACGTTCGCCAAGGTTTTTGAAGAGGAGATTTCGCGCTGTAATGGGTAATAGTGTGCGTTGGCTCTTTCTGCGAGGTGGTAAGTAGATTTCCATCAAATAGCAGTGGGCAGATGGATGTCTCTTAGAGGGAAGAAATGCACCTCCCTGCCATGCCAAGAAAACCGAAACCGCTTCCATCGGACATTTGCTACCGACCTATAAAAAGATCGATAGAGAAATTATTAATTGAAGAGTCACTATGATCATTTAGGAACATAAAATACAAAATTTATTTGAAGAGAATGCAAAGGATCGAGAAAAATGTAAACATGAAGCTATTTAGTAGAAGTAGGGGTGAAGTTGTAAGAATTATAATAATAAGAAAAATTAGGGGTGAAGTTGTAGGTAGGCCGAAAGTCTTCAATAGTTTTTACTTCTCCAACTTCATCCACTCTTCTAGTTATACCAACCCCATGGTCACCGGTATCCACTTATTCCCTTGCGTCTATCTCCACCTCTCCTTAAGATATCTTAAACCTCTTAAAACATTCTTAAAATTGTCATCTCTATTCATTTGCAAATAAACCAGTTCATATGATATTTTCTCAATGTCCCTTCATCGTACTTCTGACGCTCTCTATATTTTAGTCTCCATAATATGCAACAGATACATATTATTCAGAAATTATCCATGGAATTGGAAAGATTCCGATGAAACTCATAGTTACTCATCTGGTCCAAATGTTAAAATTGGCTAACTATTACATCGTTTCATTTTTACCAGTTTGGTCTAATACATTTGATCGTATTCTCCAATATCGCATTCCCCACTTTTTACTTCAATACATCTCACCTCCTCAGGTTTGTTTTCTTCCTGGCGGCTCCTGCCTTACAAAACTATTCATTTGGCACCATCTTATCATTTATACTATCAAAAACGGGTCGTGATTCCACGCCTGCTGCATAGACTCTTCTAAAACATTCGATTCCGTAAATCACTCCCTTCTTCCGCAATAGCTTAAGTCTCGTAAAAATATCAATTGAACCCACTTATAAATACTTTGTAACTCTCTGGATGGTCGTAATTAATGGGTTTGAAGCCATGGAATCTCCTTTACACCATGATATTTAGTCTAAGATTAAGTTGAAGATGTTCATTTAGGCAGCGAACAGAAAATACCTATACGTAAATACGTTTTGTCAAATTTCCTTTGTGCATGTATTAACTTCTCAAACAGGTGCTTTTGACAAGATAAGATACAGGTAGAATGTGATTAGCCAGAGCCAATTGAGGGATGGAATATAGGTGGTGGAAGTCGCCTGCGGCTTATTCAGTACTTCCAGGAACCCACGGACCCTGAGAAAGCCCCAAGAATACCAACGTTCGAGAGTTCACTGCCCCTTCATCCCCTGCCACTCCAAACTTGTTGCAAAATAATTAAAAGTTAGGCATCGCAAATCGTATTACTAATTAATTAGTGCATTGATAAGGAATAATATAACCAATCAAGATCAATAACCAAGATCTTCAAAAATTTCTTGGAGAAATATAGATCATTAATTATTCTAAAAAATATCATTATTCAAAATTGAGTTGAGGTTTATTTAAAAATTTTATTAATTGTATACTTTCCCCTTTTAACTATGGACAAAGAAAGGGTTTTGGTAATATATGAAATGTTATAATCGATGAAAACATTGATAGTGATGCTTAGATCTTCACAATTTTGCTAAAGAGTGATAGACCAATTTCGACGCAATTGATCATTTTTCAATACATTTTCGGAACATATCAAAAGAAAGAAAAAAACATTGAAAAAATGGCAGACCAAATGAGATATATTTTTCAATAAATTATTCAACGAATGTTATCTCTATTCCCCATAGCATTTTGGAGCTAGGAACTTAGTGGAAGACTTCATGGAACACATTTGTTCAAGCTGGTACTTAGATTAGATATTTAAGACATTCATCACACTGTAATTGTTATGTTGGGCAAACTGGAAGAGGAGTGTACACCCGTATTAAGGAGCATGAACGCTCCCTCAAAAATGCTGATGGCCATTCCCTATTTTCCCAGCACCTATTAGGGTGTAACCACAGCAGTGATTTTAAACCTGAAATCCTACACATGTTACCAAAAGGCCTAAAAATGGACGCTTTGGAACAATTAGAAATTTGTGTGCTAGCGAAAAACCAAAATGTTAATCTATGTAATGACCATGCATTTATGCATTCCTCTCCGCTGTTTTCAATATTTCCATGTTTGCAAAAGTAACTGTCACTCCCCTACATCCTATTCCCTCTCCGGCCCTTCCACTCCTCTTCTCCCTCTCCTCACTTACGGTTGCTAGGAGTCCTTCCCTCCCCTCACAACCCTCCGTCCTTTTTCCATTCATAAACCCACCCGTGGTTCCTCTGGGGTCCTTTCTTTGCAGCTCCTCACTTCGCGGCCTTTTTTGAACCATTGTTTCGGCATATTTTAGCCTACTTTCCTTGCCCTTCAGTCACAGATGTTTGGGCTGGGGCTTTAACCAATCTTCCTTTTTTAAAAAATAGAAAACAGTGTAACTTGGTGACCTTCTACTCCTCCCGCTCTCTTCCCCTGATTCACTTTCCTTCCTTTCCTCTCGTTTTTTCCACTACCCCTTCTCACTCTGCCATGCCCCAATCGCCCTGCTCCTCTCTCCCCCATTTCAAACCCCCACCATTTTTAACTTTCTCTGGGTATATATTGTATGACCTAAGCTTCAGAATGTGCCAGAAGATGCCATATTATGGTGAAACCGGTTGCAGTTCTGAAATAAAGTGTGGAAATGTACAAAGTTTTTTATTAAAAATGGTATTCATAGTCGCAAAAAATCCCAGATTATATTAAATTCTATCTCTGATTAATTACAGTTTGCAATTCATAGTCTTTCTTAAATCTCTGTTCGCTAATCTCTGTTTTATCAATCATAGTTCAATCAATCGTTGATTTTACAGTATTCAGAGTGGTCAAAAACCCATGGATTTTTCGGTAAGTATTCATGGTAAAAAATCACTGATTTTTTGGCTGAATAGTCATCGATTCATGAAATACTGTTTAAAGCGTAATTAATTAAAGTTTCGATGGCATATTCTTCATGCAGTCTCCAAGTCCCTCGTATTTTCTGCTGTTGTTTTATAATTAATTAGTTTTTTGATGTTTCAAAAACAATTCTGGACATATTAGTGCCCTTGTGCTTTAAATTGAGTAAGGTATTTGTAGGCTGTTCGAGTCATATTATGGAAGAAATTGACGATAACATAATTATATCGTTGAAAGGTTTTCGCTTCCCATTATCTAAATAAATTCAAACAGAATTGCGTGAAATTCACGGTGAAAAAATATTCGCCTGGACTGGGATATGAAACCGGACCCCCGTTTTAGCGCCGAGTGCTCTACCAGTTAAGCGACCCACGCATCTCTCTGCAAAATTCAAGGAGGCTTTAAGGAGCAAGATGTCTTCTCAGGTACCGTGCATACAATGCCATTGCGTACCCGTGTGCGAGCGCTAAGCGTAATGAGGTAAAGCCAAACTTTAAACACAAATGTGTTTACTTGGACAAATTCAAAGAACTGCGGATCTGGCCGCTCCATGGCCGCTTATTTACTCAATGGCATTGTATGCACGGTACCTGTGAAGACATCTCGCTTCTTAAAGCCTCCATGAAATTCAGTCAATTATAGATATATTCTTGAATTATTTGAACACTCCGGATAAGCTTAAGCAATGATTAATTATCCATTTTTAGACAGTTGGGCTAGCAAAACAACGTTAGATAAAGATTTATGCCTAGGATACATAATTTCGGTTTTGGAATTTCCAAAATAATTTTAGGACTCGGTAGACAATAATATTTACCAGAGAATTTAATCTAATGTGTATAATTAGGTACCACATAACGGATTTATTTAAGTCTTCCATCCCATTAAGGCTTTCCATCGTAAATAGACTCAGGGGCAAATGCATTTAAATAAGCTCACAAAAACACATGACGGAATAAGATGAGGCACGAAATAATATTAATTTAGCTCTACTTTTTATATTTTACTGGTGTTATTGAGCCTAAAGTGCATGAAAATTCAATTGAAACATGGGTAGCATCTTTGGTGACAGCATGACCTAATCAAACGTCATGGTATACGCAACAAAGGGAGCGAATCCAGTATCAATACCGGGTAATTTGTCGACGAATTCTTTTGATTGGCTCGTTTCCTATTACTTAAGGTTACTCAATTTCATCATTTCATCATTACTTATTTTGGTATTCGTCATAGATTAATACACTTATATCAATGTAGTATTTAAACCAACCTATTTCTATCAAAAAGGTTTTTCTTTCCTAGGAAATGTACCATGATGTATTCACTTCTTAGATCTATTCAATTGTGCTCATTCGGATTCAGCTCCTCGACAATGTTTATTGATGTACTGTCAAGATGCAGATTTTGTGGCCATATTATAAGAGTTGAGGTGAAGTTTCCTATGTCTATTGCAAATATTTTGCCCAAAGGTTATTCCGTTTTAATGGTAATGGTTTTTCTGTCTCCGGTAATACGGTATTTCGAATTTCAACTTTATTTGATGAGAAATACCGTATGTTCTGACTCTTGGTAATTAATTTCATAATTTTAAGGATCATTTATTTGGGGATTAATATATGTTTATTAAAAAGCAAAGCGTTCCATGGTTTCAAGCTCAGATATGTGGAAGTTGAATTCCACAAATGAAAAAGTAACTTGGTTTCCTTCCACATAATTATTTTCCCGGTACTGGGGAAAAATGTACCAGGAAAATAAATCTGTGGAAGAAAACCAAGTTACTTTTTCATTTGTGAAGTATAGCGTTTAGAAAAGAATTTAAAATTAGAATTTCTTTGGTATTTTAAAGTTTGTTAGTAATTATTGTTGTATTAAATACATAAAGATAATGGCTTATATGTTAGGAAAAAATATCTTTTCCAGAAACGGATGCCCATTGGGAAATGCGATCTATTTCATGTTAGATCTAAGGCTTTCCCGGCGTATAGCGATGTTATGGGTTGTTAGGGTTTCCAGCCGGGTCAAACTCTCCATCTCTGCCGACGTTTTGATGAACGTCTTAATATGTCTATAAATACTTATGCTGGCAGATGGATTCCCAGAAGATTTTAGTACAGTAGGAAATTAAAAAGAGGGGAATTTTTATTTTTTTTTCACCTGGTTGCAAAAGCATAGTCCCATTCGTACTAAACAGAAATCTGCTGATTTCATTTACATATAGTTAAATAAATGGGAGTAAATAAAATAAGATTATCTTTGATATTTGGAGTATTGTCATCTTTTCAATGTCGAATAAGAAAATTCAGCTTTTTTGCATAAAATGTTTAGTAGAAATATACAGGTGCCCTCACGACGATAACACTACAAGTAACGTGGTGTT